>RXPK01000047.1:1523232-2808786 GCA_004143645.1 Protaetia brevitarsis
ATTTTTTTAAATATTTAATCGGATTAGAATCAAACGAATTAATTATTTCGCAATTACTGTAATAACTAAGAGGAATTTAGAATTACTATATGAGATTTGGAATACTGATTTTTGCTGCACTGATTTGAAGTTTCTTCCTACTTATACCCTACCAGCGACTTAAATACTGGAATAGCATTTAGAATGGCTATAATCTTGTATTTAATCTAATACCTTACTTTCCTAAGGTTGCACTACGCTTGCTTTTTCATTTAAACTTGACCAACTTCGATTTATTTCTTGACCATATTTTCCGAACCAGTCCCCATATTTCATGCAAACAAGACATATCTGTCACTACACAAGCAGTCGATATATATACGAAACTAATTGCACAGGAAACAGAGATTATTATAAATTATCCGTTTGGGCAATAAAGAAGGCGTTGCACAGTCCCTGAAGTCTATTACTGCTGCCGATATCTGCGCATAAACAGGAATGCATGCAGATTCCATTGCGGTCATTTCGCCTCATTATGTAACCGTAATTATGCAGTTACTATGCGCGCGCTCAGTAATTAAAAAGGTACTACTGTAGAATATTAATAGAATTTCCGGAATTTAGAGAGATCTTTCTGGTTTTTTGGGACAGCTGAATGAATGGTATTATAACAAAGAATATGGTATTATATAATAGTTATAATACACTTTTGATTTGCTGGTCTTTAATCATTTATTAAATTAGCCTGTGTAATCGTTCAATGCACTTGACGCACAATTCTCTGAAGGTTTGTTATTCGATGTAATCATAACTTTCCCGTGATTGCAGTCTACCAAAACTGTATTTTCAGATATTCTTTATCTGTACCTTCTACTTTAATAGTAAAATATTAACTCACTAGGTACTTTATCTTTATCTTACACATTTACCAGTATGCGTAGGTATATAATGTTGATCATTGTTGTTATAGCCTGTGAAATATTTAACGTCCTTTTTTTAAGTTTATGTTTACTAATTACGAGAGTGTATTAATGCTGCGCGCGTGAGTGTATAATATTATTCGTTTTCCTAATTGGGTTCATACTTGCACCTTTAATTGCGTAGAACTAAGCGGTTAAACGCGTATTTTTCTTTAATGAAGTTTTGCAAATGGAAAAATGAAGTCACAGGAATAAAAATTAGACGTGTACATATAAGCTGCATAGGTAAGTCTCAAATAAATTCACAGTGATTAATAAGAAGTATTTAGTTAGCGTAATGTATCGAGATAATTTACGATTTCAGCTTAATATAAATGATAATAATGTAATAATTAACTAGTGGAAAATTAAGAAGAAAGAAAAATATTTAAGTGAAGGTTTTTGAGGTTATTCAAACAATTACAATGTTAATTAATTTTATACTGTACATGGCATATTTTTCAATGTTTTAAAAGAAAATTAAGTTAATATATAAGATGGGAGCTTGAGCTAATTTAATTTATTTTGTGGTACAATTCTTTTAAAACGGTTTTTTGACCGCAAAATTTCTCTTCCTCAAGGTTAATAATTAAACTATGAATTAGATATATATTTTTAAAAAGTAATTCAGGATTTACACGATGATTTTTTAAAACAACACTTAGTAAGTAAATTAATTGATAAACTAATCGTTAGGATGTAACCTTAGAAAGATTTAATATTATATATTATAAACTACATTGAAATAAAAATGTTGAAGACAACAAATTTTCAAATCCTTTCATTTTTCTCCGGGTATATTTAACTCAATTATTTAAACCATAACACTCTAAAAACCCTTTAACGCATTTCATTTTTCTCGTTGTGCAAAAAAAATACAAAACTGTTACAATAAAATTAAATTGTGCTAGAAATGTTGCGAAAAGTGATCAATTGCTAAAATTTTTAGATAGTAGTGAAAGTCATGATAGCGATAGTTTGGAACACATAAAAATTAATTACTCCGTCGTAGTACTTATAATTTTATTATTAATGTAAGTTACAATTTTTAACTTTCAAAATTAATACGGCAAATAGGTATGTAATTATATGAAAATAAATGGTTGGGTAATTGTACTTTCAAAAATATATTGGCATAACTGATATACTATATTAATTTCGCAGAAGTTTCTTAATCTTTCAAATATCCGCCTAGGTATTCAATAACTATAAGCTTGAATATAAATTACCGATACTAAATTGAATCTGTTTTTATGCACATGAATTATGATGAGAGTAGCACCAACCTGCACGGAAAAAAAATGCGACAAATTTTACTATAAAATCATAAAATTTTACTACAACTTGTAATAAAATACCAGATTATTGCAACTTGTAGTATATTTTTCTAAACATTTGTAGATAAGTCCTGTATTAACATATATTACAATTTGTAACACTTATCTAAACATATGTGTAAGTCAAGCTTTCACAGTAATTTAAGTAAAAAGTTTAACAACCATTATTATATTTTCTTACAGCAATGTAACTATTAGCTTCAATAAATGTAGTAACTGTTTATACTGTGCTGTAATGGACGTCATTGTTAAGTATAACAGAATCTTAAACAATTTTGTAAATACCGTAAACGCAAAATGTAGTAGTTTGTTTTTATAAAATGTTTTATATTTAATTAATATACACGATTGAGATTAATATATAATATACATGGGTATATACATTATGTATATTATACATTAAAGTTTGTGTGCTACTGAAGTAAAATTGAATTATTTTACATTATACCTACATACCTACGACTCTAGCTGTGGTTTCATCGAGATCCGCGCTGGTAGAATAGCTTCAAAAATTTAAAATGGTGATGCACATGCATTTAAGCAATATTTAGTCGAAGTTAACATTAAAAAAAATATATGTTAATCAGTATTTTTTTCTATTATCAAACTTATTACACAAAACAAAGATTATATCAAAAGAAAAATATTCACCAAATCTAAGCAAATAAAACAACAGTCGGGAGCACATTTATATTTATTGAAATTTTTTTTTTGTTTTCGTTACATAATAAATAAAACATATAAAGCGCCATTAATTTATAGCCGATTCAAGCATACAGCCGATTAATATTACTAATTCATCTAAATGTAAAAGATGCATGCAATTGAATTAATGATGAAACAAATAAATATTAAATGTTCATACCACCAAAAAACTAGAACCTCGTTTTGTAATTCCAATTCATCAAACTTTCTTTCACGGCACTTATTCATGCTTGATAAATCGTGTGCAAAATGTCCTCTTACTTCCGTTCTACCAAACAACAACGTGCCACAAACGGTAAACGCAGAACACGGAAATGATAAACAATGCGCATGTGGAGATGCTTGTTAATATTTGGTTACAAAAATGCACCAATAGAAACGTAGAGAAATGTGGTGTCATCAGCCTTTTTACCCCCGGATAATGTAATAGTGATTTACCACATAGTTGCGTGTGTCATTATTACAAATTTTAGGACAAATTTTTAGAGTTTGTCGATGGAACAGTAACACATTTTGTAAGTAATTTATTAGGCAGCCTTGCCTTTATTTTATAGTAAAATTGTGTCTATAAAAGTAGTTGTAAATTATTAGCATTACAATTTGACAGTTTTTTTGCTACAGCAGTGCGAATAAGAAGATTATAAATGTAATAGGAGTAACTACAAAAAGTTATTTGCAAAATTGTAATAAGCAGTACATACTTACTTTTCCGTGTGTATAAACATTCAATTTCTAAACTATACCGTGTATACAGGTTGTTTCAGATTACTTGTCCACTAAATTTTCTTCTTATAACTAACAGCTTCTTGCGGGTTTCGCCGTGTGTCAAAACTTTCGCTCGACGTTTCGCTGTTCATACTGACAGCTTCTTCAGGATAACTGAACTTCAGTTCAGAAGCTGTTAGTTATAGTTACACCGGCCGTGAAAGCCTACGCAGTGTTAAATTTTCTTCTTTCCTAATGCAAAAAAAAAACAACAAATAATAACAAAATCCTTCTTGAATAATCAATAGAATATTTCCAAACTTTCAGAAATAATTTGTTTTACCTAAAATTAATAGGAATTTTCTTATATTAAATGGAATGATTCATTCATTCATTCATTAAAGTTAGTGTGGGCACTTAATGTTCGGGCACTTGAGCTAGGTGCTCATTGTGTCATCCCTATTAATTCTCTTATTTCCACTCGAGCAGCTTGGTGTTCTCTATAAAGCCCAGTATCTTGCCCAGTAGAAACTTGAAAACCTTCGAGGGCTCCAATAGATCTCTCCCAAAATATTTTTGCCTGAGAACCTTCAGTTCCTCACATGTGCAGATTACATGTAAACTCGTTTCCTCCTGTAGTCCGCATCTTCTACACCACGGTTCACTTACCCGGCCTGTGTTGTATAGATGCTTTTTCAGGGGACAGTGTCTAGTTACCAGCTCAGTAATGGTTTTAACTTCTTTCTTACTGCGCCTGAGTAGGTTATCAGAGAAACTAACATCCCCATCCCCTATCAGCGCTTTGGATATATATATAGAGTTGACCTTCAGTCGACCTCCATTTCTAAATAGGATGATATTTTCCTACTTCAATAAATTTTATGGTTTATTTGAATACAATTTCAGTTTTTTTTTCTATCTCTAAATTCAACCATTTTAATTTTTAATTTAGTCAAAAGTTTGACATTTGCTCTCTCTATTGTGTATTTTATAAACCCTTAGAGATAATAACATGATTTCGTATAAGAACTAAAATTGTACATAGCAAATTCTCTTAAAAGTACCGCTAAATGTTACCAGCAGCGTTTAGAAGTCGATCGCCAATTCGGAGACCTTCAACTTTTGAAAAATATTATATTTTTTAATATAACATTATATTTCTAGTATGGGATATTAATTTTTACCAATAAGTCTATTAAGAAATTAAGAATTGACATATCTAATGGTTTTCAGGTTATTAACTATTATTTCTTTTATGATCATTATTATTATTAAGATTAAACGACGATATAAAGCAAACGAAAAAGCAGTATTATCAAAAAGAAATTCAGAAAAAGAAAAATGATGCAAGTGTCTGTGGAAACTCTGAAGAAGGTCTTTCCCGCTGAACATTCGAGCACGGAGGTAGTAAAAATACAAACACTGGAGGGTAATACATTACTCGAACCAAAGCAAATTTCAAATGAGTTTGTAAAGTTTTTCTCTGAGGTGAGCAGGAACTTGTCGTCTGGGAGGAATGTACAGATTAATAATCATGATTTTCACACACATCAGGTTTTACAATCTTTTATGCTTGAGGACATTCATGAAATTGAAGTCTACAACACCATTATGGCACTTAAAAACGCGAAACAACCAGGACATAACGGAATAACATCTGAAATGTTAAAACTAATTGTGAGCTTCATTGTACAACCATTAACCTTCGTTTTTAATTGGTCTCTAACTAATGGAAAATTTCCAGATACATTTAAGAGTACGGTGATAATCCCCTTATTCAAAAATAGCGATAAGAAACAGTTAGAAAACTATCGACCAATACCTTTGACGACCACCTTATCAAAAATCTTGGAGAAGTTTTTAAGAACGTGTCGATGTTTTCCTCGATAAGCATAACATATTACATGATCATCAATACGGTTTTTAGACTCAACAAATCTACTCAGGATGCATTAATACTGTGGTTACCATAATTAGTGACTCGATGGATATGAACAGCCCTTGTCTAGCTGTATTTATTGATCTAGCCAAAGCCTTCGATACTGTTAGATATGAGGAACTGCAGGATATATTACAAAGGGTGGGACTCCGCGGTAGAATGAATTCATGGTTAAGCTCTTACTTACTAATCACTCACAGATTGTAAATATAGGTGGTGCCAATGATCCTCAGCAAATGGGAATGTGGTATAGCTCAAGAACAGTCCTAGACCTCTGCTATTCAACCATATTTATGTGAGATGCATTAGCAACGAATCAGAGGTCAAATAATAAGCTTTGCAGATGATACCGCTATAATCTTTAAAGCAGATTCCTGGAAAAACTTAAAAATCATTGCTGAGGAGGACATTGGTATGCTATTAGGTTGGATTAAAAACCACCGTTTATCGGTTAACTACAATAAATCCCATTGGATAGCGTTTACATCATATTCAAATAATTTACCTAATTATGAGGAACTGAAGGTGAGATATCATAGCGAAATAGGCTTGAGGAACACTACTAAATTCTTGGGTAATATTCATCGATGCACATCTTAGATGGGATAAACATATAACTTACCTAATTAATAAGCAGATTCCTGTTATATAAAATATCAGCCTACAGGGAAATTCTGGAAGCACACCAATTAAAAATTCTCTATCACGCCCTAATTGAGAGTCATTTAAGATACTGGATAACGGCATGGGGTGCCGCTGCTAAGGTATACATTCATCCCCTGGAAAAAATTCAAAAATTAATACTAAAAAACTATATAGCAAACCATATACTTACCCATCCGATTTATTGTATAATGAAACAAGGTTGTTCGATGTACGGCAATTGTGTTTCTCAGCATAGTAATATTTTTAAACTTGTACCAATAGTCCACACTCACTATACACGTAGTAGAACTGAAAACTTGAGTCGGATCCCGCAACGTCATAAAGACATATTGCTTAGATCGTATTCCTACCAGCCCCTCGTTTGTACAACTTAGTACCGAGTAATATACGCACGATTAAATCTAAAAACGGATTCAAAAATAATTTGAAAGAGTGGATTTATAGCTGGATAGAACAGTTTTGCACCAATACGTTTGTACACGCTAGCTTATGATGTTAGGTATAATGTTATGTTTTTATTTGTAATTACTTACATAATTGTTTACTGTTGTGATGTATGTATAGATATCGTGTTTTTTAAAGCTTAAGCGTAAGTAAGCGCACCTAACCACGCACAAGGTTTTACCTTATGTGGTTTATTATATTTATTAATATTTTTTTTTTGCATTTATTATTGTAAACGTTTGTGGAGCTTTTTCTGAATAAATATTATTATTATTATATTACATTTGAGTACACTTCTTGTAGTGGGCCATGAAAATGAGAAGTATGAAAATCTCCAAAGGAAAGTTATCATTAAAATCTAATCTTTCTAGTATAGCTACATTAGCAACTTATTTAATAAATCAAAAGCCATATGGTCAATACTTAATGATAGTCGGTGCTAATTATCAAATAATTAAACCCTTTACTGCAAGAAACTTAATTAAAGAGAATAACCTTTCTGGCGATGACGATTTTGACGAAGTAGATAAATGTATTCCCAAATCAGATATATCTTGTTCTCTGTCCCCAGTTATTGACGTCGATTTAGTTAGTATAATAAACAAATTAAATTGCTCTGCTTCTCCTGAAGAAGACGGCATTAATACGGCCATTGTAAAGAGAAAGGCATTTTGCCTACTGAATTAAAAGTAACACTCATAAAACCATTTTTTGTGTGGACAATTTAAATAACTATAGGCCTATTAACTTGTTTAATATCTTTGCAAAAAAGTACGAATCAGTAGTTAATACAAAGTTAATCATTTTATTCGTAACCAACGACTTTTTCACTCCCAGCCAACATGGTTTCTTACCAAATCGGAGCACTGCTCTAAATAACATATTAAAAACAACATATTCTGCATTAGATGAATCTCATATAAGTGTAAACCCAACAGTTATGTAGGTAAAAATGTGGGTAAAGTTAATACGATAAACTTTAAAAATAACCATAAGTTTTAAATTGGAATTTGAAATAAACAGGATTGTATCAAAATAGCCGTTAAATTTTATAAAATAACTCGAGACACGTCAACAGACTTCGATAGCGATTGTCTTTGTAAGTGCTGTAAACTTCCTCAGAAAAATCTGTTTCACCGAAGTGAGGAAAATTTAGGATATTTAATACATGAGAATGCCCATTTCTTACCTAAATTATTCAGGAGTAAATATCGATACTTTTTTAGGTAAACAGTTTGTGAAACTTTGATATTTTTGATAGTGTGGCACAAAATCGTTATAAGAATTCAATATCAACCGTCGTCTTTCGTGGCCACAGGCAGAATGAAGATTCAAACTATAATTACCAGTAATTATTGTTTGGATTGTTATCGCTATCAAGCAAGCCAACATTAATTTTGAATAGATACTCGTAACTGATATTAAGATACCGTTATTTTCTCTAGTTTGAGGGGAATGTGGCAAAAACCAATTGATCTAAAAAAGGGTTCGACTGTGCTAACCGTTCCATCCTATTACATAAATTAGACGGATATGGTGCAAGAGGATAGCAAAAGCAAAAGCTTCCCTAACAGCTAGAAATACTACATAGATATTTTTAAATATATATTTATAAATATTTTTCGTGAGAGGTTTTTGAATATATTTTTCATATTTTTTTCTAAATATAGATAAAATATTCAATTAAAATATTTATTCCATATTTTAAAATTAATGTAAACGATATATTTTTTCTAAAATATTTATATGAAAATTGAGATTTTTTAAAATGAACTAAAATTGTTTTTGGTTATTTAGAATGTATAACGTCGATAACGAAAAGTTGAAACATACATAGAGTTGTCTAAAAGGCAAGAACTTGTTTTTTCACACTCCCCATACAAGTTAATAATCAATAATTCTGGCATCTTTTAAGGCATACTGAAGGTTTATCAAATTAATCACTATTTTTTAATTGAAGTGTTCTAAATAAAAGACAAACGTATTTATTATCATTTTATTTGAATAAGCCAAAAAATGAAAATACTCATTTTTAAGTCTAGCCTTGGCTGGTGCCAGGTACAACCCTATGGCTTTTTTCCTATCTTCAGTAGTGGCGCTCTCATGGCGTTTCTTTGTGGCCTCTAAAACAATGCCAATTGTATTAGATCATACCATGAATAATAACATCGTACAACATTATCAACACCTACTAATACATTTGGAGCATTTACAATAATTGGAGTGGTAGCTACATTCTAATACTTACGATACTTATTTTTACTTTATTTCATAATTATATCATTCATCATATTTGAAAACATTCTACGTACAAACAATAAAACAACACAACGTATTCTACCTCTATGAGGTTATGACGCTTATCTACCGAGATGAATCTCTTAAGCAAATCAACTAGCAATTTATCTGGTACATGCAGTACGTATATGATGCATAAAATTCCTACAATTATATTATTAAACGATTTCTGTACATAGCGATATTGAGCATTCCAATTATCTTATAAATGCCATGACATGTTCAAAGTTTTGCTTACCTCGTAGTCACCACAAAAACTAAAACACACCCCGCAACAATTAATTACATAGTTAACCCTAATCTGCCCTAATCGTATACTATTATAAACTATAACATATAAGGGACAAACGAATGAAAACGTTAATGATGGCACGTGCGCGTATGCATTCTATGTCACTAATCCATAGAACGCATAAACAATACTAAATCATATAACACCGACACCGTATGAATAGAGGTGTTGTGTTACGTTCGCAACTTACAAATATTACAAATAATATAATACAAACGCAGATATATTAATAGAAAAGTTACAGCGCTCAACTTAGATGCTAATTAAATCATATTAGTTATATATTATCAATTTAATCTTTAACTATCATTTTAAATAGGTACTACTAGTTAATATGTTGCATATTTTACCCATTTTATATTATTCGTCCTACGCACCAAATGTACAAAAGCAAAAATTCAATCTTTTTTTTTTTATATGAAATAAATATTTACAGAAATACAAAGCAAATATTCTTGCAGAGTTATGAAAAATATATTAGAAAACATTTGCAATAAAATATTATTAATGCTACATAACATATATTTTTTAAATGTTTTTCTAATATATTTATGCATATATATTAATGTAACTAATATTCAAGAAAGATTTAATATTTTTTAAATATTTATAAAATATGAAATAAATATAACTGGGGTTGGTTTATGAGTTATTAGACCAACCGTTCATAAAGGGTTATTTGTAATAACTTCAGGTCTATAGCTATAGAACCGAAAGTGTTTTCGAATATCAAAACTATTTTTTTAGTTTAAATAACTAAATCTTACACAAAAGTTGAAAAAGGGAGTTAATTGCTGTAACGCTGAAAATTATTGCGACTCTCTTCAGACATCCACCTATTTCTTCTGCCGATCCCATCCAGTGATTCTTTTACCATTCTTTTTCCTTTCGTCCGCACGGACCGACATCGATTCATCACCGGACGACATTAAACACCTGCTTCTCCGTCCCTGTCGCGTACCCCTGGCCCTCATATAGCTCTGGAGGCACACGCATACAGCGGCATTTTCAAATTATGACGATCAACCGGTAGTCGGACATACTTTCAACTCGTTCCAGAGTTCGAGTTCGTTCGAACAGCAGAAAAACGAGCGTGACCCGTACAAAGCCAGCGCGACCGTCCACCTGTGGTATCGCTGGTATCCGAATTTTAATACTTTGCGCGCGAGGCCGTTGGCGTTCGTGTGTTGCATTTTTTTCCAGTGCCTTCGACGCATTCCACGCCCGCATCTAAAAACAGGGTGGAACGATCCAGTTCTTCGAGGAAATTTTTCATTAAGAAAACACGCGATAGCGCGACAGAAGATGCGGTTTGATGTGATTATACGGAATCGTGACAAATCGGATTTATACAAAATATGATCATATTTCTTAGAAAATCGAATTAAAATCGTGTTTATATTGTAGTGTGTATTTGGGATGAGTTAGGTAGGTATGTAAATAAAACACCAAGAGTTTTATTATTATTACCTTTTGAGTAAGGTAAGTTGAGGCAAGAATTAAGTTTGATTTTGTGATGCTATAAAAAAATGAATAGACTCTCGATTACTCGATACAGCCGAGACCGGAGCCTTTTGGGATAAATGAAAGTACATACAGAACAATCCACGAGTTCTTCACCATTGTTTAAAAGGTATAAATTTGAAAGATGTGGTTTATTGGGCAACATTACAAAGGTCTTGGGCAAAGATAATACACCAAGAAGATCTCGCCAGAAAATAACAATGAGGAAGAGGAAGTTCCGCTCCCTGAAATGATAAGAGATTTAGGTGAATGTGAAGATATTAGCCAAGAAGGAGTTGAGGAGTGGATAACATTTGACAACAACGAACAAGAGGAACTAACTGACGTTGACCTTATTGTCTTGCTACTTATTAATAAAAGAGAAAAAACAGTGATAACGAGTCAGAAGGTAATGAAGAAGAAGGAAAAAAAAAATCACAAGCGAAAGCGTTTGATGCGTTAAACACAGCATCATTATACGTAGAGTGACAGCCTAATGTCACAACAAGTGACAGTTTACTTTTAACAAGGTGGAGAAATATTGCATCCCAAAATGAGTTCAAAATTAGAACAAACGAGAATTGATTCTTTTTTTAAGACATACGACATTTTTCTTGAATTGATTGCAGTAAGTTTCGTCGATAATGCCTTTTGAAATTTTCTAATACACCCTGATCCATAGACTGCATTAACGAAGTTACATTCGGTGGTAAAAATATAGCTTTGATATTTTTACTTCTTAATTCATTTTCACTTTCGACAGATAGTGTATTGCCTATTAACAGAAGAGCTTTTTTAGGTTAACCACTTTTTCTTAAGAACCTCTGAACTCCAGGAAACTGATAAAACATTCGTCAGCACATTTTTAAAATCTCTTGGCTTTGCCGAGTGGCCAATGCACATCAATCGCAGCTTATGCCGTTCTGAAAATTTACCACAAGCAAGAATTTCTACCCGGTCCTTATTATTTATTTTTTTTTTTTTGTAACCGGCTGCAGCATGCTCATATTTTCCAGCTTAACTTTTTGATGGCAACATCTTATAATATAGACCAGTTTCGTCACAGTT
The DNA here is from genome assembly GCA_004143645.1 of Protaetia brevitarsis. Lineage (NCBI taxonomy): Eukaryota > Metazoa > Arthropoda > Insecta > Coleoptera > Scarabaeidae > Protaetia > Protaetia brevitarsis. Next base: position 1,535,128 of record RXPK01000047.1, read on the forward strand.
ATAAATTTGATCTGGCGTATATTTCTCTTCTTCCATAATTTGTTTAAATTTTTGTTTGAAATTTTCAACTTCTGCTTAATTAGTAGATAATTTTTTGTCACAAATATTTAGTTCACGTATCCCATGGCGCCTTTTCCATTTCGATAACCAACCGTGCTACAAATGTATCAGGAGCTTCAATTACGGAAAGATTTTCACCAATTTCAATTGCATTTTGCTGTAATATAGGGCCCGAAATTTTAACACTACGGTCGCGTTGTTGTGTAAACCATAAATACAATGTCTCGTCGATGTTAGTGTATTCGCCCTTTTTAATAGATTTTCACTGTGGTGCAGGAGATACTAACACACTACAACATTCTTCAATTTACTGTCGATTTTTTCTGCATTCGGAAACAGTGTTTTAATTTATTGTGTTGCTGATGATAATGACAGTTTAAAACTGTACCCTAAAATGCGTTTCTGTTGCAAATGAAGTTTATTACATAACGGGCTGTCTCCAATAGAACCGTAATGTCCTTGTTCGCGGGCGTGTTTATATTTGGCGCCTTTAGTTCGAGAGCAATCGATATCTTTTCAGAATGTTCTAGTACATCCGCATCAGAAGCTTCGATCATACTACATAGGTATTACAACACCATCTATAGGCAGTTTGATTAATATTATCAATGATGACCTCCGCTATACACTTTATTTATGAAAATAAAGCTAGATAATTACAATTCATAATGAACCCCGTGCTCCATCTAAAGGCTATCTATTCTAAGTACTATGCGGATTTCATAACAATTGAAATGTTCCTACTCTAAGTAAATAATTTAGTAATAATAATAACAAAATCATAATAAATCGATCACCTATGAGTTGTCATTATGTTTGCGGCGACCAAGGAACGACTTTAGTTATCTCTCAGCAATCGCCAAGGAGTAATGGACAACCACGGAAAAACCTAGAAGTACCAACAGTACCTCTAATATTTGACATTTTAACAACTTAATCCTAATAATTCAGACCAATAGTAATTGAATTAAAGATATATATTTTAAATATTTACTTAAACACTTCAACTATGTTCATAGCTATAATGTAACATTAATTTAATTCTCTGAAGATTACGAAATATTTGTTTATAAATGCACACTCTTTCCTACTATTTAAATATGCCATAACCTATCTAATTCTTCAACAGCACTACTAAAATACTTCCACCATTCGACCGCCTCGTTATCTCTCAGTGAGTGGACATTCAAATAAAACATGTCCGCTGTAACTACCCCCACCACATTCACAATGCAAATCATTAACCCTCTCAATTCTACATAAATATGATTTAAAACCACCGTGACCCGTTATTAATTCTACCGCCTGATACGATAAATTAACCCCCACATCCCATTTCAAGTAATATCCCACCTATCCTGTCAATCAGCATTAAGTTTATCCCTAAACACTCCTTTAATTACGCTACTCGAAATCAACCCGTGGTAATTATCCGCCCTCTCATTACCGATTGTACCTACGTGAGCCCTAATCCAAAAAAGTTTAATACCTCCTCACGCAACATATCCCAAGTATCTAGTAACAAATCAGTCGGATTATTAATTACTTACGACCTCACAAATAAGCTATCGGTTTTAATTCGCACGCACTACCTGATTTATTGGAACTAATTCTGCCTGAAAATTGTTTCAGTGATCCCGTAATTTAAACTTTTGATTATATATTTCAATACTCCTGTTATAGACAACAAAAATCGCTCCTGCACCATCCTCACCCTTCGACGCATCCATAAAAATTTCTAAATCCTCTCCAAACGTATCTCGGCTATACAGGTAGCGCCATCTGTTACCGCAGTTGGAAACTTAATTCAAAGCGGCGCGCATAACGCTGTGATAATATTAGCGGTCTGAGTTTGAATATATAAATAGATCAAATAATACAATACATATTTATATGTACTGTATTATACTATATATACTTTCGAAATTCTTACCACATAAGAATTCAAATCTAAATCTCTAACACCGTAGAGGTCATGGAATGCAGATTCAGAAGAACTGTTTTATCTTTAAAAGAACGATTCGAACATTTGATGTAGGAATTTTGTTTACATTTTTTTCAGGTTCTCTTTTCTTATTTTATTTCTATTTGTCCATAAATTATAAAAGAATAAATTGAATTTCATTAACTTAATTCTGAATTATGCTTTTCCATTTTAAATACATATTTTAATTTAATATTATTTACGAGTAATTTTTTTTCGAATTTTGCTCCCTTAAATTTCCGATAATTATTTTATTTAAGACGATTTTTCGTTGTTTTTGTTCCCAAGAGTCAAGTGACTCCAGAATTTCCTTTTTTTTTGTTTTAATATTTAGTTCATTCTTTGCTATTCGTATGCCAAATGTTAGTATTTTGGGTAGAATGAATTCCCCATCACTATTTTCTCGATTCACATACCTTATAATATCTATTATCGTTGTATGCTATATTCATATGTCGAGTTTTCAATATACGAAAAAGATTGTAACAAGAATATGCAATAGGCCTCCTTGAAAATGTGAATGACAGTCCACTAGCGTCCATACCTATCAAACTATAACCAAACCAAGACGTCGCTTTAATCTTTAACTGCCATACCCCTCCCCCTAACCGTTCATTATCTTAGTCCCTTGTATTTGCGTGTATAGGCCCAGAACCTATTCTAGGAGTGTCCAAAAACACAGCACGGGATCAGGGAAAACATTGGGTAAAAGTAAATCACAAAGAACACTGAAATAAAACAACTCGGCAAACTCAGGAAAAGACCTTTATTAAGCGACCATCAAAGAAGGCGACTGAAGAACTACTGTATCTTTGTACGAATCATCTTCGCACCGTAACAGGTCTCTTTCCTTAAAGGCTATTACTCACTCAAAGGACACTTACAGAAAATTGGAATCAACACTGTAGGTACCAACTACGGAGTGGAATGGAATGACAGCGAACGCTTGCCATATTCTATGTGAATATGAAGCTCTGGAGATAAACAGACAAGGCAAGCCATAAATGAGCTCAGAGAATTACTTCGATCAACCAAACAAAGACCTGCACGGATTAGTGCAAGGTATCAGGGTACCGGAATGGTTAATATAGTTTAATAGGTAAAAGAATTGGGAAACTAAATACAAAAAATCAAGAGACTGCAGTGTTTCCAGAGACTTCAGGTCAGATGATTCCCACAAAAATAAAAAAATAAAACGTTACTCATAAATATTTTTGTTTTGCTTGAAAATCTCTTATTATTTCGGTAAAGCGTTATGAAATTAATCTTCCGAATGATAATATAAGAAAAAGATAGATACGTGTGTTTTTTTTATACTTTATCATTATTTTTGCAGATCGTAAACCCACAAAGTAAAGCCATTACATCTACTAAAATATAAAATTAATTAATTTATTTGATAAGAAAAGCTATCCTCAAATATTGCACAAAAAAGCAATAACTACGTAAATGATTTATCAGCATGGTTGCTAATGCTACAGATATGTTTTTTTTATAAATATTTAAGTGGGCAATCTTTTAATATAAACTACCTCATACTTAGGGCACATAGAAGAAATTGCACGTGATTTCTAGTATTATTCCGCAATAAAAATTCAATATTTTTTTTATTATCTATAGCTCGGAATGTTAATTTAACGTATTACTTCATCTTTTCAGTACCATCAATATACTCTCTGACATAAACAATTTTTAATATAAATATTCACTTGTACAGGTACAAGTAGTGAGAGAGGATAGTTATTTCTTCTCAATTCTTTGATAGATGGTATCCTCACGCATTTGTGTCATTCGAACATTAATCTTAATCAATCTCTTGTTCGTTGATTCCTTCTCGACAGAAGCATTCCTAGTAATACCCGTAACGGGACGTACAAAAAGCGAGATATCTACTGCTTGACAAAAGATCTGGTAATATTCCTAAACATAGAGATAGAATCGCAACGGAACTCTTTTATAGTTAAGGGGATTTTTGTATTATTCGATATTATCTCCAACTTGTTATTTGCCACTCACACGACTGAGCTACGGTTAAATTAGAAGCTTATAAGATAGTACATATTTGTATTTAATATGAAGTGATTATAAACTTTAAGAACATAAGCATTTTTTAATATACACCCACAGAAAAATTAAAGGTTTGGTTGGTTGAGTATAAAATGGATGAGTAGAGTAAACAAAAAGTAGTGACATTACTTACTTCATTCGTTTAACAATATGTTTGTTAATTAGTACTCTTCCGATAGGCGTTGGGTATTAACATAAACTGTGAAAGAGGCAATAACAAACTTCAATTTAAGGCATTGCGATTGGAATTGATGTAGTAGCGATTCTAGAATGAAATTGCAGTCTTTCTCTAGATATCTGTTCTTATCACCGCAATTATGTTATTTATTATTCTGTAGGCGTTAACTTAATGTATTTTACAATTTTAATTAATATTGCCCCAAGTTGTGCTTTCATATTTTAAATTCAGGGTAATTCAAAAGCACCGGATTACCTTCTACAAGGCGCTAAAGAATCATTATTTAAGGACAAAAATACAATCGGAATTTCTTTAGAACTTTTATTTTTTTATAAAATGGTATTTAAAAATGAAATAATCCGACAACATTGTGTAATTCACCCTAAGGCAAAACTATACGTTAATGAACAATAAAACTGTAGCCATTAGAAACCCAAAAATTTCATAAAATTGATACTTACGTTGTCAATTTACAATAAATGTTCTAAATTTTGTTCGCCTATTCTTAAGCAGTTTTTTAATCTTCTACGAACAGTTAAATGAACGTTTTGTAACATTTCGGTAGTTACCGTTTCGGCAGCAACAATATTTCGCTGCCTTAACCCCTCCACATTCTCGGGTCCAGTACGGTAGACGATGTTTTTTAAGTGGCCTCATAAAAAGAAATCTAGAGGAGTAAGATCTTGCGATCGTGGAGGCCAATTAATAGAACCTCCACGACCAATCCATCTTTGGGGAAAATTGTTATTCAACCACGTTATCACTTGCATAACGTAATGAATAGGCCCTCCATCTAACAGCAGGCATAAATTTAGTAGTCGTGCTGGTGCCAGATCATCTGGCAGATTTTGCAATTGGTTTTGTAGGAAATTAAGAAAATTACCGCCATTGATACGATGTGGTAAGAATATGAGACCTCATAAATGTCCAGAGATTATGCCGGCCCAAACATTAACAGAAAAGCAATCCTGAAATCCTCGTCGATGCACCACGTTTGGAGTTTCTATACTAAAATTGCAGACAATAGAGAACACTAATATTCTTTATAATATCCGTAGACTTTCGGTGTTTGACTGTCATCCCCATTCTGGACAAAGAAAAAGCTCCTCTTGTTAACTGCGACTTATAGGTATCTTTAGTTTAAACCTTTCTATAGCCTATCCAGAATTTCCAAAGATAGACTTCCATCAATATGTTAAATCAATACAGGTGTTCATTCCAGATTATTCTGGAGAAAGGCATACATGCAGAAATTTCGATACGGAGAATATTTACGGATGCATCGAAAACATCAAACGGTTGTGGCTGGCATTTTTTGACCCCATTAACGACGTAAGTGGGTCTTCCTGCTTGAATGCAAAGTTAAATATTTTCTCTGCCGATACCAGGGCAATTTAAGAGGGACGCTAAATCTTTAGAAACACCGAAAATCGCCATAACGTCAGACTCTTTAAGTGTCCTACGAGCTATTAGAAGGAAGAAATGGTTCACAAAGGTACATTCGCTAGTGTTGAAGATTCGAACCAGTTGTTCGGAGCTGGAAGCACAACAGAGGGACGTGGAACTGTTTTGGGTGAAGGGTCATGTGGTAATTTCTTTCAACGAAAAGGTGGACATCTTAGCCAAAGCGGTGGCGGTCAGCCAAGATAAAAAAAAAGACTTGTTTTTCCAAGTGAAGTTGGCGGTAAAATTAAAGCCCATTTCTTGCAAGAGAAATGCGCTTTAATTCCGCGTCCTTTCTACACTACGATCGCTAGATTGAGTTTTGGGCATGGTGTTTATCCAGCACATTTTTATAAATTGGGATTAATAGATTCTTCAGCTTGCTCGTGCGGTTTTGACGTAGCGGATCTTACCGCCATATTCATAGTGGTAATCCTCCTTAAGGTATACTTTTCCTTAAGGTTCTCCTTGACATAAAAATTTCTGTTTCATAGACCAAATTTTTTCCTTAAGGATACCTTACATAAGGAAAATCTTGAGGTAACTCGGTAGGTACCTTAAGGATACCTTAGGAAATAGTACTTGATATAAATTTGACACATGTTGCCATTTTGGATGCCATTAATCCTTCATTAATTAATTAATGGCATGCAATGGCAGATATAGAGGATTTTTTGGTTTATATAAATATAAAATAAGATAGTAATAGACAACCGAAACGGTATATCAGGGACGCACAAAAATCCCGTGAAATAGTAATGCAGAATTTAGAAAGAGGTATTGTTTTTCTAAGCAAATTCCATACATTTTATTGCCGTTTGTTAACGGACGATTACCAAGCATAGAAAATCCTGATGGTTTACTCATATCACTACTTTTTTGCACTATTAACTTCTTGTGCTTTTTTTGTCACTGATATACAGTTTCAAGGTAGGTAAGTAATTTTTTTTATGAAAGTCCTACAACATTGTATTACCAAATATTATACCAGTAAACATATTTATATTGTATTTGCCTATAACAGACAATATAGTTGATATGGCAGATTCGAGGTTTATCCGCATCATTCAAAAACTTTTAACTGCGTTTGCTAAAAAAGACAAGACGGTTTGTATAAGAATGACAAAATATTTACATTAGCAAATCTTGGTGGTCAAACTGAAAAACATGCTTTGAAATAAAAAAAAAAGATTCGTTGCTCTTATTGTGCAAATAATAGGAGTTTCAAATTTAAAAATACTTTATATTATGGTCTACATATTCAGTCTAACCGTACTAATCAAATAAAACTGAACCAAACCACTATCTAATCATAAACGTCACAAACCAGTCGTAAACTGTCAACAACAAATTTAAAATAAATACTATAAATACGGAAGATTATAAACAAAAAGTAATATGTGAAGCTATAGTCAATGTGGTACGCAACTGATTTTATAGCAATGTCATTTAATAGAATTCTATTCGTCAATTCTAGAGGAAGCATCCTTGTCCGAGAATAGCCGGAGTGAGTCGATATTGTGACTATGAACTAGAAAATTGTTTAAGGTGTAAGGTCTCCTTACGTAAGTCATACTTTTCCCTAAGATTTTGCCTGGACTATGAATATGGAAGTTAATCACTTGGTTTTGGAGTGTTCGCAAACTATTTAAAAGTTTGATTAATTTGAACGTGCAGCTGCAAATGACAGCTAGCTACAGCTGTCATACTCATCTTGAAATTTAACAACATTCAATTATACCGCACTAATTTATCAATTTATCAAGGAATGTAATATTGAAATATGAAGCCTAGATCCTGCAATCAAACTAACAATACCCTGGCTGATGGGCTGAGATTCCTTTAAGACAAAAAAAAAACCATTAAATAGGTTACATTACAGCCAGTTGAAATTAACTTGTCAAAATATATTACGCCTTTGCTACCAAGTAGCATTATTTGTTACAATATTCCACATCAATATCGGCATTAGTTCTTGTTACGTTACTACTTTCTTGAATGTATAATATTACAGAAATTGCGTAGTGAATATTGAAATGTAACCATGCTGAAAATACACAGCCACCTTCTAAATATGTGCCTGGCTGTAAACTAGTAGGCAGTTTTTAAGTAACAAACGACATTCTTCACACTTGACTGCATACATGCTTGCTTTCATAAATAAAACGTTAAGGACACCTATAATCATGCAATCTGCGTTATATTGCTGAGAAATCAACATACTATCACAAGAAATCATAATATTTACATATATGTATGTATACACTGCATACGTACTTATGTTGCACATGCACCAACTTTCTATATGTGCAACCTAAACGGAATACAGTTATGCAAAGTGTATAAGAACTTATTAACAACCTCCGAATGGAATAGGTATGTATGTTACTACCTATATACGTTAACGGAAGTCTAGTACTACTATGGTAAACAGTTTTTTAATGGAAAATGTTCTTGATAAAAATGGAGGATACTTTTTCGTTAAATGTTTTCGGGCACCTATGTTAACTATGGCTAAGTTAACCTAATTTTTACCCTTAAATGTTTATAGCTAATAAGAGGGAAAGGGTGTAGCAGGATAAGCTACTAAAAAGTGCCTCTGATGGTATCGATTTGAAAATCCATACAAAAGTTTCGATTTATAAAGGTAATGGCCTGTGCAAAATTTCAGCCCTCTACAACTGATAGAAGGGTTGATAGAAGCAATTAACATCCAAACTACTTTATTTTTATCTCCGCCTCTCTTTAACCAATCGATTCGAAATTTTACAGTAATAATTTGCTTGATTCCCATTAAAAAAAAATGACACCGCTGACAATTAGTTAAAAAAAATGAAATATTTTTGGGATCCCCAGAAAAGGGATTATCTCTCCACACACAAACACTACAGTGTTGAAAATTTTAACACTTTTTTGACTAATTTAATAGTCAGGAGAGGTCCACACTCTTTTCGTGTTATTTTGTCGAGAACTATAAAAGTTTAAATTTGACGAACAAAGATAGTCAAGTATTGTCTATTGCTAAGGGGTTATTTTGTCCAACTGACACGTGGAATTATAAAATACTTCTAGTCACATTTTATTTGATCTAGACTAGACAAATTTACTAGCTGTTTAACTAAATGAATGCGATCTATTGGGTGTTTTAACACCATTTTCTAAACACAACGTCTTTTTAATATGCAACTCTTATTTCTTAGTGCTATAATATTCTCTCTTTAAGACGTTTTCTCAATTATAAATATGCAAAACCACTCATTCACAAGTTTTGGTTTCAACTAAACGTACCAATTTTAAAATGATTTTTTGAGAACCATTATAAAATTAAGTGAATATTTACGCTATTTGATTCAAGTCTAAACTAATTGCGTAAATAGATGCTCCCAATACATCTTTAAGATGTTGAAATTTTTTATGCCCACTGGAATTAACGTTTAATAACACGAGGGTTACACTTTGCAAGTCAGTCACATTTGGTGGTTTGTTTGGATATGTTAACACGGAGAATCAAACACGAAAACAGATACACGTGCAATGCAGGTGATGCGTATAATGCAATACTGTATTAGAATAGGTGGGTTTCTATAATTCTATCCGAGGGAAAAATTCTGATTGGTTGACGCTTCTGAATGTCTAGAAAAATAGTTAAATCCTCATATCTGAACAAAGAATTCACACGAAATTCTAGTCATTTCTGTTCTATTAAATACGCGTAGTCAACTCGTCTGGCAAAGTTTAGAAAAATCAACACTAAAATATTTGACTAGCGCAAAATTAACGCCAACACCGTAATATTTTCAACAGTGTAAACTTTCGCAAATATGTTTTATATCCCAGCTTTCTTGTGTGAAAATCTTATTCAAGTTGCAGTGGTGGAAAAGTTTAAAAAAAAGTAAAACTGAATATAAGCTACTATATAGCAATAGCATATATAGCATAGGTATAATAGTCTAATAATAATAAAAAGTCTCTCTTTTATTACTCGGGCTGTATTCTAGATAGCAATTTGACATTTCGGGAACGTAATATATTGTTAACTGTGTCATAAAAAAAGATGTACCAATATAATTCATTATTTTAAATAGAGTCTCCTGTATATGTTTGCATTACGAAACGTCTATGATGTATAATCACCCTCCATGACCATGAAAATAATTTATTTTGTGTATTGGTGGTGTTCGAACTAAATGTTATTTTTCTGTAGATCAACAACGCTGAACCAAAAAAGCTGAAAAAATAGGCATGTGTTAAAATTGTATGTAACAAGTAGGTACCATGTTGCAAAGGTACCTGGACGATATACAGGGTGTATCAAATAAAAAAGTAAATTTTGCTTGGGTGTTAACTACACGACATATAAAGCACAAACCGGATTTCATCATTAAAAAATAAAAAAAAGTAAAATTTAGAGACAAAGATTCTTTAGTCCGGACCTGATGCAAGGAAACATCATGTTAAGCACCCGCTAAACGTGGTATTATGTATAAATACATTGCACTCATTTAGTATTATTCTTAATGGTATGCCGTAAATTCATTTAACGTCATTCGGAATAAATAAAGGCCAATCGGCCAGTGTGCCCTTATAAAAATAGCAAAACTGAGGCATTTTAAATTTCTTCTTTTTATAAAATAAACACTCCTTATTTGTTAAGAGCATTAACAAGTTAAGTCTACAAAGTATTATTTTTAATATCATGATAAGACGTTCGAGTTTCACCAGATTTACGACTTCAGTAGTTACAAAAAACGTAAATATTTTTCTTTTGCTTTGTCGAATCGAGAGTTAGTTGTTAATAAACGTACCACATGAATCTGAGTTATTTCTTTCGGATTTATTTAATCATATAACGCAAAATGAATTGAATCGAATTACACAGAAATAAATATAGATAGAGAAAATTTGCAAACACGCCTTTTTACTATGATGTCGCGCGAAAATGAATCTATACATGCCCGCGCTTTTGCCGATGCATCAAGCTTCGATTTTCTTTATATGAAATCATGATGGTCCTGAAAAGGATCGTTTTTTCGAGACGGGAAGATTTTAAATAAAATGTTCGAAGTGGCTTGCACTCCAAGCGGCGATCCACACAAAACTAACAGCGGTAATGACTGAATGATAGTGGTGTGTGGGGGTATACGCGGGACAACATTTAGGTTGGGCACAGGTACGGCTCTAGCCCACGGCATTTACAAAATATTTTTTTTCTCGTTAATGCTTACAGATAGAGCCCCTGTGCATTAGGACTTTTTGATCGTATATGATTACAGCTGCTACATATTATTATATTTACCTCTATATCTGATACACCCTGTATGAGTAATCTATATGGCGATTGTCCAGGAGACTGTTGCATAAAAGTATAATTACAATTTACATGTGATATTTTTTTACAATTTGTAAAAATTTGGATTACAGGCGTTGCAAAAATATTCCTATGAATTTTACAATTTTACAAGAGAATTCTTATTTGTGATAGATGTGTCAGTGGTTCACATCCATTATACTAATGTATTATGTTAGTTAGTATTGTTATATGATGACAATTCAATATAAAAACAAAACAATATAAAAACTGCTCGTGTTAGACGCCCCCCTTTTATTTGTTATTTAATAAAGTCTGTAATCTTCAAATCTGCTTGGCATTCTTATGACTCTTCCTTTAGACGATACCTTTTCCCCATTATTGTGAAACTTGGTAGAGCGGTAAATTTCTGTGTCCAGAGGATGATTATTCACTTGCTCTCCTGAACCAACCCTTGCTTGAATCTCTTCGATGGGCGGAGCCGACCCTTCAAATGGGATTTCCTTTGAATTAATCCTATTTCTTCTAATTTCACCTCCTTCCTGGGTTCGGACATGATAACTTTCTGAGTTTTTTTTCAGCATTTCTCCTGGTATCCATTTTTTGATACCTTGCTGTAGCATGACTTTCCAATGCTGAAAGTGGTTTCTTACCAATATTGTAGTAGGTGGCTGACTTGGTTTGATTATTTCATAATATGTCAATATGTTGTTCTGTATTGAAGTGGGGTTTTAGAATATTTCGAGAGCAAGGCAATTGAGTTCTAAAGTTTCTTCCCATTAGCATTTCAGCAGGAAGTGTTTGTTTAGGCGAACTATTGTATTTCATAGTAACTAAATATGGATGTTTCCCTTGATTCTTTAGTAGCATGGTTTTCAGTGTGCCAACATGTCTCTCTATTAATCCATTAGATTGACTGTATGTGGGGCTCGACGTTACATGGGTTGTGTCAAGTTCTTAGGTAGGAATTGTCTAAAGCTTCTTGAGAAAAAAGATGCTCCATTATCAGACATGATTATCGACGGAAGTCCATGGCTTTTGAATATAGTAAGCAAAGCCTCAATCGTTGACGAAACATCTTTCTTTGTCATTTTAATTAGTTCTACCAACTTACTACGATTGTCACATGCGATCAAATAATGTTGAGAATCAATTTCGAAGAAATCCACTCCTATCTTCTTCCGCGGCAGTTCAGGAATCTCATGGTGAATTATTGGTTATTTGGAGTTAGATTTAGAATATTTTAAGCATACTAAACAGGATGATATTAAGTTGGTTAATTGCTCGTTTATACCTGGCCAAAATACTGTTTCTTGAGCTTTTCATTGACATACGTACCTTGATGAGAGGAGTGTAGTTTATTGAGTACATCGAGTCTGTTCCTTTGGAATTATAAGTCTGTTACTTTTGAATAAAAATCCATCCAATTCAAATATTTCATCTTTAAATGGGTAATAAGCCTTAACAGTTTGTGCATCACCTTCTTCTTTGAAGGTAAGGATATTGTACACATCCAATCCGTAGTCGCCTAATACATGTAACAAAATTGCTCTGTTTTGCTATTGACGCTTTGTCCAAGTCAGCCGCTACCCAATACAGCTCGATTTTCTGTTTCCATTTTCCCCATGCTAATGCCGGATCATTTCCCGGTTCGAAAGATTTCGGTGCCTGCACATTTGCCATGACCTTTTTTTTCTTTCCACTAATTTATTTTTATTAATTTACACTGCCACCATGTTATATGATGTATGCATTTCTATTTTAAATCACAATCACAATGACAATTCAATATAAAAACAAAACAATATAAAAACTGCTCACGTTACAACCATTATAAAGTTGTTTTGTTAGGAAAAATATATAAATAGTTACGAGTCGTAAAGTGTGGGATTAATAAATAAACTAAAATATAATTGTGTTTGTTAATTGAGAACTACAAAAGAGAAGAGCAAAACATATTATTTTAAAAGCGTTTCCGAAAAGATTTGACAGGTGATAAATTACAATTTTACTATTATATGTAAAATTGTAATACATATTGAACGTACCTCGTTAGCTGTCATTTTTTTTTTTTATAACATTTAATCCAATTAAACAGTATGCAGAGTAGTTCTTCCGATGAAGATGATAATTTGCAACAACACAAAGCGAAAAATATTATTCGACGCAGAGCAAGAGCATTATATTTGTAAAAAAATAATAAAAATTTATAGAAAATTAAAAAAATACCAATTTTTCCATTTTATTTAATTTTATACTTATAAAAAATAAAGTTTATATCACCCTTCACACACATTCATTTTTATTTGCTCGTTCAATTATTAGACATGCATGCGTAATCCTTAAAGCGAATCGCAAGCAATTTAAAATCCACTGCATATATCAATACAAACGGAGTGGGTTAAAGAATTTCCCACCAAGCCAAGCAAGTGTCCGCGTTACTCCAGACAGTCAGTGAGTAGGACTCACAGTCTCGTACTTTCAGCGGGTTCGATGTGTTAAATTGTGCAATCCTTTGGCGTGCAGCGGTATCAGCGCCGATGTAAACGGAAGGTAAAACAGTAGCTGGAACGCGATCGCTATATTCGCGCCAAAGAAAAATAAACATTAAACTAACAACAGTTAAAAGGAATTTTAAGTTTTGTGATATTGGATTTTCGTTTCTGTGTGTACTATATGTTTGATTTTATCACTGTTTCGTAAGTATTTCCTTATCTAGGTTAAGCTAGTTTAGTTCATCTATATAATCTACATATAATTTCTACACGCCATTTCATTAAAAATTGTAAAGCGCTGCATTCCAGATTCTAGACCAGAAATAGCCTAATGGTTTACTTATCATCGTAGTACAAACCACAAACTTCACCTCGAACAAATATTGTGTTCCCGATTACCCATGCTATGCGTATATGTAGATACCTATTTGATAAAAAAAAAAAACTCAAATTGTTCTTATCAAATATTAAACATTAATGTTTTGTGCCATGTATTACATGCGGTTATTAAAATGTGCCTGGAGAGAAAGCTAATTTAGGATTATGCTGTGTGTTTATGTAATATCAGTAATATGACAGATGATACTCCAAGTAGATATGATGAAATTAAAAATTTAGTCCCGGACAACATAGGTAAGATCCTTGAAATTGTTTGAAAGTGTGGCAGACAGTTTTTTTTGTAACCCCATTTCTATTGTCCATCTCTAAAATGTTAACATTACGGCCTTGTTTCTTCTGTATGTTTTAAAAGCACTTACTATAATTTTCGGCTTATTACCTTTGTCAAGAAATCACTTAGACCTACGCTTATATTGCAAATTACCATTAAAATAAAGTAGTATTAGTACAAGAGGTGTTCAAATATTAGCATATCATTTTCTGTGGTTAGAAAGTAAATTCTAAAGTTAATAACTCTTTAATTATTTATAGAGTATACTGGATAATTACTACATGTTATAGGTTATACAAGCAAGTGAGCACGTATGACGTATGTAAGTCGAAGAGAAATCATGCGGAGGATTTCCTAATTTAGTGCCTGCATTTATAGGATGACAATCTTTTGCAATTATTGTGAATGGAGTACATAAATAACGATAGATACACATAAGTTACTTTGCAATTATATATTTCTATCAAAAAGAAGTTACCTTAATTGACTGTAAAAAAATTGTTTTAGAGATTTATAGCAGAATAAATATCTATGGCGTCAAAGTTGTGCAGAAAACATATATATGTACTCTCTGTCTATTTTATGTTTTAACCAACGTTATTGATGTATCATACGAGTAAAGACAATCTTCTGATTTGACTATTTTTCTCAAGTTTTGCTATTGAAAAAAGGAACAAAATTTCCGCTTGTCTCACAGAAAAAGATACAAGGATTAATTTTATGAATGTGACAGATAGAGATAGCCCTATTACTGTTTTGTTTAAGTACAATATTTAAAATGCACTGTTTCTGGTTTCTATTATGGCACCTGTCAGTTATCAAATCTAACCTATAGCGTCGTTAGTTTGTGTATTTGGTTTATTATTCGTTATTCCTCGCCCGTTTTTCGCTTTATTTCTATATTTTGCAAGAAAAAGTAGTTCTGTTTAGAGCACAGAGCCTTCTGTAAAGTTTTCAGTAGGCAAGTTATTTTAAATAAAGAGAATGTATCAAACAATGACTAATGTTATTATTATCACAGAAAATGCCTGGAAAGCGGTTGAATTCTAAGGCACAACAGCTTGTGCTTAATGCTCTCGCATATTTTGAGAGAGAAAAAGAAAATGGGTGTGTTGTTAAGTGCTGTTTACGCGGTAGATATTCTAAAACACTCATAATTATGTTTATAAAGTAGGTATTGTTGCAGAAAGTAAGCGAAGTACTTGGTGTAAGTCGAAAGGCTGTTTGGTATATAAAAAAAAGAAAACAAAATCTTGTTGCTTCATCTTATCCTGAAAAAAGACCTCGTATTAAGTCAATAATAATTGTCAATCCAAATGAATCTTCAAGTTCTGAAGAAGAAACAGATACTTAATTGAAAAAAAAAGCTGTTGTCGTGACAAGATAAATCAGATTTCGTGGCATGAATTGGCCCAATGTTCTGTTTTACGATTAATTGGAATTTTGAATCACTTACAACATAAATAATATAATTCTGGGAAAAAAATAGGTCTTTTATTACATTTCTATCTATTAAGGATTTATAAGTAAACTTTGTTACTGTGTTAAATGTTTATTATTATGCATTAGAAACAAACTACCAATTGGTATTAACATCAATTGATACATTATTGGCAATAACATTTCCCCTGGTTTTAAGCTTCTGTTTCTATAAAAGAACTTAATGAAATATCCGACTTCATATGTATGTGTAATATACTTACAAATGTGTAGGATTTGCTATACCTACTAGTAATAGTAGTACAGCATTCGCATTATAAACGTTTTCTATAAACGCTATCTCTAGTAGTGGGCACTATCGGTCATCTAACACGCCCAAGATGTTCAATTAATAATTAATAACGTCTTCATCATCAGAAAATTCCAGTAAATTCGTTAATATCAGATTAACATCAAATGTCACAAACAATTATTTTAAGGTTATATAATGGTTATATTCAATTTGAGCGAGATATTCAAGTTTAAGCTTCATACATAACTCCACTCAAATTGAAACAAATTTTTTGTTCGGTTCAAGGTTCCACTAATGCTGGGACCAATAGTGTAATACGGTTTGAACGCAAAAAATGTGAACTTAAACTCAAAATCCAATATAAACTAATACTGAAAAACCGCGCATAAGATATCCTGTTTATACGGTTTTTAATTTGGCTCCGAAGTATCGATTTGATTCATACGGACAAAAATCCAAGACGTTACTTCAAACATAAAATAGATAGTATATTACGAATTTAATTTTTATAATGATTATATCCCAGAATATTAGAATATTTTTATTTCACTTCGAGGCAAAGCACTATTCCACTAGGATTTAAAATAAACGTATGATCGAGGTAATGTTGGATACCAGTCCAACATTACCTCAATTAGAAATGGGCCAGTGTTTACCCATCTCGTATTAGTACGAACTACACGGCATTTTTTGAACGCCACTCTTTCTAATCACCAAGAACAAGAAAAAGAAAAGCAAATACGACATATCTGTCTCGTTTAATTAATAATAAAATAGCTTCAGCAACTCTCTAAGCAGAAGTACATTTTGTGCCTTCTCGAAACATTCACTTTTCGCTTACCACAGGCCAAACCAATGTCCTTAAAAAACCTCTAATCACACACATTATGATGAATGAACAGTGTTCGTCAGGTGTCTACCATTTAAAATATCAATGTTCACTCCCTTACTTCCTTTAGTTTTATTTGCTATTACGTTATTTATTGTAAAGATGTAAAGTAGGTCATACTTATATTGTGCATAATTGTCCGATGATTGGATTTATATCTGTCGAGTAATAAAAAACTCATTATTATATGAATTGTATAAATCAGATTACTGTTTTTTTTATATAAAAAGCGCATGTTCATAAAAGCGTAAAAAAAGGAAAATATATCAAAAACTTGTTAATACCAGAAAAAAAAAACTGAATAATCTCTGAAGTTTGTCATGATTGATTATACAGTATTTATTTTGTCCTTTATTAGTATTGCACTGAAAAACCAATTTGTTCAGGACAACAAAATAATTTCCAAAATTTTATCACGAAAAATTAGTTATTTCAAATAAATAAGGAGTTAAATGGATAAATAATTAGGCTCAATTAACAGTATATTTGTTTGCCCATATTTAACCCAAAAATTAGTTAGCTTAAACAAAATTTGGTATCATAAAACAAATTTTCAGTATATTGGCAACGTATGCATTTTTGTTGAAAACTTTTTCGATAAAAAATTCCTAATATTACTTATACAGTTTTTAATAATATAAGTTATTGTTCTAAACTAGTATTTTGCCGTGAAAATAAAACACCCTGGAGGTTAAATTTAGTGACAATCAGCAACAACAATCAGCTCTCTGAAAAAATATGTCGTTCCAAAATGTTTTTCGTAACTGCTAGTGATATTATAACTTACCTTTTTTCATACTGCAGAGCAATGCAAATATTCTGTCATCTAAAATTATAAATTAAAAGTTATAGGAACAAAAGCTACTACGCCTGAGTAGACCATCAAGATTATACTGTAATTATTAAAACAATAGAGTCTTGATAAGTTTCTTAAGTTCTGCAATCTAAGAAAACGTCTGCATGTTCAGAAAATCCATTTAACTGCCTAAAAAATAAGTTTAATGGGTGACTGTAGTCAAGGAGAAGTTCCATGAAATTCTAAAGCGAATGAATCAGTACTTCTGGTATTAACGCTGAAAGGAAATAAAGAAAGCAATTCCGGACAATCTATCATATTATTTAAGCATTTGAAACCTATGTAATTTAAGTAAGAAGACTTTGCGATGAGAATATAAGAACTGCATATTCAGCAATTGCAAATATTCAGGGTAATGTTTATAATCATAAATAAAGGGAGATTAAAAGAAGATAATCCTGTGAACAGAATCGGAGATTATTGAAAGCAAGTATTTACTTTACGGCCGCAAAACGGTAGTGATTCTCTTAAGCAATGTGGGGCGAAAAATATCATAATAATTGAAGCAAAACGTTTTTTATATTATCTAATAATATACGTACTGTAACACAAACATTACTAATAAAGTTGTGATTCTATTGCACAAAGCAATTACATAGTAATCTATTTTTCAAGTATTATTATAAGATTACTCTTTATTCTAAGAAAGGAAGTTATATCAATTTTATTTAAATTTAAATTAAAAATACTTTTGCTCTTGTAAGGTCAAACCGGAATAAACCATAATTTAATATATCGTAATAAATATACTAATTGTAAGGATATTTTTTTTATTAATTTTGGTGTAATTGCAAGGGTTAAAGAATACTAATAATATCAACCTGTGGAATTGTACGTAGATGTTAATGTTTTGTGAAAAGATATGAAAGCGCAATCATTCATGGAAAAAAAAATCTTATGGTAACATTTCTGAGCTTCTTAAGTTCGTATAAACAATACCAACAAATATACCGATGTAAAAAAGACTCTTTTGGAACATATTTCCGACTAAAAGAAGCACAGCTTAACGAAAAAGAAAAAAACAAGGTTTGAGGATGTATGTGATAGTGAATTTTAACGAAAATGATTGATGAAGTTCTCATCCTTTCTGCTCACCTAATTGTAAACTCTTTTTACTGTTATTAGTTGATTTCTAACTACTATTTGAAAGTTACTGTTTCAACAAATAATTACTTATGCAATTATAAATTTGTAGGTATGTACAATAACTATATTCTAAAAGAATTAATAGAAAACATTGTGTTTATTACACAAAAAATCGATTTTTAATAACAATAGTAATAAATTCGTGTGTATATTTATAGTTTTGCAGTCTAAGGTTGTCCTTAAATTAAAATTGTAACTATTTATCAGTGTACAAATATTTTACAGGCAATTTTGCGTAACTATTATTTATACAAAAGAAAGTGCTAAATTACCAACTTTTTCAAAATTTATTATGTATCTCGTTTAAATATAATTAATTAATTAAAATATAATTCCTCTGTATAGTTTACATATGGCGTGTTTCATAGAATAATAAGATTCGCTTACTCGTACTTTACATTTAGAAAAAAATACTTAAACTCACATATAAAAATAGCGAAAATTAATTAGAACACTGAGAGAAATGAAATACTTATGTAATTTAACAGTTTTGAAGTGATAAGATTTGTATCATTGATTTGATTACATGTTTGCTAAGTGAATACCCACATTACTTGTAACAATCACTTACATACATTAAGCACTCACTTGCGATTGAAAAATGCAAACTACGTTGATTATAAGTTAAGCTAATCAAGTATATCAATTGATCTACACGCGAAAGTTGTTGCCTTTTAGGGAAATGACGCCAATACAATTTTTGATCATATTCATATATCTACCTCAGATAAGGTTCAGTAAGTTAGATTCAACTTCCTGATCATTTTAAACACTATTTCTAAAACATCAATTTAATTTAATTTTTAGTTTTGATTTCTTTCCCATCTCTTCTAAATGTGTGTGTCATGAAATAATCCTATTAGTTTAGTTCGCTTGATAAATATCTCAGGAATTGTAGCTCAATGTGTGAAGAAAAAAATCTTTAGGCAGTTTGAATTTACGTAGATCAAAATTATTTAATGCAATATACACACTCAGAAAAATAACGATGTTAAATTAACAAAATGCTCTTTGTTGATTTTCTTTTTGTTATTATGACCAAAATTTTAGTTAAACCAAAGCAATTTCTCAGGTCCTATAAAGAAAGAATTTAACTTAAATCTATTTACTTAGTTATATTAAAGTTTCAACTTGTTGTAATTAACAATAAAAATGTTCCTTCTTTAATATTACTAGAAAGTTTAAATATAGACAAACCTGAAGCATTTAATCAAATTACGTTGTGGGTTGTGGAAATTGAAGAATATCGGTACGATAGTAGTATCAAATCTATTTTGTAGCAGTTTTCCCCCTAAGTAATGCAGCAAATACCTTAAATGCATAATATGTATTGCAGAAATTGTTTCATAGATGGCGCTTCTCGTATTTCATTCTAGTAACAGAACATATTTAGCACAACTAGGGTGACAAGTACGTTTATAACATATTAATCTGGTATATTTACCAGATAAACATCGAATAAGAGTTGTATTCATTGAAAAGGTTGATCCTTACGATCAACTCCCCAATACATGGGACAAACACGGTCTGTTTTACAATATCTAACTAACTAACAACAAATACCTAACAATTTTTTTTCTTTCCTGCAAAAAAAAAATTTGGTTCGCCATATAAAACCAGTGTTGTTAAATTTATTAAATTTTGGCTAGTTCAATGCAAGTACTTTTCTGTGTGCAGATAATAAATTTGTTAATGGTGACAAATTAGTTAAAAGCGGTTAATTACTAAATTAACACTTCTGAGCGAGGTCATTTGTACGATAAAGGCAAATTATTACTTTATTAATATAATTGCAACTTTGCTATATGCTGGGTTAAATTAATTTGAATCCTTACTAGCGTCTTACAAACATTTCTTTGTTTTGTTGCACAGTTATAGAAATATTTAATGTCTACCTTTAACTGTACCTACTTAAAGTACGCATAAAAGAAGCCAAATACCTAGATTTTTCGATACATACATTGCAAATCAACGACTGCGTTAATGATTTTAGCACATACATAAACTGTTAACAATTGTTAAAATGCACCAATCGTTTTCATTCAAACAATTGCAGCATCTGCTTTAAATAATCCATTAACCAGCTAACTGAAGCAATTGCCTATATATTATTTTTATTAAGGTGCCCATAATTTAATATACTTTATCCCTATTTCCACTCTAAACTCATTGCTGGATTTGAAACTAAAGAAGTGTTTACATGACTATTTTTATTTATTTAAATTTTTCTTCTGAGGAAACGTACAACTTGTATTAAGCTAATCAGTACTCACAGTGAGTACATAATTGTCTTAAATGATTGTCTTCAACTTGATATCACTAATATATTGAAAGAAATGAGAAGATTATTTCAACATTTCCTATAGTGTTAAAGGCTATGCTTTGATATAACCAATAAATGGTGAAACTATTGCATCAGGAACTTTTATAAGATTAAAATAATATTTTAAGTGTAAATTTAACATTAAACCACATTGCTGTTATATTTTACAATTAACTGTTAAGTGGTTAACTAAACCATTTGTATGTCTCAATGCAGTTATTAACAAGATTAGTTGATTAACACAGATGTAGTTTAATTATATCGACTTAAAAAAGAACTCTGGATTATGTAAAATTATACAAAATGAGGTCTATTGCTGATGGAGAAATCCTCTCTTTTACATGATCAAGCCGAAAAGCTCTATGTAAAAATGCTGACTTGTTTGCTTTGTGGTTTGTAAACGCAATTTCAAATGTTGAAACTTTGCCTGCCTAAACGGATAAATTTTCTTTTCGTTGTATCACCTAATCTGTGACATCATCTTATATCTGAGTAAATTAAACTGATAAAAAAACATTTGGTAATATAACTTTTCACTACAGACTTAAATTAACTTGAATAAACACGATTACAGCTTTTACGTGCTGTGTAACTATTGAATGTTATCCGTTCTCAATAACGTGACCGCATAAAAGAAACCACGTTTTCTCATTGTATAACATCATCGCTCCGTCAATGACTCAAGAATACCTCGAGTATTGCCGCAAGTGCACCTGTTACATCATTCTAAAGAGACGAGTATTTGAAATATTTGAAGTTTTCTTACCTACTGACATACGTACGCATGTTGAAAAAAGATGATAATAACTTAACATTTTACGTGAGTATGTAAATTTATTTTGTCTGTGTAATTTCACAATTTTCTTTTATATAAGAACGTGTACCTACATTGAAAAACCGATTTGTTTCACAATACAAAAATTTGCTTAAAGTGACACAATGTGGGCAAACTAGTAGGTATTTGATTACCTGATTTGTTCATTTAACCAAAGTTTATTTAAAATAACCAAAGATCTTGTTCAATTAACTAAACATATTCAAATTGTAATGGTACAAAAGAATGTTCATGTAATGCAAGCATTTCGTTTACAGTTTATAATTATTTCACGAACTTACACGTGAGGTTTGTTCGTTGGTGTTAAACCAGTTGTACTGCTGTATATCTTATCTTTCTCAGGTTTATGAAGAGTGTATCTTCTATCCTGTTTTAATTACAAACCAGCAATGGAAAGTGTAGCACCAACGAATAAACCTTCGGTGATACTGTGTGATTATCATTATTAGTTATTTAGTTACACTTTGATAATCTCAGTGCCTGACTTCTAAGTATTTTGTTACAATCTATTCTGTCTTGAGAATATTATTTTTTCTATTTGGCACATACAATGAGCAGTTTGTGTAACTGTTTTTCCACTTTGTGACACTGTTTGTGCTGACATTTTGTCTGAGGCTGGAGGTGCGATTCGTGATTTGACATTTCACATTTGACAGTTTTACATAATCTACATAGGCTTTTGCATGGAATTGCTAGAGTTGTGTCACAAACATGGAAACGTTAACATTCCCTACATGGATAAGATATCCCTTGGATATCCCATTTTTAAAACTAAATAAGCGTAAATTAATGTGAAATAGAAAAAAATAGTATGAAACACACGTGTTACAATGACTGTTATAATACACGTACTGCTATGGACAGGCATCCCGATTTTCGCGAGTGTATTTGAAGTTGCATAGATTTTGTCATAATTCTCCGTTCGTTCGGTATTCAATGCACCGAGAGAATTTTTAAAAATTTAGATTTTATTTTTGTTTAGATTAAGTTAAAGAGTTTATTATTTGATTTAATTTATTTAGTGTTAAGTTTTTTTAAAATTAATTCCATTCATTAAGATGTCTATTGTTTGAGTGTAGGTTAAATGCGTTTTCTACTAGATTCTGTCGGTGATTTGTGCGTTTGCGTTGTTCGTATTGTTACGACGGCGTTGTAGAATTTTGTCAGGCATAGACGTATTTTTGTATATTATTGTCGCCATTTTGTAATCCATTTTGTTTATAATAAATTTCGTTTCGTTTCTTTAAAAATTTTGTCCATCAAGGAATTCATTTTGTAATAATTGTTATTATATTGATGTGTGCACATTATAGATATAAGATTATTTATTATTTTTGTTCGGGAAGATATTTTTTAGTTTAATTCTCTCATTATAGTTTAAAGAGTTAATTTTTCCGTTTTTCTATTTTGCTGATTCATTTTTATTTTATCAATCACCGCGGTTTGGGTTAGTATAAGCATTGTGCTTGCATTTAATTTTTTTTTTGTAATTTTCTGGTGTTTGTCCATGCTTAATTTAGTTTGTGTTAATTTGAAACCACGTGGTTTGAAATTGAAAGATATTGGATTATCTTCCTGAACAACCAAATCTTTTGCTTTGTATGGGAAATAGCATTGCCCTATTTTAATTTAGAATCAAGTGCAGTTTTTTATTTTTTGTCCAGAACCTTCAGTTCACGGTTTTTTTTTCTGCCATTTTGTAATTTTACCCATTTTATAAAAGTAAATTTGATTGTTACTTAGCATTTTTGGATTGAAAATTCTGTTCTTTTATTTTAAATTAAACCTTTTTAATTTTTGGGGTAATAAAGAAAATCAGATTTCATTCACTCACAATTTACTTTTCGTGGTTAGATTCAAGTTTTAATTCGCGAGGGTAACTCTGAGGTTAATAGTTCTTTTGCGCTCTTTTAAATTTTTTCGTTGAGCTAGCTAATTTTAATTTTCTTTTTCATTTTAAAATTCATTTGATTCAGTCAGTACACAGCAGTACGTACATTGAATCAGTGTACTCGTATTACAACGAACGTCATTGTAACACTAGTGTTTTAATATACTATTTACGCTTTATTTTCTATGCTGATTTGTTGCGGGTATCTTATATTTGTACAATCACTGACATTAATATTTAGCACCATCAAAGCGTCGAGCCATTCGTTCGAGTGCTAAATAATAATGTCGGCGACTGTACTATGTGAAAATAAAGTAGTGAATCGAAAAGCTATAAAATCTAGTGAATTTCAAACTAACAGGTAAAGTACGAAATCGAGGAGTAATATATTGGACAACTGTTTTATTATTCGTCGCGCTACGCCGTATATAGGCCTGTTTACTTGACAGATCCTTTTTTGTCGAAAAAGGTGGGGTTATTCAACGCTACACGTGCTAATACGTTTATTGCATGAGCAATATACTATATTATGTTCTTATTTGTTATTTAAAAACTTATAAGAAGTTATTGAAACATAATATGAAATATATGAATATATAATATGAATATTTTTAAAATACTATATATTGTTTCTTGTGACACTAAAAATGTTTGTTCTAAAAGAGTTACTTTTATTTCAAAATAAAGCAAAAGTAACGTAAACATAAAAAATAATTGAATATCAATATAAAATACATTTATCTAATCCTAATAAGAAGTAATACAAATTTAATACATAAAAACAAAACACATGTAAAAATTTAGTACCCTAATCAAAGGTGACGTCACTAATAAGTAAATTGCACTTTCTTATCTATAACCGCTTGGCACTATTTTGAGCCAACACACCTGCCGCATTACAAACCAGAAGCATTATTAGCCCAACTACTGTAGTAATAAACGGAAATATTTAATCGGAGTTGGAAGTTCAAGTTTCTATAGAATTATGAATGCATTAATATGAAATAATATTTCAAACAAGGTTTTTCCCAATCTGGAGCATATCATTATTACGATAATAGGAAAGCAATTTTTTATTAGTTTATTAGTTTATTTATGTATGCATTTTACGATGCTATGTTTCTGGCGAACAGATAACTACTAATCTACTAAATGTACTCAGAATACAGTTCGTTCTATGTAGCTCAACTAAGTTTCCTTCATTACTTTTAGAAAAAAGAATAATAACCTCAGGGAAAGGGAATCGGGAACATCAGGGAATACAGTTGACCTTTGCAACTTTCAGTATAATATTAAATGTCGATAAGAGCTATTGAAACACGTGGGTGATGCAAGACATTATTTTTACGCAGTACATACAGTGAGAGAAATGAAACACCTAGTGAGTAAATTAAAAAACTAGTTTCATAAAGGCAGTGTTATGAAATGAGTTCTAGTTTTCAAAGTACAAGTCTAGAACGGCCTTATAAAACAAGTCATTTATATTATTTTTTCTAATTCGCAACAACAATAGCCATTTTCTCACTTAAGATATTCCGATAAAAATCCCTTATAAACCTAATGCGTTTATAACCGGTGTGAACTTTGGCAAGCAACTTGATTAAAAAAAAAGTAGTACAGTCCGATTGTACTTCGTTAGTACTTGATTGGTTTCGTTTGTACCTCAAAGGATAAAAAAATAAAAAGGGTTAAAAAATGTTCAGCAAGCAAGTATAAGATACTCAAAATCCGCTAGCGTCATTCGAAAGACTATAGTTTGTACTTCCTCTTAAATCGTTCGTTCCTCAAAATATGTGGAAATTCGTCAATTTTCGTGAAATCGTTTGTACTTTGACCAAACCGGAAGTAGATACAAAATATATCGCAGAGAGAAATTTTCCTATTTTTTGAGATATCCCAAAACGACCAACGCTATTCGAGCATCGTTTGTACCCGTCTGTACCTCTTTTTAAATCATTTGTATTTCAACCAAACCGGAAGTAGAGACATTGGAAAATAAGTCACAGAGAAAATGTTTGCTCATTTACCAGATATCGCAAAACGGCCAACACTATTTGAAAGAGCATCGTTTGTACCTGTTTGTACCTCTTTTTAAATCGGTTACACTTTAACCAAACTGGAAGTAGAGACCTTTAAAAATATGTCACAGAGAGAAATTTCGATCATTTACGACATATCGCAAAACGGCCAACGCTTTTCGAAAGAGCATCGTCTGTACTTGTTTGTACCTCGTTTTAAATCGTTTGTACTTAACCAAACTGGAGGTAGAGAGATTTGAGATAACGCAAAACGGCCAACGCTATTCGAACGAGCATCGTCTGTGCCCGTTTGTACCTGTCTTTAGATCGATTGTACTCCGAACCGGAAGTAAAGGCATTTGAAAATACGTAAGAGAGATATAGAGAATTTTTGAGATATCGCAAAATGCCGGGTACAACAATTTTTTTTATCCTTTGAGGTACAAACGAAACAGAAGGTAGTACAAACATGTACTGACGACGTAAAATCGGAATTTATTACGTTTTTTTTAATTAAATTACTTGCCAAGTTCACACCGGTGTGCTTAACTCATTCGAATGTGCTTATAGCTTTATTGTATCTTTGAATTTGTAAAAGGTTATTTCAACATTTCAAGTAGTGTTAAATGTTAGACATTCGTCTAACCATTAAAGGGTTAAATGAATGCAGAAAAATGCTAAACTAAACTCAAAGATTAAAATGACGTTTTAAGTCAAATATAAAATCATAAACACTAAAACGCACTGCTCGGATATAAAAAGAAACAGTCAATTAATTGATAACTGGTTAACTGAAAAATTCCTTTCTCTTAGTGTAAGAAGTTTATTAATCTTATTTCGTAATTAAACTCAATCGTTTCATTTTTCAGGGTAAAAACTTGCTCTTGTGAAAGTCAAGTTAGAGTGACTGCGAAACATGGTATTTCATAAAATATGCGTTATTTTTTTAAGTATGTACCTGCAGTATGCAAGATTTAAAATGCTTAAGACATAGGTATGCATATAGAAAGTGTAATAATCGTTTAGTTGACAAAATATTCCAGTTAATACGCAACATCTACCTTTTCGTTTTTATATAGAAAAGGCAAGTGAAATCTCCATCGTAACTAAGAACATTTTCAGATATAAATCTACGCCTGATGGAGAAAAAAAATACCCTAATAATGACAGCCTGTATGACCGAAAGAGAAGACATCGGTTTCTTTCCATCATTAGGGAAGTGGTACCTTCTTCTTGTTCATTCAGGCCCACATCGTTTGAATACTTTCTTTCCAACCCTGTACTTACTTAGCTATTTTATATATAAAATAGCTAAAATATAAAAAATTATATATATATAATTAGAAGGGAATACCTACCGATCCGACTTTGTTAGGAAATAAACAGTTTTTTGGGTTAATGTTAATTAATTGTTATTAAAATTTCAATCAAAGATGGAGACTTTAATATTTCATTGTGTGTTTTTGACTTCCTCAGGAGGGAATGAATTTGAAATATGTCAAATTGAATACTAGAATAGAAGCATTCCTGTTTGACTTTTAAAGCTATTTTTGACGACATAATCTAGCTGAGAATTATGTTGGATTATGTGTAAACCTAGCGTTTTCGCAAACGATGCCTCGTGAGGGGAGTACATATGACGTCATCTCAAGCATAATCTATCATAAACTGGTCTCAAGGAGTGTATGTTGGATTATATCAAGAAGAAGAAGAAGTGGGTCATCTAGTCACAGGTCATAATCTAACATAAATTTAGATTATGTCACGGAAATTCGCCTTTAAGGTCTGAATTCGGTGGTGCGTCTAGCGACTGCAGCCAAATGTTCGTATATAAAATACATAAAAGCAGTCATGCAATTGCAATCGCAGTCGCCAGACGCACCATCGACATCAAACCTTTAGTCTTTATGTCTCACGACTGAAGATTAATGGAGCTTTATATGCTATCATAAATGGCGCTGCTAAATTAACACTTCTAAGTCAGGTTATTTATATTTCAAGTGTATTTGGAACTTTGCTTTGTATTCGGAAATAAAATTTATTTGTTAATATTTCTTTGTTTTGCTGCAGTGTTATAAATGTAATATTTACGTTTAACTACCTCCTAAAAATAAGTATAAAACAGGTCAAGCATATAAATTCTTTAACAGATATATTGCAAATCAAGAAAAATAAGATCAGTCGAACAAGGACTGAGTTAATATAATAATCTTAGCACATACGTAAACAGTTAACAAATGTTAAAATGGGCCGATTATTTTTATTCAAACAATTTTAACATTTGCTTTTTATGATTCATTAACATGCTAACTGAAACAATTATATTTCACTATCCACTTTTTATTAAGCTATCCACAATTTAATATCTTTTTTCTACATTCCTACTGTAAACTCAGTATTTAAAACTAAGTGTTTATATGACTATTTTATGGTTCAATTAAATTATTTCTCCAGGCGAAATATAAAACTTGTATTAAGCTAACCGATGCTGAATACATAATGAATATTTTTTACAATACATTAAAACAAGTCGAAGATAATTATTATTCAGTTTTTCGGTTGGTATTCGTTACTTGCAACTGTCGGTTATATTGATATGTATCCAATAATTGTAAAACTACACAGACTTAGTTTCAATTGTGTATTTTATTATTTATAAAGTAAGGTAAACTTCTCGATTATACGACTGCTGTCTCAAGAATATCCAGAAAGCAATGTGCCGAAAATTTAAAAACAAAATAAATACTCTTTTTTTATTATTTTACTTAGGTATGGTTTAAAGTTAAACTGGGGGATCACGATAAAAATTAAGCTCAGTATACTGCATGTGGAACTTGTGTTGAAGAACTAAGGCAATGGTATTATGGAAAGTAAAAAAAGTAAAATTCCATTTGGGATTTCTAGGATCGGGTGCGTACCTAAAAATTACTGGGATGGTGCTGCCTTTATTGCTTTTATTTGAGTAATGCAACAGAACGCACAAAATAAAGTTGAGAATTAAATATCCAGAAGGTAATAAATCAGCTATAGTATTTTTACTTCACAGAACAGATATTTTTTTGAATCCTGTAGTTTTCTACTTTTATGTGTAAGGTCCTTGTGAAGTTGAGTCTATCCTCTTGAGCTTTATCTTCTCTCTCCATTTAGCCTCATGCCAATACATTTTACTTTCTGGGATTATTTTCCTTATCTCATCATTCCATGTTCCTTTTTCTTTTCCTCTTATATTTTATCCATCAGATATCTCTATCTAGTTTAGTACGCAAACGTCCCTGAGTATTCTTTTCTCTGGTACATAATACGGCCATGTTGTATGTTAAATTGGCCATACGATCTCCACTATTCTTCCTCTATTTTCTTATGTATTCATTAAGTTGATCAATATAGAAGACCCAGCTGATCTATTATTGCGACAAACGTGGTTTAATGTTTCAATTGGAAGAATGAGCATACAACAGTAGTAGCTGACAATTTAAAGAAGGGAATTTTAACGCTAAAAACTGATTATCATAAAAGAATATCAGTTTTAACAGAAGACAAAAATAGCTATTGGAAAAAGTAATAATGATATAAGATAAAAAAAATTCAAAAACAACTTAATAATCTTATAAATAAGTGCAGGAGAAAAATCACTCAATAAACTAGAAATTAATAACACGAATGCTCCAAGAATTTATGGTTTTCCAAAAATAAGTATATAACAAAGACATACTATTAACACAAATAACATAAAGTCCAACGTACAGTATTTCTAAGCTCTTATCAGATTAGATTAGATTAGATTAGGATTGGGGTGGCCTATCGACCTGTTTCACCGCGACCTTTTCAGATCTATTGTGATCCCCTTTTTCCTAGAGGACGCTCTCTAATTTTGCCCTCTTGATTAGGCCTATCATCTTTGAGAGCGGCTTCTTTATGTAGCTACTAGCTGTGGGGTTCTCCTCCCCCATTATTAGAAACCTTGTCCTCGCCAGGCCTTCACATTGGCACAGCACATGAACTGGTGTTTCTTCCTCCTCTTGGCAGTATCTGCAGGTTGCATCATCTGCCAGGCCTATGTTATACATATGCCTATTCAGTCTACAGTGACCAGTCAGCAAACCTACAATCATTTTGACAGTCTTCCTGTCTTTATTCAGTAGATCTCTCGTGAGTTCAGGCCTCTGCTCCTTTAGGAACTCTTTTGCCTGCCATTGTCCCGGTGATTTTTTGCCACCACTCTCTGGACTGATTGTATATCCATTCATTGATGGATTTTTTGATTTGCGATTTGGTAGTGCCGAAAGAAGGGTCGGCTCCAACGAATGGCCTTGACGAACCTCGCCTGGCCAGCTCGTCCGCCGCCTCATTTCCTCTCACGCCCGAGTGGCTAGGGACCCAGGCTAGGGTTACTTTCCTTTGGGTGCCCACCTCATTTAGGGCGCTTACACAATCCCAAATCAGCTTAGAGTCCACGCTTGAGGAGCTAATCGCTTTAAGTGTGGACTGGCTGTCGGAGAATTTAGCGACGCTTTTACCCGGTGCGGTACATCTTTCTATCTCTCTGACACAAGCTCTTATCAGACTCCTTAAGCAAAATTATTGGAAGAACTGAGTAGGTGTCATGCAAAAAACTCATGGGCAGTTGCCATTTATTAAAAATCAAGAAACATCTACTGTTATAAATTAATTAATTAATAATTAAACTAGTTCACAGTTAAAATATTAGTATAACAGAATTTTATATTTAATAATCAAATCCTGTGCACTTAAATTTCAAATTTTAACTTTCAATGTTTAACTTACTTCATTTAATGGTGTAGCTGGTAGTATTCAATGTATCAATACTGTTTTCTCATACTTTTATTTCAATTTTAATTTTTTGAATTGAAAAAGGTGCAAGTTTTTAGCATCGAAACGTTGCAAACTATGGTTAATGAATAATGGAATATTTGCTAAATTTTCCGTTTAATTGAATAGTACTTTTGTATAAATTAATTAGCTTAGATGTAATTTCGTTATATACAAAGGTTCTTATCGATTTAGCGAAAAAAAATAATTAAGGAAAAATGGAATAATTCACAACATATACCCCTTTACCATTAGAAGAATTCATTGAAGCAACAAACTTCACAAATAAGTTCAACCCTAAATTCTTGAACTTGAAATTTCACATATATATATATATGGAAACATACATTGGTTTATTAAATAATTTACATATTATTAATATCAAAACATTGTAATTTCCCACAACAATACATTTGAAAATTATGGTAAGTTTGTTATATCTAGTGGCACGTTAAATTTAAACGATTATAAAAAAAATGTATTAAATCTTAATTAATCCAAATATGCTAATTAACAATCAAATTTATTTCTCAAAATGGGTTAAATACAAACTTGTGCAGAAAAAAACCTTGAAGTGAAGGTTTTGGCCTAAAATAAAAACTGCATTTGATTCTAACCTAAAATAAGCCAATGCTATTTCCTATGCAAAGCAAAAGATTTGTTTGTTCAGGAAGATTATCCTAAATATTTTCAATTTCAATCCATGTGGTTTCAACAAAATAAAATAAACTAAGCGTGAACAATTATTAGAAAATTACAAAAAAAAAACTAAATGCAAGAACAACGCTCCTACTCACCCAATCGAGGTGATTGAAAATTAAAAAATGAAACAGCAAAATTGAATAACGGAAAATCAACTCTTTAAACTATACTGAGAGAATAAAAACTGAAAATATCTTCTCTAACAAAAGTAATAAATGATCTTATATCTATAATGTGCACACTTGAATATATTAACAATTATTACAAAATGAATTCCTTGATTGGCTATATTTTTACAGAAATCAAATTTCAATATTAAATGAATTACAAAATATAAACAATGATTGAAAAATACAAAAATACGTCTACTCACGTTAATAGTCGAACAAGGAACTGCCTGACAATTGTTTTCCTTACAAAAATCCCTCTCTCAAAAACGTACAACGCAGTCGCACAAACCAATACGCCAAAATTGAACAGAATAGAATCCGCATTAATACAAACTAGCAAACAATAGACAAATAAATGAATGGAATTAATTAAAAAAAAACTTAACACTAAATTATTTAACTCATACAATTAACTCTTTAACTAAATTATACAAAACAAAAACTAATTTGTGAAAATTCTCGGAACATTGAAATCAACCGAACGGAGTAATCATCACAACAAAACTATGCAACTTAAAATACACTCAGCGGTAACGCGGGTAGTCTAACCAGAGCAATATGTATGTAGATACATATGCAAGTTCCTAGGCATAGACTGCGTGTAGGCAACGCCACTGACTTTTCCGCTTCCCCGCTTCCCCGAACGCGTTTGTCCGTGCTTTAGTTATTACAAAACAGAATAAAAAAAAACTTAAAACTATGTTAAAAAATAATAATTACCTCATACAATTGGTAAATAAAAGACAGAAAAATAATTAGCGCTAAAGGAAAAAAAAATAACACTAACCAAAAAAAGAAATTAATAAATACATTGCCAGAGCTTATATCGATAATTATTAGAAAACTTACAAAAACTACATAAACAATATAAAATGAACATAACACATAACTTTCTATTAAAACGTTTTTTTTTCCTTTTTGGTATACTGTATATTCCAATAATTATAACTTCTTACAATGTTTTAATATTATATATAAGGTAAAGTCAGGTAAGTGTGTAGTAAAAATTGCATAGTGTGAAGAAAATGTAACACTGTTCACATAATAAGACTTTTTGTTAAATTTTACACATAGAAGTACGTAATGTATGCCCAGTTGTAAGCCTTCAATAGATAGGCTTTTTATAATTATCAACGGTTTACTAGAAAAAAAAAAAGAAATTTTAAACAGTGTCAATACTACACATTTACCCAGCAAAATGGGGTAAGTGTGTAATCGTTCCGCATTTTATATATTAATAGCATTATTCTTTAGTTCGGCCAAGTGTGTAATACTATAATGATGCCTTTTTAATAAGGTATGATAAATTTACAAGATATCTAAGTTATTACACGTTAGCAGATGTGATTTTTTATTTGTAAAGCTAGTATGAAGTTTAGTATATTAGTAATACAACAGAGGACTTATTTTAATTTTAAAAATAAATATAACCAGTTTACACACTTGCCCCGGTTACACACTTACCTGACTTTACCTTAGTCTACCACAACAGTAACTACAATAAAATAAAATAGTACTCGCTACGTTATTCTTAGTAGAATGTAGAATTTAAAAATGGCATTAGTTGACTGAACTAGAATTGTTGTAAATACTAACACAATGTGTTTACTATAAAATGTTCTACGTACAATGTGTACACGATACTACTAACCTACGAAACTCAAATCAACAAGTAACTACAGAATTTTTTTTTTCAATTCAGAGCAGTGATTTACTAAAGTTCTGGTTAACAATTAATTCTACCATTACACTTGCGTATATAGTGTGTAAGTACGTCTATTTGTAAACGTGTTTCCAATTTCTGATGGATTGGAAATCTTCTATCTAATCTAAAATCTTCAATCCATCTAAACATTTTCATCGGAAATTCATTAAGAATGCAAAAAAAAAAACTCAGACATTTTATCTCACAGTTTAGTATCCATGTTTATTCTTTGAATTGCTTACTTTTTTATTTTTACGACACATTATGTTTAATTTTCCCACATATTCGTCGCTGCAATGAGCCCATAATATTGTTATTTTATGACGCGAAAAGCAATTAAAGATGCATATCTCATATGCGCTTAGTAAACAAACATATACGCGCGCACTTGCAATAAAGCGGTAGCTACCGGTTCTACGGTTATGCAAAACGCATCGCAATTTCGCATTCGGAACCCGTCCGAGCCATTAAATCCCGTAAAGCGCGCCTCTTTACTATCGCCGCGACACTATACACCCTTATCTATGCGACACAGCAACCGGACGGCTTCAATCGCAATTTTAAGAATGAAACCCGAACACATTAATAATTCCCATTGAGAGGTTTATTTAATAACGCCTTCGACGCACTTGAACGGCGGCTCAGAGAGAAAAAAAGCAGTTGTCGAGAAAAAAAAACAAGCAAAGGACCAGCAGATGGCGCTGTTTCCTGTAAGCGGCGCATTGTTTCATTGCTCGCGTTGCATTGTTTGTTTTGATGGTCCTTCACACATGACAATGTTGCGCGAGTTAGATAAAACGATGAAGGTTATGCTCACTTATTCGGAAGAAAGTATAGAAACTGGAAATTTTAAGTATGATGTAGTCAGGAGCGTTCCGGTGTATGTCCCGCCCTGGATGCGAAAAATTACTTCTCGCCACTAACCAATTACCATACCGTTTTCCAACATTTTAATTTAAGATTTCAGCAACAAAATTCCCAGCAATGCTATTTTAGAAAAATGTGGTTTGTAACGTCTATTCACTATACTATGAGATTCAAAATGATTGTCAATTCCGCTCCTATAGATAGTAGCAGGATGTAGGTATATGCCGCGTGTTTGTAATGAAGGTTTGAACTAAGTCAGTGTTGGAACACAAGAAAGTAAACGGATCTGTCATAAATAAGGAAAACGTAACCTATATTTGAACCCGCATTATATAAACGACTATGGCTTGGTGTTTCTGCTTGTAAAAATGAAATGTAATTAATTTAACTTTACTAAATTATGATTTTATAATTCATGACTGATGACAACTGATGTTTAACTAAATTTATTTATCACTTTAAATTATAACATACAATTAGTATAATTTTATTATTAAGTGACAAAACTGCACCTCTCAGTTCTTCTATGGTATGCATGCGGTTTCTATAGATGCTATTTTTTAGATAGCCCAAACATAAAGTAATCTAATGGGGTTAGATCAGGCGATCTTGGTGGCCATCTTTGTGCTCTAACGACCCTGTCAGCAAAAAACTGTTGAAGATATTGGCAGGTTTGTCGAGCAGTATGTGCTGGAGCATTATTGTGCTAAAAATAACCGGCTTCAAGCTCATTTCCTTGTAATTCTACAATAAACAATTCCAACATCTGTTGGCAACGTTGGGCTGTTACAGTTTCCTCGAAGAAAATTGGCCCTACTATTCGTTGCCTGGACATAGCTAACCAAATTCCAGCTTTTATGGGATGCAATTGCGTTTCTCGAAATTCGTGTGGATTTTCTGCAGACCAGATACAATAGTTTTGTAAATTGATATAGTCTGTTAGATCAACCAGGCTTCATCCGAGAAAAATGATTTGTTTAGCAAGTCATCGTCCCTTAAATTGTTATTAAACCAATGACAATATTCCAATCGCCTATCGTGATCTAATGGTAATAATTCCTGTACCGTAGAAACTTTATAGGGATGAAAATGTAACTTTCTTTTGACAGCTCATTGCGCTGAAGTGTATGATAAGCCTATAAAATTATAAAATGTAATAAACTATTTCACTTAATGTTAATATTGATTTTTTACCTGTTTATTGAGCTATTACCACAGGTAAATTCCCTTATTTTCTTACAGTATTCAGAAATACTATTGTTGGTGATATTAGATGTAAATATAAACGATTTGAAAAAATTATAAGATAAATAATCGAAAGATACTACAACACGCACGCCAATGTCGCTAAATGTCAAGAAAATTCATTTAATGTATGAAATTTGTATGTAGCTAACTTCGCTCATTAAATTGGTAATAAGTATAGATAATTTTTTGCGGAAAACAGTTTTTTTCTTACCACAATCATTTTGAACCTCATAGTATGTGTGATGACTATACCAGAACACTGCTTATGTGGGCTCTATTTTAGTTTTTTTTTAACTGAAATTGTAGGGCCGTTTTACATTATACTGGATTTGGTATGAAATTTTGTGTTAAATTTTATTTTGAATTTAAGAGGAAATTTATTGCATGTAATACACAAAAAAATATATATTGCAATTAGTATCAAATATTTAGAAGTTAACGTTTGTTTGATATTTAAAGTGGAAAAATTAATACCAAAAAATTTGTAAACAGATTAATATTCTCGTGAAATGGCTGACCAATAGGTATTGCTAATGGGTCGAATATCTTTGAATGCAAGTATGTTAGCTAGTCTTGAAAATATACTGTAAAAATTGGTTAAATATGCCACCATAAAGGAAGAGGCATTCTAAATTTATTAAGTTCCGAATTAAAGACTGATAATCCTTTGTCGTAATTTTTTATTTAGACTCCTTTGTCGACAAATGAATGGCTAAGAATTGATAAACGATTCGATAATCTTTGGCAATTTTCTCATTGTTTAGGTGATCCTAACGGACGCCATGTAATATTCAAAGCACCAGCATCTAATGAATTCTACTTCTTTAATTATAAAAGCACAAATACTCTAATAGTATTTAGACTTTGAGATGGTGATTATAAGTTTATCCAATGTAAATATTCGAAAAACTTGACCTACACAGAAATAGATATGATTGCTGAGCAGAATGTTAAAACTTTAAAGAATACGCAACGACAAAGTGGCATTATATAGATTTACAGATTTTCCGAGACAAGTTGGAGATAAATGTAGAAGTTATTTTAATTTCCCTACTGGAATGGTTGAATGGCAGAAAAAAAATTAATTTAAAATCATAATTTATAAACACAAAATAAAATGTAATTACTAAACTTAGATATAATTTAAAAATAAATGCAATTTTTGTATGTAGATTATAAAACTTCTATGTTTAAGCAAATGTTAAACAATCAGTCAATTTTGTCTTTGTCAGGGATAGTTTTGAAAATTCAATTAACAATTCAATCTGTTGACATGACCACGGCATTGTTATAAGATGATGGATAGCGACACGGCGATACGAAGAGCAACATATACCGTAAAGTGGGGCAATTCCGATCAGTTTTATGTACTATTTCTGAGCTGCAATTATTATTATTGATCGAAAAAATTTGAAAAAAATTATATATAATCATACATCTCTTAGCTACACATACCACCATGTATATTAACTCAATGTATTAAAACACTATTTTTTTTAATACATCAAGCGTGATCGGTTTTGCCCCATAATAGGGGGCAATTCCAATCACCCATCTATTTTTTTTATAAAAACCGATTTGAAAGCTACACGAGGTAAATCCAATAACAAAAATTTGAATTTAAAAAAATATGTATTATGGAAATGGCAAACAGATAAATAATGACATAAACTATAATAATTCAATAAACTAAAACTAAAACAAAATTTCATTCTCAGTTCAAAAACGTAGCTTCCCCTTCTATGACCAGCTGGATAATTTGGTTTTTGAAAATTTCCTAAATTTCGTCAACTTGGAGAAATACAAAAGTCATCTTTTCTCTTCCTTAGAAACTACCGGTTCTTTAAAGTATTCTGAAGTAATGATAATAATAATAATAATAATAATAATTCATGCCTTCGCATCCCGCAACAGCTTTCGCCAATTACAGGGTAATGAATATGACACCCCATTATTTTCTGATGCTTTCATAATGGATGAAGTGCTCTATTTTACTGTCCTGATAGCGCTTTGGAGGTATTTGGGGTTATATTGCTGTCTCCCGCCAGGCCATACTTTTTTTTTTGTAGTTTCTCACCATAATTTTCAATAAAACCAACGTAGAAACATGAGTATGTCATATTTCTACGTTGGTCTATGAGTATGTTCTTTGTTCTTTTACTTTTCAAACTGATCGGTATTACCCCATGAGGTGTTAATTTTCCCCTTACTCTCTTGTTATTCCAACACTTTCATAAAGTCAAAAACAGAAACGGTGAAGAATGAATGACAATTGATTCTTTTCACCTAATCCCTTTTCGAAAATTCGCTTAGTCCTAGTGGGATTCCCCAGTAGTAGTACGTTTCCGTCT
This sequence comes from Protaetia brevitarsis, assembly GCA_004143645.1. Taxonomy (NCBI): domain Eukaryota; kingdom Metazoa; phylum Arthropoda; class Insecta; order Coleoptera; family Scarabaeidae; genus Protaetia; species Protaetia brevitarsis. Next base: position 1,572,896 of record RXPK01000047.1, read on the forward strand.
GTATGAAATATTACTCGTTGTCATTCCATCGGAAATTATTTTTTTAACACAGGAAACTTTAATGCAATACGTAAAAAGCCAGTTAGTTATCTATGTTATAAACAAAGTTTATTAAATGACTGTGTTGCAAAACTTTCTTATCCTCTCCATAGATGCTAGACTAAATAATTGCCGTAAAATCAAGATTGATTGATTTTACCCCATGCGATCGAATTTGCCCCATTCTACGGTACTTTGATATAACTGCACCGCGTATTTTGCGCGTAAATGCAACTCGAAAATCTGAATAACACAGCCCTGAGAATGTGCTACATCTGTACGCCTCTTATTAATGCCCTCATTTGTAATTTTTTTCTTTATTTACCTTTATATTCATTTTTATTCAATATTTGTTGTTAATAAATTTTGTTTTCTTGGCCAAACTGGGATTATAAATTTAATAATAAAACTCATAAGACTAGTGATACAAAATTTCTGTAATTTCCTTAATTCATTTTCCTTGTTCCTTACGTCTTTCTCAAAGGTATTTTTTCTTCGCTACAATTCTATTTCGTATTTCGTAGTATTTTTGTCACCCACGTTATACAATTAAATTTTTTAATTGAATCACATATTTTTCATTAATATTAATTTAATTTTAAAAACAAACACATGACGGACACACATACATTTTGAAAACGTTGTCAACGTGCAACAATTGTTTTAATTGTACAACGTGGGTGACAAACATACTATGAAATACAAAACTGAATTGTAGCGAATAAAAAATACCTTTGAGAAAGACGAAATTCTGTCGAAACATAAGGAACAAGGAAAATGAATTAAGGAAGTTACAGAAATTTTGTACCACTAATCTCATGAGTTTTATTATTAAATTTATAATATTCGTTATGTATGTTAGTGTACAGATGGCGTAATAAAAGCATATTATTATTGGGAACGGCTAATAATTTATCCTTAATCTAAGTACCTGAACACTCACTCATTAATGGAAATGAAAAGCAGACACTCTTCCAAAGTAGGGAACAATTTGAGGGCAAGAACCTGCCATTGGCATAGTATCTATGGCAGGTAAATAGCAAATCAATTTCTGGCCAAAACAGAAATTGATCGAATATTGGAATAATTGTCCTGGTTCTATGCATGCGAAGGAGTGCATTTTACCTAACCATGTGAAAACCAAGGGGCTACTTGAACTTGACCGCAAAAGTATTAAAGCAATTATTGCTTTACACGTCACTATAGATTCAGAAAGCACCTAGACAGGAATCTCTGGTGAGACTGAATCTCAACTATGTTTGAAGGACGAGAAAACAATTGAGGATATTTCCTACTACTGTCCTCTTCACCAAAAAGATATTATGTTGAAATTTTCAACAAATCTATAATTTTTTGCTATTATTGGCTGGGATGGGTGGATGGACTGTGGCTTTTATGGGTAATATTGGGTTTTAGATATTTCGTCAGTATATTTTTACTTACTCAAATGCAGAGCAAAAGTTGTTCATTCTATTAATATTTATTAAAAATTTATAAACGTCTACATGTTTCAGCCGGAACTGACTATTTCCAGGCCCTCATAACGTCAAACGAAAAAACAAATTAAAGTATTGTCATTAAATAATAATAATAACCTTGGCATCCCCCAACAGCTTTCACCATTTACAGGGGCCATTGGCCGGACCATGCGTTATTATTACGCTGCGCCCGTGAAGCGACTATAGATTCGTTCGTCTCTCGGCATTCGCCAAGGTGTGAGGAAAATCACGAAAACCTTACTCTGAGAGCAGTTCGTCGGGCCCAAACCGAAGACCCCGCGACTGATAATCAAGCGGGCAAGCCAGTAGACCAAATAAAAATTCTTTATTGCATTATTTAGGATCAGACTAGCTAGTCCTTTTGGGTAGCGAAAGATGTGAATTTTCAATGACAATGATTACTTGTAACCCCTTGTGTTCATTGGAAATCCTTTTTCGACGTTTTTTTTTAATTCGAATTTATCTATTATTTTTATTACTGAACTACCTCGGATGTCTATTAAAAAACCTCGTTGTTTTCTCTCACAATCTTTAGAACCTCAATTTTTCTTTTAAACACTTGCTAACGCATGATAAATGTATTTAATAAAGCCAGATTAATGTTAAATTAAGAGTAAATTAAATATGAATGTGCGAACAATTGCAAAGTGACTATAGGAAAAGATTCGTAACAAATAACAATACCAATTTATTTAGAGCAGATAAATGCGATTGCATATTAGAATACAGTTTGCATTCTTATTAATTTTTCTGTGTAACAATTTGTGATATCCTCTAAAATAGAAGTACTTCACTCTTATGCAAAATTTATATTTTTGAACAAACTTCGTAAATATCTGAACAAAATTTTAAGTTGGAGATCCTGCAGAAGTATTTACGAAAAGTGACTTTTTTCCCTGAAAAAAAAAATTGAACATGGTTGCAATTTGAGTAGACGCCCTTGGACGGCAAAAGTTTATACATTTCCGGAAAAAAAGCCTGTATCTTTTACAAAGGCCACCAAACCTTTCAATCCATTTATTTATACAAATTTGTGTCTAACTATGAACTAGAAAACTATGGCCGAGCAGGAAGAGCTTTAGAAAGAGACAAACAAAAGTGTGAGTTTATAAACTTATATGTCAGAAGCTAACAAGGGTTGCGAAAAGTTACATGTCAGTCTAGTATAAATATTGACCCGATGAGGATCAAGGGTGCCCAACGGCTTCAAGTAGTAACAGCTATCACAGTAGAACCTCGTTAACTCGGATCAATTGCAGCCAGAGCCGATCCGGGTTACACGGACATTAGGCAAACAAAAAAAAATAAAACAAGACAGTAGTTACAAAAAAAATGACTTCATTTCGTAGATAAACAAATACACACACAAAAAAACCGAACAATTATATTTTAAAATTTATTTTGAACAATAAAGACAAAACTATTTGATACAGCGCGCATTTCCAAAATAAAAAATTATCAGTCAAAATTGATCCGAGTTATCCGGCAATTCGGGTTCATGGGGTCCGACTTAACAAGGTTCCACTGTACAAGGTGCCCGTAAAAACTATTTTTTTAAGCTTTGCTGTTGTTATGGCATCATACAAAACATTAAGTACATTACAAGAATTTTGAGTGAATTTTCAATACGTTTTTGGTTTTTTGAAACACCTAGAATACGCTTGAATTATCATAAACTAGTTATGTTTGTTCAACTAGTGCGATTTACGGCACATATTCAGCAAATGCTAAAACATTATTTATTAGCACTTCTCTAGGAGACTTTAGCGTACAAACCTTTCACAACTTTAGCTTCGATTTTTTCTGTTAATTCATATTTAAAACATATCAATGGTATAAGAGTAACTATCACCCGTACAATTTAATTTATATGCGTATTGGTATGTATATTTACGTATAAGCATGAACTGAGAAAGTGAAATCTTAAACACAACTTGAATGACTATCGTTTATTAACAGATATTTCTTTGATTCCTAGCTGTCCAGAGCCTTTATTTTTTACGACCTAGAATCCAATTAACCGCTGATAGATGCTTAAAGTACGCGTTCACTATAAATTACTTAGCACTACGTATAACTCACCAGTAAAAGTGAAACTGCATCCTTTCAATGCAAACTATAGGATAATCAACTTTCTTCTTTACTACCGCGGACATAATAATAGGTACTAATATAAACATCGATATGCTCATGTTGAATTTGTTGGGTAAATATTACGCTTTCATAATGTGCATGTACTTAAATTTATTTAATTTTTATGTCTCTGCAGCAAATTACGCAAGAATTTATTTATGTTAGTTAAATATATAACAACTTATAATTTAATTAGCAACATTGTTTATGTTCTGGTTTATTCCGTACTTACGTGTCTTTCTAAAAGATTTAAACGTTTTGCTTCAATTTTGGACCGAGGAATTCCGTACGAACATAAATAAATATGAAATTATTATATGTAGGCGGCTTGAAATGATACATACCAACATTAATTAACTTGGTTTATTTGGAGCAAGGTAAGTATTTTGCACACAATCTATATTTAGACAACAGTAAATGAATGAGTACAAAAGCTGCGACAATTATATTATGCCGGACAGATTTTATATAAATGTGTATAGAGTCTAATAAGGGCACAGTTCACATATTAATTGTTATTGTAAAATGCAGGTAACTAACATTGTAGTAATAATAATAATAATAATAATAAATAATAGTATTTATTGATTAGTACATTACACAAAATATATAATGTATTATCAAAAAGATTGCATCGCCTGTGTACAGAGTACGTTTGGCGCTCTTCCTGCAACCTACAATAGAAATAGAAATTAACAAAATGTAACTTAAAATAAAAAAAAAGATCATAACAACATGAAAATGAATGGACAAAACATTAAAAAGTAATAAACTCAATATTGAAATGCAGTAGATGCCTAATCTAAAAAAAAGTACTAAATTATGATAAATACTAAGTGAGTGCTATACGTAAAGACAATTTGGCATCTGCCATAATCTTGAGGAAGTCAGAATCGAAAATAACAAAGTCACAGCCGAGAAAGTCACAACCAAGAACGACACTTCCTGAAGAACGTCACCAGTACACACACAACAGATACAGCAAATGTGTTCCACAGTTACAGCATAATTATAGGTAAAACTACGTTTAAACATTGAAACTCTATGTTTAGGAATTGTCATGAGGGGTCTACTTCGTGTGTCCAAATCATGTGTGCGATGCCTGAATTCAACTTTGCTGTATAGGTACATAGGTGTTTGGTTGGAAATGATCTTCAGGAAGAACATTGCAGACTGCAAAATTCTCCTGTTCCGCATGTTGAGCATTTTTTTTTCTCTAATTTTTCGCGTAACTCTACGCCTGCCTCACATACCATTCACCAAATGATCGCAAGAGTGCTGCACTCTCTGTATTCTTGATTGGTGTCTCTTCGTCAGGCAAGGTGAATAAATTGCTGCGCCATAGTTAAAATGAGAAAGCACAAGCGATTCACACAGCAATGAATTCGTTCTAAAACTTTTCTATGAGGAAATATACATTTTAAAGCTACCACTGATATTTTGATTAGCGAAGACTATTATTATTGGTATCCAGATTGCAATTTAACAACCATACAAACATCCATTAATTTATAATATACTCAGTGACATTAGAAGTATTACACCTAGAAGGAAAAATTTGTTCACCTTGATTTTTTGGCATCAGAATGACTATATTTAAGAGTAAGCCATGAGAAAAAGAGAGAAAAACTAACAAAATCCCGAGTCTAATTGAATTTCAGATTTCTTAAGCTTTCGCTTGCTTACTTATTCATATTTACATTAACGTATTTTCATATCACCGCATAATTGTAATATTTAGAGGTTAATAGCACTATTAGTACGTAAACATGTTCTTACAAAGCAACCGACTTTAACTTTTATTACAATTCATAAATTATGATTTTCACTGCAATAGTTTAAATAGTGAAGCTGTAAATGTCTTAGGTTATCTATTTGATAGATAATATAGTAACCTATTCTTCGTACATTTAGAAATAATTCTATGTATTCATTAAGACATCTAGAAAAAAAATGGATTGCCAAACAGACATTCCATAACTTTTTAGTTAAACAGTTTTTATTTTAGCGGAATGTAGAATTTCTAATTTTAAATTAATTTTACTTAGTTTAATTCTTAAGTGAATTTTAGACAAAACTTGTCGAATGTATTAATAGGTTCACACTAAAGATAGACCGACAAGGCAATTGTACACCTTCTTACTTTCACAAGCATTTACATAAGCCGGCTCAAAATATTTTAATTTAAAATAATGATAGACTTAGGGTGAGTTCCATTAAGTAGTCATTTTAAAGCTTTAAAATTACCTTAAATTAAAATTTCCATAAATAACACACAGACTTTGTTAAAGTGCTAAAGTAACATTTATTATGAAATCGGCCCTTAAAGTCATTTCGTCAACTTTAAAGTATCATTTAAAAACATTTGAACTAAAATACTAGGTATACGTAGTAATTTAAAATAATCAATAGTATTCCATGCACAATGAGCTTTTACCATCTTATTATATAGCATGTATGATCCACTTCATCCAAGGCACACTACCGAGAAACGTAAAAAAACTTAAAAAGTATTTAGCTTTTAGTAATTAAGCTTTTTCTATTTTACCATATCAAAGATTCCATTTAAAAATAAGATAAACTGACATCATGAACCAACAATTTTCACTAATAATAATAAAGTTTCAATGCTGAATTTCCACACTTTCAAAAAATCATCGAAACGATAAATTATTTTCCCAAACTTTTAACAACATAAAAGTTATGTCCTATTAGAATTGTTTATTTTATCAACGATTTTAGCTCTTAAATAAATGTCAACATTTTAGTTAGGATGTCAAATCAAACTTTCAAGTTAATAAAAAGACTTTCAACTGAGGAGCGTGCGGTAAACTCAGGAATCTAACATTAGCATTATTTTAAAAGGACGAGCGTTCAACCATTGTGTACTGTCGATTATAAAACCAATCGGAAAAAACCTTTATTCTTACAAATATTTAACTGCTAAAAAACGACTATGAAAAAGGAGGGCCCTATGCTTTGACACAGGAGGAAGAGAATACATAATCAAAAAAATACTGCACTGTAGAAGGTTGTGGTTAAAATCGGTCTGTAATTAGAAACTAATTGCCTGTCTCCCTTTTTATAGACCCATATTATATACGTTTGCAGTTTTGAGAATGTCAAGGAACGAGCCATCAGATTTATAATAATCATTGCTAATGGTGAAGCTACATATTCAGCAACATATCTCAGTACATCACAAGGTATACCATCCATATCTTATTTGATACAATTAAAATTACATCGAAAATTTTCCTTTCATCAACAGAACATGAAAATGAGTTGGAATTACTCTTATCAAAATCACTCACATACTGTAAATTATTCGTGTGAACATCTTCAGTTTTAAACTGATTACTAAATAGATTAAACAATAAGCAAAGTAGCAAGATTAACAATCAAATCATCGTTATGAATAAAATGAAAACATACCTGGATAAAACTCCCAGATTATAAAGTCTACGACGGAATCGTAATTTTGCAGAAAACCACGGATCTCCTGTGTTATCCACGATTAACAAGGCGATTTGAGAATCGCTCTGCGAAGCGGGAAAGCTTGATTAGAGGAGAAGAAGAAAAAAGATGGCGGTTACATGGCAGTTACAAATTTTCATATTTTGTTTGCCTTTTATGCATTAAATTTATAAATACACTCACAGGGCGTCGTCATTCGACGATATTTCCGTTTTGTTACGAAAAAATCAGAATACTGAACTTTTCGTTGTACTACTACTTTTAAACAAGTAAAACTTCTATGGAAATTATCACTATTTTAGAAATTTTACTATTAATATTCCAAGTTACATGAAAAAAAAACCTTCGAAAAATTACTGATAGTTAGAATTATTACTTTTAAAAGTAAAATACCTGTACGGTTTTAGGGGCACAAGATTGCCCCAAAATCGTACAGGAATTTTACCAAAAATGTTTTAGTGTATACATGCCATTGTGGTCTTTTGGATGGACTGATATTTAGACCCCCCTCCTCGATTCATGCTTGTACAATTTGTAGGGCATTCTGCATTTTGTCCCGCACTGTGCTGTCGAATTTACCTTAGGTTAGTATGAAAAAATATGACCGATAGCTGTTAACGAATCACTCTGCACAATGAATTTGATGATATACTGCAGGAAGTAAGATATAGGAAAAAACTGGTTCTTAGTTAATGTAGAATTCAATTGACAAACTATTACTTACATTGTTAAAGGATATATTTTATATTTGCCCTCGCGCAAAATGTAAATCAAATTTAAGAAGTAAAAGTGCCTATATAAATAATAACTAGACACGGGATTTGTTTTAGTTGATATAACTTTAAAAAAAAGCTCATTGTTATACATCAGTTTCTATATCCAAGGTCCACAAATGATGAGTCGTACTGTAAACATTTTTAATTGATGCATTGTCTTAATGTATCATACATTGTCCATATTAACGATTACGTCACCAATTCTGACGTACCAATCATCAACTCTCCCGTGCCGTAATATCTTAAACCAATAAAAGCGTACTCCGTGTCCACGCATCATTTCTCCTCATGAATTAACTTCTGTGGGAACGTCATTTTAATATTCAAATGATCCTAAGGCTCGGGTCATAGTGTTTGAGACGCTGCAAGTGCACCAGAATTAATTAATTCCGTCTTAATAGCGCTTCGTAGATTATTGCATCTGTATCCATCCGATGCATCTGTCGGCCTGATCGTTATATAAACATATACGGACATTACGTCCCCTTTTCGGGTATTCCTCCTCGTCATAGCCGCGTATTATGCGATAGAAATTATTGAGGTTAATAACTTCATCGTTTATGGACGAAAAAAAAATAATTAAGCCCAGATAGCAGCGACCAGCAATGCTTGCCGATTGTCATTATTTAGCGTTCGCTCCTAACGGATGTCATTTTCCGCTGGTAGAATTAGATTACATATTATTACGATTACGCAATATTTGTGTATATTTTGTACAACGTTTGCAGTGATATCGCATTGTGCACGACCAGTGATTTCCGTTGTTCCTGCTAATAAGAACGTTTTTTTTTTTTTGTATAATTTAATGTTCGTGTTCAACAGTGAGCAGATAGACCTAATAATAATAGCTAATACAATAATTNTATAATATACTCCGTGACATTAGAAGTATTACCCAGAAGGAAAATTTGTTTACCTTGATTTTTGCATGAAGAATGATATATTTTAAAGCAAGGTATGGAAGAGAGAGAACTGACAAATCCCGATCTAATAAGAATTTCAGATTTCTAAGCATTCGTCAGCTTACTTTTCATCGACATTACTAATAAAGCTATTTTCATATCAACACCGCATAATTGTAATATTTAGAGGTTAATAGCACGTTATTAGTAGCTAAACATGTTTACAAGAAACCGACTTTGACTTTATTACAATGTCAATAAATTATGATTTTCACTGCAATACGTTTAAATAGTAGCTGTAAAGGTAGTTATGTATTTGATAGATAATATAGTACCTATTCTTTGTACATTTTAGATAATTCTAATGTATTTCATGTAGACATTAGAAAAATAAATGGATGCAACAGACATTTCATAACTTTTTAGTTAAGACAGTTTTTATTTGGCGGAATGTAGAATTTCCTAATTTTAAATTAATTTTACTTAGTTTAATTCTTAAGTGAATTTTAGACAAACCTTGGCGAATAATTAATAGGTTTCTCACTAAAGATGACGTACAAGCATTTGTACACTTCTTCTTACTTTCACAAGCATTCACATAAGTCGGCTCAAAATATTTCAATTTAAAATAATGATAGATTTAGGGTGAGTTTCATAACGTCATTTTAAAACTTTAAAATTACCTTAAATTAAAGTTAATAAATAATATACAGACTTTTGTTAAAGCGCTAAAGTAACATTCATTATGAAACCGGCCGTTAAAGTCATTTCGTCATTTTTTAAATGCAACAAGTAGCATTTAAAAACATTTGAACTAAAATAGTAGCTATCTACGTAGTAATTTAAATAATATAGTATTCCAATGCAGAATGAGCTTTTACAATCTATTATATAGCATCTTGCATCTACTTCATCCAAGGCACACTACGAGAAACGTAAAAATTAAAAAGTATTTAGCTTTAGTAATTAAGCTTTGTTCTATTTTAACCATATCCAAAGATCATTAAAAATAGATAACTGAGCTCATGAACACATTACTTCATAATAATAAAGTTTCATGTGAATTTCCACACAAAAAAATCATCGAAAACGATAAATTATTTTCCCAAACTTTTAACAACATAAAAGTTTAGTCGATAGAATTGTTTATTTATCAACGATTTTAGCTTCTTACATTAGGATGTCAAATCAAATTTCAAGTAATAAAGACTTTCAACTGAGGAGCGTGCGGTTAAACTCAGGAACTTAACATTGCATATTTTAATAAGGACGACGCGTTTCAACATTGTGCACTGTTGATTATAAACAAATCGAAAAAAACCTTTATTCTTACAAATGTTTAATGCTAAAAAACGACTATGAAAAAGGAGGGCCCTATGCTTTGACACAGGAGGAAGGTAAAACATAATCAAAAAAATACTGCACTGTAGGAGGTTGTGGTTAAAATCCGTCTGTATAATTAGAAACTAATTGCCGTCTCCCTTTATAGACCCAGATTATATACGTCTGCAGTTTAGAGAACTCAAGGAACCAGCAGACAGATTTATTAATATCATTGCGAATGTGAAGTACATATTCGCAACATATCTCAGACATCACAGGTATACATCCATATTGGCTTATTTGATACAATTAAAATTACATCGAAAATTTTCCTTTCATCAACAGCACATGAAAACGACTTGGAATTACTTTTATCAAAACCACGCACATATTGCAAATTATTTGTGTGAACATCTTCAGTTTTAAACTGATTATAATGATTAATAGTAGGAAGTACAAGATTAAACAATCAATCATCCTTATGATAAATGAAAACTCCTGGATTGAACTCCCAGATTATAAACTCTACGCCAGAATCGTAATTTTGCAGAAAACCACAGATTTTCTGTTATCCACGATTGACAAGATGATTTGAGAATCGCTCGCGAACGGAAAGCTTGATTAAGAATCAAGAACAAATTAAAGAAATACGAAATCATCAAATATCTACCTAGGCTATTAACAAACCACACCATGATTCCACACATCGATCATGATTTAATTGCAAATGCTTCTATAAGCAGAGACCTACTCTTGGTTTTAAAGCATTTCTTATCTAAATCTGAGCAACAGAGATGCTGAGCATTGTGGTCAGCAAATATAACAATAACACGTAGCTGTAAAGAGTGCGTGTCAAAATTAAAAAAATAATTATAATTAAATACTAGAAATATTTAATAATATATTTTTGAAAATGTTTTTATAACCAGAATATTTTTCTCTAGTCCTAGGACAAACCGTTACTAAAATATGACTGGTTTAATATGGATTCTCTGATAAACTGCGCTTAGCCTTTTGTATTTATAGTCTTCATTTTCCCAACAATTCAACATTCTACACATTAAAAAATATTAAGAAATTTTTCTTGGTAAAAATTCATTTTTTTCATAATTTTTCGAATAAATGGGGGTAAATGTGAGAACTTAGGAAAATATCAAATTATTAGAAGTTTTCCCATAAAAAGTATTTTACGGTGATATTATATGAAAATTTCTGTTTCTTAGTAAAAAAATCTCTGTCATTGTAATATTACCAAAAAAAAAAAAAAAATGTTAATATCTCTTAGGAAAAACTTAAAATTTCTTACAATTTGGAAAATTAGTCATAGTCGCAAGGCGCGCATGCGTTCTCTTAGAATGTTCTGATTGAAATGACATGGTAATCGGGCACACGTGGTTCTGTTTTCCTGTTATTTGAGATAATTCTAAATAATCAATATAATAATTATTATTATTATATTGATTATCAGTAGATGGTATTAATTCATATTAGAAAATCTATTGTTCTTTTAATGCTTTAGAGTCTGTTACGCACTCTGCTATAGTTTGAACATGGAATATCCGAAACCACTTGCATGCACGTTGGAATTAATTCAGCATTATATGTTAAAGTCTCAAATCACCCACAAAAAAATTAGGTAATTTGTCTTGATAAAAATCACTTTTTTTGATAATTTTCCATATTCAATGGGGGTTAATATACAAAATGGAAACATTTCTGTCTCTTAAAAAAAACTTTAACATTGTAATATTACTAAGAAAGATATTAATATCTCTCGGGAAAAACTTAACATTTCTTAGAATTCCAAAAATTTAAAAATAATATCTTTTATTCAAATAAATTACCTTAATAGCAAAAAAAATTTTTTTTTTTGATATTAATAATAATATAATTTTTATTTGTATAAGACCACATGTGTATACAAGTAAAAAAAAATACCTAAAGTAATAAAAAGAGCATCATCTTGAATCCACACAAAAGAAAAAAAGATAATATGTACTACCAAAAAGCAAAAGAACAAGGAAAAAAACAATAATTGAACAAAGAAAATAAATGAAGAAAATTCTAGGATTATTATACGGGTAAGCATGGAAATAACAGGAGGCTGTATCAATTACAGGAAGCATGAAATTTGAAGCAAAATGATGTTACGATTCGTGACAGAAAAAATCATCTAAATTGTAAAAACTATGTCGAAGGAGAAATTCTGCAAAGCATTGCGGAAGGTCGACAAAGTGCATCAATAACAATTTCTCGAGGTAAGATGATTGTGTACTTAACCCCAATACTTTCACCCCTAAGCTCGTGATGTTTAGAGTGCAACTGCAGTATCATGTAATCTCTTGCTCTAGTCTGATATCATATGGTACTCTGCATTAATGTAAAGGTGTCTTTATTTTTATAAACATAGCAAGCTAGTTCTAGTATAATAAAGATAGGGGCAGAAATTTCATTTTTTAAATATAGGTCTACAAGATTGGGTGAGTGGAGCACCAACAATGAATCTAACAATGGCTTTTTGTGCTAAAAAACCTCTCTCGGATGCTGCCGATATACCCAGAGCAAAATTCATACTGACATCTCGATGAACCTCAGCGTGTACATGTCAACATACATTCCAGTGTAACCGGGAAACTCAAAACAAGAAAACATAACACTTACTAGATAATTTTGCAGGTTAATTTTGACAAAGCTCATTCCATAAAACAGATTAGACTCAAATAGTAACGCTAAGGATTTTACAGATTTAGCCTCCGGTAGATTGTGTCCTTCAAAGAGATATGTTGTAGATCTGCTCGCTTATGTCTTGTATGAAAAATCATATATTTCGTTTTCTCTAAGCTTAACGATAGCTTGTTTGTTGCGAACCATTCCGTTAGAGTATGAAGCAGTAAGATATAGGTAATATCAAATACTTACGATTTTCTTAAAGAAATTATTTATTTTATACAAACTTGGTACATCTTACAGATAAGAGTAGTTAGTAAGATTGACGTCAAAATGGTATTACAAAACTATAATATCAGCAACGTCATAAAGTCTAAAAACACTATAATAGCAAAGTTTTCTGGCCCATAGTAGCAAATACATTAAATACAATTCTACAAGTACAGAAATTGTCGTGAAGATGGCGGTTACATGGCAGACATAGTTATCAAATATTTATCTGTTACTTGCCAGATAAATATTTTTTGGGAACTGTTATAACAACTGTTTTATAGCCCTTGATTTTTCCGAATTAACCACCAATGTGGAGTGGTAAAGGGCAACTGGCGTGCAGTGGTTTTTGGAGTAAACATTAGAAATTTTCATATTTTGTTTGTCTTTTATACATTAAATTCTAATTAAATACACTCTACCAGGGCATTTTCATTTCGAATACAAGTTCTATGGAAATTATCACTATTTTAGAAATTTTACTATTAATATTCCAAGTTACATGAAAAAAAAAAACCTTCGAAAAATTACTGATAGTTAGAATTATTACTTTTTAAAAGAAAATACGCTGCCACGATTTTAGGGGCACAAAATTGCCCCAAAATAGTACAGGAATTTTACCAAAAATGTTTTAGCGTATACATGCTATTGTGATCTTTTGGATGGACTGATATTTAGACCCCCCTCCTCGATCGATGCTTGTACAATTTGTAGGGCATTCTGCATTTTGTCCCGCGCTGTGCTGCCGAATTTACCTTAGGTTAGTATGAAAAAATATGACCGATCGCTGTTAACGAATCACTCTGTACAACGAATTTGATTGATATACCTGCAGAAGTAGTTTATAGAAAAAAAAACTGGTTCTTTAGTTAATGTAGAATTCAAATTGACAACTATTACTTACATTGTTAAAGAATATATTTTATATTTGCCCTCGCGCAAAATGTAAATCAATTTTAAGAAGTAAAAGTGCCTATATAAATAATAACTAGCCACGGGATTTGTTTTAATTGATATAACTTTAAAAAAAAAGCTCATTGTTATACATCAGTTTCTATATCCAAGGTCCACACATGATGAGTCGTACTGTAAACATTTTTAATTGATGCATTGTCTTAATGTATCATACATTGTCCATATTAACGATTACGTCACCAATTCTGACGTACCAATCATCAACTCTCCCGTGCCGTAATATCTTAAAACAATAAAAGGCGAACTCCGGTGTCACGCATCATTTTCGCTCATGAATTAACTTCTGTGGAACGTAATTTTAATAATTCAATGATCCTAAGGCTCGGGTCATAGTGTTTTGAGACCCGGCAAGTGCAACCAGAATTAATTAATTCCGTTTAATAGCGCTTCGTAGATTAATTGCATCTGTATCATCCGATGCATCTGTCGGCTGATCGTTATATAAACATATACGGACATTACGTCCCCTTTTCCGGTATTCCTCCTCGTCATAGCCGCGTATTATGCGATAGAAATTATTGAGGTTAATAACTTCATCGTTTATGGACGACAAAAAAAAATAATTAAGCCCAGATAGACAGCGACCAGCAATGCTTGCCGATTGTCATTATTTAGCGTTCGCTCCTAACGGATGTCATTTTCCGCTGGAGAAATTAGATTACATATTATTACGATTTACGCAATATTTGTGTATATTTTATACAAACGTTTGCAGTTGATATCCGCATTGTGCACGAACCAGTGATTTCCGCTTGTTTCCCTGCTAATAAGAACGTTTTTTTAATATATAAATCAAATGTTCGTGTAACAGTGAGCAGATAGAAACCTAAATAATAATAGCTAAATACAATAATTTAACTATGGATATTATAGATTTAAACGGCGTCTTAGATGATGTGGTGAGTTGAATTTTTCCTAACATTAAACTAATTACATTTTATTTATACCTGAAAAGAATATGATTGATATTCTCTTTATATTACGAATTTATTTTTCTGTGGCTTTATTTTATAAATTTTATAACTACTTGTGTGTAACTTAAAGAAATTCCTTAACTATTTCCAGCTTTAAATTTTAGCAAACTTCATTCTGTTGCACAGTTTGCATATTTATCATATCAATTTATCAATCAGTTAACCACTCAGCAATATGCGAACAACTCTTAATACTCTCATCCATAGCATTCTAGCTTGTGACACTTCTACATAATTATCCAGAACACATCAAAAGTAGCATTTGAAACTCTAGTGCCTAGACACAGAAGAAAGATTTGCTACAGCAAAAAAATATATTATTTTGTTATAGGCATTTATTTAAGGTAAATAATAATTTCTTTAGCCTAACTTTTCATACATTGCTACCTATTCAAATATTTTACACCGTTCTTGGTTTGAACTTAAATTTTATTCGTATTTGTTAATATTTTAATAATTAATTTATTATATAATTTTATATATCAAAGTTTACTGAATGGCCATCTTCAGTTGAAACCTGACAGCCAATATAAGTACCTGTAACTATGAATTGAGTTTTCTTACCTACAGGTTTCTTTATCATTAAATATTACTCAATTGGGATATAACCATGCATTTTAATAATTATTTAAATTTGCTGGTCCGGTTACTAAATTCAATTCAACACCAAATTCTTTTGTTTTTTTTTTATTTAATGTTTAACTTTAAGGACTATTATGAGATTATGAACACACAGCCTGATGAAGACACTCTGTCGAAACTAATTGCTACTAAAATTAAATAGTTTCATGGTAAATGACTAAATGATTACAATTAGGGAGTACTCCCATTCTATTATTATTTTATAATTAAATATATGTATGAGTAAATACATAAATTGCCGTAAAGATAACTCTCCTTTTTCACTATAATAACAACGTATATTCAGTATAACTTATGTGCTTAGCAGACACGATCATAAAATATTTACCTATTTACTAACAATAAGTAAATAAATATCTTTTAAGAAATATGATCATCAGAACGGTGAATCGCATCGCACCACGGTGCGTCTGCGAATCAATTCTAATGAGAGGAGCAACTAGCAGAAGCCCATAGCAACGACTACTGAAATGCAATTTAATAAAGCATTAGGTATTTATACAATAAATTGATTTATTAAACCATCAAGATATGTATATAGTAATCTCCAGTAAGTATGAAAATTACTTATTTTAACAAAGTATGGTAGGGGAACTAAAGTCAATGCAAAGATTTGTGTCAAAAAAATATTTAGTACGGTTAAATTAATGTAACTAATATAATCAAATAGGCAATTATTTAGTGTAAAAGGAAGAGTTACTTTGAAATAAATAGTTATTTACTTGATTCAAGTATGTAGGCACATTTAATCAAATTTTATAGAATAATTACTCTAATGCAGCTTATATACCTATATATTTTAACAAATATTGTGCACATTTAAATGGAATATCTAGTACTGACAAAATAAGTTGTTTGAGAAAAATAAGTATTTGTTTGCCCATATATAAATAAACCGCCCGCTTGGGTAAATATCATAAACAAGAAGAATACTACTAGAAAGAGTTTAGACCTTTGCGCATTCGCAAACTTTCACGTTGTCTAAGCATCGCCATTTTGATGTATGTTATGTCAAATAGATCAGCTGTTGTTGCCGTATTTTGTTTTCAGAGGCTTTTAAATCGTGCTGTTTTTAAGGTTATTCTTGCGTTTTTGTGACATTTTATATTTACGGTGCTATTTAGACTAAAGTTTTTCTAGTAAGTGATACTTTATTACTATGAAGCTTTTACTAACATTTATGCTAACATTATTGAATAATAGAGTGTTTTTAAAAAAATATTTCATTGGACTGCTTTTTAATGTCTGTTAAAAGAGCTCCACTCTGAAGAAAACATTTAGTGAGGTTTGTGGCGTTATTATTTTGAAGCTATAGTCTACAGATATGAATTAACGTTTATGTTGTAGAATGTCTTGTTGTGTACTTTGAAGTAAAAGCATTTGTAAATTATTATCCCTGGTAGTTTCCGTCACACAGACTACTATGTGCGAAAATGATACCCCAATACTAACCTTTAGTGCTTTTCCTGAATTTTCTTCTTTGATACTACCTCTTTAAAAACCTTGGATTCAAAAAACGTCAATGGGGTTACATCAACTCCAGCTATAAAGCAATAAACATTACATTACACATAACCTATCTAAAATATAAACGACACGAAATCAACAGGTATGAGTTCTTACAATTAATTTTTTGCCAGGAATATATTTATATTTATAAATTATTCATTGTCACAAAATAAATACACAATAAAATATACACAAAATCATTTTTATTCGAGGTAAAAAGTTAGAAAGTTCGTATGTAGTAGGCATAGTACTCAGTATTATTGTATGTACACTGAAATACAAAATTCAGGTCTCCCTAAATTTCTTCGTGACTGAATAATATACCTAATTTAAATGGAAACATATCTAAAGCAGCACTCTTCGAAAACTTGAGCGCTGGATAAAATAAAGGCCACCTTTCAGCACGCACAGGGAAATATTACATTTATAAAATACAAGAAATAATACTTTAAGGAGACATGAGTTTTGTATTTGACTGTACATGTCCTGTCTACATATTCTTCAAGTTTCGCGTATATTATTTATTTACGCTTATCAAATTAATCATGTTAAATCTCCTTTGCTTTCACCGATTGTGTAAAGATTGCTGCAGTCACACAAGAACGTCAAGTTAATTGATTCGAATGACCTAATAAGTATTATTGCTTATGCTGTTGATAACTATGAAAAAAAGTTGTATACGGGTCTCAAAAGATATTTACTTTCATTTGCAATAACAGTCAAAAAAAAAACGTAGTAAAATAACGTTTCTGCTATTAGTATCTACTTTCGCTTATACGTTATATATTATTTATTATAGGTGCATATCTATATTTGCTACTTACAATTAGTATATTTACCATGTTTGGAACGTTGGAACGAGCACTCTCACGCTTGCTGGCGACTCCAAGTCAAAAAAAAAACAAGAAAAATAATAAATGTGTGTGTAAGTGGCTCAAATTAGTTTTTGAACGTTCCGTATCAATTACAAGCAAGTAAAATAGATATCAAGAACTCGCAGTGCTGTTTTTCATTTTATGGAGAAAACATAGAAAATCCCAAGGAACCTCTAATCAGCAATGTCCATGTGTGACGTTCGTCGAAGGAAGATTGTAGGAAAACAAATTCTCGAGAAAAAACGCGTTTTAAAGTTTCGAAAACTGTATGTATGTAGTGACTAAAAAAGGCGATGATACGTTGCGACCTAAAAGGTCTATTATGTCCCTTTAGAGCCGATTTCACAGGTTTTATTTCAATATTTCACTTAACAAAGCTTAACTTAATTTTAAGCTCTACTTGAGAAAAAAAAATATTCTCAGTACATCTACTAGCAAATCGTCCAATTCTATCCTTTTAAAAAGTTTCGGAACATGAAAAGGCGGCAGGTTAATTAAATCTCGCTCTTCGATATCAGATGCTCCAAGTGCAGCACTCTTCAGTTGTATAGTACAGCGTCCTTCAGTTGTATAGTGCTGTGTAGTTTCAGAGAAGTTGGATAGAAGTTTCATCCGGTTTCATCCAAGTCCACTCAGATGTCCATACAGTTGGCAGTGGCTTGGAGGGTTCTCTATCAGTATGCTAATTTTTTTTTTCTGTAGGCCTCGTCCGCTTATACATGAAAGAGTTTTAATTTGCTCCATTCCTTTAAAGATTTTTTCAATCATTGCATTTTTCTGTTCTACTTCACTTTTGGATCCGTATACCATGTAATGGCATTTGTATTCTGTTTCATGGTGGTAAAGAATATGCCTAAACGTTTCTTCCTTGATCCATCTACTTGTGATTCTTTTGACTGCGTTTTCCACCAAGATGTGGAAAGAAGCAACGTCTACTACTACCTCAGTAGCTGTCGTTGGGCAGATTATGGTCGCTCCAATTATCCAAACACCTAATAATGTTGATACTTTAGAGAGGCTAGTTCTCGCGGTAATCAGATTAGTTCTTCTGCTCCAAATTAACGACCCGTAAGTGATGTTTGGTCTTACTATTACTGTATACCTCCTGAGCAGTGATTTTGGGTTATATCCCAAATCATAGCTATAAAATTTCCAACACCATTGGGCTTTTTCGGCATCGTCAGTTACTTCAAGTTCATGAGGTTTATTGCCTAGGGTGTATCCCGAATACTTAATCTACTGCTGTGTACTGATTGGTAAATGAAATTGCAAAATGAATTTAAAAAAATAAAAATTAAATTAGGTAGCTCAACGGATAAAAAAGGCGCAAAAGAACAATAAACCTCAGAGTTACCCTCCCGAATTAAAACTTGTATCTAACCACGAAAAGTAAACTGTGGGTGAAAAAAATCTGACTTTTTCAATTACCCCAATAATTGAACAGGTTTAATTAAAATAAAAGAACAGAAATTTAACTCAACAACGTTAATTAACAATCAAAAATTTATTATAAAAGAAAAGAAAAAAAAACAAGTTAACTACAATTTACAGAAAAAAAAAAACCGTGAACAGAGGGTTCTGGCCTAAATCAAAAACTGCACGTGATTCTAAATTACAGTAGGACAATGCTATTTCCTATAACAAAGCAAAAGATTAATTTGCTCAGGAAGATAATCGTAATTCTTACAATTTAAAACCACGTGGTTTCAAAGTAAAACAAACTAAATTAAACATGAACAGTTACTAGTAATTAACAAAAGGAAAATCTAAATGCAAGCACAAAGCTTCTATTCACCCCACCCGAGGTGATTGATACTTAAAAACAAATCAGCAAAATTTAAAAACGAAAAATGTATTCTTTAAAAAAATAAAATATCTTCCCGAACAAAAATAATAAATGAGCTTATATCTATAATGTGCACACATCAATATAATAACAATTATTATAAAGTGAATTCCTTGATGGACAAGAATAAAACAAATCACGCGAATCAAATTACGATATAAAAATGTAATATAAAATAGCTGCAAAGAATTTAAAAATACAAGTACTCACTGTAACAGTCGACCAAGGAACTGAGTGATACAAACACAACCGCTGCGTAAAACGCAAACGCACAATTCAGTACGCCAACGAACAAAATCTCAAAACATAATAACATAAACTATACAAGCGAACGCTAGACATTTAAATGAATGAAATTAACTTAAAACAACTGAACACTTAAATAAATAATTTAAACAATTAACTCATTAACTAAATCTGATATAAAAATAAAATCTGCATCTGTGAAAATTCTCTCGAAACATTGATAAAGGCTGAACGGTACACATGTAAAGTAAACATGACAAAATCTATGCAACTTAAAAAAAAAACTCTCGCGAAAACTGGGTGTCCGTCCACAGCACTACGTTCTTGATCTTTCAAGTAGAAAGAAAATAATTCTGTAATTTGTGATTTTCTATTTCTCATATTTATTTGTCGTGAATTCATTGCAGGCTGAAACATATTTTTTTTTACTACATTGATCTGTAGCATATTCTTGGTTATTGTACACAATTTTTACGTATTCGAAGCCAGTGTTAAGTCAAAACCGCCATTTTAACATTCTAGGTACTTTATTTCGACGAATTTCATATATGCTTGTTTAAATAGTTTTAAATTGTATTCACAGTGTGAAAATGATCAAAATTAATGTTTTCCTGCTAACATCTCTATTTGATACGATTCAAATCTAGGATAGGTACCTTCGATAGCTCAGTTGGTAGAGCGGCTTGTCCGGAAAACAAAAGGATGTTGGTTCGAATCCCGCACAAGGCGAAATTTTTTATAATAAAATTTGCCTTATTAGTAACAGTGTTAGAAAACATTAATCCTTGATGCTCACATACGGTCGCCTTGCCTTTTAATTCGTTTCTAAAGAGATTACTGGTAGAGTATTCCACAAAATCCAAAGACGAGCGCAAACTCACTTCTCCTGAAAGGTGGTACTTTTGCGCTCCTCTTTCTCAAAAACAACATAACATATCGAGCTGTTTTCTTTTCTGCATTACAAGTAATAGTAAACCTACATTAGGTAGGGACGTTTTCTAAAAAAACTGTTTAGAACGAAAGGCTTTCTCAATGCGTGATAACAAGTGCTAATAAAGACGAAAAAAGCATTCAATTTATGAATTGAAAACATAGGAAGCATGTACTAACCAACAGTAGTATTTTATTGCATTAAGACCCAACCGGACGAACATTTATAATGTTGGAAAACTGTAGATTAACACTACTATTACATGTTAACGCTGAAGAGCACATGATTAAGCTAAGCGTAATTATTCGTCCAGAAAATCCCCGCACTCTCAAAAAACCAATAAGATAGCACATACTGCAGCAATACTTTCTGCTGGTTTTGTTTATGCTTCGCTCCTGGGTATCGATAATCCATTGCCGTGGAAGATGAAAGAGTTGTGTTTGTACTACCAAATACAATCACGTTACTTAAACCTTTTCGCCAGGACATCATTTGTTGCGATGAAGCAATATACACTCATCTTGCATTTGAAAAAATTAGAACAGCAATAGACAGCTTGATTTGAAAACTATGAATTGCTGGAAAACATTTATAAATTTACCCGAATATTCTGTACTAGGACCGGGTACCCTGAAAACCTAGAACTGGTAATGCAGTGGAAGAGTACCCGTCTCGAGAGATAGATTTCGGCTAGCTGTATGAAATAACAATAAATATTCCGTTACCAGTTTCCTTACAGAGAAATCCTGTAGAAATGAAAACCACCTCTATAAGGTACCTACCTAATTAGAACAAGCGTAAACATGCCGACAAGATTCGCATTTTGAACTAGTGTTAATTAGCATTGTCACTATGTGCAGTGCGTATGCAATAAGTAACTAGGCTCCACATCACCTGTTGAACCTACTGTGATGCATATGTACACGTACAAGAGAAACCGGTCATTGCTGCATTACATTCATACTGAAATCTAATTACTAAATAATTTCCCTTGATATCATCACAAAATAAATACCATACCAATGTTAATCTTCCTGCGGAATCTCAGATTAATTATCTCTTGCTCATGGGAAGTGTGCCCATAATTTTTAATGCAATGATACAAATTGTTGCGTAGTGTTTCTAGTAAATGTAGCTGAACGTAAAGAAGTTCCAAACATAAAGTCATCAACTTCATCCACGTAACGCAGGAAATTGAAAAATTTATTGTTTCTATCGTTTCATGACAGATTTCCGCGTGCTTACCGGATCTGATTGATTATTCTCAAAACTAGGCTATGTTAACAGAAAAATCAACAGCAAACATCACACGCCTTATCCGTAATTCCACGAATAAGCAAACAAGACGAAGATGATCGCCATATGGTGAAAAAGCGTCGTAAAGGAGGAAGCAATAAAAGATAAACTGGTGTTTTCTAAACACGCAGTGCATTAAAGTTGTAATTACGAGCTAATTCATATTTCCCTGTACGCGGCAGTTGTATCTTTTTGTACACAGACTTGAAGGTTTAAAGCTACGATTAATTAAACACTCGCATGGAATAAAAAGAGCGACCTCGAGGTCGAACAGGATAGATTTTAATAATTTTTCCCCTTGTTTGTTAATAAAAATTATTAAGAGCAATTGCCTTGCGCAGATGGGTCTTCTGTTTAGAGGTACATGAATATAGTTGGTTGAAAATGTTGGAATGGTAACAGCTAACCTTGCTTAGTGTTATATAAAAAGACTTAAAATTAATATAGTGTATTATCTATATTTACAACTTCAAAAAAATAAATAAATTATTGAATATTAAAATGCACCCAAATATTTATATTTCGTACGCTTATGCTTGCTCTATTATATTTCTATCCTAAATTACTTTGTAATATACAGGAAGGTCCACCAAATTCGCGTCGGTTTATATACGAAAAGTGGTAACATATTTTCATTTTTTTTTTTTGTAAAAGTTATACAGGTTCAGAAAGACCACAGTTCAAAATTATTTTGAAGTATACAGGATGACCCAAACAAAAGTTACACACCAACCATTTAATTTTTTACAATTTTGGTGTATAACTTTTCTTTGAGTCATCCTGTATACTTCAAAATAATTTTGAAATGTGGTTCTTCTGAACCTGTATAACCCTTAACAAAAAACAAATAGAAAATATGTTACCACTTTTCGTATATAAACCTACGCGACTGTGGTGGCCCAGCCTGTATATATGTCTTTCTCTCACTACAGATTTTAAAAAATCTCGCCAATTTCAAGATAACAAAATTCTCTTTTACTGGTACCTACTTTTTCTAATTTTGTAACTTCTAGGAAGAAAAAACGCTTTTTTAAAACAAAGAAATATTTCTTTGTTCTAAAAAATCTTTTTCTCAGTGTAGGAATAATCTACAGATCTTGTTGGGTGGCTATTAGAACTTCAAAGAACCTGGCTGGCTTATTGAAACAACTTTTTGCTACTTCTTCCCTACCAGTTTTATACAGCTTGTGTTAAAGTCAAATCGGTACAAATGAAACGAAGTTCTGCGAAAACTTTTTAATTTTTTCCGTTTGAGTGCTGTTATGCGTAGAAGTAATAGGATGTTACATGGAACTCTGGGGGATTATTCTGGAATTTTCGAGGTATTTCCGAGTGTCCCGCATTCTCTGTCATGCTGCTTATACACTCGCGGTTTAAAACGAAATTTGCGACATTAACATTTTACATAATCACATAAGGTATTGTCGATACTTGGTGTCTGTAATTTCAAGGGCGCAAGGTCGGGTGACTTAGTTATTGGTAGACACGAAATGCGATCGGCAGTGGCATATTTACGTATGGCCTGAATACGCTATAGCCCAAGGCGGCGGAATTTTAGGGAAGGCAAATATATCTTTACTTAAAAATTAAAAAGAGAAACACTGGATAAGTGAAGACGTATGCTAAGGCTAATCAGTTTTCTTGATTTATTGCCCCATTGATTACTCAGTTATCCGCCGTAATATGAATAAGATTTGAAAATTTGGAAAGTCGCCCGGAGAAAGATTTCTGTTTTCTCTCCCAAGTTGTACACAAAGCAGAAGGTTATACTTATAGCGCAGTAATGGATGTTTTAAAAATGAAAAAAATAGATTTTCAAAAGGGCAGGGGATAGTCGTACGACAATGCTGTTAATATGTCTGATGTATACTTTGGCCTTCAAACTAGAATAAAAGAAGTGTAATCAACAACAATATACACCCATGTTCCGCGCATTTTCTTAATTTAATTGGAAAATCTGCAGCAATGTGCTGCAAAGAATCAGTGTGTTTTTTTTTTTTTTCTAAAAAAACATTCACTTTTCTACTGCATCTATTCATTGCTGGAGCGTGCTTAAAAACCATTTAAAAATTCTACCAAAGTGTTACTAAAAAAAACTGTCTGAAACACGATGGTCAGTTCGTGCAGACGCCTGTTCAAGTTTGAACAAAGATAGAAATGAAGTATTGGAAGCTCCTACAGCTATAAGCGAAGACAAATCCGAGAAGCCGGCTCCCAGGTGTGAAGCGTCTGGTTACTTTTCTTCGGTAACTACAGCGTTTAGCAACAGCTATGCTATTCTTTAAAGATTTAATGTAACCAGTAAACAGCTGCAGTCCATCGATATTCACATACCTGTAACTTCAGACCTCTGTGGTTTTCTGGAAAATTATGTTGAGAACGCAAGGAACAATTATGAACATTAGCTTTGTTAAATAGAAGGTAAATCGAGCACTGTGAGATATACTGGTAACTAATAAACTTCAGACTCACAAATTCTTTAATCTTCAAAAACACAATATTTTGGGTATTTCACAATACACTTATATGTACACCTGAAGATGTTAGCATAGCTAATGAAATGTGCATTGTGTTTTTGAAGATTAAAGAATTTGTGAGACTGAAGTTTATTGGTATTTCCTATTAGTTATTAGCTTTGTTCTACTGACCCTGCGAGTATTATACATACTGCACCTTTTGAAAACTCTGTCTTTTTTTCGACGTTAGACGGATATTACACCATAAAAAAATCGTTGACAAAGGTCTTTGACACAAAAGCTTTTATAAAAGATATCCATCATTTATAAAGTTAGCCCACTACACTATTGAAGATCTTCGTCAAATATCTTTTATTAAACATTTTTCTCAAAAAACTTACAATGTAATATCCACTTAATAATCCGTTATATATTATTTTATTATTATTATTTATTTTAGTTATTTTTTTTCTAGTGTATGGTATGAAATTTGTAAAATCAAACTCCTGAGTTAATTGTTGATGTTTCATTCTTACAATATACATACATGCTTTCTTTTTGTTACGTTAATTATTCGATTATTCAATTAAATTAATTTAATTAAATTGTTACAATTAATGTACATCACAAAAATTTTAAAAAGCAAATATATCTGCAAGGACATACACATTAAAATAAACTGTAATTAGTATAGTACTAATTGTAAAAATAAAATATAGGCTACTTATTCAGGAGTTTGAATTTAACGATTAAGAAGTGTCGCCAAGAAACTGGAATTTTATATATTATATTTATTATGAGCGTTTTCATAATAGATTATTATTTGCTTCTATTCAGTATTTTTACTTAACATAATTGCTAAAACAGTAAATTTTTTAAAACTGAATTTTTATTAAGCGTTTCCGAATCTTTTGTGCATAAGCACTACAGAGCATTGACGCAGCCCTGGTTGTGGTATTCTCTTACAGATTATAATTACATTGTTTATGCTCGAGTACCGTAAAGTGGGGCAATTCCGATCTGATTTATGTACTATTTCTGAGCTGCAATTATTATTATTGATCGAAAAAAAATTGAAAAAAAATATATATAAGTATACATCTTTTAGCTACACGTACCATCATGTATATTAACCCAATGTATTAAAAACAACTATTTTTTTTTAATACATCAAGCGTGATCGGTTTTGCCCCATAATAGGGTGCAATTCCCATCACCCATCTAATTTCTTATAAAAACCGATTTGAAAGCTACATGAGGTAAATCCAATAACAAGAATTTGAATTTAAAAAAAGGAAACTTACAGAAATAACAGAAAATATGTATTTGTATATGTAATTTGACTTTTATAGAAATGACAAACAGATAACTAATAACATAAACTAATAATTCAATAAACTAAAACTAAAACAAAATTTCATTCAACGTGCTTCCTTCTCAGTTCAAAAACGTACCTTCCCCTTCTATGACCAGCTGGATAATTTGGTTTTTGGAAATTTCCTAAATTTAGTCAACTTGGAGAAATACAAAGTCATCTTTTCTCTTCCTTAGAAACTACCGGTTCTTTAAAGTATTCTGAAGTAGATAATTAATAATATAATAATAGTAACTTAAGGTGTAGGTTGAGTGAATGGAATAAAAAAAAAGAAAAATAATAATAATAATAATAATAATTCATGCCTTCGCATCCCCCAACAGCTTTCGCCAATTACAGGGTAATGAATATGGCACCCCATTGTTTTCTGATGCTTGCATAATGGATAAAGTGCTCTATTTTACTGTCCTGATAGCGTTTTGGAGTATTTAGGGTATATTGCTGTCTCTCCGCCAGGCCATACTTTTTTTTTATAGTTTCTCACCATAATTTTCAATAAAACCAACGTAGAAACATGAGTATGTCATATTTCTACGTTGTTCTATGAGCACGTTCTTTGTTCTTTTACTTTCCAAACTGATTGGTATTACCCCATGAGGTGTTAATTTTCCCCTTAGTCTCTTGTTATTCCAACACTTTCATAAAGTCAAAAAAAAAAGAAACGGTGACGAATGAATGACAATTGATTCTTTTCACCTTATCCCTTTTCGAAAATTCGCTTAGTCCTAGTGGGATTCTCCAGTAGTAGTTTGTTTCCGTCTGTATGAAATATTACTCGTTGTTATTCCATCGGAAATTATTTTTTTAACACAGGAAACTTTAATGCAATAATTAAAAAGCCAGTTAGTTATCTATGTTATAAACAAAGTTTATTAAATGACTGTGTTGCAAAACTTTCTTATTCTTTCCATAGATGCCAGACTAAATAATTGCCGTAAAATCAGGATTGATCGATTTTACCCCATGCGATCGAATTTGCCCCACTCTACGGTACATTGTTTATGCTCGAATACTCGCCAAAATCGGGATCCATTGAACAGCAAAGTTTCTATTTAGGATTGATGTCAATAACCTGCACCTTAAAGCCATTAAATCTGCCCTAAATTACAACATATTGTAACGATGATTGCCATAAGTAAGTTTTTCTGTGCCAATAAACAAAAATCTGGTCGCCACTCCATAACATAAACAACTATACTAAAATGCCGGATGTCGCACAGTGCACGTGCGGAAATCTGCGAAAAAAAAACTGACTTCTTTTGTTTACATTCTCCCCTTTCAGTTCGCTGCGTCCGCGAGTCGATTTATCATTCGAATCATCGTTCCGTCGAATGGAATTTTAATCTACCGACCGTCGACCACCTGTTCCGTTTCGGTGATCGCCGGCGCTCGCTGCTTTTGGTGTATTTTCCTATTTTTACGTCGACGCGCTCATAACGCGCTCGTCACCCGTAGCCGCGCACATATGTCTATGTTTACCCGTCGCGTCGGTCCGTAGCGTGACTATCGCTCCGCCAAAAGGACCTAATTGAAGCGATCGGTCCTTTATAAATCCGGGGCAATAGTTCGGCGTCGGCTTTGTAATTGTGATTTTACGGTGAGCGGGTGCGAAATCGGAGATTGGCCGATTGACTTTTGGTATGATTTTTTCCTTTCTTTTACATTTTATCAAGTTACAAATGATTAACAACAATTCTTCCGAAAATTCGAAAGTGTATAAAGACGGTCTACTGATATTGTTCATTTTGCCTCATTCAAAACTTAGCCACTATCACATTAGGTTTAGATCAAGTATGGGCAACCTTTGACATGTTGTGGGCCAAACTTTAGTGAGCAAATACGTTCGCGGCCGCGTTGAAAAGTAGTGCATTTTAAAGTAGTGTTTCATAATTTAATAGCAGATATCAGACATGAAATAATACGACAATCTTATTATAATGCAATTTATTAAAATAAGAAAATGAAATGAAAAAAATAGGTACACCATTATAATTAAATCGTGAAATTTGGAATTATTACAAACTACGAAAGTTAAATAGCGACAACGAAATCAATGAGACTCTTGAGCTTAAATTTGGGAAACTAATCCATCGATGTTTGGATGAATTCTACTGATACAAAGACGTAAAGAATTTTTCAAATTATCGTCAGTCAGCCTTGTACGATGTTTTGATTTATTAACTTTCATCATTGAAAAGAACTGTTCGCATTTATAAGCACTGCCAAACGCGCAAAGCAATCTTCTTGCGAATTTTCTAAGCTCCGGAAAATGGTCTTCTTCAAGGTATTTTTTGTAGAAATCGCACAACTCCACGTCTTCAAATTTAGATTTTAGGAGTGAGTTTTCTTAAAGCTCGATCAACTCCATTTGCAAGTGTATTGGAGCATTTTGTACATTACTTTTTGTTGGAGTAGCTAATAAATTGAAATTGTCTTCCATGTTTTTAAAATCGCTAAATCTGTTCGAAAATTGCTCCGACAGTAACTTGAGTTCTTCAGCATATTGAGCATAAGCAGTATTTTCATGCGCAGAGAGCGTGGTGAAATGGTAACTGTTACCAGACGGCAACTGTGCCTCCCACAAGCGGATTTTGTTTTGAAACGCTTTCAAACGGCTGTACAAATCATTTACTAATTGTCCTTGTTTTTGAAGTTTCAAATTTAAATCATTCAAATGGCCTGTAAGGTCGACCAGAAATGCTAAATCACATATCCATTTTGGGTCACTCAATTCAAATAGTGGTTTATCTTTTATTTGCATAAAATCTGCTATCTCATTTCTAAGCTCGTAAAACCGTTTCAGCATTTTTCCTTTGCTTAACCATCTGACTTCACAATAATATGTTACGTCGTCATATTCGGCTGATATTTCATCCAAAAACGCCTTGAACTGACGATGGTCAAGCTCTCGGGATCGAATAAAATTGATGGTTTTTACTACCAATTGGAGTCGAATGGACTTAGCACACAAGTTCTGTTGATGGATAATGCAATGAAGGACTATCAAATCATCTTTTTGCACATTTAATGCAGTTGCTTTTTCATACAAAATTCCGATGAAACCTTTACGTAAGCCGACCATAGAAGGTGCATACACCAACCAATTTTGACCATGGCAAACCAAAACTTGTGAATACCTTTTCAACTCATTAAAAATATCCTCTCCTGTAGTGGTTCCTTTTAGCGACTGTAAAGCAAGCAATTCCTCAGTAACAGTGAACTCTTTATCACACCTCGAATAAATATAGCCAGTTGAGCTGTGTAGACAAATCGATGCTCTCGTCTAATGCTATGGAAATGATTCAAAACCAGCCATACGGTCAGTCAAAGTTGTTTTTATATCATTGGCCATCATTTCTATACATCGGGCAACAGTTCGTCTTGACAAACTAATTTTTTTCAAATTCATTTTTCTTTTCAGGACACAAAAGACTGCAAACTTCTAACATACACTCCTTGATAAATTCACCTTCGGCAAATGCTTTTAATGACTTTGCCAATTTTGAACTAACTATAAAACTAGCCTTCACAACATTATGAAGTTGTTTTCTTTGTTTATGAAACATTTGCTGCTGTTTTTCCAAATTTGCGGTAAGCTTCTGGATTTTGTATTTTCTTATTTGTCCTGTCAGTGAGTGCAGCATAGGATGCTTAGTTGAGTAATGCCTCTTTATATTGAATCCTTTCATCACTGAAATGGATTCATTACACAGCAAACAAATAGGCTTACCACTGTGCAACATAAAAAAGAATTCTTCAGTTAATTTTTCTTGAAACTGGCGGCCCTCTGTATCTACTTTTCGTTTCTTTCCACCAGACATCATTTTCGTTTACTTTTTGTTCGATAAACTTAATAACAAAATATAATTAGTAAGCACTGAAGATGCACATAAAGTCACAAAGCAAATTGACGGCACTAGCAGTTCGCTAGGATATGGCTTGTCGAAGTTATCACCTCGGTAGCTCAAATAGGACTGAACTAAAGTTCGCGCCATCCACCCGCTCATAAAGGCAAAATGAAGGAATGATCTAGAATCGTCTAATGTAGAACATTTGAGAAGCTATAGTCTTTTATTGCGCCGCCAGTGAGGCGGCAAACATCAAAGGCTTTGATGTTTGCCGCCTCACTCTTTGATGATCGCCGCCACTCGGCTTGCTCGCTCACTTGATTCCGCAGGAGCAAGCGACAAACTGCATATCACTCGATCTTCCTCATTTGGAGTGAGTATGAGTAAGTAGTGTAATATTTTTTTTTTAATTGGGTTTTTCAAAATGTCTCGCGGGCCGGATCAAATCTTACAGCGGGCCGGTAGTTGCCCACATATGTTTTAGATGATGGCTACTATACCAAGAGATTCAGTAAGGGTGGCGTCTGATTATATCGCGGGAGCTGCTAGACCTAAGGCTTCTGGGGGAAAATGCATAATTAACGCTATTACCAAAAATTATCTTAATTTTGACCACTTGTGGGCGTTTTTTGCTCATGTTCAATCATAAAATCAGTATTATATCAGAAAGCTGCAAGTTGAGCTATAACTTTAAAAGCTGAGTTAATATCATACCTATTGTTTTGTTTAGTGACTTTCTTTCGTGTCTGCCATAATAAAGAAAGAGAAAACCATTTTTGTATATTTAAGGGGTCTGGTCTGCTAAACATGGTGAAACAGTCTACAGAAGATACTTTTGTAAAAAGTAAGGCACAGTACAAAACACCGAATAGGAATTATTGATAGACATAATCCCCTTTTCGGTATATCGTGGACTAGAAAAGCTCTTCTGAACATAAACAGTTCATTGTTCGTTTTCCATTATTGCATCATGCCCAAAGTGACTTTATTGCGGTCTGTCAAGCTATTCAGTTCTCGAATGCATTACCAAACCAGTTTTGATTGTATTTTGGGGTATCATTTGGCTGCCTAAAAGGCAGTAGTATATTTTTCTGGGGGAAGGGTGATCATCATCTAGCTCCAATCTCGTTCTCGGTTTTTGATCCGTCTGTAAACCAGATCAGTTTTCCGTACCTGTATCTGTAGCTAGATTGATTCCAGCTTATCCGATCCGTGATTTCACCTCGAATTCTGTTAAGTAGATTTTGTAGACATCAATTTAATCTCAATCCCAAAAAGTTACCTTCCACCTGATGTACAATATTATTGCGTCCAAAATCTTCACATCTTCCGCTTGGTAGTTTTAAAGTCTAAGATCCTTCATTCTAGCCTTCCCTATCATCATCAGGGGGAGAGGAGGAAATTTAGCAACCATTCCATCGCTGCTGTAGGAGTGGTCCTCGTTGCGCTTATTGTTCCTAAATCCGCAAGTCTCTTGTATCTTGCTAAATCCAGTTATAGCAGTTTGTTGTATGTCCAGTACATCATATTTGATCTTAAACCCCATGTTTTATCATGAGCTCTTCTAGCCAACTTAAATGTTGTCTTCGCTCTGGTTTTAATTCTCTGAAGCTGCCGATTCCAAATGAGCTTAGAATAAAGATTGGCGCCAAGATATTTCAATTCTTCTGACCGTTTTATTTCTACACTCCGGGGTCTTAGCCGTCCAAGACCACCTAACTTCCTCCTTCTTTTGAATTGTCGTTTTGGAGGGACTAATATTAAGATCCTAAATTAATTTAAAAACAATATCGTAAAGGAGAAATGTGAATAACATAATCTAAAGAAAATACGGTTTTGGTAACTTACCTCAATTACTTTTTAATCAAACGGATAAGAATTATAGTAGATATAGTTGGTGGTACAGGTACTGTCCTATTTGATTCCGGTAGTTACCTTTAGGGTACCTTAAGATGTAGATAACAAATCATCAAGTTACGTAGTAGTAACTTAGTGGTCATAATTGGATTTTATTCTTTTCTAGTATGTTACACTCCTTATTTTTTAAACAAACTTTCAAAAGTGATAGTGGATATAATAAGTAATCTTCAAGAAAATATATAATGCACTATGATGCGATGTGGAGTGACGACGGTAACTCCATTTCCGAAATTGTTTTCGAGAAATAAAAATTTAAAGAAAAGTCTACTTGGGGCACATTTTTCTAATTATTTCAAGAGTAATGGGGTATCAGAGGATAAAATAGCCCTATATAATCTTTTATGTGCCAATACGCGTGCCTAACTTTTTTTTAGATCCTTTCTGGGAGCGACCCGCTAAATATGTATTAAAAGGCGTTTAGCCGATTCGAACATCTATGGAATCGTTCGATTCAACATTATGTAGGTTTTTTTTAGAAAAAGAAATCGTTCTAACATTTAGTTCGGTGTATGTAAACTATACTTTCCTCAGCAGTTATATATTTCAGCGAATTTAAAAAATATATATAATTGTTCTATTTAATTGACAGTGCCACAAGCTACATAAATTTTTTAAAATTTTTACAATCAGTGAAAACCGCATTTCGATATCTCTATCCATCCTCGATTTTTCTACAAAGGAAACAAAAATTAACTGTTGGTTTCGCAGAAGGTCCTGTAAGTAGAAGACGAATGGTTTCCATACAAACAATAAAATTCTATCAAGATTGGTTATTGGTTATCGGCTACATACCTAAAATCAAAACTGAATGAAATGCATTATTAATATTAATAATAGAAAAAAAAATACCCAACTAACATTTTAATTATAAATGTTCAAATCAAACAAACAAATTGAGCTTGTTGAGCATGGTTAATATACTCATTTCTACCTCGACAAAGGAGTATTTCTAACTGCCGCGGCTGCTCGAATTCTTCATTTCATATTCTCAGGTTTTGTTGGGCAGTCTTTATATATTATATCTGTAAGACTGTCTCATAAATCACAACCAATCACTGTAAAAGTCAGAAGATCTCAGCGGCCATCCAAAAATGGTGCCCCTACTTTTCCATTTATTTGAGGACCAGTTATTTAAAAACTCCTGGCCATTTTGAGGATAATATGCCGAATAGCTGTCTTACTGTATACACAACAAAACTGGATCATTAGAGTAGATATTTACGCGCTGAAATCCATAATACATTAAAAGTTGTAAGGGCAACTTCAAAAAAAAACTTTTTATTTTTCTGCAATATTTTCAAAATCCCCTGTTGATCTTCACAATTTTGTATTCATTTTCTTCAGAAACATTTTCCGAACAAGCTGGCACAAATCCACACTTAAAGCGATTAGCTCCGCAAGCGTGGAGTCTAAGCTGATTTGGGACTGTGTAAGCGCCCTAATTGAGGTAGGTACCCAAAGGAAAGTAACCCTAGCCTGGGTCCCTAGCCACTCGGGCGCAAGAGGAAATGAGGCGGCGGACGAGCTGTCCAGGCGAAGTTCGTCAAGGCAATTCGTTGGAGCCATCCCCTCTTTCGGCACTGCCAAATCGCAAATTAAAAAATCCATCAATGAATGGATACATAATCAGTCCAGAGAGTGGTGGCAAAAATCACCGGGACAAAGACAGCCAAAAGAGTTCCTAAAGGAGCAGAGCCCTGAATTCTACTGAATAAAGACAAGAAGACTGTCAAAATGATTGTAGGTCTGTTGACTGGTCACTGTAGACTAAATAGGCATATGTACAACATAGGCCTGGCAGATGACGCAACCTACAGATTCTACCAAGAGAAGGAAGAAACACCAGTTCATGTACAGCGCCAATGTGAAGGCCTGGCGAGGACAAGGTTTCTAGTAATGGGGGAGGAAAACCCCGCAGCTAGTAGCTACATAAAGAAGCCACTCTCAAAGATGATAGGCCTAATTAAGAGGGCAAAATTAAAGAGCGCCCTCTAGGAATAAGGGGATCACAATAGATCTGAAAAGGTCGCAGTGAAACAGGTCGATAGGCCACCCCAATCCTAATCTAATCTAATCTAGCTATACCACAATTCAACATAGTCCACATGAAATAAAAAAGAAAAAAAAAACTAAGCAAAAAATAAATGTAGCAACATTTTAATTATCGATGATGGCTCTGTGTTAGTTAATCATCATTAAGTGGGAGAAAAGCGTGTGTGGGGTGAATTTACTCACAAATTTTTTATTGGAAATTATATTCGATCGTTTTCGTACATCAAAAGTACATCCTCAGGTCAGAATATGAAAGCAATAAAAAGTTATCGTCAATGGTTAAAATATTTTTTAAATTGTACAAATTCACTTCTAAATCAAGTACTCAAACAAATATTAATTGAAGTAAATCGAAAACGGTGAAGTAAATTAGAAACGGGAACCTTTGTAGTTAAAGCTGATGATATAATACGACATTATGAACCACGATGGTTTTTACCTGAAATTTAACCTGCAAAAAATGAATTAATTGAGAGAAAAATGCACAAAAATACTTGTGTTGCCTAAAGTATAGGAGCAAAAATGTTTATTACCCTATTTTTTTACACAACATACTCAAGACCAAGGAGCAAAGCTTTAGTTGTCCGGATTCATAACTAACACAAAATTTGACCAGTTTGCTAAATTTTCCATCCAATCAGTGACCATCCGTATCTGGAATGATAAGCGAAAACCCCATGGCGATGGTTGATTATGAATCAATCTGCATGCCATTGTATAAGATTTCAGTAATGAAATATTTTAATTTCGTCCATTGGTTGTGGATACTGCAATCCAAATCCACATACATTACCCCATAAGCATGACGAAATTTAATTATTTTAATAATAGCAAAGAACATATTTAGCAATAATTTATTATTATAACAATTAAATTAAAGAAACTAAACACGTCAAGTATTTAAAATTATCCAAGTACAGCAAAACCCAAGGCTAAGCAATTTTGAAACTATATCATTGCCCTAATCAAATAAACACCAAATATGTAGGGGAAGGTGGAGCAAGATGGGGCCACGAGGCATGATGGGGACATCGTCTTATCTACAAAACGGCAGTAAACATCTGTCAAATAATAGCCGTCCTAATATTGACAAGTGCTGTTTTATGTTTGTTGTAATGTAGGAAACTTTACTAGTCGTAATAAACAAGTTATTGCTGTTTGTGGCGTGAACTTTGCAATTTCCAGAATTTCGGTATCATTTTGATGGTGAGTTCAACGGCCAATATCGGAAGCATAAGTAAATTATTTACAACTACACATTTTTGTGCTTATTAATTGACATGTATTGCATGTATTTTCTATAGCGCGTTATTTGTTTATTTCAAATATTTAATATGTTATTATAACATAACCAGAGAATGTCCCAAAGAGGCAAAATGGGGCTATTTGGTATGGGGACATCACTATCTCACTCTTCAGTCTGGTCCGTTGTACCTGGATATGCCATTATGCTTTCTCGAAGACATAATGGCTATTTCTCATGTTAGGAATAAAGTACAGGTTCAATCAAAGCGTAACAAGGGAAAGGCAACAATCTTTACAAGCATCACGTATAAAAATAGAAAAAATAGAAAAATAGAAGTCTGGAGAATCCCTAAGGCAACTAGAAGTTCTGAGGGAGAGTTAAAGGAAAAAAAATGACAAAGAAGAAAACAGAAGAGATCAAAAAGCGAATTTTGTGAGGGAAAGCAAAGAGATAGATTTTTAGAAAACGTCAAGGAAATAAATCAAGTTCTTGTGTTGAGGAAGATGACGCTCAATGTTAATATTGTAAGGGAAGTATTGATACAATGCCATGGATGGCGAGGTTGGGTACATGGAGGCTGTGCGAATAACGTGGATGAGTTCGTCTTCTATTGTCTCAATTGTGAAGATTAATATTCCTATCATTATTGTTTTTTTTTTATTTTAAGTAGTTCTGCTTTAAAGAGTTTAAACTTTGTTCCTACATGTTTTTAAGAATATTTTAAGAATCCATTTTTTTTACCTATTACCTAGATTTATGATACGACTCATTCTTAACTCACCTGGTACCCCATCTTGCCCCCATGGTGGGGCAAGATGGTGTATTTACACATATCTTTTCAAAATTTTCTCACAACATCAAGAGTACCCATCGAAAAATTGTAAATTCATCCATCAGCAGATAAATGTTTAAATATTACAACAAGCGCATTTAGAACCTTGTATATCAATTTGCAATTCTGATGCAGTGTTCTAAAGCTTAATGTTCCCATCTTGCCCCACCTTCCCCTATGTCTGAAGGAGAAGATTTGTATTTCTCGAAGCAGTTCATACCATAGCAACGAATGGTAACAACAGTCAATCTAAAAATATATCTTCTTTTTTTTCTGTTGGGTAATTGTTGTTCTGACCGGAAAAATGTTTTTTCTCTTTAGGAGCAACTAATCACTTGTAAACCAAATACGCGAATGTTTGCATTTTTCGTTCGGTGTTTGCGTGTGTCCTTGATCCGTCCAGCAATTATAAATTAACCGCTTTAACACCTCGCAATAGGGTTGGGCGTAAAAAAAAAACGACGCTAGTATACATTACCGTGATTTCACCCGCGCGGGGGTACGCAAGAGTAGCTTGTTGAGTGCTAAACCCACTTGAATTAATTGGTTAAATATTTACGCACCTACCGATGGCGTAGGCAGCAGGGACGATTGATTTTATCGCCACCGTAAAGACTGCTGGCGCGCTACAAACGACGGCGACGTTGCTCTCCCCATTGGCGGATAAAAATAAAAAAGGTGTTTATTCCCGCGTATATAGAGACTATCGTACGCACCTCCGACTGTCTGATTCAATCTCGCCACTCGGACACTGATATCTGGCTTTCTCCGTTTGCAGGATTTGACGAAGGAGGTGACGACGACGCCACCTGTCCGAGATTCCACGATCGAGGAACTCAAGTTGAAGTTGGGCAACCACGAATCAGGTAAGTCAAGATCATGATCTTTCATTGTTTGTGAAGAAACAATCATATAAATAGGCATTTTAACTTATTCTATTATATTATTAGAAATTCACCTCCTATGTTTGTTGAGTTACACGGCAAAAAATAATGCGAGAAAACCGAGTAAAGATTAGATGTAACACCTAAAGTATTTAGCCAAAAACTACCTAAATAATTAAAATGGTTAAAATATCTATTTAATTTATTGCTTTTGCTCATGTTGTTGCTGTTTAACATGTCAATAAGAATAGTCAAATTATCACTATTCATTACTCATGAGTCATATTGTATTACGTCTGCTGTTATTAGACTTAATTAATCTATTTCAGCTGGCTGTTTTACAAATACAGGGTGTATCCAATATAGAGATAAATATAATAATATGTAGCAGCTGTAATCATTTACGATCAAAAAATCTTAATGCACAGGAGGTCTATCTGTAAGCATTAACGAGAAAAAAAAGTATTTTATAAATGCCGCGGGCTAGAGCTGCACCTGTGCCCAACCTAAATGCTGTCCCGAGTATACCCCCACATACCACTATCATTCAGGCATTACCGCTGTTAGTTTTGTGTGGATCGCCGCTTGGAGTGCAAGCCACTTCGAACATTTTATTTAAATTCTTCCCGTCTCGTCAGGACCGTCATGATTTCATATAAAGAAAATCGAAGCTTGATGCATCGGCAAAAGCGCGGGAATGTATAGATTCATTTTCGCGCAACATCATAGTAAAAAGGCGTGTTTGCAAAGTTTCTGTATCTACATTTATTTCTGTGTAATTCGATTCAATTCATTTTGCGTTATTTGATTAAATAAATCCAAAAGAAATAACTCAGAACCATGTGGGACCGTTTATTAACAACTAACTCTCGATTCGATGAAGCGAAAGAAAAATATTTACTTTTTTTGTAACTATTGAAGTCGCATATCCGGTGAAACTCGAACGTCTTATCAGGATATTAAAAATAATACTTTGTAGACTTACGTAGAATGCTCTTTAACAAATAAGAATGTTTATTTTATAAAAAGAAGAAATTTAAAATGTCTCAGTTTTGCTATTTTTACAAGGGCCTTTATTTATTTAGAATGACGTTAAATGAACTTACGGCATACCATTAAGAATAGGTAATACTAAATGAGTGCAATGTATTTATACATAATACCACGTTTAGCGGGTGCTTAACATGATGTTTCCTTGTATCAGGCCCGGAATAAAGAATTTTTGGCTCTAAATTTTACTTTTTTTTTTTTAATGATGAAATGCGGTTTCGGCGGGTTTGTGCTTTATATGTCGTCTAGTTAACACCCAAGCAAAATTTACTTTTTTATTTGATACACCCTGTATATGTAGTGCTATGGAATCAACCATATGGAATATAATTTAGAGTCATTTAAAACAGGTTTCAAAGCAAATTGAAGAAGTAATTGCATGTTGAAGTGCATACCCGGTTGCCTACTCCACAGGCAAATTTTTGAATTTGTTAAAAATGACTATAAAAATAGACCATCTTAGCAATAGGTGCCAAGTATAGCCTTATACATATATAATGTAAACTTTATTTTATTGTTAATTCAAGCTTACCTGGTATATTTTTATATTTTTTTATTTATATTTTACTCGGAGAGATTTTTCATTCTTCGGAATATTTATTTAGTAACTTTTGCTGTATCGCCCTCAAACTAGAGTCAATAACGGTATCTTAATGTCAGTTACTGTTTATCGATGAATTCAATATTGGCTTAACTGACAGCGATAACAATCGAAGGCTGATTACTGGTAATTTTAGTTTAAATCCTCATTCTACCTGTAGCCACGAAAGACGAAGATTGTTAGTGAACATCCTATAACGATATTTACGCCACACTCTCAAAAATATCAAAGTTTCACAAAGTGTTTATCTAAAAAATTATCGATATAACATCTGAATAATATAAACCCACACCATGACGTGTAAAATCTTCGAGATTTTTCTATAAAACTTCCTAAGAAGAATCCTGGCTAGAATACCATTTCATGCTATTGACCAATACGGGGGCCCGTCGAACCGAAGATCCAACCTGACCCAGAGAATTGCCTGCCCACCCGTTTATAGTGTCCGTTCGCACTCAAGTTAGTATTTCACCAAGTATCTATATCCCACCTGAAAAAGAAAATAATCAGTTAGTTTCAATTCAATGTTAACCAGTAAATTAGACTTTTGTACTTTATGTACACAATACATTAATTTAGATTTATATGAACCGCCATTATTTTAGTTATTATAGGAATTTTAATATTTAATAGCTTGTCTTAAAAATCGACACTAACTAAGATGGCCTATGATAAAATAGTTATTTTTAACATATAACGATATCGCGGATAGTTGAATATTACAGATTTCTTATAAATTTAGTTTTTGCCATTTACGGGTAGATGGCTCTGTTTCTCTTTATTTTGATGTTTCTTTAACCTCATTCATTTAAAGTGCCAGGAAAGTTTGAATACATATTTTTGTATTAAATAAATTGTTTTATATAGTATAAATTGTTTTAAATAGGATCCCAGAAAGGATAAAATGGATATATGACAAATAGAACATCATATTTTTGGCACAGAATTAGCACACCAATAAATAGATTAGGTAGTTAGTATTAAACTCTTTAAATATCTCCTTTTAAGAATGCTTTCTATTTAAAAAATAACATACGTATTTAATTATTATTAGCAAATTTAAATTTACCTAAGAACCAAAATTCCAAAAAGAAATATATTAAACAAGATTATGGTTCTCTTTTGAAAAGCAAAAATCTTTTTCTGTAGTTATCTTTATTTGACTATCCTTGAGCTAAATTATATTAACTTCTATTCTGCCCATCTTACAATTTACAGCTTATAAACCATGAAAGCAATGAACCGTAAGCAGATTTAATATTGTTTAATTCTGGGAAACAGCAAAAATATTCCAGGTGGGCATTCGTAATTTTCACCATTATTTGAGGAAAAAGCTTCTGATTTTCGATAGTCATACCTTTCAGCAAAAAAGTAAAGTTAATTTGGTTTAGCATTAAGGTACCGATTTACTCATATGTATATTCAAGGTTATAAAGCTTTGATATCTAAATAAATACGCGATAATAGTAGTATTTAATCATCAATTCGTAATTAAAGTAGCTTTTTTAAATTCTGACTTACATCATTTCAAAGTTATTCCGATGGCCTTTATAAAAGTACTCCTCTGTAATGTAGACACGTTGATACGCAAAATACATTAACTTTACGAGCATTGTTCCTATAATAATAGCACACTGTTTGTATATTGTAAAAGAATATGTAGCCTCAAGGTAAAGTTTACTTATCATTAGTGTGAGAAACCTTTCCTTAAAAATATCGATTGAACTTAATAATAAGCATCACGGATATAAAACGAGTTGGTTCTTTAGATAGGCGTGATACATGCAAATTTTCACAGTGTATAACCTGATCTGAAGATGATAAAAATTTGAAAAGTGATTGGTCTAAATAGACATTGCAATAGCAACTGACTCGAGCAGAATTTTTAAATAAATATTAAACAAAGTTTGACAAAATGCTGTAGCACAACAACACGTAATGATTCTCTGGACAGTGACTTCATATGAATAACGTAAGGAGTTGCCAATAAATAACTCATGATGCTGCAGTTAAATATCTTTAAGACCGTTTTGAAATTAAAATAAATATGAAATAAATGAGTTTGTTCATTCATAAAACAAGCACGATTATAAAGATAAATATTGGAGAATAAGACTTTATCAGATTGCTTTTGGTGCAACATAAATGGGCAAGTGGATATTTTAATACATTTAGTCATCAAAGCAGGCCGGTATTTGTTGTGATTTTCGCCATATTATGCGTTGCTTTGCTGGCGGCGCGGCGCCCGATTTCAATATCAGTGGTAGTAAAACAGTATTCAAGGGTAACTTTAAAAATGCCTTTAAGCTTTTTTGCTTAGAGATAATAGATAATATATCTATTTGCAAAATTTGATACATTCCTAAATAAACACCCTGTATATTTGTAATTATAGTAAATTGTCATTGAAGTAGGTATATATGGTATATATCAATTACTATAAAACATACATACGTACATAATCCGTCCTCTTCTACCTTCAAAGGTGTAGAGGTATTACTATAAAAATAAGAAAAAAAAATATGGTTTGGTTCAATCTTTTGTTTATTAAATTATATTTTGGCGACATGCTTCGTTCTACCTCAGCATCCTCAGGCAAAAGATGATATTTTATCTAATCCATGATTCGAACTTTTTACGTTTTTTTTTTATCTGAGGATGCTCTCATAGTAGGGTAATAAATAAATATAATAAAATAGGTTCATAGATTGGATCAAACAATATTTTATTCTTTATAATATAAATTAGCTCAGAGTTCACACTACAATTTTGGATATGCCCTCCTCAAATGAACCTCAAAAATAGGCCACACATTGGAAGATCTCGTTAATATTCAAGCTGCAAAAACTTCACCTTCCGCCCCTTAAGAGCATTAAGGCATATATTGTGATTTTTTTTTAAATTTAGGGACACTTCGAAAACATTGAACATGTCTCATTTAGTTAATTATAATTAGTGTATATAAACAACACACCTCTAATTTTCTCTGGGGCTCTATTTTGTTTTATATGCATATTTATTAACTCATACATTACATATGACCCAAATAATTACTAAGTGTCAACTAGTGTCGCCTAGCGATAAACTAATATTATTATGTTTCGGAAATAATAAACAGACAGCATCTGTAAAATTTCGTAATCTGGAAGTCATATGCGTCTGTGTTCCCCATTAATCGAAAATATAGATATGTATCTGCTATGAAAGTTGCTGATTAATATCAAGCGGGAACTACAGGTGGCACGCACAATCAAGTTTCCTATCTTTACTAGGGTTGATCGTTGGTAGCCGTTGATTGTTTTTGTAAAAGCATAATTCCCAAAATCTAGATTTGTTCGAAAATAATATGTAATCATAATCATCCACAGGTAGTAAATTTTGGTCAGTAGGCATTACAATTTCGAAATCTAATGTAGGTCGTCTGTGTAAAATAACCAATGTGAATAAATCCTATAACGACAATAATCTTATAGAACTTGCCTGGGCATTTTTATGGACGATTTAATAGGTGCACAATATATTAAAATATCACAGTTCATGTCAAATATAAACACAAATGAAAGAGTTATTGTAATAACGTGATATCACTGGCATCTCTGGCATGCAAATTTTAGGGTGTACAGGGACAGCAAAGAATTTTTAGTTTAGATTAAATTACATAAATTTTATATTTATTTATTAAATCTAATCATGTGTATGGGTTATACTAAACA
Source organism: Protaetia brevitarsis (assembly GCA_004143645.1). NCBI lineage: Eukaryota > Metazoa > Arthropoda > Insecta > Coleoptera > Scarabaeidae > Protaetia > Protaetia brevitarsis. The sequence continues at coordinate 1,615,253 of RXPK01000047.1, forward strand.
AAACGTAGTAGTTATTTTTGCAATTTAAATCTAAAAATAATGTCACACTCCAAAGCAATATTTACAACTATTTTAATTTACTTCATATACTTATTTTTTAATGCTGACTGTACCAAAGATATGATACTGCTTCTTAAGTACGTTTTTTGTCTTCGAAGAGCTCCACTGAGCTTCGCATGAAGAAGTAGGCATCACAATTAGAATACGTACTAATTATTAGTTTTTAACATTTTTGAGCATATCATACTATATCATACTTGTCTAAAATTTCTCTAATCTGGTGACCTCTGTTTAACCATCTTGTACAATACCAGTAATCGGTTTTATCACAGTGAATAAATTTATTCTTCTATGTTAAAAAGGAAACATATCAATTGTATTCAATGAATAGTTGACAACTTATAACACACACTTTCAAAATTAATAACACTATGCAAAGTAAAACTATAGATATTTTAATCTATATGGAAAAAAATACACAGTTTATTTCAAAAAAACTAATAAGTTAAGTGGAAAGACAGTACAGTAGTGGACAGGCTTTATTCACGTCTAACCTAAGTATACTCAATATGACTACAATTCAGGCACACAAATTAATTCTTTTTTAAAAAAATATTTATTTTATTATTTCACCTTTGATGATGCAAGACACTTTTGTGTATGTGTTTAATAGGTTTCTCGGGAATCTTGTTCTTTTTTTTTTTATTTCGTTACTTCTACTGGTCTGAACAATAAAATTAGATTAATAAAAACTTGTTAAATTATTGAAAGGGACATGTCCCCTGAGGTATCAAACTTTGAAGTGTTAGAAAAATACATGACTAATACTATTCAATTTAAAATTGAAGGATTTTTGGTGAGGCTTATTATGTTTTCACAATAAGTCCTTCAATTATTAAATAAATATCATTTAAATGAGCCAAAAACCATTAAATCATACCTGAAATATGTGATGGAGTATACGCAAAAATCGCCGGTTTTTTATTGGTCAAAATAGTTGTGACGTCTTTAGACCATCCCTTAAAATTTATAATTTTTTCAATATGTGGTATTTTATGCAATCGTCATCGTATAACACAATAATCATGTATAATAAATCACTTTTTGAAGGAAACGACTTTATTCTGACTAGTGCATTTCGAATTGCTAGATTATTGACAAAATGGAGAATGCATCAGCCTTAGATCAGCTTATTAAACAATCAATAAGGCGACTGTCTGCTGCTGCCTACCTGTTTTAGCCAACTTCGACTGTGTACCCGTCTGAATGGATAGGAGTGAGGATAAAATATTAGACTCCTATGTTAAATCATGTCGGATTTTAGGACAGAGGTTTCATAGGTAATCTACTTGCAAGCAATAGCTAATTTCATTTATACTATTTCACATTTGCCAATTTTTAGTTAGGGGAAAGTCCTTCAGTATAGACACCTTTATTACAACAACAAGTTTTACAAGTTTAGTTACAAGTTTTATTACAATTCGAAGAAAGTTTCTCAAGTAATTCTTAAAATAATTATTGAAACATGAATTAGAATTTATTAGGCTTTTATCCTACAAATAACAACACAACAACTTAAAAAAAAACAAATTATGATGAAAAATGCGGTTTATAACAAAACATATATACACATTAGATAGGATCTGCCAGTATCGGCCACAGAGTTATGAATGGTTAAACATTGCAGAAAATCACTGAGATTGTCTTCCAACAACTCAGAAATATCAGCACAAGTTCCATGAACCGATTGTTTACATATTCCAAATTAAATCCGTGAATTACGCTACGGAATTACGCCGAGTGTGGCGCCAGCCTTAGTCATTTAGTAAACGTTTGCCCAGTTTGATTACTTTTACTTTAACGCTTCTTTTTTCTTTCTACATATTTTTATGTTGCCATCTAGTGTTAACTGGTTGTACCAACAACTAGCTAATATTGGCGACTGGTCAGTACTGAAGAACTTTCCCCTATATAATTGTTTCACGACTTTCAGTTTATAAATTAAAGCTTAGATTGATATCGTTTGCCCCTCCTTTGCTTTCGAAAAACTAAAATATTTAGTTCATTTTCGTCTACGGAAACATAAGCCAAATTTGGTTATTATCTAAAACCCAATATTCATTAGTTTTATCAACCTACTTTGCAATTTTCTACATTAGACACACCAAAGAACGGCACTAGATACCCTAACAGCCAGAAATATTACATAGATATTTTAAAAAATATATTTTATAAATATTTTTCGTGAGAGGTTTTTGAATATATTTTTCATATTTTTTTCTAAATATAGATAAAATATTCAATTAAAATATTTATTCCATATTTTAAAATTAATGTAAGCGCTATGTTTTTTCTAAAATATTTGTAAAATTTTTATATGGAGATTGAAATTTTTTATGCAATCTATTTAATTTGTTAAAATGAACTATAGTAAAATTGTTCTTGGTTATTTAGAATGTATAACGTCCATAACGAAAAGTTGAAACATACATAGAGTTGTCTAAAAGGCAAGAACTTGTTTTTTCACACTCACCATACAAGTTAATAATCAATAACTCTGGCATCTTTTAAGGCATACTGAAGGTTTATCAAATTAATCACTATTTTTTAATTGAACTGTTCTAAATAAAAAACACGTATTTATTATCATTTTATTTGAATAAGCCAATAAAAATGAAAAATACTCAGTTTTAAGTCTAGCCTTGGCTGGTGCCAGGTACAATCCTATGGCTTTTTTCATATCTTCGGTAGTGGCGCTCTCATGGCGTTTCGTTGTGGCCTCTAAAACAATGCCAATAAATTGTATTAGATCATACCATGAATAAAGCATCGTACAACATTATCAACACCTACTAATACATTTGGAGCATTTACAATAATTGGAGTGGTAGCTACATTCTAATACTTACGATACTTATTTTTACTTTATTTCATAATATTTGAAAACATTCTACGTACAAACAATAAAACAACACAACGTATTCTAACCTCTATTTGAGGTTATGGCGCTTATCTACCGAGATGAATCTCTTAAGCAAATCAACTAGCAATTTATCTGGTAGATGCAGTACATATATGATGAATAAAATTTTTACAATTATATTATTAAACGGTTTCTGTACATAGCGATATTGAGCATTCCAATTATCTTATAAATGCCATGACATGTTCAAAGTTTTGCTTACCTCGTAGTCACCACAAAAACTAAACACACTCCGCAACAATTAATTACACAGTTAACCCTAATCTGCCCTAATCGTATACTATTATAAACTATAACATGTAACAGACAAACGAATGAAAACGTTGATGATACGCACGTGCGCGTATGCATTCTATGTACCTAATCCATAGACGCATAAACAATACTAAATCATATAACACCGGCACCGCAATGAATAGAGGTGTTGTGTTGACGTTCGCAACTTACAAATATTACAAATAATATAATACAAAACGCAGATATATTAATAAAAAAGTTACAGCGCTCAACTTAGATACTATTTTAGATACTAATTTTTTTTTTTCACTTAGAAAATATAAGCACTGACATCCCGCCCAAACTGTATCATTATTCAACCCCATATCTCTTATCATTTACGAGATGCTTGTAGTGAATATATTAATCGAAATAGTCTATATACTCACAATTTTATTTTCCATCATAAACCATTACGATCCTGCAAAATCTCCTTACACAAATCGAATCTGTCCCGGCGCCTGAAACGGCACTCAGACTTAAATTCAATTATGTGGTATTTACGGACGATTTACCGCAATTTTCCCCCCTAACTACCTTTACCTCGCGCGCCCAGCACGACTTAATCCCATTAGACGAGCCGTCTGTATCCAAGGCGGCCCGGAAACTTAAACGGCTGCAATTGGAGCGGCTAATTAAGGACGTCCGAGGAAATTTTTCTGCCGCCGGTTCCGACCTCCTACCCCCGTAAACTTGACTGGGCAATCGCCTTGAACCGCCCGGCGTCGGACTTGTTCATAACTGCATGCATTTTGCGAACGACAGTCGAGCAACTATTTGACGGGCGCCGCACTTTGTTGCGAATATCGATTCCGAACGCTGGTTGTTCCTCTGTGACTTGATCGTCGGTTTTATTTCTGGACATTCCGGATTCGGAACTTTCTCAGAACGGAAAAAGTGGCAGTAACCATCTTCCGTTCGTAGGAAGCAACACGTTGCTGTAGCACTCCGCACAATAGCCAGATGGTGACCGATAAAATATTGTATTATGAGAATTTGGGGAAACACCAGGAGGATTGTAACGGTAAAAGCTTTTATAGATGTACCTATGTAGGTGTTTAGGCATTCTTTTAGTCTATAAATAAGCGTTTTTCAGTAATCATTATTACTTTATTCAGGACGCGAATTTTCATGTCCATTGATAATAATCAGTATATATTTCAAAATATTTTTCATATCATGCGTTAAAAAGAACAGGAAGATTTGTTTATGGTTACGTCAATAGCATAACATTATTTATGTAAATTTTGATATTTTTTTTAATTTTAAACACAAACTAAATTTCTACATTTTCTTGAACAAATGTAGGTAATGGTTAAGATGTCCAATATATTCATTTTACCAAATATTATTTCAAATTTCTGCACTCAGAAAAACACATTCATTAATTCAACCAAAAAGTGGTAAATTGAACAACAATTTTCACATGAATACGGCGAAGTGGCGTTTTTGTATGAAGAAGATAAAGATTATTGTTGTTATTTTTATTGGTTGAGAAATAAAATTTGGCCAAAGTAAACACCGATTCGTGTTAATACAAATACAATTAACTGTTCACTCAGTGCATGAAATATGTTCATCCACCAATTAAATTGATTTTATGTGTTAGTATTATAAAACATGGTACTTGATACAAAACAATAATTGTTTGATGTTAGAAATACTTTTACTTAATATCAAGCAAAAATGTTCTTTAAAGCGACATTTTTTATATAGGTACATGTATTTCTAAATAAACATAATTATCAATCTTAAAATTTCATCAACACTATTATTTTTGTTACATCTAAATCTTTATTGTTAAAGATGACGTAAAATCTTAGAGCTGATATTTCGAACCTGGTTTGAAGGTCGGAGCAGACGCAGCTGATTTTTTGATAGCCGTCTAATGTCCGATACTGCTTCGATCTAGAACCAACTTTGATAGACATATCAGAACTCATAGAGTGTAAAGGAAACAATATGAACTTTGACGAAAGCTGCTTTCTTGATATCGCGCTACCCCTAAGTAGTAACTAAGTTACCTTAATTAATCGAACTCTAGGAGCAGAATTCAAGAACACCTGTTACAGTACTCCTTCACTTCTACGTTCGTGTCACGTTTCTTACGCACTTATTCTAATTCAAAAATCTCCCTTAAACAGATAATGTAAAGTAGGTTCCTTTAGGCAGTAAAGATGCTCTTTGACTTCCCTTAAACTATCAATATTGCAATTCACAAACCTTCCTTTTAATGCAAGGCAGATAAAAGTTAAGGCTCTAATTGTAAATTATTAAGGTAGACACACTTCTTTTATGAAAACTAAATTATTACAAATTATCCCAACCCCGTGCTCCACCTAAAAAAGGTACTACACGAGGCTACCTATTCTAAGTACTATATGGGTTCCAGAACAACTGAAATGTTTCTACTCTAACTAAATAATTTCCCTATGATTCTTAATAACAAATATATAATACGGTAGCCTCGCCGACCATATGAATACTACTTTTGTGAAATGATGGAATATGTGAAATGTGATTAATTCACATAATCGCGAGTCTACTGTAAATCGGTCAACTATCAATTATTATTAAATGCGCCCATGGAACGACTTTCTTTATCTCCCAGCATTCACCAAGGACATTGATTATATATAATATACTTACATAAAATCAATTGCCACGGAGTAAGCGAAAACCATGGCAAAAACCTTACTCTGGGAGAATCTGGGAAGAAGTCCCAGACCTTATTACTCATAGCCGCAAATTATTATTATCCTTTTGAGTGCTGAAGAAGCAGCCTCCGCGTTTCCTTAAATTTCGACAGCCTTGCCGTCCTTGCGCCTCCTTTTTCACACATTGGAAGTTGAAACAGGAAAAGAAGTAATGACCTAAAAACAAATAAAACAACAGCAGTATCTATTCTAATATTTAACAATAACTTAATCCTAATTATTCTAACCAAGAGTAATTAAATTAAAGATCTATATTTTAAATATTTGTAGTTTAACACTAATTCCGACCACGTAAGAGCATAAAATATTCATTCATAAACACGTGCTACCCTATTAACTGTCTAGTTGTTTAGCAACATTACTAAAAAACTCTCACCATTCGACCAACTGATGGGAATTTTAAAGTAGACACAGAGTAACTTTTAAGTTCTCTTAAACAGAGCCCCGAATTTTAATAGAAATAATTTAAAAATAAGTAAACAAGGCACAAATTATTGATTAACAAGATTTTATTAAATTTATGGACCACGTCCGAAATGTCAATCAAATGTTTATTATCAATCCCAAATCCAATGAAAAAATGACGCAGAATTTATAAGAAGACTAGTAATATAAAATAAGAAGAAGTAATACACAATCAGCGACTTCCTTTAATAACACAAAATGTAACTGAAAAAGGAATACCTGTTCCCCCAATGTTACTTTGCGCGATTTTATGCGACTGACAGTGTCAGGTGAGTTAAGTAGTGATTTTGTACGTGTATTTTGTTTGTAAAAGGTAAATTAAATTAAATAAAAAAAAAGCCATAAGACAAAATATACATACAATAAATTCTATTCTTATTTATTAAAGCACTTTCTACTTCTTTCAATATATATATATATATATATATGATGAAAAAGTTGTCGTATCCTCCACAAGGTATGTCAAAAATGCGTCGTCGGCATTGGATAAAACGTTATTAGAAATAAAAAGCAGCCATCTACAATTAGCGACGTTTCGATTAATTTATTTAATCTTTATCAAGCTGAAATATAACAAAATTTGTAAAATAAGACAAACAACACGTTAAAAATGCATCTTACCTAAGTAGCGATTTCTTAAGAAATCGCTACTTAGGTATTCAATGCCGACGACGCATTTTTGACATATATATATATGTATATATTATTACAAAATATGTACAAGATTACAAATAATCAAGCACTTGTAATAAATGTTGACGTTTCAATGTACATACGTGTGTAATTCCCACACCCTTCTTCACACGTATATATTGTAACATGCAATCTACTAGAAACATGAATCAATAAAGTCGATATTTATAAACCGTCTGATCACGATAGCCGACTTCACATCTTTTAATAAATAACATGCCCTCAATCTAATGTGAAGTTAGTAACTATTTATAAAATACGTGTGTGTTACTTCAGTTTAAATTAAGCATTTAAATTTAAAAAACCCCAAAATGGTCTTCCTTCTTAAAGCAATACAAAAAAAATGTCTGTGAATTGGGTTTTATAAATAAGGACGCATTTACGCTTTAATCCTCCTTTTTAAAGGAAGGTTAAAGGAGCACTGTAAGGAGTGTTCTGGAATTCCGCCCTGTATGTCAATATTTCTTAAAGTTAAACTATCTTTTTTGAGGAAACAAGGGATTGAAATAATGGTCCATTAACTTAAATATTTAAATATTCAGTAAATTTTAAAAAAAATATTTTTAGAAGCAATACTTACAATTAAAAATAAATTAAGAATTGTCAAAATTTAAAGTTATAAACATTGATTTGTACAATAAATAAAATTGTTGTATAGGACTTTTAAAGCACAAACACTGAAACACTAAAACACACTTGTTTTTTATTTTATGTTTTAACTGAAGAAATAGTTCTTGTAAATAGCGACAAAGAAATATTTTTTTGAGTTAAAGAATCTTTTTTCACTGCTTTTGTTGTTATTATAAGCAATTAAACCGCATTTAAAATAGGTATTATACATTCTTTTAAGAATTAGTACTAAAGCCTGGACGAGAATATTTGAATGCTATGAAATATTAATAACATATACCTAAGAGCGCCGCCAATGCGTAGAAACATGCTCCTAGTCGGGCAAACAAATTAAAGAATATGTCCGTAATCACCTTACATTGAACTATTCCAAGTGATTGGATAGTGTTACATTCAATTTTTCATTAAGGTTTATGGGCATAATAGTTGGCTGTTGTTTGGGACCCTCTCCTGACAGATGTCAAAAACAAATATTTGAATCAGTCACCACATACGGGATTATTCTTGCTCTGGTTATGTGATTTTCTAATGCAAAAGTAATCAAAATCTACATTTTTTTTTTTTTTTTTTTTTTTGACGTCTACGGGAACTAAGCCCATACGCCGCAGTTTATTGACTACAATTAAATACTAAAAACTTTTATGTACAAACAAAACAAACAATTCCTATCATATATCTGATAAAGGTTACTCTGATACTCAGTATTCGCTCAGTTAAACGACTAAAGTTAACCTAAATGTAGATGTGGACTTAATCAGGTAAAGACAAGGACACACATTTCACATCTCGGGGCCTATCGAGATGACTAACAGTAAGACACACAAAAATTCGGCCAACGGACAATAGGTGGATCACATAGGTGTAAGTAGGATGGGAGTATGCCACATTAAATTCTAATATTCATTTTAATTAAGGTTGAGATTAATAAATTATCAATACTTTTCCTATTCATGTAAAGTAATGTAATAATACTAGTTGGTAAGGGAATTCGTTCTTCAACTAACTTATAAATGAATTGATTAATTATACTTGTATGATTTTGACACCCAAAAAATATATGATTTAAATTTGCATTCTCATTACCACAATTACTACATGCAGATGACTCTATGATTTTAATTCGAGCTAGGTGCGCAGGATATTGTCCGTGCCCAAACTTAAGTCTAGCAATTGTTGAGCGATAAAACCGGGTTATATTAGATTCAATGTACCAAGAATTGTTCTTAGTCGAAGCTTGTATATATGCATATTGGGTCATGTGCTGAGAATAACTATCTTTCCAATACGAGTCCCATTTTCGCCGTAATATTTGTTCTTTTGTAATAGATATTATTTCTCCCATACTCAATACGGATTTATACATGATGCCTTCAGTACCACTCCTCTTAGCTAACCGATCTACTACTTCATTTGGTTCAATATAGACGTGACTTTTTACCCAGTATATAACAGTTTGGACTGATCTTGTCCTTAATTCAATTAATATATTTATAATGTCTAAAATTATTGGGTGCATTTTTGAAATAGGATCTCGTTTTCTTATTGCATATATGACACTGTGGAATCTGTCATGATCGCTATATGTGAATTTCCAGAATCTCTACCATATTTTAAAGCTTCCAACGCCGCAATTGCTTCAGCCGTAAATATCGATGCGCCTGAATCTAAACGGAACATTTATATATTTGGTTATTAAAATCATAAAAGGCACATCCACATTTCTCTTTATCCTTGGAACCATCAGTAAAAAAATAAGCGCTCTTGGAATTTTTCTTGAGAATAGATAAAAATAATTGTTGATCGTGCTCTAACTTGTCCAGAGTATGCTGGTATTTCAATGGAATCATTCAGTATATAAGTATAATAATCCAAATTTTTAGTCATAGAGAAATATAGTCTATCTTCATAATTGGAAGTAAATCGAAAGCTCTCCACTAGTATAGGTGACTCCTTTTTGAGCCAATATTTTTTCCGTTAGATCTAATAAAGATAAATGATTAATTTTCTTTAATAGATGATCTCCGTATTGTAATCTTAGTTTCCAAATGTATTTAGACGCGATATATAGTCTTCGTAGGTGGAGTGGTGGTTCAAGAGCTTCAATTTGCAATGCAGCAATTGGTGTGGTTTTCATTGCCCCTACGCATATTCTTAGAGCTTTGTTTTGTATAATATTCAATCTACGTATATTGGTAGCGTTACAAGTAGTGTATAAGAAACATCCGTAATCCAGAAGAGATCTTATATATGCCTATATATGTTTTTCAGTACTGTGAAATCGCACCATTTAACTCTTGACACCATTCTCATTAAGTTTAGCGTTTTTTCGCATTTGCCAACCAGTTCGTTTATATGTAGATTAAATTTTAATTTATGATCAATGTGCAAACCAAGATATTTGGTACTTATGACAATGGGAAAGGATATGTTGCCAAATTTAATGTTATGAGTAGGTAAAATTCTAGATCTTGAGAAAAAAATAACTTTGCTTTTATTGGGCGAAAGATCTAAAGCGTTATTAGTTAACCATTTAATTGCCTTGTTTATTGATTGCCCCATGTTAACAATTAGTGATTGCATCTGTGAATGTGTGGTATATATACATAAATCATCAGCAAATTGTATGATATTAACAGGTGACGATATTACATTGTGTAATGAGTGAGTGTATATATTAAATAATATGGGACTCAGGCAAGATCCTTGTAATAAACCCTGCGGCATTCTTCTAGGACCAATCTTCTCGTTGCAATCAGATCTGACAAAAATTAAGATCACGAAACAAGTCTTATGTTTCTTGAAGCTATCGGTGGAATTCCAATGTCGCAAAGCCTACTTTCCAAAATCCTTAACTCCACTGCACCATATGCATCCTTAACATCCAAAAACATACACATCGTAGTCTTATTCTTTGTGAGGCCAATCTGTATATCTGAAATCAATTCAGTTAACGCGTCTATGGTACTTCTAGATTTTCGAAATCCATACTGCGTTTTTGGCAGGATGCTTTTAGATTCTATCCACCACTCTAATCTATCTTTGATAATTCGTTCGTAAATTTTTGTTATACATGGAATGAGTGCTATTGGTCTATATGAATCTATCTCTTCAGCATTTTTATTAGGCTTCAGGATTGGCACCACTAAGACATTTTTGAGAGTCTTACCGTTTCTCCTTCAAGCCACATTTGATTATAAGCCGAAACAAGAATGTGTTTAAATTTTGTTGGTAGGTTCCACAATAGACTGTAATTTACATCGTCTATTCCCGGTGTCGAATCTTTCGCTGCTTCTAAAATTCGATTAACTTCAATCATCGTAATAGGCTGCAAGATCATGTGATCTTCTGAGCTAGAAGAAGTAAGTTCTATGTTCGGGGGCACATAGTCCGGCGTTAATTTTAGTAAAAAACTAGACAGTAAACTATTGTCTATTTTAGTGTAGCCCGCTTTTGATTTATTAAATTTTCGGATGGTATTCCAGACTTCAGTAATAGGAGTATCTCTATTTAAATTATTTATATATTACAGAAGGATTTCCAACTCTCCTTCTTTTTGTTTTTAAGAAATTTTTTTGAAAAGGCTAAAATTTCACGACATTTGATGTAATTCCTTAAAGTCCTGTTCTTTTTAAAATTTTTGAGAATTTGTTTTCGTTTAGTTATCATTGAGGTGCATTCAGCGTCCCACCACGGTGGTACGTGCTTTTTGGCAGGGGAGAACGGATGTTTTATTTTAAAAACGTAATCTGCAGCCGATCTAATACAAGTTAAAATATAATCTATTTTTTCTTCTGCAGAGCTTAACTCATGATTTATGCTATAATTTTCTTCTAAATGCAACTTGTACTTGGGAAATAGATCCTTATTCATATGCCATCTGAGTTTAGGATAAATAACCTCTTGGTTGGAGTACTCATAATGTATATTCATAAGAATGGGAAAGTGATCCCGAAGAGAATGTGTCATCCAAAACCTCCCATTGTATTTTTGAGCAATGCATGGAGAAACCAATGTTAAATCTACAGCAGATAGGGCACAATCAGGACGTGTTAATCTGGTTGGGGTACCATCATTTAAAAAGATACAATTAGAGTCATTGATTGCTTTTAACAAAATATTCCCAGCATTGTCGTTTTTAGAGGACCCGAATGCAATATTATGTACATTAAAATCACCCCCAATAATATACGGTGCCTTTAAAAATGAAAATAAAGTATTATACTCGTCATAAGAAACATTACCTTGTACAGTGCGATACACAGAAACAACAGTTAGCTCAAATTGTGGTAATTTAACCCCACACATCATGAAGTTCGGATGGAGACCATATTCATATTAAGTTGTTGATATTTAATTGATTTATGTATTAATATGGCTACGCCTGCATAACCATCATTGCGATCTAGCCTGACAATATTATGTGATCTAAAGGTTACATTATATTCTGGCTTGTACCAAGTTTCAGAGAGAATTACAATATGGGCATTATAAGCTGAAATTATATAATCTAAGTTATTTCGTTTCGATACAGCGGATTGCGCATTCCACTGTATTATGTTTAATTGATTTATAATTGTGGAATTGAAGATGAAATAAAGGAAAGAAAAAAGAAAAAATATACTATCTATGTAGCTATTATTATTCGTCCACAAGTGATTCTAGAGATGTGGTAAAATCTGACAAATATCTTGTGAGGGCTGACATTGAAATTAAATTGAGTTTTAAGTTTTTTTATTATTCGTTTTATTCTAGATTTTAAAGAATTTGTTTTAACTGAGCGAATACTTTCAATTAATGTATTATACAAAGCATCAATATCTAAATTCATATCATTTGCTATACTAACAACGTCGTGTTTTCCCTTAGTTTCTGTTAGAAATTTACAATATGTTTTATAACCTATAGTTTTATTTGCAAACATTTCCTCAAATTCAAGAAAGGATTGACTGTCATCTGATGAAACACTTTCGTCACGTTTTTGTTTTTTTCGGTTTTTAGGAATGACAAAAAGTTTCTCACTATTTTGTACATCTGATTCATCCGTTTCACCCTTTTGTTGTTCTACTTCTGTATTGGCATAACTGTTATCTAATTCAACTGAAGAGGAAGCTAACCTTTTTTTGAATAATTAAGATTACCTATTTCACCGCTAGCGATGTCACTTTGATCCGTTAGAATAGCTATACTTGTTGTTACTGATGATTCCGTGATGTTTTGTGTTGATGGCACTGTCTTAAGGGAAGTTTCTCTAGGAGCGGTATGGATTTCAATATCAGCTATTGTCTCATTTGTCTGGTTATAAGAAGGACATTTACTGGCTATATGTCCAGTTTTCTTACAGACGAAACACTTTATTTCATCAGTCGATACAAATATTCTAAAGGAGTTGCCTTGATATCTAATTATTAATGAATCTGGTAACTTATTTTCTGATTCTAAGTTTATATATACTTGGCGACGAAAGCTCAGTATGTGTTTATAATCTGGATGATTTACCCCAGCGCTAATAAATGTAATCCTTGAAACAACATTGAGATTTTCACTTTTAAGTGCTTCTAATATAATTTCATGGGGGTATGCTGGGAGATACATTAGATAAAATAACCCTTTTTGATGGTGAAACTAACGGCCGAGCAGTTACGAACTTATTATTTAATTTTATCCCTTTATGTTCCCTAATAAATTTATTAACCATGTCATTGGACGATAAATAAATGCAAATTCTATTGTTTGATATCCTAGAAGCAAAAATAATGTTGCGAGCACCAATTAAATTACCAACTCCTATGATATAATCGTTTTTTTGTGTATCTTCAATAGAATCAAAGATGATCGCCTGATCACGTTCTGGAAATTTGTATTTATCTACTACAGAAGCAAAGGTTTTACCTTTACTTGCACTAATATCGTTATTTATTTCAATACATTTGTCATTAACATTACTATCCGCACTACCTCCGTTATCAGAAGTAGTGCTGCGGCTGATTATATCCGCCATTTCAAAACTATTATGCCCGTCTTCGCAATGCAATATTATTGTTGTACCGCAATGCAATCAAACAAATGTGCAAAGCCACAACACATGTCCCTCTCATACGCGACGCGCGCATGAGAGGTAGAACTCAAAAAAGGACTGGACACTCTTAGATATAGATGTTAAGGTAAACGTAAAAACTAAATAAAATATGAAATTGTAACAAATAATATAGAAATCAAAACTTAACTTAAAGAAGCCTTTTCGGTTGATGAAGTTCAATAAGGTGCACTACTTTCAACAATTAAAATGGCACTTTTGAAGTAAAATTTAAGTAATAATAGCAATGCAGTCGAAACACGTGCGTACTCAATCACGGTTTACGAAGCACTCCAAAATCTACATTTTATTTTGTAAATTTACAATTCGTAATTCACTTATTACATTGTCACGTATAAGTTTGCACAATGCACCAAATCTGAATCAGTTACAATCCACAGCAAGTAAGCACACAATGGAGGCTCGAATCATGAAAATTTTAATTTTCCTCCATATAGATAGGACACATCTCTTTTTTCTCCTCTAAAATGATAAAAATTAATATGAACATCTGAATGGCATCATAGTAATGATAATAACAGGTGATTTAATTGATTTTAGCGGCTATTCTGCAAGAAAAAAGATAGATTGCAGTGAATTTTAGGAATTTCGTTATTTTGCTTACGAAAATATTAGGAAAAGCACTTCATTCTAATCTTTAAGAAATAACGAGTACTAACAGAAACTTTCATGCCGGTTTTGGTTTTCCTTTAAATAAAATCATGAGCTACAAAAATGTAAATAAATACATGGACTTTACCGTAAAAACGAAAAACGATAGTGACTTCCTTAAACTTATTTTTTTCGTATTGCTGTGCATAGACCGAATATAAAAATGCAAAACGAAATTTAAAAAAAAATGAAAAAGGAAAAATTAAATTAGCTAGCTCAACGGATAAAAATTAAATGGACGCAAAAGAACAATTACCTCAGAGTTACCCTCGCAAATTAAAACTTGAATCTAATCACGAAAAGTAAATTGTGGGTGATAGAAAACTGACTTTCTTAATTACCCCAAAAATTGAAAAGGTTTAATTAAAAATAAAACAACAGAATTTTAACTCAAGAACGTTAATTAACAATCAAAAATTTATTATAAAAAAATAGAAAAAAAAAACAAGGTAATTACAGAAAATAGAAAAGAAAAAACCGTGAACAGAGGGTTCTGGCCTAAATTTAAAAACTGCACGTGATTCTAAATTACAATAGGGCAATGCCATTTCCTATATCAAAGCAAAAGATAAATTTGAACAGAGAGATAATCCAATATCTTTCAAATCAATCCACGTGGTATCAAAATAAAACAAACTAAATTAAACGTGGACAATTTCTAGTAACTAACAAAAGAAAAATTTAAATGCAAGCACAAAGCTTCTACTCACCCAAACCGAGGTAATAGATAATTAAAAACGAAACAGCAAAATTTAAAAACGAAAAATTAACTCTTTAAACTAAAATATCTTCCCGAACAAAAATAATAAATGATCTTATATCTAAAATGTGCACACATCAATACAACAACAATTATTATAAAGCGAATTCCTTGATTAGCTATATAAAAGACAATTTATGCGAATTAAATTACGAAGTCAAAATGAAATACAAAATGGCAGCAATGAATTTAAAAATACATGTACTCACGCTGACAGTCAACCAAGGAACTGCGTGACAAAGTTGAACAGTCGTTTTTCAAACAATAACAGCTGCGTACAACGCAACGCACAAAATCTCCAGCAAAATATAAAAGAAAAGGCGTTAACATACAAGAGCAAATAAAATACATCTAAAAGAGTGAAATTAATTAAAAAAAAACTTAACACTAAATAAATAATTCAAACAATTAACTCATTAACTTAATCTTATAAAAAAATAAAATCTACATCTGTGAAAATTCTCTCGAAACATTGATAAAGGCTGAACGGAGTAACATGACAAAAACTATGCAACTTAAAAAAAAACTCTCGCGAAAACTGGGTGTTCGTCCACAGCAGTATGTTTATAAAACAAACAAACAAACCCTTTGACATAAAAATCATTCTTGCACACGACTTAAAACAGCTTCGACATACGATAAAATTGCCATTTCTAAGCGTCTTTATACATACGGTTACAATCAATAAGAATTAAGGGTTCATTATTCCATCGGTATTTCCCATGTAAATGTACCGTCAAATAACGCTCTAAATTTCAGACACTTCATGTTCCCATGGCTTAAATATTTATGCGCTACACGTTTTGTTTTAAAACCTCCGCTTATTTACATTTAAGTCGACCTACCTACCGTCGAATACTAACTAATCCGTAAATGTAACATCATACAGCCACGTAAAATGAATCCGAGAGCGCCGAGTTAGGAATTCAGGAGCCGGTTACATAAAATAATAATGGCACAATGTTTTCACTGAGAAACGTAGAATAAAAAACGAAAGAGCGCACGCAAGTTCGTTCCATACAGCCCGTCATAAATACACCCATCAAGGCGAATTATATGATGAAACGTTCCTTCAACATCGTTGTACGAAATTACGGGGCAACTATGCCAGCATTCGAAATCACGACATCGGCAATCGTTAAGTCGAGTCGTAAGCCGCAGAAATCTGTAACGATCTTTTTATTTCTGTTTTACAATGGAATTGGTTCAATGAAACTCGTTCAGGGAGGTCTTGTAGTATATTATATAAGACTGTAAACGTTTTTGTATAATGAAAACGAAACCAAACTCTGGCACTGACATTTATAGAGTAAATAATTTTGCGACAAAGGCTTCTTGATACAATAAGCTGTAAGAGCTTTGTTCATTTGTCCCTTTGCGTTAAACACAAAACAAACGGACGTACCGTAGAGATTTTGTGTTCTATTCGCATTGCGTTACTATCTATTTGTGTTGAAAATCTTAAATCATCAGTGGAGGTAGACTTTTGTTGAAAGTACATGAGTTAAACGCGAATATAATTGCCATCATAACAAGTATTATCTATGTAATCCATGGTTTTTGACTCTGTGTGTGTAAATTATAGCAAGGTAAATGATAGGAAAAAGGTCACAAATTCTTTAACATCGTACAACCGGTTTCATCCACTTAAAGGACATCTCCAGGTCAGCCGAAGAAATCCAACTAGAAATTAAAATAATGTGATTAATTAAAATTGTTGAAAAGTTGAAATGAAAAATAAAATGGATGAAAATGTGTAAATTAGTGTACAAAAATAATTAATTAATAATTTAGAAAATGTATCAGGAAAATAAAAAGATACCATAAACGTACCATGAAATTTACTTTAGAAATTAACTTTCTGGGCGTTACCATTATCTACACTTATATGGATAACAAATTACAATTTGAAATATATCACTAACCAACACATTGTGGTGTTGTAATTAATTAACAGTCAAACCATCTCTTTACTCAAAAATATGCAGCTTTTCATAACTACATACACAGGTTGGTAAATCTAAATCTAACGAAAGAATCCTTTAATAAAGAAATCAACATACTTAAGCAATACTATCTTTAATGAATAATTTTAATCCTAATAACATAGATAAATTATTACAAAAAAATATAAACAAAACTAGAGAGATTTCAGCTTACCTGATAGATACTAGTCGTAGTCTGTCAATTAATAAAGAGAAATATTATATTTCAATGCCCTAGGACCGTTATCTTATAAAATTGCTAATATTTTGAGACCTTATTTCTATGTCTCCTTCAGGACATTACACCCCCTTAGAGACCAACTCATCAATAATAAAGATCATATAGATCCCTTGCATAAGAGAGGTGTGTACAGACTTAGGTGTAATGATTGCCCAATGAATTGAATGAAGGAACTTTTGAACCCCTATAAAAAAAACATCTGAGGTGCTCCATGCCAGGAATTACGGGGTATTCCTTGTTTGGAAAGCACCTTAAAGACAATAAACATAATTTTGACATACAAAATGGTTTTCAAATTTTGCATACCGGTAAAGCTGAAATCTTTCTAAACAACTTGGAAGCTTTAGAAATTGTAAGGCATCAAATTAAAGAATTTTCTCTCAATGCACAGATTATTTCCGATTCTAATCCTACATTCAAAGCATTACTAGAAAGATGACAGATTTAATGACAGGTAGGCAGGTTACACATATGGTATTTACAGTTTCCTTTTCTTCACTCTTCTCTTTTAACTCTTTGATCTTTTACCTTTTACGTGTAGATGGCGTAGCTGTGTTTTTCCCAGATTCTCTTCCCCCTAATATACCGTAAGATCGAATAAGACTGTCCTGATCCTACTCTACTTTCCATGAAGATTATATCAACATTTACATCCACTGTTTCGAATGAAGTTAGTTAATAAAACACAGTAACGTGCGGTCATTGTGCGGTTTTTGTCTAATTGTGCGTATGCAACTTAATATTCACTAATGTCAACCCGGACAACAAGTGTACTGCACCAAAATTGTATCTAAGACATGAGTTATTCAACTAACTCCCGTGCCAAAATAACGTAATAAACATTTTTCAAAACAGGTTAAATTAAAGGTATAGAAGGTTTAAACAATATATATTGTAAAAATACACATTTATGTCATGTCTTAACTTATATCAGGCATTCTTCATAATTTATACGAAGTATTGAATGGATAATAATAGACGGACGCTTTTCATAGCCATACGCTCTACAACAAAAATATAATATAAATTAAAACATTGGGAACATGTTTCTTTAACATACCTGCACTGCTTACGTGCTGTGTTCAAAGTGAGAACCACCATTATTTCTGCAAGCATCTACCCTCTTCTTCATGTTTTCAGAAACATTTATTAATTGCTCGTTTGTAATATTCTCTATTTCATTTCTTATTGCTTCTTTTAGTTGATCCATATTATGTAAGCGGTTCTGATGGATTTTATTTTTTAGATGCCCAAATAAAAAAAAAGTCATCAACGTTCAAAGCCTCTGTTATCAAAAAATTCCTGCAAATACTTTCTTGTTTCGCTTGCTGTATGAGCAGTAGCATTGTCATTTTAAAAATAGCCTAGCTGTAATTCATCATCAAATAATTGTCCCACAAATTCATGTAATATAAGTCTATATCTGGCTGCTGTTATTGTATCCTCGAAGAATATCGGTCCTATTATACGTCTCCTGGACATTGCAACCCATATCCCTATTTTTACAGGATGCAATTCCGTTTTCCGAATAACATGAGGATTTTATGCGGACCAAATCCCAATATTTTGAGAATTTACATCACCTGTTAAATTAAAGCAGGCTTCGTCAGGAAAAAAGTAAGATTTAAAACATCGTCATTCTTTAGATTTGCATTAAACCAATGGCAATATTCCATACGTTTTTCGAAATCTAGTGGCAGTAATTGCACGATAGAAATTTTATATGGATGATAATGAAACTTTCGTTTTACAGCTTTCTGAGCTGATCCATTACTTTTTATAACACCATTTAGTATGTGTATTTCTACCAGTTTGTTGTGCAAGTTGCCGTAATGGCTTTCCAGGGCTATGATCCAAACGATCACGTCGTCCACAAATTTTCGGTTAGAACTGATGGGCGACCTGGTGACTTTCCCTTCAAAACACTTCCAGTTGCTCTGAAGCGATGGACAACCCGATTGGTGTATCGAAGGAATGGATTGGATGAAAATATTGATTTGCGCATCGCGGAAAGTAGTGTAGGATCAGGACAATCATTCTCGATCTCAGTGTATTTACTTATTAAACTTACTAATTTTTGGATCATTCGTCTTGCTGCAGTCATAGATTAAAAATACATTTTATCTTTAGTGTCTTATTTTACAGTGTAATTACACAATTCTCCCATACTATTTTATCACTTGACGTATTTTTAAACTGTTTTGTAAGTAAGTATTGCAATTATTTATCTTTATATTTTCCTGATACATTTTTAAATTATTTATTAATTATTTTTGTACACTAATTTACACATTTTCATCCATTTCAACTTCAATTGTAATTAATCACATTATGTTAATTTCTTATTGGATTTCTTCAGCTGACCTGAAGATGTCCCTTAAGTGGATGAAACGGTTGTACGATGTTAAAGTTGAATTTGTGAGAAATTGGACCTTTTTTTCCTATTATTTACCTTGCTATTATCTATGTATTACTTAACCTGTTTTGTGTAGCAAAAATTTTGTTTTGTAAAATATTGCTCCGCATCATAAATTTTTGCGTTGTATTATACTTAAATGTCTTTTTGTTGCAACGCAAATAGACAAAAAGAACAAAGCTAATAGTTTTCAATATTTATCCAAAAAAACATGAATATTATATTATTTTATATATATTATTATTATTATATTGTAAGATCTAGAGTAGTATCTCATATAAATTTGATTGTATGTATATGCGAAGCCCGTAAATTACTATTTATTGTCATTCTTAAAAAAAATAGAAAAGATCTCAGAATTACAGTACCGATTTATTTGTTTCTATAAAACAATAAAGTTGCAATTGGAATCTACACAATTTCAACAGTGCTGAATGTATGCGACCAATTTGTAATGAGCACCTATTTTGTTTTCTAACAACCTCTTATGTTGCTTCACATAAAATTAAAAATGGGAAATCTGGTTATTAACTCAAGCATTGGTAGTATTTAGCACTTAGACATACTGCGAGAGTAACAGATATTAAATTAGTTAATTGATCACTTTATTTAGTAGTTTATTAGTATTATTAATTAGAAACAAAGTGGGCGTTATTAAGAAGTAACAGTTAAACTAACCAAAATTTCAGTTAATTTAATGCAAGTATGACATTGAAATTGCGTTTTCCCAAATCTAATTCTTACTTTTCTAAACAAGTGCTGTGATTTAGTCATTATTATAGCAGTTTTCTACGCATATGCATTAGCAAATACGTTAAATATATACATTATAGAATGACGATACAGACAGATGGCGCTTCTCCTATTTCACAACACCAGTAAGGGTATATTCGCCACAAATAGTACAGCAGATTGCACACACAATTGTAAAGCATTAATCTGGGTTATTTACCAGGTAAACATCTAGTAGGAGCCATGATCACTAGCGATTGCTAGTGTGCAATGGCACTCATCCATTCATTTTTAAAATTAAAAAATAAAATGTTATTAAAATCTAAATCCTATTTTACGAAACTAATAAAAATGAAAACTGCCACATCCATATAAAATGCAATACCGAATAAGTTAATAGCAAAACTTTTTCATTTACTAAATTGATTCAATAGAAGTAACAAAATAATTTGATTGCCTTGACCAGGTTTGTGTTGTCTCTCATTTCTTTTCTGGAAATTCCTGCCATCTTAACATATCCTCTATAAAATTAGTGATTGTAGTCACCTACTCTCACAAACTTCATACAAATGGCAAAAATTGCATCACCACGTGTTATATCAAACGACCCCTAACGAAAAATAAAGAAAATAAGATTGAATTTCTGGTTGGTCATTTCAAGGCCATGAAACCTAATGAAATCAAAGAAATAGTTTTCTACCTACCATATATCCAAATATGGTTTTTGCTGTCGAAGTAATTTATTCGGATAAAAAATTTTTTAAAGATATATTTTAATAGCGTTAGAGGAGCTTAGTTTCATCAAACGTAAGTATTATATACTTAATTCAAATAACATTTCGTTGCGAGAAACCATTTCTTCAAAGAAATCTATTTTTCTGCGGAAAAGAATATTTTTACTACTCCCAGAAACATCCGGTATATTCTATCCCACATTTTACCGTCTAATATAACGTAATATTTGTTTCACGTTTCTTCCATGTCGCAAAAATACAAAGGGATACATATGTACCTTATAATTTACCACGCCCCTCTATGTACGCAGCATACAACAGACCCTTCTTAAGCCAATATTATTATTTTAATTTCCTATACTACACGAAACCTCTGGTATGTCGCCACATAGCTAACAATTTTTCCCTTCCGTTTCAGAGGAAATTGTTTCGCTAACAAGCATGATTCCTGAATCGCAGAGGACCACCCCGCACCCTCCAGCGCCCCCGTTGCTCAGCGAAGACGGCCTAATTATACCTAGGAAGCTACACAACCCCGTACTCGACAACACGGACAGGCAGAACCTTCACAAAGAGCTGCTCTTCAACCAGAAAATGTAAGCACTCTTCATAAACGCGCCCGGTAGACGCTATCGCGCATTAATTGCACGTTTCTCACCCGTTTTCCAGCGGCAAGAATGTACTGAATCAAAAATCGGAACTACAGAAAGCGTTGGAGAAACACAAGACTAACGTGGCGAAGAAGCAGTACGAGAACAATAAGCTCGCGCGGGCGGCCGAACTCGACAAAGTCATCGCTGACAGGGCGAAAAGACAACAGGAGAGTATACCACAAGTAAGTATTGAATTGAAGTTTGTATGGAAATCACTTGATGGTAGACGTATTAAACACGAACTGTAATTTGATTCAGTAGTTTTCCTTTCTAGTGCGGGAAAATGAAACCATTAGGGCTGGGTTCATCACATTTCAAAGTAGCACTTAAATTGATGTCACGAACTACTTTTTGTAAAGTATACAAGACATGTATCTTTATAATGGAGGAAGATGTGTATAATTCAAATACCTAAGTATTATAAGTTCAAAATATCATTTTTAGGATGTTGCTTTTTTTATTACAATTTTTAATTAGTTATTTAATTAAATTTAGGTTAATGGGTGTTAGATGAACCATGTCAAAAAACAAAGATAATCTGCTATAGTCTGTTTGCACCGTAGAAAACCGTAAATATACCACCTGCCACCTGCAGAATTAATCATTTCCTATTAAAGCATCTTTCAATGCTGTTTTAGAACAATGCAAGTACTTTTTTTTGCAAGTACAATTTTCTAAAGTGCGAACAGACTATAAACAATTTTGTTAGTAAAAATTAGCAGCTCATAAAAAGGGCTTCCAAAGTTTTTGACAGACACATTCTCTAAAATAATAAAAAGTAAGTAATTACTTTTTATTATTTTTATAATGCAAATTGAAGAAAAGAACATTTTTGAAAACAATTAACTGATAATTAGTTATATTTACAACATTTAACGCATTTATCACATTTTTAATAAGACAAAAATCGTAGCTAAATGAAAAAAATTGCTATACTCGAAACAATTTCGAAGTTACCTATATAAACAAAGATAGAACCAGGATAAATGACAGACATTGCTAAGCTGTCCAAAATTTTGCACTATTATTCCAAACTTTTAATCGAGTCCTTGTATCTCCGATTTTATTTCGAATTTACAAATATTAAAAACAAAAAGGTTTGATTTCTTATATTGTTACAAATAGATATTCGTATTCTGTCAACACGCGTTAATATTATGAAAAAAGGTTGACTTTAAGAATTTAGTTCATTGTATTATTAACGTTTGGCCTGTCCATTTTACACAATTTCAAAATGTTTGTAAATTGTTTATATACTTGGATAAACAACTTATTATTAACTCGTCGTTATTTGAAGTAAATCTTGTATCGGGACCTAAGTGTAATTTCTAACATAAGTATCTAAGTAGTTGGAAAGTTGTTTATAGAAAAAGGTAAGACAGATGTCAAAAATTATTTTCGGGGAATTGTTACAGCAAAAGTTTTGAGCTTAAAAATAAATATTGTACCGCGACTTAGAAATAAAGTTGTTTAAGGACGGATTGATTTTATTCTTCAATTATCATGGAAATTAAAATTATATTATTAAAATTTGAGTAACTAAAATAAAAATACAATTAAATAACTATAACAATAGTATAAATATAATTGAAAACTAAAGGTAATACAAATGTTTGTTATTATAATTCAAATAATCTAAATCTTCCAGCAAATGAAAAAGGGCAGTTAAAGCTGTCCAAGCGGTTTGGAAGTTATTTATCTTGTTATTTTAACCAAGCCATATTCGAACCAGAAAATATATTGAAAGAAAAATAAAATACTATTTAAGAAAATCTACCAGCAACTGTATTTATACACATTTATAGTTATCATTGTTGGATAAATTAAACTTATTTTACCAATAAATTCAACATGCATTCAAAAATCTTGAATACATTTTTTTTCTACTGGGTGAGTTTTCTATCTTGAGACAGGAATATCTCTAAAACACTGCATCAAATCAAAAAAAGATCTTAATAAGATTTGTTATAATGTAGGAGGCTCACTAAACAGTGCCGAACTCGATCCCCCACCTCACCCCTTCAGAGTGGCGGGGGGGACAACTTTGAAATCTTAAATGGGAACTCCCATTTTGTATTGCAGATTCGGATTCTACGCCATCAAGTATGTAGTTTTTGTTTGAAACTTTTTTTTTCGATTCGTAACAGATTGCGCTGTAATCGCAAAAAACATGATTGTGAACGTCTAGAGAAAATACACAAAAAAGAGAAACAAGCAAACATGATTTTGTGTTTTTTTATTTTAACATTAAATAACATTTCAAAGAGCCATTCAACAACGAATTCTCTCTTGTAATGTTATAGCCTCCATTACTGTTCAAATTGGATTAATAATCCAAATGGGGATCGGACAATGTGTAAGTATTCACAGCTTGTCAAGTACTGAATAAAGTACGGTTTTGTATCGTTGAATAGCATTCCAATTGCGAATAAATACATGTATCGAAGTGAAGGGGCACAGTTTCGAACACATGGCTTTTTGAAATGTTAGTTTATGTTAAAATAAAAAAACACAAAATCATGTTTGCATGCTTCTCTTTTCATGTTTTTTTGCGATTACAGCGCAATCTGTTACGAATCGAAAAAAAGTTTCAACCAAAAACTATATACTTGATGGCGTAAAATCCGAATCTGCAATACAAAATGGGGGCTCCCATTTAAGATTTTAAAGTTGTCCCCCCTCCCATTCTGGGGAGGTGTGAGGTGGGGGATCGAGTTCGGCACCATTCAGTGACCCCCCTACATTATAACAAATCTTATTATGATCTTTTTTTGATTTGATGCAGTCAAAGAAATATATGTTTTAGAGATATTCCGTTGTCTCAAGATAAAAAAAACTCATCCTGTATATCCTACAACATAATATCCTATTTATAGAAGCTCTTTCTGTTGCTATATTAAACGTATAGATAAAAATGTAAGATAAACCTTTCAATGGGACGGAACAACAAGTGTTACGTATTATATTATATTAGTTTTCATACATTTATAACTTTGGCGCCCTCTGGCGAGAGTTTAGATATTTACATGTTAAGAAGGGGGTTATGATGCGCAGAAAGAAGAAAACATGCATGTAAGAGACAAGTGTCGCGAGATGTCTATCATGTCTAAGCATATGTAAAAGTAAACCGAATAAAGTGCATTTACAAACAAAATACAGTCCACTTATCTACCAACTAAGCTATCGAAGGATAGCCAGTCCAAAATTGGTGGGAAAAATAAAACATTGAATGATTCATCAATTTATCCATTGTCTTAAATAGCACTAGATTTCATTTTTATACGATATTATTGATTTGTTTCTTGATATTGTTATTAAGATTAATGTTACAAATTATGTACATTTTTTCATGGGTTTATAACACGTTATTTCTGCACATATTAGAATGTTTTCAAAAGAAAAGAAACAACGCGTTGAAGAAAATTTTGCCATTGTTTCATATCATGATATATACGAATTTTATGGAGCTTGTTTTAAATTAATAGTTTTCATGTTATCAAGATTTAAAGGAAAGAATATTTATCCATCAAAGAGTGACAAAAAAGCATAGACGTCGAGTGCCCTTGCCTATTTAGCGCCGTCGGGCGCCCTTGGCATCTAAGCGCCGTAAGCGATCATGTTTTTACGGGTGGCGCAACTGCCTGTATTTATGTATATTAGAAAGATATGGTTAAAAACGAAATATTTTGGTATAACTCTCTGCTACCCTTTTTTACTTCGGAGTAAGTTATAGTCTCTGAGCAGGTCGTTAGATTTGTTTATGTTTCTTTTTTATCGAAAGGAATTTCTAAGATATCTTTATCGTTAATAAATATCCACTAATCCAAAAAAAAAATCTTTTAAACCGTAGTAAATGCATATTTATCAAGTGCTAAGAAAATATTCATTTGAAACAAATAGTGTTTTAAAAAATACTGCATTTAATTTAAAAGCAATCGATATTAAATCGATAAATAAATATTTAGTTAATTGTATGAAACGGAAATGTTGACACTAATAAACAATATATTTAGTTTAGTAATTTGTTTAGTTGTAGCTATTGTCTGGCATGCCGTTTCGTGAATGTGAAATTACAGATATTCAAAATTAACTAAATTTTAAATCAATCAACAATATTGTGAGGTGAAATAGGTTTTAAGAGAGATTGTTTGAAAAGTGCATTTGTTTAGCTAAATCTCTCTCATGTACAAATTATGGACAATAAAAGAAGTTCAACTCGACACAAGCTTTTGCGGTAACAAATTTATTAGTTAGGAATTATTAAAATACCGAAATTTGTATAAAATAACTGAGAGCAAATAAAGTGTAAATTAATAATTAAAAAACGTTTTCCTTCTAAGGTCAAAAAACATTAAGGAAAAGTAAAATTCAGTCTATTTTTTTGCAATTTTTAAGCAAAACAACAATGGTCATGTTACGTGGAAAGTTGCTGGTTTTGTTACATTTTTTTTGCAAGCCGCTCTTTTTTAAATATAAAACGCAAACCCTTTTTGAAAACGTAAATTCATACATTATATTGCATTTAGATTACGGTTACATTCGCGAAAGGAAACTGATTAGAACTTAATTTTAAATGCATAGAACATCCAATTATGAAAAAAAAATATACAAAACTTATGTTCATTAATAATTATTCTTTGTTGCTAGATTGAATAAATTTGTTAGGAGCGATTCCATTTGCGAACGATGATTTTTTGGACTTACGGCAAACAATTCATTGCCTTATGTTTGCAGATTTCATGTGAAGCAAAAGGTTTATAATGAGCAGATGTGAGAAGTATTCCAGTTAAACAAAAGATGGATTCTGACAATCTAATTATTATAAAACTACACAAAAAAACGATTACTATACATGCAATATCAAAATATTCTTGTTATAAAAGCACCAAATTAATGTTTTGTTATCCTGTATCTATAAACCATTTTAGTTATTCTCTTTTTACTTACGGAAACACAATGAGTTTGGAGGAAGCACGGTTGCACCCATTACGGATGGTAACCAAGGAAAATGATTTTCTTTTGCTTGTTAACTAATAGTTAAGTGTTCTTATTGAGGTTGTTTCTACTATTATAAGGAGTTCACTTTCGTAACCCAAGAAAACGTATTATAACTTGTTCATTTTTCATAGTTTTCACACTCTAATGAAGTGACAAGTTATTACTAAAATTTACTTAGCGACCAAAGAAAGTAATTATTCTTTTTCCTTGGTTGCCATCCATAATCCTGGTCTTTAAAAAAATACTATTATTTCTTTCCAAATGTTTTGTGAGGAAACAGGAAACGTTTTTATTTTTTATTCTTTTAGCCATCTCAATTCTAACAAAAATCGACAAGTACAGTCACGAGCAAATGTTATAGGCACCTTTGACAAAGTTAATGGGTTTCATGTTTCTTGCATTTTTTTGTGACGGATATTTCAACGTTTATATAATCGTCTTTATGGTTACAATAGTCTTTATAGATACCTTTTGTAAATGTATTATTTTTTTTAATATATTTTCAAGTCTTCGAGATGTCACTTTCCCCTCCCATCTAAAAAGTATTATAGCTGTACTAAAAACGCTCTAATATGCAACAAATTAATAAGATCCCTTAAAATACTACATATTTATAATATATTACCTACAAGTTTTTATTTTCTCATTTTTTACTGTGATATTCGCCCAAAATTTAGAGTGCCTATAACATTTGCTCGCAACTGTATTTATATAAATTCGCAACAATTAATAGAAAATACGAGTAGTATATATATTTAATAATAATAATTAACCACGTCGAATTAATTTGAATTTTTTTTTTTTACAGATTGAAGACGATAAAAGTCTGAACAAGGAATTCCTCCAAGCCAGAGCGAAATTGAAAGCGAGAACCGAATCGAAATAATACACCTTCTTCTTCCACGACGTTATTTATACACCATACCTACATACGCATATATTTTTTCATACCAAATTGTAAGAGCGAATATTTCACTTTCATTCATGTCTAGACTATATGTATATGAGTATGTTTTATGTAGAAGTACATTTGACTTTCATTCGTATTGTTAATGTGATAGGCTTAAACTTTTGATCGATGTATTTTAGTTATTTTATGAGTAAGTTAATTATAATAATGTTTAGTGAATAAAGTATTTTTATATAGTTGTTTGATTGTAATCTACGAATGCATATTTGGTTCATTCACTGTAAGAATGCAGAATTAAATTAAACAGGCGAAAAGCTGGGGGTGAGTGATTGGTTAATGCACGAGGCGGATCTACACTTAGCAAATAAAATTTAATATTAATTTAGACAAGATAAAATATTACCGAAACATAATTACATTGTCAAATACTTGTTTTGATTTTATTGTAATATTTATTACTTTTTAATGTTGTTGAAATATCATTTTCATAAACTAATTTTCACAACTCTGCTTACTACTGTACAATACTTGAAGGACCTAATATTTGTTACATCAGTATTTGAACATCAAACGTTATCAGGGACAGTAAATCAAACTCAAATAGGAAGTAAGCACGCTTTGGTGGGAGCTGAAGAATTTAGGTATTAGGTATTTCAGAAAGGTTACCTAAAATTTTGCGGGGAACGTTTAAAACAAACATTTTATTGGACTATGCAATTTCTTCACATTTAGATTGTTAAGACTCTAGTTCGCAGTGCCAATGCCGTAACCTAGGTATATGTACTATCAAAAGCAAAAGTCTTGACTCAAGTTTGACATAAATAGAGATAGAATCTTTGGAGTTTCTTCAGTATTCCAATATTTTTTTTTTAATTTTGAGTCAAGGTACAGATTTAAATATGAAAGGTATTTCAAGTTACCCAGCGACCTTTGCCATATCTGACGTCGTATTTACACCAACTACTTTGTGGTAAAACATTTTTAAAGGCGTGTATCATAATTCGCAAATAAGAAACCTGGATTCTTGGTTTTGTGTACCAAAAATAATCGATTCTTGAAAATTATTGTATTTATCGAATGTCGTAACTGAAGTTTGGTTGTTTCAAATATCACCAAAACAAATTCGCTCAAAGAAATTATTTTAAAAAATATGTAAATCTGTAATAAGTAATTTCAAATCGTTGAAAACTTTAGGCAACATTTTAACAGAAATTCAAAAAAAAAACACATTTTATTGTACGATACATTTCGTCGAAACTTGATTTAAGCGTGACACAACTGATAAAATATTAATGAAGTATACTAGTGCAGAAAACAATTAAAGACGCGTAGAAAAATGTGGTAAATAATGTAATACAAAAATATTTTATTCACTATTTAACTAAATAGCTATTCATCGCTTTCAAGCTGTAGGTGTTAATCGGCTTGGTTATTTCAATCAAGAAAATGTTATAAACGCGAATAAATAAGCAAATTTACCTATTTGAAAATTGTGGACAAACTTTCTTTCTAATTTTCATGTTATATTAATTATTTCCACGTCTCTTTTCATTCGATCTTTAGATTATTGTAGTAAGTATTTTGCATATACAACACATTTCCACAATATATAATATACAAAAAAAAATTAATGAATTTCCGCCTAATGTAAACGCACCCTTATTGGTGCATTCATTTTACGTGTTTGGTCACTTAGGTTTGGTTAGGTTTTAAAAAAACTGATCCGCTGTGTTCTTTTTAATAAAGTGTCCAAACTCACCTCCTCTACCTCTCTAGCAACCACCCTAAAATCTTGATTGGTTGATCAGTTCATGTAAACGAAGTAGAAAGCTAACCTAAAGGCGGAAATGGTCAGTTCTTTTTTGTTGCTTGTTCGATCACTTCAGTTTTTTTAGTTTGTTTCGGTTAGCTCACTTTAACCAAAATGAGCTAACAAAAGGTATAAAACGATTACAAGTAATACAAATATCGATAGCACCGCCATGTACTATATTCTTGCCGTTAATTGACATCGATACTTTTTCCTTAAATTATAACTAGATATAATAAATACAGATTCGTCTATTGTATTATTTTGTACCACAAGCATTGATAAAATGGGAATAACTTAACCCATAAGCGCCCAAATTATTATTTTTTTTGTAACTCTTAATGTTACGAAACTTACAATTCGCCCAATATTATTTTTACGAGCTTTCTTTTATTGTAATTCATTACATAAACTCGTTCTATAATTTTTGTCAGTTATGTGAAACAACTGTATGCAGTAACTAGCATAAATTAAATGTTAAGGACTGGTGGCGCCATCTAGTAGAAGTTATAAAAGTGTGTTATACCACTCAGAGATTTAGTTGCTTTATTGATACTAAATACATTTCTAAAATACGCTAAATACGAAGCGATCATTCTGTTTACTTTTAAAACTGAAAAATAATATTTCATCAAAATAATAAAAAAAAGTGAAGGTGATAAAAGAATTCTTTTTCAGTGTGTTTACAGAAATCTGTTTGTCATAATGACTGAAATGCAGAACTGTAAATATTATTCGCCTTGAAATAGTCGCATTGAGAAATAACAACTATAAAAATGCATTTTTTTTCTTACATACTATCAATTCACGAGAGCAAACTACGTGACAAATAAATATAATTGGCAAAATTTATAATTCTCAAAATTATGTCAATTTGCCAAAAGGTAGCGCTAGAGACAGTAATATTTTCGTTTATTGCCGGGTGGATTTAGCAATTATTTTCAAGGAATACACTGTTATAATTTATGATGTTTAACATTAATTACTTTAATTTCTTATATAGGATACGGAACTGGTAAGTTTATTACAAAAATTTCTTTTTTTATTTTTTTCAAGATAGTGCCATCTATGACGCAGAAATAAAGTTTAAGTCAATATATTTCCGTTCAAAAAATGGGCAAACAAAGCATTCTGCTAGATTTTTGTAAAGAAATTATAATTTCTTTAAACAACAATCCCGAAATTTAAATTTTATTGTTCTACTGTGCTTTATATTTCCCGTGCCTATGTATATGTAGTTATATAAAAAAATAACATTATTTAACATTTATTAAAATTGGGTAATTTATAATTAAATTTAAATAATACAATTTATAATTACATAAATTCAAAATCATTTAAAACATTTCTTTTCCATTCTAATTTAACTCATTGGAATATATACATACTGTGTTCCATTGTCAGACTATCTGGCGTCCATATTTTCCCGCCAATAGTTATAAATATTGTTGTTTTAACACTAAAATTGTAGTACTTAGATATTACATTACTTATTATAGTTAATACCTATTGTCTTAAAAAAAAAAAAAAGATTTAAGATACTAAGATCGTTAAATTAAACATATATAAGAATAAAAATAATAAAAATTTGGTTTCCATGGAGATTTTCGTTTCTACTGAATATCTATTCATATTCAGACTCCAATAAAATCAATTATCGGTGCTGCCATCTACGATTAACACATCCAAATTCTACGCTTACTATTTTCTCACACACATCCAGCCGGACTTCATTCATGTCGAGTGTATTCAAACAATGGCTGCTGTAACATATGAGTACTATTGATTCGTGTGTGCGACGGTGTGCTTTGTGATGATATGATGTGATTTAGTTTAATTATAAAAAAATGTGGATACCAACAAAGACGAAAAAATATGGCGTTGGTGAGTGCAGACCTTGGATGCTATTATCTCTATTTTGGTTTAATGATTCCTACTATCACGTATTTGCAGTTAAAACGTTAGATAATATTTTGTTTTGATAATGTTTACGTCGATTCACTAGACAACTCCATAAACAATAAGGAACGAAGGATGCGTATTACAATTTTAACAACTGCCGGTGTTGATACATTATTAAATATTTAAAAAATAAAATACAACAACAGTGCATTTAATAATAGTACTGTCCTGTAGATTGTACGCAAATTGTGTGTTTATTTTTAAGTTGTTACAAATTAAAATTGATGACATGTCATTTTGTTTATGTACCTAGTTAAATTTTGTTTGTTTTCCAACTGTTAATTGGAACATTTAAACAATCAGTTTAAGGTACTGGAATATGGGGGATGCACAGTGTGACTATTTTTATTTGTACGCGTGTGTACTTTCTTGACATTTTTGTCGTGATTGTACATTTTGATGATCTGTGCAGACACAACTTCCTGTATTTCTTGAGAGATACATTGAAACGCTATTTCCTCTTAAAGACATCGCTTGAATATACAATTAGAGACGCAGGCAAGTGGAGGCATATATCCAGGAGCGTCCCCAGTGTCTCTTATTCTATCTTTTGCATCACGTTCCATCGAATATTTTACACCGAAGCGGTGTCATTAAACTGGGAGTATTTTGTTTTGTTCCGTTTATTTTCGAGCACGGTCTGTTGACAAACGTTAGAGCGAACGGATCGAACCTAGCATAGTTTAATATTTCCTCCCCGATGGGTCTTTATTTTAAGGTGTCTATTTTTTCGAGGGGTTTCCTTCCTGTGCTGCGGCCAGGTTTGCAACAGATGTTCGGATGTATAGAATTTCACTTCTCGACTTGTTCTGGCCGCTGTAATGCATATAATACTCACATATGTTAAGATTCGTTTTTTTTTTATTATTTTTGGGTCAAGCTGTTGTAGAGTTTCTACACACAACAATATAATATGAGCCACATTGAACTTTGTAACACTTTTGAAGACATTCTTTCCGGCACTAAAGGAGATAACAAAATTTAGATAACACAGATGTGTGTGTATAAGTAAATATTACGAATCGTTATATAGTTGTAACAGTTTCAGAAAATTTACTCGTATGCGATCTCTTTTTTATCTTCTTTTTATTTACATTCCTTAATAAAATTTGTTAATCCTACACCTGCAGAACCCTAATTTAATCACGAAATAGGAGCTATAAAATCGAAATAAAAATAGCATATTTACATGTTGATGTATTCGGAATTAAAAAAAAAATCTATAGACTTTTCCATATGGAAGTACTTTAGTGTAACGCCATTAATTGAAAAGAGTTAAAAATTATGTGTTAATCTCCTGAAGATAACCAAACCTGAGATATATACCAAGACGATATGCAGAAAACAAAATCATAGTTATGAGAATTATATCAAGACGTTTTGGAACTACATCTGTAGAAATGCCATCAATTAGTGTAGCAAGGGTTCTAAACAGGCTGGAATAGGAGTACGTAGGCTTAGAACCAAATATTGCAAAAGCTTGCCCAAATACCCAAGTATTTTTAAGAGGAAACACTCACTGCTATTGAAAAATGCATCCAATTTAATATTGAATACAAGAGATCACAATTTCTGATGGTTAAAGAGCCATCAAGATGTTAAGCTCACACTTAATTAAGTCTGAAATAATTTGGAATACTTGCAGAACCGTTTTTCAAGCAAATGCATACACACACTACTGCAGTTCGGTAGGAATCATCTTCGCATCGTGACAGATCTCCTAACAGTACGCCGTGTACTGAAAGGACGCCTACAGAGAATTGGAATCAACACTGGAAATACCAACTGCAGACTGTGTAATGAGTGGACAGAGAACGCTTACCACATTATGTGTAAATGGGAGCCTCTGGGCGTAAGAAGGCAGTATTCAGGATATTCAAGAAGGATGGAAATAAAATAGCAGATATTCTAAAAAAAAAGTGAAACACCATTTGGGGGTATAAATTATGGTAGTATGGCGCCGGAAAAGTGAAAAGTGAAGTAGAGCAGAGAACATTTTTTCTAGGAATAAGCCAAGCTAAAATTTTTCTGGGAACCTATTAACGTAAGGAATATGTTGATGTAGAATCAATCTAATACTATAAACTTCCTTCAAAATACTTTTCCTGGATGCTGGAACTTGCTCTTACCACTCCCCTTCCGAAGAAAATTGATATGCGGGATTTTTCTGATTTGCGACCAATCAATATGTTGCCTGTGTCAAAAATTTTAGAAAGATTATTGAAAATCAAATTTGCACGTTTGTAACCGATTGTAAATTACTTCCTCAAGTGCAGTCCGGCTTCAGGTCATAGCTGCGCTACTCTGCAATGTTCTGTGTAAAGGGGTTTTACACCAAAGTGGCACTCTACGTGTTACGTACAACTTTATACATGCGTGGTACTTAAAATACCATGCATGTATATCCAAGTTGCACTTCAGATCTTGTCTTTTTGTATGTTTCCTCCACGACACGCTCGTGACTATTTTATGTTCTATGGATTTTGGACTTGCTTCAGTTCGTTTTCTTTCCGACAGGTCGCAATCTATGAAATTAAATGGTTTTTCGCAGTCGTTACCAGTGCTATAAGGTTTCCCTCATGATTCTATTTTGAGCCCAATTTTATTCTCACTGTACACCGCCTCTTTATCTCGACAACTTCATTATTCCAGATCTTATTTTTACGCAGACGATTGTCAAATATATTGTTCATTTAAAATATTTGAACGGGGCGATGCTGTTGACAAGATTAACCGCTGATTTTGTTAATATCCACTCTGAAAAACCCATTTGGTTGACTCAATCAAATTTTATTTATATTGACTAAAATCTTTGTTGAAATATGGGCAAACAAATATATTGTTGGGCGAAGCAAATAATTTTGTTAATAAAATTTGTTTGTTTTAACAATATCTTTAGTAGAATTAAGCAAATAAAATATTTTGCTCAAATAAAAAGTTTTATTAGGTCAAATGTATGTAATACATAAAATAACTAATTATTTCATTCAAATAATGAGATATATACTGCTATGGTATGTCTCCCCGGTTGTTTGAACTCTATGCTGTTAATTTTCCAAGATCAAGTTTTGGCATTTCCGCGCGCAAATTCTCACTTATGTTTATATTTGTGTATTTTGCTAAGAATTTAGTAGTTTTGTTGGATGTATTTAATTGTTCCGTTAGTTAGTTTATTTTTCTTTCCTTTATATGTTTAGCATTTGTTATCTTGTGTTAGGTCCTTCTTATAAGGCGTATTCTATGATTTTTGCGGCTGGCGCAGCGCGCGCAGTTGGTTGTTTGTATATACGCGTAGGAGCGCCTCTTTAGGGCTCAGAGTCTGAATCATTGTCACGAATGTAAGTACATGTAAATTTTGAGCTCTTTGCCTCCATTTTACGATTTTTCATTTGTAAAGATTTGTTTCGGTAATTATTTTAATTTTGATCATTATTCAGACGTCTCCGCTTATTAATTGGCGTTGTATTATTGTGCACAATTTATGTATAAGGCCCGTTAATAATTTTCGTTTTAGAAGTGATCGCGTTTAGAGTTTAAATTTTCCGTTTTTTGTAGTTTTCAAATTAAGTTTATTTTAATCACCCCGGGGTAGGTGAAGAGAAGCTTTGGGCTTGTATTTTAATTTCATTTTGATTTTACTTGGTTCTCCACGTTGATTTAATAAAATTTTAGTTTGCTTTGGATTTTTGAAACCACGTGGATTTTTTGTGGTATAAGAAATTCCTTCTAGAACGAATTCACCATTTTGTTTGATAAAGGATTTGCATTGTCCTTTTAATTGTAGAGTCATATGCAGGTTTGTTTTTTGCCAGAATCTTATATTCATGGTTTT
Organism: Protaetia brevitarsis; assembly: GCA_004143645.1. NCBI lineage: Eukaryota > Metazoa > Arthropoda > Insecta > Coleoptera > Scarabaeidae > Protaetia > Protaetia brevitarsis. The sequence goes on from RXPK01000047.1 coordinate 1,650,795, forward strand.
AATTTTTCCTGTAATTTGTATTAAGTGTTTTTTTTTTTTTCTTTTTACAATAAAAGTTAATGATTTTAAATATCATCTTAAATAGTTCTTTTATTTTTGAATTAGCCACGTCTATTATTAGGGATTTTAAAGAAAGTCAAATTTTTCAAACGCCCACTTTTACTTTTAATGAAAGTTACTCTGAGATGTAAGAATCTGGCACCCTTTTAAATTCAAATTTGCTGAGCTAGCTAAATTAATTTTGTCATTTTTTATTTCTTTAAACTTATATGCTTGGACAATCAGTTCACAGCAATACGTTTAGTTCAAATAAAATTTTGTAAAATTGATTAAATGGAATATTTACTTCAAACAGTAAATTTTATTGACTCAAATAGAAATAACACAGAAGAACAAAACATTTAGTTGATTAGATTTATTTGCTTATTTGAAATATATATTTTTTATAATAATAATATTTTTGTTTTAAGCAAAATATATATTGTGCTTCATTTTACTAAATATTTAATTGCGGTTACTCCGTTTCTTTTTTATTTCAAACAATAATTTTGTCAGAATTACTTACCTTATCTGTTACGGTAGCTCTTTTATTCCTTAATCAACTTTAATATCAACTCTTACCACAGAATTTCACTATTCAATGAAGTGTTACTACAATACTGACATAACCTACCTACAAAACAAGCATAAATTGCATATTGCTTGCCGCAAATGCAATAGTGAATTTTCTTTGCGTACAGTAAAGCTAGACTGTTGGATCAAAGAATAATGGGTCCTTAATTTGAGAAGTTTTGATCTCATTAATTTATTTTGTTCTGTATGTGGCGTTTGCAAATTCTCCTTTGCCGGTATACAATGTTTTTTCCGGTAAATGCACCAAATCAACTTTTTATAATCGTGTTTGCGTGATATAGGAGAGGCGCCATCTTTACAACAATGGCTAGATCACATACACCTATTAAACGTAACTATATGGGAAGAAAACTTCGCCATAATAATAATGCTTAGATCACAAAACCTGTTTACAAAAGTGTGAACTAGGTTTGGAAAAAAAGTCATTATTATGTTCAATTATTATATTAAATTAATTACAAGTGTGGTTAGGGCAATTCTTATTTTTTTAATAATATTCAATTTGTTAATTGAAGAGTACTTATTGTTTAAAAAAAAAAAAATACATGTGGCTAACACAATTTACGTATTTAACAGTAGAATCAACTTATTCTAACTATATCACAAGACAGATTGTTTCGGTCCCAAATCTATTTCGAGTAGGGGAATTACAAAATTCTTTTGTTGTAGTGGAAGTTAGATATCTATAGAAGCTGACAATTACCCACTTGTAGCTATAAAATTCACAACAGAAGTTTTTTTTTTGTATTATCTGTATCAGTACGATAAGCCGCCGGAAATGAATCATAATGTTTACATTTACAAGTGATTAATCTATTAATTCAAACAGCAGCCAGTGGAACTTACCTTACTCGCTACAAACTCAAACAAGTGATAGGAAATATCTCAAAATGTAATTCACACTCCCAGCTTCTTATCCAATGCTTATTTTCAAATAGTATCTAGCATTTTAGAGATGTGTTATCTACTAAAAATAGATAATTTTATTAAATTTGCCGAAATCGCGTGACGCACGTAATTTACTTGCTAAATAACATTATTAAAAGAAATCAGATATTAAAGTTATCTAAGTAGATGTAGGAAATCCCTTCAGTGGGCGCCCATTCGTCTAAAACGCAAAAAAAAAAATGAGTAAACCATAGAGCAAATTTCCATCGCAATACTTTCCTAGTTTTAAATTCGAGTTTGCAGTGTTAATAGAAAACGTAAAAAAATCTTAAGTCGCTGTTGTTAATAATTCAATAAAAATAACTATATTGAAGTACACAAATGCTTGCGCGCCTTATAGTTGATTTATGACAAAATTTTAAACTTATCATGTGAAACAGTTACTGAAATTAATTTGCATTCACACTTGAATAGTCCAGCTATGTTGCACTAGGTACAAAGAAAAAAAAGTATGATACGCTTTAAAATGTCATTTGTCACGTGCCTGGATGCAAGAACAAATTTGGAATTTTAATTTTTTTATGGACAAACAAAGTCGAATTAAGTAGGAAGGAAGTGGTAGAAGGAGAAAGTCGATTAAGGAACAGAATCAAGAAGCTGGAAAAGGGCGAGAAACATGCAATTAATATAATAAGCAGGTGGGTTGGGTGTATGGGAGAGGCAAGAAAAAGAAAGAATACAGCAGTACTCACAGGATGATTTACAGGTACACACTAAATTAAGAAAGTACATAACATAATAAAACAGGATTACCAACAATAAAAGCGAAACTGAAACATTCGAGGCAAACAACGATTTCACGAGGAGGAAGATTCATGCAAGAAGCATCGCGTGGAAAAAAACGAAGTAAAGGTAGCTATGTAAAAACAAGCTACGAAAAAATAGTAATTAACGGAAAATCTACGAATGGAATAAGCAGGCTATAGGAATAAAGACTAATACCCAAACAAAAGGGTAGGAAAGTGAGACGAAGACATTGGCCAAGAATTGAATAACAATAGCTTAAACCAATCAGATAAAAAAGTCACGGCAAAGGAAAAATAAACGAAATTATTGAATAAAGAGAGATAAAGTTAAGGACATGGAATGGATGGGATACATATGAAGATGGAGTAAAAAAAAATGCGAGAAACAAGAAAAACACTACGAAATTAAGTAAGGAGAATTGATTGCATTAAGGGCAACAAATGAAACAAGAAAAAAAAAAGAAATAAGCACAACAAAAGGATACAATTTTTCAATAGTGAAGGTGAAGGAAGATACTTTGGAATTGGTTTCATTATAAATAAAGAAGCTCAATGAAGCGGCAATAGAATTTTGAAGCGATTTAGGATAAAGTAGGTAAAATTAAGTTACAAGGAACGTATAGGAACTAACAATTGGTAGCGTTCATGTTTTTTATGAAGAAATCGAATTTATATATAATTCACAGTGTGTTCCATTGAATCGGCATACTAGCTGCGGTAGATAAGACTATTTCCAGCAAATGCTTGAGAGTTTCAAGGCTTATATGCTTGTTCATAAAACGGAGGACAACGGAAGAAACTTGTCTCTGAACCATGCGCATTTTGTGCCTGCAAGTGGTATAGGATGATGTAATAAAAAAATATAACCAATGTGTCTTTTTGATTTTTTAGTAGAGAAATATTTTTTTTTGCAAAAATGGCTCTAGAAAGAAATAAAAAAAATATTAAATCACAGTTTTTACTGTGTAATCGAAACCAGCATATGATACTCGGGTCATTCTTCAAAAATAATCATTTTTCAGATATTAAAATAGATGGTTTTGTTTAATGTTTAATTTCACTACAAAAAAGTTTGCTGGCACCACTTAAGGCCCGTAATATCAAAATAGCAGAGGATCAAGCTGCGTTATACTCTAATTTTACCTTATTGCATAGAAATACAAAAACTTGTACCAAACGAATGAGATTCAATCCAGAGGAATAACGCAAATAGTTTTTTTGCTTAATATTTATTGAAATTTCTTTATAAAATTTAGTTTATTGTTCAAAAAAAATCATTAACTATAACATAATTTTATATTTAATGACTTTTCTCTGTAGTTTATTGTAGTTTTTAATTAATGACAATATTTTCATTTGTTTTTCCATTTGATGTTATAAGAGCCTGAAGATGGCCAATATCGACCGAAACATGTAGCCTTTTATAGATTTTAATAAATAGAATGAACAACATTTTTTGTTTTGCGTTTGAGTATATTCATACATTCAAGTAAAAAAACACTCCAAATAACAATAGTTTAGTTAAACGAGTAGCTGAAGTAGTATACCAGTTGCATCGACGATAACAACAACCATTTTCCCAACATTTTTTTGGTATGCATTAAAGCACTAAATTTCACGTGTAGATCAGCAGAAAATATTGTTGCTGATTAGCTCCTAACAGCATTTTTTGCATTCCTTTAATCATAAGTGGGTAAACAAGCGATTGTTTGAAACGTAACGCGGTTAGCAATTATATATTTATTAGCCAATTACATAATTCAAAATGGCTAATCTATGACCTATTATATTGTGTTGTTTATTGCATGCATATTTGATATGGATAAATATAATATCCATTGAAACATTTATCATTGTTATTGGCCGATTCGCTGGAAATACCAATTAGGGATTGGATCTATTCCTGGCAGCTATTGAGGACAACCATGCAAAAATTTCCACCGCCAATGAGATAAATACAAATCTGTGTATTTCCATTCTAAAACCATAGATAGTAATTTTATTAATAACATATACGTTCGTCTATAATCTGTACTTGTACAAAATTCATTTTAGCAGTCTGCACGCATGTCAACAGTCACTAATTTATACCTTGCTCACTATTAACCATCTATTAAATCATTTACAAATATTAAAGTAGCGCTAGTGATGTGAATATGATAATTCATTTGATTAGAACTTAAAACGCTAACTAATTAGATCAACAGCAATCATAATATGTTTTCTAAAGTAAAATGGCAATAAAAGTTGTATGTACAGCCACGACATAATGAACATTACCGACCTTAGACTATAGAATTTGTCGTACATGTCGCACAAAGGATGCTTATATTATAAATATTTTCACACAGGGCGAAGTGTTTGCGTTAATTCAATACAAAATATAGTGTTAGGGTTTTTATCCTGTACCACAACAAAGTGGTGTCACAGTATAGAGAGATAACAGTAGAGACAGATTGGCTTCCCGCTGTCGTCCGTTTTTCGAATCGTAGTAAAATGAGCGTGGCCGCTGATAAATAAATCTTATTGCGCAGCACGTGAATCGTGCACGATCGTGCATTTCATTCAAGAAAATTTTGGCGGGGCGCTTGTGTTTATAGCAGCACGTATGTATGTGTATGTATCAATCACGATAAATTAAATACCACGTTTAGGCACTTAGGTTATGTCGCTATGATGTTCACCCCCATTTTATTTTTCAATTTCGTTTGTTCTCTTGATCTCTTATTTGTGAATCTTGGTTTACGTGTACGGTGTATTAGCCACACATTTTATTATTATTTTTTTCATAGACAGTTTTACATACGTTTTTTTGTGTTCAGTTTTAAGAGATCATTCATAAGTATTTTAATATAATCAATTGTACACTTAAATGTCAAAAATACTCACAACTATGGGACTAGTAACACCACATACTATGAAAAGGTGTTTTAAAGTATGAAGTGCACTTCAATGTTTACAGTAAAAAGTATCCGAGAGATCAACATTTAATTTTTTGTTTTTATTAAAGGTTGTAATGTAGCAATACATCATAGCAATCATTGGTGATGCTTGATGATGGAACCAGAGGAATTTGGATCAACTACCTGCATTGGTTACAATCGTAGGCATACTCCCAACTGCAAGAATAGTGCGAGAAATAATTACAATTGAAGTTTTTTCGCAAAATTCGTTGCGATACGTTTGTGGATATTTAATATGGAAATGTTTAAATGTTCACAATTGTGATGTTTGTGAAGCATTTTCCCAGCAACACGATCAGTTAGACGATTCAAGGTTATTTTGCCATTTAAAGGCATATGAACATGCGAATAAGCAGAAATTTGGAAAATTAAAAACCTTTTTTTTATGTCATAGTATTCGAGAAAATATTTTTGAATAATTTTGAATTAGTGTCTCCACAACTGAAGTGATTGGAAAAATTCATAGCACATCAGTTCAGTTCTATTAATTTTGAACATCCAGGTTAAGAATGTGATTATTTTACACATTGAAGTTTGTAATTTCAAAGATGGGTTTCAGGGTACACATAAACACATTAAATAGAAGCACGTGTGAAATCGGCATGAAGCTTGACAAAATGAAGTGACAAAGCCATATAACTTCATAAAGTTGTCAATAATATCAATATGTAAACAACTTTCGACTTGCTACCTTTCGTTGCTAGAATAAAGTTTTGACCAGTACTTTTACTATACTTCAACACTTTATAATGGTTACTATACATTGCCCCTTATTATATATATATAATATATATATAATATATATATTATATATATTATATATATATATATATTATATATAATTATATTATATATTTATATTATCCCACGCACTATTTGCGTCCATGCATTGCCATTTACATTACATTTTGCGTCCTCGACTATTTTGCGTCCGCTATACCGGACGACAAAATAGTTCGGCCTTATTAATCGAGTAAACCGCTAAGAAAAAAAAATGTCCTACGGGCCCGTTGGTCATGCCACCACCATTGCCAGGTTTTTTTTTCATATTTTTATTCCACCCGTTAGTACTTAAGATGGAAAATAGGTGGAAGCAAATAGTGCGTCATAATGTAAAATTCATGTATAATTTAGTTCACAGAATGCCGAAGAGCCAAAATAATATACTCATCCCGTATATTTTTATTACATACGCGCATTATTTTGCTTCCTTCTACTTGGCAACGTCGCACCATATAGAAGAACCGATGAGGTTAGTGATTGTAATCAGTAGCATATGTATGACACAATTTAAAAAAAAATGTTAGAAGTGTTTCTTTTGCTTTGACTAATGAATACATTGTGAAGCATTTAAAAGTGTCCGTTAGTAAGAGGTGCCCGTGACTTTGATTTTTTTATAGATGTTTTTTTTACAAAATGTAATATGTACCAAAATTTATAATTATTTAATTTATATACCGTTTCTCTTCCAGCATTTCTTTTTTTTTTTGATACCTCTACATAATTTTTCAGTTAGGTTTCTCCCATTACTTTATTTTAGTTCAATAAGCCAAGGATATCTCCCAAAACAATTACAAAATCCAGTTTGGCCACAACAACTATCTTTCAGTTATACTTAACAAATTCTAGAAGATGGATATCATATGATAGATTTCACTATTGTACTAAAGTGTCGACTATGTATAGACCACCTAATAAATCAATTAGAATCAAAAAACAACTTTAATCTGAGAAGATTTTGCCACACGGGAAAGTGAAATCGACTATTCTTTCTTTACAATTTTCTCAATTGATTACAGTATGGTATATCATAAGTAATAGCACGGAAGAACTGCAAAGCTTGAAGTATGGCACCTGGCGCCTCCACCAAAATAAAACATGTCATAGTCTTGCTTATCCAATAAGTGGGGAAATCCACATTTAAAATAGATTTTCACTTCAAATATGCAAAAACTTGCATTCAGCTTAGGTATCTGATTTGTAGGATGGTACTAAAGTCTGAGGATGCTTCTTCATTAAACTTTTTTACCTGTTTAATTGATATATCGACAAATGTAAATAGCAAACATTTGTCGATATATCAATTAAACAGTTATTAAGTGTTTTCTTTCAATGACCTCAACCGACACATAGATTAAGTTGGGTTAGGGTTAAGATGGTGGATGGATAGGTTTCACTGCAATCTTTTCAGATCTATGTGGTCACCTTTTTTCCTAGGAGACACACTCTAATTTTACCGTTTAATTAGCTCTACTATCCTCGAGAGCGCTCTTTTTTGTTTTTGTTAGCTGTGGGGTTCTTCACGCGCATGACTAGAACCTTGTCTCGCCAGGTCGTCGCATTAGCACAGTATATGAACTGGTGTTTTTTCCTCCTCCTGACAAAATCTGCAAATAGCATCATCTGCCAGGCCAATGTTGTACATATGCCGGTTTAGTTTGCAATGACCAGTCAGCAGACCTACTACCATTTTGACATCTTGACATCTTCCTGTCTTTACTCAGTAGGTTCTAGCAAATTCACGCCTTGTCCTTTATAATTTTTTTGCCTGCCTCTGTCCTGGTCACTTTTGCCACTATTCTCTGGACTCATCATGCGTCTAGTTTCTAGCTTTTAGTCTGTAGTTTTAGATGAGACGACATTTGTTATTGTTTATACATATCTCAATTGTTAATTTTTAATATGCTGTTTATGTATATTCTGTGTCGCACAGTTGCCACATGCTTATAAACGACATATTGACAAGTGCTGCTACCTGCCGTTACAATTACTTTTACACATTCAAGAAAGTAGTTCTCTTCTTCTCAAATGTATCGCAGTATGCTGTACGAGCATACTTCCAACGCAATCTGCCCACTAACATCTTTCATGTTGATCGACGATAAGACATGGCACTGCTGCACGATGAAATGCATTACTTACAGACGACTTTGAAGTTTGAAATAGACCGACGGGGTATATGAGACCCTGTAGGTTTATCATGTTGGTTATAATAAATAAATTTGCGATTTGGTAATGCCAAAAGAAGGACCAACTCTGACGAAGGACCTAACAAGCCTCGCTGGAAAGATCATCCGCTCTCTTATTTCCTCACTTTCGAGTGGTTGGGAACCTATGCCGATGCAGACCGGGTACCCACCTGATTTAGGGCGCTTACACTGTCCCAAATTACCTTAGACTCAGCACTTACGTAACGAACGCCTAAGTGTAGGGTGGTTCGATTTTCTGACACAATTGATGAATTGCAGCAACCTCAGCCTAACTACACCGTTGTATCTCTGCTGAAGCTTACCGTAAGAGCCTCTCTAGGCTCTTTACATATATTTCAGCTCCTATGCCGTAGCCAGTTCCAGAGGCGTCTGTATACCGTTTCAGTCCGCTCTTACCGGAGTGCTTTTCGGTCCTCTTGTCTGTATTATAATCTGATATTATGAAACATGGCATCGCGTGGCATCCCCACAAAGAGTGCCTCCTGAAATTTATTCAATAGTTTTTTGTAGTCAACGCTGCACGATTTACTTATCACTGCTTGAGTATGCTATATACTATTTCCTTGTATGTAAATATATAGCGGTGGGGATCGATCTCATTGCAGCCGTGCCTCTTAAAGACGGTAGCCTTTGTACGCCACTTGGCGTTTTGACCGCTTCCGTTTACTACAATTTTGGTCATCATATCTACTACTGCTCCGTACGTTATGCTGGGTCTATAATCATAATGTTTCCATTTGCACTGCTTTTAAAAGTTGTTGTGATATATAGTGCCGGAATGCCAGTTTCACAATAAGAAAATATGAGATGCATGAGATTTCCTGAAAATATATGTTCCGGCTCTATATCAAGATATAATTTAACACGTTAAAACAAACAATAGGGAAAGATTACTGTTAATTAAAGTTGGTTCGGTGGAATTTTGTGGCTGGTTTCATGTATAGTCCTACATAATTGCCAAACGATTCGACTTTCATATTTTTATAAAATAAAAAATACCTTAATTAATTATCTAATCATTAAAATTTATTATTACAATATCTTTCTGGACCAGTATATACAACATTGTTATTATGGCCAAATGTTAATGTACTGGACAACACACACATATACCAAATAATTTCAAATGCAAACATGATATCTTGATATGAATGTGCAATATTTGTTAAAACTGATTTTTTTGTATATGATAAATTTTAAGAACGGTAGATATTAGTGTTGCAAAAATCACCAGATATCAAAAACCGGTTAATCGATTTTCAGTAGCAAACAACTTTAGGTAAAAAACCGTGTATATTTTTTAAGTTAATTAAGTTATAAATACCTGTCTTCTGACTTCAAAAATGGATTTGGTTTTGAAAACTGGTTCTGGTTTCAAAATCAGTTCTACCAGTTACCTAATTGCACTTTCTGATTTGAAAGCCATTATTTGCCACATCCAAAACCGGTTTCACATGAAACAGGTTTCGATTCGCAGCACTAGTAGAGATACAGAAAATGGTGTAAAGATTTAAACAAAAGAAGGCGTAAATTTTAGGTAAATCAGCACTATTACAATACGTAGATGATCTACTTATTCTGGCATCGAATAGATTAAATGATTGATTTGAGCCTGAATATAGATCATCTTCCTAGTCCTTTAACACCGCCTATGTATTATTCCTTAGATACGAGTAGTATATTTCTTTACATAAAGAGTGTTAATTCCCTTAACTAGGCTTCGCAGCCTGTATGGTATTTTTCCGGCAGATTAGCTTTCAAGTTGATTACTTCCCGCAATAGTAGTCTCTACCGTTCCAATGAACGCATTCAAAAACAACGTGGTGGGCTATCTTCTTCTCGTTGTTGCATATTTACATATACAGGCCTATCTTTAGAGACGCTTATTCTATGTGGATACTATCTTAGGCAGCCGTACCATGTTCATCGATTCGGTACGCGTTCCAAGCTGTATTCGGTTGATAGCCGGCACATCCGTTGCTAAATGCCTGGATGTTGCCTCATCATCCCTTTGTTGTGTCTGTCCTTATACTGTTCCAGTGAGCCTGGTGTTTCTTTTCGATCCACTCAGTCACTGCATCACGTATCGCAGTATTGTTATCTCGAGAGCTGGGTTAATTTCAATGAATTTTATAGAAGAGTCCTTGCTAGCATTCGCAAGTTCATTGCATGCTAAGCCCTTATGCCCTAGCATTCACACCAAGGTAACTTTATTGTGTTTAGTCAGTAGTTCAAAATTTACCAAGCAATTCCAAGTTATTTTTGAGGTTACTTAATAGAATACTGCTTTAGAGCGGTTCGATTGTCGGATAGGATACTGATCAGCTTTGTATACCAGTTTTGGGTTTTGCTGCCTAACCATCCCCGTTCAAGATAATCTTGAAGGGTTTGTGGAATTCTTAGTAATTCTCGGGCTCTCAACCCATGAAGTGTCTCTTAGAGCTCCCCTCGGCTAGTTCGTCGGCTATTACACTGACCTTTACATCCTCATGTCCCGGCACCCAAATCAGAGACACCGTGTAGTCTCGTGCCAGTGCATTGAGGAATTGCTTGCAGTCTCTAACTAGTTTTGACCTAGCTACGGAGTTCGAGACTGCCTTAATGATAGCCTGGCTGTCAGTCATTATTAATTTTCCTCCTCATGTAGCCCCCTTTTGCAATCATTTCTGCACAGGCTGCAAGGGCGAATACCTCTGCCTGGGAGACCGTTGTATGTTTCCCCAGGCTTATGGATATCCTTTGATTAGGACTGGGCCCACAAGTACCGGCTCCTGTGCCTTGGCTGGATTTGTATCCGTCCGTGAACCAGTTATCATTAGCAGTGATCTCACTACGTGCCTGGTCTCTGTTCGGTATGGAGATTTTCACTTTTTCAGTGAAGATAATTTCGGGTGCCATGCTGTCCGTGGGCATTTGCAGCAATGGCCCGTCCAGCATCGTGTCCGTAGTATAAGTGTGCCCTTGTTGGTTTTCAGTCTAAGGATCGCATCCATTGCCTCCGCTCTCACATAAAGCTCCAGCAGCGGATGGCCTACAATGGTCTCCTTAGAGGCGGTCCCTCTGCTGTTAATTGCACCAGTGATACCCAGCAAGGGTTATCATTAATGCCATTAGTTATGACATTTATTTGTCATGTGGTCAAGATGTTGATTTCAAGTTAGCTTCGAGTCAAGAACCACCCCTAAAGGATTTGGATTCTTGTCTGAATTGCATTTTTTCGTTATGAAGAGTTGGTGGCTTTAGGTCATCCAGCTTTCTTCTTTTCGTGAAAGAAGCTAGTGTAATTTTCACAGGATGAAGCCCTTTACTGGTTTCAAAGCCCTCTGAGTTCTGAAATGATGCTTGTAAGAAGTTTGCAATTGGTGATATTTTCTTAGCAGTTCTTTCATTTGCCAAATACTTCCAGGAAAGTAAGTATATTTTGTTTCATAGGACATCAGTTCCAAGGTATTTACTTCGTACCAATATTTTTCCGATAAGCATAAAATGTGCTTTAAAATCATAATAATTAGGAGTAATAAATAAGACTATTTCTTTAACACTCATGTTTCTATCAGCCTACACATACAAAATAATTCTCAAGCATTAAAAAACGGTGCTAACCTGATTTTCAATTCAGTTAGCTATCAAATTAGACCAAACTTCACACAGTGTTCTCGACTGGCGATATATACTTTATATCGACTAATTTGCGTCCATCACGAAGGAACACAAAAATACAATTTTATATTGATTCTATATTACTCCTTAAATATGCTATATTGCTTCCTATATACGTTTATTTCGACCAATATGTGGCAACGTGGCGGACGCATTATACTTACAACTTTATACAAAAAAATATACATCGGACGCAAAATAGTTAGCAGTTTGTCTGAAAATATACGCAGTGGACGCAAAATAGATAGGCAAATGTAAGGAAGCAAAAAAGTGCGTAGAATAAAAAATCGTATAATTTTATTTTAAAGCTACAGCGATAAAAAAGTGATCAGGGTTATCCATTTTTTCCCGCGGTTCAATATACGTCACTAAAATGCTTCTAACTACGCTCCTTCCTGGGGACGCACTACGACCGCGTTATGAAAGGAAGCAAAATAGTTAGCGGGATGTAAATATATATATATATATATATATATATATATTTATATATTATATATATCAATAATAGCGAAATGTAAAGTTATTTTTCTAAAAAAAGAAATGGTTTATATGCACATGCATGTTTATAATTCACAGCTAATATGTCTTACACCGGCTTTTTCTCTTGCATCTACTAAATTTCGACCCATTCAATAATTAAATACATGATATAACTCTGACATAACCTCCGCTATAAAGCATAGAGATCAAATTTTTAAATTTTCCTGCACTTTTCCGGTAGACGCATAGGAGGATGCGCGTGGCCGCTGACTCCGTAGCATCAATGTGATCAAGGTCATTAAAATAGGACGAAGAATTTCATTCATAAACGGGTTTCATTCATAAAACGGGTTCTGTCCATATATCTAATACTACTATATTGCGTGTCTCGTATAAAACCAATGATAAAAATTTTCGCCGATGAAGGGAGATGGAAAATGAGTTTCTTTGTCTGACATGGTTCTACGATTGTTTTGCGCAAGTGCGAACGAAGCAATTTGGTAGTGATGGGGCATAATCGAATGATTCAATAATCAAAATGATGTGATATTCGTTGGAAGAAGAGTACAAATTTTTCCTCATTTGTTAAGAGAATGGCCCTTTTTTATAGTGATATATGCAACGAAATTTAAACCTTTATGCCTCTATAATAGCGATAAGAGATGTACTAATTCTGTAAATATACAAAAGTGGATAGATGAATCGTAATAATACTGGTAATAATACATTGATGTTCATATGAGAATATTTATTTCAAACTATACCTAACAAATTCAATCAATTTACATTATTTACAAAACACAATAGGTATTACACTGATAAAAAAGGATTCTTTTTAAAAGCTAGCAAAGTAGTTGGGAAAGGTGAATAAAAAAACCACTTTTACATTTATGATTTGGAAAGAACCATTTGTTATATTTCTGATGTATGTTCTCATCCTTTGATGATATTTTTCCTCATGATACAATCGAATAGATATGTAGCATTCAATAATTATTTTACATAATTCCATGCAATGATTATTAAAAATCCCTTGACGCAAAATATGTAAATTCAGTTTAGGGGTATTAAAACTGAGAATTCTATTCCATATAAATGCTTTTATGAACATCTTCCCAAGGTATGAATATCCGTGTAACCATCGCTATCTTTTGCTATCACGGGATGATGAGAGAAAGGCGGCGGCATATTCATGCAGGTTCATATGAAGTAGTGTACGACTTGTGGTAATCGGTTGTATGTTTCAAGTTTCAAGAAATCCAGTATTACCTGCATAATTCATATCCATTGTTTCTACAGTAGGAAACTGGGTACTTCTATCATCTATTACTAAAATCTCGTCATGATTGATAGCCACTACAAAGAAAAATATACATTCAACATATCGAAATAGAATGGATATATTAAAAAAAATATTTTACCTGTTTCTTTAACTATATGTATATCAGTTCTCGATGTAGATGTACTTTTATCTGTTACTGTAGGAATTGAAGGTATGGCTGTGGATTTTAGATAGAGACTTTTTCGCCCAAGTATTTTTGCATTTGGTTCTATAAAATTCTCCGGAAGAAAATGAGCCGAACAAATCAATAAATTGTTACATCATCTTCATTTGACAATCACAAACATTTTCCAGGCAGATCATCTGTTGTCATCTTTAGGAAATCTGAAGAAAATGTAAGTTTATGTTACTACAATATTATTCATTTTATAACATTTGCTTTACCTATGCGTAGAAGCCTTCACGTTTTCCTTTGTTTGTTGATGCCCACACAAATAGCAATATCGTACCATCTTTATGTTCCAAAAAACTAAATATTTATAGACTTCAATTCTAATTCATGACAGTTAAAATAATATAAAATAATCAACAGCAATGGATATAATCACAATATCACCAATAAACAATGATCAAGCGTTAACATACGCACAGTTGTCAACGAGAAACACATGTGAATGTAAACAACTGACCAACATGGTGCGAGAAAGATGCATGTTATTTAAGGTTCGCGCATGCGCATAATGCAGCCAGAACGTTGTGGCATATCCGATATAGCTGTCTCCCTTTGATTTCGGAATTTTTGAGCACATACCCGCAATATAGTAGTATTATATTTATGGTTCTGTCATTCTATACTGCTGGTGGTGACAAAGAAGTCCTTTACTGTGTATGGTTAAAACATAAAGCTATTTTGTGTTAATATTTTTGTTTTGAGTTGACAATATTTAGTCCAGATTTATTTCATAGCATACAACTTACAGCAAACATTACACAAAGCGGCTGGTAGAGTTTAAAGTAATAAAGCAGATTTTGCGAACTAAATATTGTTTAGTTAGCGAAAATGTTGGTTAGTCTAACAAAAAAAGAACTTAGGAAGTAATCATATTATAAGATTAATTAATTAATTAAATCTCAATTATTAAGTTATTAAGTCATTGATTAGAGCTTCGACATTTCCAAACAATAGTGTTCGAGTATGCTATAAAGAAAGAGGTGTATAGACTCTTTCATTTAATCCAGACGTTTATTCGATTCATTATTCATTTCATTAATTTGAATAAATAATTAACATAATTATAGATCAAGAGCTAACGACAAAAGAATGTCACATTTTTTTATTGCTGTTGATTCTTAGGTTATTATGGCAGATTTTCTTTCCGTTACATGAGAATTATTTCAGTATATTTGAAAATAAAATATATCTAACCTAGAGACACATTATATTAAACGATATCCTTGAATACAAGATACTTGTTGCTTTTATTGTTGTGATATGGTCAACGAACACCATGTTTATGTACATTATTCTAAATTCTAACCATAGACTAACAACTTGGCCAAGATTTATAAGGACAAAGTTCATTGCACGGTTATGAATTGTGTTGTCGGAGATTAAAATTCTTCACGTTTTCTCAAGGTATTCCGATTAAATTACAGAAACCCATTACACATCTACGTTCCTGGCTTCATCAGTGCCACATTCTTCCTTATCGCGCGCGATGTGTGATAATTTCTAGCGTATATCTTGTGCAATGAACAACTTAATCTTCATTTATACTTGAGTTTTATGGTTTTACACTTTTATCTTTAGTGTTTTATGTTTGTCCGCTCTTTTATATTACACATTATTAAGCGAAAACGAATAAACGCGTCTAACTCAGTAAAGAGTAATTTTTAACAATATCGCATAGAATTTTTATCAAGAGTCAAAAACTCAAATGAAATCAAGTTATTTTAGAAATAATTTGAGAAATTTCTAGCCGAATCAAAAGAAATAAAAGCAAATTCAAAAGGATTCTTAATACACGTGTATATAGCTTGTTGCAGATATTAAATTGCAGTTGCAACATTTACAATTCTTCCCAGCGGACAAACTGGAGAGTAGAAACTATAACTATTACTATCATACATATAGTATAATATATAGTATTTGCTAAATACTATTTTATTCAAAACTTTCATGAATCACACACACAATGACTTATTTGAATGTATATAAATTAACAATAGGACTTACGAAGAATAGTTTGTGGTTTTGTTTTTTTATTATCTATGGAGAGGATTGTCGTATTACGTCAGAGATAATAAATAAACCCACTACCGGTATTGACAATGATTGGTTATGCTATCTATTATTAGTTTTTGATGTCGCGAATTTTTTAAATTTTATAAACAAATTGTTCATAAATTTTATTAAGCATAACCATGTACACCAGCGACACATTCTAATTGTACGACCTACAGCATAAAATAGAGCCTGTATGTGTAGCATGGATAGTGGACGGCTTATGCATTTACTGCCGTCTTGGAAAAATATAAATGCAGATGTGCATTAATGATGCTATCGCCAGACTACCAAGAGCAGAAATTGAAGCAGCAGTTAGTAGCACTCGTCGCAGAGTAGATCTAGGTATAAATAATGACAGCAAACACTTTGAACATATTTTGTTTACTTTTATTTCTAGTCATACTACGTTATATACTATTGGTACTCTTTTTGTTTTAGTTTGTTGTCATTTATGTATTTATTTCGTGACATGACCAGATATTATTTGAATATTAATACTGCTACTACATTTTGTTATTATCATTCTTTTGTTTCAAGGAGTTTGTAATGATAGGGAAATTATCACTTATAATGGGATGTTTTCTTTATTTTCCGGAAAACGGAAAAAGATATCATTACGCGGTCTTCCCCGCCACTTTCGTCCGTGCGTAGTATAAATTATGGCGCTTAAAACAACGTTAACCTTTCAAACAAGTCCAAGTTTTTTTAGTTCGGATAAAAACTTCAGAAGTTATAGCAGGTTTAGATTTATATGATTTGACAACGCCCACTACATTATTTATAATTCAGAGTATGACAAAATGTCTTAACAAAAGTGGTGCGTAATTAACTGAGGTTTGTATGTATGTATGTAAGTAAGTAAAAGGGTGGTGTTACACTGCGACCTAAAAGATCTATTGTGTCCCCTATTCTTGCTGTTTAACAGCTGGCCTTCCAGTCCTATTCTTTTAGCAAGTGTAGGAGTCAGAGGGCCCAGTCTAGGTAAGTCTCCCTCTTTCGATTTCACATGCTCCCAGGTGAAATGCCCTCCGAGTTGCACAGTGCTACGCAGTTTGAGAGGAGATGGATGGGTGTTTCATTCTGTTCCCCACAGAATCTGCATTCAGGATCTTTTTCCAATCCAAGCTTAGTCAGGTGTCCTTTCAGTCTACAATGGCCTGAAAGTATTCCTGTTAAAATGCGAACTTTGTTCTTACTCCAGGTTGAATGCATTCTGTAAACCTCTTCTGGTTATAAGTTCCCAGAAGAATTTTACTTTGCCTCATTCCCTGCTTATTTTCCCAATAACTGGATTTTCTCTGCTCCATTTCTATTTTTAGTTTCTTCAGTATTGTACTGTGCTACTTAACCGCAGAAGGGTCAGGCCCTACAAAAGGCATTCCAGCCCTTTTTTGCGAGGTTATCCGTTATTTCGTTTCCTTCTACTCCTGTGTGACCCGGAACCCACAGGAGGGTTATTTTATTTCTTTTGCCTAGCTCATTTAGTTTTCCTAGGCATTCCCAGACCATCTTGGAGCTGATTTCATATGAGAAGTGAGGTTTGTAATAAGCTATTTCAAATTATAACTAATTTTGAGAATTGCACCACTTTTTTTTTAAATTTACCATTGACCCTGTCAATTACGCCCCCTAGCGGTCATGTTTTAAATTTCAAAATATTTTCTTTAAATTTCTCATTGCCACTTTAATTATGATTTTTTTTCCCATCACTACAGCTATTGTAATTTCTAAGATCGCTGGTCTCCACTCTTAGTAGGACATCCGATATATAATATACATAACCTTTATATAATCTCATAAATTCCAACAGGAATTCCTTATTTTTATCCTTTATAAATTTATTGATCCACCAGCCCTCTGAAACAAATTCTTAACCAAATTTTAAATATCCTGTGTTTGGAGTAATTTGAACAGATCAAGATGTTGTTTCAATTATGGCTAAAATATTTCCCTTGCGTCCTAGGCGCCCTTTTTAGTAGAGCGGGTGAGTCAATAGTCCGATATTGGTCGATATTGACTTTAATCTCTTTAATATCTTAAATCCCTTATAAAATATTTTTCAATGTGGCTTCATACCTGACGGAACGAAGTGCACGTTCTAAAAATATTTTCATGTTCACGGCGTTTTCCAGGACCGTACTCAAATATTTTTTTCAAATGAAACCATACTTATTTTTTTAGGCATGTTTATTTGTTATAATGAATCACTACAAATACATATGTTCAATCAATTTGTTTGATATTTAAACGGCTTTTACTTTGTTATTTTAAACTGAACACCCTATATTTTTTTTTATTTCATCATATGCACTTTTTTATGATCTTTTATTTTTGTAGGCTATATATAAAACTTATACTTTCTGAGATAATTTGACATTTTTAAAAATTGTCCCTCAAATAACATTCGTAAAAGGTAGGCGGTGAAGCTATTTTTCATGCCATTACCAAACTGTCAAACACGCTCTGTTAGTAGAATTTTCTTTATTTAGTGTTAATTAAAATGAATTTCAATGGAGCTTGTTGATATGGTGTATGTTTTGGGTGAAGGAGAACGAAATTCTATGCTTGCTTCCGAAATTTACGGTCAAGGATTTCCTAATCGCAGATATCCCACCGCTCTAGCGTTTGAAAGACTTCAAGAAAGGTTTGAAGATACAGGAGAAATTAAATACGAAAAGCAAGATCGCGAGAAGTGTGTTACCCATGAAGAAAATGACTTTACTATACTATTAAACGTAGTGCAAAATACTCATGCAAGCACACGTACAATAAGTAATGATCTAGGCATCAGCCAAACTTCAGTATCGAGAACTTTGCGAAAATATAAATTTCATCCATTTTATATTCAATTGGTTCAAGAACTTGATGCTGGTGATTTTCAAAAACGTTTAGAATTTGCGGAATAGGCCTTGGAAAAATTTCGCCAAGAAAATATACCTTTTTAATTATCTGTTATTTACTGATGAGGCAACCTTTCACAAAAATGGCTATGTAAACCGCCATAATTCTCATTATTATGACACAGCAAATCCCCATTTCATAAGACCATTAGATCACCAACATCGATGGTCTATAAACCTTTGGGCAGGAATAGTGGGATCTCACTTGATTGGACCATATTTTTTTGAAGGAAATGTTGACAGAGAAGCCTATTTGAATCTTTTGGAAAATCAATTACCGATTTTATTAGAAGGTGTTCCACTCAATGTAAGGCAGAGAATGTGGTTTCAACAAGATGACGCCTCAGCCCATTATAGCAGAGTAGTTAGGAGATATTTAGAAAGAAATTTTATGGATAGGTGGATAGGCAGAGTAAGGTGGCAAGCACAGTATCCAGAATTAACAAAGTTAGATTTCTTTCTATGGGGCTATGTGAAAAAAATTAGTTTACCAAGAACCACCAACAACAAAAGCAAACATGATGGATCGGATTCGTGACGCATTTCGCACAATAGCATGCTAATAAATTATTTTTGACGCGATTGCAAGTTTTTGTTGAACAAGAAGGAGGCTATGTCGAACATTTAATGTAATTTTGTTTCTGTTACATGTTATTTAATTTTATTAAATTACTATATTGCTTTTGACAGGTAAAAATCTAGAAAAGTTGTTTGCTATTTTTGGGCATATTTTTTTCTACACTAATATTATTTTAGTTATTATAATCATTCCACAGCCTACTCTTTATGAATAAATATCTCATTTGTGTGATAAAAATGTTTAATTATCTCAGAAAGTATAAGTTTTCGATATATCCTACTACTACATATCCTACAAAATGAAAAATCATAAAAAAGTGCATATGATGAAATAAAAAAATATACAGTGTTAAATTTAAAATAACAAAGTAAAAGCAGTTTAAATATTGCAGAAATTGATTGCTTCTGGAGACCACCCTGTATAATTTTATCAAATAACATTCAATTCATAAAAAAGAAGTTTTCCTAAGTTATACAGCAAATTTTAGAATTCGATTGTTAATGATAATGCCGACAAAAAAAATGTTAAATGAACACGTGCATTTTGAAAATTTTATGTAAAAAGTCAAATAACTTGGCAACCTCGCATTTGAAATTTAAAACGAACGTATTTGTAACATTCATTACAACAAAAAGACTTGCCTGAAAAAGTAAGTATGGTTTCATTTGAAAAAAATAAGTTGAGTACGGTCCTGGAAAAACTGATACACTTCGTGAACGTGAAAATATTTTTAAAACGGGCACTTCTTTAAAAATCTTTATGAGAGATGTTAAAGTCAATATCGGCCGATATCGGACTACTGACTCACCCTGTATATATAGAGGGAGGATATATTGCAAAAAAAAGTATATAAGCTGCAACGGTGTGCATGCCTAAATCTACACGACAAAAAACAGAAACAATCAAATATTTTAATATTTTCGAGTAAACAATAATTAGCAAGGTTGCAGTTGTTCTTGTTTAGAATGCAAGGCCTATCTTAAAATAACATAATCATTTCTAACGGTTCTACGATTCGATCACCTAGCCCAAATAACGATTGCAGTATTATTGAAAGTTTAGAATTGAATATCTCATTTTGCACCACAACAAACTACTTGTTATGTCATATTCCTTTGTCATCCTTTCGTCTTATAGGCGATGTTCTTGTCTACACCAACTATTATGTCCGCAGTTTACATCTAAGTATACATCCGCAGAAAAACACTTACGTGAACAATAGCTATCACAAAGGTCTCAACGTGCGAATACTTTTAAACCCGACGTATACAGCTAACGCCAAAGTGGTCGACGGAAACTATCAAAATAATTAATTAGTTTCTAAGTCGTGTATCATCCATCCGCAGTTGTATCACAAACGCCGATTAGTTGTGCAAACTATTCCATATTCATAAAGAGATGTTTATGAGACATGTACCATCGCCGTCACTCATAATGTCCGATCGGTGAGGTATATCCAAGGGCACGGTTACAGTCTATCGTTCCCAGCTTATCGAGTATGGGCGCGACAAGTATAACAGAGGTCTTATGCAGGTGGCATGGGTACCCAGAGACGATTCGAATGTTTTTTTTAAGGATTAAAAATCATTTAAGATTATATCTAAAGGAGAAATACTAACAGTAAAAGAAGCTTTTTTTGCTGTTAATTTATCTATTAAAAAATTTAGTTTTTGAATAAAGAATGTTAAGTATCTGATGAATTATTAATATTAACATTAGTGTCATTAGCTGTTACTCTGTCTATTTCGTGTGTCTGGATATTTTTTTTAAACATCATATATTACATTCATGACATGCTTTTACCGTACTAATAAAAAAATATTTCTACGATTAGTTCTTAGCCGGTAACTACAAAAGACAAATTCTCCGAACGGAAATCTCTGCCAAAGTCGAAAAGGTTGTAGCATCTTTGTCGCATGCCGTAATAGTATATTAAAGTACGAGTTTCATAAGGCATGATTTTGTCGCACGAGTTCAAGTTTAGAAAACGAGCCGCAGGCGAGTTTTCTAATGAACGAGTGCGACAAAAAGCTTTATGAAACGAGTCTTTATACTATTTTTCTATTTTGCATTATAAATTGATAATAAATACTTAATAAAATCTCATTAAAAATGTTGAGTTTTAATTTTTATATGAAGTTGGTCACATTGACATACGATTGACATTTGACGAATTCAAAATTCAAATTCGGCTATTTAAATTGTTTAAACAATATATTTCATAATATAGTCTCTGTAAACTGTAAAAAATGAGTGATACTGAGACAAATTTATCTTGTACGCCACCACAACTGCGTGAAATTGCGGATAACGCCGTCATAAATTTATTACCGAAAAAATCAAAAGCAGTATATGAAAAATGCTACCATCAATTTGAACTATGGGCTGTACAGATAATGTCAACACAATATCTGAAAACATTTTATTGGCATATTTTGAATTACAAGGTAAAATAAGAATCTCTACCTTATGGTCTATGTATTCCATGCTTCGTTCTTGCTTTTCCATTTATAAAAATACAGACATATCAAAATATATTAAATTACAAGCCTATTTAAAACGTTCTCTAGGGATACGAGGCTAAGAAACTAAAATTTATGCATTGAAGATATTAATAAATTTATAGAAGAAGGTTCTGACGCATTGTATTTAGCAATAAAGGTACGATATTATTTGCAAATGTAATTTTTTATGTAATGGATTTAATTTTAGATCGTTTTAATAATGGGTTACACAGGTGCCTGTAGACGAGATGAATTAACAATATGTCCATACATGATTTAGAATTTAAGAGTGATATTATTTTGGTGACAGTACCTAAAACAAAAAATAATATCGTAGAGTTTTTGCAATTACGGATGAAAGATGGATTACTTTAATTAAAAAATATGTCGCCCTGCGACCAAAAATATTAATCATTCAAGATTCTTCCTTACATATCGCAATGGTTATTGTATATCGTGCCCGATTGAATTAATACGATTGGCAAAATGCCTAAATTAATAGCTGATTTTCTAAAATTGCCCATTCAGAGCTTTATACGGACATTGCTTCAGACGTTCTAGTGCTACACACTTAGCAGACGCAGGCAGTGATTTGCTGACTATAAAACGTCATGGTGGATGGAAGTCATCTGCGGTAGCTGAGGGTTACATCGAAACATCTATGAAAAGTAAAGTGGCTGTAGCGCACAACTTATCAGGGCCAAGTACATCTGGTCATTCTAGAGTTATATCATCGAATGATTCTCAATCACAAGAGTCTACCATTAAAGCCAATAACATAACTCAGCAAAACTTTGTTACGAAGAATTTGCCTGGCATAACAATACATGCTCAAGATACTTGTTCCGTCAGTGTAAATGTATACAGTAATTCCACGTTTCATAACAATAACAATGTAAACTAAATTTGTATAGAATTTTTGATTAAAGTATTTACAATTTACATGCATTAAACGTCAATTTTGCTTTCTGTCATAATGTATTCAATACAGCCAACCTATAGAAATGAAAAAAGGCGTATCACAATGAAGCACTTTTCGATACGCAAAAGCGTGTTACAATTGCGTTTTTATGAACGCAAAATAGAAAAAAGGTATTATCTTTCGGCACGATTGTCTGATCCCCGAGTGTAATGAACATATTAAATATTTAATTAATCAAGCACTTAATATTTTCTGTTAAAAATACAAATTTTTATCAAACGAATTGGCAAAGAAAAACAAATCTACAACTTTGAAATTAAATATAAAACGCAATAATTGAAAAGTTTGTTTAATTCCTAGTATTTATCCTTTAAATATAATCTCAAACGATTTTTAATCCTTAAAAAAACATTCGAATCATTTCCCAGTACCCGAGGCCACCTGGATAAACCTCTACTTGCTCCGCCTACCCGATAAGCTGTGAACGGTAGACAGTGACCGTGCTCCTAGATATACGTCAACAACCGGACATTATGAGTGACGGCAATGGTACATTCATATTCATAAAGAAATTGTTGTATCCATCCATATATGTATATGTTGTAGATTTTGTTGCAGTTACGTGATTGATGTGCAATTTGTAATTACAAACACTCCTACGTTGTCCTTATTGGATTTTGTTTGTTCATTCATAAACTGTAACTGTTGTAATTGTGTACAACTTTCCAAATGGAATATATGTGTATATACAGAGTTTTCCACAGTTAACGTAATAACAACTAGGGTTTTCTATACTTATTTTCTGTTTCTAAAATATTGCAATTTTTGTGAAAATTTTGAGACTCAAGAGTGTTGCACGTAAATTTTCACTCCCCTTAAGTGCCAGACGTCTCACAGTTTAAAATTGTCAAGCAATAACATCATTTCGCCAAAACGTAGCATACAGTTTCCTCCATATTATACAAAATGACTAAAAATTAGCAATGTACCCAAGAATTTTTCAAAAACTCAATTTTACCAAGCATGTGTATTCTTATATTGTTGGGAGTAGAATTAAATTCAACACCGATTTGCTGTAAAATTACCTATATATCTTCAATAGATTTCTCTTAAATTAGTCATTTTATTTATTAACGCTTTCAAATAGTCGAATATTTTAACCTGGTAGGCCACATCCTGCCTAGTATTTCTAAAGTGTGCGAACAAAAGATCGCAAATAGGTTACCAACCAAAAAGGATTCCTCGCAAAAGAACAGTATGGATATAGAAAGGAAAGATCAATTTCTTCGAATGTTTTGCAGTTTTGCAATTTATTTGTGCTGCGTTTGGAGAACATGAGTACATAAAGATGTTCCCCTAAACTTGTCCAAGGAGTTTGACTCAGTATGTCCTAAAATACTTTTAGCAAAGCTAGAATATTATGGTTTTAAGGGAACGAACCCTAAAATGTTACTTAGGGATAGGCGCCAAGCAACTGTGCAATAACCGGCTCTCTAACGTTCGTGAATTTATTTAATTTTAAGAAGTAATTTCTCTTCCTTTCTATAATCAGTTGGTATATTAAATGTAATCAGTGTAATCATTTTATTTCTTGATTGATCAATAAAGACATATTTATATATTAGTTTAAGGAAATATACCCTCGAGAAAAGAGATTACATTAAATGAAAAGTTTTATAACTTCTGATTTTCGTCATGTTCAACGAAAAGAATACCTTTTCTTAGAAAAGTGTTTATTTCAATTGAAAGTAGCATACTGTTTTGCCGGAAGACTATTTTCTTCTTAAGTACATGGTTTTCGACGAAAAGTTATCGTAATTAATGGAATGCACCATTAGTTTTGATTAATATGTTTATCATGTCTGTATAACTTCTGTTTAAGTAAGACAATACACATTACATATTATATTGTTATTATTATGTACATATTTGACAACATATTTTAGTTTCTTTCAAGTATTATTGAATTACAAACAGTATTTTAAATAAAAGAGCGGGACGTTTTGGTTTATCTGCGTGGACACGCATGTATATATTGATTTAAAACTTTTGCCTTTTAACGGAAAATGCAAGCACCTGTATTCAAGCTGAGTGCTTTCTTACGCGGAAGTATTTTAGTTTTATTCATCTTCCCACGTGCATATAAGTCTCAGATACACAAACAATAATGAACAAAAGTGAATATTTTTCGCGTGAGGTTAAAGAAATTTCAGAGATAGTTGGAACCTTTTTAGTTAATGCTGATTTACTTATAATCCAAGGAACTTTACAGTAGTATATAGTGTTTTAAGGTTTTAAAACTGTTATACACGGGAAAAAAAAGCGATCTTGTTGTTTTCAACCACTTTTCATGCATTTGGTTACAGTTACTAAATTATTACTTGATTTAGGAATATTAAAAATATTCCTGTATTCACTCAAACAAATAATTTGGTTAGTAGATTTATTTGAAGCTAGCGCAGAATTTATTAATTTAATTAAATATTTACATAGAAGTAAAATTAAATATCGCATTTTATTTTCGTATAGCAGTTTTCTCCCCATATAGTACAGCAGATGAGCAGATGTACTTATGTGTAGTAGAGAAATTGTCGCATACACTTTAAAAAAAGTTGCCTACAATTCTACCGGTAAATTTGCTTCATAAGGTAAAATTTCTACCATCTAGTAAATTTCACATGTTGATGTATTTTTCAAAGATTGTACTGTAAAATTCGTGTGTAATATTTATATGAACTGTATATTTGCTGAACGCGTACAGTTAAATAACCTAATAACCAATCACATTGCGGCGCATTCAAGTAAAAATAAATATAAAAGATCCTCAAATTTTTACCCAAATTTAAATACCCAAAAAAATTGTCAATTTTACACTTTTAAGTAAATTTTGATAGTAAACAATTGAAGAAATTGTACATGTTTTTTTCCTGTATTTTCCTTTCGAATTTTTATTACATCTTAAACTTACATAAAAACGCTATAAATTTTACCGAAATCTTTTTTTCCATGTTAAATATTCTAGAAAAAAACATGTAAACCAAAATTTACATGATTTATTGTGGTAAATTCACAACGTTATTACATGTAATATTCCTAATTTACTATGGCAAAATTACTGTATTTTTTTACAGTGTAGATGGCGCATCTCATCCTATTTCATTCCAGTAACAGATAACATTTCGCACAAAATAGGCTGGAAACTACGATCGTAACCAGTGTTGCCAACTCGTGGGAAATTTCGCGATTCGTGGGAAGCTTTGAAGTCGAAGGGAAAAGGGGAAATAGCATGGTATTCGTGAAAATTTTGTTTTGCATAGCTAGTTAGGTGCTAATGATTATTTAATCAAATTAATAATTCGTTAATCGGTTCGAATAACAGTTTGCGATGCGAAAAGTAAAATGTTTAATTAACAATAGGATTGCATATCGTGCAAACACGCCGTTAGAATACAAATGTCTGTTATTCTATACATGATCAATTTTCTACTAATAAATTATTTGTTTACGTTATTTATAGAACGGTGCAACTATATACTAACTCACTACTACTTTATTTTACTGGTGGGATCAACCGCGTCATCACGAGATACGCAAGAGCATACCTTGTATATTTGTACCATGGTACATATGGTATTTACTGTGTTTCGTGTATTCGTGGGATTTTTTAAAAAAAAAGAGAAATTTTGATAGTTCTCGTGGGAGATTCTATACTTAAACTTACTTGGGAACACTGATCGTAACATACTAATCTGGTATATTTACTAGAACGACATCTGATAGGAGTCATCGCCATTGAAAGAACGATTTCTTTAATGGCATACAGGATGCTAGGGATGGTCACTGCAACCGACTCCTCAGTTCTACTAGTATTTTACAACATTGAATGTTGTAAAATCCTGTAATGTTGAACATTCTAGAGATAATTCATTTTCATTTCGATTAAAAATTATCACGGCATTTTTTTGTGTTTACGGTTAAGTCAAAAATGAATAAATGTTATAAGAAAAGGAAAAACCTCTTGAATCAAAATGCTTACGGTTTTCTGCCAATCTGCATAGTTTTCAAGTTCAAAATAAAAAGGACTTGAATCAACTATCAAATATCTTTCACTTAAAAGAATAAACTGTTTCAACGAAAAATATATTATTTCCGAAGAAATGCGTAAATTTAAAATTAAATTCCTTTTCAAGGAAATGCCAGATCATGTGGGCCACATAGAAAACGCAAAAAACTATTGGTTTAAAGCAATTCCTTTTAAATAAAAAGGATATTTCTCTCAGTGTAGGCTTAAGATCGTTGGAAAGTAATTCAATTTCCTACTTGCTAACTATTATGAAATTCTGCATAATCTGCTAACTTGGCACTTTTTCATATCCAGAGAAACTTGAGTAAAATCTCTTGCCGTGGGATTCCAAATGTTCCATTTTCTTCTCCATATATTTCTAATTCGTCCGTTTAATTAAAACCCGTTAACCGGGTAACGACTGACATTGCCGGCGCTGACGTTTTATTGCTTAATTGCGTGTTCGAACGTAATTACTGACCAGTTTTACAAACAACTTCATTCTGTTTAAACACTGCCATCTTTAATTCGAACGATCCACACGTTGTAAACTGTCTACTCGTAATTGCAACAAATGCAACGCCCTGGGTGAAATACTTTGCTTTTTACGATGACAAGAGTAAATATATGACAAGCGAACTAGCTGGTGATTGGAAATACAATATAAAAGAATTGATTTCTGATGATAATATTGTACCGGAATATTGCCAATAAATTTTTTCATAAGTATTACAGTAAATACAAGGTGAACGATCAATAGAAATTACTATTTAAAACGCAAATATATCCTACAGAAACTAATCCACTTTAATTTGGTAAAACTACAAACAATTTTTTATACTATTTTTCAATTTCGATGTAATCATCAATTTGACTATTTTTTTAATTTAAATTAAAATTCAGGGTTTTTTATTTGATGAGTTTTTAGTACTAACAGTTGAATTTCAATTTGACGTTTGATTTGAAATTTTATGTTTCAATTTGAAATTATAATCACTTATACCTCATAACTTTGATAAGTTTTTTTCAAATATTTTGTAAATATGGAAAATGATCAATGTACTCCCCCAGAAATACGCGAAGTAGTGCAAGGAACTATTGATAAATACATTCTTCAGAAATCGAAACACGTGTATGGAAAGAAGTTTCACAAATTTAGTAATTGCTGAGAGCAACATAATATACATGATATAACAGCAAATGTAGTTATAGCGTACTTCAAACTGTTCCGATAGACCAAAAAATCTTCTGCACTATGGTGTAGTTATTCAATGCTGCGATCATGTTCAATATCCGAAGAAGTGTAGACATATTCAAATTTGATTTGCAACATCTTTGCAGCTTCCTAGAAGTGAATTGTTCACGAGTCATTGTTTTAGACGTTCATCATCCGTTTGGCCGATCTTGTAACAATGAAATTTCATTCTGCAATAGCGGAAGGCCCTATTGACAGGTCTTTAAGAAAACTAGTAGAAGTAGCTACTGTCAGTACGTCCAAAATCTTCCACTTCTACTACTTCAACAATCTTTGCAAGGGAAGAACAAATACCTTTCTCCCAGAAACATTGCGAACCTTCCACTTCAACAACCTTCGTTTGTCACAAAAAAAAAACAATTCATACATATAGACAATAATATTAACCAAAATTCCAAACATTTATCGGGTTTTACCATTAATACAGCTCCAAATTCTAATGTATTGCTATGGTACATACGTAAGGTGAACCATCAATCGTAGTAGATGTAATTATCATTTTATGTACACACCTGTTTGTAAGTCCAGTATAAACTTGGGTTTAATCAATTTGCATCGTAGCCGTGGAAATTAAATGTAAATTTATCGTCTGGTAACTGTACGATGTTTCGGTATCCTAGGATTCGACTTGACTTCAAAGGGGTAGAGATTCAATGTAATTTGTATGAAATAAATGAATTAAGATCCTTGGAGACAGGAGACTGTTTTTATTTTTCATCAAGCTAAATTAATTAAATCATATTCCTGTGGTATATTCGACACCGAAGGGAATCTTCTTTGTAAATCAATGTATTTACCTTCGACCTAAAAATATACAGAAGGAATGTCATGATTGTTCAACATTAGAAGAAATTTGCTGTGTTAATACCTGGGTACGTTTTCTCATGTGGAATCATACATCTCTCTGCTGTTTTAAGTATAATTGTACACTGTAGATGCTGTGAAGGCGATTTTTCCCTTGATTTTTCTGTTATCGGCGATGTTCTCCCGATGTGAATCCTTTCTGCAACATTATTGGTTTGTCAGTGCGAGGAAACTCCATTTCGAAGTACTAGTGGAGTGTATGCAAGCTGATATTCGAGGTATCTTGTTCAAGTACTGTTTAAATTTTTGTGTAAATAAGTATTTAACATTTCGAAAATTTTGAGGTTACTGTTCATATTTGTAAATGGCAGTTGAAATTAAAATTTTAATATATATATTTAGTATATATAATATAAGTTGGTAGATGTGGTTGGTGGTTTTTCTGTCTTATGGTAGCGGGATATTCAAAGATTATTTTGATAATTTAGGAATATACTGGATAAAAGATACTTTTTAAATTAAACATTCTGAATAAGTATACTCGCCTCGTGTAAGAGGCTTATACTCTTTAAAATATTGTATACTATTAAACAATAAATTGTGTATGTTTTGATATTCACACTGTTTTCATTAATATAAACGTATTTAATACAACGAATGATTAACATTAAACTATAAATTCAATATTTAACAAAGGCCAAGCATAATAATATACAAGTTAGTTATTTAGGAGATACCAGACGTACAGCCATTTCGACAACGTACTGCTGTGTACTGAATGAATTAATTGAAAACTGCAAAATGAATTTTAAAAAGAAAAAGAAAATAAAATAGCTAGCTCAACGGATAAAATTTTAAAGAACGCAAAAGAACTATTAACCTCAGAGTTACCCTCGCGAATTAAAACTTGAATCTAACCACGAAAAGTAAATTGTGAGTGAAAGAAATCTGACTTTCTTATATACCCGAAAAATTGAAAGAACAGAATTTTTTTTTAACCCAAAGAAGCTAATTAACAGTCAATTTTATTAATCAAAAAGGATTAAATTACAATTTGTGCAGAAAAAAACCGTGAACTGAAGGTTCTGGCCCAAAATAAAAACTGCACTAGATTCTAAATTACAATAGAACAATGCTATTTCCTATGCAAAGCAAAAGATTAGTTTGTTCAGGAAGATTATCCACAATCTAAGAATTTCAATTTCAATCCACGTGGTTTCAAATTAAAATAAACTGAGCGTGGACAATTTCTAGAAAATTACTAAAAATAAACTAAAAGCAAGAATAATGCTTCTACTCACCCAACTAAGGTGATTGATAAAATAAAAGTGAATCAGAAACATTTAATAACGGAAAAATTAACTCTTTAAACTATAATGAGAAAAAAATTAACTAAAATGTATCTTCCCGAACAAAAAATAATAATTGATCTTATATCTATAATGTGCACACTTCAATATACTAACAACTATTACAATAAGAATTCCTTGATGGACTAAATTTTTAACAGAAATCAAATCTCAATATCAAATGAATTACAAAATAGCAACAATGATTTACAAGAATACGTCTACTCACGTTAATGGTCGAACAAGGAACTGCCTGACAAAACTCTACAATCGTTTTTCTTACGAAAACCCTCTCTCAAAAACGTACAACGCAAGCGCACAATTCACCGACAAAATCTAGTAGAATAAGCATTAAATCAAACTAGCAAACGCTAGACAAAAAAATGAATGGAATTAATTTAGAAAAACTTAACACTTAATTAAATAAATCATAGAACAAACTCTTTAACTAAAATTTATACAAAAATAAGCATAAAATTTGTGAAAAACTCTCGGTAAACTGAAACAGCTGTTTTAAGCAAATCAAAATATGCAGCTCAAAATACACTCAGCAAACATGGGTTGCTAACCATAGCAGTACCTACAACATAGAAAAATATAAATAAGAATAAATATAACTACTTATTGCTTAGAAAGAGGGGAGATTACTAGTGCGCATAATCTGCAGTTGTGAATTCTAGATATATCAGGTATATTCGTACGTTCAAAGCCATCTACCGAAGAGGGATTATATCTTTAGAATATCATTAAACATAGAAGAGTAGGTATCTGTAATAAAAAGAAGTTAGATTTAAGTATAAAGT
The DNA here is from genome assembly GCA_004143645.1 of Protaetia brevitarsis. Lineage (NCBI taxonomy): Eukaryota > Metazoa > Arthropoda > Insecta > Coleoptera > Scarabaeidae > Protaetia > Protaetia brevitarsis. The sequence goes on from RXPK01000047.1 coordinate 1,681,964, forward strand.
TTTATTAAGATTTTTTTTTTTAAATATTAGCCAGTCGAATCTTAAAAAATCACAATAGTATATATATTAACGTTTATAATAACTGTACTATTTCTAAACATGAGTGAATAAATTCTTGTTATTTGTTTATGGCTAAACATAAGTAAATGTTCATTTTCACCATAAGAATTATAATTTCAGTGGATTCAACTGATTTTACCATGACTGCACATTTATCGAAATCGTCAACCATTATTAAACCATCATTACCGACATGGAAGCCGGTACTCTTAAAATAATGTTATACACCATTATGAAAAGGTAACCAGAGATACACGTAGTTCTTTACTTAGATTTATTAGATAGAGTAATATGCATAGTTATACTCACGTCTCCTTAAATTGAATTGAAAAATTCACAATTCTTGACATCATCATGGGATTCATATAAATCGTTTTCACGGTGAAAACGAACAAAGTAGCAAGATTCTTCTTAAGTATTAGTAATAAAAACATATACTATTTATCGTTTTAATTACAATCATCAGCTTCCAATTCCTTAAAACCAACAGCAAAATAACCATAAAATAATTTCTGTCAGGTGATAGTTCCAAGTACTAACCCCAAAATTAAAAAGACACTGAAAACAGTCCTTCAAGGTTTATTTTTGACCTCTGATCTGACATGGCTCTGAAGATGGCTTTGTAGCCGAAAAATGTAAGCCAATATATCAGTACCATTGATTGAGTTTCAAAGTTGTTGTTCGTTATCATTAATCACCAACTCAATTTGGACATAACCATGGAAAATAATAGGTGTTGATTTTTCTTTCAGATTAGGTTTGGTGGAGACTTAATAGATTATATTAAATAAATAAAGAATAAACGTTTTATTTATTCATGTATGAACATAGCGGCAGTAATTTGTTATTTACTTTTTACTGCCTCGTCGGAAATTATTTTGCATATCTTGCATAATACTGTTATACAATCAATTATTCTTACGTTGCTTACTGCATTATTACACCTTGCAGTTAAGTAATTGTGCCAGAGGCATACATATGAACTAACGTAATTTTAGGGCATAATTTTATGCTTACAACCGGTCAGAAAATCGAAATCGAAGTTCGAAAGTCCACAGGGTGTCTTATTGTAACTTTGTTTTTTCGTTTTTGTAGAAAATAATGCGTTTCCTGTCTAGCAGCAATAATTCTTAGTACACATATTATTATGTGACTTTTTACATTGTTGCGAAAACAATTACAACGTTCTAATTAACTAGCACTAAGCACGTAATTGTAATTGTGACATAATTATATTCCGCCCAAGTACCACTTGTTTTACATTTACCTAGTTCGACTAATGTTAACTGTCGGCATTTTACCAATGTTCGCTACTTTTAACTATCCTGTTTGCGCATTTCCTTGACTTTGACCTCAGTGTTACGCGGAACAGTTTCTAATTTCCAACATTCCAACATTTAGTGCAATATATAACACGTAGCCATAATAGTTATATTGCTAATTGCTTTTAGAGTTGCAAAGAAAGCAACTCGTTCAAGATATTAAATTAACGGTATGTTATTGTTTCAGGGACAACTAATAGCGTAAGGTACCATGCTAAAATGACTAACTTTTTATAAGAATTTGAATTGTGCGTATGAACATTTATGGAATTTACAACAGTTATTTAAAAAATGTAGTTGCATATACACGGATCTTGATCTGTACCATGTACTTTTGTATGGGGCTTTTGTAGGGGTTCGTATGATTTCTTCCAGTTTTCCCTCTCTAGTTATTAAAAAGGAAATATAAAAAAAAATAATGCTAAGTTTGCTTTCATTAATTGCTCTATATTATCATCCTACATCTATCTAAGTTACTACTTATAGTGCATTTAGACGGGTCGGTCAACGTTGATTGTTTACAGAAATTATTACAAAAATATTGTCATTTTTATATTTTTTAAAGTAGTCCTTAGGCATCCCTTAACACGTCTGTCGAATAAAATTTGAAATTAAAGATGACGAATGATGTTAAAATAAATAAAGTCTACGGCGGGCCGTGCACTTAGTCGGAATGGTTAAGAATGTTAAGGGCATCGTTATTTTGTAAGAATACTCAATACTCAATGAACTGACTTTATTTACAGAACGTAATTGTATTACATTAAAAAAAATCTATTACTAACTTCACACTAGCTGTTGAGATATCACATTTCTAATGCCTGAAAATCTCAAGTAAGGAGGAATCCATGAAAACTCATTCTATACGTGTTTCTGCTCCCTTTTCTGAATTTTTAAATGCTTATGTTAGCAATAGTATATACTGGGTGAGTTTTTTCATCTTGGACAACGGAATCACTCTAAAACACTGCATCAAATCAAAAAAATATCTTAATAAGATTTGTTATAGGTAGGGGGCTCACTGAATGTTGCCGAACTCGATTCCCCCCTACCCCCAGAGTGGGAGGGGGGACAACTTTGAAATCTTAAATGGGAACCCGCATTTTGTATTGCAAATTCGGATTCTATGCCATCAAGTATGTAATTTTTGTTTGAAACTTTTTTTCGATTCGTAACAGATTGCGCTGTGATCGCAAAATACATGATTGCGAACGTCTAGAAAAAATACACAAAAAAGAGAAGCAAGCAAACATGATTTTGTGTTTTTTTTTAACATAAACTAACAGTTCAAAAAGCCATGTGTTCGAAAAATTTATTTATTCGCAATTGCAATGCTATTCAACGATACAAAACCGTACTTTATTCAGTACTTGACAAGCTGTGAATACTTACACATTGTCCGATCCCCATTTACATTATTAATTATTAATACAATACAAATACCCTGTAGATCATATGTATTACATAACCTGTCATCACTTTTAGTATGTCTTGCTTAATTTTTCTTTCATTTCCTTTTGTTTATTCTTGTCGTATCTACAATGCGTTTGCGTATGCTACTGATTATTATAGCTAATAACTAATAACTTTTGATAACCTTTACACAACTATACTTAATGCATTATGAAAATATGTAATAAGTACTAAAAATCAAGTATTTTTTAGACATATTTAAAATATAAGCGCCTTTTTTATTGTAGGATTTAATAGAGCACGTTAAATAAAGAATATATGTAAATATTTAATTTTGATTACTCAATAATTTCGAGGCAAACACATAAACCAGAATTTATAGGACCAATTAAACTGGAGTTTTGTACTAACAATTATTATTTATGGAATTACTGACAATTTCTATAATAAGTGATAAAAAAACTGCTTACAAAAGTTACATATTTGTCAGTATATCTTTGAGGTCCTAAAGAATTGGGCTGTCTTGATATATTTTTTCTTCATGCTGCTAAAACCTCTGTTTGTGGATTGTTACCAGACAAAAAGGAGCACTATATACCAAAGCATACTATCTGCTAATTCTAAGCTAGACGCGCTTGTTTTTTTTTTTTTTTATTTGATGCGTTTGTTTAGTGAAAATAAATATTTTTGATAAAAAGAAAACAGTGTTTACGTAATACTATCATTAAAAAAAAATGGTACTGCCGTAAATGTGAAGGATAAGATCAAATAATTGTCTAAGTCTTTCATCGAAGGGTATAGGTGATACTTCAGAAAAGAATTCAAGCCGTAGCAATATACAGAGTGTTCATTGTACAATTTCAAAAACTTTGACGAACTCTTCTAGATTTTTTTTATTAGAACACCCTGCGTATTTTTGCGCAAAGGTGTGTCCTCACAAATAAAAATCTATTTTGGCAAGGTCGGAAGATCTAGTAGTTAAGTACAACTGTGGTATGTAGCAACTGGCCATTTTCTGCACTCGGATATCTAAGAATGAAATGGCATTCTCTTTTTCCAATTCCATGGTGAACTTGATTGAAGGTTTTATGTTTTTGATATCCGTAAGATATTCCTCTAAAGGTGATGTGTTCGTATTGCTATTTGTTCAAATTGTTCCCTATATATGGTGCTCAGAACGGGAGACAGAGGTGAACCCATCGCTATCCCAAACTCTTGTTTGTAGCATTTGTCCCTTGTCTGCAAGTACGTTGTTTCTACCCATATTGTTAGTAGTTCCATAATTGTTAATACTCAATGTGGTTCTGATGTGCAAGGTGCAGGGATTCTGTAAAGCTTGTTAGTGGTTTCACTATCTGTAGGATCTTAGCAAATGGATGGGATGGTGAATTTATAGAACTGACTATAGATCTGAATGGAATATCTATCTGGCTTGCGAATTTTTCAGCCGAAAGTACTTTTAAGATTTTATCCAATTGTAAGGATCTTAGAGCTCATCGTTCTTGAACAGTGACATTGGTATTGCTCATTTTCTTACAATTTTCTTTCTTGATGGCCTTCTCTAGTGATGTTCACTTGATTTTTCAGCTTGAATGTTCTTGGTTGCTGCTTCTTCAAGCGTAAGTCTCATGTGCTAGTGGGGTATATAGCGGCTAGCCGTGGGAAATTATAAAATATTTATTAAGAACTATATAAAATTTTCCTAAAATTACCAAGATATCAGGTATCATATTCAGAAGTGTTGGTTAGACACATTTCGCAGATTCCTTTGATTTAATAAAGCGGAGTTGCATTTCTTACATATCAATAGTTGGTGACCATGCTTCTGCGCAGCTTTCCGTTTTGTGACCATGACACTGAGTGAAGACAAATCCCATAACCGAAATGATATAATTAAATCCATTCAACTATTGTTACTCACCAAACCGTATTTCTTTTGATTATTTCGATGCAATTCAAAAATCTTCAACTCAGACTTTATTTAGACCATTCAACGTTTAGTAAATAATGCTAAATTTTATTAAAATTCCAAACATGTTCTTGTTTGCTGCAGTGATTTCGCAATTTAAAAGTTATACAATACGTAAATACTTGAAACAGGGAAAAAAACAGTTTTTACCCAACCCTGTAAATAAAACCTTATACTGAGAAAAATCGTCCAAATAACTTGTATATTTGGCATTTATATATTTGGAACAAGTTTATTCTAGTTGCTGGAACCAAAAAAAAAAAAAACTGTTGCAAATACCATTTAATTTGGAATAAACAAATAGGAATCTCTGAACTCGCGTTTTAAAGAGAAGTATAGTGTCCTAAATATACTTGCATTCGGTGCTATGCTACAACTCTCTTGATTCAAATAAATTTTAAAAAAAATGCGCCCTTGCCTTGCACACATTTGTATACGTTTAGTACGTTATCTACTTCGCACCTTCGTGGGTATTGGCAATTTTGTCTTTTACTGTGTTATGTTTGCTATAAACCTACAATGGAATTTATAGTTGAATTAAGGAATTGGGGGAATACGTTGGAGCTTTTAGCAAAGAATTGTAATAGAATCAATAAGTATTACTTATGACTACGCACTGTATATTTATTGATAGTAAAAGTATTATTCGTCATAAGTATTGGCACTATTACACGTATGTTAAAGGCAAATAATAATTTAGTTAAAACCAAATATTTTATTCTATCGGGACAAATAAAATGTTAACCTACAATAACTAGTTCATTTAGAACAAGTAGTTTATCAATTTCATTGTAGCAAATGTCAAATATGGTATAGATGAACGAAATGTTGTCACTAATATTTTAACTCGGAAATCTTGTGTTAGTATTTGCTGACGTCTCAATTTATATAAAAAATATTATTTTTGAAAATTGTAGCTAACATATATACACAAAAACATTATAAAAACTAGTAAAATACTTATATAAAATAGATATACAATAAATAAAACTGCCTTTTAATGAATTAAGGCGATTGTCCGACCAAAGCGGATAATCGGTCAAGACGGTTATAACCGATCATACCGGTTATTCGGTTATGTAACCGGTTATTCGGTTATGTAACCGGTTATCTGTTTATGGTTTATACATATGGTTAACCGGTTATGAAATCTGTCCGGTTACAAAGCACTACTAAATACTTAGAATTTCTATGCCGTATGTAAATATAATTTTTATCTGGGGGAACTGAATATTCACTTGTCAGCACTATTCTTTTTTTCTCAGTGTAAAAACATGGAGTGATAACGAACGCCATTGACAATTAGTTATTAAATTTTCAACGTGATCTTCAAAGGAATTTTTGACGTATTTACCATAGTCTCGAATATATCCTCAAAACAGTATAAAACTCCAATGTTTAAATTTAAACATTTAATTATGAAAAACATGAAACCGATTTTTTTCCATCATCTTTCATTTTACTTCAGTTAGTTATTAGTGAAGTTAATTTCAACATGATGCTGTTTTGAATTCCTAATAAACACACTGCCACCGGAACGGCCCTTTTAAAATAATTAAAAGCGGTGTAACTCTTTCATTTTTCATTTTAATGAATACGACGTGCTCCAACATCGGCTTAATTCTCCCCCGGTTTCGGCTTTGTCCTCCTCTCCACGTTCTGCTCGCTTCTTTTTTGCCGACAGTAGTAAATAGCTCTTTCCTTCGCGTACCATTCGGCATTAGATGGGCGGAAAATAAATTGCTTTCTGGGCTGGAGCACGCAGGCATCCTTGTTTGTCTCTCGTTTCCACGGCAGTTCCGCTTCTTCTACGTTCCTGGTGAGACTAATTTATTTGCCACTCAAACTATTAATAAGATTTCCTGTGAAAAGATTGCCTCCCCGTTTTGTAATTAAATCACAACTACGTACTACGTGTTATCTTGAAGCCTAAGCGTTTTTTCTCATTGAATTAGTATGCCTGACTGTTCAGAATTGAAAGAATCTTTCACACGTTCGTATTCGTGAAGAATTTGTTCTGTTTTACATCGGCAATTTGCGCATTTCGTTCATTCATTAATTAACAGTAAACGACCTCTGTTTCTCTTAATAACTTCTAAATCCCGTAGTTATCCTCTTGCGTCTGTGATTGATACTTGTTAAGGAATTAATGTAGCAGATGAAATATCTCGTTTTATACTAGTTTTCCTGAACCCTATAGATAGATACTGCTGTGTACTGAAGGTACCAAAGGAAAATGCAAAATGAATTAATAAAAATGAAAAATTAAATAAACTAGCTCAACGGATAAAAATTTAAAAGGACGCAAAAGAACAATTAAACTCAGGGTTACCCTCGCAAATTAAAACTAATCACGTTAAGTAAAAAGTGGGTGAAAGAAAACTGACTTTCTTTAAGTACCCCAAAAATTGAAAAGGACAGAAATTTTGAATGACGTTAATAACAATCAATGATTTTATTAAATAAAAAAAAAGAAAAAAAAATTGTTAATTACAATTATGCAGAAAACAAAAACCCTGGACAGAGAGTCCTGGCCTAAATCAAAAAAACTGCTCGAATCTATACTTACAAAAGGACAATGCTAAATCCTTTAACAAAGCAAAAGAACTAATTAGTTGAGGAAGATAATCCTTTTTATATCAATTCAATCCACGTGGTTTCAAAATTAAAACAAACTAAATTAAACTTGAATTAACTGAATTAACAAAAGAAAAACTGAAATACAAGCACAATTGTGCTTGTATTTCAGTTTTTCTGACTCGGGGTTGGGTGAATAGAAGCATTAATGCTTCTATTCACCCAACCCGAGGTGATAATAAATAATTACAAATCAGCAAAATTAAAAAACGAATCTTCCTGCACGAAATAATAAATGATCTTACATCTAAATTGTGTACACAACAATATAAAACCAATTATTATTAAACGAGTTCCTCGATGGACGAAATAAATCAAAATACGCGAATTCAAATCTTTAAATCATAAGCATTAACAAAATGGCAGCATTGAAATACAAATTTACATCTACTTACTCTTTAACGTCTATCGGGAAACTAATTCTTACAATGCTAAACAGTCGCATACATATAACAGCTGCGTGCGCTACGCCTAAAGATCATCGAAGAAAAATATACAAGAAAGGACATTGAACAACAAGAGCAAATAAAAACATATTTAAAGAAAGGAAATTAATTTAAAACAACTGAACATTTAAATTAATAAATTAAACAATTAAATCATTTACAAAAACTTGTACAAAAATTAACATTAATTTCTGAGAAAATTTGCCCGAAACATTGATAAAGAAAGATCGGAGTAAATTGAAAACACTGAATTTACGAAAACCGCGATGCCAAGCCACAGCAATACGTTTCTGATTTTGTCATACAATCACTCACAAAATTGGAAAAACACGAACAAGAAAATGTGAGCAAGCATGCTTTTGCAGAAGCTAAAGATATGTTTAATAATTATCTATGCAAATTTATTTTAAATAACTAAAGATCTCTCCAATCATTACGCTCAAGAGATAACATTTAGTGATTCAGGAATACAAAAAGAATGGTCAACAAAGATAGAAAAAAGGTCGTTTGGAACACATGTACTAGATTCAATCAAACAGGAATTTAGTGAGGTGCTGTAGCATGACGTCAGCCTGCAGGATATTAATTCCAGTTGCACAAAGTTCAATGATACATTAATGTCAATAATAAATAAACATTCAAAAAGAAAAATAACAACAACAGCGGGTTCGACGAAAGCTTGGCTCACACCTGAAATTAGACGTCAAACATTAATCAAATGACAACTCTATGAAGGAGTTGTAAGCGGTAAAATAGATAAAAAGATAGGTATACAAACAATTTTACGAAAACCTAAAAAATCAAATTAACCTTCGTTAATTTGATTTTTGACCTGGAGAAAGCCGGCTTACAATTGTGATAGTTCTATTTAGGGTTAGGCTGCTATTTCATACTTTTTGAATGGATTGTGGACACTTCTGTACAGGCTAATGTTGTGATTTAAGAGAGATAGCATCCGCAAGCTTGGATTAATCATTTGCGGCTTATTGTAGCACTATGTATTTGTATCTCAATGTTCATCCAACAAATCTAAGTCCTTTAAGATAGCCCGGAATCGTGTTGAATGAAATTCTAATCTTCTAGGGAAAGGTCAACTATTGCAGAGATGAATTGGCCAGAAAGCTAAATATTTGCAATTTATCCTAAACACGAGGCTACATATTCCAAATACTAGATGGATTCCTTATGGGAATAATTGTTATCAATTACAACGTTCCTACTCTAATTTAATATTTTCCTTATGATTCTTAATAATAATAAAACAAAAATATAATTAAACCGGTTTACTCATAGCCAACAAATTATTATTGTTTCAATTACTGGCATTGTACCAAACTACAATTGTGCATAGCATGAGATATAAACAACATTTGAAGCGATTATCTTATACCGTAATCGACAAATTTTAATTTTAGTGTAAGAATCTTATACTATGCATAAAATGACCTTGCAATACGCGCCGATGTCGATGTTGAGACGATATTGGGCGTTAGGCATGTGGTGGGAGCTACACACGGCTATATGTCTGTCTCTATTTTAAAGCGGCGCGCTCTTTCCTACTCTCTGCTTTCGTATACTACAGCTAAATTCTAACGATTACCATGTATACACATATATCCTAACATCTACGTAACTTTTCGAAGGTTTATGTTTAATTACAGATCTAATAAATCTTGATATGGATAAGATTATGTATGCGTTACTGCGAAATGTTATTGTTTAACATATTACTGTATAAATACGCGTAATTTATGGTATGTGCGAAAAACCCCAGAGTGTCAACTATAATTGAAATAAATTAGTAAATCAAAATATAAAGCGCACTTTTCTGAGGATATAGTAGTAGTAGAATGAATGACGTTTTATATAAAATATGAATGAAATCGTTTAGTAAATGTATCTGATAGTTTTTTATTATTTAATGTTGAATGTTTATTATTATTTCTCCGAGTTTGTCATACACCATTGTTTACTCCATAAAAGTGCCTGTTTTGAGAGATAAGCTATTGAATATACCTATTTATAAACGAAAGATGCTAAGAGATAAGAAAAAAAGAAAATATTAAAAAAATTAGGGGTACGGGGTACTCCATTCTCTATTATAAGATTCATTAGGTTACAGCATCTTTTGTGCCATGTAATCTGCGAAAAATTATGTTAAAAAAGTTTTTTAGTACATACCTGTTATAATTTCGGAGATATTCCTAAAAATTGAAAAATCCCGCAAACTTTAGAGGGACTAAACTGCGCGATTGGACAGAAAAAAAAAGCGTAGTGCTTCTGTCATAATACTGTTTCAGTCTGTAGTAGTGTTGGGACTTATGAGTATTTAGATGCTCAGGTATACTCGTTACTTTCTTAATTGTAGCGGATATTAAATAGCGAATATTGTGCTAAATCTTGTATTCATAATATTCGCTACATTCGCAGAAAAAGTTCCTCTATATCATTCTGCAGTAAGTGAACCTTGACAAAAGTATGGACCAACTATTTTATTATTGTGTGCCACACCAAACATTGAAACTAAAGCGGTTGTGGCCTACCAGGCATTGGTAGAAGAGGATTATATGATCCAATGATGCATATTTTTTATGTTATACATTCTATTGTTTGAAAAGTTTTTCTCGTCGCTCCACAAAATGTATTTGTATGCATTATTTTCTACAAATTGTGCCAGAAACTGGGTACAAAACGCAATTCTTCGTTCAAAGTCCGTATCAAGCAAAATTCGCATTGACCGATATTTAAACGGTATACTTGTGTTTCTTCAATTTCGTTTTCTCAATCGGCTTTTTTAAAAAACATTTCCATTTTCTTGGAATTTGCGAATTAATAGTAAAAAATACTTTCTATCTGGTAGTATCCTGTTTGGAAACATTTCCCTGTAACGTTCCAAGCTGTGCCTTCTACATACAAAATAGTAATAGTATATCATATTTCTCCAACTTGAATTATAAGTAAATAAATAAGGAATAAAAAGCAACGATAAAAAGGAACACGACAATAAACGAATTTAGAGATAAGCAGCAATTAGAATCAATAAAGCCTTTTTTTAATAACAGTACATAACAAGCTTCGCAGAACTGTTAAAATAATTTCTTCTAGTGTCTTAAAACTAAGCAACCCAAGTTTGCTTCGATTTCTACTTTGCCAAACAACAAAGTTTTGACTGTTATATCGAATTATATTAGTCGTAGCTCTTGTTTTTCATTTTAGGGTCATACTATTATAACATTATTGTGGGCAAAACCTAGTTTTCTATCAATTGGTGCCAAAATATACAAGGTGATCCATTTAAAACATAAAGTTGTCTATTACATCTTGTAAATGTGATTTCCAATTGTTGGTCTGATTACACGGTTGAAATCAGCGTAAAAAATCCTATATCTTTGACGATTTAACCAACATCGTAGCTGCAATATTAACAAAGTTAGCAATAGTGCGCCCATAACTTTGAACAGCCTCTATATTTAACATCTGCACTTTCTGATCGTGTTTTATATATTGCAAAACTTTTGAAACTTCTATTCGGATAATCATTTAATAAATCTAAATCAGATAGGCGATCCAGTTTCTTTTTCTTGGGAATGGTACAAAAAAAAAATCATAAACACACAATTTCATTTGATAATAGAGAAAAGTCTTCCATTTTTAATGATAATTTTTTTTAAGTTGTTGTGTTGTTATTTGTAGCGCAAATGCCTAATAAATTTTAATTTATGTTTCAAATATTATTTTAAGAATAACTTGAGAAACTTTATTCCAATTGTAATAGAACTTTAAGGTGTCGATAGTGGAGGGCTTCTCCCTACCAATCAAAAATCTTTACATATTTTTTTTTATTTTATCTGCAATGCAGCTAAGTACATCATAGTACATCACCATCGTAAAAAGTCCACGCAATTCGTACATGAATTATCATTTAACAGAATATATTTTTACAGCGATTTACAACTGGCGAGGCGACACGAAATTCGGCCTTCCACTGGAAATAGGTGAAACCGTACAGATTCTAGAAGAATACAACGGCTGGTACCGGGGCTTCTCTACGAAGAATCGGGCCATCAAGGGGATATTCCCCCAGGCGTACATCCACCTGAAGCCGTGCAAGGTCGACAATGAGGGGCTATTCGAGAGCGTCATGCCCGTGGAGGATCCCGTGGTCAGGGAGGTGACGTTAGTCTTGCGAGAATGGAGTGATATATGGAAGAGGCTGTATGTGGTAAGGATATCGTATTTTCGGCAAGCTCCGCATTTTTTAATGTCTCGACGGGTTTTGTTATAGGAGAGGGGTAGCTATAAGTTCGAAACCGTGGGCAAGGTGATGCGGGATCTACTGGAATGGAGGCGGCAGTTGGTATCTGGAACTTTGACGCACGACCAAACGAAAGAATTGAAGACTATGATAATCGCGAAAGATAGATTGGGGTAATAGGTAAGTTTTACTTTATATTGCTTTGTAATGTAATTGAACGAAACATTGCCGACACCTTATTTATGCCATGAGGTCATGACTTAAAATAGGCACACGTTTTTTATTGCTGTTTGAAAACGTGTTAAAGTTTTATAATAATTTATTTGAGATATAATTTCTTAGAAATCTGATTTGAATAAAATTTTGTAGGAATAAGAGTTAACCATCATGAGTGAACTAAATATAGTGTTTTTCAAAAGAGGAAATAGAAAGAAAAATAAGTAATTTTAAATTGAAAAAACTATGGACCAAAAATACCACCGTCGATTGTTGTCTGTTTTCTTCTATTTATCAGAAAATCCTTAACGAATATTTGCATCGAGATCGAATTACGCATTTTTTTCTGTGGTAGAAACTTCTGGAAGAAATTCTGATGCAACATTAAATTTCGCCGAGCAAATGAACCTTGAAAATCTTTGAAAACAATATTATACGAAGAATTGAATTTTATAATTCTATTTCGTATCTTTGGGATAGTTTTCAGGTGAACTGTTAGAAGATGTAATTTTTACACATTAAGTAGAATCATTTGAAAGCTAGACACCGTAAATAAGTAAGAATACTAAAAAAAATTACAATTAGCTGTTAATTTGCTTATAATGAAGATGTATAATAAATAAAAATAAAGTTTGATTTGGGTTTCATGGTTCGCAAAAAATAACCAAATCAAATCATTTGGTATTTAATAATAAAGATTGCGACGTTTCGTCGTGGGTTAACAACATCTTCATGGCATATACTTTAACAAGAAATAAACTTGGTAATTATCTGAAATAAGATAAATCTTTTTTTTTATATATACATATACCTAATTACCAGTAATTTTTACCATAAGAGATTTACATAATCAAAATATTTAACGGTACGCAATATAACATTATTCACTAACAAAACGATAAACATGAATCCAAACTCGTGTATACGTAAACTGTAAATTGTCTAACCCACTGCTCTGCAACCTTTTCTCAATCTCGGCACACCCAAACCGTTTGCAGTGTTTTTGCGGCACACCATAAATGATAATAAAAGAAACAAAAAAGTAATATTTATTAAGTTACACATTCATTTGGTACATTCACTTATCCATATAATTAAAATTATTACATAAAATAAACAATATATAAATTCATTTTTTAAACAATATTAAATATTTTTAATTATACAACTGTTACTTTCTTCCTTCCTACTTATGTATTTATTTATGTTTCGACTTATTACTTTCGGCTTACGTTATCTTCAGAGTCAATTATTACAGCTAGTGTGGTTGTTTCAAAGAGCACAATAGCTTTATATTTGGCTGGATGTTTGACCGAGCAACTCGAAGTTCTTGGTCAAGGTCCTTACAGGCATGACCATTTTCTTTAGCATCTTTCATTAAAACTAGCACTGAAAAACTTTGTTCGCACAGATAAGTTGTAAAAATGGTAGCAGAACCTCAATATCCTGTCAGAAACCTGAGGATATTCATTCTTTGCGAAAATCCAGAAAACATTTAGTTGAACTGAAAATTTCAATTTTAGTGTGCCGTCATTTTTTAATTCAAGAAATTCTTCTCGAATCTATAGGAACAGTGCTTCTGCAGAATTTTCGACATTACCTGAAATAGAATTTTAAATTCAGTCATATTTCTCCGCATTAATTGTACAAAAGTATTAGTCAAATTTCTATTGCAGCAATGTTAAATGTTGTTCAACCAATTCCACTGCTGATTTTCAGTTACAGTCCGGTTGGTTCGCGGGTACATTTTCAGTGATTCTCACGCTAACTCCATTTGCCAAAGTTCAGGTTGCTGCTTAAAACCGTTTAATTGTCGGAGCATGTTAAAAATTTTTTCAATCAGACTTTGCATTTTTCACTAAGTTCATTGAGTTGCATTCGGCCTTAGCTTAAGCCCACCTGAGAAGACGATTGTTTTAATTTTGGATGAAAAATTAGGACGTGCCTTCTTTTCGGAAAACGCCATAACTTTTTGTTCTGAATAAGATTTTTTAGCAACATATTGATGCATTGTAGACGAACAAAATGCTTTACCTGAGGCAAAATTGACGAAGTCAAAGTAGGTCGATCGCTCTGAAATTTTGCATAACTTCAGAATTTTTCATTTCGAACTATTGTTCTTAGTAATATATTGGCATATTGGAACAGGCAACTTTCTTTTTAAATCAAAAGCAAACTAAAGTTTCAGATCAAGCAAGCCTTATTTCCCAAATATGAAATTCCTACGTATTTTTTTTGTTCATTATACATATTGTGAACTCAATCTGGGGACACCTATATAATATATAGTATTTGAAAAAGGATATATACATGCTTTTATTTATAATCATATAATTATAACGTGTTGAATTATATTCTACATTCTTTATTAATACCAAGCAAAACTAATCTAGGAATTTAAAATAAATATTACACAGACTCATAAATAGATTTTTCTTTAGGAATATATAGGGATAATGAAAATTTGCACGAGTTATATGTATTGCATCGTGGCACATCGAGAGTGGTTTCACGGCACACCAATGTGCAGCGACACACTGGTTGCGGAGCACTGGTCTAACCATATAAACATTTTTTTAAAAATTGAGGAAAACAACATTGAGATAATTAAATTAATTAAAATAAACTATTTGAAATCAATACTTAAGTAGATGAGTAACATAATATAAGAAGTATTTGTTTAACATTAACATTATGAAGTTATCAATTTTAATACAGCTATAAATTAATATTCAAACAAAATAAGATGTGGGAACATACTAAGATCCTTTATGTCTTCCTTCATTTGATACTATCTTTAAAGATTTTTATGTTCAAAATTTTTTTAATTAATTTTTTTTTGTAAATTATTTTCAGTTTCTAAAATTTTTACTTCATCAAAATTAAAAGCATGGCCTGTATTGTAATTCTGATGTGCTCTGTTTTTCTGGGGATTTATTCTTCAATTCTATCGTTACCGTCTTGTAAAACTTTGCCCCAAACTATGTTATTGCATAGTAGGTTACTTTAGTTCGTACAGCGTAAACATCTAGGCAAGTATATTTTTGTAATTCAGCTATTCGCTAAGATGATCTATTTGTATAATAGATGTTATAAATATTTTCAAGGTTCAATGAACTACATATTATATACATATATTTACATATCTGCAATGTTATTAGTATTCTGCTTCTAAAAATAATAAATTTCCGTCATACACTGCCTGCAGTTAAACACGCATCGCCACAAAATTTTTAGAAATCGACATTTGTTAGTACCAAAAAGCTCATAGTATGCAGGGTGAGTTTTTATCTTGAGACAACGGAATATCTCTAAAACATTGCATCAAATCAAAGAAAGATCTTAATAAGATTTGTTATAATGTAGAGGGCTCATTGAATGGTGCCGAACTCGATCCCCTCTTCCCCTCCAGACTGAGGGGGGACAACTTTGAAATCTTAAATGGGAACCCCGATTTTGTATTGCAGATTCGGATTCTACGCCATCAAGTATGTAGTTTTTGTTTGAAACTTTTTTTCGATTCGTAACAGATAGCGCTGTAATCGCAAAAAACATGATTGTGAACGTCTAGAAAAAATACACAAAAAAGAGAAGCAAGCAAACATGATTTTGTGTTTTTTTTTTTTATTTTAACATTAAATAACATTTCAAAAAGCCATTCAACAACGAAGAACTTTGCTTTATCATACCCATTTCAGAAAATGTATTCGAAAATGTGCCCTTCCACTTCGATACATTTATTTATTCGCAATTGAAATGATTGCACACAACTGAGAAGTGTTTCCGGCGTAATCCTTGAGCAAGCGTTGGTGATTCGCTCAATCATGTTTTCCCTCGTGGTTGGCATTTCTGTATAAACTTCAGACTTTAAGTGGCCCCACAAAAAGAAGTCAGGGGAAGTAAGATCTGGCGATCTTGCAGGCCAAGACACTGGACCACCTCTTCCGATCCATCGACGATTGTAGGCTCGATCTAATACTTCTCGTGCTATTCTTGAATAATGTGCTGGACAACCGTCATGTTGGAACCACATTGTTTGTCGTACGTCCAAGGAAGGTCTTCAAGTAACACTGGAAGTTCGTTCTGCAAGATGTTTCGATATTTTTCACCATTTAAGTTTCCATCGATCAAATATGGACCAATAAGCTTATTGCCAATTATTCCTGATATTCAACTTGGCGCAACCAATGGGGATTTTCGATACTCCAGTAATGCATGTTGTGCCGATTTACCGTACCGTGATTTGTGAATGTCGCCTCGTCAGAAAATAATACGCGAGTAAAAAAATTGGGATTATCTTGTATCCGTTGAAGCGCCCATTGACAAAATCGCACTCGATTTTGAAAATCATCGCCATGAAGTTCTTGATGCATGGAAACTCTAAATGGATGATATTTCCTACGCTTCAATATTTGGCAGATAGTGGACTGAAAGATTCCTGATCCGCAAGCTATTTCTCGAGTACTAATGTGCGGATTATTAGCTACTACGGCTAATACCGCCATTTCATTATTTTCGCCAGCAATTGTTTTTCGGCGATTACGTTTTCTTGGCTGTACAGTTCCTTCGCTAGAGAACTGCCGAACGACTCGGTAAAAAGAAGCGCGCGATCACACCTTGTCGGAAAAACGTTGTGAATAAAGATTAACAGCATCATCGATATTCCTACCACTTTCTCCATAGCTGTAAATCATTTCAATTCTCTCTTGTAATGTTATAGCCTTCATTACTGTTCAAATATCCAACACTAATCTAATTTGTACTGGATTCATAATTAATAATTTAAATGGGGATCGGACAATGTATAAGTATTCGCGGCTTGTCAAGTACCGAATAAAGTACGGTTTCGTATCGTTGAATAGCATTCTAATTACGAATAAATAAAGGTATCGAAGTGAAGGGGCACAGTTTCGAACACATGGCTTTTTGAAATGTTAGTTTATGTTAAAATAAAAAAACACAAAATCATGTTTGCTTGCTTCTCTTTTTTGTGTACTTTTTCTAGACGTTCATCATATTTTTTTGTGGTTACAGCGCAATCTGTTACGGATCGAAAAAAAAGTTTCAAACAAAAACTACATACTTGATGGAGTAGAATCCGAATCTGCAATACAAAATGGGGGTTCCCATTTAAGATTTCAAAGTTGTCCCCCCTCCCACTCAGGAGGGGTGAGGTGCGGCATAGAGATTGGCACCATTCAGTGAGCCTCCTACATTATAACAAATCTTATTAAGATCTTTTTTTTATTTGATTCAGTGTTTTAGAGATATTCCGTTGTCTCAAGATAAAAAACTCACCCAGTACATAGATATAAAATAAACATATTACTACGACTTTCTTAGCCATCATTTAAACTGATTTTATTGTTAATTTGTACGTTTTTCAAACAGTTTAAAATATAGAAAATATGAGAATCCTATCTACGACAACATGCATGCGTGGTTGCATAATCTAGTTGTCAAATGTAAAAAAAAATGTTATTTATAATTAAAGCAAAGTTTTATTTACAGTATAATAAATTACTTTTATTTTATTAAAATTTTCTATTCATTCAGAATTTTTGTGTTCCATGAATTTTCATTCTCTTCTTGGGGTTAGACGACCCATGCACATTTTCCATTCGTATTTCCCTATATTTGCGGGGAATAACGGTCATCTGCTAGCACTGTTGGTTCCTACTTAAGTGTGAAATGGTTGAGTATACATCTATGAATAATCAAAGGCAATTAACTGTTACAAAATTCAAATTCACTATGACCACTAGAACACACAACGTGACATTTTTTATCACATTAAACATCCCACGAAGAAGCCTTGAGATGACAAAATTAAGTATGGATTCGTCGGCACGCAACTCGAGAGGTGCTAACAGATGATTGTTGCTGAATTCCCGAGTATTTCATGCCATCTATTGGGTGAAAGTCAGTGCTCACAAACTTCAAAAGATCAAGGAGATATTATAATAAAACATTTAATATTTACCTAGATTTTAGAAAATATTCAAACAATTTTCCGTATATTTCGGTATATATCCAAATATTAATATTATTACTATGAACTAAACTACCACAGCATTGCATTGCCACTGTTTCAAATATCTTCCATACGAAAATCGTTTGAAAACTTCGAGAACAAACCAGTAAATTATTACTTAACTTAATATCGCTGCTCTAAAGACTCCAACGCACAAAGGAAAGAGTTCACGATAAAAATTATTTCTGCAGAAAGTTCAATACTGCCGCGTCTTTGATGAAGCCAGCCGAGATTTCATTTAATATTTAAATTGTTTGCATTGCAAACGAGTCGACATTGAATTTCAATTGCTAGGGAAACGCAATACCTTAATACATCATCATTTATTCCGTGTCTGTTTCAAATGCTGGATAAACTAGAACGGCAGGATACGGTCAAAGAAGGATAATTTCCGATTTTTACGACAAAACACACTGGATCCTTTACGTGCCCGGACATAAAACGTGACCCAAAAATTTACTTTTACGGCTGATCTTAAATTTTTTTATATTCGTTCTGTGATCGAGTGGCAGTTAAAACAGTTAACCCGTAGAATACAACTCAATTCTGTATAGAGATACGTTCTTGCTGAACATATTATTGTATTTATTTTGTTTAATATTAATAATATTTTTATATGCGTACTTGTTCAAATAGTATCCAAATATCTGCGTTAATTGCCTTAAAAGTAGGCAACCCAGATATCAACAAAATTCCAACGTAAAGATCTCGAGAAACTGTAAATTTTAGCCATTTTATTTTCCTATATTAGCTGTGAAATGTTAACGGGTTCAACTGATTGTATAACAACTGCTTTAACAAATTACAAAAATTGACGTATTTATTTATCATGGTTTGCAGGGAAACTACTGTAAATTGAGCAAATAATGCTTGTCAACACAATATTTTATACGGTAAAAATATTGTTATAATAGAAACAGCAAACACAAATTTCGAATAGCAATCAAAATTGTTACGGAAACGTGTTAGTGGTTAACAGAATACTGAATACTAAATCCGTATGATCCAAAGATCGTGATCTTTGTGAGAAAACAGTCCTTACATAGTACTTTATCATATAAATTATTACAACGTCCATTTAATTAAAATAACAGTAATATGTTTGGTACACTTAAACAGTTTAGAATTCAAATTTTTGGATTGAATTTTCATTACTTTCACATTCAGAAAACTTGCAATTGAAAATCAGTGTTTATTCTCTTGATATGGAAACTAGACTCTACAATACATTCTAAACAATAAGCAACAAATGGATTGTTTTTATTATCGATTTCTCAAGTATTTCCCAAAATATTTTAGAAAGTATAACAAAAGACAAAATACTTAGCGTATATTGAAACAAGTAAAGATCAATTATTTCTAGTGCACTATCCAACATAAAATAGAATAGGATATATTTTTGTAATTGGATCTGCTTTAGACAGATATCTGCATGGACATTGCAGCCAATAATACAATATTTCCTTACACACAAAAGACATTAACCAAACATTAGGGGCAGTAAGCCAAACCTATATACTGCTATGTTAATTGTAGTCATTGCTCATTTCTTATAATTTAATTAATTTTGTGCTTATTTAAAACGGTTACTGGAATTTAATTTTTTTTTTTAAATGTTATTTCTTATTTGTATGTTCCCCTCCTTCTGAGTTGAATAGCGGTTGTTTATGTTCTTTTTAATTCTTGTTTAAATATAAGCCAGACTCATCTTCGATGAACAGTCAGAGGGATGTAATTGTTTTTTACTGAAATTTTAAATGATCTAATTTTTTTATCAACGAGAGGAGTCGATGGTATGTCGGTGGTCACTCCTACAATGTATGGCGTTAAATACATTCAGTAATATCACATTCCATTAAATTTTTGCTTGAAATATTTCGATTCAATACCCATATCATATTAAAATTGACACAATGACCTTTTGGATATTTACACAAAAATTTCCCTGAAAACAAATCTTACTGAGAATCGCCTTGTAAGTTAGATTAGATTAGGATGGGGGTGGCCTATAGACCTGTTTCACCGCAACCTTTTCAAATCTATTGTAATCCCCTTTTTTCTAGAGGACGCTCTCTAATTTTTCCCTCCTAATTAGGCTTATCATCTTTGAAAACAACTACTTTGTGTAGCTGCTAGCTGTGGTGTTCTCCACGCCCATTATTAGAAACCTTGTCCTCGCCAGGCCTTCACATTGGCACAGCACATGAACTGGTGTTTCTTCCTCCTCTTGGGAGAATCTGCAGGTTGCGTCATCCACCAGGCCTATGTTGTACATATGCCTATTTAGTCTACAGTGACTCGTCAGCAGGCCTATTACCATTTTGACAGTCTTCCTGTCTTTATTCAGTAGATCTTTAGTAAATTCAGGCCTCTGTTCCTTTAGGAACTCTTTTGCCTGTCTGTCCCGGTGATTTTTGCCATCACTCTCTGAACCGATTATGTATCCATTAATTGATGGAGTTTTTAATTTGTGATTTGGTAGTGTCGAAAGAAGGGCCAGCATCAACGAATGACTTTAACGAACCTCGCCTGGCCAGATCGTTCGCTGCCTCATTTCTTCTCACGCCCGAGTGGCTAGGGACCCAGGCCAAGATTAATTTCCTTTGGATACCGACCTTATTTACACAGTCCCAAATCAGCTTAAAGGCCACGCTTATGGAACTAATCGCTTTAAGTGTGGACTGAGTGTCAGAGAAAATAGCGACGCTTTTACCTGGCTCGATACATATTTCTATTTCTCGGACACAATGGTGTATTGCAGCATTCTCAGCTTGGAACACCGTTGTGCTGACGCTTACCGAAAGACGTTTTTAGGGTTCTTAGCGTATATTCCAGCTCCAACGCCGTAATCCGTTTTAGAACCGTCTGTATACCAGTTTGAGTTCGCTCTTACTGGAGTACCTGTCTCCCAGTCCTTCTTGTCTGGTATTATAACCTGATATTTTCTATCTTGGTTGAATTTCTGCACCATGACATCATATGGCATTCCTAAAAGGGGTGCCTCCTTGAGTTCATCTAACAGTTTTTTTTCAGTGCCGTGCGATTTACTTATCGGTACTTGTGTTTTTTTTTTTTGCATTGACCGATAGCCGCTCTTGTTTACACCATTTGTCAACCGTGTTTAATGCGGTTTGCATGCGGTCCATCAGAACCTTTGAAACCGTCTTCTAACGACTATTGTAAGGTCGTCAGCATACCACAGGCAATGAAATCCCTTTTCGGTCAGCTTCCGAATTAGGTCGTCCACTAGGATAGCCCACAGCAAGGGAGATAAAACTCCGCCCTGCGGGCACTACCCTCCCGCCTCCGCTTCGATGGTAGCCTCACCAATTGTAGGTATGATTATTCTTCTTTCCAGGCTGGCTCTTTCGGCGCGACGCCTTTTCTCCGTAAAGCCCCGATAATTGAATTCGTGGTAGCATTGTTAAATGCTCCCTCAATGTCCAGAAAAGTCGTCATGGCTATCTCTTTGTCTTCTATTGACTTTGTAACTTTAACCTGTTGAAGTTAAAGACGACCTCTGTAGACTCTCCCGATTAATATACATATTGTCTATCACTGAGTGGCTGTTCTATCAGCACGATATCTCTTATGTACCTATCCACCAACCTTTCAAGGGTTTTCAGTAGAAAGAAGGATAGGCTTATTGATCTGTATGACTTTGGCGTTTGATCGGATACTTTACCTAATCTTAGGTAGGTATATTCAGTTGGAACATATCCCCAGGCTGTACATGCTCTAAAGATTTTAACCAGATGTGGCGTCAATACCTCTATCCCTTTTTGAAGTAAGGCAGGGAATATTCCATCCATCGCTGCAGATTTAAAAGGCGAAAATCTGCTTAACGCCCGCTTGACTCTCGTGGGTCTCGTGATTTCTGCGGCCAGCCAATCTTTTCGTTTTGGCCTGTATGGCGCTCGATCTGCTACAGCTAGCCCACGAACACCTGTCAGGATTTTCACGGACGGAAAATGAACCTTGGAGAAATTGAATTGAAATGGAGAAATGGAGGTCGACTGAAGGTCAACTCCATACCAAAACGCTGATAGGGGATGGGGATGGTAGTTTCTCTGATAACCTACTCAAGCGCAGTAAGAAAGAAGTGAAAACCATTACTGGGTGGTAACTGGAACACTGTCCTCTGAAAAGCATCTATACAACACAGGCCGTGTAAGCGAACCTGTGGTAGAAGATGCGAACTACAGGAGGAAACGAGTTTACATGTAATCTGCACTGAACTGAAGTTACTCAGGCAGAAATATTTCGGGAGAGATCTATTGGAGCCCTCGAAGGTCCTCAAGTTTCCACTGGGCAAGATACTGGGCTTTATAGAGAACACCAAGCTGCTCGAGTGGAAATAAGAGAATCAATAGGGATGGGACAGTGAGCACCAAGCTCAAGTACCCGGACATCAAGTGCCCACCCTAACTTGAATGAATGAATGGATGAATGAATGAATGAATGAATGAATGAATGAATGAATGAATGAACCTTTAACAGTTCTTCAATGCCCTCTTTGTGAGTGCTTGTGTAAGTTCCATCAGTTCTTTTGATGAAGCCCACTACCACCCTTGGCTAGAACTTTATGGATTTGTGAACTGGCGGGAGCTTCTTTCAGTTCCTCGCAAAATTTTCTCCGTGAGTCCCTTTTTGCCTTACAGATTTTTTTGTTATACTGTGTCAATTTACTTTTGTACGTATGAGCCGCCTTGTAAGGCCCATTTACATCCGAAATCTGAGCCTTATTCTCCTTGGATTCGAACACGTATTGATACAGTTTCCTGTATCCAGGTATTAATTAACGATTTCCAACCTATAATTGAGAAATATTATGTCGTTTTTAATCAATTTTGGGCACTCAAAGCGTTCATTAGTACGATATGATGGTCCCATAACAAGTACTTATGTAATGTTACTCCTGAAAATTCATTCATTCGAAGATCATTCAAGTATATAGAGACAATTAATTTGAGTTAAAAACATTAAATTGTTTCCTTATTATATGTTTTCTGCATTACAAAAATAAGATTGCAGAAACCCTTCTGAGTTTTTTTATTTTATTTTTTTGCATGTGATGTGAAATATGTACGAACTAATTAAAAAGTTTGAAAAAAAGATATTTACACATGAAGCTGCTATCTAAAATCACCACAAAGGACTTTTCTGTGCACAAGATTGTGTTTAAAGACAAAATGATAATTCAAATTTCAAAATTATTTGTGTCAATCAATAAGCAGTTATTTAAAAAATAAAGCTGGCATTTTGAAGAGAATTTAATTAATAAATTCTACCTACAATAACAGAGTTGATAACTTAAATGTTTTAGAAAACAAAATTAGGAACAACATTGAATCCTCAAATGTTTAATATTAAGGGGGTCGGTGCTTATTGTTATTTAATAGGAAAAACTGTATTCTTTGTGTTCCTTTTTCTCAGCTGTTAATTAACGTATTGTCATTTTTCTTTTTTTAAATTGTACAAAAGTGCATCAGGTTTAATTAAGATTAACAACTTTTCAAAATGTTATTCGGCGGGGCCAGAAAAAAAAATGAATTTTAAAAAGAAAACATCCATTTTTGAAGTTTTTTAACTTCTCTTTTTCAAGAGATTTTTTTTTTCCTCAGCTATAAATTACCTTTAGATATCAAATAACAAGTACGGAAAATTTGAATCAATTTGATCGAGTGGTTTCCAAAAAAAAGGAACATAAAGAATGCAGTTAATAAAAAATAGTTTATAATAACCATGAGCACCGACCCCCTTTTAAAGAACGCAATTAAATTATTTTAATAGAAATTCGGCTATTGAGAGAAGAGTGAATCGTATAGAATGTTTTCTTTTGCAAATTCAAAAAAATTATTGATTTTTATACCTTTTATATAATTTTTGAAAACAAATTAACAAAAGTAATAATAATAATGTTTATTGTCGTTAGTAAAATTACATCGACAGTGTCAAAATACAATAGATTATTAAAAAGTAATAACAAAAACAGTAAATACAATAATAAATATCTAATAATAATAATAATAATATATTTCGTTTGTTAATGCGTAAACTTCGTCAATAAATGTTTTAAAAAATAAAATAATACATAAAATTAGTATATGACATGTACATTTAACACTTTAGACAAACATTTTTTTAATAATAATAATAATGCTCCATGCATATATAAATATGTGGGCAAAGTCAATACACAAAAATAACAATAAAAACAAAAACTACAGGGTACATGAATTAAAATACTCGTCAAGAGAATATATACATCTTTCCAATAGGAATGCTCTAACACTGTACTTAAATAATAATAATAATAATATAATAATAATATTTATTACCATAGATCATATTACATGATATTGGTATTGTCAATGAAGTACAATATACACATGTATAAAAATAGTATAATGTAGAACAACACTCACACATTAAGATAATCATTGCAAGAATTAAGAATAAAAATCATGACCTTTCACATATCGCATTAATTTGTTTGTAAAACCACAAATATTTCTAATATCACATGGTAATTTAATTTAATTTATTAAATACCTTTATGGCCCTATATTCTGCTCCTCTTTGGTACATGCAGTTTTATGTGTGGGGACGACAAAATCATGACATCCCCTGGTTGTCATTCCATTAAATATATAAAATACAACTATCAGTATTATACATATACATATGTATATGTATACATCGTCAAAACAAGTGTATACAGGAACAAATACATGTAAAGAACACCACAACACAAACATATAAACTAACTATGACAAACGTACTCTCGCAATGAATAGAAGGCCTTCTCCAGCAGAAATTCCTTCAATTTATGTTTGAATTTAATGATGTTCCCAGAAATGGCTTTAAGGTTAGTGGGCAATGCATTAAAGGCTTGTATTGCTCTATATCTGGGACCATTTTCAAAAAATTTAGAAGAGTGCTTAGGAACAGAGTAGTCATTAAAAGATCGAGTTTGCATATTGTTATAAAAGTCCTTATTACGGATGAATATTTCATCGTTAACTGTCAAAAATATTATTATTCATAGATATAGAAGCTAGGTAAGGTTAAAATTTTAAATTCACGAACAGATCCCTGCACGGGGTATGTGTGGAACACCACGCATCATGCGAATTACACGCTTCTGCAAAATAAAAATGCTGTTAAAATGAGTAGATGAACCCCAGAAAATCACAGCATAACGCAAACGTGACTCTACCTGAGCAAAATAAAAACTTTTTAAAGAAATCATGGTAGCGCATTTTTTTAAAATATTCATCCCATATAGGGCAGAGTTAAGCCTCTTACGAAGTTCCGAACAATGCACATTCCATTTTAAATTTTTATCTACTATTAACCCAAAAACTTTGTGGACTCGACTTGAGGTATTGATCCGCTGTTTAATTTCACGTAGAGACTGTAGTTGTTACAGGTTTTAGAAAAATTGATTAACCCAGTTTCATTACTGTTAAGTATCAAATGGTTGTTTGCGCACCATGTGGACATGTTAACTATTATATCATTCAATTGAGAGCACACGCCAGAAACAGAAGTAGAGGACACAACGCAAGTTGTGTCATCCGCATACAGAGACGTAACACAATTACCTAGGGATGCCGGCAAATCATTAACAAACAGCAAAAACAGGGTGGGCCCAAGTATGGAGCCCTGCGAACACCACTAACGATCCTAGACGGGCTCGAAATATGATCTTTACTGGTAGAGTCCATATTTCCAACTATAGCAGTTACATGATATCTGTTGGAAAGATATGAATTGAACAAATCTAGGGCGACACCACGGATGCCATAGCACTCCATTTTCCTCAATAATAGATTATGATCTAATACGTCAAATGCCTTAGCTAGATCGAAGAAAATGCCTGCAGTTACCTGTTTATCGTCTAAGTTGTTATAAATATGATTCAAAACATTATATATTGCATTTTTAGTTGATTTCTGAGAAATAAAACCAAATTGTGATGTACATAAAATATTGTTTTTAAATAAAAAAGATTTCAATCTATTATTTAAAATTTTTTCGTAAACTTTACTAATACAGGCAACAGAGATATCGGGCGGTAATTATCCAGATCGTTGTGTTTACCCTGTTTTAGACAAGGGGTTATTTTCGCGATCTTTAGCCTATCTGGAAAAATGCCGCTGGCAAACGTAGAATTTATGGTATGAACCAATGGTGGTGCTATGTGACAATTCACTAATCTTAAGAGAAAACATGGAATTCCATCGATACCAGATGATCGTTTAATTGAAATTTCATTGATAATTGTGGTCACCTCGTACGTATCTGTCGGATTTAAGAAAAAAGTGTTACGATTAGGTTGAATATTGATATGAGAGACAGAAGTACTAGGACAGGGAACAATAAGATGGCTACTCTCAAAATGATTGTTAAAAAGATTACAAAGGATGTCAGGGTCGCTTATAAGATTACCAGATTCATCCAGCACCTCAAAATTGCTTTTGGTCCACCACCAATTTCTTGTTTAATGATACTCCAAGACGTTTTACATTTATTACGCGAAGATGAAAGTAAGTTATCATAATAAGTTTGTTTGGCTCTATCTACCATCTCAACATAGTGCTGTTTATTCGCTTTATAAGCGGCATACAGGTCCGGATCCCGGTATTTTTTGTAAATATTATAAAGATCTCTTAGATTATTTGCAAATTTCCGCAATTCTGAATCATACCAAGGTATATTACAATTTGTTTCCGTACGAAATTTCCGGAGAGGAAAGGATATATCAAAATAATGTTTAAATGTATTATGAAAATTATCGAAGTTGACATTGGGATCACTAGAGCGATAAGTTTTTGACCAATCTTCGTTATTTAACAGGGATTGAAAATGAGTTATGTTACTATGGTTATATATACGTTTTTCAACAAATTTTACTAAATTAGGACTGTGACAAGAGCTCAGATCTGCACGAATCAACTGATAGCAGTGATCAGACAAACCCGAGTCGCTAACAGCGACTTAAAATGCTCGACGACATTAGTGAAAATGTTATCGAGCAGAGTAGCAGAGCCAGCTGTGATCCGCGTGGGCTCATCAATCAAAGGCCTCAAATTGAATGAATCAAACAAGTTAAGAATATCATCGGTACACTGTCCACCGACACTAAAATCCACGTTAAAATCACCGCAAACTATCAAGAGTTGGTTATAGGCATCAAATGATTCCAAAAGCAATAAAAGCCCCTCTAAGAATACATTCAAATTTCCATTAGGTGACCGATAAACACACAAAATCGTCACTTTCAAACTGCCCATTTTGACCTGAGCAGCAGTATATTCTAGTTGCATCTCAACGTTCTCGACATTATTAATCTGAATAGGGCGCGCTGTGATGTCACGTCTAGCAAAAATCAGAACTCCACCGCCTCTATGCAAAGTCCTACAGAAACTATTAACTAAATGATAATTATCAACATTAATACAATTAACCTCATCCGCTGTTAACCAATGCTCAGACACACAAACCAGGCTCGGGGAACATAAAGAATTTAATAAAGCGCTTAACAATGTTAATTTGTTTCTGATACTTCTAATGTTTAAATGAAAAAGACTCAGTATCACATTGTGGTTAATGATATCGCCTTTCCTAGAAAAATTGATCTGCTAGAGTCGGCCTTCACGTCACTTAACACGGGAGAGATTTCAATGAGATTGTCGTAATTAACATAAATCGGCCGTGAATTTACTGTCGATTGCAGTTTATAATCTCTTTAAATCTTTGAGGCAATGCGTTGAATATTTTTAAACCCAAAACATTAGGACTATTTTTAGTCAAATTTAATGAATATTTAGGAATATGAAAATTATGTTTAAACCTAGTATCATACGTGTGGACATCATTGTTGCACAGAAATTCTCGTTTATTTTTGTGGATATATTTTAAAAGTTCATATATATGCATGGCAGGCATTGGCATGATATTCCATTTTCTAAAGTAAGGTTTACATGATTCCCTAGAGTTAATTGCAGCCATGCAACGAATAATACGTTTCTGGGCCAAAAACACACTTCGCGCGGCTGGTGATGCACCCCAAACAGTAATACCGTATGATAGTCTGCTGTGGATATTAGCATAATAAAATGATAATAAAGATTTAAGATCAATTATAGTCCTAAGATTGCGTATTTGGTAACAGCTAGAATTTAATTTACTTATAATTTTTTGGCAATGAGCACTCCAAGATAATGTCTCGTCCATAGTCATACCCAAAAAATTCATTTCATTGACTCGTTCGATTTCATTATTTTCTGAAGATATATTGAAATCAAGTTGTGTTGTATTTTGAATAGTATGGAAAATTACATATTTTGTTTTGTTACCATTTAAATACAGTTTGTTGTTAGTGAACCATGTTGTCATATCTTTCAAAGCTGCATTTGACTGATTTTCCATTTCTAAGATATTTTTACTTGATACAATAGCACTAGTATCATCAGCATACATGATTATTTTATAATTAACCAGAAAGTCAACGATGTCATTTATAAAAATTAAGAAAAGTGCAGGACCCAAAACACTACCTTGAGGCACTCCTTTTCAACAGGTAAAACAAAAGATTTAAAATTATTTATGCAGCAATCTGTTTTATGCCGAATCTTTACCAATTGGAGCCTACCACGCAAATATGATTTAAACCATTGTGCTACTACACCCCTAATTCCATACCATTCAAGTTTGGTTAACAAAATATCATGATCAACACAATCAAAAGCGCGACTAAGGTCACAAAAAATTCCCACACAAAACTTTTCAGATTCCAAGGCTTTTATTACATGTTCATATAAGGCATGAATCCCAGTAATTGTTGAATGATTATATCGATAACCATGTTGCTGGCTCGCCAAAATGTTGTGTTTATTTAAATGTGAAAGTAATCTGTCTAACATGGCATATTCAAAATTTTTGACAACCTAGTTTGTGAAATTGTTAATGGGCGATAATTAACCATATCTAATCTTGAACCTTTTTTATACAGCGGTGTCACACTAGATACTTTCAATTTTTCTGGAAATTCACCTAACCTAAATGACATATTTACTAGAATGGTTAATGGTGTAACTAGTAATTCTGATATTTTTTAATTAAACTGCTCGGTACATCATCAGGCCCAGCGGATATTTTATTTTTAATTTTATTAAACAAGTTTTTTAATTCATATTCGTTGAACGGCAATGCACACATACTGCCAATATGATTATGACTGCTACCTGAACAGTTGCCACCAACAGAAATTTTTGATGCAATATCATTAACCGATTCAATAAAGTATTTATTAAAAGTTTCAGCTATTTCAAGGGGATCCGTTATTGTTTCTTCATCATTTTTCAGAACAATATTTTCATGACATTTTACTTTACCAGATAATTCATTAATAACATTCCAAGCCGCTTTTGATTGATTTGATGACGACGTAATTTTATTTGTGTAATAATCCCGTTTAGTATCTTTCAACAGGCAAGCATGTTGTTTTTTTCGTTGCATATATATTTCTTTCAAAGCAGGGAACTTCTTTTGCAAAATATATAAATCTCTAATATTTTCAAAGTAATGAGTAGTGATTGTTTGGAGATATTTCATTTATGTAGTATCAAAACTAATCTTGTCATTCGAGTTTGAAAGATTAAAATTAAAAAAAAAAAAACGCATTTAATGAAAAGTAATCATAATAAGTATTTACAAGGATGTACTTATATCTATACCCAGAATTGTCTGACATTTCAAAAAGAGGATTAGAAGTGAATAGTTTTATAAGATACGATATAATAAATATTAATCTAGATATATACAGAATGGAAACAGTCAATTCGAACAGGTAATCAGCAAGGTGTGATTCTTTAAAAAAATGTTTATTTAAGGAATAAAACACAATTTGCTTAATGAAATATGTCCGAATTTTTGGTTGAAAATGAAATATTATTATTAACGAATTAATGAGTGCGCATTTATGAGAAAATTTGAATATATAAAAAACTTTTTAACAACTTTTAAATTTGACATTAAATCAAAGATCGAAACAAACAATAATAAAATTCTCCTTGGAAACAGTGATACAATCAAAGAATACAAATAAACTGTAATTCTTGGGTAGCTGTAAAATAGAATTAATTCGATATAAGAATCGAAATATTTAATTAAAAAAATGTGTGATCAAACGTACATACGGAAACTAATTTTCCTCTTAGCTTGTAGGCAGGAAAAAACGAAAGGTAAGACGAAGTAAATTTAAAAAATCTAAGGACAGCTATTTAAATTTCAAGAAACGGTTATTCAAATTATTTCTACGGATTGCTTAAATAAGGGCCGAAATTTCTTCATACGTTTTAAGATTTAGTATTTGTCTATTTCCTCCTAATAATAAATGTACATACCAACAGTGATTGCAAGAAAAAAATGTAAACAGTAAATAAGGCATAGGACAGACAATAATATGAATCATTCATTGATTTAAAAATTTTGATTTTCAAAAAGTTGGATTATTTGAATTTTAGGCATATGACCAACTAAATTATAAACGCTTTTGCTAAGCTCTAGATATTTTGAAACTTTTTATTTATTCCCTAGACCTGCATTTAAAAATTGTAATATAAACTAAAAGAATGGAATTTTATTATTATTTTTTAGTATAAATTCGGTTTTGCAAGTGCATTCATCTCATTTATTAGATAAGTGTAGCGTAGAAATTCTTCGATCGAATGGATAGTTTCCAATCTGTATAAATAAAATCCACACAAAAAACCATAAAATGAGAGAATTGCACTTGTTGACAATGGCAGGTAGAAAAAGTGGGATGTTTCGCTTCCTACCGTCCTAGCAACAAACGAACATTAATCTCGCTTTTCTTTGCGTTGCTTTTCGTTATCCATCTCATTTGAGACTTATTTTCTTTTAATTTCTACACGATTTTTTTAAATATTTTTTTCCTTTTTTTTTGATTCCTTCTCTTTCTGACTAACTCGGTGGAATGGAGGTTATACGTTTCTAATCAAAAATTTTTGTCAGTTTTTTTTCTATATTCTCTATTCTAGGGCATTACAGCGGCTCTCAATCGCAAAAAAGTTTAAATTAAAATTAAACAAAAAAACATCTCCCATGAAATTAATAATTGAGTACCTATATTGTTACTTACACTTACATGTTTTTTTTTTTTATTTTGTGGTCCTTTAGACCTTTAAATATCTATAAACACAATATTTTGTAGATAAAAATTTCTGGTATGGAATTTTCTTTTACCGAATTACAATGTATATGTTTTTGTTTGCAATTTACCGGTTAACCGGTAAACCGGTATACAATCCTTAATGCCGAACATAGTCATCAAATATTTATCTATTACGATTAAATTTTATTTGTAGATTTATGGCTCAAATGAAACAAAATTCCCTATTTAAAACAACATTTCGACATTTATTGTTTTTTTTTCAAGTTTCCATTTCTTTTACTCCCCCTTAAGTAATTTTAATTAAATGTTTGTCTCTGTTGATTTCCTTTTTTCACAACTATAAGTTATTTGTCGAACATACATATATAAACATTTTAAAAACTGTCTAAGGTCTAAGACATTACACTTTACATTTTACAAACTAACATATATATGAAATAAACCTTTATTTTTTTTTTTTAATATGCGTTCGACAAACAACTTATAGTTGTGAAAAAAGGAAATAAACAGAAACAAACATTTAATTAAAATTACTTGAGGGGGAGTAAAAGAAATGGAAACTTGAAAAAGACAATAAATGTCGAAACGTTGTTTTAAATAGGAATTTTGTTTCATTTGAGCCATAAATCCACAAGTAAAAATTAATCGCTAAATAGAAAAATTGGCTAATATATAAATATTCAAGAAATTTGTCTATTACTTGCAAGATAAATATTTCTTAGGAATTGTTATGAAAACAGTTTCCCCATTGTGAATGCGAGGTTCTGGACGCAAGTAGACAGGCAATTTTTGGCAAGCCAAAAATGAACCCTGAGAATTACTTCGATCAAACAGCCAGAGACCAGCACATATTAGTACAGGGTACTAGGATCCTAAAATAGCTGATACAATTTAATGGGTAAAAGAAATGGGAGACTAAATACAAGAAGTCAAGATATTGCACTATTTCTGAAGACTTCATGTCAGGGCCACAACAACAAAAATGCAACATTCTGCCATGAAGTGAAAAGGAAATGTATTTTATTATACTGTTAAATGACGAAGGAAAATTCTGTAAAATAGAAGATTTAATAAATAAAGAATAGGAATTATATTTATTATTTATTTAAAATATTGTTTGGGCAATTCTTTCTTCAAAAAACGTAATAATATACCTATTAGTATTTATTCTAATAAATATTTAATGCATATATAAGTGCATATTCCTGATGTTTTTATGCTTATTTAAATGCATATTTTAAAGCTTTAATTAATGTTCTTTATATTCTAGTTTTCACTACTCTAGAAACTTTTTTTAACTTTAACATGTTCTTGATATAAGCCTATTGTATCACTTCCATCGTTTCATTTTTTCTATTTCTTGTCCTTTTCAATTGTTGTTAGTAATCATTACTTTCACGAATACAAAGTATGTACTCTCATATAGTTGTAGACATTTTTACGTTCGCTTCAGATTAACAATATCGTTGTTTGTTGGTTGTTTTCAATCCATATAACCTTGCAGCTTTTTCCATTTTGCTAAATATATTTTCTGTTATTATTTTGTCCAGGTTACTAAGGATTTGTTGTTTGCTGAGGCAATTATCTATTATTTTTATTGACACATCATACTTTGTGTTTTCATTCTGCTGTCTCTGAAAATTGCTTTTAAGTCAAAACTAAATAGTACCATCGACAACAGGGCCTTTTATCTAACCTCCAGTCTTTTCACTAAAATGAGGGATTTTAATCGCTATTGATTTCGTTATGACTGCCTATGTAATCTATCAAAATGCGTTATAATACCGATATTTTGTATTAACAAAGTATAAATCTATCAGTACGAGTGTAAGTCCCTGTCTGAAACTGTACAATATTTTTAATTTTATTGCTATAGTAGTCTTCATGAGTTACCGGCTTTCATGAAATCAATGAATATACAGGACATGTAGATTCAGATTTTGCTTGCAGCTTTGACTCTGCACTATTTTTAGCGTGGAAATCTTGTCTGTCAATGATCTTCCGGGTCTAAATTCCCCTTGTTATCTTCTTATTAAATTATTGTGACACGGAGTGGATTTATTTCTTATAATTTTCGCGAAGTAATAAATAATTCTACTCAAGATAATGCTATGCAGAAATATAATAAAAATATTCCGTAAATCAATAAGGTTTTTTTTGTTGCTATTTAAAAGCAAAAGTTAATACATATTTCATTTAGTTAATACGTTTTTCTTTCATTGAAATAATATTATTTTCAGTGGGAAGAATCTGTATATATTAATTGAAAAAAAAATGGTTGTTTTAAATAGTGGCAATTCGTAATCAGCACCAGCGTATTGAAGAGTGGTCAAGCTCAGTGCGTAGAGCCAAAATATTTATATCTTTAACTGAGGCATGTTATTTTGGTATAAGCACTGCATTCAAACAATTTTCGCTGATCTGAAGTTAAGTAGTTAGTTAAACATCACTATTATTATGTAATCCAAACCTACTACAGACATTAATGGAAATAAATTTGTTGGATATGGAATACATCATAAATAAAACGCAAAGTTTCCTAAAATATTTCTTTTTATTCATCATTAAAGGCACATTTGGCAAAATCGTTTATATTGAATACAATAGAATATAATATAAAAAATAGTTCTATTGCAACTTCCATTTGTAATAAAAGAAAGCAGTCTTGAGTATAAATTAAAATAATCAATTGCAAATATACGTATTTAATCGAAGAACATATAATTTAAAAAAAAATATCAATAATTATCTATAATATCTAAAATTCGAGTTTGAGCGAGCAGATCCGTACTGGAATATTGTTTTTGTTCACTTACTTATTCTAATTTAGCGATCGTACAAAATCACAAATATCACTTATAAAAAATAGGGAGACCTCTGCTATACTTATATCTAATTAATATCTACCTAATACGTTGTCACTAATATACGAGCTTGTTCGAGATGCATTGATTCATATAGGAATAGATCTATGTTTCCGTTTCCTTCCCGAATTTCTCTATTTCCGGGTAGATGGGACTCATTTCTAGAGTACTTGGTGCCGATGGTAAGTTACTGTTGCTGCCAAAGTTTAATCGACGCACGAATTCGTCGAGGATTTCACCAAACACCATCAAATTTAAATTCTGACCAAGCAAGTGGAGCATGAGAAAATCACCAACCTGTAATTTCGACAGTAAAGATTTCATCTTTCTACGGGTTTCAGTAGGATTTACCTGAGTCTTTCTTATTAAGGTGTCTACACCAGCTGGCGTCCCGAATCTAAATCTCCTTTTCAGTATAGTCTCTCTAATGTTAGGTAGAAGTACCACAGCTGCCGAGTATACAAGAGCTACCCCACTCAATACTGCTAAGATGATAAACCAGAACCAAAGGAAAATGTAGTATCTTCTCGTTTAATATATTTAGAGCCAATACGCAAAGGGCATCGTGTTTCTGTATAGAACCTGAAGGACCATACTTGTGGAAGGTGCACTTAGTCACTCTAGGGAACACTTGGACCATCGGATCTGTCCTGTTTTCTTGATGCATGTTTGAGAAGCGGATCACGTCAGTTCCGTAATCCATGAACGCACCTCCAAGGAATTTATCCGTCATGAAAATGTTTAATACCTACGAGGAATTCACAAATGTTATCTATCTAGGAGACGCATACGTTAATACAAAACTTACGACATTTGCAAAATTCAGAGCTTCCGAAAAGAAATACCCAAAGGCATAGGTATTGTGCATGTGCATGGTTTCCACTAAATACTGGACCAACCTCGACTGCCTCTCCTGCCTGTCTTCTCTTGTACCAATGATGCTGCCTCTCATACCTTCCGTGATCATTCTAATTTTTCCTTCTTCCCAATTTTTCCAAACCATATGAGGAATATAGAATAGGATTCCCTAAAAATGAAAAAAACAATAATTAAAACTGTAAATTATGGTGTAAAGACTCCTTTTCTATGCTTACTTGAAAGAAGAGCACAAAAGGAACCCATTGGTAGTAGCTGTGGTATACACGCTCTTGGTTCTCGTTACCTAATCCTGGATGGGCCACATGAGTTCCTACATGCTTGTGTTGTTCGTGAGGCAACGTAAATGTATATGTTATCCAACAGTAAGTGTTTATAACATGATATGGGACGCCTCCCCCATTTATGCACTGTATTGGATCACCTGTAAAATGTTTTTTATTGTACTTACAACCTGAGATAAATATGGGAATATTTGTTATAATGGATATACCAGGTGATATTTTGGGAATATTTTGCGCAGTAAAAGCAGTAAAGAGATCAGACAAGAAAGGTCACTTGCCATTTCCAGTAGGTCGCATGACTTTAGTGCCCGACAGCACTGTTAGTTTATGGAGAGGGTGTCACTGCAGTTACTGTTCTGTAGAGTCGTAATTTTTTTTTAAATTACTACGATTTACAAGCTTTTTGTTTATGAGCTTTGTATTTTTAAAGGGAACAAAAATTGAAAATGTATTTTTTTTTTTAAATTTTAATTCAACGTCGCAACTATTCCACTCAATACAAAATTAGGGATTTTGTTTTGAGTCAATAAAATATTAATTAGCGGTTTGGCGTTCGTCCACTACACAATCTGTGTCTCCATCTCTGCTGTCAATTAATATATTAAATTGTGTACAATTGTGACATTGTGTTTGATTGGAATTAGGTTTGTAGTCAGTGTTATTTTTTGAAAGACATCATCCCTAGAATCTAGATTTGTTGAAAAAATATTCTATAATTATAATGTTATCAATAGATGGTAAATTTTGGTCAGTAACTATTTCAACTTCAGGATCTAATATAAGTTGGCTGTGTAAAATGACCTATTTGATTTGTATAACGACAATATTCTTATAAAATTTACTTTAATTTTTTCAGGCTATTTAATACTTAATAATTCCCAATGTATTGTAATACCACGCAGTCATTAAATAATTATACTTAATGTTACTTAAACACTAATTAAAAACCATTAAATGATGTCTGACATCTGTGACACTGGACGAACGCAAAATTCGTTAGTTTTTTATTGGTGAAAACAGTTTTGACGTCTTGGAGCATAATTAGAGCTTTATCAGTTTTTGAATTGGTTTTATTGACAAATAATATGAAACCCAAATGGTGATTTGTTTTAGACATTTGTCATCATAGAACACAAAAATGGAGTATATTAACTAGTTTTTATATAACTTGTTAAAGGACCCGACCCTATTAAACATTCTCTCTTTTTTTTCTAATTTTAACGCGTTTTTAATTCACTTTATTATTATTTGGTTTGTTTCTTGCTGTTGTGTTATTTGATCATAACAGTTAAATATTATTTAGTACCATCTCACTATTCGCTAGTTGAACAGAGAACTTTGCAAACAATTCTTGTAAATAAGTGATTGGCAAACATTTCTGTTACTTTGACATAATCAACTGTCAATATTCTTATCAAACGTCAATATTATACTAGATTTTTGTTCATGGAAATTATTTAGGAACATCTTTTTTTTATATTAGAGCAAATATGTGAGCAAGGTACAGATAAAGATCAGTGATGTTGATTTTTTGAATTGGTATTTTTTGATGATTTTTCTTTGTTTATAATATAAAATTATATATGTTTTAGTAGTTAATTTCTAAAACGAGGTTAGCGTCCTAAATTTTATAGAATAGAAATCTTATGTAACACTGTATTATTAGTAATTCATTAACAATGCTAATCTAAAAAGTAAAATTAAATTACAAATGCTTTTGTTGCTGTTACTATGTAAATAAAAGAGCTAGTATTACAAAACAATCTTGTCGCACTATTTATGCGGTTTTACGGATAAGGCAACCTTGGCAAACGCTAAACAATTAGTTTTTATCTAAACTTCCATACTTTCCGATCATTGTTCTAACGCTTGTTAACAATTAAATGCTATAACACAGAGATGCTACACGAAACATATGTTAATTGTAAATTATGCTGTCGGTTTCAGATTGTTTATTTTCTTATCAATGTTTGTGACTAAGAACTCCTCCCACTAAAGTTTTCGGATGTCGTAAATATTTGTGTTTATACTTTGTCATGCGGGAATTTCTTAACACAAGCGTCATAGCGTATGAAGGATCTGGTAAAGGAAAGGAAAACGGAATGTTGTAATGAGTAATAATGCTTAGAAATTTAAGAATGTCATTTCTTCAGGTAACTATCTGGATTTTCTTGGAATAAATTTAAATGCTATGTTAAAGTGGTACACGAAATAATTTTGTTATTTAAGATTCTCTCTAATCAAGTGGCTCTATTTTTTCTTAATTTGAATAATATTAAAATTAATAATAAAATAACAATTTAACAATTTTGCTATGCTTAACTTTATTCATAAAAAGGTAAGAAACATGTGAGATTTTTGACTAATTCTTAGAAATTGAAGAGTTTTATTCTTTCAAATAACTACCTGGTTTTTCGTAGAATAAGTTGAAATGATAGAATTTTGTGGCTACTATAATTATTTCAAGCCGACCATTTGTAATTTTTTTTTTTACACCTTGCCATTCTGAATTTTACTCGCAAAATACGTCAGGAGAAAACGGAAAAAATCAACAGGAAACCATTTTTGGAAGCCACAATTCTGGTATATAGCAAAAATGTTTGATAACGATAATACAAATATTTATTTTAAAATTTTATTTTGTGTGGAATTCATTGTAGATCGAAATTTCATTATATGATAGTTAACGAAAAGATAACAAATTAGAATTCTATAATTAACTACTAACAACTTGAATTCAAGTCAATGAGTAATATTTTTCCTAGAATATATACTAATTGCAAGTATTGTCACCCGATGACGTATTGAACCCCAACAATATGCTGTCATTATAGACTGAGTTTGTGGGTTATCACAACCTGTATCTCACACACCGTATAAATAAATTTAAAAAAAAATTACAATAATTTTGTGAAAATATTTTAGTAACTTTCTAGAATGTACTTTAAACTATTCATTTCATTTGTAATTAAAGATACAAACGCTTTTAAAACTAATCGATAAGTTTTTAATTTAATTTAATCAATTATAATAATCTATAAGTACCTAAAGATTCTTATAATGGTTTTATTAGTGAAATTGCTTTAACTTTTTATTATGAAAATTTATGTTTTAGTGCATGTCATATTGGTGGTAACATATTGCAAATTCTCTGAAAAACACTTTTAGGTATATTATACATATCTTATTCAATAAATCCTTCGAAACAAAACCTCTGGTAACTGAATGGTTTTAAGAAAAGGTTATAACATTGAAACTAGTTGCAAATATGTTAAATATTATGTGGAATAATCTATTGCTCCAGTTGTTGCACATATTTATTTAAAAACTTCTTCATTGATGTGAAAATTCTTGGGATTTGCATACCTCCGATTGAAAATTGTCGGACCTTTTCCAAATCGAATGTAAAATGGATATTCCAAATTTAAAGATATTGAAAAAGCTACATTGAAGATATATGACGAAACAATTCCTATATTTATAATATATAATGGGGCACAATAGGTCTTTCTGGCCGAGTTGCCTTCTTCGGGTCTACACCCGCCCATGGACACACAAAAAAAATGTATTTACAATATACCAAGGGAATATCGGAAATGTTAAAAATTAGAATGAAAACCCCAAATATTAGAAGGTTTATGACTGCCTTTGTATGTCAAATATAGGTTTTAAACTAATAAAATAGAATTACTGTTAACCCTGTTTCATTAATTAATTCATTGCTCATTATATAGGTTGTTTGAGAAATTCTGCACTAAGATTCCCTATAAGTATTGACTTGCGAAAACATAAATAGATTTTGGGAAAAAAGATGTTTTAATTTTACTCTATGTATGTCTGCTTGTAATTTGATAACTTAGTAACTTTATTTTTTTTTAATTTTTGATTGTTTATATGAACTTCATGTATTCCTTTTCGATGATTTTTTTCTATTCTAAAATAATATTTAATTGTGAGGAAATTTTTAATTGTTCGTATTTAATCATCAGTGTTTCTGAACTTTATATACTTTGCTATTACGATTCACAAGATGTTCTTATTGAAAACAATCTTTAATGTATTTGAATCAAGTTTCTGAAATTGGCTTACACCGTACATTTGTTTAATTACGCGATGGCTAACCTACGTTAATATTTTCAACTTTTTTATAATTCTTTCAAAACAAAGGAAAATTTTTATTTTCCAAGCAAAAAAAGTATGAAACCACTAATGTGTTCTCAAATAAAAAGTAGCCCTACTGAACATTTTTAAGCAGTTTGAGGAATTTGTTCGGGATTTGTGTCTTTTGTTTAATAATTAGTTTAGTTGCCTAGCGCCGTATATAAGGTATTAATCTGATAAAAAAAAATCAATTTTGATATGATTATCGTTGGCGTATATTGAGAGAAATAAATTATTGATGTATTATTTCAACATTTTTTGTAGTTTTAAATGTGGCATTGATCTAATCATTAAATGGTAAAATAAACTAAACAAATGTAAAATCAAAATAAATTTGAAGAATAAATTAGAATTAAAACATGTTGCTTGTTAATAAAAAGAAACATGCATTTAGTTATACTTACTGATAAATGATTAACTAAACTATTTTGCTTACTTATTGCTCTTAGAGAACTGATTCTATATATAATTTGAGTCAGGTAATAAAACAAATTTATGTCATACTGAGAAAAATAGATAATGAAAATAGTTAATTGTTTAATCTAAACTTTAAAAGTATACATTAGTAAGACCCGTTAAAATTATACTAATAAATTGCAATATATTAATGCACCCTGGTTATGGTTTCTGTTATTTTTACGATTTATTTATTATATTGGTAATACATGGCAATACTAATTTTTCTCAAACCAGTGAAAGCATTCATTTAACATTCTCCGAAGCATTTAAATAGAAGCAGGTTCAAACAAATGTATTCAGGCTAAACGTACCTAAACAAAAGGCCAGATGGTAGCTAACTTGTTAACTAAGAAAACTTGCATATTTTCATACTTTGCGTATGTGACTAAATGTTTTCTACCCATAATATTCTATACCTACTCATAAGAGTTGATATAGAATAACTAATTTCTCGCACTCAAATTAACATTGAAAACATAATTAGTGCTCAAGATGATCTTACGTAATACTATTTAGCCTTTTCATTTTAAAACTTCTCAACCAATTATCATTGAGATTCTGTTTTTATGTCTTTAAGTGCCTGTCTTATGCAGTTGCTCTGAATCTGTGGGAAGCATTTGTAACACACGGTCATCAAAGAGCGCTGTACATTGACTTACCAATTAAATTATTCGCTGTGACAATAATGCATGACACGAACAGCAGAGCAGAAGTTATTCTGTAGTGGGCTCTGAAGATCATGTTGTCGATTATGGCTTTGTCGATGAGGTAACGGACCTTTACAAGGCCCGCCACCGCGGATACCATACCAAAGACACTCATGATGATTTAACTGGAAAGAAAGTACTGAATGAAATAGTGAGAATGTTGCAGAAAGAAATATATTTTGTTACTACTAAATCCTTGACACGAAAAGTAATATTAACCACAAACTTGTCACAATTTAGTTTCAATTTATGTTGCACGCTATCTTGACACTTGTTGATTTATGATAAAGTTACAGATAAGTAGAAAGTAAACTTAAGAAATATCCAAAATAGTTATATTTTTAACACTATTGTTTCTAATAACCAAAATTATGAATGTAATGTGTAATGTAAGGCATAAAAGAAAACGCAGACAAACATAGTTGATTAAATAAGCGTATTTTAATTGAATCTAATTCGCTTTTGTTAATAAAAGGCGTAGCGCATAAACTAGTCAGAGGTCATGTTGCGTAACCTGTAGCGTATGTGCACCAAATGTAATCACAAGCCGGAGGAAATATTGTTGAACTTAGATATAGTTACATCGCGAAGGAGACAAAAACATAAAACAAGCGCATTCTGCCGTTTGTCCTATTTGAAATTCAAAATGGCCGCGCCACAGGTATTTTGAAAGGAATACATACTAACTCGAGAGACGAAACAGGTTTTGCTAAACGCAGACGTCGTTGACAACACGTTGAATTGCACATTTTTTTTTTATATTCTTCACTTTTAACCATAACGAATCACGCTTTCATTTACACAGCGCTACAAAATTTTAACCCTAAGAGCATCATCCCCTATATTTACCTTATTTTACGACAATCACAGAAACTATTTTATATATATGTATATATATAAAAGAAAAAAACGAGATACACCGAAAATCACTGTTTCTTTTATGATATTCTTCGTTTTATTACAGTAACCACTTCTCCCAACAGCCTTATCCGTTTAAAACCCTTATCACCCCAACTTAATTAGATGTAGAACTCAAAACATGTTGTCAAGTGTACAGCATGGCTCGCGTTTAACTACTGTTGGCATTCTTGAATCCGGGAGAAAATAATGTCGAAGTAGGGGACTGACCGTCTCTGTTCCTCCAATGGGTCGCCTATACAGTTTTCGAATCTTCAACCACATGTTGCTCTGTCATCGCTCTTTGTCTTCGTCGAATGCATCAGCGGTAGTCCCTGCCATAAATCGCCACTGTTGAGAATCATTTTTTCTCCTGATTCGTTCATTATCGTATACGATTGTTAAAGTATTAAATCTTTACTTTAGCGTTCGTTGTATGGTTAAACATAACTGTAGCTTGGAGCACTGGCATGAATACCTAGTAAATACATGTTTCACGGCGGTTTTACGCCATTTGAATTCATGAAACGTATAGTAACCGTGTGACTCAAATATTTAGGGATCTACCTGCACTTATCGAAAAAATGTGTTCTTAGTAACGTCATTGTGTTGAAAGATAATTGAAATATCTGTGTTTTGATAAATGACGCTCGCGTTTCTGTTGAAAACCGACGATTCCTGAGGTTGATCGGGAAAATATAAAAATGATTGGAGGAGGTTTGATACCAAAAAAAAAAAAAATAAAGGTACCAAGCATTATTTGTTTTTTTCTTTTTTTTTTAATGTGGTTGTATCTTAGACAGATCCGTTTTTGTATTAGAAAAAGAATTAGATGTTGATAGACAAAAATAACATCTGTAATTTCTTCCCCAGTCTGTAAGAGATTAGAAAATTATTCCCAAATAACAATTTTGAACAACCTTTTTCTAAGGATGTCGCGACAAACTAAAAAGCTGGCCATAAGCTTGTCAGTGACAAGGAAATAAGCTTATGGCACGGTTATGCTAAGGTTCCTAGTTGACACAAAGAAAGCTTTTCACAAGGTTAATTAAACACACAGGCATACAACAACCACATGCTTACGAAAAACTTGCGACAAACGATGCACCCTATCGCTCTCTAAAATATTTTAATCCCTTTGAAAATCACCTCAATTTTTGCTTAAATCCCGATAGAATAAAAGAA
The DNA here is from genome assembly GCA_004143645.1 of Protaetia brevitarsis. Lineage (NCBI taxonomy): Eukaryota > Metazoa > Arthropoda > Insecta > Coleoptera > Scarabaeidae > Protaetia > Protaetia brevitarsis. The sequence goes on from RXPK01000047.1 coordinate 1,724,956, forward strand.
AAATATGAGAATGTCGATATTTCATAAAAAAAAATAAAACAATATATATAGAAACATATTTATATTTACAAAAAAAAAGTATTTTCCATATCTAACTGTATTGTTGCCGGGATTCTCAGCAATAAAAAAAGAGAATGAACTAGAGAATTAACAAATATAAAGAGATACCAGAGATGGAAAAAATATAAGAAACACTTACTGATTTTCCAGAAGTCGACAAAACAGAGCTGTGTGCAATTGCTGTTTCCTCTATCTTCCTCATTATTACAAAATACCCTGATACGTGATCAAGTAAAAAATATAGAATTTGGTAGTGATTATTATTGCATGAAAGGTACTTTTAATTGTTTTAAACTAAAACATAAACGCACACAACAAATAATGGTGGTCGATGACAGGATGGCGATTAAACAAAAACAAATCAATAGACTCAATCGATGAAGGATTGAGGGCGAATCACAATATAGAATAAGGTTGTCACTACTTTTTTACTATCAAGCATGTCGTCGATAATTCCAGTCTACCAAGTGAAAAGCTTGTCGTAAGCTTACATACTATCTGTGCTATGTCCGTTAGAATTCAGACAGTAGTGCAGAAAAGTGGCTATCCGAATTTATAAAACAAAAATTAATTATTGTCCTTCAATGAGATGAATATCCCCTAAGGAGTTTTGGGCAGTTCAAAGTTCAAAAAGTACATTATTGTAAGAAATTAAAAAGAAATGAAATATAAAACCGTTTTATCCTTCCACATAAATCGTTTGAAACGTAATATGTATATCAAATTACCCAGTATACGCTTCTGAACAAAGAACAAAATGGTACCAATGTTAAGGTCGTTGCGTCATTACTTTCTAAGTTATCAAAGAAGAAAGAGGAACTTGCGATTGTTCAAGTTCGCTTGATAGCATACAGCTTGCGTGAAACACATATACGTTTACAGTATGCCCTACGAGCACTGTCAAGTTGTATCTACACTAGTAGAGTGGAGCGTATACAAGCCGCTCTAAACACGGTTGACAAATTGTGTAAACAAGAGCGACTATCAGTTAATGCTCAAAAAACACAGGTTGTCACGTTTACAAGAAAAAGAACGCTAGAAGGCTTACAGCCACTAGTGATAGGAGGCGAAAGGATTCCATATGTTAAAGAGGCGAAATACCTGGGGATATGGTTTGATCAAAGGCATACATGGAATTCACATATCCAGAAATTGACCAGCAAAGCCACCATCGCCCTAGGTAGGTGCAGGAGGCTTACATCTTTTACGGATCTGAATCCGAGAACCGGAGAATTGATCCGGATGCGAGAACCGGATAGTGGATCCGCATCTGAAAATCGGATAATGGATGCAGATCCGAGAACCTGATAGTAGATTCAGATAGCGAATCCTAATCCTAGGATCCGGATAATTTCACATCTCATTTTTATCGGATACCAACAGCACTACTCTCAAGAGGGTACTGAAAGTAGTTGACATTTTTTAGGTTTTAATACAAACACAACAGCCGGCTACCCCGGACGCTATATTGGCCCTGTATGTAATTATATATTGGTATACAATTACATCAAAACATTCATTTTTCACAACACTTAGACTCAAGAAAAGGCTTGAGTTTAAGTGTTGTGGACACTTAAGATTTTAACTGTCCAGAATGTACCATCTACAATGTCAAATTTCTGCAATTTTATAGTAGATACAGGTAAAAAAAAAACTCAAGCAAATGTCAGGATTAATAAATCAAATTAGAAGAATTAGGTAATGAAAATTGTAAAAAAGAAATGTAAGATTACAAATAAACTACTGAAAATTAAGAACTTGATACTTTGTCCTTGGAATGGCGTAGCCGTATGAAACTGACACTGAATATGACATAGAATACATCTGTCATACAATGTGATTCCGGTATAGTGAACCCAAACCCCATCGTCGGAAGAGTCTGTTATACTAGCTTTAGGAGTGTTCCTGTCACTTTGACAGAAGTATTTAATGTAATTTCTATCGTAAAAAAAAAATCACCCCCACCACTGATGACTTTAGTTCCCCTATTCTACGTCGACATTACGATGACGACATACGTACTTCTCATTTTGGGTTCACTCTACCGGAACGTGATTGCTTCGTCAAGGAATATCTCAACAAGAATGGACACTCAGCGTCGGACCTTTGATCTGTCGGGGGAGAAATTCGTGACCTTCGGTCCTCTAATTTGTTTCTATTGGCTAAAAAGTACTCGAACAAGATGGCGTTTCCCCCGCAAATTCAAAATTTGCTACTGTCAGGTTGACATGTCCCTCGACAGCTTTTAATTTAATTGTATGTGCGTGATAGCTTCACAGATAACCTCAAACTAAACCGTCAAATGATTGTCCTGTCAAGAACTGTTTTGACAGGAGCCGAGCTTGGGAGAGCTTGACTTCCTATTGCTCAGCTATTGACTAAGAAGTACTCAAAAAAATAGCGGTTCCGCGCTAACAAAATTTGCTAAGTTTCCGTTCTTGGTTACCTTGTTCCTTGGCTTGGTAAGCAAATGATCCTCTCAGAGTAAGGTTTTTCTATGGTTTGTCTTTGCTTCTTGGCAAATGCTGGGAGATTATTTAAGTCGCTCTATGAGCGCAAGCATAATAAGGTAGCAGTCCCAATTACTGACACTTTAAGAGATATAATGATGTCAATGTTTAAGATTCCAAGATGACATTGGAAGAACAATTTCGATTTTTAAACTTAAAATAAATTATTTTCAATCGAAAGCTACGCTAAAACACAGCAAAAGAAACTATTATAGGAAAAAATACAGGGAAGGTGTCAGTAATTAGGACAGGGTCAGAAATTGGTACATTTACCTTAACTGATAGCTAACCGATTTATTATATTTTTGTAAAAAAAAACAAAAACGTAAAATGGGTTAAATTAATAAGAATTACCGCCATCCCCAAATAAATGTAGATTGAATGAATTATACGTAAAATGAAACCAATAAGAAATTGAATATACTACGTTATTAATGTAAACTGAAAATTATATTAGATTAGAATTGGGGTGGTCTGTGGACCTGTTTCACTTTCTGAAAAAGTAGCGTTTCAGATCTATTGTGATTCACTTTTTCCTAGACGATGCTCTCTAATTTTGCCCTCTTAATTAAGCTTATCATCTTTGAGAGCGGCTTCTTAGTGTAGCTGCTAGCTGTGGAGTTCTCCACGCCCATTACTAGAAACCTTGGCCTCGCCAGGCCTTCACATTGGCACAGTACATGAACTGGTGTTTCTTCCTTCTCTTGGCAGAATCTGCCAGGCCTATGTTGTACATATGCCTATTTAATCTGCAATGACCAGTCAGCAGACCTACTATCGTTTTGACAGTTTTCCTGTCTTTATTTAGTGGATCTCTAGCAAATTCAGACCTCTGTTCCTTTAGAAACTCTTTTGCCTATCTCTGTCCCGGTGATTTTTGCCACCACTCTCTGGACTGATTATGTATCCATTCATTCATGGTTTTTTTCATTTGCGATTTGGTAGTGTCGAAAGAGGGGCCCGCTTCAACGAATGACCTTGACGAACCTCGCCATTTCCTCTCACGCCCGAGTGGCTAGGGACCCAGGCCAAAGTTAATTTCCTTTGGGTGCCCACGTCATTTAGAGCGCTTACGCAGTCTCAAATTAGTTTAGAATCCACACTTACGGAAGTAATCGTCTGTCAAAGAGAATAGCGACGCTTTTATCTGGCTCGGTAGATCTTTCTATTTCTCGGACACAAATGGCAGATAATATACAATTGAAACTGAAGATAATATACAATTAAGTTGAAAATGTTAATAATGCATTTTCTAATGAACAATATTTAGAACCATAGTCATTCATGTAATTAACATTCATGCATAATGCTGATGTATTTCTCGGTATTATTAACGGTAAATTATAGAATTGCTATTTTATAAGTTCTGTCGTACGTCTCATGGCTTTGCATACATTTGCGGTATAAATTGTAGGTATATGCACAATAGTTTTTGCTGAATAAACATTTTACATACAATTCCAAGCAAGAATTTTCAGATACTGTACATAAACAAATATTATATGCTAGTATAAATATGTAAATTACGCAATAAACTATACTTAATGCAAGACTGACTACTTAGCAAATTATGTTCATCATTATTTACAGGCGACAAATTTGTTGAGTGTTAAACACATACAAAAAAGAATGTTGTCAACAATTAATTAGGAAAAATTGTTAAAAAATAATCAAAGAAATCATATACTTCGAAAACGGTTTAACTTGTAATACTTTAACTTATTAAAAGTATAATTACTTAGCATAATAATGCACAAACTTTTATGTAAAAGATTGCATCGCATCAAAATCAAGCATAGTAAACTTAATTACCCAAACGACTTAAATCCATTTATGCATGTACCTAAGAAAGTAATTTATTCAACAAATTTTCTCCTATACATATTTGGAAATCATTAACCAAATTGAAATTTTTGTAACGTAATATATCATTGTCACGTATGTATGTAAGTACATATTTAGTACCTACATTTTGTTGTATAGTAACCTTGAACAGTTCAATGATCTAAAAGGAGACTTGCTGCATCTATACCTCCTAACCATCGTTACGTTAAATGTACAATGGGCGACAGGGAAACTCTTGTCCACAGCATATTAATAGACTTCAATGATGGGGCAGGTAGCGTCTACAAACTTCACCTAAACGCATTTCAGGATTTTGTCATTCGCAAGTCTCGCAAGGAATTAGGTACTTAGTTTATTGTGTTTGTTTAGGAAGAATGTAGAGGAAGATTAGGTATTATTAAAATTCGTGTTGTAAAATATTCCTTTTTTTGTATTGAAGTTAGGTAGTTAGGTATGGGGTGATAAAATTTTATATTTTTTATTTTGAATTTGTTCAGTAAAATATTTACCTGTACATGCAAAAGAAAACGAGGATTATTTTCCACTTTAACGTCAAGTTCTCGTTTGAAAATACAGCATTGTTGTATAACCACACAAGATTTTACTGCACACTACACTATATTAACCTATTCGCGCTATCTTAATATTGGTACATATTAATTTTTGGACGCTTTATTTATACCGTCAGTTTTAAGTACCGGATTTTTGCTATACATTTAATGTTGTAATAAAGCCATCGCTATTAGGAACGAGTTTTCAAAAACCTTGCGTAAAATTTAGTAATGATTACTCTAATTTATTATCTAATTTAAAGGGTACGATTCACCTGCTTACATCATATTAATCCCAGAGCTGTATTGACTACAAATTACGGCCCGATAAGATAATAAATAGTAAAACATAATTTTCATTTTTAATTGTTTATTATACGTAATAAAATTGTTTTAGTTAATCAACTGTTAGTAATAATTAGGAAATCAACATATTATAATGTGACACTTCTGGATCATAGTTAATCCACCCTTACTTAATGCAAGATTAACGGCTTCTTTAACAAACCCATCAGGTGAATAATCGTTAAATTTAAAGAATTATACTTAGGAGGGTTTTAATACCTTATCACTTTTAATTACAAAATTTCTACCCCGAATTATATTCTTTTATTAACACAATTATTCATATCACATATGTTATTTCTTAAGGATATACATCCTGTAAGCATCACGGAATTAGAATTAAATTTAGGTTAAGTTAGTTATATTTTATTTTTAGGCAAGTTTCTATTTTTTAGTTTCTTTAAACTCCTTTTAGGGATCTGGTGGAAGAACAGAAGCGCGGTTTATATCGCTCTCCTGAACCAAATCCCTAAGGTTCCAATAACGTTAATTACTTATGCAATTGTTAAATTTACTGTTACATAAATGTATTATGCAAAAGTTATTGGAATAAACTCATTATTATTATTATTATATCAATAATTGACAAATCGACATAATATCGCAAAACAATTAAGAAATTTTAAATTAATCCTGGCATATTTAACCCAAAATGGCCACTCATTTCTTCTATTTCCTAAAGGCTGTAGAAACGTCATGGACTCCATAGGATCACATAGTTCTATCTCACAAAAGAAGCTTCCACGCTTTTTTTTTTCCTGTTAAAAGCGCAAGCATTTGACCCCAATATAAAACCTCTGCTGTAACCAATATGAATCTTCATGAGAATCATGTATACTGAGAAAAATTGTTGGTGTAATTTAATATAAATATATTAAAATCAAATATAATTTTTTTACTAATTTTTTTATTCAAACTAACATCCCTTATTTTTCAAATTACTTTCAGATTGTTTTCAAACTAAATGAAATAGATTTAGTTCTACAACTCTCGATATTGAGTTACATCAAATACGAAATCAATTTAATAACAACTTTTATTTATTTTAAATACACTTACGTATGAATTCAACTATAATTTCTGCTTATTTATTTATTTGGGATAAGCCTTATATCCACTTAATAAACATTCCGTAGATCTGGCAGCTTCATCATGCAGCTGTTAAAGAGTTTTTTGTTTGGAAGGAGACAGTCTGTGATATTTGGCGGCGCTGTCTCATCGCCACTCAACATTGAAAAGGGCATTCCACAAAGTTCGGTAATTAGTCCTCTATTGTTTTCCATTTATGTCCACATGTTTTATATTTAATAATATCGTAAATTGTTCTATATATGTATGCAGATGATACTCAGTTAATTTATTCCTTTGATTCTTCTCATATTTTGGAAGCAACTCGGGCAGTCCAGAACGATTTAGATATTTTAGCACAATCTAATAGTAACTATGGTCTACATTTAAACACCTCCAAATGCTCGATGATGTTATTTGGAAGAGAGAAGAATAATAATATCGATTGTTTTCAAGTCAAAGCTGTATTCTTTTCATAAATAAGAAATATGCATGTTTGTCCAACCACTACTTTTTTCAAATAATCTTTTTTCTTAATAAATATTTCTTTGCTACTACTAAAAAAATAATTTCTTTTGATTAGTGCATATTTATTGATGACAAAGAAATCTTTTTCTCAGCATAACATAACGTGCTGCTGACCATTAGAAGCAGGATGTATCTAGGAAGAAATACTTGTAATGTGCTTTATTCCGTTGACATTTAAGAGTGATTAGAACTCGGACAATTTACAATCCGATTAAATTATTCAGTTAAATACTATTTATTAAAAGTAAAAAACAATGCTTCTGTATTTATGAATATAATCCTAATTATAATTTAAAGAGGGATATTATACCATAAAACTGCTCCAACATACTAAATCTTACTACAATTACAAAATCGTTTTGATTTTACAGCAAAAAAGTAAATTTAAAATTGGTAACTGAATGCGATATTAATAACACCCAAAACTAAGCCATCTTTGCATTATGATAAGTTGAGCAAAATGGTTCATATTCTACAAAATATATGGTGGATTTTTGTAAAAAAGCTTTAACAGGCAGTTTGCATGTTCCATGTGCCATTTAAAGCACAAATTATGTTGTATGTCATGTTATCTTTTTTTATAGTGTATTTAAAAATATATTGGAATAGATGCTAAATGGAACATTTCAAAAGGACTATTTGCTTTTGTCAAATACTTGAGATTTATATTTGAAGGTTATACTAATTATTGCTACTAATATTAATAAAATGTGGATTGCTATGTGTATAAATCATTTATTTCCTTTCAGAAAACTTGGCTTAGATTTGGTACCGCGTCAAGGCGCTCAAATGGTAGATCCAGAGGGTATGTCAGTTGTGGAATTGTTTCACGTCCATGCAGCAAGTAGTGAAAATTCTCAAGGAGTATCTGTAAGTGTGAGTACTTTTTAAAATAATTGCTTTTCCCATGCTTTATATACTTAATCAGCCTCATTGATGACATTTTATTTTACAATTTGCTGAAACTTTTATTTATTTAATAATATGATCACCCTACATGTACCCTTATCATGTGAAGTATCAATTTTCAATGAAAAAAATTAAGATATTAGTAAAATATTATTTTTTCCTTAGATAAATAAAATGCATGAAATATATAAATATATTCCAAATAGTTCCGAAACTCCGTTTTTTAGATGTTTAAGCAGTAATTATTGTATTTGTTATTCGAACTGATTGCGGTTCTGAATAAAAAATTATCTTTAATTACTTTTTTATAATTTACACAAACCATTTTTTTTTGAGTTGATTGCATATTAATCACGAAATAAATAACAATAACGTAAGATCAGGAATGTTGTAAGAAATAAGTAGAGATAAAACAACAAAATATTTTCGTTAAGATAAATTTATTTATATGAATGGAGAAATTAATTAACCAATGGCCAAAGTATCAGAAACATTAACAGAATATTTTTTTATTACTTTTCCTATCAGTTTCCATTTATAAAAAAAATAATTAAAAAATGGTTCGTTTCTGATACATTGGCCATTAATAGGTTAAAACAAAAATAAAACAGAAATCACTGTAAAAATTAAACTTATATATAAAATTGTTAAAAGTCTCTGCCATTATTTTCTGTGCAATGTCAAGTTCACAGACATATTTGTTTTGAATAAGATAAGGAATATACCTTATCGTAATACACTTTGTTCTTTAAAGTATCACATAAGATATATTCAGCTGATTTAAAAAAAAAAGAACGAGGTGCCATTTTACTCTTCCTAGAGTACAAATCCATTTATAAAATTTTCTATTTAAAAATTTCTGACATTTAGGGGCATTATGGGATCAACAACTATCATACATGAAATCGTATAATTGCTGACGTATTATCCATTCAATTGTGTCAATTATGTTGCATAGCTTCAAATAGGTTAACGTAATTCTTACTATTTAAATTCCCATCAATCAAGTTTGCTCCTATTATGTAATTATCTATCTCAAGCCACACCAATTTACTTAGAGAGAAAAACTTATGATCGCACTTCCTACGTTAAATGTGGGTTGGTTATTGCATAGCGATGTTCATTCTTTTTACTAAAAATACTAGTATTTGAAAAAAATCTGCTTTATCTTCTGAGAGCATGTTCTTATAAAAAAATTTCTATGTAATTTTCGCCAAGACCAATTCTAAAACTTGATCTCCTTAACTTTAAACTTTGTGCAATTTGGAATTTGTAATCATGGTATTTGTACTTTTTAACAATCTTATAGATTAGATTTGGAAAGATAGCATCCGAATGGGTCCACTGCAGCTAGTAGGGTCTATTGTAGGTCGGATGTTGTCTTAATGTTCATCCAACAAATCGATGCCCTTAGGGAAGCTCAGAATCTTGTTGAATGACTGTTGTTTCCAGGTTTAGGGAAAGAACACCCTTCCCAAAGATCAAATGCTGCAGAAAATATGCAGAATTGTCTCCTCGTCCTCCAAGCATCGTCGACATTCAGTCTCCTTCGAGAGCCTGATTTTGGATAGGTGTTTTATAAATCTGCAGTGACGTGTAAAGACATAAACAATTATTTTGACACTTTTATTATACCTATATTTATTAGATGAAATACAGTACTTCGCATGTATCAAACCAGAACAATTATTAAGATATTTCATCAATTTTCCCAGCTATTTATTCCCTGCTTAGTTATCGTAGGTGTTATATTAATGCCAGATTCTAGTCTGCAAATGTGTTCGTTTCCTCTTCTGCCCAAATGAATAAATGCCCAGTTATCCAGATTAGCATTAGATTATTAGCCATTCCCAATATATTTAGAGTGTTTTCTTAGCTCCAAATCAACTTTGAGTTGCGTTTAAGCGCCTCTAGTGCTTCTAGCACCGAGCCTGACTGTCACTGAACATTTTTATTGATTTGTATTTGACGTTTTTATTCAAAATATCTCTAGCACACATCTCAATGGCATAGATTTCAGCCTGAAAAATCCTTGTATGTTGCCCAAGGTTATAATATTTTCTAACACTTGGACTACGACAAAAAAATCCTGCGCTCACATCCTGCTCTGTTCTCGAACCGTCCGTAAACCAGCATGTGTCTGTCTGTGTTAGTGTTTTTCCGTTGCATCTCCATTCCCCTCTGTTTGGAAAGGAGTTAGTGAAGTATGCATAGATCATTGGTCGACTACGCATCCTGTCTGACGGCATTACCCCAGCATCCTGTTGGAAATAACCGATTCCACCCAGACATGAGTATGGCGATTTATTCACTGCATGCCAAAGGCGAAATATAGTTAATCCAGCCTCCCTTTCCACGATGTGCAAAAGTGGTAAATTCAAAAGACTTTCTAATGGCAATGATGGGTAGAAGACATTGTTCACGTAATTGTCATACGTGCAATCCTTTATATCGACATAAGTTTTGCTGCTGCTCTAGCTTGTTGCGCTTTCTGTCGCCAGGCTATACCTCCATAAATGATGGTTGGATGTACTACCATCACACAAAGTCAATGGATTAGTTTTGGAGATAGCCCCGCAAGATTTACCACACATACTTCGGCAGATCCATAAGGACAAACTTAATTCTTATAACAGCCGATCAGGGTATACCACAATCTTTAAGTATATTCCTACCAACCCCAATACATTGATTTCATCTACTAAAAGCTTAAATTACATTTATGTCGTATTTCTGGAGACTGAGCAAAATGTTTTCGCTGATGGCAAGCGTCTTTCGAGATATAGGAGAGCATATTGTTCGACTATTTTCAGTTTATTGCCATTATTTTTAATGTACAAACCATACATATCTTTTTTCTTCATAACTACGACGCACCATTATTGTATATTTTAAAACGGCAACTACAAATCATATATAATAATATAACAGTAATATTTTACATATATTTTGACAGCCAATGCCATATTTATTCGTTACAGTATAACACTGTAAGGATATGCTCGCAAAAATCCATTGTTCTTTAGTGGTCCGTTTTGAATGACCTTCAGGCCCAGCTGCCATTTTGTAAAGCTGTTGCCGGAAATTAATTTTAAAGGAAGTAGAAAAATAGATTAAAAAAATACACAAATTTATGCGTTTTTTATCCTGATTTTGTTGCAAATATTTATGAACAGTTTATAGTAATAAAAAACACGATTCCAGTAAAATAATGTTTAATTAAGTGATACATATATTTGCAAGTGTTTTACGATAATTATGTTCATATTCTTTCCTTTTAGTGAAATAAATATTTTTATAGTGTAAAATATTCTTCCAGGAATAAAAATGTTGTGGTTCATCTCAAACAAATTAATAAAAATGCAACAGCTTCGGTGGAAGGGACTTTCAAATTTCTGACACGAACACACAATAGTTTTTAATTAGGGTTCAAGAGGTATGACTATATCGTTCTGTGCAATACAAAGATTGTTCCTTTTTATTATTTATTCGATTACTTCATTTCTAACACCCTGCACTGGTTTGTCAACAATAATGTCCGGGGGTGCACAAGTGGATACAGTTCAAACGTAGACTATATATTATCCAATTGTCTATAATATGAATAAATGCGATTAAAATTTATATCAGTATAATGCAGTTCAAACCAAAATCACTTTATTTTAAAAAGTGAACATAAAACGAATTAGGTTAGTTATTGAGATAAATAGCAATCTAGCTTAAAATGTGTATCTAACAAATAAATTGATTTAATATGACCTAGGAATCTCTGCACAACAAGTTCTTCTTATTCATGTACTTTCTTAATTCTTGTTGTATCATACATATTAGATTCATTCGGAAATCCCAAGAAATTGCGACCATCCTTAACATCAAAATTTATCTTGGGAGAATGACTGACACTACAACATCATACCCATTGGTGTCTTCTTTCACGGTTATTTGAGTTATTTCACTTAAACCTAACAATATAATATATAAGAAAGTATGTAAATGTTATGGCCACTGGCCACCGATCTTACCTTTTACACAAGAACTACTTTTCAACTTTTTAAAACTGCAGGGGTAATTCAAAACTAATAAAATACGTAAAAAAATTTGGGAAGCTGTTGTTTGAAGTGAAGTTAGGTTTAGAAATTTGGACCCCTATGACTCATCCATTGTCCTTACTCGGTGTACTCTGTTCGTTATTGGTAGACCAAAGCTTAACCTGGCTCAACACTCTAGATTCCGAGCCTTTTCTATACAAAAAATAAACAGTGAAGGAATAAGTGATGCATAAAACACTTTTGGGTTAAAATAATGTTTTAATTGTGCAAATTATAATAATACATATTATAATAAAATATGGCAAAATTCAAGCCACAATTAATTTTCCAACTACTAATAAAATAATTACTGTTTAAGTTAAATAAAAATAGTAAGACAAAGGTTTAAAATAGAAAGAAAAAGAAAGGAAAAACATCAGAAGGGGCCGTATATAAAAAAAAGAAGTTGATAATTCTGCTAAGCGTAAACGTTGTAGTTTAAGTTCAATAGCAGCATCTTATACAGTTACAGTTTATAATAAAAAAATCTTCACAACTTTTTGCTATTTTCAGAACTTAAAGCACCACATCACCAAAAGAACTATTTTTTCGGTTCTTCTCGTATCGCCTACCTTTATCTTCGGAACCACTCGGAACATATTTATTTTTCTTAATGCAATTTATTTATCTCAATTACATTTACCGAGGTACTAATAGTGTGTCTATTAAAAAGTACTAAATATATATATTTTTTATATATTATATCTAATATTGTACTTTTATCACTTATAACTCTTTATTTGCTGTATTTACGGCAAGAAGTTCTTCCAGTAAGTAAAGTTGTAGGAAACTTAACTTTCTACAGAAAAAGAAAGCTGATGCATTTTAGTCACAAAATTTAAAAATATACAGAAGGTTTTAATTTGAAATATTACCTATCGTGAAGTTTCAATTTAAGTTTTAATTCACCAAACGTATAGACGAAATGCACCAAAAATACGTGATTTTTTTCACGTAAAATTCAATAAATCTTAATAACCCATAACACATAAGAAGTACAAGTGATTCACGTTTTTTTTATTAGCTACATCAACTACAAATACTCTAAGCTGGTTAGATGTTATAAAAGTGGAATGCATTTTGAAAAAGAGGAGTAGGTACTTTACTTTTTAGCCACTTTCAATTTTAAATGCCTACCCTATATGCGGTAGAAGATAAATTGCGTTTGATGGGTCTCAAGTTAATTGTAAAAGGTGCTCAAACTTTCTGGGTCATTAACATTTTCCAAAAGTCCATAACAAAAAAAGGAATCCTATATGGTGCGTACTTTTTGACACACACTGTATATGTTCGGAAACTCCGCTATTTCGGAAATGCATTGCATACTAGCGAAATGATTGTTGCCTTCCAGAATTGAACGAAATATGTAAGACAGATCAGCGAGAATATTGAATACTGGGGTTACGGATAACCCAATTTCTACTACATGTATTATTATTCTTCACCCTGTCAAAAACAATGATTTGAATTTTCCGTGCTAAAAGGCATCCTTGCTGAATTTGTAGCGATACAGAAAATATTCGAATGACATTTTAGTATTTATTCGTTTTTTTAATATTTCTAGGCGAGAGGAACGATAAAGAAAAGAGAACCCAAAAAGATATTAACACACCATTTATATTTTTGCATGCGCGACTTCGGCCATCACATAGGCGAAGACACGGAAACGTACTTTTCGCTTTACGATTGCAAAAAGCAAAAGTACATTTCCGAACGTTTCCTAGTCAAAATTTCCAAAGAGGGTTTCTCAAATTACGTCGACAAGCTGCACAATAATTGTACTATATTTACGGTAAGCCCAATTCGCACATCTTTTTCTTGTTCTGGTTAAGTGTTATTTTGATACCGCAGGATTTAGGCAACGACGATTTGTCAAAGGATATATACCTCGTGGCTCACGTTATGAGGATAGGTAAAATGCTTTACTCGGAGAGTTCAAAAAAGACTGATAAAAATACTCTTGGTAACCAACAAGTATATAAAAGACCATACGGAGTGGCCATACACGATTTGAAAGAGGTTCTTTTAAATAAAAACGATTCCGAAGAGAAAGAACTTACGCTCAAGGTAGTTAATTGATTCTGTTCGAACTATGACTTCTGAACGGTTCGCTGATTGACATGTTTGCAAAATGTAGCTTTTCATGCAGACTTAGGGTGGCGACACCAGTTTTAGTCAGTATACCAATGTATAGCTACTTCAACCTTAAATGCATAAGTACAATTAGTCTCTCCTGGGATTACTGTTTGAGATATAGTAAACGCTATATACTCTACAGATTTCTAGTTTACTACTGGTTTATATAGTTCGGTCAGTTATCCGCTTAAAATCTAAATCGTAGCCGGAAAGAAAGTTGTATTAATAGAATCGGTAAGGAACCAAATGTAGGTTTTTAATTACTATTTTCCCTCTCTGGTTTTAAGATAGCTATTTTGGACGTCCTATACAAAGAAATACTTATATTTGGGATATTCAGCTCCGTACAATTAAGTTTTATTATACCAAAAAAAAAACCAGGTGGCTAAAACTAATACCTATGCAATAAGATCCTTCAATACCTACCTAGGCCACCTATTCCTGTTATGAATTTCACAACAACTCAAATAATAGCAAAAATAAAATAAATCGGTCAGCTATCAGTTGTGATTATGTTTGCCTCCGTAGAACGACTTCATTTATCTCCCAGCATTCGCCGAGGTGCAAGGGAAACCATGGAAACCTTATTGGGAACAGGATATGTGGAAGCGGCCAGGGGTGCCAACAGGCATGACGAAGCATATTTGAATATGTTCAAAAATACTATCTATTCGCTAATTACACTGTCCAACACATTTTTTTTCCTCATACGCCATTACGTGTAGTTTATGTCGTTCTTCATGCTGATTCTGAAACTAATTTTAAATTTGCTCCATCATGTCACGATTTTGAGAAATTATTTTAAACAGCTTTTTCAAAAAATACATTAAATGTTACAGAATTTCAAAGTGACTTTTATATAAGAAAGATATTATAAGATATATTGTACTGCCGAGTATTGAGTGGACATGTCTGAACATGTCCTTGCCTGTTTCCTACTTTACAGCATTCAAACCGCCATTTATGCTCTGGAGCCAATGAAATTACGCGAAAGCTACGAAGACTTTCAGGTTGTCGAACAAAAATAAGAAGAAGGTTAGTTACTCTAGCGTGTCTGTTACTCGTCCAGTACCTCATTCAGAAATCTTGCCATTACTAAGACCTATAGGTGTTTCGAGTGAAGAATATGCCATTACAGGTGCAAAGGAAGACGTTTCCAAGTTATCGACCGGCAATGATGAATATTTGCCATCTCTAGAGACGAGCCTCACTTACATTAGTAAATCAGTCAGAATTAAATGACCTCATTCGAGATCTAAATTTGTCAAAAACTCAAGCCGAAATACTAGGATCTAGATTTCAAGGTTGGAAGGTATTAGATGATTTGATGCTGATAGTAGGTCATCAACACAACCCAGAAGAAAGGCGTCTTTTTATCGATACTTCGAAATTATGTTTGAAAGCAGTCCTTCTTCACATAGGAAACGTTTATCCATCCATCTCACTGATCACGCAATCTATATGAAGGAAACTTATGAAAATATTATTAAATAATTATGCCTCTTTGATATGGTATTCTTATTATGAGATACGTAGAACCATGTTGGAAAAAGTTCAAAGGAAATTTTTAAAATATCTATACTTCCGAGTTGAAGGCAATTATCCACAACGAGGTTATGATAACAATGAACTTTTAAGTAAGTTCAATATGAAATCGATAAATATGACATATACATTGGATAGCATAAAGTTTTTATATAATCTCGTCCATAACAACGTTGATTGTCTTGAGCTGCATCACAGTTGTCATATGTTGTTCCCGTATGTCGCAAGAGGCGTACACTTTTATTTTCTCTTTCAACGCCTAGAACGAACATTGCATTCACGTCTCCAATATCTAGAATGTGTCGTAATTTTAACAATATTGCAGATGCATCTGACATTAATTCTATGCCTTCGAGTGAAATATTACGTATTGCTATGTCGAGATTATAATATTTTTTCTTTTTGTGTTGTGGGTAGTGCATTTTATTTCAATTCTGCATTGTAATTAGTTTTAGATTTTCCATATGTAAGTATATAGCTAGTAATCGTGTTTGTCAATTTTGTATTTGTCCTATTAATGGATTGTATCTGTTGGACAGAATAAGTAAATAAATAAAATATGACTCGTCTTCTCGACAAAATCGATTACAAAGTGTACAAATGGCATATCAGCGCTCACCTCAAAGTTGCAGCAATTTTACTCGGTTTACAACTGGGGTGCACAAAGCACTGCTGTTTTCTTTGTATCCCACTCACAATTATCTGAACCATGTAACGCATTTATTACTATATCTACTCAATATCTACTCCGAGTTGTTAATGGCGTCAATTGCATACAACAACCTGTGATTGGTCAGATGCTATCTACTTACGTCAAATTGACGTCATAGAGTAACTCGGAATGGATCTGAATGCACCTCTAGGTCATAATTCTGACTAGTAAGCTTTCTGAACAACTGTTTCAGTGCCTGTAGAACAAAGTAACTATTTATTCTTTGTTGAAGATCAGATTTTAAACTTCCAAGTCCGAAAGCAATATTTGTGACGCTTGCTTGTGTTTTCCAAGAACTAAAGTCTTGTTAAAATTATTAATCTGTCTGAACATATTCACTTATCTAACTTTCAAATAATGTTGCAATGCACTTGGGCAGCTTTCTTGAGAAAGAAAATATAATTTAGTCCGTCGAACATATATAAAACTGTTGAAATTGACGAACTGAGAGTCAAGGGTTGTGATACAACCACAATCAGGGCTAATTGTCAAATTGGTCAGGATTTATACACAAAACTGGGACAGGCTGGTCAAAGCGA
Organism: Protaetia brevitarsis; assembly: GCA_004143645.1. Lineage (NCBI taxonomy): Eukaryota > Metazoa > Arthropoda > Insecta > Coleoptera > Scarabaeidae > Protaetia > Protaetia brevitarsis. The sequence goes on from RXPK01000047.1 coordinate 1,741,792, forward strand.
GGCGTATAGTAAGCTTATGCACAGCAACTATAATAGGTGTCGCTACCTTATCGATTAGAAAACCGTTCAGAACTGAGGATCCGAAGTAAAATCATCATACATTCCATTCTTTAGGTTTATCAAGGCGAGGAAAAAGATTATCACCAATTACACGAATCTTTAATAAGGCAATCAGGAAAATACAGCGCTCTATCGTGTCAGCCGAATTATGGTAATTCTCCAAAACACATTGAAAATTCTCCCTATTAATTAAAACTTTACAGGCATTGTGGTTTCGATGAAAATGTATCACGGTCAATTATCCCAAATCAAAGAGGACAACCCTTTATTATTTAAGAACGTTAGTTTGACTAGTAAACTGGGATTCCCCGATGTTATTATGCCTGGAGACGTTAGGAACGATTTATATCTGACTTTGGAAAGGGGTGAAGTCGAAAGAGGCGGAAAATCGACTGGCAAAAACATCGAAGTCAGTGTATTAGTATTAGATAGCGAAAAAAATCTTTTAAAGGTATTAAGAAAACAGATCCATTTTTTACAAATAATAACTAAAATCAAATCGTTAGAATTGTTTATGGGGTGCGTCTGGTTTGGACGGTAGTTCTGAGTATAACTCCATGATTATATATCACCATAATTCCCCCGCATGGGCAGAAACTGTGAGGATAACTTTACCAATCGATAAATTTGCTGGAGCTCACGTTAGATTAGAGTTTCGACATTGTTCTAGTATGTACTTATATTGGTTGAGTTAACATTCGCTTCTTTACAATAACGTTCCATTTATAGCAAGAGAAAAGAATGATAAAAAATTATTCGGATTTTCTTTCTTGCGTTTAATGGACAAGGATGGTGCAGCAGTCCTCGATGGCTTGCACGAGCTTTATATTTACAAATGCGAAGATCATCAAAAATTAGATAATTGTGGTTATCTAAGCTTACCTGCATATCTTAAAGATTACGAAGGCAACCATGATATAAGTGGCGCTTTCTCCCGGAGCCATAAAGAAATAGTTTGCATAAGGACGTTACTGTGTTCAACGAAATTAACCCAAAACGGTAACTTCACTCTATTTAGTGTCTGACTTTTCCTACTTTGATTGACGTATTTCTAGTTGATCTCCTATCGCTTTTGAGATGGAAATCACATCCAGAACGGATACAAGACTCCTTACAAAGGGTACTGCGATTAGGTGACGAAGAACTAGTTAAATTTCTGCAAGACGTGTTGGATGCTTTATTTGCGCTATTCTCTACAGAAGATGGGAACTCCACTGATTACAGCGGCCTAGTTTTTCACGTTTTAGTTTCGATATTTAGCTTATTAGATGAATCAAAATTTCAATTCTTCAAACCTGTTTTAGATGCGTATATCAAGGACCATTTTTCTGCCGCTTTGGTATACAAGTAAGTTCTTTTTTAAATACCAGATGATACCAAATTAACTACGCGCTGTTATTTTTTTTTATTATTATTATCAATTCAAGTTAAGTTTAAGTGATTAATTCATTAGCGTGCAAGTTTTTTTTTTTTTTTGCTTTGAATTTTTGAATGGTTTTTTCAAAACGGCGTGCTTTAAGCAAATATGATAAAAAGTTTAGCCAAACATACGTAATTTGTTGGTTACCGACCATGATCATGTGAACACACTAGCTACTTAGAGTCCAATTTATAATTGAAAGAATACCTAGCAACTTCAAAAGTGCTTATCGCTACTTGAGTACTAATATGCTATATTATGGCTAAGCCGTTGTAGGCTGAAAAGCACACTCTTGTGTATTACCATCTTTAAAATGTATGTCATTGATGCTTAGGCATAATTTAATTGGATTCAATTCGATGCTCTCAAATTCAGTATTTTACAAGGGTGGGTAATGATAGCCAAAGCTTTGCTATCTTACTTGACAACTTACATTAGGACGTTTTATTATTGATAGACTGATTTGTCCATATTAAATTTATTTCATTCATTTGATTATTTAGTAACCCAATATTATGTGCATTTTTTGCATTTGAATTTAACCTGGCTCTGAAGATGATTATATTAGTGAGGCTATTAGTAAGCCGATAACTTTTTACAATTGATTGAATATTACACCAGTTCTTCTTTATCATTGTATGTATTAATTGGCATATTTTTTGTATTAAATTTACTCTGATGCTTGACAATAAATAAAATAGACATATTTATTGACCAAGATTGCTCAAAATTTTAGCTATCATTAAACACCCTCGTGAGAGTAACCTAATTGCAATTGGATGTAAAGATTTCTATTTCTTCTTCATATACAGGGTGTTACACATACTGATTCTTAGATCTTCTTCGGCAGCTCGAACTGAGGCGTTGGAATTAGCCTCGAAATAAGCCAATGTACTCAAACTCAGCCTCTTCATCATTAACTATACTTTTTGATCGATTTAGCACTTGACCGATTCGTCCAAAAAGCACAATCTTTCAATTTAGCTTTTGTCTTCGGAGGTAGATGTGGATAGTTTTCCTTAAACATTTTGCAAGTTCTATCAAGAACTTTATCGTACTAAAAAATAAATCAAAAATTTCTTGATTTGTATAAACTTAATTTCCTTGTTGTTATCCATTTTAATTCTTTTTAGCAATAATATCAAGGCACTTAACGGATAATTATTCATTCACAAGCATCAAACGACGTAATCAATTATTGGGACTTTGTCAGTAATGCATGTTTTCCATGGCGCACTGGATAAGTACTTGTAGATGAGATATACATATGTGCATTTTTGAAAAAATCATAATTATATTTTAAATTATCAATCTCAAGGACATGTGGGATATAAAAGATGTAAAATTAGAGGCTGGGGGCGACTAACTGACAAATATGGGGCGTACCATTTGAAAAAAATAGATACGGTTCTTCAAAATTTAGGAAAGTTAGCGTGCTATAGAAACGTAACCCCACGATGTAGATAGCTGTTCTCGACGTTAAAACATACTCCAGCATGTTGCTTAAGCATATTCTGGATCCTAAATTGACATCCCAAAAATCAAGTGTTCTCTGAAGAAAAAGTAAAGGTATTTATAAAGCTTAAAAATATGTAAATCCAAATATGTATTAATATTCAGGATGTTCAACTTAAAATAAAGTGACTTCGAGTATAACCGGAAGCGCTAGAAATCTGAAAATATTTTAGGTAAAGAGAATGCAACCGATTATATTTTAATTCCAATATTGAAATTTTCATTTTGGCCACAACTCCATAAACTTCTAATGGACAGTCTCGCTGAGATAACCTCTATTTTGATATCAACTATACATATATTATGTATATTGATATATCGAAAGAAAAACTTATTTATATAATTGCAATTTTATATTAATTTACCGGCCTGAAGAAGACCTGATTGAAACGTTGCTGCATGATTGATGTTATATGAAATAAGAAAATCTAACTCCAAATAGCCGCTTTTGTTTTCATCAATTAAATATTCAAGAGGGAACTTAATTCAAGAAATTACATTCGCCTTTTTTCTATAATTTTGGTTTGGCTTTCTCAAAATAAGAGTACCAAATTATATTGTTAAAGGTGGGTTTATTAACACAAGGATAAATAAATTAACTTACAGATAAAATAGTAACAGAGAGATAAATAATCTAAACCGTTTATCATGTGCAATTACCTGCTAGATAACGGTTATAAGGAAGATAAATTTGTCCAGCACTTTACTTGAAAGATAAAGTAGATATCCATCAGATGCTTGATGATCATAACCTACAAATGTAAGCAGTTAAGCAATTACAAGACAAATATTTGAAAATATTACACAAAATTTATAATAATGGAGTTATTTTTTTGTATACTTTTTATTTATGAGATTAACAATTTTGTTTTTGTTATTTAGTTATTTACAGTATCTGAAATTAGCTTAATATGTGATATTGCTTATATTTTGGTTTACAAAATTATTTTTTATTAAAATAAAGTAAAGAAGGCATTACGAACAGTGTTTATTTACAGAAAGAAATACATAGCTATATTATGTAACACAGCCGTTGCCACTATTACTATTAATGTTGTTTACAATTGTAGTCTTATTTTGGATGCTAGGACAGAAAATTTTTTTCATCCACATACCATTATCATATCAATGATCAATGCTCGCGCTCACTGTGTGCAATGTCTCAGGCTTCACCACCACTTAATAAATAATCCAGAATAAATATTCCATGATAAAAAAAGCGATATCGCAGGCAATTCGTAAACAAACTGTTTATAAAACCTATCCCTATATCATATGTGTAATATATCAAACGAGGCCACGAGACGTCAATCTATTTTCTGCTAACCAATCGTAGCGCATTATTTACCTGTGAGTGTTACCAACTATTAATAATCTTGTAGACACTAAACTTAGAGTTAAAAATGTAAAGATAAACAGGTATAAAACTTTATCTGTCCGTTTACGATATCTGTCAGTTGCTTACCTTGTACTTTTATCCTTACATTGATAAACCCAACCTAAAAGGTTTAACCTAATCTGGTGTTTGATCTGCTTCAAGGGGTTCTGTACAACCAGCTTCTAGATTTCTGATTTCACCGTTCTTTATAAAAATCCATTACATGCTTTAATTTCATACCGGTTAAAATAGAATTGTTATGTTAAGAAATATTTTCAGCCTCACACATTCTGCTTATTTTCATATTCAAATCCGACGCTAATTATGAAAAAAGATGGATTAAATAACTTTAATATATACCATCAATAATAATAAAAAGAAGTTAGTAACAGCGTGCAACCAATTTGGATCAGTCTGCGTAGTGAATTAGCAAAAATTAACTGCAATTTTATTATCAGGGGATTGCTGACGAGCGTTCAGCACTGTGCCGATCACGTCCAAGCATTCGATAAGCAGGAACCTATACAAAAATGTTTTAAAAGTCTTGAATATATTTTTAAATTAATCATACAAAGTAGATTGTTGTTTTCGAGAGCAACGTGCGGCCAATACGAAGACAGTTTCCGGAGGGATCTATATAACGTGTTTTCATCACTAAATAAAATGTTATCCATATCATCCACAGTCATCACTCCGACTCAAGTAAGGAACGCTTCATCCCCTTATTAAGGATTAAATTGATAGTTTGCTATCTTAGGTAGCACTGTTACATTCCATTAGCGCTGTATATGAACAACTCGTGGATGTTCTACCAGTGATAGAAGTTACGAAACTCGCCTCTTCCATGTTAGATGCGTTCTTTCCGAAAGATGTACCTCTTGCTTTAATACAAGCCAAATTAATAGCTATTAAGAATATAGTTTCCACGAAACTGTTCCAAGATGACGGTAAATCCTTCACCAATGCGATAAAGTCCGGTTTAACTATTTTTTTTTAATTCTAGAATCGAGAAATATTTTATTAACAAATGCGTGCAGACACTTATGTTTCTATTTCACGTATAGGATTGAATTAACTTTATGTACGGATATCTTAGGCGAAATACTTAGCTTTCTCTTCAGACAAAGACAAATGTCTGAGAAACAGGAAAAGTGAACAATTGCATCCACCATGACATCGATACTTTAAATATTAGCATCTTCCAAGTTCTCATCGATACAGTATTAGATATTATTGGTAAAGATACCAAAATAATCGTAAGTAATGTTACAAGTAACATTGTTGTTTAAATTTCTTAAAAAAAAAATATTTTCAGGGTTGTTTAGTAGCATGTTTAATAGGACTCTTACAATTATTGGACGAATATCATTACAAAAGGCTCTGGGAAACACTCATGGGCCCTAATCAAGATAGAAAACCCCTAAAAGACTTCTTGATGCGGGTATTTCTTGTATTTCGTGAATTGGTGAAACAAGAGGTGTACGCGCCTGATTGGTTGATAATAAAAATGGTTGCTAATAACGTTATGCTCAAAGCCTTACAGGAACTGGCTCAACCGTTAGCGTTTAAATTTCTAGATTGTAGGAGTTCATATTTTGATAAAGAGGTATCTCGTATCCACAATGCGACATAATTTGTAAAAATTATAAAATGAACATTTTAGTTGTGGACGAATTACTTTAACTTGGCAGTGGACTATCTGACACAGCAGTCCCTACAGTTAGAACAGTTCTCAGAAGTGAAACGCGAGAAAATCATAGAGAGATATGGAGACATGAGAGTTTTGATGGGTTTTCAAATATTGTCTATGTGGTCACAATTAGGTACGTAGATACCGTATGCGAGATATAAGTTTGGTCACCCAATCGTGATCAAAGCTCATAGAACAGAGTATGGTATAACTGATAAAACAGTGGATTTTTTTTAATATCGCATCATTTTGGTAACTGCTGTTATCGTTTTCTCCACTGTATCGTACTCTAATGCATAAGATGCACGTGTGAACAAGTGACCATATTTGTATCTCTCACACGGTATATGTGAAATGGAGTAAGCTGTCGATTAGATTTTTTTTTTTCATTATTGATTTTGCAGGTGAAAATAAATTGCATTTCATTCCATCAATGGTTGGACCCTTCTTAGAAGTAACTCTAGTGCCAGAGTTAGAGCTGCGAAAGGCGACGTTGCATATATTTTTCGACATGATGGAGTGCGAGCAGAAAGCTAGGGGAAATTTCAGGCAGGTTGAAAGTGAATTAATCGACAAATTGGATATATTGATATCGGAAAATAAGGGCGATGATGAATACCGGAGATTATTTAATACAATGTAAGTCTTTTTATCCTTTTAATATATATGTATGTAACTACCGAAACAGTTTATTTTATTAAATCACAAAAAAAAAAACAACAATATTTATAGAAATTTTTTAGTTTATTTAATAATAATAATATATGTGTATATATATCAAAAATAAATTTACAATATTTAAATCTTAATTTCTATTCATAGGGAACATTTAAGTGCTGTGTAAGTCACTATCAAATATAATAGGCATGGCTTTCACTAATAAATACATTAAATTATGCACATTTTATTTATTTATTTTTTATTATTATTATTATCGCATATTATCAATATTTTTTGGTGTGGTAGAACCTCTTTTTATATGTCTATATATACGTTGTTGGTGTATCTTTGTTTTAATATTATATTTGTAGATATTAAATTGTTCAGTAAAACCTTGATTTTATGGTCGACTTTGAGAAATCATTGAAATTTAAATACACTTCTGGATAAAATGAGTAGATATGCTACATGCTATACCGGTTCTGGGCCAAAATCGCGTAAGATTTACACAGAGGGTCTCAATTCACATTCTATCCCCTCCACTCCTAGCTTTCGTCTTGAGTGGGTCTTGTGATTAGCCGTTGAAAGTGGCGGCTTCGAAGCGCGCGAAATTTGAATATCCGGGTGGGGTCCTACGAAGGGCAACAACTGTTGCTGAAGCTCCTTAAACATTTCCTGCAACAGCTTACATATATATCCTGGAATAGCTTAAACAGCTCCTGAAGTAGCTTAAACAGTTCCTGGAACAACTCGAACTACATGTTCGCTCGGTAAATGTGGCAACTACACTTCGCGAAATACATTAAGTTTCCTTGGCACCCAACCGAAAAGTCCGCTGCAGGTTATGTTGTTATATGTTTCATTTGAGAATAATAATAGTTTATTTATCCAACAGTAACAGATTTCTTGTTAGAGGATAAATCTTATATTAAATTAAAATAATACGTAGCAATAAAGGGACAGACTTAAGAATCATTTTAAGTAACATTAAAAGTAACTAACATTTTTCTAACAGTAATTTATTTAATGGAATTAAAGTAATTTGAAAAAAATGTATGTTCTTGCAATGATTATTAGCACTCCTGCACATTGACATTACTGATGACAGAATAATGACGTGTATTACAATGAGGGAGCGAAAATATAGCATTATTACGACCATTTGATCTGGGAACATAAACATTTAGTAAACTAAATAAATATGGAGCATAAATTCTTCCGGTAATTAGTTTAAGTACAAAAATAATTTAGGATATGATCCTTGGATTGTAAAGAGATATGTATATAACCAATTTTTTTTAAAAGATCATCATAACTGTAATTATACGAAAGAAATAATGAATGTTTGCGATAATATAAAGTTTTAAACATCTTCTGTATTCTACTGTCCACATGTAATACAAGTATCCTGAATTCCATATAATTGAACAGTATTCTAATTTTGAAGGGACGAAAGCATTATAAGTTTTAATTAATGCAAAAGTGCTTAGCAATTTGGTATTTCTGCTTAAATAATCCAATATTTTAAAAAGAATGATTTCATATTTCTAACACATGTTCGTTATACGTCATTTTAGAGTCAAATAGAATGCCTAAGTCCTTAAACAATTTACATTGTTCAATATTTACTTCATTTAAACTATAAGGAAATATGTATAATAACAGCTGCTTCCTATTAAATGTCATTACTTTATATTTATATATATTTAATAATGAGGCAGTTACACTCACTCCAACAACAAATAACTGCTAAGTTTTCCTGCAGACTATGGCAGTCAGTTAAAGAATTGTTCTTCTGATTTTTTTTAAATCATCTGCATACGTTAGACAATTAGGATAATTTACAACCCTGGTAATATCATCAACAAAAACAAAGAATGACAATGGCCCCAAAACAGATCCTTGTGAACTCCAGATGTGGATTTATAAGAATGAGATTTGTAACTAAGATATCCAACACAATATAAAATAAAACAAACAAATGACAGGCAGCATTGTTGGAAACCCCTAATTAAAATATGTTTCTTCGTTAATTTCGTCTAGGAGTGTATTTTAATTATCATATCTAAAAATACAATAGTATTAATATTGCCTACAAAATCTGATATCCTATAAGCGAAGTTACTAAAATCGAGGTGATGCTGTATAATATTTGCCGGTTTTAATATTAGATTAATATAGTTGTGGTTTTGTAGTGTATTATCGTACATATCAAAGTTGTAAGATACAAATCCGGATACACAACGAAACTAAATAGAACACATTATTAAATCTTTTAAAATAGATTGCTCTCACACTGTATTACCTATTTTGCAAAAACGTATGCAGCTAGTAGATGTATTTTTATTTTCCCACTCTTAATTATTTAGAGAAGTACATATGTAGTAATCAAAATCTGCGCCCACGGGAACATTCACGGTATTCCCAGCCATTATTTATCCAATAAAAACGTACTTCTATACTTCTCTGAATTATTAGAGTATAACAATTATAGCAGTTTATTACTGGCAACTTCTTTCGGATTGAACTTAATACTACGTTTCCCTGCGCATACTCTTCAGAATAATCCTGCGACATTGACTTATATCCGCTCCTGCTGTACCAACGACCGATCCAGGCCTCCTACAAGGAGTGGGAGAAGGTAGCGTGTCAGAGTACTGCAGGGTGTGCGCACGGGATACTGATGCGTATACGTATAGATGTTATGTCTATCCGCTGTTGCGGGGTACTTCCCACTCCTGCAGTTTCATGCAAGATTGAACAAAGTATCGATAGTTCGACAAGAAATTGTTTTCGATTTTTCGATGGCTTGATTAGCAAAGGTATCGATACTAAGATTTCCAGTCTATCAGTACTAATATATAACACTGGTACTTAAATCTTAGGTAACAGTTCATGTGATTTATATGATCTTACTCTTTAACTGTTTCTTTAAAAACATAGTAACTAAATACCAAGAGCTCACCGCGTAATGGCAATAAACGACTTGAATCGTCGACACATTACAAGTTATTTGCAGCATAAATCTACCTGTGAATGAATACAAATATTCATTAAATAAGGAGCTTAACCAATAAAGAGATAAAATTGTATCTTTACTACTGTACTCCTAATAGTAGTAATACAGCTATTTTTAATCTGCATGAGGTTGGGAAATAGGTCATTACCGGATGAAAAAAAGTGTTTCTCTTGAGTTGAAAGTAAAAGTCCATCTTTTGGGCTGAACACTTTCGAGGGGTTGCTTTGTTTACTGTTTTATAATGTAATTGATGATTGCGAATAAAATAGTATACTTTCTTCGATTGAAATTTCATTCCAGTATCGGAATCTGATTGACCCCAACGCTACGCATTCCGGCCAGTCAAGGTGCACCCTCCACTGTAATGAAACATTTTCCACCTCGTATGTAATATACTATTGTTGTGTATGTATATAAAATACAAGAAACATATTATACAGCTCTGCCATTTATCTGGCATCGGTCGATCGTGCTTTACTTAATCACCTAATCGAAAAATGTTTGAAGTAAAGGTTACTGAAGATAAAGTGTTTTATAGCTTAAAATTATTTGAACATATACAGGGTGTTCGGTTTTGTTGGTACGTTATGCAATTCCATTTTTTCAAATTGAACGTATTGTATATTATTGCATTTTTGAATTCCCCGACTCAAAAAAAAATCACGATTATGTAACATACTCTCCGACAATACTTTTTTCAGATTCTTATCGAAATCACGCTGATATTTAAGTCGTTTGATATTCTTCGTAAACTGGTATTTAGATCTTCTATTACCGCTTGTAAAACTTGCATTTCATGTTCTTCAGTGGTAACAGTCCCCATTCGCATATGTAACACATATTTAATTGTTCCTTCACTTATGAACCTGGTTTTTAAGCGTTCGAAAGCTCTAATTGACGGATGTCTGCGATGTGGATATTTTTGCTTATAAATTCCAGACGCTACCAAACAGTTTCGCTCACTCTCGCCAAGAATGAATGCCATATCGACTAATTCTTCATTGGAGTAGTTCATATTTAAATAAATTTTAAATTACGCAACAATCAGTAACACAAACAATTAACAACAAAAACGATTAACAATTATTAAAAAAGCAAAACAGAATATTGAAATAAAGATTAGGGATAATTTTACGATGATAATAGAGTTTGACAGTTACTCTCGTACTTTTATTTTGTTTGTTGTCATAGGCAGAGCTTACTAAACAAATTTTTCTTAATGTTTCGGTTCGTTATAAGGTTCCTATAGTAAATGATGCTCTATTACGAAAACTATTAAGTTTAAGTATAGGCAGTGCTATGTACGTTCGAAAGATGCCTTTCAATTGTATCCGTCAACATAAAAATATACAGGGTGTTCCATTTGAAAACAATTAGTTTTGTACATTTAAAGTTTTTGAAATTCAGATTTATTTTAAAAGCACCCTGTATAATATGATAGAAAACTTTTGTTGAAAATCTATTGTATTATCTAAAGATGTGTTACATTGCTGTCAAAAGATTATTAGAAAATAACCGTTAATAAGAGAGCTATTAATTTTTTAAGAACATTGTGCGAACGATATTTTATAAAAAGAAATTCGAATATCTCAAAAAGTATTAAGTTTTGTCGTAGAGTATGTTACATAACTGTGATTTTTTTGAGTCGAGGAAATCAAAAATGCAATAATATACAGTACGTTCAATTTGAAAAAATAGAATTGCACAAAGTACCGTCAAAACCGAACAGCCTGTATATGTTCAAATAATTTTAAGTTATAGAGCACTTCATCTTCAGTAACTTTTACTTTTTTCGATTAAGTAATTGAGTAAGGCACGATAGACCGATGCCAGATAAATGACACATCCTGTATATGATGTATAATAACATAAATAAATATATAATAAAAATTAAACGTATAATATATTTTAAAAAAGCAAAAACAGCCTGGTTCAAAACAGCAACAATATTAATTTTTACTATAAAGACTTTCATATCGTGAAATAGAAATTTGATTAGCATTTGCAACATTTCTTATAACTTATTGCAATTGCACACTTTAATATTGTTGCTTTTACCTATCATATATCTATTTAGAGTCGACATCACGTATGGGTACTTTTTTTGTGAAATCTATTCTACTGAGAATCGATACGAAGCATAGAATCCATACATGGGCAAATATCGAGCAAAGTGTTATAATCTTCTCCTCTAGGGCGCCAAACCCTAGATTTTCTTCTTAATCTATAGCTTCCCTGGCAATAGTCTCTCTCGTACCTTTGTTTTTCTACGGACAACTGTTTAATTCCTTTAACAAATATAGAATTTTTTTTGTGCGCTTTCATTGTTTGCGCAATTGTTATCTCTATTTGTCTGATATAGCACTGTGAACATTGTAGAGTTATAAGTTTTAAAACATAACAAAATCCGAAAGAAGTAGCCAGAAATAAATAGATACATCGCTCTAGGGAGCGTTAATTATAGCGGTGTTGTTCGAGAATGCATAATTCGCAATGTATCGTATAGTAACACTTGTGATCCTCCTTATCGTACACAAAATTAGCAATTATTGTTTTCATTAGGTTACTCGATCGTGTACAAGCAGAAGATCCGGCTTGGAAGGACAGCGGAGCAGCTTTTATAAGCTCCGTAACTAGATTATTAGAACGTCTCTTAGATTACAGAAGCGTCATACAAGGCGACGAAAACAGAGACAAGAGAATGTCTTGTACATTCAATTTATTGGTAAGACAAATCGAATCGTCAGTGATAATCCGCAAATTACTATTATCGTTTCTAGAATTTCTACAAAAACGAATTCAACAGAAAAGAAATGTACTTAAGATACATCTATAAACTACATGACTTGCATCTCCAGGCTGAGAATTATACCGAGGCTGGATTTACGATGAAATTATATGCAGATCAACTGTGCTGGAATAGTAATAATGTTTCCGATCCAACTTTTACAGACTACACTGAGTGTGCTGTAAAAGAGAAACTTTATCACAAGATCATCAATCACTTTGATAAAGGAAAGGTAAGCAGCACTTTAAGTGAGATTATTGCAGGAATAATGACAATGTTGTTTTAGTGTTGGGAAAAAGGTATACCGCTATTGAAAGAATTGGCTGTGATATATGAAACTCAACTTTATAACTATCGGGATCTAAGCAGTATTTTAAAACTACAAGCCACGTTTTATGATAACATTTTACAGCAGTTAAGGCCGGAACCCGAATATTTTCGCGTAGGATTTTATGGTTTGAGTTTTCCTTTATTTGTTAGGGTATGCATTATAGGAAAATTATGAGCTTGGTAACAATATAGTACATATTTTTCTTATTTCTAGAACAAGCAGTTTGTATATAGGGGCTTGGAATATGAAAGAATCGGTGCTTTTACTCAGCGGTTACAAACTGAATTTCCATCTGCCCAGATTTTAATGAAGAATACTCCACCTGATGACACAATCATCAATTCTGATGGCCAATGTATCCTTTAAATCATTTTAATTGACACATAAATTTAGATAAATGTTAGGCAAATGTAGAACTAGCAGGTTCATTATAGAGATTTTACTGTGTTTTGTGTCTTAATTATTTATATTGAGACTGTATCTCATCCAACTAATATTCTTGGGCAATAATCTACTGTTTGCATTGATAAATCGTACTTTTAAATCAGTTTTTAGCTTGTCGAATTTGCAATATAAGTCCAAACATAAACAAATAAATAAACCTTAATGACCTAAAATAGATATACAAATAAGTAATGTAAAACCAATACCAGAACCAACACCAATTGTTTTAAATACAGACGTCCCAGAGAAGATTTCAAGATTTTATCACTACAATGATGTTAGACGTTTCCAATTCGATCGACCAGTCCATAAAGGCATAGTCGATAAGGAAAATGAAATAAAGGTTAACACTTAACACCAATAGAAATTAGCAAAAATTGACAGTATCGATCGTTTCAGACGCTTTGGATAGAGCGAACGGTGTTGGAAATCGAGAATCCTTTACCCGGCATATTACCGTGGTTCGAAGTTATCAGTCGTACCACTGAAGAGGTCCCACCTGTTAAATACGCTTGCGAAACGATGCAAACTGTTCAAAAAGAACTACGCCAATTAATAGCCATGTATTCGCAAGAGCCTAAGAGAAATTTGAATCCCTTTACGATGAGATTACAGGGCATCATCGATGCTAATGTGCAAGGTGGTATCAGCAAGTATCAGCAAGCTTTCTTCACGCAGGAATTTGCGAAATTGTGCCCAGAGCATATGCCGCACGTATACAATTTAAAAACTTTAATCTTCGATGCCATACAAGTAAGTATCATGATGAGATATTAATGTATCATATTTAAGCATATTGTGTAGGTTTTGGAGCACGGCTTAATCCTCCATGGTAAACTGGCATCTACCGGCGTTAAACCCTTACATCTCCGCCTTATAGAACGGTTCGAACAGCTGAAGGAGAGTTTAGGGTCTCTGAATAAAATGAAAAGACAACAACCAGATAGTATTGTAAAGTAAATGGCTAGATTTATTACATATCGATAGCTCGGTAAATTTGAACTCATTGTTTTTCTAGTTCTCCTTTACCCCCATTACCAATCGATAAGAGATACGCAGTTGATAATCATAGCAATCGTTCTTCGAATTCTAGCGGCAACTATGGACAATATTGCGACACTCTTTTGGATGTAGAAGACAATATATACACCAAACCGATGGTTAGACGCATGAACAGCTTTAGCTTTAAAAAATTAACACCTAATGCAGTGCTTCAGAATATAATCATGCTGAAAACTGATAACCAAATTTTCCCTACTAAACGCTTTGTATAAATTCCTTTTTCATTTGTAGTTTAACATCAAATTTACTAAAAACACACTTAATGAGCGTTGAGCTAAGTACATTTCACTTTAACAGTATTTTAACATTTATTCATATTTATTTGGCGTTATTCGTAAATTAAAGTTAAAACTATGTAGGCAATACGGACACTGCGCATGACAAATAAATTTATTTTATATAGCATCGTAGTAGTTGATACAATAAACTAAAATTCTTTTAAAATATTACACAATGAAAAAAATACTAATTTTCCAAAGTTACGCAATCTGTGTCAACAAATTCTATACTATTAATTCGCAAGGGGCGGCGGTTTTAGGTTGACGACGTAAAAACTATCACTAAATCTTCTTTTACAATTGTGTATGAAGTAGAGAATATACTGTGTTTATAACAGTTGCAGAAGCTACACAACTCTGAATACGAACATTTAAAGCCAAATTCACACCATCCTATATCTGCCATGCAAATAAATATCGATAAATTAGGATTTTACATTGCCCTACAACAAAAGAAATATAAATAAATTTGAAAAGTTGTAAGCAAGTCGCACGCTAGACCAATAATCTTATCATCTTATTAGGTGCCATTTAGTTTCTGGTACATGTGTTGGGCGATTCAAGTGTAGTGCATCGTTAGTCACATCACTAGCAACGATATGGGAATGGAAGACCTAAAACCGTCGCACATTATTTATCAAATAATGTCAAATTTTGTACAAAACCTACCAATCTTGTATAATATACAAACAAGATTCAACACTAAACTATTTTCTGCATGAAATTGAAAAACATAGCTCTTAAGTACACGGAAATCAAAGTTTGAATGTTGATTTTTCATATAACATAAAGTCTATATACAGGTGTCTCACCAGCAGAGAATTCCTCTGTAACTCGTAAACAGTGACAGATAGGAAAAAAGTTTTTATAAATTAGGTAGCCCTGGATCCCGGTAGTAGGTCCGTACTATGATATTTCAAAATTTGATTCACTTAGTCTAAGTGGTAATTAAATTTCAAATTGCTCTTCTCAAACAGTGCAAACGACATAACTTTTAGAAAATCAAATATATCTTGGAAATTAATGAGTTTAGCGCTAACATATGTTATATCTTATGTTTTTAAAATTTACTGACGCTTTTAAAAGTGCAATAATATTGGGGGTATTGTATTTAAAAAAAGAAAGTTGAAGGCTGTACCGAGGTTACCCAACATCCTGTACAAATTATAGAAAAATTATAATCTTATAATAATTTTTAAAAAACTTTTTCCTATCTGTCACAGTTTACGAGTTATAGAGGAATTCCCTAGTGGTGAAACAGCCTGTATAAACTCCAAATTCCTAATGTTACTACTTAAAATAAAATTTGCAAGCTCCGTATAATTACTTTTTTCTAATATTACTACAATTGATCGAGTGTTTTTATAGTAGAAAATATTGCAAAAAAAAAGATATACAAGCCATTTAAGAACACTGATCCGCTATTATTATTTTGTTTTCGTGGTCTATTACACCTGGATTAATGCAAAAAAGTCGAACGTCCCATCACTTTATTACATTTTAGTCAGAAGCAATTTACTTATTTAAATCGAATGATATTATTTTTCTTAATTTAATGAATTTTATGCATTATTTAAAAGGCTATTTGTTGTTTCCCCAATTCAACTGTTTTCGAGATATTTACAGTTTCGTCCAAGGTATGACACCAACACATATTTGCTACTGCTTTAAAGAGCAAATATTTTTGTTATATGCCCCAAATATCAATAAAACCAAGGATTCAGTTTCATAAATGCAATTAAAAAGCATTGTGGGGTGGTAGATTTTCAAACTCATATGTTTTATGTTTATTCTTGTTATATATTTCTTAATCAATTTTATCTCTGCTTGAAAAATTAATTTTTTATCATCGTCTAAATTAACTAAGATATCATCCATTACTGCTTCGAGAATAAAATAATTAAAACTACTAATAATGTATAAAAAGAAGAAAAACGTTCTTACATTCACCAAAACTTTTTTAAATATATTTAAGGCAACAGAAATCAAAAAAACACATGTTAGACAAAAGAGACAAACAAAGAGAAAATTAAGACTAACTCTTGATTCCATACCGTGTAAACTGTCTCACAGTTAATTTTAATTTTAATCTGTTGTTGTGTTTTTGTTTGTCTTTTTGTCTATCGTTTTTTTTTTTTTGAATGTCCATTTTTGACTTTTTTATTTTTAGATTTCGTACCATGACGTTTTAAGACCTGAAGATGGCACTTGTAAGCGGAAACACGTTGTTTTAAGTACATTAAAAAAACTGTTGGTGAATGTAAGAACGTTTTTCTTCTTTCTATACATTATTATATACCACATTCATGGATTTCCACCCTCAAAAACTACTAATAGTTTACAGAAAATATCTTCAAATTTTCATAATCCAACAAATGGTGGTAAATATCTCTCAAGCTGTAAAAAAAAAAGATTATAATTAGAAATGCTATGTTTCAGTTTTTCAAGATTAAATTTTAAGATATTTGGCTAATAAATTTATGAACACCCTATATAAAAACTAGTCGTTCTTGTAACCGAATTTCATCTATACGACGACTTTCCTTACAGTGTCATGGAAGCATCACATTATCACCAATAACTTGTAAAATTATTTACGATCAGAAATGGAAACATAAATTTTTTGAGAAAATTTTAAATATCTGAAATATAATTAAGTTGTACGTAAACACTTTTTTTTAACAATGTGCAAAATGCGTTGCGGATATGAAAAGTAATACCATTCTATTTAGCAAAAAGACATTGCTATCGGGTAAAATGAAATATTTTCAGAAGATGAAAATTTTCTTACCAAATTTTTATCGCCTTAACCTAGTCGTCATAGATCACGAAATTAGTAGGTGAAATATGTAGTACAAAACAAGGAAATCTATCTAATTTGCTTTCAAAATTTTGATGAACTTTGAAAAAACTATTCCTTAGTTTAAAAAAAATTAATTCCAAAATATTAATATGTTCACGAAACAGCTAAAACTAATTTTTACGAATTATATTAATGATAAAATGCTGAGATTTTAAATTAATACCAGTAAATATCGATAATATCCTACATATTGTCTTTTAGTACGTTTCAAGCATGAATGAATGTCTGTGATATATAATCAGGGTTGGATTATTTAGTTTACTTGCATGTTGTATTAACCGAGCATTTATTTTATATATGATTTGAAAAAAAAAAGCTACTATAAAATTGTTAGATCTGATTAACAGAATATTATTATTCGTTGATACAATATAAATAAATAAATATTTATATATAAAATAAATGTTAATTTTTTTACCATATATGATTAATACCGATTAACTTCTTAATACTTACTTCTTTTAATATAACACTGTAGATTTGTTTAATTTTGTTTCTTAACTGTTATGTTTGTCTTATTTTAAGAATAAATCTTTCTTATTGTTCTTCCGTTATTTTTCTGTATTTTCTATTATTACAAAAAGAAACACCGTACACTGATTCTATTATATCTTCACAAATAGGAGGTTGACAAAATACCTAATCGTGAAAACTTGTCACTGCCGATGAACAATATATCCGCAAGCGCACCGCCTATACCGCAAAGAGATGGCCGCCCGCGTTCTCAGGGTTTTAATGCGAATTATAGTGACACGGTTAAAACGCCAACCAGAGGGAGTGCTGATTACTCGAGCCTACCATCTAATCTGAAATCCAGGTAATTCCTTAAACTGTTTGCTAAACGATAACGTGTGTTAAAAAGGATAAATTTTTAGAATAGAAGATTAAATGACACGTAATCAATATTAACTTGGACCGTAATCTGCTTTTTGAAGTAATTTACTCGTAAATACGTTATTTTAAATTCAATTTTACAACAAATACGTGATATCTAAATAATATAAATCCACACAGTAGAATCTAATACTTAAAAAAGCCGTCTGAAATAATTATAAATTCAATCCTTATCACTACCAGAGCCTTTAACAAATATGTTTTTACAATATTGCTTTATCCTAGCAAAAAACTACAATTGGAAATTTATAGAAAAACTAACTTGTAACTCTTTAAATAGAAAGTCAGAAATTAATGACTTAACATAACGGTAAATAACGAAATTAAAAATTATTCTTACAGCTAATAAGACACTTATTACATGGAGCTTAGAACTTAGTATGTCTTAGGCCCATTTACACCGCCATGTTAAGCCTAGTTTAATTTTAAGCGGTACCTTTGAAGGTGATAGTTCATTTCTCATGCATATAGTGAACGTCATATTCTAAGCGTCACTTAAAATAAACCAAGCTTAACGTGTCGGTGCAAACGACTATTAATCTACGTTTAACTTCCGCTATTTTATAAATGATTTTTTAATTAAATTATATAGTAGGTTAACAAGACATAAATTGACAGTTGCTGTCGTTCTATTGATCGTCACACTTTTTTTTAATACAATTTATAGGGTTTATGTTTTTTTTGAACGAATTCAATGTTTTTCTTTTTACATTTATTTAATGTTCATCCGATAATTAATTTTTTTATCACACAAACTTCGAAAATATTGTATTTTCGACTTACCTGTACTATAGCTTTCACATTGTGTACATTACAAACATTTTCACAAAATATGTATATAATTTAAACTATTAAAAAGATAGTATTGTCAATATATGTTTCTGACAGAAATATAACCACAAGAAAAATACCTCAAATTCATACCACATATAAATATTGTAAATATCCTATCTTCATTCTATCTCAAATGCCGCAAAATCAGTAATTTGAAACAGATGTAATGGAGAATTTAGTGTTTCTTTGTTGATATCAGGGCACGAAATTACCAATACTCCAATAAAAAGTACTAAATTAGTTTCAGTTTCTCTTAGTGACATATACCGTATGCGAGATATGTATGGTCATGCGATAACACACGAACCCCAGCAATAATAGTACATTCAAAGAAAGAACAACCCGTCTAGTTTGATGAGAGAGAAGTACACCATACTCATTGTCTTCTCTCTCATTCAAACTGGACGCCTTGTTCTTTATTTGATTGTCCGATACAGATAAAGCAACAGCTAGTACTGAATCAATGCATAAATAAAAAAAAAATTCCACTGCTCTAGAAACTGTGTCGTATTCTGTTGTATGAGATTCGTGTGTCACTGGCCGACCATATCGAATGTGTGGGATGTATATAATATATCTATTACGTTAATAAAAAAAAAAAAAAACGTCAGAAATGAAAAAGAGATGAACAATGTATATTCATCAATGTAATGCACATGTGTGAAGTAAGCCAATCGTAATTGGTATGTTGGTACCACCGATATTAAATTCATTTTACAAAAGTTAGTGATAAGCTAATCGAATTGAAATATTGTTGTACGCATAAATATTCAAAATTTCAAATATCTTACAAATTTCTACGCATTGCAGGACCGTTCAATAGGAACTTCGGTAAGTTATGCACAAGCTCTGACTGTAGCGCTGAACAGAATGCATTTGTAGTGATGGGCGAAAAACATTCAACTTAATTTTTATTTAAAATTCTTGGGTTTTAGCGGAAAATCGGGCACAAAACGACATTCAACTCAAACTTCTTTTATTTCTACATTAATTAATCTTTCTACTAACTAAACAGAATTAATCTTCTACTATCTCTAAACGTTAACCAACATACAGTGGAAATTATTATTTATTAAATCTTATTTAATTAACCGTAATTGATAACAATCATTAAAACGGGGAAGTACTATTTTTCTTCAAAAACTAGGGACATTTTCGTATCGTGGCTAAAAATTTTTTTTTTTTATTACTTATTATTATTTTAATATTTAAATCATGACACGAAAATGTTGCATCTTTTGAAAAAAAACTCCCCGTTTTAATAAATAATTATTAAAAAGGAGGATTAGTTAATTAATTTATAATTTTCACTGCGGTAATGGTTAAGTTTAATTAACATTTTAACTAATCCCTGAATAAGAATGTTTATATCCAGTCGAAACATGGAAATAAAAGAGGTTTTAGTTAAATTTCGTTTTTTGTGTATGTTTTCCGGTAAAACCTATAATTTTAAATAAAAATTATCAATGTTTTTCGTCCAACACGACAAATGCATTATGCTCAGCGCTACACTCAAAGTTTGTGTATTATATTACTGATGCTGCCATTGAACGACTCTGCCTCTAACACGACATCCACCCTTCCACAGCATAGAAAAATATATTAATGGTTTCCGCATACACGCAATATAGTAGCCCTAATAGCCAAATTTAAATTTCCCGCCAAAATTGTTAGTGAATCCAACGTAAAGGCATTAAAATAACTATTAATGTAGTACAAAATGGTGGGTAACTTTATGTTTCAACGTTGAAGTTACTGAGAATAATTGCGGGAAATTTAAATTTGGTTATTAGGGTAGTAACATACCAACTAGAAATAACTGAATATCTCCGAATACGTCTCGTTTAGGCTGCCTTTAGCGACAATTAATGAAATGCAATGCGTTTACCAACATGAAGGTATTCGTTGTGGGGCAGATAGCTGTGCGATTTCTATGATACCGACAATTGCTAATATAAAAGGTGTTTGGAGCTGACCTGGGGCCTGTTGCATAAAAGTACAATTACAATTTACAGGTGATACTTTTGTTACAATCTGTCAAAATTTGATATATATATATATTTTTGCAACGCCCGTAAGTCAAATTTCGACAGATTGTAACAAAAGTATCACCTGTAAATTGTAATTGTATTTTTATGCAACAGGCCCCTGGCGTCAAACATATATAACTAGTGACTGAATAGGAATAATAATAATAAGGTAGTAACTTTGGTACCAGAGGAGCCAACTAACTAGGGTTATTCCGGTTGCCGATTTTCATAGTCATGTGGCTTTTGAGATTAAATGAGTGATTGGCTTGTTATAAAGGCTGATTCATAAGCTTGAGCTTATTTCCCTAATAACTAAATTTAAATTCTCCAACTTTTTTTTTTTAACAACTTGACGTCTTAAAGGTTTAAATTTTGTTATTTAGATTGAAGTTGCTTAACAGATGAAGGCTTATTTTAAGAAAAATATTTGTATAAACATAGATACAATCTTCTCGGACGTATATAATTATTAAATTATTGTAAATTATCCTTTGGTAGAGTTAATTTGGAATATTAATAGCAACAAGCGCTGTTCTGTGTCCAATTCTTTATTATATTTTACGACCGGTTTCGGACTATGCCATCCTCAGATACATTAAAACGTCAGTAGTATTACAGAGTTGCGTCATAAATGTTAAAATTTATAATTTTAATGTTGTATGCACCTGAGGATGGTATAGTCCAAAATCGGTCGTGAAATATCATAAAAAATTAAGGATTGAATACAGAATACAGCGTTCTTTCCTATTAATCTTCCAAAGTATATACATATTTTCATATAATTTTTTTTTTTCAAACAGGATGCTTCCGCGTACTTTAACGTAATTATTGTTTGTATAGGGACCCAGAATCTTGTGACGTCCCTCTACCTCCGAAACCCACGCATTCAAGAGAAAGATCGTTGACAAAGCCACCATCTCCTAGACTTTTAAGGCACTCGATGGGCACACCGACCGAAGGCAACACACCATTGCGAAACTCCTGGCCAGATGGTACAGGTGATGAGGCCCCACCATTGCCTCCTCGGTCGCACAGTAAGTATACACACCTACGGAGAACCACAGCTAAATGCGATAATAGAGTAGTATTTATCACTGGGGGAAACTTAGAGTTGTGAAAAACTCTTTTCACAGTTCTAAGCATTGACATAATCAAATGTTGCAACCAGCGAAGAGATAAGACAAGAAGAGTCACTTACTGTAGACTCCTTTGATGTGTCGCCAGAAAAATTACTGCTGGCGTTACTTCATTTTTTCAACTTTCTTCTTTAATTTACATTAATAATAAAGAACGCGTGCTAGAGAGACAAGTGTAATCTGAACTCAAAATGGCGGCTATTCATCATCACTGTCCTAGCACTTCCACTGGACTTACTTCTTGAAAGTGCCGAGCGGACCTTGCAACCTCTCTTACTTCCCCAGCGTTGATTCACTATCTTTTTTGCTCATGATGGTTCTGATCATAGAGTAGATCACCTTCCAGTATTCCGCAGACTTTGTCATGATAGCCAATCATGGCTAGCAGTGAGTTTAATTTTAGTTTTCCTTTCCGTAGCTCCTCTTTCCGATGGCCATCGTTCACACTCGAAGGACTGTGTGATAGCAGTGTCAGATGCATAACAGTAGTTAGATCTATCGTTCTCTCTTCTGCTCACGCATTTGAGATACGAGTTGAACTTCTCATGCCTCGTCAGCACTTATGTTAAATAGTAATCAACGTCTGCCGTATTTATAGGCGGCCCATTTTCTGATGTCTTCAATAAGTACCTTGATCCATTGCCCTTTCGGGCTGCTGTTGCTCTATCTCGCCCCCACTTTTTCATGGTCAAGTTTTCTTGGGCCTTTTTCTTACCTTGATCGTGCGTACTCTTCCATTCGTAAGCTAGAAGATCTATAGGTGGAATTCCAGAGATAGTTCTGCATGCTGATGTAATTCTGAGTAATGTCATGCGTTGTTCTCTCTCAAGTATATGACGGTTTCGCGCAATTATTAAGCTATCTGCCCATATAAACGCGCCATATAGGATTGTGGAGTATAGCACTCTTGCCATGTCCGTTCTTTTTTTTTTGCTGGTAGGACTACTAATTTTTAACATTAGTTGGGCCTGTCTTCAAAATAAACCTCTTACAGTCTTCTTTGGTGCTACTTTTATATTCTCAATTTTGAAGTTTATGATTACCCTATTGCTTTCTCTAGTAATTATAATGACCTCAGTTTTCTCTGGGACCAGCTAGATCTCATTTGCGCTGATCCACCCAACCATACGTTTAAGGTTTTCGTTGGTGTTCCTCATAAGTGAATACTTGTCTTCCGCCATAACAATCAGTGCTATATCAATCGCAAAGCCGATAATTTCGGCTTGCCCCTGCAGCTCAATGTGGAAAACGCTGTCGTACAAGACGTTCCACAACGTGGGCCCTAGTACTTAGCCCTGCGGTACTCCTGTCTTAACTTCATATCTTAGTTCGTTTGTTACTTGCGCGTACCTTTCTTTTAGATAATCGGAAACGATGTTTATTAGATAACGTGATATACTCCCCTTTTCTAACCCTTTTAGGGTTAAAGGCTATGGTTGAGGAAACGCATGTTTTTTTAATCGTTACTACTCGGCGATGAGAGGGATATTGACCTTGAGCAACCGTTGACAGACAGCGCAGACAATGCAGTTTTAGTCGCTATGGAGCGTTGAGTATCGTGTGTTCGTTGTCGAACAGTTGTTCAGGAACATTGATTCTATGGTCACGGTTCAACGTCTTTTCCGGCGAAATTTTAATTTCGGACGTAGAGATGCAGCACCAGATCGAGACACTATCCTCCAATAGGTTGCAGCGTTTAGAAGTACTGGATCTGTGATGAAAAAGAAACCACCTGGTCTGGACTGCCGTTCAGTTCGAACACCGGAAAATGTAGGCAGAGTGAGAAGGGCAGTTGTACCCTGTATGATCAGCGCATTCCACTTCATATCGTGTATCAGCCGTGTCTTTAATTACTTGCATTGCCTGAAGAGCTTTCGTAAAGGTAGATACCTTTACGAAAGCCGTACTGATCTTTGGCAAGCCCTTTCTCGATTCTCAAGTCTTTGCTTGATAAGCGCTTCATATAATTTGCTGATACTGTTTAACAAGCAAGAGACCTATAGGATTTTGAAGTTCCTAGCTTACTATCTTTAGGGATCAATATCACTTTGGAAACCTTCCAATTAGCAGGGAAGCTTTGTGTTTTTTTAAGAAATTGATTAAGTCTTCCCAATAACCAATAGCAATTAGTTTTAGTGACCTCCTTTAACGCTACTGTGGGTATTCCATCAGGTCCAGGTGCGGTGCCTATCTTCATTTTTTTTTGTGTAGCTTCTAGTAGTTCTTGTTTGGAAAACACGGGCGCTATGGTAGCTCTTTTTTTATAAGTCGTGATATCTTTACTATGGAAAAAGCTTCTTTATTATTTCCAATTTTTTTTCTCCTTATTGGGATTTTATACGGGGTCATTTTATGATTTTTTTTACTGCTAACTTGTATCTATCACCCCATACATTATTATTCAAGTCCTCACATAATCTATTTCAATGTTCTTTCTTTGACCCTTTTAATGAGCTTTTGTAGTTCTTTTGCACTCCTCATATTTCACATTAATGTCCTGCTCTTATCTCTTCCTTCCGGTAGTAGAATTTTTTTACCTGCCATATGCCACATTGACACGAAACTTACAGTCTAACTTCCTTTAGATGGCAGACATCTATATGATTTTTATCTACGGTCGTTGGGGTGAAAGGTGAGTCTGCCAGTCGTTTAACCACCGGCATAATACACGATTAGATTACGTTTTACCCTGCGCCAATCACATTATCATCCGGCACCCTCTATTATCGCATTCAACTGTGATTCTTTTGTATATTAAAACCATGCTATACATTTCGATATATAATAAACACGCAGCTCCGGATAAAAGGGTAAATTCATTCCCTACCGACACTCCGGCCAATATACCAAAACGTGGCCAAAAGAAGTCGACATCGTCGGTCTTCAGTATAGAATCTATGGTGGACATCGCATTAGAGAATGCAAATCTCGTTACGTCAACGAACAGTTTATCGGTAACGGAAACGGATCATCACGATCTTAGGGATTCTGGCATCAGTATCACGGATCATTCGAATCTCAACAACTTCAACAACACCTGCTACGAGGATTTCGATCTAAGGGCGCACCAGCAAGAAATGAATATAAGTTCCAGTCCCAGTGATGTTAGTCCGAAGATGGAAAACCCGCCCCCAATACCGCCCAAAGCCATAAATTCCTCGTTTAACACCAGCTTCGAACAAGTTGGGAGTTTGGAACGGAGGAGGTTGGGTGAAATGTCTTTCGACGCCACATCTCCGGAAAATTACTCAGTACCAAAGATGAAAACCGAAAACTGCGAGGGAAGTCAACATGACAGTAGTCCGTGTTAGTAAGAAGGGAGTTTTAATTTTATGACCTACCTGTTTTTTGTTCGAGGTTTTAGTTTTTAATTAGTTTAATTTTACTTAGATGTTAAGGATAACAAGGGATCCACCTCGGATATTTTAAACGTAAGAATTGTTTTTGTCATCGGTTAATTTTAATTCGTCATCTATATCGGTTTTTTAATATATTTTTTTATTACTATGAGATTTTCAATGTTCAATTGTGGAGTAAATGCAAAAAGTTCTTGTGATACAAGAAATTCTGCCATGAATAGATAAATTTATTGCTATATGTCGAAAAAATAGACATTCGAAAAATGTAAGGGAAAGGTGTGCACAGTGTTAGCTTTTTTTTCTATTTTTTTTTTAACTGAAGCAAGTGTGGACAATAAACCCACACACTAAGTAACATTACTCAGTTTTATATTTTTTTTTTTTTTTGAGACAAAAGTATTGATAGAAAACAATGTTTCTAATGTTTTGTTTATTAATGCTTTGATCTTAAAGGGGTGGATGCTCATTGTTACTTACTAAGAAAAATTCTTGTATTCTTTGTTCCTTTTTTTTTGGAAACCGCTCGATCAAAACGATTCAATTTTTTTGTACTTGTTATTTGATATCAAAAGATAATTTATAGCTGAGGATTAAAAAAAACTCTTGACAAAGAGAAAAAAACTTCAAAAATAGATTTTTATTTTTCAAATTCGAATTTTTTTCTAGCCCTGCCGAATAAAATTTTGAAACGTTGTCAGTCTTAATTAAACCTGATGCGCTTATGTACATATTTAAAATGAAAAATGACGATACGTTAATTAACAGCTGAGAAAAAAGAACCTAAAGAATCCAATTTTTCCTAGTAAATAACAATGATCACCGACCCTCTTAACACGAAGTAGAAAATTTGTTATACCTATATATCATCAAAATAGTTTTTATTCATTAAAACTAAAAAAAAAATTACAACGTGAGAAAAATAAATAAAAATCGTCTTTTTCTGTACTCTAATTAAGCACAGACCGGATAGACTGCCAATAAACCGTACGCGCAGGTTCACAGCGCACCATAAACAGTTAGCCGGACATCTTGGAACACAGGCGTCATCACCACGCGTCATGCTTACATTTCCCTACGTTTGGTCACTACCTTTCTAGGGAGTATTTGCGTTGAGTTGTTTGTAAGTTGGTCAAATCACTGTAGTATCACAGAATATCTAACAACCAGAATATCATCTCTTTGTCGGCTCAGTTGATCTCAGTGCGCAAAATTTCGTGACCTTGACGTCATTGTTCGGGCGAGAAGTCAGGATGGGCCTTAGGTAGTATACTGTGGCCAAATCACAAATATGACTGGTGCGGTATATTACCTAACCTGCAGTTTAATTTTTTGTTTATTTACTTTCTTTGTTTTTTGCTTTTACGGACTATATCTCTATATCTAATATGTATATTATACATATTTCTATTATACGAGTAAGTCTTGTGTAAGTATGCAAATTATTAGTATTAATAAAAAAGATACAAAGAAAATCAATAAGAAAGGAATTAAGTATAAACCAATATTATTTAATTCCTCAGTAAATTGGACAGCAAACACTCTAGTTGATTATTTATTCCTAAAGAAAACATACATTACATTGTTTCAGCAGATTTCACTCTCAAACAACTTTCATTAGATTTCTATCCTGTGCATTTTGACGTGGACGTTAAAAGAATGCGTCTCTTTTTATTATTTTTATTAAACCCGTATGGATAGTAAATTATGAAATGGCTTTAGAACACTACTTGTGTTATCTTTGTTGATTGAAAGTCATACGCAAAAAGTATAGATTGATTGTGGATTTAGAAATAAAAATTATCTGTAGCTCTAAATTGCCCACAACTTTAATAAAACAAAAATACAGTTTTAATATTTAAAATACACAGGTTAAGATCTAACACGGTAGATACTGTGCTAAAGTATTTTTTTTATAAAATGTCTCATTAACTTGATTTATTTGAATACACGCTATATCGACGTCATCATTTCAATTGATGGCAGTTTTGATTTCAATACGAGCACTACTCTATTATCTCTCTGTAATTTAGATGTAAATCAGTGGATCTAATATGAATCTATCACAATACGTTATATACTGAAAATAAAGTGTAATGGAATGTAACACTGTACCCCTTGATGAAGTGTAACACTGTTCCTACTATACAAAAAATTTGCGCTAAGCTAAAGCGCGACACTCACGTATTTACAAGGATATGTTATGTGCACCAAATGAAGGAAAATGCATGCCCAAAACTTCTATATATATGAGTAGGATATTACAATTTAAGTTATTAACGAATTTATGGATTTGTAATTGCACAAAATATAATTTTTTATAAACTGAAAATATACTTTTCTTAGCTGTCTCAATTGACGAAACAACACTGCGCAAGTCATATGTAACACCTTTAACACAACTAACTTCACATAATTCAAATCGACTTCAAACTTTATTTTACAAATTAGAAAGGAAATTTTGTACGTAACATTGTACCTACCTTTTTCCTACAAATAATCATTACGCAACCTAATGTGTATCGTTTATAATAGTCGCAAGAGCTTTACTGCATTTTGCATAAATATTTTTAAATGCTGTTTCTATTTTACTAATTTAATTTTAACTATCTGTGGCATACAATTTATTGTGATTAATTTAATAATATGTTTACCAAAATATTATTCCAATATTGCTGAGTAATACACAAAACTATACATATATAAGTATCATACACGTACATTTATGTTAGCGATTTTATTAATTATCAAATATATATATAAAAAAAGTATTTTCTTAAAGTAATTACAAATATTATATCGGTTAGTAATAACTGAATGTGTGTCCAGTGTGAATAGTTGATGAGATTATCGATATTTTTTAATAGAAAATTGTGCCAATATTAGGTGCAAATGCAGATCGTGTGTAACTATAGTTTCTTGCTCTAACAACGAATGATAATTAATTGCTGTGGATAAACATACTTGAGGTAACGGCAACTTATCTCTTTATTACGGAATCTGTGCAGGCGGGTGCTATATTTTTAAGGGAGCGTGAGCACGAGTTTTATCTCTTTTGCAACACAGTTATTTCTATTTGATTCAATTATATCGTTTCTTATATTTTGTTTGTATAATGTATACTAGTCATAAATGATATTTATATTTATATCTTCACGTCTGTTTTATACTACTGACCAAGTATTCTATTTTTCAAAACTGTCATTGAGTAATCTATCTTGTAATGTACTTGTGAGATGTAGGAGTTAATAAAAGTAATTGAAATTGAGGTGAGTTGTTTTTTCTTTATTTTTAGCTATTTTCTATATTCACAGAAATTAAGGTACTTTTGTATCAAACGCTGTAGAGAAGTTTCATTGATACATAGGGTAAATGTATACAAGACTACGCACATTTATGTTATGTTTTCTATTACAAAGAGATTCATTCAAAAATCACCATAGATTTATATTATTTCAAACAGCAACGAACAAAAAACATAAGTGGATTAAACCAAGTCAACTAATTAACAAATCGAAAAAGTGACATATTAAATTATACCTATTATATATTAATTTAAAAAAACATAAAATTATCAGAAACAGAAAAGTTTAAATGAAATACCTATATTAGCACGAAAAGTTAAATAAATGCAGTACAAATACAGGTAAATATATCTCTTAGCAGCAAACTCAGAAACTACATCTCAAAAGAACCATCAAATTCATAAGATTCCAAATTAATTAGCAAATTAAAGGTTTCTTTCTTGAATAATTTCAAATTATTGATTTTTTTTTTAATTCGTTGGGGAAGTTTATCGAAAACTTTATACTTGAATAGCAAGGACCTTTCTCAAATATAGACATGGAGTGCAACAGGAAATTATAATTTATTTGAACTCTTGTATTATGACAATGGGCCTGGCAGGATGTATTTTTCTTTATATTTGAAATTAAAAATTAAGCACTCATAAATATCGATTCCCTCAAAGGAAAGCCAAAAATTGTACGTAACACTTGTTTTTGAATTCGAAAAACTCTAATAATACTTAAAGCGTTGCCCCATAGCAGGATAGCAACTTTCAGTCTAGATATAATAACTCCGTAGTATATAGTAATTAATACACTTTTTTTACAATATTTACTTAGAATTCTTATACAATAACTGAGTTGATTTAATTTTTTTACCAACATGTCCAGATACGAGCTCCGATTTAGGTTTTCATCCATAGTGAGACCCAGAAAAGTTACTGAATTACTTAGAGTTAAGTTGTCATACATGTTGAAAATGTCAATTTCTATGTTAGATTTTTTGTATGAAATATTATAATTTTAGCCTTGGCTATATTTAGTAATTGATCATTTTCAAAACTCCATTGTCTTATTCTATGCAATATTTGTTCTACTTGATTTTTTAAGGTGATTAAGTATTTTGCTGTTATAAGTAAAGCATTATCATCTGCATAATTAATATGTGTATGCAAAGTATTAAATAATATGTTACACAGATCAATGATACAAATGTTATATAAAAGAGGACCTAATACGCTACCCTGTGGCAAACTTCTTTCAACTAATTTTGGAACGGACTTGCCTATATTTCCATCTAAGTTTACTTTTACAAATTGCTTTCTACCCTTCAACTATGATGCCATCCATTTCAAAGTGGTGTCTCTTATGCCATAGCTTTTTTGATTTAAGTAATAACTTAATGATTTATGCAATCATAAGCTCTAGAGCAGTCAAGGAACCCCTAGGGGAATGCTACCATCCTCCAGAGCCAGATAAATTGCCTTAAGGTAGTCAAAAAGGGCGGTTTCAATAGATCTGCCCTTCATAAAACCATGCTGGTTTGCATAGAATAAATTGTTCTCATTAAAAAAAGATATAATACGATAACTTATATTCCGAAAATTAGCGAATTACTAATTATCCGTACCAAAGGCTTCACTATGGCATGTATGCATTGTTTCAAAAGTGAGGTAGTGACTTCATCATTACCAGGACAACTATTATTCTTAAAACTACTAGCGATATTAATGATTAATTAATCATATCCATCCAAGTTTGTGTTGCTGGGGCTGACAGTGTAATATATGCCTTTTTGTAATTTATAACTATATATATGGCTAATATTTTGCTAAAGTACTCCAAGGGATCCCCACTATCAACTGCTAAAACCGAGACCAAATCTATAAGAGAGGGTCTTAATGTCAACTCTAGAAAAACGACTATGGTTCTGTTCACATGGAGGAGGAAGCTTCTCAAACTCCAATGTCCCACTATATTCGGTTCTAAAATACTCGTATCAACCGAGGTTAAATATTTGGGTGTTGTCTTCGATGCCAAACTGCTGTACAAATCACACCTAGAACATGTGACGAACAAAGCCATAAGGAACTTCTGGCCTTGCAGAGGTATGTTCGGTAAAACGTGGGGGCTAAAGCCTGCAATGGTACACTGGTTGTATACGAAAGTTGTAGTACCCTCTATAACTTGCGCCTCGTTAGTCTGGTGGCATAATGCAAATCTAGACTATGCTAGAGGTGCGTTTAGTAAAGTCCAAAAGATTGCCTGTTTAGGCATCACGGGAGCCGTGTCCTCGACGCCGACGGCAGCTATGGAAACCATTCCTGAGTAATTATCCCCATTACCCCCCCCCCCCTCCTGTATACGCGCATGCTCTGGGGGATACAGCGTAGATATCTCCAGCAGCGAAACTGCAATAGCGTACATCCGTAAACCGGAACGGAGTCTATTCCGCTGGTTTGTAGATGCCTCCAAAACGCATAATCGCACGGACATTGGAATTTGGAGGGATGGAGAGCGGCACAGCGAAGCTTTTAGCCTAGGGCCCCCCACCATTTTCTAGGCCGAAATTATTGCCGTCCAAACTTGTGCTGAGGGCATCTCAAACTGTCTGCGCAAGAATGGAAGGGTAGAAATCATCTCCGACAGCCATGCTGCCAGATTTGACTCTGAGTTGGTACTGGGATGCCACAGAAAGCTTAAACAGCTGACGGAACATCTAAATGTTACATTGAGATGGGTGCCAGATCACTCTGGGATCAGAGGCAATGAAATATCTGACACGTTAGCAAGGGGCGCCAGCGAGCTGCCGTTCTCAGGGCCAGAACCGACGTGTGGTAGCTCATATGGCAGCATCAAAACATTTGCCGGGTCCCTACTTGCTGTTAGGCACTGTTCCTCGCTGGTACAAGACACTGTAAATCTCTAGGGCTACATCCGAATGAGGGAAGACTCCGTAAGGTAATCTTTTTAAGCAGGGACAGATTGGGATTACTCACAGGAATCTTAACTGGGCACCGCCCACTAAATAAAGACATATATCACTTGGGGCTAGTGAGCTCTCCTCTGTGCAGAGGAAACTCCTACCCACCTTCTTGTCAACTGCCTGGCAGTGGACAGGGAGAGGCAGACGCACTTTGGGGTCGATCGGTTGGGACGACCCAGAGTCGATAAGTTAACTCTCAACCAGATTGGGAACTTTTTTTATAGCGGGCAACCTGACTGAGAGGGCTAAAATGAACATGGGGGCACAATAGGTCTTTCTGGCCGAGTTACCTTCTTACACCCGCCCATGAGAAAAAAACATGTTATGTCATTAAAGAAAACAATTGACAAAAAAAGGTGTTTACTAATTTTAAGTATTTAGCCATTTTTTTTGTGGTAATGTCATTGTTTTTTTTTTCTGAATAAATTATTTTGTTAACGAGGTGAAGTGGGTAATTGTTAAGGTTAAGTCTATTTTTGAAGGAAGTTTAAATTATATTTATGAAATTCTTGATTGGAAAGTTTAAAAATTCTCTTCTTCAAAATTCTCTTGTATCCTATTAGGAGCGGCAGGTTTTGAATAAAGGTCAATGAAAATCTTACCATTGTTGCTGATAAATTTGATCCAAAAATTGCACGCTATTGTTGTATTGTATTTCAAAGCTAAATTTCAGATACGAGATAAATGGAACACAAAAAAATTTAGTGAAGATAACGTACTAAACTTTGGTCATAACTCACTGTATGTTATATTCGTTTAAAATTGGCGGAAGATTATATAAATGCAGTTTTTTCATAAATTAAGTGCGTATTCCAGTACACATTCACCCTAATAATAAACAAAAGGATATCGAAAATGCGTTCATAAAAATTATAATTTATTCAAATATACGTCATATATTCTAACTGAATGATCAGAGCTGCAGCTAACTAACTGCAATACGTGATCATTACTGTTATCAGTATCGAAATATCCAGCCCTACCAAGAACTGGCCTAAAGCAAAGTTTTTTCACGGCCAAATGATGGGCAACACTAAAACATAAATCATTACCACTGGTCCTCTATAGCACTCCCTTCATCGAACAACTTACCTGCTATCATACGTGCGTACTCTTAACCATTCCTTACACCATAAATACAAATATATAACTCCACTCTCCAAACCGACAGCTATTAGGTATTTTTCCTGAATAAGAATGGGCGCGAAACATACAGCGGTAACGGACTCCTTTAAATCGAGAGGCATAGAGGCAACTTCATATTTCCCTAATAACTTCTGCGGATCCTTCGTATCGTTTTTACACCAAACTACGATTTTTCCCTTCCGCGATCCGGTAGCAAAGTATAAAGAATCATGCGACCACGAACAGGTCCAAATTATTCTTGTATGAATGGCCGTTTTCTTGTCAGTAGTAGCCGCCAATTCAAACTTACCAGAAGATTCATCCCTCGTGAATAACGACCATCTTCTGTCCCTTGATACCGACAGTAAGTGCTTACAGTTTGGAGAGAATGCTATTTGGACTACTGTCAAGGTGTGTGAAAACAGTTTTTGGATTTGTTTCCACGAAGAAGTGTCCCTAAAAGTTGTGTAATATAAAATATTTACAATTCGAATTGTTTGGCCTTAAAACTACCATAATAAGATAGCTGCATGTTCGGGCGTTGTGGACTTGCATGCTGATGCTAGTAACTTTCCGTCGCTACTAGCTGTTAAAGTGTAAACTTCGTAACCGTGGCCGTATAGCTTTTGGATTTCCGGCCATAATGTGTTTTGAATCAATGTTTCTTCTGTTGGTGGCGCTGAAATTAATAAACTTACGTGAGTCTTTTTGCTTGTAGCATTCAATACTGTTACAGTTTAAACACTTCTTGCACGGACAATTGCAATATGTAATTAATTACATCAGTAACACTATAGAGCTCCGTTTCATTTAGAGTTCAAAGTGTAAGTAAAAATGGAATGAGTTTTTTTATGTATTAAAGATACAAGAGTGGGGTGAAATGTTCTCGGCCTCGCCTCTAGAGGACAGGCATTTTATGAAGAACAAAGCAGGTTTTCTGCGTCGCTATGTGATAATGGATGAAACGCTGATTCACCATCATACACCAGAATTGAAGCAACAGCCCATGCAGTGGGGAAGAGGCCGGTTCTTCAGCTCCGAAGGAAGCGAAAAGAGTGCTATCTGTGGGAAAGGAAAGGAATTATGTTGATTGACTATCTTGAAAAAGGTAAAACAATGACTGCAGAACACTATTCTAAGCTTCTAATGAAATAGGACACAAAAATTAATGAAAGCAGATCCGGCTTGCAGAAGAAAAAAAAACAACATTTTTTTATCCGGACATAACACCTGCCCACTAGAATGTGAGATGGGAAAATTGAGAGATTTGTACTATGAAGTGCTGGAACATCCGTCCTATTCCCCAGATTTGGCTCCCTCGGACTTCTCTCTTCCCAAAACTCAAAACCTTCCTCGCTGGTCAACGTTTCTCGTACAATCAAGAAGCGATTGCGGCCGTAGACAGGTACTTTGCAGCACTTCCGGCAGAACACTACAGAGACGGGATAATGACACTGGAACATCTCTGGATGAAATGTATTAATGTTAAAAGAGATTATGTTGAAAAATAAGAGTTTTGAAAACATAAATTGTCATTCTCACCATTAAGCCGAAAACATTTCAGACCACGCTCGTATGAATAGCGCCTGACGAAATTAAGTCCCAGATACGTACGAGTTTACGTATTGCTGTGGTTAGACAACCCTTTTCGCTGAGTGTATTTCAAGTTGCATATTTTTGGTTATTTAATGGTTGTTTTCTTTGCTTAAACAGCTGATTTCAATTTACCGGGAATCTTCACAAATTTTATGTTTATTTTGTATAAGTTTAGTTAAAGAGTTTATTGTATCATTTTAATTTTGTAGTGTTTAGATTTTTTTTTATTATTCAATTCATTCAATTGTCTAATGTATATAAAAATACGTAAAAACGAAATGATTTTAAGATTTTTGAGCACTGAAGAACACATAAACCCATATACAGTAAATGGAGGACGGTTGAATACATTCAAGGGCAGATCTAACTTAAAACAAAATAAAAATTAAAAATTACGGTAGCGGCATTTACTGACGAAAAATTTCTTACTGCGTTCTCGGTTAACTGTGGCTTAAAGAAATTATTAAAGAGGAAGAATACCACCCAAAACAAACGTTTAAAAGTGATAAAAACACTGTTTTTTTTTTTAAAAAAAGAAATTCTCAATATATAACGGCAAAATATGCTTTGATATTCAAAGTTTATTAAGACAGGTTAACACTGAAGGTACTGTACAAGTTAGGTGCAATTTATCGTTCCCAAAATATTCTCTCCTCAAAAAGAACCTATTTTGGCAATCTAATAATATGGTAAAACTTAACAAAACTTTACATTAAATATTTAAGCGTGTGTTATTTAGGTCAAAAGAAAAAGAATCGGAGAAACTTATGGCACCAACAGAGAAAGAGTAAAATGAAATGAAATGGAGATGTATTTCTATTTGCGCATGTTCAAAATGCAAAGATCGTACATCATAATTCTTTACGGAACGTAGTATAGAGGTACCAGAATACTAACTAAAGCATCGAATCCCTTCAAGAAAAATTTGAATTATAAAAAAAAAACAATAACATTAACTTTGTTACTTTTGACCCTTTGCGTTAGAACACAAAACTTAGACATGCACAGTAGAGATTTTGTGTTCTATTTATGTTGCGGTAGGAAGCAATGAGCAAAGTTATTGTTCTATTTAATTCGAGCAACGTTGCATTATGACACAAGTGGCTGTTTGCATTGAAAATCTTAAATCATCGATGGAGGAAAATTTTTGTCCAATACACGTAGGTCAGTCATCAATACAGTTGCAATCATAATCAACATTATTACATGCAAAGTTGTGCTTCTTAAAATATCGCGCGTTTCATGAATTTTCGCGTTGTATCATCATGTTTTGCGTTGTAACGCAAAGGGACGAAAAAGCAAGTAGTATTTCCAAAGAAACGCCCGAATCACCATTTGCTACTCATATACATTTACAATGCTTGTTAATCTATATTTGCACTTCAAACTTGTCGATGAGGGTGGAAATTGACGATAAAGATTCTATTTCTGATAATTGATACACATTTAATACTATCTTGAGGTTTGGATCGAATGCATTTACCGCAGATCGCGAACCAATAAAGTTATGGATTTCGAAACTACAACAAACAAAATATATTTACCATATAACTCCATTGCAGTAAAATGCGACTCTTCTGGATACGGATCTTTATCACTTTTTCTTCTAGCTTGAGCAGCGTTGTCAGAGTCATACACAGCTTTGTTTGATAATCCCAAAGATGGTACAGAAGCACCCATCGGTAAAATGCTGTTACCTGTAAATATAACATTACACAAAACGAAAGCACGTGCATGGAAAGAAATCGTACTTTCAACATTATCTTTGACATGACATATTCTCTTAAAATTTTCGATAAAATTCGCAGGTGCATGGAACACCCTTATAACTTTTTCTTCGGCGCTAGATACGAACGAATACCTTGAGAGCATTGATAAGGAGCTCATGTCGTATCCATGTACTTGCGGTCGTGCTATTTCATGCCATGTTACCTATAAAAATCGTTATATCCAAGATAATTGTTTATTTACAGAATTATTTTGTTCTACCTCCCCATTATTCTTCCATGGGGCATGCAATCTAGTTGTTTGATCTGTCGATACGCTGAGTAAAAACAAACCGTCATGATCCCAACTAACGTCTACCACTTCATTAAAATGACCACCTATTGCGACGACTGGCGTCCATATATTCGATTCATCTAGTCTCCACATGTGGAAGGCTCCATGGTAGCTATAAGCTAAAATACTTTCCCCATCAGGACCAAACATTGCTCCGTAAAAACCCAAAGTGTTTCCACCGACTTCACCCAGTCTTGCAGTTTCGAGCCACAAATTGGCAGCGCTGTCGTATTCCCAAATGATTAAAGTTTTGTCTATCGACGCCGACAATAGTTTCAAACAATACGGATTCCAATTAACAGAGTAGATCCACCCTTCGTGGCCCACAATGACTGATTCTACGTTCAGATTATGTTGTGCTCTGGTGGTTTTTATCACATACTTTCCTCTCGTATTTTCATCGCTCGTAATCCTAAATAATTGTATAGATGCGTCTTGTGATGACGATGCTAACAATATGTCCGATCCTAAAATGAAACAATGCGAAAAAAATAGGGGCAACCTAATATTTTTTATCTAAAAACTTATTGTTACTGAAAACTAAGTTTTATATTACTTATAGCAAAACAATTGGAGAAAGGGCTGAACTTATAGCTTTTCTCAAACCGGAAAAAGATAAGGCTGATCCTAAAAGCTAGGAATCAGCATTATTGTTTTTTTTTCTGCCTTTTGTATATGATTATTAATAAAATTCTTTTTTGATATTCGTTTTCTTGATTTGTCGATCTTCTATGTAATAATAAAATAGAAATGTATAATTAAACGACGTTTCGTTTTATTTTCAAACGCTTTTTCAAGTTACATGAGGTCTAGGAACATGCCCTTCATACCCTATCTGAAGTTGACCTTACACATTGATGTTTGGTCAACTTCAGAACTGCTATTGCGCATTTTAAAACCAGTTTGCTGAGAATGAGGTGGAGCTGAACAGCATAAAAAAAAATCTTCCCGACTTCTGCGCATAATAGAGATGCGCACGGCAGTCAACGTACAAGACTAATGTAAATATTTTAAAATTTGTATTCTCGGGTTTTTTGGTCTTTTATGTAATAATAAAATAGAAATGCATAACTAAAAGACCTTTCCCTTTATTTTTAAATGTTTTTTCAAGTTACAGTGTGTAGAAATAAAATTATTTGTAAAAATGACAATAAACTATTTATAAATAAACTTTTGTTTGATAAATGACAGTATCAGTATTGTTTTTGTTTTAATTTTTTTTTCAATATCTTTTTGTTTTATGTAAAGCTTGAGTTGTCATGTCATGTGTTAATTTGATTTTTTAATTTAAATAAGTAAAATGGTTGATTAACACAAAAATTAATGTCATTTTTGTAAGAAAAACAAAACTCCGCATTTTTTTTCTACGAAACTGCCAAGAAAAGGGTTAAAGCATCATATAAAAATTTTATGAAAATTTCGCGTTGAATAGAACGATTTGAAAAAGGAATTTTAAATTGATATTCAGTTTTCAAAAATAAACAGTAAATTAAAAAATTGCTTTATATTTTTCAATATTATGATTTTTTATAATATTTAAAAATATAAAGCAAAAATGAAAATACATGAACTACAGGGTGTTTGGTGCATCATTTGCCAAATTAAAATGGTCTATAGAGGAGGCTATTTGCTGTCTTTTAAGCCCCAATGACTCAATATTAGTTCCATAGGTTTTTTTTATTTCGACTTCTTTTTTTTCAAAATCAAAATTTATTGCATATTGTATAGCTTTGTAAAAGGGGATGTACTAGGGTAGTTTTTAAAAGAACGAGATGATACTGATCGCTTTTTATTTTTTTTTTTATTGTAATGTAAAATTAAATTTAAAATTTATTTTCACCTCGTCTAAAAACTTTGTCATTTAATAAAATCAAAACTAAATGTTAGTTGCAAATAATTTCAAATTTGGTTGAACCACACAACAGTACAGATTAAAAAAAAAAAATTAAATTTGGAAGCTTAATAGAAAATAATTTTTTTCTTAATTTTAGTGTAAATGCTAAATTTTCTGATTTTGTAAAATTAAAAAATCGAAATTAAAAAGAGCCTACCAGAAGTTAAGTTATTAAGTTACTAGATCTCAAGAGATAGCAAACACTTAGTATAAAAAAGCAAAGTATAAAGGAAATCTCAAACGAATTAGCTTACATTTGATTTTACCACTAGATGCAAAAAAGGAAATGTATTAATTCAACTAGACGAAAAAAGGTTCGAAAAAAAAAAGAAAAATAAACTGTAGGAAGCTGTTTTTCTGCTAATATAAAATATATGTGCTTACAACACCTCTCCCAGCTTAACAGACAGGAAATTCGTAAAATAATTAAAAAAAATACAAAGACCTTTTAATCACTTTTTTCTACATCATAAAAAAATTGAAGTATGGATTTCTTCATTTTCAACGTGTAAAAGTCTCTGTTCTGGAGAAGTAAGTTTACGTATTGATGACGAAAATTTATCTGACTGCGTCCACTGTATAAGAATTCTAAATACATACAAATACAACCTAGTTGGTTCTCACTCACCAACAGACACTCTGCTGATAATTTTAAAATATCTCGGTGTTTGTAAGAAAACATTTTACTGACATTCTAAAATAAGGGAAATGACAAAGCAAAGTTAGAGAAGAAAAACAGAGGAAATGACTTCATTATACGGCTCTAGACTCTACGCAAAAGATCGTTCATAACCCGTTTACAGTACAAAGCTTATAAGAACAATATACTCGTGTTTTCAAGTGTCTCTAAACGCCTATATATTTCCCAATAAGGGAAAAGAAATAGGGCTCTCTTCCAGTTTGAACAAAATTGATACTTGTTTCATTTCAGGGCAAAATACCACTATCAAAATATCAAAATAAAAAATGGTTTTTTGTTTTTCTGAATTTTGCTTTTAATAAAAGTATAACTTGACCTTAGCGTTTTCTACAAATTTATTGATATACATACATCAAGAACTGTATCATTAGAAGAAAACATGAATAACATAATTTTTCAACTTAAGGGAAAAAATATATTTATGCTTGCTGGTCTATGCAAAATAGGAAGTAAAATTAATCAGCAAAAATATAAATGTAAACGAATTTCTTACCATCTTTAGTAAAATCAAGTCCTCTAACCCAATCGGAGTGACCTTTTATAACTGCAGACTTTATAAAATTTTTATTTTCAGCATTCTCATCCACATACAAATGGATATTTGCATCGTCCTCTGCAGATGCTAATAATAGCGTCCCACAATTTAAAACAGCAAGCTTCAACAATAAAGATATTCCATATTCTAGATTTATAACTTGTAAGGCCGAAAACTCTTCTGCAAACAAAAACAAGTTGATTAAGGTTTAGATAAAATAATTAAATGTCACACACCATCAGCACGGGGTCTTATCCAAATTCTTATAGTGGAATCAACTGCTGCTGTTGCAACTAGTAAATGTTTGGACCCACTGTCTAGGTACAATCCGTCAACTACGTTAACATTGCTTTCATGGCCACTTAGTACCTTTGCAACATAGTCATTATCTTTAACAGTCCAAACAATAGCAGTTTTATCTGCAGAACCAGATACTAATTCAAATTCATCCTCATTTGTTGTAATCCATTTTACTGTATTTACACGGCCTTTATGTTTACATAAAGTCTTAATAATTTTTCCGCCACCAATCTAGAAGAAAACGATGTTACAAATCCCAAAGGGCTTGATAATATTTCAATAGTTTTACCTTAGGATTATAAATCAACACTGCATTGCATGAGGCATAGCAAATTAAATTATTTTTACCCCAATGTGCTGCAGATACGGTTGCATTACAAGAACTAGATATGTAAGAGACTGCGTCGGACATTTTCCAGATTTCTGAAATTGATCAATCTAATTCGAAAATATGTCTACTTTATTTAACTATTAAAACTCTGAACTGGTTACATTATTTCAACATTAGATTTTATAGGTTATCTTGTCAAACACATGTCAACTTTTTTACATATTTGCAGCATTGCAACATAAAAAAATACACCCTCCAATATTTTTTTTTGCTTTTGAATGTATTAATTATGATCAGTTGGAGTTTTTCTATTATACATTCTCTTTAATGGGTAAAACGTAATTTCCAGGCACTTTACAATAAATCACATTAATCACGTTTATTTTTTGCAAAAGGTTACACGCACTGCATACATTCAAAAATTAAAACAAATGAATTATTAGAAATTCTGTTGGTTCGAAATCAACGGTGGTTTTATAAGGCGATTAAGGGTAAGTTTCTTTTCGTAATATTTTGTTGCGATAAACAATAGATACGCTACAAAGCAAATATGATTTCCATTACTTTTATTATCATTTAGTACATACAATACTTGTTACATTGCAAGAACATTTTAATTTTAAACAAATTTATACTTAAACTCCTTCTTCTGTACCATCTATTTTATGCACTTTCATATGATTACCTAAATGATGTTTATATTTAAAACGTAGGGACATAATGTACAAGGGAATGGGGTTTCGCCTGTATGTGTTCTCATATGGCGTTGAAGAACAGTAGTCTGTCTAAATTCTTTACTGCAAACTTTGCATTTGTACGGTTTTGCACCTGTGTGTATCCTTAGGTGGCACCTTAGTGCTGAACTGTAGGTAAAAGCTTTTACCTTTTAGCTTTTACACTCATTACATATATAATTTTTCTCGCCTGAATGTGCTTTTAGATGTTTCTGTAAAGAATGTTGCATTGTAAATGCCTTTTTGCATATTGTACAAGTATATTTCTTTTCAGTATTATGTGTTTCCTTATGTCTACTTAAGCCACTCACATGAGTGAACGATTTTCCACATAATTCACACACACAAGACTTCTCATTTCTGTGTATCGACAAATGCTTGTACATACTCCATTTACATTTAAATCCTTTATTGCATAAATCACAGGTATAGGGCCGCTCATTTGAATGTACTAGCTTATGGGTATTTAATGTGTGAATGGTTGCAAATGTCTTCCCACATTCTTCACATGCAAACTGATTTACTTTTGAATGCACAATCATATGTTGTTTGAGGTGATATCCTCTAGGAAAGCATTTATCACACTGATCACATTTAAATGGTAAATTCCCCGTGTGCCGACGTACATGAACGGCAACATAGTAACGAAAATTGAAAGTTTTATTACAAATTTTACATGAAATTGTTGCATGATCTTTTCTTTTTTACTCAGACCACTCTTCATAATTTTTTCTAATTCAGGATTGTCTAGCAATAATGCATGTTTCTCATTGCAATTGTTGCGGTGTTGTATTTTCTTCCCTTCTTTTAATAATGTTTGCAGATCTGCATCGTTCTCATTTTCAAAATCACTACATTTATCAGAACTGTTGTAAAAATCATTTAATTCAGATTCTGAAGAATCATGCTTATACAAATCATTCTCTGTAAAAGTATCATTTTCATTATTAACTTTATCTTTAGTATTGCTATATACAAGATGTGGATTTATATCAACATTTTCATTCAGATCCTGCTGCAGTTGATTATTTGCACTGCTCTTATTTTGGGGATCAGTTTGACTTTCTAATAAGTCATCAGAATCACCGCTTTCTTTCTCTGATAACTTACTTTGAATATTATAAGCTAATTTACTCATTGATTCATGCGGCAAATCAACTTCTTCAATTTTAATTAACATTTCCTCTTTAGAAAAATTAGCCACAACATTGTGACCCTCAGATTTTTCCTTTATTGAAGCAACATTATTTTGATAGAACTCATGCAATAATGAATCCGATTGTATTGCCATGGCCTTAAAATCACACGAAGCTTGAAGTTGGTGCAGACATTTGCTGCAGATATATTTTGGATATTTATCTTCCTCTTTTACCTGTAATAAAATTATGAAAAAAGAATAGTATGAAGTGAAAGAATAGTTTGTGCTAGAGCAGGAGTATTACCTTTATTGGAACACATTCCATTATCAGATCAGATACAAGCTTATTATCATGTAAATGTTCAAATATTTTAAAGGATAAAGATGTATTATCCATTTTCAAAGCAGTTCTGCACAGCTGTTCTACATTATCAGTTTTTAAAACCAAAGTGGTCATAATTTTATGGAATAGTGTTCCAGTCATTATAAATAATACGAAATGCCCTTAATTGTAACATGGAATGTATTAATTATTAGTTTATTAATTGAAACATTGTTAACTGCTGTTATTTACTACAATCGTAATTCGGAAAACACTACTTTCCTGTAATGGATCTACAAAAATGCCAACAAATATGTGGTATACTAATTAGTTAAAGCTATATTTTATTTATAGCTTCCACAGATGTTAATAAATTGTCTGTTGCTTGTAGAAAGTATAAAATGGTATAAAAATTTTTATACTTTGACAGTGTATAAACACAGAACACTGTAACAGTACGGTAAAACCCACGTAAAACCTCGTATTGCATTGTATTGGTAATAAAATGTTGTCTATTATAATACATTTGTTGGTATCCCTTATTGTAAAAGGAGGGAATCTTTGACCTTCAAATAGGAGATCCGAACAAGCGCTCTCAATTTAAAAATTGTTTTTTTTCTTAGTTTATATGTATATGCACATACTTACTCAAATATGATGCGGTTTTGCAATTGATGAAAGTTATAAATATTTATCAATTAAATAAAATTGTTTTTATTTATGTATCCAATGATATAATTATATTCAAAATAATTTAATCAATACTTGTTTAGTTTTATAACCAATTTATTGTAAATAAGTACAGATCTTTATGTATAATAAATTATTAATTCTTCTTTTCAAATCATAAAAACTAACACAATGGCGTAGCAGTAAACTTTTTAATTATTTACAAATTCTAATAAAAACTAAGAGGGTCACTATCATTAGTATTTTTTGATAGCTGGCTACTACTTATGTGTTTTGTTTAACGCATTTGGGTTCCAAATGAGAACAACTTGAATAATGACTGGTAATAATATACCGTCTATATGCAAAATCTAATTAAAAATAGAAAACAAGAAAAATAAAAAGAAAAAGAGAATTCAGAAGGGGAGAGAACTTTAATGTCCCAGGCTCTATATATTCAACGGATTTTCCTTTTCTTAAGAATTTAATTTTTTAATGAAGTATTCAAATTTTATGAATGGACTGTAATAATACTGATGATACCGTCAAAAACTTACTATCTTTAATGATCCTTTTCTGTAAAATTAGACTGCCCTTTTTTTCCTTTCTACTACACTAGTTCTATATTTGCAGCCTGTGTTTTTTTTTAATGTTGTTTTTTAGTTAATATGTTATCAGTCTCAAAAGTTTTAAAAAAATTACAAGCAGCAAATACAAACTTGGTTTAGAGAAATAAAATAGAAGAGAGCTGATGAAATCGGTCGTCTAATTTCATAGA
This sequence comes from Protaetia brevitarsis, assembly GCA_004143645.1. Lineage (NCBI taxonomy): Eukaryota > Metazoa > Arthropoda > Insecta > Coleoptera > Scarabaeidae > Protaetia > Protaetia brevitarsis. Next base: position 1,786,006 of record RXPK01000047.1, read on the forward strand.
AAATAAACGACCATTAAAGATAGTAGCTTTCTAATTGGGCTATTACGAATCACTAAAATTTAATTCTTTCACTAAAAAAAAAAAAAATATATCTATAAAAAAAACTCATTGAAGAGAATCAGAAATGTTGGAAAATAAGATAATCACCTTTGGGACCAAAAAATGTTAGTCACCCTCTTAAGCATAGAGGTATATTTTATTCTCGCTTATTTTATTATTAACAATCGTTCATATATCTAACATTAATAACAAAATCTAAATGCATCCAATTAAGAGCAACCTCGCTCATCCATTCAAAGATTTTCAAAGTCGTATTTTTTATGTTGTGATTGACGCTTCGTCTTTGATAGCCATGTTATGCACTTTCATATGATTATTTAGATGATGTTTGTATTTAAAACGCTGCGGACATAAAGCGCAAGGAAACGGTGTTTCGCCGGTATGCGTCCTCATATGTCGTTGTAAAACGTTATTTTGCCGAAATTCTTTGTTGCAAATTTTGCATGGATAGGGCTTTACGCCCATGTGGATTCTCATGTGAGTTTTCAACACACTCCGAAGAGTGAAACATTTGCCACAATCACTGCATTTGTGGGCTTTCTCTCCAGAATGTACTTTAATATGAGCATATAAGTTACTTTTCACGTTGAAACTTTTATTACACACCGTACATACAAATTTCCTTTCAGTGTTATGCCTCTTTTTATGCTGATGTAATATACCTTGGTCTTTGAAAGACTTTCCGCACAGTTCACAAACGTGATTCCTCTCACTTTTGTGTATCAACAGATGTGTACGCAGTGTAGTTCTTCTTTTGAATGACTTATTACATTCACTACACGAGTGGGGTTTATCATCCGAGTGTATTGTCTTGTGTGACCTTAATAATGATATGGTTGCAAACATCTTCCCACATTCTTCGCATGAGAACTTTTTAATATCCGAATGCGCAACCATATGCTGGGTTAGGTAATACTTTTTTGGAAAATATTTATCACAATGTTCACATTTATAAGGCAAATTACCTGTATGCGTATTGATATGCACTGCTGTGAAATAGCGGAAATTAAAAGTTCTGGTGCACAGTTTACAAGTTATAGTCGCATGATCTTTTTCTCTTTTGCTTAATCCACTTTTCAGTATGCGTTCAAAATCGGGATTAGCATACAACAATGCATGTCGTTCATTGTCAACATCGGGATTTTGTGGTTCCTTATTATTTTGTTTGGTTTTTGTGGTTGTCTCATTTTCTACATCACTATCACCCAAAGAACTTTTATCAAGTCCAGCACACATATCATTTGAGTCATCACAAGATTCGAATTTGTCATTTTCCTCTTTTATCCTTGTATTTTGATCTATGGCTTCAATTTTACTACCATGATTGTTATATTCATCTGTATTATTATTTGGTGAATCAATTGCACTGCAATCATTATAGATGTTTTCTTCTTCCAAGATATCGTTAGGATTATCACAAAGTACATTTTTAACAGTTATATCTTGCAATATTTCATCCTGTTCCAGTTTAACAGTATTCTCTTCTTTAGCCAAAGCACAATTTTGAGTATTTGTTTCCGATTGACCAATTTGGTTATCATAAAAATTTTGCAATTTCATATCCGATTTTATTACCATCTCTTTAAAATTGCACACTATCTTAAACTCATCTAAACATTTGGTGCACATGTATTTTGGAAGTCTATCATCTTCTCTTATCTGTAACAACAATACAGAAATAGAGTCAGAATATTTTATAAATCAAATACTACCCTTATTGGAAAACACTCCATTATTAAATCTGCCAAAAGTTTATTATTTTGCAAATGTTTGAAGATGTTGAAAAACACTTTCTCAGTTCTTAGGCAAGTCCTGCATACCGATTCATTGATTTGGTCGTTTAATATCACATTTGCCATAATGGTATTGGAGAACAATTTTAATTTATAGTAATAGAAAACTCGAAGAAAATGCGTGTATCTAAATTGGGTGCACTAAAAATTATAATACGTATATGCCTAACTCAAAGTTCTATACTGGAAGCTACTGGAAGCAGCACTATAAACATTAGAGCGTTGCTGTGGCGTTGCCCTCTTGTTTATTTACACTTTCAAGTTCCACTACCACTAATGCTCCACTGTCACTGCCCATCTATGCCATGTGGGTCACATAATTTACATTAGCGCCTGCGCCATGCAATGACAGTAGCATAGCTATTACAGTATGCTATTATATTTTTTTATGTACTTTGGGTCTTTTAGGAACATACCATGTGAACGCACGCTAGATTCAAATAAGTAAAAAGCAAAAAAGCTAAATTTCCGCTGAATGGGTAACGGTGAGGTCAATTCAAAAGTGGTTTATTATACGTTTTGTCTGCTTAAAAGTGTCATTTTTAGAATGGAATTTTTATGAACATTAAATATGGATTGCAATTATTAAAAAAATCTAGATGAAAAATAATAGTAAACGACAAAAACAAACATATTACTAAAGGGAAACCAATTAGAGTATTGCATAAAAATAGTGAAAATATTGTACCAATTACTGCAATTTCATTAGTAGTTGCATGCGAAATTTCGCTTTTATCGCTTCCGATGTTATTCAAAAGGTCGCACGCGATGTCGCCACGCCAAAACCAGTCTTCCTGCTGATTGATTGATTACAGTCGTCGTTCGCAGGCCTTATTATTGAAAATTTCCTGTTAAGTGTCCTGAACCTCACGTGCTATTTAATAACAGGCTCAGGTGACGTTTCGAAACAAGATTTTCGGTAATAAGTAGTAAAAACTTCAATGAAGTTGCAAAGACTATACATATAATCATACTGGTTTTATTAATTGTGAATTTTCGACGATAGATTGTGAATTTACGAATGAAAAGTACATTTATCAATAATTACTTTTTTATTATTATTAAACAATATACAATAACGAATGTCTTATTCTTACATTATCATTTCCTAATACATTACAAAATTAACAAAAAACGAATTTACAAAAACATGTAGGCATTCTTAAAATTCTAAAATGAACTTTTTACCAGCCATTCCTTTTGATGATAGAGTATTTTCTAGAGCACTCTTAAAATTATCAAACTTAACAAACTCGTATGCCGGTCCGCGTAATTTACCGTTTTTCATCAAATCAATTATTTCCGAATACATCTTCTGCCTCTCAGGATTATCCTTGTTCTGATTCGACCAACGTGTCATCCAATAGCCGACAATTTTCACATCCTTAAATATCAGTGCAGAGATTGCAACAGTTACTGGTTCACGTGCCATACCGCCATAAGTTACAATAGTGCCACCATGTTCTAGTTGCCGTATCAATTCAGTCGCACTTTTCCCACCCACCACACAATTCAGTGCTAATTTTGGTTTGTTGATGGTTTTTGATTTGAATATATCAGTTTGTCTTAGTTCTTCTTCTGTCAGAACATAAGTTGCGCCAAGGTCTTTTAAGTATTGCTTCAATTCATTAATAGCGGGTCTATTTCTTACAATATTAACAGTTTTGATACCCCAATTATTACAGAGTTGTATAACATATTGACCACACGCAGAATTTCCGCCATTTTGTATAACGACATCGCCACTTTTCAGCTTAACGAAATTTTTCAACATTCTGTATGCTGTAGCAGGATTAACGGTAACTGTGGCAGCTTCAACCAGCCCTAATTCGTTTGGAACTTTTAACAGTTGATCTCCACTCAATATAAGATGAGTTCTCCATGTGCCTAAAGCATTAACTAATGGAACCACCCTATCACCTTTTGCAAGAGTTTTGACATCGCTTCCAGCTTCAATAATTTCTCCGACACCTTCATTTCCTCCAATAGCTGGTAAAGGTGGTTTGACAGCGTATGTTCCTTGTATAGTATTCATATCAGCTGGGTTCACAGGGGCAGCTAACATTTTTATCAGTACCTCGTTAGGTTTAACACTTGTTATTTCTTCCGTTTCCTTTTTTAACACTTTACATGGTTCTCCATACTGGGAATAAACTAATTTAGAAGCGACAATGCTTTGCATGCGGTACGCAAGCAGTTTAAGGTTATTTTGGCTATGCAATAATATTGTAGTTTGATTCAAAAAATGGTTCGCCATTATGCTGTCGTAAAATAAAATATTCACAGATTGAATAGTACTTTCATTGCAAGGAAAACACGAAAAAGATTGTTGCTATTAAACTAAAGTTAGAGTTAATCAAGTAAACTATCAAGTAAATTACCTGAATTCAACTAAATTTGTAAAAACATGGGCGATTGACATTAAACAGCTGATTAGTGTTTACATTTTTATAGCTAGTTTCATTTTATATCTCACTGCACTTTTATGCATTGATTATTTGTATTTCTATCTCATTTTAATACATACTATTTATTAGTAGTATGTATTAAAATGAGAATAAAGGAGATAGCTATACTCCACGCGTAAAGTGCAATAAGTGGAAAACCCTATTAGTGGTAGTTTCGAGTTTTATTTTGAAGTTTGGTTTGGACTATACTGCCGAAATTATAGGCAAACAGTTGTACATACATGCATACACATTGGTTTATATGGGTTTATGGTTGCACTTCAAATTCTAAATCTCAAAGTGGTATGATACTGTAGGACTATAGATCCAGGGCTAGCCGTTTTTTCATTTTGGTTTTCGTTCCGGTTTAAGTAAATGTATATCAGTTTGGTTCTGGTTTTCGGTTCAGTTCCCAACCATTACATTTCGTTTTTTTTTTTTATTACTATTAAAAATTAATTTGATGCAATAATCAGACTACTTGAATGGACACTACAATACACATAATAGTAATTAATTAGGTAGACGTAGTAATTAATATATATAAAGCAATATGATAATAATGTTTTATCAAACGAAACATCGCAAGTCAAGAAAAATTAGTCAAACAAACAACTACCACATTAGCAATTAAATTGCCGCACATTATCTTAGTAACTTCAACGTTGAAACATAAAATTACATATTATTTTGTACTACATTAATAGTTATTTTAATGCCTTTACGTTTAAGTGACTAAAAATAGTGGCGGGAAATTTAAATTTGACTATTAGGGTATTGACGCGCCTGTCTCAACATGAACCGAACCGAAATAAACCCATTCTTTTTTCGGTTTAGTGCGGGTTTTTGACAAATATAACGGTTTATTTTTATAGTGAAGACAAATAAATAATTTAAATCAAATATATTATAAATAGAAGTAAAGCTCCAAAATAATGGACGTTAGACACGTAGTTTGTTTCAAGCATTTAACAAACGAGCACCATTTTACGACTGTATTTTGTCGCACATGGGACCAAGGTTCTTTTCAATATGCCTTTAATGACATACTATGTAACAAGGATTGTAATGTAGTAATATATCGCACGCGCCATCCCAACTACGAACAGTTATATACATAGTTATGTGTATGAAACGCATGCTGCTGTTCGTAGTAGATGTGGCTTCTGCTGTATGGTATAATACATCCATAAAATATCCAATCATTCCACACTACACGAGATTTTATTAATTCCGCTACGATTGTTTCAAGAGCCCACGCGTTTCCGAAACAATTGTCTCGAATTAATAAAATCTGGTGTAGCGCAGAGTGATCGAATATTTTGTGTACCTTTATTAATTACTCTAATTCTGTGACGAAAAAGTTTCTCATCGATATTCTTGGCCAGAAACATTGATGTTTTCTTAGTGATTTTTTTTCCAAACCAAATATATTATAGCAGTTCTTACTATAATATGTTTTTTAATGAGTAAGGATTATTTGATTTTTTTATGATTTTTACCAGTTACGTTTGAAATGATACAACAATGACAGGAATAATCTATTTTTTTTTGAGATTAGCCAGGAAACAAATCAAAATCCTTTGTTGTTTGATGTGTATGTGATGTGTGTGATGTGTGTTGCAAATAGTGTTCTCTAGCTTCTCTAGTCTTATGTTCTGCGGTTGTATTTAGTGGCATTTAACACTAGAGGGCAACATATACTCATTGCCTGTTTGACGAATGGGGTAAGAGCGTGGTAAGTATCAATTTTTGATATAAATAATAAACATAAATTTTATTTGAAAAACATCTAATTCTTACAGCCAGACGTATTATTAAGTGACAGACACAGACACTGGAACCACAATGGAGTTGATGTGTAGAACTTGTTTAAGAATGGGCGAAGTGCAATTCAACATATTCCAGTATTCCCAAAGCAGTAAATTAATATCAGCTTTGTTAATGGAATGTACACCAATCAACGTAAAATATTCTTTTTATCCATAAATGATATGTTATATTTATCTTACTCTTTTAAGGTAGAAGCAGGCGATGGTTTACCGATGAATATGTGCAATAACTGCGTAGGAAGACTTAACTCCGCATTTGAATTTAGAACAATGGTAGTGCAATCAGATATGAAATTAAAAAATATTACCAAAGGTAGTGAAGCAGATAACGAATCCCAAAACTGTTTAAAGACAGAAACACCAGATATTGGGAATGAGCAACAGGAATTAGGATATGATTCAGCTAGCTTTGATAATACTAAGGAAGTGCATAATTGCATGTCTACTGTTAATTATTCCCACATGCAAGAAAATGATCCCCTATACACCCAAAATATGTTAATTAAGCAAGAAAATGTAATTGACATATCTCTTTGTAATAGTAGCGAACAGGAAAAAGAATTTTTGGAAAACGAATCCTCATATAAATTAAATTACATGGAGAATGGAATTAGTGATAATTACCTAAACGACTCAGGTGTTATAGAAAATACAGAAGGAGAGGAAGGATCGACGAAAATAAATCACCAGAGGAATTCAAATTAGGACACGAAAATTCGCTGCTTAAACCTAAAGATGAAAATTTGGAAGATACTTTTCAGGATGGAAAAATTACAGAATTTAAGCAACAAGTGGAAACATCCAAAGGTGAAAGTATGCAAGAGATCAATACAATTTCTGAACCCACCATGAAACCACGAGCATACAACTTGTTGAATAGGAACAGATGTGTCAATGAAAGGGAAGCTGAGCTATTAGAGAATCCTGACTTTAAGCGGATAATAGAAATGAAGTTGAGTACAAGGGAAAAAGGTCGTCAACGAGTATATTGTGATCAGTGTAATAAGACATTTTGCTTTCAATATTATGTTACAATACACGCACCCATGCACACTGGCAATTTACGATTTAAATGTGATAAATGTGATTCCTGCTTCGTAAAGAAACCATTACTGGAACGACATTTGGTTACTACACACCCAGAAACAAACAAACAGACAAGCGGTCAAACAAAGTCTGAACAAGTAAACAAGCTGAAACACTTTTCATGTGAATATTGTGGAAAATATTTTGCAGCTAATCATCTGTTGGGAGCCCACATAAGCCGTCACATAGGGAAAGTTCACAAATGTAGCATCTGCGAGAAAAAATACCACAGTTATTTCTTGCTGAAAAGACATATGAAAATGCATAATGATGAAAGGGACTACATGTGTGACGAATGTGGTAAGACATTCCTTGAGAGACGGTGTTTAGCTAGACATAAAATGACACATATTCCTGTTCCTGAAGACCAAAGTTTCGAATGTAACGTCTGCAACAAGAAATTTACCCGCAGGAGAAGCCTTGTTGAACATATCAAGACACATTCAACAACACAGGCACCGTTTGTTTGTAATCAGTGCGGCAAATCGTTCAGATACAGCAAAATATTGAAGCATCACCTTTTTATTCACACAGGCGAGAAACCCTATCCGTGCCCCTACAAACTGTGCGACAGAACGTTTAGACAGAAATCCGCCATTGGTCGTCATATGCGCATACATACCGGGGAAACTCCGTATTCTTGCGAACTATTATGTCCATCCACCTTTAGATATAAACCCCGATTTTTGGAGCATATGAAAAAACATGAAGGAAAAAAACAACAAAACGCAAAATGATTCTGAATAAAAATTGTTTATTATAAAATACTCTATGAAGTCGTTAAAAAGTCTTTTTTATGCATTAATTTCTGACTAAAACATGTACCTCACGTAATTTTAGTTTCCTACTATTTACCGTTGTAGCATAAATTTATTATTATATAATGTTGTTAATTATTTCTAGTATTATTCAAAGTTTATTTAACTCTCTCGCATTTTTTTGGCCGAATATTTACAAATACCTCCCATAAATTTGAAAAAAATGCACATACTATAATTGAAAGAATGAATTTATTTAGTACGGGATCACAACAACAAAAAGGTCGTTATTATTTTTTTTTTTTTTGATATGACTGACAAGGGAAAACTGCCATCCCAAAAATTCAGATTTTGAGAAAACTGATGTAGAAACTGAAAGGGTATCATGCGAACCACCCTTTTTTGGCGACCCAATCCCCAGATTTCGAGACGGTAGGTACGTTCCTCTTCAAAGATTTACACTATTTTTAGATTTTTGTAAATATCTCGAAAACTATATTCATTAATTTTAAAAATTAGCTGTAGAAGGGTAGGAGGCAAGATCTTTGTAGATCTATTTAGTTTTAAAAAGGACAACAAATGTTTTGACATTTATTATATAAAGAAAATTAAAATATATTCCTATATTAAATATTAAAATGTGTGAATAGGAGGCAAAAACAATAAGATTGCAAATACTCACTTTTTTGCAAAAACAAAAACCCATATTTGATTTAGCATAGATGTATGCAAAAACCAAAGGTGCTACGTCAAAACTATTCAGTTTTGATATTCCCAGAAGGAACTTTTTTAATGAATATTTGCCAGAATTTCCGAAATCCCTTTAATATAAACTTTAAACTGCAAATTTTAATATTTTTTAGTTAATCTTTATCATTGCCTTTATCTACTGTACTTGCTTAAAGAGCAGCACTATAAAAAATGCATTTTATCACTTCTCTAAAAGGTTGCGAAAATGTATATATGATACAATACCGTTAAGTGAAGGAACTTTCTTTAGTCAACGTTAATACTTTGCGTAATATAAATTTAAAATAAAGGTTTCTTTCTGGATCCTCCAAAATATGTAAAATATTTTTAACCTGAATAATATTTTTAATAAAAGTATTACTAGTAATTAATATTTTATACAAAATTCTGAAGTTTCCTCCATTTTACCGGATTTTTCTTTTTTTGCAACATATACGAAAATTATGACATATGCTCTTCATGATGGATAAATTAGGTAAAATCTCTCGAAAGCGTGACATTAGAAATTTTTGATACCATAAGTAAAAACTTTTTCTTTGTTTTACTGTTTAAATCAGGGGATTGAGCATGTGAATGGGGAGATTCTTGTCTAATTCGGATGATTTCCCAATAAATTGGAAAGTCTGGCATCATTCAATGGGGAACACTCCAGCAAGAAAGACGAAAGCTGCTGTATTGCGATTAAGTATGAAGATATCCTGCAACTCCATTATTGCACTAGCATTGCACATAAGTTAGCCTAGCCATATGTATTGTGCAATAGGGGCTGCCTACCTTAAAGGTGTCACTATAATAAAATTTAAAATCACTTGAATCACACAAGTAAATTTTTTTTAGTAAATTAAATACCTACGCATTCATATTACCACATATGTTACGGCATTTCCAAGTACCCTCAGCCACCCTAATCACTCGAATCACCCTATTTCAACCAAATATACGTTTGTAAGATACCGGTCCTGTCGTGTAGATGGCGTAATGAGGGCAGTGACATCATGATGCCATCTACATTAGTTTGGATGCATTTTGGATGTTTTGTCTTGATTGAAAAAAAAAAGGAAAAAGTAATGGGAAAATTATCAATTTATCAACCCTCTAAAGAATTTAATGCAGCACACCTATTTTAATGCTATTATGGCAACATTAACACTACAAGGCAATATTATAGAACTAGTATGTAGAACTTGCTTGAAAAACAGTGAAGTTAAGTTTAATATTTTCCAACACTTTCAAAAAAATAAATTAATATCAGATTTAATAATGGAATGTACACCTATTAAGGTAATATATTTACTCTGTAGATATTTGTTGCTATGCCTTCATTTTCCTCTTTCGTAGTTGCAGAACGATGATGGATATCCTGTAAACATTTGCAATAATTGCATCGACAACCTCACTTCCACCTGCGACTTTATTACAATGGTAGTAGAGTCAGATGTGAAGCTAAAATCGTTTTGTAAGAACAATATTAGGGGCCAGGCAATGCCCAATGATAATAATATAAAAGCACCAAATATTAAAAATGAAGAAATTGAGGCAACACATAATTCAATAACTTTTAACAATATTGAAAATAGTAACTTGATAAATGGTGAAGATAAATACTCTTTAAATGATGTAGGAAATCCTAACCCACTAGATTGCCAAAATATATTGGCTGAAAGGGAAAATGTTAGTGAACCCCTTTATTCGAGTGATATTGAAGAAAAAAGCATGGTTTCAACATGTGAAATTTCCAATGAATCAAGTGAAGCTTGTCATGAAGGACAAACCAACGGATGCCTAGATAATTTTTGCATTAAATCTGATAACCAAGTGGCACATGACAATGTAGAAAATATAAAAGCAAAATCTGATAAAATATGTGGAAAGCTATCACTTAAACAATGTGAAAAAGATTCAGGCAAAGTAATTATCAAATGTGAAGAAGGCTTAACTGAAGTTTCAAGAAGCACTGAAAAAGAATCTTCACACAGATCACTTAGTCGAATAAAACCATGTGATCAATGCACTGTGGATCGTAAATTAAAAATTAATCGACTAAATAAAAAGCCTAAATGCTCTACAAAAACAAATGTTAATGAAAAACAAGCAGAGTTAGTGGATAATCCTGACTTTAAACCATGTGATCAATGTACTGTGGATCGTAAATTAAAAATTAATCGACTAAATAAAAAGCCTAAACGCTCTCCAAAAACAAATGTTAATGAAAAACAAGCAGAGTTAGGATAATCCTGACTTTAAAAGAATAATGGCGATGAATCTGAGTAAAAGGAGAAAAAAACCGCCAAACGATATTTTGCAAAGAATGTAATAAGACATTAACTTTTGCTTATTTCCTTGACACACACATACATTTGCATACAGGTAATTTGCCATTTAAATGTGATAAGTGTGGCAAATCTTATCCAAAAAGATCCCTACTCAATAAACATCTCCACAGACATGAAACAGATAGAAATTTTTCTTGTGAAGAATGCGGAAAGGCGTTTAGAACTATTCACATTTTAAAACAGCATAAGCTTGTACATTCAAGTGAGAAACCATACAGGTGTGATATTTGTGGTAAGGCATTAAAATATGCCCCTTCACTGTCAACCCACATGAAAATACACAAAAATGAAAAGAACCATGTTTGTGAAATATGTGGTAAGGCTTTTGTCGATTATAACATTTTACGAGTTCACATAATGAGGCATACAGTGTCTGAAAAAAAATTTGAATGCAAAATCTGTGGAAAAAAGTATGGTTTGAAGAAAGATCTTGATAGCCATGAACATGTACATTCTAATGAGAGGCCACATGTTTGTAAGCAGTGCGGTAAATCTTTCCAATCGAGGGAGGTGTGGAAGCAACACCAATTAATTCATACAGGCGAGAAGCCACACGCATGCAAGGTTGTGCAAAAGTTTAGCAACGTGATGTATACCACGTCATATGAGGGTCCATACTGGAGAAACTCCTTTTCCTTGCAATTTGTGCAATTCCGCCTTCAAATATAAACATCATTTACAGCATCATATGAAAGCCCATCAAAAATAAAACGAGGAGAACAGTGCAAAATAATTTGTTACAAATTGTTTTTTTTTAACAATATAATTCCACCAATAATTATTGCAATCTGTATAAATACATTTATCGTGTTCAGTTAACTACTATGTTATCATATTTCATTCAAGATGCTGTAAATGACACATAGTTGTCAAAGCGCATATCTAAATTTCTGCTATTAGAATAATTGTGTTTTACTGTAATAAATCTTTTTATTATAAAAATAAATAAACATAACTAGCACCAATCAAACAGACGGCATCTTCTGCTTATTTTATGTTTTACAAGATAGAGATCTTATATTATGCATAAAATGACCTTGCAATATCGTCGATGCCGATGTTGAAACGATATTGGGCGTTAGGCAATTTTATATGCGGTAAAGGACAAATCTATATGTTTCTATTTTAAAACGGCGCACTCTTTCTTTACTGTCTGCTTTCTTATACTCTAGCTAAATTTCGACGTTTACAGTATATCAAAAATTACATGAAGCAATGCACTGGGCCAAAGCAGGCTAAATATGTGCTTGTCTGTAGTGCCGGTAATGGCCAGCACCAACATGCCAGATGTGGGCCGGTACCTATAGGAGATTCAGGCCGACTTTGTGCCAACATATGCCGGGCCGTCATCGATTGTTGTCTGTTTTTTTTACAATACCTTTAGTAAGCCAGCATATATTATGTATGTACTGGGAGGGAACCAAATCAACAATTTTCCTCTGCCGATTTTTTTTAACCATACACACTAGCGGTGATCTACATATGTAAATGTATATACGGTGTGTTGTAGGATAGAATATTACTATTTATTAAAAAAAAAATGGTTTTCATGGAGATAGAGTTAATTGTTTTATATTGTTTATGCTTTTTGTCTAGTTTGCAGTCACTTTGGTTAGATAAAGATAATTTTTAGAAAAGATTGCTTGTTTTAAAAATGTTATGTTTTCGTCCATGCGATTCCATAGATATAGTATGTATCATATTAATATCTATAATTAACATTTACAAATTTAGTAAGCGCACATATGGGCCATCGCCGAGCCTCCAGTTAATAATTTATACAAAAATTAGGGAGTTGGCCCAGCGAATGTTAATGTTCACTGCGCTGGCAAACAACTGGCAACCATTGCCAACACGACGGCGACTGTTCCATCACTTAACCAGATGATGACCAACAGTGTTGTGTTTGTTGGGTGAGGACTCGTTTAAAAAAATAGGCTATAGAAACTAACGATTAGGCTGTTGCTGTGATGGCAGCTTTGATTGCCTATTGTGCATATACACACGATTCACAGCAAGGGATATGTAGTGTATGTATGTATATCAAATTTCCAATGCTAGTAACTTTATGAACACTAAACTGCAAACCTGCCCATAAAAAATACAAATTAAATAATACACAAGAAGAGCAAATATTCTGTAGAATGCTTTTCTCAAAAAAAGTTGTATATACAACGCATTTTTTTTAAATCTAACATTGGCTAACTTTTTTATTGGATATTATGTACTATTACTTATCACAAAAAGCAAAACTGTTAAAAAATAATTAAGTGTTATATTTATATGCTGAGTTTATCATATGTACATATATATGCCAGATATTTCATGACTGTAATAGTATAACTATTACAAAACTGTAGTGATATAGCTATGAAATATTTAGTATAATACAACCTAAATAAAAATTTTGTATATTAAACGATCCATTTGAATTTACCGCCAGATTAGTTGTAGTACGCTGTACTGAAGTTGGTGGCGCGCAATCTTGCCGACAAAATTGAGCATTAAGTTTCCATTCCTAGTCTTGGCCGTTTGGCGTCTTCCGTTTTTGTGGTTAGTGGTTTCGGTCTTGATTACAAAAAAAGGAAATAGTAACATAAACACTCTTAAAACACAAGAATTTAATATAGCACACCAATTTTAAAGTTATTATGGAAACATTGACACTAGAAAGCGATATAATAGACCTAGTTTGTAGAACTTGCCTGAAAAACAGTGAAATTAAGTTTAACATTTTCCAAGACGTTCGAAAAAATAGATTAATATCAGATTTAATAATGGAATGCACACCAATTAAGGTAAGTATATTTACTCTATATATATATAATTGTAATACTTTCATTTTCCTCTTCCATAGTTGCAGAACGATGATGGATATCCAGTAAATATATGTAATAATTGTATCGACAATCTTACTTCCACCTGCAGCTTTATTAGAATGGTAGTGGAGTCAGATGTGAAGCTGAAATTTTTTTATATGAATAATGTAAGATGCCAAACTACACCTAATAACGATAACAAAAATATACCAACTATTAAAAATGAGGATAATGGGTTACCACACAATTCAACAAATTTTAGCCTCACAGAAAAAAGTAACTTGATAACATGTGAAGATAAGTACTCTTGTGGTGAAGGAAATTCTTCTGATCTACTAGATTGCCAAAATAGTACCGAATGAAAAAGAAAATGTTATTCAACTAGATTATTCAAGTGATATTGAAGAAAAAAGCATGGTTTTAACATGTGAAATTTCGAATGAGTCAAGTGAGGCTTTCTCTAAAGATCAAACCGACAGTTATACAAATAATTTTTGCATTAATTCTGATAATCACATAGCACAAGAGGATGTGAACAACACAAAAGAAAAATGTGATAAAATAGGTAAACATCAGTCACCTAAAGAATGTGGAGAAGATTTCAGAAATATAATTATGAAATGTGAAGAAGGGGTGACTGAGATTTTAACAAACACTGAAAAGCATCACCACATAAATTACTTGGTCGAATAAAACCATGTGATCAATGCAATAGTGATGGTAAAATAAAAATTAATCAACCAAAGAAATCTAAACCCTGTACGAAGAAAAACATTAAACTCTCTCGAAAAACAAATATTAATGAGAAACAAGCAGAGTTAGTAGATAATCCTGACGTTAAAAGGATTATGTCAATGAATCTGAGCAAAACAGAGCAGAACCGTCAAACAATATTTTGCAAAGAGTGTAATAAGACATTAACTTTTGCTTATTTCCTTGACACACACATACATTTGCATACAGGTAATTTGCCTTTTAAATGTGATAAGTGTGGCAAGTCTTATCCAAACAGAACTATATTCAATAAACATCGCCGTAGACATGAAACACCTAAAAATTTTCCATGTGAGGAATGTGGAAAACCATTTATAAGTATTCATGCCTTAAAACAACACATGCTTGTACATTCAAATGAGAAGCCATACAGGTGCGATATTTGTGGTAAGGCATTAAAATATGCCCTTTCACTATCATCTCACATGAAAATACACAAAAATGAAAAGAACCATGTTTGTGAAATATGTGGTAAGGCTTTTGTCGATTATAACATTTTACGAGTTCATATAATGAGGCATACAGTGTCTGAAAAAAAAATTGAATGCAAAATCTGTGGAAAAAAGTGTCGTTTGAAGAAAGATCTTGATAACCATGTACAGATACATTCTAATGAGAGGCCACATGTTTGTAATCAGTGCGGTAAATCTTTCCAATCGAGGGAGGTGTGGAGGCAACACCAGTTAATTCACACAGGCGAGAAGCCACACGCGTGCAAGGTGTGTGGCAAAAGGTTTAGGCAACGTGGATGTATACCACGTCATATGCGGGTTCATACTGGAGAAACTCCTTTTCCTTGCAATTTGTGCAATTCCGCCTTCAAATATAAACATCATTTACAGCATCATATGAAAACGCATCAAAAATAAAACGAGGAGAACATTATAAAATAATTTGTTACAAATTGTTTTTTTTTTAAACAGTATAATTTCACCAGTAATTATTGAAACCCGTAATAAAATACATTTATCGTGTTCATTTAACTAGTATATTATCATATTTCATTCCAAGATGCTGTAAATGACAACATAGTTGTCAAAGTACACATCTAAATTTCTGCTATTAGAATAATTGTATTTTTACTGTAATAAATCTTTTTATTATAAAAAATAAAATAAACATAACCAGCACCAATCAAACAGATGGCATCTTCTGACTATTTTATATTTTGCAAGAGATGAGGTATAAACAATAGAAAACGAATAACTTATAGGTCGACAAATTACTCGTGAGAGTTACGTGGTGGCAAAAAGGGCGGAGCTAAAGCAATTACGCCCACGTGTCGTCATACTCATTATAAACTAGCCAGCGTATACGCTCCACCTACTCCAGTACAATGTGCGCAGAATGACTCCACTATCACAAGTTTTTGTTAAGCTGTATCATAGTTTGTTTTTTAATTTAACGAGTGGCAAAAAAAAGTGACGTAACTGTTCAGTTATTGATTCAATTCGAAAATACCGCTAAAAAGACAGCCCGATAGAACACAAGGCACAAATGAAACTTTGATGTTTAACATACGATTTTTATTTTATGGAAATATATATTTTACATAGTTTCAAGAGATTCTTTTCATATCCTTTCTAAACTGGTCTTGTTGGAACCAATCTTGCAATGTTATTCCCTGTATAGAAGGTAATTACAATTACATACTTGGTTATGAACATTATAAAAACGCTTGGCTGTTTTTTTAGCTTATTTGATTTCGCTTGTGCAGTATTGTAGTGAAATGAATACAAACAATACCACGGCCATCCGAAAAAGATGCGCTTTATCTATAAAAGATAAAGAAAATGTCTTGAATTTATATCGTAGTCGATAAATTTTAATTTTAGTATAGGAATCTTATACTATGCATAAAATGACCTTGCAATACGCATCGATGGCGATGCTGAAACGATATTGGGCGTTAGGTATGTGGCGGGAGACACGGTTATATGTGTGTTTCTATTTTAATTCAGCGCGCTCTTTCCTACTGTCTGTTTTCCTATGCTATAGTTAAATTTTGACGATTACGGTATATCAAAAATTACATGAAGCAAATAAGGACTCCCTCGTTTAAAAAAATAGGCTATAGAAACTAACGATTAGGATTTAAGCTGTTGTTCTGATGACAGCTTTGACTGTCTATTGCGCATATACATACATGGTTCACAACAAGGAATATGTAGGTGTATGTATATATATCAAATTTCCAATGCTATTAACTTTATGAACACCAAACTGCAAACCTGCCCATAAAAATACAAATTAAATAATACAGAAGAGCAAATATTCTGTAGAATGTTTTTCTAAAGAGAAAAGCTGTATATACAATGCAAATTTTTAAAAATCTGACATGGCTATCTTTTTTATTGGATACTATTACTTACTACTAAAAGCAAAACTGTTAAGTAAATACTTAAGGGTTATATTTATATCCTGAGTTTATCATATGTAGATATGCCAGATATATCACAACTGTAATAGTATAACTATTACAAACTGTAGTAGTATAGTTATGAAATATTTGATATATACCCAAATAAAAATCTTGTATATTAAATAACCCATTTGAATTTACCGCCAGATTAGTTGTAGTAAGCTAGCGCTGAAGTTGGTGGCGCGCAACCTTATGAACAAAATTGAGCATGAGTTTCGACCCCAGTCTTGGGGCTCGGTTGGTCTCGGTCGATTTCGGTCGTCTTTCGTCTTCCGTTGTTGTGGTTTTGGTCTTATTACAAAAAAGAAAAAGAAAATGGTAAAATTATAAACACTCTTAAAACATAAGAATTTAATATAGCACACCAATTTTAAAGTTATTATGGAAACATTGACACTAGAAAGCGATATAATAGACCTAGTTTGTAGAACTTGCCTGAAAAACAGTGAAATTAAGTTTAACATTTTCCAAGATTTTCGAAAAAATAAATTAATATCAGATTTAATAATGGAGTGCACACCAATTAAGGTAAATATATTTATTCTGTATATATTAATTGTAATACTTTCATTTTCCTCTTCCGTAGTTGCAGAAAGATGACGGATATCCAGTAAATATATGTAATAATTGTATCGACAATCTTACTTCCACCTGCACTTTATTGCAATGGTAGTGGAGTCAGATGTGAAGCTGAAGTTTTTTTATATGAATAATGTAAGATGCCAAACTACACCTAATAACGATAGCAAAAATATACCAACCATTAAAAATGAGGATAATGGGATACCGCACAATTCAATAAATTTTAGTGGCATAGAAAAAAGTAATTTGATAACAACATGTGAAGATGAGTACTCTTCTTGTGGTGAAAGAAAATCATCTAATCTGCTAGATTGCCAAAATGTACCGAATGAAAAAGAAAATGTTATTGAACCAGATTATTCAAGCGATATTGAAGAAAAAAGCATGGTTTTAACATGTGAAATTTCTGATGAGTCAAGTGAGACTTTCTCTAAAGATCAAACTGACAGTTACACAAATAATTTTTGCATTAATTCTGATAATCACATAGCACAAGAGGATGTGAACAACACAAAAGAAAAGTGTGATAAAATAGGTAGACAGCAGTCACATAAAGAATGTGGAGGAGATTTCAGCAATGTAATTATGAAATGTGAAGAAGGTTTGAGTGAAATTTCAAGAAGCACTGAAAAAGTATCACCACATAAATTACTTGGTCGAATAAAACCATGTGATCAATGCAATAGTGATAGTAAAATTAAAATTAATCAACCAAGAAATCTAAACCCTGTAGGAAGAAAAACGTTAAACTCTTTGCAAAAACAAATATTAATGTGAAACAAGCAGAGTTAGTAGATAATCCTGACGTTAAAAGGATTATGTCAATGAATCTGAGTAAAACAGAGCAGAACCGTCAAACAATATTTTGCAAAGAGTGTAATAAGACATTAACTTTTGCTTATTTCCTTGACACACACATACATTTGCATACAGGTAATTTGCCATTTAAATGTGATAAGTGTGGCAAGTCTTATCCAAACATATCTATATTCAATAAACATCGCCGCAGACATGAAGCGCCAAAAAAATTTCCATGTGAGGAATGTGGAAAACCATTTATAAATATTCATGCTTTAAAACAACACAGGCTTGTACATTCAAATGAGAAACCATACAGGTGCGATATTTGTGGTAAGGCATTGAAATATGCCCCTTCACTATCATCTCACATGAAAATACACAAAAATGAAAAGAACCATGTTTGTGAAATTTGTGGAAAGGCTTTTGTCGATTATCAAATCTTACAAGTCCACATAATGAGGCATACAGTATCTGAAAAGAATTTTGAATGCAAAATTTGTGGGAAAAGATATGCTTTGAAGAAAGATCTTGATAAACATGTAGTCATACATTCTAATATTAAGCCACATGTTTGTAACCAGTGCGGTAAATCTTTCCTGTTGAAGGACGTATTGAAGAAGCACCAGTTAATTCATACAGGTGAGAAGCCACATACATGTAATGTGTGTGGTAAAAGGTTTAGACAAAGTTCATGTATATCACGTCATATGCGTGTTCATACTGGGGAAACTCCTTACGGTTGCGACTTGTGCAATTCCACCTTCAAGTACAAACACCATTTACAGAATCATATGAAAGTGCATCAAAAATAAAACAAGAACATCAGTGCAGAATAATTATTTCCATTTTTTTTGTAATGTAAATAGTTCGACTAATAATAATTATTATAACATACAACAGTAGAAATTTGCAAGATCTTCCATACTATCCATCTAACCATTCATGCACGGAAGATGCTGTAGGTGACAATATAGTTGTCATAGTAGACTTGAAGAAAATAATAACCGAAGTATTCAAGCCTGAGCAAGCAAGAGAGAAGATATTGGCTCCTTGTAATAGAAGGGACCCAACATCTTCTGTCTCACTCGCTCCCGCTCGCATCTTTCGGATACTTTTTTCTTCAAGTACATACATGCTTATATTTCTGCTATTGGAGCAATTAAATTTTTAATATTTTGTTGAAATGAACCTTTTTTTTTTAATAAACATCAATAATATTAATTAGTGCTTTATTCTATACGTTTACGGATGGGATAAAAACAGTAGAAAACGAACAAATATTAGAAGAAAGTTGACGATTAGGCGTTAGTGGGGTTAGGCTGTGGGGTAGTTTTATCTTGAAACGACGTCAGGATATCACGAAAACTACGCATAGTATTAAAAATGTTGTGAATGCTAGCTGTTCGTATTGAAAGAGCATATTTTGTGATACTAATCTCGACTTGTGACTCTTGTTTTTAGTGGCTGCATTTGGCATCAACTTTCAAATCTCAAATGGACAACTCCGTTTTTTTTTTTTTTTATAGCGGATTTGCATCTCTAATGTTATATCATTAATTTTCAGTCACCTGTATACTACGACGGGAACTTTTTACTACATTTTGGTAGAACGATGTTAGTATTTGGTAGTGTTAATTCCGCGACCTCTTCTGGCACTTAATGTAAGTGAAAATTAATCACTTGCATACAACAAATATCAAAATTTTCGTTGAACTTGTGATACCTTTGAAACGGTTGGAGATATGTATAGGAAACCATGGATATAGTACACCTATAGGATAGCGTGTATCTCATAGCTTGACTCCAACATGACTCCAAGATTAGAGAGAATCACTTTGAGGATAGGAAGTGAGATGGTACAGGAAGAGAAAAAAGCATTCTGGGTGCTTGGTACTGAAGAAAAAGATGACGTGAACATAATTTTTACGGAATATATTGCAGCATCCGGCTCCACCGAATAAAAGAAATGAAAAGAATTAGGTATTTCTTTTTTCGGTTGCCGGCAATAGACACCGCCGCATGTTATTTGTTTGCGGTTTTGAGATAAGATCGTAAAAACATGTAAAAACGCGACCATCGAAAAAGTTAACACATATGTATTTACCGCTACTTTGGTGGAAGTATTTTTACATTCTGTATTATTAAATATGTAATTGGGTAGTCTAAACATTACTTATGTTTAATACTAAATACTTGTACATATTATAACATTACCTCAATACCATCAATATAGATATCTAGCAAATTTAACGTTTAGAAGATAAATCAACTTTATTCTAAAAAATACGACTTTATCCCTCGAAAGAGCCGAAATTCCATTGAATCATGAAAATTTTAAAACAAATGAACAACAGTTGTCAGGAAATACATCTTTCAGTATTTTGCGCTTTATTTTAACAGATCTAATATTGAGTAGAGATGTTAACATTATTAAAATGATAGTTAAGTGTCTTACCGTATGCACGTCATAGGCGACACAGAGGACGCTATTTGTACATTTTGCCCTGATGAAACAACCTCAATCCTCAGTACCAATTGCTTAGCAAGGATAAAAGGTTTCCACTGCTAGGCTCGGAGAGTGCCAGTAGAGCAGATAGGTAGGAGAGTCGATGGTAGACCTATTAAAGAATGCAGGATTAAAGAGCGTCTTTTGTGATAAAGAGGACCATAATAGATCGAAAAAGGCGAAGCAGAACTTTCTGACCACTTCAATCTAATTTAACCGATGTTTTCGAGTAATTCCAACGACAACAGCTACAAACTAAAATTGGATAGACCCAAAATGGTTGACCCGGTAATAGAAAAACTCCATACCAGAATATAAAAAAGTTAGGTCGCGCGAAAAACTTCATTCCGAACTAGTGGTGGGCTTTATCGAATGATTTTGATTATTCGAACGATCTTTATTAATAATCCAAACGTCTGCAATTATAGAATAATCGGCAATAATCGAATGGTGCCTTTATCGTCATTCGAATATGCCACCACTACTCCGAACCATCCAAAATCATTGTGAACACTAGTGCTGGGCATAATCGAATGACGAAAAAGACATTATTCGATTATGACGTTTGAATTATGAATGATCATTCGATTATGAGTGCACTCGATTATGAATGATTTATATGAACGATAATCAATTATGAACGATTTGTATGAATGATAATCGATTATGAATTTTATTGGAATGATGTGTGAAATATGTTCGACGATTGTAATAAGCATATATAGAAGAATTGGGAGAAATAATGCATAGAAAAGGAAATAAGAACCAAAGAAAAAAGGTCATTATATTAAGAATTTGATAAAATTGTTCACAAAAAAGGAAGTGATGACCTAAAAAAAAAATTCTACGACCATCTTCTTCCAATAAATGATCATCGAATGATCATTCGATTATGCCCATCACTAATAGTGACCACCTCATCATCTTATCAAGGCTGTACTTTTTTGGTGGAAAAACTTGGGACATTAATGCTTAAACTGCAAGTAGTGTTGTGTATGCACTGATACGTTATAAATTAATTTTGTAAAATGCAAAATTAGGCGTATCAATTGAAATAGATATTTATAAATTTTATAAAATCATTAATTTTTAATTGCTTTAGTATATTTATCTGCTTATGATGGAAGTAGCAAAACTAAAGAGCTATATATTAGAACGAGTATGTAGAACTTGCTTAAAAATGAACGAAATTCTATTTAATATCTTTCAATATTCACAAAATTACAAATTAATATCGGATTTTATAATGGAATGTACACCTATTAAGGTAAGTGTGCCATAGATTTGGTGCATAAAATTGATGGTATATAAATGTTTTTCCTTGAAGGTGTACAAAAATGATGGACTTCCAGTAAATATATGCACTAAATGCATAGAAGAGCTTAATTCAACATGCAAATTTATAACAATGATTGTACAATCAGATTTAAAGTTACAAGATATTTGTAAAATGAAGTGTGAGGAATTAAGTAACAATTTTGAAGGAGAACCACTCCATGTTGAACATGAAGGCACAAAATTAATTCACAGTCCAGGGCATCTAATTTTGAAAATGTTTCTGTGACATCAATTGGACATTCTGCCATTCAAAGTGACTATGATCCTTAAGTTTTTCTAATGAATTGATTAAACAGAAAAGTATTACACAATGTATTTCTTTGACTAATAATAACGATGAAAATATGTTATTTCCTACACACATAAGCTATAATAGTAATTCAGCCGATAATGTTGACCTTAAAGGCCAAATCAAAACAGAAGTAATAAAGAGGAGATTAGAAGGATATGAAGTGAATGGAAGTGGAATATCTAAAAAGAGTGAAAAGGAATTATCGACTGCAATGATAAAATTTGAAACCAGATCAGAGAAAGTCTTAACAAATGATCAAATTGTATATTCTCAGAGGGCAATCAAAGGACTTGTGAAAAAACCAAAAAACTACAACAGTGGCGTCAAACAGATTAGTGGAACTTCAGGATTTATTAACAAGCGAAGATTGCAGAAGCAAAACAAATTGGAGAGGAATGTTAATGAGAAACAGGCTGAATTATTAGATAATCCTGATTACAAAAGGATAATGCAAATGGGTTTAAGTAAAAAAGGAAAAGCTCACCAACCAGTGTTTTGCAGAGAATGTAATAAGACATTTACTTTTCGTTACTTTGTCGGAATACATGCCCATCTTCATACAGGCAACTTGCCATTTAAATGTGATAGATGTGGTGCTAGTTTTCCAAAGAAACCTATACTCAAACAACATCTGCGAACCCACATAGAAACTAAAGAGTTTTCATGTGAGGAATGCGGAAAAGCATTCACGACTATATATTGCTTAAGACTGCATATGAATGTACATTCAAACGACAGGCCATATAAATGTAATATCTGTAGTAAGACATTTAAGTATTCTTTCATGCTTACAAAGCATGACAAAACACATAGAAATGATAAGAATCATATATGTGAAGAATGCGGCAAGACTTTCATTGATTTAGCAAACTTACGGAACCACCAGCTAATACACAGTACAACAGGTAAAAATTTCGAATGTAAATTTTGTGGGAAAATGTTCACTCTCAAAAGAGGCCTTCGTATACATGTGAAAATACACTCAAATGAGAGACCTCATGTTTGTTGTCACTGTGGTAAAACGTTTAAACATAAAAGCGTGTTACAAAATCATCTTCTCATTCATACCGGGGAGAAACCATTTACGTGTGAAGTATGTGGTAAAAAATTTAGACACCGTTCAACTTTCTCTCTTACATGCTCGTGTCCACACAGGTGAAACACCTTTTTCCTGCCAATTATGTACAGCTTGTTTTAAATATAAACACCATTTATCGAACCATATGAAAGTTCATGAGAAGGGAGATTCACCCAAAGTGCAACATAATAAGTAGTGCTATATGAAAATAAGTTTCCAGCAAATACACTTTTTCTATATTGGAAAATCGGTTTAAAAAGTTGAAGGTTTAAGTGTAAAATCTTTTTGGAATGTTATGACAGGTAATTTTTTAAGATGATCTGTGATGTTATTGTTAAATTTTAAATAAATCAATTACTTGTTAACAGTTTTTTTTTTATTTCGTATATTATACCGTAGAATGCACTTCAATTAATAAAAGTGTATGTTCTCCGGTTACGGAACGTGAAAACTCACACATCCATCTTTAAGTTTCCATTATAGTTGTGGCCTACTGCTATGGTGGGCGGAGAGGAATACACACATGGGACCTAGAGACACGCCGGTCGTTTCGTTACCTGAGATTATACCGGTATATGTAAATTTTGTACATACAGAGAATCACGGTTAAATGCGATAATATAAACCAAAGCCGCTGGCTTACGAACTCCATTCGTTTCCGTCAACTGATGAAATTTTGTATTATGGCATTTAGGAGAGATTTCTCTGCGTAGGTAATAGTGCCATTTGCAAACATATATAGCACTAGTTTTTTTTTTTAATCTTCGGTATGCCATCAATTGCAATTGAAACTGTTTATTTTCATAAAGTTATTCATCTTATTTTGGTATTTTGCATTCATGGGGATCCCTCTATTTTATATTTTGTGGTTTTTCACATTTACTATCGCCTAGAAATATATACCGGTTTAGCCCATCCATATCTTAGATAGGAACGCGACGTTTCCACAGGGAGCAATTATTCTTAATAATTTCAACGTTGAAACATAAAATACCTACATTTTGTACTAAGTTCATAGTTATTTTAATGCCTTTACGTTGAATTCACTAAAAATAATAGCGGGAAATTTAAATTTGGCTATTAATATTACCGCATGTATGGAAGGAACTGCAGATGTAGCTGTAGTGGAGGGCGTGGCCTATTAGTGACTACAGCGAGTTTTTATGCATAAATTTATGACCCTATAGAAAGGTGCACGCGTTCCGAACCAGTATAAATGGTTGGTTGGATTATGTAACAGATTTTGAAAATCATTAACCCTAGATCGTAATCATAAAAATCTGCTTATTGATATTTACACAGCTGCGTATTTTGACGTATACGTAGTGTCGCAGGGTTAAAGAAAATAATGATAATTTATAGAAGTATTTTATTTTACAATTCATTATAATATGGACTGTTTTTCTTTTTATTTTCAATTGTTTTAATTATTCTGATATTGCTCACTTAAGCTGTTTTTAACATTGACTTGTGTTTGTGCAACTTCTTTCTCGTGAATTTTCATGTGATTATTCAAATGATGTTTATATTTGAAACTTAATGGGCACAAAGTGCAAGGGAATGGGGTTTCCCCCGTATGTATGCGCATATGTCGCCCAATGCAAGATCGCTGCCTGAATGTTTTACCGCAAATTCCACAAGAAAAAGGCTTCGCCCCAGTGTGAGTTAGAATGTGATTCTTTAGAACTGTTGTACAGTGGAAACGTCTGCCGCAATAGCTGCAGGCGTGAGGTTTATCTTCTGAATGCTTCTTTGTGTGCCAGTTGAGGTCTCTTTTGCGCAAGAAGGATTTGCCACATATTGTGCAAACGAAATTTCTTTCCGTCGTATGCGTTATCTTGTGCTTTGTTAAACCAACCATTTCCAGGAAACCTCTGCCGCAAATTTCGCACACAAATTTCCTGTCATTTACGTGTATTAATGCGTGTTTCCAGAGTGCAGAAGGAATCTTAAATGTTTTCTCACAGATGTTACATTTATGCGGCCTCTCATCTGAATGTTTTGAAGCCTTGTGATATTGCATTTGTTGTTTCCTGAAGAAAGCTTTCCACACTCATCACATGTAAAGTCTCTAGTTTGAGTATGTGATCGTAAATGCCTCTTTAGCTCTGATTGTTTTGGATAGCACTTGTCACATTTTTCACACTTATATGGAACATTACCAGTATGAGCATAAGCATGGACGGCAACATAATAACGAAAACTAAAAGTCTTTTTGCACTCACCACAAAAAACTGTTTCACAATCCTTTTCTTTCTTTGTCAAATTGCTGCTGATTATCCTTCGATAGTCAGAATTATCTAATAGTGCCGCTTGTTTTTCATTGTGATTGTTAATATTACCTCTTCGCCTTTTTGGTTTTATACGTGAAACATTTTGTTTTCTCTTTTTACTTTTCTCATATGTGGAAGATTCATCCAAACTAGTATCTAAGGAATCCATGCTATCAAAAAAGTTATCAATATCATCTGGAGATATATATTGTGTCTTAAATTTACATTGATCTAGGTTGACAATATCTAATTTCCCAGCAAAAATTTCCTTTTCCATTATTTGCTGATTTTGTATAGCATCACATTTTTTTTCACTGAAGTTCTTTTTATTTGATCGGGAATATAAGTAATTCTGTTCATTGTTGTTAGCTATGTTTCTATCCGCATGTTGAGATTCTTCAGGTTTTGCACATGATACCTCTTTGATATTAAGATTTTCATCATTACTTTGCATATTCGTTTCATTGTCTAGTTTCTTAGAATCATAAAAGTTTTGCAATTTCAAGCTTGATTGGATAACCATCTCCTTAAAATCACAAGCAGAATTAAGCTTTTCACTACATTCACCACATAAATTGACTGGAAATCCATCATCATTTTGAATCTGCATATAAATAAAGGTACATTATTATTACAAAGTATAAGAGCTAGACTTACTTTACTTTAACAGATGTGCAATCCCTTATCATGTCAGCTAAGAGCCGATCATTTTTCTTGTGTTCAAATATATTGAATCGTGTTTTTTTCATTTTCAAACAGGCTCTGCATAGCAGATCCAAAATATTATTTTTGAACTTTGTGTTGCCATGATATAAAGTCGGATAAATGCGGATGTTTATTCACATTTACGCTTTATTTCTATTCGTTCTTATTGTATTTGTATGATATAACCTACTTTGAATTTTTGGTTTAGCCTTTTCCATACTTCATTTTTCTTCATTATAAACATAAAAAGCATTTATAGCTAGAGTGTCCAATATTCCTGTGTTAATGAATTAAACAAAAACTATCTAAAGTCTGGCATTTGCCTTCTTAAAAAATTGTAAATTTGAAGTTTTCCTGGACAATGCAAAATCATGAAAGTAAAATCAGTAAAAATATGCAAACGTGTTAACATTTGTAAACAGGAATGTGACAGGAATCTGCAAATACTTTTGTAAGATCACTTGCTAACGGGAACTCGTAAGTTCCCATGAAATTCTATTTTGAGCCATCTAGTACTGATACCCCTAAGTTCTCTCTCTCTCTAACAATAAGTCATCTTGTGAAAGGCTTTTATTGGTACTAAAACCAAAAATTTATATCAATTTAATTTAGTATTTTTGGTACTTATCGAGTGCTTGCAGTGATTGCTGTTTTTGAATTTTTCTGCATATTGAATTATAGTTTTCCTACCAAAACCCTTGTTTATATATACTTATAAACAAGGCCAAAACTTCTGTCATGTCAAAGGTATCATTGTTTATTATATTTTTAAATGTGTTCGCCTAATTCATTGGGTTTTCCTAAACTAAAGGTGCATTTCTCATTGTTTACTGGGTATTTCATTTTGATTTTGCTTTGATGTAACATGTCCAAAATCAATACGTGAAAAAACATACGTGACCAAATGAGCAGCAGTTTCTGTCGAAGTAACTTCAAACTTTAACAACTCGGCCAAAGTCAAAAAATACATATACTCTTGTGTGAAGGACAAACAATAAAAATTTGTGCCACTTGTTTAGAATACTAGATTCAAGAAACTTAAATTTGGCTGTGAGTGTGAAATTAATTATTTTTGCGTTTACAGGGCACGTTGTAGACATAGAAAACACCTACATAGAATCGGACTCTCAGATGAGAATGAATGCTGGCCGTGTTTGCAGAATGAAGAAACAGAAGAACTCATTTCTAATACTATATAGCCGCCACGAGGATCAGGTATGTGATATTTGGGAACGTTTATATAGCATGTAACGAAGAGATAAGAAAAGGTGGCTCACTTGCTGTTTTCAGTGGATCCGCATGCACTGTCAATTTATAGAGGGCGCCACTTTGCCTGTATAGAATGTCACGTCGTCACTATTATCGCTCTAAGCAATGGGAAGCGGTATATGCCCGATATGCCCTCGCTTTTATAACTTCGCGTATCAGCGGTAGGTGGTTCAAAAATAATTTATCACCTGCAATTGTGTTGGTTGTGTCCATAGAGAAAATAATATAGAGGTGTTTCTCTCGTGGTGGGGGTAGGTCGTTCTAAACAGCGCCGCAGTGGCAAGTGTCCTAAG
The DNA here is from genome assembly GCA_004143645.1 of Protaetia brevitarsis. Classification (NCBI taxonomy): domain Eukaryota; kingdom Metazoa; phylum Arthropoda; class Insecta; order Coleoptera; family Scarabaeidae; genus Protaetia; species Protaetia brevitarsis. The sequence goes on from RXPK01000047.1 coordinate 1,814,217, forward strand.
CGAAAATTGAAATGGCGGTATTTTCAAATTTAAAATATATTGTATATAGGATTTATGGAATTATATATAATCAACAAAAAGCACTATTTAATCAAGAAGAGTGTTAATAATTGACTCCCCTTGATAAAATAGTGCTTTTATATGATTATAAAAGTTAAAAAGGTAGCAGTATTCAGATTTATACATTTATTAACAGTAAACCGAAAACATTATATATATATACCTAACTAGTTAATAACATATCAACACATTATCAACATAATGTAACAGTATAACATGGACAAGTCAGTAAATTTATATTTCCTCCATCCAAATTAATATGTATAAAGTATGGGCAATATAGAATAAAAAAAAGTACATAGAAACAATAAATTGTGAAACTAGACAAATTTACAAAAACATAAATAATAATGATGTATAAATACAAAAACTGTACTCTAACACCTTGATAAGATATATTTACAAGCATAACTACACATAATAATAAAACACATAATTGTTTTACGTTATTTCTTTTTCTTGATTTTCAAGTATTTTTCATACGCTACGGATTTATTTTATCAGAACAATTTGTGGATTTTCCTTTAAGGATATTATTAATACTCTTAACCCAATGATAAATAAATAATTCCATTGTGTGTTTTAAAAACAGAGTTTGCAAATCATGTTCCTCACAACTGAAAAAAGTCAAATCTATATGTTGACGTAAATAGGTTAAAATGTGTTTTCTGATGCCTATTTTATTTGAAGAAAAAACAATCAGTTTACTTCTGTAATAACTACAGTCTGAAAACTTTTTGGCGAACATCGTGCTCGCTGTTAATAATATATTGGCTACAACTTCTCTTCCATAAAAATAAATAGAATTGTCCTCTGTAGAGTCCTCACGATACCCTGAAACAAATGATACCAAGACACATGTAATTTCATATCGTCACTGCACATATATTGTCAGACTACTTCGTAAGCAATATTATGTCCACAGTCTAACATACATGACAAAATCATACACTCCCTACCTGGTTAATTCAAAGTTGGCAGACACCAAAATTTTAATTTTGTACTTCCAGGTGTTCTACAAAATTCACTAAAATGCCGGTCACAAACTCTGTACCTCTTATATGCAGCTTCTGGATCTAGTTGTAATAAAGTTGAAATGCCGGTCCTATACTTACAACTGTTTATTATTATATAACTTTCTTCCACCACAAAACCACTTGCCGACAACGTCTAACCACGTGCGATATGCTTACAGAACGGGTTTGACGTTGGTTTTGGCGCGAACGCGAGAGCTAAAAACGAATATGAACGAGTGTTTGCGATTGTTACCGAACTTAATTTAAAAATATTTGGCGGGACTGATGGACGCGCCAATGTGCGAAGTGGCCGCACTAAACGAAAGACTTCCCCCTCTCCTGAGAGAAACATAGCCATGGTTGTGTCCTATGAATTAACCTATAGCGAGGTGGTTATCTATAGATTAAGGCGGATTTAAGGTTAGGCTTCTTTGTTTATATCCCTCAGGTATTTTTCTATAATTCCACAATCGCAAGTCATCAGTTAAGTATTATATAGTTCGTCATCTTAATTTTTGAGGTGAAGCGGTTTCGCGGACATCACAGTTAAAATAGATGAGTAAATAATTTATGAAATGAGTGTTATATGTAGAACTTGCCTAAATTCAAATGAAAATTGTTTAAATATTTTTAAGGACTCCTTAAATGACAAACTAATATCTGATTTGCTAACTGAACAAACAACTGTTAAGGTAGATGGGATTATATCAAATTTTCTAACACTATGTCTTAATATAATTTGTAGATACTTAAAGGAGATGGGCTTCCATCAAATATATGTTCTATTTGCTTTGATAAATTGCAGGCAGCATGTACCTTTAAAAGAATGGTAATAGAATCTGATATAAAGCTGCAAAATAAATATTCTGATATTGGATTCAATAAATTAGAAAATACATTCCTAAAAGTAGAAGAAACAACATGTAAAATTGAATTTGGTTCTGTTAATTCTGTAGAAAATGTAATGCATGCCAATAATGTTGAACTGGAACTTACAAAGGATCGTCAATCTTTTGACGAAACTGATGCCCCATGTGAAAGTGTAAAAACAGAGATGAGTGACTATTCAGTTGATAGTACTGAAAGTGTAGATGATGATGATGAAGATTTATTCAGTGATGAAGAAAGTTGTCTAAAAACATTATGTGGGGTAAAAAGAAATGAAGAAATTCCAGGATTTGTGAAGAAACAGGACGAAAAAGAAAGTTCAAGAATTTTTTCTGCTGTGGAAGAAAATGAAGACATTCCACTACTTGTGAAGAATCAGGACAAAGAGGAAAGTTCAAAAGCTTTATGTGTAGTAAAAGAGAGTGAAGAAACTGAAGCTGGTGTCAGTAAACAGAATACAGATAGGAAATCAATGTTTTGTGAGCAGTGTAATCGATCATTTGGCTATCGTTATTATTTGGAAGTGCATCTTCGCAAGCATAGAGGTGACACACCTCATAAGTGTGATATTTGTGGCAGAGGTTTTGTAAGGAAATACCAGCTCCACATACATAAAGCTGTCCATGCAGATGATAAACCGTTTTGCTGCAAAACATGTGGAAAATCTTTCAAGTTTCTGAAAGGTTTGCAAAGTCATGCCTCTATACACTCTACAGAGAAACGTTTTAAATGCCAACAATGTAATAAAAGTTTTAATTTTGTACAAAGTTTCAAGGTCCATATGCGAAGGCATGGAAATATTAAGCCAATTGTTTGTGAAATTTGCGGTAAAGCTTTTGTCGATATGCACAGTTTACGTTGTCATCTGAATGTTCATGCTGAGAAGGGGAGTTTTCCATGCCCAACATGTGGGAAGGTATTTCCGACTAATCTTGGAATGATGCGACATTTCAAACTACATGAGGGCAGAAGGCCATATGCATGCAGTGTCTGCGATAAACGCTTTACTGATAAGAAGGTGATGAGAGATCATATGCTTATACATACGGGAGAAAAGCCACATACATGCATGATGTGTAGCAAATCTTTTAGACAAAAGAGCGTTCTTACATTACATATGCGTACTCATACTGGTGAAACACCGTACGCTTGTGAATTATGCCCATCCAAGTTTAAATATTCACATCATCTACGTAATCACATTACAAAATCCCACAAATAATATTGAATATACAGCTGGCCACTTCCTTGTACCTACTTTTAATGACACTCCCCGTCTTTATGAATGATATTTTTCGTCCTATTTTATGACCTTGATGCTACTGACTGGGTGACTACAGTTAGAATTCATTCTTGAATAATTGAATCCATAGGGTGCCATGGGGCTCTGAAATTTTGCACTCAGCGCCTCAACTGGCCGCAATGCTAATTACTTGCCGGTAATAACAACGAACAAAAATTATTGTTGGATTTGGTTGCAGCAAACACCATAAATACATATACGTGTAAAGAATATTTCTATCAGCGTAATATATATGACGCTGCTAGTCTTGTTTCACATAAGTGCACGACCAGACAAATATTAAACGTGAATAAATGTAAGTGGAATCGTTTTCCCTTATACGAACGCTTAAAACAGTGAGATAACCGAGAAGTCAGTAAGAGACGGGAGAAAGTCGTTAAGTGCGCGCGCAGGGAATAGGTAGAGCATTAATCTATGAATTGTTATTTCATAAAGAAGGCTGTAGATATTACTTTTATAAAATATTCATTATTGTTATTAAGACGAATGTAAATGTAAAATGTAAATGGATAAATGGAGTCAAACTGTCAAATTCAAAAAAACTAATCCCCATTGCTATTGCATACCAATAACCCCATTAGTACTTGTGCTGACATTCAGTTGCCTGATAATTTGTATCTCTTATGTAAGATTATTCAAAGCAGCAAAATCTATTTCAAAATATACAAGATATTGAATCGAAATACCAGATCGTGAATCCGGAAGCGAAATGTTTAACTTAAGTTTAGTGTGTTCTAAGGAATCGGATTCGAGAATTGGACAGCGAATCCGGGTAGTAAATCCGAATTGGATTTAGATATCCGGATTTCAATTTTATAGAACACTTACGAAACTAGTGATAATGTGCCTGCTATTTATCACTAAGCAAATCACCTTCCCACACGTCACTCTATTATTGCTTCGAGCTGAGGTGTACGGTATATGCTAGTTCTTACTGTGACATTGAGAAAACTTAACGGTATCACCGTTAGATGGCCCAAAAATATTTTATCGTCTGAAAATGGGAGTTCCATGCCTATTGCCTATTGAGATCGGTGGTAGAATTGGGCAAAATGTTGTGGGTTGAGGTTAGATTCTTGTGTATATTTGAAATTATTTATTTCTCAGGATATTTTCTAGTAAAATGTGGTAGTAGCTAATTTTTAGCCGCGTTATTTTTAACGTTAAAAAATATTCGACCACATCACAATTAGTATAGCTGAAAAATAAATACTATTGCCTTGTATACAAACAATTTTGAAATGATAAAATGAGTGTTATATGTAGAACTTGCCTAAAATTACATGAAAAATTCTTAAGCATTTTTGAGGACTACTTGAATGACAAATTAATATTAAATTTGTTAACTGAACAGACAACCGTTAAGGTAAATTTAATTTTACTAAATATTCTGAAGCTACATTATTTGTAATATAATTTTTAGATACTTAAAGGAGACGGGCTTCCTCCAAATATATGTTCTATTTGCGTTGATAAATTAAAAGCAGCATGTACTTTTAAGGAAATGGTGATAGAATCTGACATGAAGTTGCATAATAAATATCCTATCCAGACACCTAATGATATTGAATTCGATAAATTAGAAAATACACCCCTAAAAGTAGAAGAATTAACATATAAAGCTGATTTTGATTCAGTTAACTCTGAAGAAACACATATACATGAAAATAATGCTGAAGTCGAACCTAGAGAGAATCAATCTCTACAGGAAACTGATGCTGAACTCAAACTTAGAGAGAATCAATGTCTACAGCAAACTGATGCCATATCTGAAGCGATAAAAACAGAGTTCAGTGATTCTTCAGTTGATAGCACTGGATGTGAGGATATTGGTGAAGATTTACTCAGTGATGAACAAAGTTGTCCAAAAGCATTTTGTGGAGTGAAAGAAAATGAAGTTGTTCCAACACCTATGAAAAAACTGGACGAAGAAGAAAGTTCAGAAACTATAGATGTGGTGAAAGAAAGTGAAGAAACTGCATCTCATGTCAATAAACAGAGTACAGATAAAAAATCAGTGTTTTGTGAACAGTGTAATCGATCATTTGGGTATCGTTATTATTTTGAGATACACCTTCGTAACCATACAGGTGACACCCCTCATAAGTGCGATGTTTGCGGCAAAGGGTTTGTAAGAAGATTCCAGCTGAACATACATAAAGCCATTCACTCAGATGAGAAGCCGTTTTCTTGTGAAACATGCGGGAAAGCTTTCAAGTTTCTAAGTGGTTTGCAAAGTCATGCTTATATTCATTCTACAGAGAAACGCTTCAAATGCCAACAATGTGACAAAAGTTTTCATTTTGCACAACGTTTCAAGGTTCATATGCGAAGGCATGAAAATGTCAAGCCAATTGTCTGCGAGGTCTGCGGTAAAACCTTTGTAGATACAATCGGTTTACATCATCATGTGGTTGCTCACGCTGCGAAAGGAAATTTCCCATGTCCTACATGTGGAAAGGTATTTCAGACTGATTTCAGATTGAAGCGGCATATAAGAACGCATTCCGACAAGAGACCATACTCATGTAATGTTTGTGATAGAAGATTTGGTCTAAAGAAGACGCTGGACAATCATATACTCATACATACAGGAGAAAAGCCACATGCATGCAAAATATGTGGCAAATCTTTTAGACAAAAGTGTGTTCTCACATTACATATGCGCACTCATACTGGTGAAACGCCCTACCCTTGTGAGCTATGCCCTTCCAAATTTAAATATTCACATCATTTACGTAATCATATTATGAAATCCCACAAATGATTTTGAGTTAGTTTTAATTTTCATTATATTTTGTGGGACGAAATGTATTAATTTCCGAACATTACATAGCGATGATATAGATTTAGTATTGATGAATTGTTGCGAATTTCTATACTGTAAATGACCAATTTTAATTCCGTGTTCGAAATAGTAAGAGAGAAAATACAGATAAACCCGTTGCCACGATGCCAAATGTTTGATTTATGGTGGAGGGGAACGTTAAAATACGCAATGGACGAATATTGGAATCAGTTATTAGTTGCTAGGTGACAACCAATGCCACCCTGATTGGGAGTGGTTCATATCACAAGTTTTCATGATGTAACTATTGAAATTCATCTAAAATTTTCCATCCTGTGAAACCAAGGGTACAACAAAATTTGTATTCTCCTTATAAATTAAAATGATAATAATAATAATAAATTTGGATCAAAAAATCAAAAACAGTTAATTAAGCTATGTGTTAATAAAATTAATATTTATCCTAAAGGAAAAGAAATTATAATCTACGAAAGAAAAAAGCTAAACTCAAATTATATGCTCAAATAATGTTGTGCTTGACTATATGCCAACTTGTACTAAAATTCTTGCCGGACGTTAGCGAACATTTTAGGTGTTACCGTATGAAAAGCGGTTATTATCTTAGCATCACGTAATCTTTCACGAGGAGTATCATAAACTTTTTGTTTGGTGTATCCCCATAAAAAAATAATTGGGAAGTAGGTCTGGTGATCTAGCTGCAGTCTCTGCTTATAAGGCGATCTTGAAAGATATTTTTAAGCGCTCTAATATTTCTCGAATTATGAACAGGACAAACCGTCTTACTGAAACCAAACACCTTCAAAATTTACGTTGATGTTATGGGCAGCAAGAATAACATCATTATTTAACATATCCAAATATTTGTGAGCATATTGAGCATACCGTCGATAAAGAAAGTGTTTGAAGAAAGTTTTGGGGATATTTTGTGTCTACTTATGAGTCTATTTTCCTTAGACCAATAACCCGTTATTTGAAAATTGTGAGACCCATATAGCGATATAATGATGTTTCATTGGTAAACAAAATATTTTTTATGAAATTCTCATTATGGTCTGCTGTACGCATTATTATGTCATAAAATTCTAACTTCTTCGTCATGAGGAAATATTTCTTGAGTATAATGAAATTTTCGCAGCTTATATCCATCTCTTGCAATCAATTTGCAGTCGCTGTTTCACGCCACTTTTCGCAGTTTTTATACTTTGCCATTCTTCGTTGATGTACACTGCCCGACAAAATTAATGTCATCGTCCACAGCGAATTTTCGTATTTTCCTGTATGATTTTCTTAATTACCATATTACTTTATGATTTGTGTGTTTTCTTCGGTTATATAAACATACATCTTGTAATATTTTATGGCCGAGATACAGATGACGTACGCCCTAAGAACGCAGAGAAATCAAATGAGAATTTTACCAAATTTGACTGTGGGGCGTGGTTTGAACGAAGACGGTGCCTTCCTGCATACGAATCCTTGGCATCAATGTTGTTAACACTCATATACCCCTACCAAACTACTAAGGGTACTAAGGGTGAGTTTCCTAACATCACTTTGAAGTTTTAAAAATACTAAATTGAAGTTCTCATAAATAAAACACAGACTTTTGTTTAAGTGTTAAAGTAACATTTATTATGAAACCGGCCCCTAAGACCAATACGGAATTAAAAGTTGTCGTCTATAGTATAATTGTTTTGTTTTGATTGATTGTAATTTAATTAGCACTTAGAAGTTCTAAAGCCATCAATGCCAATACTGTATATACAGAGTGTTTCACCAACAAGGAACTCCTCTATGAACTGGTAAACAGTAGCAGATAGGTAAAAAGGTTTTTTTTTTATAAATTGTTGTAAAGTTATAATTTTTTTATAAAGCAAAATTATCGGGATTTGTACAGGGTGTTTCGTAACCTCGGTGCAGCTTTCAACATTCTTTTTTTTAAATACAATACCCCAATATTATTGAATTTTTAAAAGCGCCAGTAAATAAAAAAAAAATAAGATATACTTTAGCGCTAAACTCATTAATTTCCGAGATACTTTGATTTTCTAAAAAATATGTCGCTTGCATTGTTTGAGAAACGCGATTGTAATTGAATGACCACTTAGAATAAGTGAATCAAACTTTGAAATATCTTAGTACGGACCTATTTATACCTGCAGGTATGTTTATAGTTGTATTTTAATATACTGGGTGTTCGTTACTATAGCGGCAAACACAGTCAACTTCAAATGGGTATATCTTACTTTTAAAATAGAACGCCTGTTATGTATTTACATCATTGAATTCTCATTAACAAGTGCTTTGATTGTTATAAGCAAACTCTATGTCTATCTTTTTTACTTTTCGAGTCATTATAGTTTTAATTAATTTCTCATTATTGCGATCATATTTGTAATCTTAGTAGGCGATAATTGTAAAAATGAAGGCAGAAAATAAATATTTAATATAAAATCACAAAAACATCGAAAATTAACAAATCAACAATAATTAGAAATCGGATTTTTCGATATACCGCCTTTTGTTAACACACATTGTAGTCAGATGTATTGAAATTAACAGAATTAATACATTATGCGCCAGAATTGAGGTGGTGCTCCATCATGTTGAAATCAACTTTTTACTCTCTTATATCAACAGGTACATCATCCAACAACTCTCTAAATGTATTGTTAAGAAAGTGTAGATAATAACGTGCTCCTGTAATATTACCATAAAAAAAAAGTACGGCCCTAAAAGTTTGTTTCGAATGATACCTCCACATATGTTAACAGACCACTGCTACTGTTGATTTACTGTCCTGATAGCATGCGGATCACCTTGTGTCAGTCATACTAATGAAAATTATGGCGGCTAACGTGATAATTCTTCTGGAAGGCAGCTTCATCAGCAAACAATATATGGAAGAATCTTACTTCTCTTAGTTGTTTTCTAGCTCCTATTAACAAGACATCAACCTTCGATTGAAATCACTTTGATCTAGTTCTTGGACCAACTGATAATGGTAAGGATAAAATTTATTTTTGTTTAAAATGCGAGGAAATTCGTGTTGTGCCTAATACGACCGCCCGCATAGAAATGTTTGAGGATTCAACAACACTGTCTACTACTGAAAATTCGCTTTCTTCAGAGGTCGCAGTCCTTCAGTCTTTTAAAAGAAAGCACATTAGGCTTCCTTTCAGCATTTCGGATGTTTTTGACTGTACATTCGTGAAACCAGAAAATAGTTTGTCACATTCTTTCAGTACAGATACCACACTAACTAACTCTTCTTTCGAAAACATTATATTCTACAAAAAATAAATAAATTACTTACACTAAACACGATTAAGCACAAAAAAAAACGACTGTCATTGTCATTATAGAATCGTCGCCTACTAAGATTACAAATACGATAGTAAGAATGAAAAATAATAAATGTAACATAGAGTATGCTTAATAAAAATCAAAGCACTTGTTAATAGAAATTCAATGATGTAAACATATACAGAGTGTTCTATTTAAGAAAGTAAGATATACCCAATTGAAGTTGACTGAGTTTGCGCTTTAGCGACGAACATCCCGTATATTAAAATACAACTACAAACACACCTGCAGGTATAAATAAGTGCGTACTAAGATATTTCAAAATCTGATTCCCTTAGTGCCTTAGTCTAAGTGATATTTAAATTACAATCGCTTTTCTCAAACAGTGCAAGCGACTATAATTTTTAGAAAATCAAAGATATCTTTGAAATTAATGAGTTTAGCCCTAAAGTATGTTACATCTTATTTTAAAAAAAATCATTGTCGCTTTTAAAAATGCAATAATATTGGTGGTATTGTATTTAAAAAAAGAAAGTTGAAAGCTCTACCAAGGTTACGAAATCCTGTACAAATCGCGATAATTTTGCGTTAGAAAAATTATAATCCTACAACAATTTATAAAAACTTTTTTGCTTATCTGTCAGTGTTTACGAGCTATAGAGGAATTCCCTGCTGGTGAAAACACTCTGTATATATAACTAACAGGTTCTCGCGGGTGTGTCAAAACTTTCGCTGACAGCTTCTTCAGGATAACTGAACTGTTACACTGCGAAACCCGCAAGAACCTGTTAGTTATAGTTACACCGGCCGTGAAAGCCTACGCAGTGTTACTCTGTATACATATTTAAATACTAAAGATCTTCCAAGCTAGCGACCTTCGTCATATCTTCACCGTTTCTGACGTTGAATTTATACCAATTACTTTTGCGGTGAAAAGTTTCTACGCGTATAGTTTTACTAATAACATTTCACACTAAAAAAATACTTGTTCGGCGCAATAATGCCTTTATAGTTACCTGTGATGTAGGAAGTATATTTAGGAAAATCAAGTAGCTATAATCACTAGCAATCTTATGAGCTTCTTGAGTTTCCTATTACTCTCGCCATCTATACGGGTGAAGTTCCTAACACTAACGTTTTTAAACTAAAAGCATACTTCAAAAAAAAAAAGACAACTAAAAACCAAATTCTAAAAGATTTAAGATTTTTATCCTCAACGCCGCCTAACATAAATTATGCGCTACAAAGCAAATTTGCCTTGGCGAGCGAAGCGGCGTACGTATTTTCATACTTTGATTGTGACATGTATTGTCACATTTCTGTCGCTCCCCATAGTATATTTTAGTTGTCTGTAATTGTAATGTCTTTAATTAATATCATTGTCATTGTATAAGGAGAGTGCATGTGTCCAAAATTACTAAACTTGACCTATATGCTATGATTACCCCTTCCGATTCTTTCTATGTTTTTATAGAAAAGGAAATCTATGTGAAGAAACTTATTTTTGGCAAGTTTCTGTTACATCAAAATAAATGTTTTTACATTCAATAACTTTATAGATGATTCCGTTACTTCCATTTCCATTACCCGCATCTTATAATTTACAAATATATACAATATAAACCAAACCAACTATATTGTGATCTTTCATCCATAATTAGGTATTGGTCATGTGAAGAATGGTGAATGTTATTTTTTCAAATTAAATGTAGTAAATAAATATACAGGTTATTTTTTTCATCATTCTTCACAAAAAAAAATAATACTCCAAACAAAGGTTCAAAACATCAACTGTGAAATAACACCATTTGCTCCTGGCAGCAATATTAGAATAATAGAGTAAATTTCCTTGAACAGCTTCCTTTTACAAATAAAAAAGTACTATGTGTGAACATGTGAACCTGACGGCACTGTAAAAAACAACGCCACTAACTATAATACCTTGTTTATAGTACATTCGCAACTTTAAAAAATAGTATAAAGGTATGATTATTGTATAAAGATGCGAAAAGGCTATACAGGTGTCCCACCGAACTGCGACATTAGATTTTTTTGAACTTCTAGTAGGAGTTTGAATTTAAAACTTGCAGTATGGTCATGGTTCACTGTGATCTATTTAAGGAAAATATTTTCAACTTTATAACACTTTCGGTACACAGGGTGTTGATATCAAATTTCTTATTTTAAACGGATTAGTGCAATTTTCATGGATGAAATGATTTTATTTATTTCATTTGCAACTAGTTTACATTAGGGTTACCTATCCCTAAACTCAGCCGTTTTTGAGATATTTGCAATTTTGTTGAATTTTTGACTTTTGCACTCCTTCGAGTAAAATTAAATAGTTCATGAGGTATCAGATATGTAGTGGTTTTACTAATGTCAATGTAAGTACAAAGAAGTAGGTGTAAGTTGTTGTAGCTGTAATTACTGAATCAAATACAGGCTGATTAAAAACGCGTCTCCAATACATTTAAACTAACAAAACTGTTTTCTTGCAAATAGAACGAACATTGTACTTTTTACTACAGCAATGAATGCAGCGTAAAATTCTACATCGATTAATATCACGGTTTGACATACCTATTCTTGATAGTTTTCGATATATTAGCATTTTTTTTTTGGCATAAAAGTACTGAAAACATGCGTAAATTCCAGGTTTCAAGCAAATAAAATGAGTTTTTTTCCTGCAAAACACGATGTATATTGCTTTCTTAACCTGTCTTGGTATTTATGTTTCAGGTACCCAATGTTACTAATTTCTTATTAATAGTATATGTCTTTTAGTTCTAGCGAATGTACTTTAATTATTAGAAATTAGCAAGCAATGAGACGCGATAACGAATAAGTGATATCTATTGCTGGTAATTCACCAAATTGCGTAGTGATAAATAGAGTTGGGCAAATTTTCCGGCGAGGCAGGTACGTATTCAGTTCGTGCGCTCCAACTCATGTACTCCAATAAAGCAGATGAACTGTACGCAGATAAAAAAGTTTCTTTAAATCAGTGAAATATTTGTTTGCTCCTATTTAAAAAAAAAAACAACATTTCTTTTGGTTAATGCATATTTCATACGCCTACTGTGCGTAACGTCATCGAAAACAGGAACAAAGCTGTAGCAAAATGCAAGCAGCTGTGGCTATGTCTCACCGAAACGAACAAAAGATTGAACAAAAAAAATTCTATTTTGCATACTGTAGTGCGTGTTCTAGTCTCGTAAGACCGACATTTCCCATATTATTAGCTAGCAAAAGAATGGAAAAAGTGCACTGGTGAAGCAATTGTGAAGGTAGTGCTGGGTACGCTAAAAAAAATTCAAATTTCAACTGATCAACTGTTAATGTTTGTGAGCGATGGTGCAGCGACAATGTGTTGTGTGGGCTGTTACCTTAGGGACAAGTGTGAGGGACTTTTACATGTGACGTGTAAAGTTCATGTTGCACACCTTGTAGCACAAAGTATTTGGCAATGTTATCCAGAGGTGGATGCATTAATTTTAAAAGACAAAAAAATCTCCCAGACAAATTCGAGAATTCCACAGACGGGGCCCCGGTATTCCCGAGCCACCAGAGCCAATTCTCACACGTTGGGGAATACGGTTGAAAGCAGCTCTTTATGATTGCGAGAATTTCCAACAAATAACATCTGTGGTTCTGCGTTTCAAACCTAATGAAGTTACAGCAATTAAGGAAAGCCAGAAAAGATTTGAAAGTACTTCTGTTGAAACTGATTTAAAAACAATTTACGGCAATTATAAAGGTTCATTTGACTCAATAGAAAGATTACAAAACACTAGGTTGTCGTTAGTGGAGTCAATGCAGATTGTGAACGATGTAGACTCACTGCTGTGTGCCACAAGTGACATAAAAACTAAGTGTGTTGTAGAAAAGTTCGAGGGTCTCATAAACAAAGATTTAGTTTTTACCAGATTAAGACAAATTTTTGATGGCGCATGTATTGATTCGTTATTTGTTTCTAAACATTATTTTAAGTAGGCGTGTATTACATCTATAGACGTTGAGCAGTCATTTTCTAACTATAAGAACATCTATTCGGCACTGCGTACGAGGCTTTCGGAGACAAATGTAAAAACTTACGTCATGGTGCAGACATCTTTTGACGCTTATTCAAATTGCGCTACGGAACGAAAGCTATGAAAAAGTTAAGCACTTAAGCGTAGTATTTATAAAACATAATTAACATGAAACATAGGTGAAATATATTTCAGAAAGCGGGTGTTTATTTATGTATATGAATGATTAATATAAAATTTGCACAACTCTATTAATATGACTTATGTTTTATAAATACATACTAAATTACAATAATACGATTGATCTGCTTTATTTATATATGTATATTACATTATTTGAGACCCGCGTCTCAATACGTCTCTGTTCCGCCGGACGATTGCCCAACTCTAGTGATAAACCTACACAACATTAGCAAGTTATATCTTTTATAATGAGTCCTAATGCTGTCAAATCCATCACACATTTTCTGCGAATGAGAAGTAAAACATGTGATTCGAAAAACAAAAAAAATCAAATTACATATGCTAATAATATTTTAGGTTTATTCTACATTCATAGTGAATTTAACAATGATAATAACTGAACGGGTTGATTATTTAATATTAGATACCTATACTTGCTTGCAATGAATAAAAATCCTGAAAACATAAAATACAAAAAAGAAATTAAAGAAGATATCCTAAATGATACAGTCATAATATTTCAAATATTGTTTACTTACTAGACTGGTTATTTTTTGTTGTTGGCTTTGATCTCCCATCATTATAAGCCAATCACGGTCCCATACATCACTTTATATTATTGCGCTAAGCCGTGGCGTACGGTATACAAATTTGCTAGCTTTTTTAGGTTTGTTCGTCGGTGCTATACTTTCTACACTGGCTTGTGATTAAAATAGGATAGAAGATCCACTTTTTACCTACCTGAGAAAGATAAAAAATTCGTCAGTATAACTGTGTAACACCAATGAACAAACCTATTGTGACATTGAGAGAACTTAACGGTATCATCGCTAGATACCCCAAAAATGGTATATTGCCTGGTTGAAGTCGAGAGATTTGAGAGTTGTCCGAGTTGCCCATTTGACGCAAATTTGACCAAGGATTCGAATATGTATAAAATGTTGTGGTTGTATTTTGAGGTTAGATTATTTTGTGTATATTTGATGTCTCAAGATATTTAGTTAAAATAGCTAAGTAAATAGATATTATTAACTTATATTTTATCACTGATTCTGAAATGATAAAATGAGTGTTATATGTAGAACTTGCCTAAAATTACATGAACAAATTTTAAGCATTTTTGAGGACCACTTGGACGACAAATTAATATTAGATTTATTAACTGAACAGACAACTGTTAAGGTAAATCTCATTGTAGTAAATATCTTAAGGTTATATTGTGTTCAATATAATTTTTAGATACTTAAAGGAGATGGGCTTCCACCAAATATATGTTGTACTTGTGTTGATAAATTAAAAGCTGCATGTAGCTTTAAGGAAATGGCAATAGAATCTGACATAAAGTTGCATAATACATATTTTAACCAGACACTTAGTGATATTAAACTCGATAAATTAGAAAATACATCCCTGAAAGTGGAAGAAACAAAATGTAAAGTTGATTTTGATTCTGTTCACTCCGAAGAAACTGATACACATGCAAATAATGCTGAACTTGAATCTAGAGTGAATCAATCTCCCCAGGAAATTGTTGCCATGTCTGAAATGATAAAAACTGAGCTGAGTGAGTGTTTATTTGATAGCAGTGAATGTGAAAATGGTGGCGAAGATTTATACGGTGATGAAAAAAATCAAGAAATTTCAGCACTAATAGAGGAACAGGAAAAAGAAGAAACTTCAAAAGTTTTATCTGCTGTGAAACAAAATGGAAATACTCCACCTGTTGTCGAAAATGACAACAAAGAAGAAATAACAAACAATATATATGCAATAAAAGAAAGCGAAGGAACTGCAGCTGCCAATAAACAGAATACAGATAGGAAATCAATGTTTTGTAAACCATGTAATCGATCATTTGGCTATCGTTATTACTTTGAAGTACATCTTCGCAACCATGCAGGTGACACACCTCATAAGTGTGATATTTGTGGCAAAGGTTTTGTAAGGAAATACCAGCTAAATATACATAAAGCGGTTCACACAGATGATAAACCCTTCTCTTGTAAAACATGTGGGAAATCTTTTAAGTTTGTAAGTGGTTTGAACACTCATGCTTTTAATCATTCCACAGAGAAACCTTTTAAATGCCAGCAATGTGGCAAAACTTTTAATGTTGCACAACGTTTCAAGGTTCATATGCGAAGGCATGAAAAAGTTAAGCCTATTGTTTGTGAAGTTTGTGGTAAATCTTTTGTGGATACAATTGATTTATATCATCATGTGACTACTCACGCCGAGAAGGGTAGTTTTCCTTGCCCTACATGTGGAAAAATATTTCAGACTGATTACAGATTAAAGCAGCATTTAAGGAGACATTCTGGCAAGAGACCTTTTTCATGTAATGTTTGTGATAGACGTTTTGCTCAAAAGAAGGTGCTGGAAAATCATATTCTTATTCATACAGGAGAGAAGCCACATATGTGCAATATATGTGGCAAATCTTTCAGACAAACTTCTATTCTTAGATTACATATGCGTACTCATACTGGTGAAACGCCATATCCTTGTGAGTTATGCCCTTCCAAGTTCAAATATTCACATCATCTACGTAATCATATTATGAAATCCCACAAATAAATCTAACTTATTTAGTTTCAATTTTTCTTATGCGGGATGAAACGCATTAATTTTAAAACATTTCATGTTGATGATACAGGTTTAAAATTAATGAATGTATACACGGTCATTTTTTTATACAAATGTCTATAAAAAGTACTAAACTTATGCTCCATTTAACTGACTTGATAGTACCGGAAATACGATTCTGGAGCAATTACCATTCTAGAAAATACCAAAAGAGGATAAAAAAATCTGAATCATCCAACACAGAATTTCGAAAGTGCGCATGATCGGAACGATTCTATTACAATCCAAAGAAAAACAAAATAAATCTTAGAAGTGAATTTGCAAACCTAATTTTTGTTTATCAGCTCGCTCGCAAAACATATTTATGTATATTGATTGGATTGTTTTGAAACAAAAATTCCAGTTATTATAGTTATCAAAGCACACCTCTTGTCTTTTTTTTAGAGGATTTTTGACAACTTGCTGTTGAAAAAAAAAGAATTTATATGTCTATCTTTTAATGATGCTGTTGAGCCTACTACTTTTATATTTTCATCTGAAACATAATCTCAGATTTATTATTAACCCCTAATAACATACAACAGCTTCTCGTCCTTGTCGTACTGTTACTTCAGGTATTCCTCAGGCATCAAAACTGGGGTTCCTGTTATTGTTATTTATTAATGATTTACTCGAACATATTAACTGCGAAATCTTATTATTTGCTGATGATGTTAGGATTTTCAATTTTGTTGAATCTACTAGTGATTGTCAGAGTTTGCAACTAAATTGCAATGTTTTCGAATTGGTGCTCTGCGAACAAATTAACGTTAAATATCCCCAAGGGTGCTGTACTTACATACACTCGCCATATTGCTAATATCCCCGGGACTTGACGACCTCAGTTTCCCTTTACGCATGTTTCTGGAGATGTGGGCAAAGTTTAATGTATTGTTTGATGACTGTTTGAGTAGGCGTGTCCATGCCGTTCATGTTGTTTTATGTTGAAGATTGTTATTGTTAGTATTGTAGTTGTGGTTTGCGGTTATAGTTCGTCTTTGGTGCATTACTTTATTTTTATTATGATTATTATAGAACTTCAGTGACATTTGTTTTTATTGTATTAAAGTGATTAACGATTTTTGTGAACAAAGGTCAGTAACGTAAAATTGCAAATTCTTGACAATTTACAAAAATAATATTTGCATACACGTTATCAAAGCCCCATTAATTCTGTTGTATTGAACTGCCCTAATACGGTGAACGATACGTCGTTGTACATAACTTTGTTTAGATACTACAACTTTTGTAAATAAAGTATCTTTACATATTATTTCAGTGTTGTATTTATATCCAGATTTTATCATATGCATACGTGTATACCAAATATTTCATGACTGTAATAATATAGTTATTACAAACTGTACTATTATAGTTATGAAATATTTGGTGTATACACAAATAAAAATCCTGAACATTAAAGACTACCCGGGTAAAGCTCGATTTCGGGTAATATCCAGTTTCGAGTAATACCCGATTTTGAGTAATACCCGATTTCGTGTAATACTCGGCTCGGGTAATATCCGGTTTCGGATTAAGCTCGATCTCGGGTGATACCCGATTTCGGGGAAAGCTAGATACCCGGAACCGGGTAGTGCACTAAACGGATATCCGACTCCTGAAAAAGACTGGTTTTAACAGCCCTAATTAAAAGTATATTAAACGAGCCATTTGAAAGTACCGCCAGATTAGTTGTAGTTCGGTGTGCTGAAGTTGGTGGCGTGCAACCTTGACAAAATAGAGCATTAATTTTCCACTTGTAGATGTGTCTCTTTCGTTTCTTCGTATGTTATAGCCTTGGGATCTTATTTATAAACCTCATAAAGATATATAAACAAGGGTTGAGTGGAGTGGTTGTAGGGTTCTAAGTTGAGGTTAGAATCCTTTGTGTATATTTGAATTATTTCTCATGATGTTTTCCAGTATACTATGGTAGCTGTTATTTTTTATGATTAGAAGATTTCGAACACATCACAGTTAAAATAGTGAAGTAAATAAACATTATTGCCTTATATTTTATAACTATAATTCTGAACTGATAAAATGAGCGTTATATGTAGAACTTGCCTAAAATTACATGAAAAATTTTTAAGTATTTTTGAGGACCGCTTGGACGGCAAATTAATATTCAATTTGTTAACTGACCAGACAACTGTTAAGGTAAAATCTAATCGTACTAAATATAAAGCTACATTGTGTTTTAACATAATTTTTTAGATACTTGAAGAAGATGGGCTTCCACCAAATATATGCTCTGCTTGCGTTGATAAATTAAAAACAGCATGTACGTTTAAGGAAATGGTGATAGAATCTGATAGAAAGTTACAAAATAAATATTCTATGCAGACACGTAATGATATTGAATTTGATAAAGTAAGAAATACATTCCTAAAAATGGAAAAAACAACATTTAAAACTGATTTAGATTCAGTTTATCCTGAAGAAACTGAGATACATGGAAATAATGCTGAACTTGAACCTAGAGAGAATCAATCTTTACAGGAAATTGATGCTATGTCTGAAATGGTAAAAACAGAGCTGAGTGATTGTTCAGTTGATAGCACCGGCTGTGATGATGGTGCCCAAGATTTACTCATTGATAAAGAAAATTGTTTAAAAGCGTTATGTGGGGTAAAAAAAGATAAAGAAATTTTTGCACTAGAGAAGAGACAGGAAACAGAAGAAAGTTTAAAAGTTTTATCTGCTGTAAAAGAAAACGAAGATATTCCACCACTTGTGAAGGATCACAACAAAGAAGAAATAACAAAGAAGATATGTGATTTAAAAGAAAGTGAAGGAACTGTAGCTTGTGTCAATAAACAAAATACAGATAGGAAATCGATGTTTTGCAAACAGTGTAATCGATCATTTGGCTATCGTTATTACTTGGAGATACATCTTCGCAATCATACAGGTGACACACCTCATAAGTGTGATATTTGTGGCAAAGGTTTTGTAAGAAAATTCCAGCTGAATATACATAAAGCTATTCACAGGGATGAGAAACCCTTTCCTTGTAAAACATGCGGAAAAGCTTTTAAGTTTCTAAGTGGTTTGCAAAGTCATGCCTATATACATTCTACAGAGAAGCGTTTTAAGTGCGAAAAATGTGACAAAAGTTTTAATTTTGCGCAAAGTTTCAAGGTTCATATGCAAAGGCATGAAAATGTTAAGACAATCGTTTGCGAAGTTTGTGGTAAAGCCTTTGTGGATATGATGGCTTTACGGCATCATGTAGTTACTCACGCTGAGAAAGGGAGTTTTCCGTGCCCTACATGTGGAAAAATATTTCAGACTGATTACAGATTAAAGCAGCATTTAAGGAGACATTCTGGAAAGAGACCATATTCATGTAATGTTTGTGATAAAAGTTTTGCTGAAAAGAAAGTGCTGGATACTCATATTCTCATACATACAGGAGAGAAGCCACATACATGCAATATATGTGGTAAATCTTTTAGGCAAACATCTATTCTTAGATTACATATGCGCACCCATACTGGCGAAACACCCTATCCTTGTGAGTTGTGCCCTTCCAAGTTTAAATATTCGCATCATCTACGTAATCATATTATGAAATCCCACAAATAAATCTAACTTATTTAGTTTTAATTTTTCTTGTGTGGAATGAAACATATCAGTTTTGAAACATTTCATGTTGATGAAATACGTTCAGTATTAATAAATGTATAGACGGTCTTTTTTTTTATACAAATTTGTATCAAAAGTAGTAAACTTATCCTCCATTTAACTGACGATGTTTGTATAATGCTTGCCAATGATTGAGTGAAGAATAAGTATGACATCTATTTGCAGGAGAACAAATACAACGTTTAAAACAAAAAAAATGTTACACAATATGTTTTTTTTGCAATTTCTTCATATTTCGATTGTTGAGGTTCCAGTTAGTGCCGATTCTAAGCTGCTCCAAGTTACCTACGTTCGTCATGTCCGCATCATACCATAACTAACGTCGAATATAGCAAAACGTTTTTAAATATATATTATAAAGAAAAGAAATAGAGTTAAAATCAATCCTTCCGGTCACCAGCGAACGTCGGAATTCGTTCCTTGACGACCACTTCAGTACAATCTGTACTGCGCAGTCTTGGAATGGTAATAGAACTGTTCTAATATTGGGAACCAAGTCGTTAAGTGAAGGAATTGTTTAAAATCGATCGACTTAAACCTGATAGTATCGGGAATACGATTCTAAAACAGTTCTGTTACAATTCTAGAAAATACCCAAAAGAGAGGATTAAAAATTCTTAATCAATAAGCAAACCGAATTGCGAAAGTGCGCATGATCTGAACGATTTTATTACAATCCAAAGAAAAACCAAAAAT
Organism: Protaetia brevitarsis; assembly: GCA_004143645.1. Taxonomy (NCBI): domain Eukaryota; kingdom Metazoa; phylum Arthropoda; class Insecta; order Coleoptera; family Scarabaeidae; genus Protaetia; species Protaetia brevitarsis. The sequence goes on from RXPK01000047.1 coordinate 1,834,788, forward strand.
AAATCTTACGAAGGAATTTTCAAACCTAATTTTTGTTTATATGCTACTCATTGACGAAATATATTTATGTATAAATTTCAAAATGTGAAAAATTTGAATCGTGTTATTGTATAGTTGCTGCATTATGGCAGAAATAACATATATTGCCCTAATACTCTGAAAGACACGTCGTTGTACACAACTTTGCTCAGATAGTATAACTTTTATAAATTACGTATCTTTACATATTGTTTCAGTGTTGTATTTATATCCAGATTTTATCATATCTATGTGTCACATACTTAAAATATATGTATTTACCGCGCAAAGGAGATATCCGACCATCGCAAACATGGGCACTCCTGCGAACCAGGTGACCCAACATACATTACAGAAATATGAATTGTCTACATTTATGTAAAGATGTATGGCAACTCGTACAAAATACCCATAATAGAACTACACTGTATTTTGTAATAAATAAGTATAACAATATTAATAAGATAAAACAATGAAACACCCGTCATGCAGTAACATACATATATTTTAGGAATATATTTAATAAATTTGTTTTATGATTGAAACAATTATTACATTTTCATTTTTCAATTATCTTCATTTAATTCCGGATTTAATATCGAATAATAATGTGTACTTTAATTCTATCGAGCCAAATTCTAATTATGTTCTTGTCAATCAATCATAGTGAAATCTTATATTATGGTAGTAATCTAGTAATACAATATTTTTGTTAAAACCTATTCAAATAAAATAAAATAATATTTACAACACCTTATACACCTAAAACAAAACATAGTTAATATAATCTAATATTACGGCAGTAATACAATATTTTATTGTACCTATTCCAAATAAAATAAACTGAATAACATGTTAATAACGTCTCTTCAATATGAAAAACGCCTTGCACTCGATGGTTATGCTTCTCAACGCACGCACCTCACGAGAACAAAGACTATTTAGCAGTTTGTACATCAAAATGGCGCCTCTTTCCTATCCTTGTTTACTCTCTCAATCCCAGTAATGGGAAATATAGCTCGTGCGCGGTTTATATATTTAAGTTTGTGGTATGTGTATACACCAAATATTTCATGACTGTAATGGTACTATGAAATTCAAAATGATTGTCGTAAAAAAAAAAACTATTTTCCGGAAAAATTTATCTATACTTATTACCGATTTAATCAGTGAAGTTGGCTACATACAAATTTTATACAATAAATCAATTTTCTTGACATTTAATGACATTGGCGTTCGTGTTGTAATTTTCCTTCGTTTATTTATCTTATAATTTTCTTCAAACCGTTTATGTTTACATTTAATATCACCAACAATAGTATAGTAACACTGCCTTAGTTCAAACCTCCATATATACCTATACCCTGCTACTATCTACAGGAGCGGAATTGACAATCTTTTTGAAATATTTGGTAATACACCCAAATGACAATATTGAATTTATTAAAAGTATATTAAACGGCTCATTTGAATGTAGCGCCAGATTAATTGTAGTTCGGCGTGCTGAAGTCGGTGGCGTGCAACCTTGTCGATGAAGTAGAACATTAAAGGTTTGTTCGCTGGTGTTACACTGGCTACACCGAGTAGCGAGTGTAGAAAAAAAGCGTTCATTGGGGCTAGTGTAGTTACACGGGCGTTGTTCGTTGGAGTTCGTGTAGCCGCACTCGTGCAGCCAGTGTATACACTTCTTACTCGCAGTCTGGAGCAGGAGTGAATAGTGTATACACTGGCAATAGCGGCGCGAAAGCAAAATATTTCGTATGATACTTATCGTAGTAGCGTGATAGCTGGTAGGCATTCGATAATAAAAATGAGCGATAAAAATGGTAGACCAGGGAAATGTTATAAATGCAAAATTAAAAAAAAAACGATGATGGTAGCGTTTTAATTGTAGATAATTGTTATATGTACCTATATATCAATTGAGCCACAGCCATCTACAAAATAAATGTAGATGGCTGTGGTAATACTATCCATTTATATTTATATTTAATTGCACATATATTATTTACGCCCTACGCGTATGTGCATGAACACGAAAATCCGTTCGACCGTTCATTGGTGCTTGCACCAGATATTGTATACTGACTTACACCAACTTACACTCACTACTCTGGTGACGTAATTTTACACTACACCATGAAATCAGTGTAACACCAGCGAACAAACCTTAAGGGCGCGTACCGTAAATATAAAATTGTAACCAAATGGTTAGTTGCGATTTATTTGCGGTTATTAGTGATTGCCGATTATTTCAGAAAATTTACGGGACACTTTGGTTGATGTCAAGTATGTTAAGTTTTTTTTTTGTTTTGTACCACTTTTAAAGATAACCACCATCGTCAATGTGGTTTTAGTGGATGCGACGCGCTTTGATTGACCACGTTTTATGCATAGATAAAGTAGGTTGGTTTATGCACAGTACACAGACTACCTCCAGACGACGAACTTAATGTAAATCAAGATGCCGTTTCGGATTTTTTTTCTCTCTCACAAAAATACAAAATTTAAGTAGATGGCGCTTGAGTGTTTCCCGCTCAATTTCAAAAAGTATATACTTTCATTTGTATTTATTTTAGTGGACAAAGTGTTTAAAGATTGTATTTTACTATATTGTTATTTATATACATATAAACAAGAATATAATCCAATACAATCATTACACACATTACAATAATTTTTTAAAACTTTATTTCTTCGTACTACTACATAAAGGTATAACAAACTAAAGATAATATAACTCTTTGATTTTATTTTTCTCATTTACAAAATATTAATATGTAAAACAAGTACAAATAATAATAATAATAATTTGTCACCAGATTTAAGGATCGCGCCGCTTCCACGATGTTTTCAAACTATAAAATTTAAATTGTCCTCTTAAAAATAATCAGCGTGATCCAGAATATTTCAAACAACCAACGTTACTGTAATAATATGAAATGTGCAACACAAATTTTTGATCACAGTATTTATTTGAATAAAATTAAACTTATATTTAAGCGGCTTTAAAATGATATAAGTTTGTGACATTTGACATTTCATTTGATTAACAGAATTTGTCGCTCCAGATGGCGCTCGTGTTAGGAAAACGATCGTTCAAGAGACGTATCTTTGATATGTAGCGGGAACGGTTTATGATACGTATCAGTTTTTCGATCAAATTCGTACTCTAAACGCGGCCAATGATACCTTTTATATTACAATACGAGGCGCCATATCTACTACTATCTCGTTTTTAACATGTTGTCGTACAGGTTTCTATAATACGCAGTCTTTTAAACAGCGCCTCTACACAAATTTTGAGTTTTTTGGAAAAAGATAACCTCATACTATATTTCCATTAGAGAGAAAAGAATAGAGAGAGCGGTACATATCTGAATGCGAGTTCGTCGTCTGAGGGTAGTCTGTGGCACAGTATATGTTTCCGCAGTGGAGGGGATAGAAAAATCAGAAAATCGTAAAATGAGCGAGGTTGTTTTGGTGACAACTAAAATAACCAAACTTCAGCAACCGCGTTCCGTAAATATCATAATTTTCAGGAATCTGCTATATTCGGGACACAAAACCGAGAATTTGGTTGCTATTTGTGAATTACGGTACGCGCCCTAAGTTTCCACTCCCAAGTTTGATTGATGTTATTCTTTGCTTTGTGTATATTTGAATTAATTCTCAGAATATTTTCCACAATTTTCTAGTAAACTGTAGTAGCAATTACTTTTTGTGGCGTTATTTTTGACGATAAAAAGATTTGACCACATCACAGAGTTAAGTAAATAAATATTATTGCCTTATATTTTATAACTATTAATTCTGAAATGATAAAATGAGTGTTATATGTAGAACTTGTTTAAAATTACATGACAAAAATTTAAGCATTTTTGAGGACCGCTTGGACGATAAATTAATATTAGATTTGTTAACTGAACAGACAACTATTAAGGTAAAATCTAATCATATATAGCTACATTCTGTTTTCACTAAATTTTTAGATACTTGAAGGAGATGGGCTCCCACCAAATATATGTTCTATTTGCGTTGATAAATTAAAAGCAGCATGTACCTTTAAGCAAATGGTGATAGAATCCGATATAAAGTTGCATAATAAATATTCCATCCAGAGACCTAATGATATTAAATTTAATAAATTAAAGAATACATCTCGAGAAGTGGAAGAAACAACATGTAAAACTGATTTTGATTCAGTTTATGCTGAAGAAACTGATATACATGAATATAATCCTGAACTTGAACCTAGAGAGAAACAATCTCTACAGGAAACTGATGCCATATCTGAAACGATAAAAACAGAGTTGAGTGATTGTTCAGTTGATGCCACTGAATGTGAAGATGGTGCCAAAGAGTTATTCAATGAGGAAGAAAATTGTTTAAAAGCATTATGTGAGGTAAAAAAAGATGAAGAAATTTCTGCACTAGGGAAGAATCAGGAAACAGAAGAAAGTTCAAAAGTTTTAGCTGCAGTGAAAGAAAATGAAGATATTCCACCACTTGTGAAGAATCACACCAAAGACAAAATAACAAAGAAGGCATGTGATTTAAAAGAAAGTGAAGAAACTGCATCTCATGTCAATAAACAGAATACGGATAGGAAATCAATGTTTTGCAAACAGTGTAATCGATCATTTGGCTATCGTTATTACTTGGAGATACATCTTCGCAATCATACAGGTGACACACCTCATAAGTGTGATATTTGTGGCAAAGGTTTTGTAAGAAAATTCCAGCTGAATATACATCAAGCTGTTCACAGGGATGAGAAACCTTTTTGTTGTAAAACATGCGGAAAAGGTTTTAAGTATCTAAGTGCTTTGCAAAGTCATGCTTATGTACATTCTACCGAGAAACGTTTTCAGTGCCAAAAATGTGACAAAAGTTTTCATTTTGCCCAAAGTTTCAAGGTTCATATGCGAAGGCATGAAAATGTTAAAACAGTTGTTTGCGAAGTCTGTGGTAAAACCTTTGTGGATACGGTCGATTTAGGTAAGCATGTGGCTAGTCACGGCGAGAAGGGGAGTTTTCCATGCCCTACATGTGGAAAAATATTTCAGACTGAGTACAGAGTGAAATTGCATTTAAGGACTCATTCTGGCAAGAGACCATATTCGTGTAATGTTTGTGATAAACGTTTTGGTCAAAAAAAGGTGCTTAAAAATCATATTCTCATACATACAGGAGAGAAGCCGCATACCTGCAAAATATGTAGCAAATCTTTTAGACAAAAGTGTGTTCTTACATTACATATGCGTACTCATACTGGTGAAACACCTTACCCATGTGAGTTGTGCCCTTCCAAATATAAATATGCACATCATTTGCGAAATCATATGAAATCACACAAATAATTTTTAATTTATTTACTTTTTTTTAATCCTATTTGATATTTAAAGCATATTATGAAAACCCCATAAATTGTTTTTTGACTTATTTAATTTTATATTTATGTATACAAATTTCTATGTAAAGTGTTAAACCTCTATCGTGTACTTAACTATGTATCTTTAATATTTTCGGAGGTAGCAATAATGGTCGACTGAAAAAGAAGACTTCTGCGTCTGCATGCTAAGTATTTGTAAGACAACAAAAATAACAAATCAAAATAAAAATTTTATTGAACATTTCTGTAACTTCTTCATATTTGCGTAGATTGCTGAGGCTTCAGTTATCTGCTCTGCATACATATTTAAATATTAAAGGTGTTTCAAATTACCTAGCGACTTTAGTTATCTCTGAAGTCGAATTTATACCAGCTATTTTTTAACCTTCTCCGCGTTTGTTTCCAGTCAATCTGTACAAGGGTACTCATGAGCATTTTTAAAGAATTAATGTATTTCTGCTAATTACTGTAATAATTTAGAAGGGATTTTTCCAAGAAAGATTTTCTCGTCACGCAGGATTCGAACCTACGCACTCTCGTTTACCGGACGAACGCTCTACTATTTGAGCTAGCGAGGAGTGTATGTAGGTTCGTGCGAAAATCGACATATACAGGCTGGTCAAAGTGCTCTAACTATGTTAATATTGCAGCTACGATGTTGGTTAAATGATCAAAGATGTAGGGTTCTTTACGCTGATTACAATCGGTAATCAGAAAAAAAAAACAATTGAAAATCACGTTTACGAGATCTATTAGATAACTTTCTTTTTTTTTTAATGGATCACCCTGTATATTTTCTCATCAACATTCCACCGAAAAATGTGGGTGGATGAGACCAATAAATCTTTCAAGAGACCGGGGACAGTTATAGTATAGAAGATCGTGTGCTAAATGGCGCATGTGAAACGCCAGCAACCTCCGTAAGGTTTAAACACATTAAACATTGAATTAACCAAGCTCTTGATGAGGAAGTCCATATATTATGAATGTCGTTTGGTTTTAACTTTATCGTAACTTATCGGTGTCAGCCAATTATCAACTTTTTGTATAATTTCCAGCCTTCTTATTAAAGAGAAAAGGATATTTTTTATTTCTTCTGTTTTTTTTTTTTTCTTATCAAACGGTCGGAACGATATGGGTACACCAACATGCAAATATTTTAAGCTCAACATTTTATTGAACAAATTTTGACAAAATTGTTAATCTTTGGGAAAATCCACAATTAACTGGAGCAAGGGGTTATCTCGAAATATCTCGAATACTATTGACTTTTGTATAAGGCAAATTTGACTAAATCTATTGTTAATGAGCTGTACTACCACGTTCTTTAATATGTAGATTTAAGTAGCAGTCATCCTGTATAAAAATCTTAAGTCTTACAAGAATATATAACGACCCATTTGAATGTATCCCTAGATTAGTTGTAGTCGGTGTGCCGAAGTTGGTGGCGTACAACCTTGTCGACAAAATAGAGTATTAAGTTTCCATTCCCAGGTGTAGTCCAATGAAGATAGAGCATGCCATGCCACTCTATTATCGCTTGAAGTGGTCATATACGGTGTATGCGCTGGCTCTACATATGGACAAATTAACGGTATCAGCGGTAGATGGCCCAAAAGTAGTTTATATCTGATGTTGATAGAGGTTGATAGTCCCTAAATCCTGTCAACATAGATTGAGGTTAGATTTCTTTGTTTTCATTAGTTCTCGGTGCCTCAGGTATTTTTCTATAAAAATGATTTCGTGCTGGCAGATGATAAGCAAATAATACGAGTCACCTAATTCTAAAGATGCAGCGGTTTCGAGAGTATCAAATTTGAGATAAATAAGCAAATTTCATGAACATTGTTATATTTCATCAACAGCGAAATGAGTGTTATATGTCGAACTTGCCTAAACTCGCATGAAAAATTCTTAAACCTTTTCGAAGACTGCTTGAATGACAAATTAATATCTGATTTGCTCACTGAACAAACAGCTGTTAAGGTAAATCGGATTGTATGAGGTGTTCTAAAACTATGTCTCAATATAATTTGTAGATCCTTAAAAAAGAGGGGCTTCCATCAAATATATGTTCTATTTGCTTTGATAAATTGAAGGCAGCTTGTATCTTCAAAGAAATGGGTAATGGAGTCTGATATAAAGCTGCATAATAAGTATTCCAATCAGACACCTAATGATATTGGATTGGATAAATTAGGAAATACATTTTTAAAAGTAGAAGAAACAACATGCAAAGTCGACTTAGATCCTTTTAATTCTGAGGAAAATGTAATACACGAAAATAATGCTGTATTGGAACCTATAGAGAATCAGTCTTTTGATGAAACTAGTGCTATGGAAAGAATAAAAACAGAGTCGAGTGACTGTTCAGCTGATAGTACTGGATGTGAAGATGATGATGAAGATTTATTTAGTGATGAAGAGAGCTGCCTGAAAGCATTGTGTGGAATAAAAAAAAATGAAGAAATTCCAGTATTTGTGAAGAAACAGGACAAAGAAGAAACCCCAAAAGCTTCAAGTGTTGTAAAAGGAAATGAAGATATTCCACCACTTTTAATGAATCAGGACAAAGCAGAAAATTCAAAAGCTTTATGTGTACTAAAAGAAAGTGAAGAAACTGCGCCCTCTGTCAATAAACAGAACATAGATAGAAAATCAATGTTTTGCAAACAGTGTAATCGATCATTTGGGTATCGTTATTACTTTGAAATACATCTTCGCAACCATACAGGTGACACACCTCATAAGTGCGATATTTGTGGTAAAGGGTTTGTAAGAAGATTCCAGCTGAACATACATAAAGCCATTCACTCGGATGAGACGCCATTCTCTTGTGAAACATGCGGAAAAGCTTTTAAGTATCTAAGCGCTTTGCAAAGTCATGCCTACTCTCATACCACAGAAAAACGTTATAAATGCCAACTGTGTGACAAAAGTTTTAATTTTGCACAACGTTTCAAGGTTCATATGCGGAGGCATGAAAAAGTTAAACCAATTGTTTGTGAAATTTGTGGTAAAGCTTTCGCAGATAACAGTGATTTACATCATCATCTGGATGCTCATGCCGAAAAGGGGAGTTATCCATGCCCTACATGTGGAAAGATATTTCAGACGGATTTCAGAATGAGGCGGCATTTAAAAGTACATGATGGTAGAAGGCCGCATGCATGTAATATTTGTGATAAACGATTTAGTTATAAGAGGGTGCTGGATGGCCATATGCTCATTCATACAGGAGAAAAGCCACATACCTGCAAAATATGCAGCAAATCTTTTAGGCAAAGGTCTGTTCTTAGACTGCATATGCGTACTCATACTGGTGAAACGCCATATCCTTGTGAGTTATGCCCTTCCAAGTTTAAATATTCACATCATTTACGCAATCATATGAAGACACATAAATGATTTGCACTTATTTACTTTTATTTTTAATTGCTTTTTATAAGAAGGAATCCATCAAATATGAAACATTTATTGGCAATGGCATAGATTTATTTTAGTATTAATGTACATACTGCATTAAGTACTTGATTTTAAAAACACTTTTATATAAAAAAAAAAAATGTCGCAGAGCAATGGTATTCATATAAAAAACAAGCAACATATGTATTACCTACATGTTAATTATTTGTTAGAATACCAATAAAAAAGTTTGTTCTTCTCATTCCTTTTTGAAATGAAAAATGCGAAGACTTGTGATGCAACGCAATGTTATATATCACGACCTGCTTGATGAGATGGATTTGAATATTTGCTCTTGGATTGGCAAGATTGCGACAGTAAAATGCCAATTTAAATTTGGATAGATGTCTTATTGACAAGTGCTGAGGTTAATTTTTTTCTAAAATTATGTTGATTAAATTATTTATGTACATTCTTTTGTAGTATTTAGTTTTAACATAAACCGAGTTGTCATCATCTGCTCTACCTGCCTTTACTATTATTTTGACATATCAAGAAGTAGTTATCATGTTCTCAAATATCATGTAGATGTCGCTACTTTCCAGACGCTGGTGTAACATTCAAGTCAGTATAAATTTCAATGATCGGACAGGCCATATAAAGCAAATTGTCCAAGTTGGTTGTGGAATATATAAGTGAATGCTGTGCTTTCTTTCATATCGTTCAATTTATTAATAATGTTAGTAACATTTTTTGTTATATACCCTTGTATATAAAAATATATTGAAAGTCATTTCTATGTTGAGTATTATTATTGTGTGTATGTATGTGTTTTTCTGTATCAACAGTAATCATCCCAATAAGGTGTTACGCAAGAAATGACAAATGGGAAATACATGTATATTCCAAAGTTCTTTTCAGAATTGTAATTTTTGGCGCTGAATAAATAGTAAAATTAGTTTTGACTGAGATTATACAGAAGTTATAGACTTGAAGAAAAATATGCGAATGATTCAAGCCAGGGCAAGCAAGAGAGAAAATGTCGGTTCCAATAGTAATGAAACAGACCCAACTTTTTTTTTTTAAGTGTACTCGCCTGTATTTCTTTGTGGGAATACCATTCTTGTTATGCGAGTTTCTGATGTGCACTAGCGTCAATTGTCTTTATATTATGTTTTGTGCTCATGAGTTGTTGTTTACGTCATTAATTAGTGAAATATAGACCCCTGAATAGCAGAAGTGCTTTCAAAATCTTATTCTATCTATTATGGGGAAATGCATCACGAGAAAAAGTGATATGGAATGATTTTGTTTTGCTTGCTTTCTTTAATAATTAATCCAGAAGTAGTAATTAAAGTTCTTGCTGAAGATATCATATGTATTGAATATTAAAATTGCAGCAGTTGTACAGTTCCATTGTGCTTACTTAGGATCAAATAAGTGCAAATTTTAGATTGTATGTTCATCAAGCTGTATAAGAAACATTAGATCAATGCTATTTAATTTATATTACGAGATATTAATCGATTTTGTTTCTAATGCTGAATAAATTATATGAAGAAGACTTTTTTTTCGAATGAGATAACAAAAATCACGTTATTTTTACTAAATTTAAAGCTTATTATAATGTCTTAAAATCAAGTTTCATTTGTTCAATTTTTAATACTTAATCGTTATTATTTAACATAGTATGGAATGCTTCTATTGAACATAGAAGTTGGGAATGCTTTAATAGTATCGAATTCGAAAAGTGCTTTATTTAGCTCTTCAACAAAAGAATATTTTTGATCGCAATTTGGTTTGGTATATTCTTAAGATACTTTATTTGTTGGAAATGGAAAACATTTTATTGGTTTAATTTGGGTCCATATTAGTCATAATAGGATTATCTGGTAAATCAATCACAGCTGGGAACTATGGCTGGGAATCAGATCCCTTCTAATTTTAAATCACACTATGGTGATTTTAATTATATCATCAAAAAGGAAATTTTTCAGGATTGGCAGAATTGGCGCATGATTTTGTTCGAGTAAAGGGACAAAACATCATTCTGAAAGTTTGGGGTTAAAATGTTTCTTGGATACCAGAAGATTTATAGTTACTCTTAACAGATTAAGAATTGGTAGTTGTGCTAATTGATGTTAAATAATCAGGACATCACCTCTATGTCAAGTACATACATAAGGTTTGTTCGTTGATGCTACACTTTCTACACTGGCTTGTAAACTAAAATAAGATAGAAGATTCACTCTTCATCTATCTGAGAAAGATAAATTATGCACCAGTGTAATTGGTGTAACACCAACGAACAAACCTATAATGTCAAGAAAGTAAGTGATGCCACTCATATATTATTGATGTAGGAAAAATATTATTCCTTCATACTTGCAATATTTTACGTCTTTGTTTGCTTCAAATAGTTACAATTCCACTTTCCGTTATAAAATTATATATGATACCTGTATCATGGAACGAATAATATTCTGTATCTGTTTCAAGATGTGTTCGATGTGTTTCTGGGCCTTCTCAGTGAAAACAGAGGCCGTTTTTGCCTTTAGTAGAGGATGTGATAACTTACCGGTATAAGCACTAGGTGGCCCAAAAATAGTTTATCTCGGGAAGTTTTCAGATCCTGCATTTGACATATTATGATACCGGTTTGAGGTTAGATTCCTTTGTTTATGTTGATTTTTGTTGTAATTTTCAATAAAAGGAAAATAAATAATTAATAAAGAAACTATGGTCGTTAAAACAAATTGTATATTATGAACCATAATACCATATTTACCATGTAAACGTGAAACAATAAATATCCTTATACACAAGATAATATTAATTAATATTTATTTATATTATGGAAGCACTGAATTTAAATAACTCTAAGGAGATCGTCTGTCGAACTTGTTTGAAGTCCAACAGGAAATATTTTAATATTTTTACACATATCGAGAATGAGCAATCTATAATAAATATGTTATTGGACTGCACCACTATAAGAGTATGTACTTACAAATTATGCCTCTCATAAGCTAATATTCTAATTTAATCCCAGGTAGAAGTTGATGATGGATTGCCAGGAATCATCTGTAATACCTGTCTCAGAAAACTTAGTTCGGCTAATGACTTCAGAGCAATGGCAATTGATTGCGACTTTAGGTTACATAATTTGTTGGTCTCATCAGAGGAAGTAGGATCTGTAAAAGTTAAGAATGAACATATTAGTTTACATCATACCAAAAATGAAGTTGTTATGAGTGAAAAGTTACTTAATGACATAATTAAACCAGATTCTCTTGGAGAATGTATAAAAGGCCATATAGGTTCTAGCCCAATTTCCAAATCTATTAAACAAGATAGTGAAGCTGTAACACCAAGTAATGACAGAAAATATGATGCAAATGAAATTTGTGGAGATAAAGCTGCATTAGAATTGATTAAAAGTGAACCGCTAAGTGAAATTACTCCATTAAGCGAAAGTGAAGAACCTGATTTTGATGGAAATGTCACAGAGGAAGAAGAAGATTTTGGAAAGGATGTTGTGAAAAACTACGAGAAGAGAAAAAGTGGCTTGAGTAAAAAGGAACAAGACCAAAAAACGTTGTTATGCAAATACTGCAATAAATTATTTTCCTTCAGGTATACTTGTTATGGTGTGCTTTATGTGGGCATGGCTTTAGTTAGGTTTGATCAAAAATAGCATGGCAGTGTTTAGGCCGATATAGATCCATAGTGATTATGCTTTGCTCTCTCTCATATTCTTTCTTATTCATTATTTTGGCTTCACAATTCAAGATTGCATAAAAGTGTTGTGTAATAACTCTTCTGCAGTTTCTTGTCCTTTGAAGATTTTTTTCTCATGTATGTCTAAATGAGGCAAAAATGGGAAGCAATTAAAAATTTAGTGGAAACCCCATCAGATATAGATTGGCTGATAACAATTTTTTCGAAATTTTACAAATTAAAAAATATTTACATAAATTTACTAATCAATTACAAACCTACGAACAGTATCAGCTGATATCATGGGATTATTTCATAATTTTCGGAGTATTTCAGACTGCGCCGCATGCACTATTGCTTTGAAACGGTTTGCGAACATTAAACTATTTTACAGACTCACAAATAAAGTAGTGATGGGCATAATCGAATGCTAGAAGAGGATTCATTCGATTATATATTGACGATCGTTCGAGAACTTGATTATTGATGTTTCAATATGAATGATAACTTGATTATATTGAATGATAGGTATTTTTGATGGATGGAAACAGCCACTTACCGCTATATTCATAGTTCTTTTTTACGGTATATTTTTTCTTAGGCTCCTCTTTATAACATCAAAATTTTGGTTTCATAGACCATATTTTTCTCTTAAGGTTACCTTAGGTAGGGAAAATATAATACTAATAGACAACCGCAACGGTACATCAGGGACATACAAAAATCCCGTAAAATACTTTAGTAATGCAAAATTTAGGAAGCGGTATTGTTTTTATAAAAAAATATTTCATATATTTTATTGCTGCTTGTTAACGGACGATTAGGGAGGACAGAAAATCCTGGTGGTTTACCCATATCACTATTTTTTGCGCTATTAACTTCTTGTGCTTTTTGTTACTGATATACAGTTTCAAGGTAGGTAAGTAAATTTTTATGAAAGCACGTTTTACAACATTGTATTACCAAATATTATACTAGTATATTGTATTTGCCTAACATATAGTAGTTGATACATGCAGATTCGCGGGTTTATCCGTATCATTCAAAAACTTTTAATTGCACTTGCTGAAAAAGACAAGACAGTTTGTATGAAGAACGACAAAATATTTACAATAGCAAATCTCGGTGGTCAAATTGAAGAAAATGTGTTCAAATAGAAAAAGGCGTTTCAAATTTATAAATTTATATCATGGTCTATGTATTCTGTCTACACAAATTTCTAACCATACTAATCAAATTTGAAACAAATAGCATAACTATGGAAGATTCTAGGTCTGTTTCAACACGCAGTTTGCGTACGGTTTTTGATCATGTGAACCAATCGTTCAAAAGATTGGAGTTTGCGAAAATTGAAATATGTTGTCTGTTTGGTTCACGTAAACAAAGACCGTACGGAAACTACATGTTGGAACAGACTTTATAAGTACAAAGTAACATGTGAAGGTAGTCAATGTGGTACGCAACTGATTTTATAGCAATGTCATATAATAGATTTCTATTCATCAATTCAACAGAAGATATCCTTCCCCGAGAATGGCCGAAGTGAATCGAAGTTGTAACTATGAAATGGAAAATTGTTCAAGTGATAAAGTGTCCTTACCTAAGTCATATTCTTCCTTAAGATTTCACATTCACCATGAATATGGGAGTAAATTTTCATAATCTAATCGGTTAGGAAATCATTTGATTATGCTCATCACTAAAATAAAGTACTGTCCATACTTGCTGCTGACAATAGCATAACAATTATATGTAATTGTCACTCTCAGGCGGCACTTTTGATCATTTTACGCTATATTTTGTGAACGGACGACATCTTGGCAGGAAACACAGTGAGGGACGGAATAAGCAAAGTTGGTATAACGCTGCAACGAATTGTATTTTTTTTTTTTTTGATTTTAATGAAAATATAAGGAATAGTTATAAGATAAATTATACCAAAGATTTGACTTTTTTATTCAAGGCAATATTGTGGCCAAACTACGTGACGTTCAATAGTTTCACTTTTGGGATATATAGCAGTTTCTTATGGTTACTTTTTAAAATTATTTGCACATTACACAGGGTGCTCCAAAAGTCTCAAAAATAACAAAGTTATGTATTTTTTTTATGGAACCCTCTGTATATTATTACATCTTTGGTTTCTTCGATCAAAATAAGTGTTCGCTTTAATAAGGTTTATAATACCTAAACTCTGAGGTTTTTTAATTAATTCAAATTTTGTAAAAAGAAGTTATGTAGCGAAATTTAGAATGAAGCGTAACAATACACTATATTTTATATTCAAATTATATCTGGGTATTTAGAAATGTCATATAATTCATTTAGTCTGTCACTTTAGCCTGTAAAGTCTGTTTTTGGTATTGTTTTTTTTTCCTTTTTGTATAGCACTTCCACGTTCTTTAAACTGCTTTTAATAATGTGATTTTTAGTACGGCCGCAAATATTTACATAATTAGCATATAGTATGTTGGCATTTGCTCTATACCTTGTCTCAAAATTAGGAGGAGTAGGAGAAGTAGACCGGTTTATCCTGCAAAATGTTATTAGTGTAAGATACTTACGAATAAAAATGATAGAAAATAGCGGCAAATTTAAATTTATAACCAATCCACATTTTTTTCCACATATTAAAATACTGAGTGTTGAGTGACGAAAATTTGTAGTTAAGTATAATAAAATCACTGTGTACTGATCTTTTTATTTTAAAACTTTTTGCATCTTTGGCAAAAATACCTTCTTTGTCACTACCTCGTAAATTGATTGTGAATGGTTCTATTGAATCGTCCATTATCTGATCACCTTCTACATTTCCATATGTATGCAAAAGAGTGTTACAAACATTTAATAAATTTGCTGTAAAGCCCTTATCAGATGACTCCAAAACACCTTAAAATTATTTAAAATATTTTTTCGTCGAGAGAAAAATCGCGTCCACAGTAACATTTTCTATTGGGGAAACTGTTGAAAAAGTATTTGAACCTGTTTTCTGAATTAATTACAGCCCATTAGCTATAACAATAACTTCTATTTTTATTTCTAAACCGCCAAAATAAGCGATTAATGATATAATTAACATATTTGCTTGACAAGTCGCGTTGACAGTTTAAATAAATAATGAGATGATGACACTTTCCGGAATATTTTCTTTACGCGAAAGCCAATCAAAAGACTTCTTTTGGCGCGACTAATTTAAACCACTCCTCCTAATTTTGAGACCAGAGGTTTGTTGATTGGTGTTACACCAATTACACTGGTGCATATTTTATTTTTCTCATGTATGCAAAGAGTGAATCTTCTATCCTCTTTTAATCACAAACCAGTGTAGAAGATGTAGTACCAATTAACAAACAATGTGTGGTAATTGATAATTTGAAAAAAACATCTCATTCCATCTTTTTAAACACGATCAATTTGGAGGAAAATATTTAAATATGAAAGCATCATGAAATCAGATTATAAATGACACGAATGCAAACACAATTGACATATGGCAGATTAGATTTAGATTAGATTAAGATTGGGGTGGCCTATGGATCTGTTTCACCGCGACTTTTTCAGATCTATTGTGATCCCCTTTTTTCCTAGAGGACGCTCTCTAATTTTATGCCTAATGCCCCTGTTCGTTTAGGAACTCTTTTGCTTGTCTCTGTCCCGGTATTTTTTTGCCACCACTCTCTGGATTATGCATCCATTTATTGATGGATGCATAATCACGCCTCATTTCCTCTCACGCCCGAGTGGCTAGGGGACCCAGGCCAAGGTTAATTTCCTTTGGGTGCCCACCTCATTTAGGGCGCTTACACAATCCCAAATCAGCTTAGAGTTCAGGCTTATGGAGCTAATCGCTTTAAGTGTGGATTGACTGTCAGAGGAAATAGCGACACTTTTACCTGGCTCGGTACATCTTTCTATTTCTCAGAGACAATGGTGCATTGCAGCAACCTCAGCTTGGAACACTGTCTATGCTGAAGGTTACCGAAAGGGCCTTTTTAGGCTTTTTAGCGTATATTCCAGCTGCAACACCGTAGTCCGTTTTAGGGAAGTCTGTATACCAGTTTGAGTCCGCTCTTACGGGAGTACCTGTCTCCCAGTCCTTCTTATCTGGTATTATAACAATTTTTGAACCATGGCATCGCATGGCATTCCTAAAAGAGGTGCCTCCTTGAGTTTATCTAACATTTCTTTTATAGTCAGTGCCGTGCGATTTACTTATCGGTACTCGTAATTACCGTTGTGTATAATCAGGAGTCATCTTGGGGCTAAGTCCCCAATTCCTTCCACACAGCCTTCTGCATCTACCTAGAGCGATAGTGGCTTTGCTGGTTGTTTTTGGATATGTGCGTTCCATGTATGTCTTTAATCAAACTATACCACCAGGTATT
The DNA here is from genome assembly GCA_004143645.1 of Protaetia brevitarsis. Classification (NCBI taxonomy): domain Eukaryota; kingdom Metazoa; phylum Arthropoda; class Insecta; order Coleoptera; family Scarabaeidae; genus Protaetia; species Protaetia brevitarsis. Next base: position 1,851,711 of record RXPK01000047.1, read on the forward strand.
ACACCTCTTTGACATATGGAATCCTTTCACCTCCTATCCCTAGTCGCCGTAGGCCTTCTAGCGTTCTTTTTCTTGTGAACGTGACAATTTGTATGTTGAAATCCATGAATGTGGTATTAATAAAAAGTAAAAGAAGGAAAAAAGTCTTGATTCCATATCTGTGATAACGGTCTCGCAGTTAATTTTATTCTGTTGTTTTTGTTTTTGTTTGTCTTTTGTTCTGCCATGTGTTTTTAAATGTCCTTTTTCGAATTTTTAGATTTCTTAACATGACGTTTTAAGACTTGAAACGCTTAAATCAAAAAACTGCTTGAGATTCTAAATTACAAAAGGACAATGCTAAATCCTTTATCAAAGCAAAAAAACAATTAGTTCAGGAAGATAGTCCCTTTTTATCAAATCAATCCACGTGGTTTCAAAATTAAAACAAACTAAATTAAACGTGGACAATTCAAGTAAATTAACAAAAGAAAAACTTACATACAAGCACAAAGTTTCTATTCACTCATCCTGAGGTGATTAATAAATAATTACAAATCAACAAAAATAAAAAACGAAAAAATTAACTCTTTAAACTAAAAATATCTTCCAGAACCAAAAATGATAAATGATCTTATATCTAAATTGTGTACACAACAATACAATAACAGCTATTATTAAACGAGTTCCTTGATGGACGAAATAAATTCAAAGTAAAACGAAACAAAACTCTAAATCAAATGAAATCACAAAATGGCAGCAATGAAATTCAAATTTACGTCTACTTACGCTTGTGTCAATCTCGGAACTGAGTCTTACAAACACGACCGCTGCGAACAGCGAAGTCGCAACAGAGATCAGCCCGCCAACGAACGAAATCTCAAAACATAATAACATAAACAAACCTAGTGAAAACAAAACATATTAATAAATGAAATTAATTTAAAACAACTGAACATTTACATAAATAAATCAAACAATCAAATCATAAACAAAAACTTATTTAAAAATAAACAAATGAATTTGAGGAAACTCCCACGAAACAATGATAAAGGCAAATCGGAGTAAACATGAACATCTGTGCAACTTAACAAAAAAACTCTCGCGAAAACAAGGTGTCCACAGCAGTACCTTTCAATTATTTAATTAAATGGTATTTTTTTTTGTTTGAGATTTTTAAAAAAATACAAAGTATTGTAAAAATAGTTATTCAATCACTTTGCTTCACTTTTATTATTAATTTTTAGCAAATATATAAAAAAAAATATATTTTTATTGATTCTGAACTTGACTGTATATTAAAAAAATTGCTATTTTCGAGCAGTATTATTTACTTTTGCATTTTAAATTTATCGCTTCACTTTTTTTTCTAATAATTAGTTGCGTATGCTGTTATATTAAAATTTGTGCTCAAATCGCTCTAATATTTTTGTGATACAAAAATAAGACTATAATAGCTCAATTTCGCTCTTATCTGCCATTGTAGCAACTAAAGAATAAAATCTGCAACTACATTAATTAATAAGCAACCGTTCCTTATATTAATGTTAATAAAAATTAAATATTCATGTTAAAGTTGTTTGTGAATAATGCTGTATGTGTACTGTAGTTTTGTGTATTTGAAATGTTTTGTTAGGGATATTAAAGTTTTGCACGGCATTTTGACGTACTTATCAAAAATTGTAGATGAACTTTATTTTTAATTAATACATACATTTTCAAGATTTAATCTATAATAATTTAAATTCATTTTTATTATTATTCAAATTACTAAGGTCAATTTGAAATTACTAAAAATTTATTAAGCAAATTTATATTAATAAAGAGTTGTAATATTATTACTTCTTATTTATTGTTCCAGGTACTATTTTGATATCCACGTGCATCAGCATACAGGGAATACTCCATACAAATGTGAATTGTGTGATAAACGATTCGTTAAACGATCTATGTTAAATAAACATAAGCAGCTACATTCGGACACTAAACCATATCAGTGTAGTGTGTGTGGAAAGAGATTCAAATACTTAAGCAACGTGCACAATCACATGGTAATACATTCTGAACAAAAACCGTACAAATGTAACATTTGCAATAAGGGATTTAAAGTGCCCGGAGGTCTAAAGATTCACATACGGAGACACACGGGTGAGAGGCCTTATATCTGCGAGATATGTGGAAAATCCTTTATTTCCCAGGGCGATCTAGCTTTACACATCGGCACCCATAATACAACTAAAAATTTTACTTGCCCCAAGTGTGGTAAATCTTTCGCGAACAAGATGTCTCTGAGAGTTCATCTGAAGCGACATTCCAATAATAAACCGTACGCTTGCGATAGATGTAATAAGAGTTTTTCTACCAATGCGATATTACAGCATCACATCTTGATACATACCGGTGAAAAGCCGTACTCTTGTAGTGTTTGTGGTAAGAGTTTCAGGCAATCCGCTTGCATTCCACGTCATATGCGAATACATACGGGTGAAACGCCGTATCCATGTGAAAAATGTCCATCAAAGTTTAAATACAAGCATCATTTATTGAATCATATGAAAACACATACGTAGGTAATCATTTGACAATACTGTAATCATTTTTTTTATGGAGCAATTACGTGAGCAATTTTTGTATATAGATTGTAGAAGTGTGTGTGTGTATATATAGAAAATAGCGAAAATAAATATTTGGTTATCAAGTTCTTTCGACTTATTTTTTTCCTGTCCTTGTATGTCTTATTGTTTTAAAATAATGTGAGGTAAATTGGTGTAACTCCAACGAACAAAGTTATTGTCTTGAACATAAATACGGCAGTGAATTTAAATTAGAAGTGATTTTTGGAAATAAATTCATCAAAAAATAATTCGAGTAAATATTTTATTCAAGAGCAATAGTTTCCTGGGAACTACACATAGTCTAAAGCTAAGTTTCCACTGAAGCAACAGTTCGTTGCGTTGTGTTTTCTCTTTTTGCCAAGGAAAGAAGAAACTTTTCAAAATATGTAGGACTTAGCGTTTTAGTAACAAAATTGTCAATAGCTGCAGCATGTTTAAGTAATAAAAATGATATCGGATGTATAATTAAAATGTCCGCCATCAGGACTAGATTCTCTGTCGATAGAAATGTTCTAAAATATTTTCATTTCCTTTTGTGGATTGTTTTTTTTTCTGTCAGACTGACCCAGCCATCATTTTTTGCATTTCTATATTCATATTTTGAGTTCTTGGAATACCACAAACACTGGCATAATATGTAATTATCAATTAGTTCAATAACTAATTCATTGCTTCACAACAACGTCAATATGTCAATTTCGAAGGTTTTGTAGACAATTACAATAAAATTCTAGGTGTGTGCAAGCTTCTGCTCACTTCTTTCTGCCAATAAAGGAATTTTATCGTATTATTAATTATATATTAATTTTCCCTTTAATCTTAATCTTTAGGTAAAAAATTCTAGAAACTGAAAAAGTCGTATTAGATTTAGATTATTTGGCAGAAACGTCGGGAAAGAATGTGCAAATAATGTTTCAATTTTATCAATATTACTCATATTTACAAAAAAAACTTAAGGTTTGAATATACAGGATATGTACAAATTGGCGGAAGAATTGTATACAGGGTGTATCAAATAAAAAAGTAAATTTTGCTTGGGTGTTAACTACACGACATATAAAGCGCATACCCACCGAAACCGGATTTCATTATTAAAAAATAAAAAAAAAAGTAAAATTTAGAGCCAAAAATTCTTTAGTTCGCGCCTGAAGCAAGGAAACGTCATGTTAAGCACCCACTAAACGTGGTATTATGTATAAATACATTACACTCATTTAGTATTATTCTTAATGGTATGCCGTAAGTTCATTTAACGTCATTTGAATAAATAAATGCCAATCGGCCAGTGTGTAAAAATAACAAAACTGAGGCATTTAAATTTCTTCTTTTTTATAAAATAAACATTCCTTTTGTTAAGAGCATTCTACGTAAGTCTACAAAGTATTATTTTTAATATCCTAATAAGACATTCGAGTTTCACCGGATATGCGACTTCAGTTGTTACAAAAAACGTAAATATTTTTCTTTTGCTTTGTCGAATCGAGAGTTAGTTGTTCATAAACGGTACCACATGAATCATGTTGTTTTTTTTTTTGGATTTATTTAATCAAATAACGCAAAATGAATTGAATCGAATATCACAGAAATAAATGTAGATTCTTTTCGATTTTCTTATATGAAATCATGATGGTCCTGAAAAGGATCGTTTTTTCGAGACGGGAAGAATTTAAATAAAATGTTCGAAGTTGCTTGCACTCCAAGCGGCGATCCACACAAAACTAACAGCGGTAATGGCTGAATGATAGTGTTATGTGGGGGTATACTCGGGACAGCATTTAGGTTGGGCACAGGTGCGGCTCTAGCCCACGGCATTTACAAAATATTTGTTTTCTCGTTAATGCTTACAGATAGACCCCCTGTGCATTAAGACTTTTTGATCGTATATGATTACAGCTGATACATATTATTATATTTACCTCTATATCTGATACGCCCTGTATAAAGATGCTCTTTGTATGTATATACTAACCGAAAATCTTAATGAAAAGAAGTACTGGTTGTACTTGTTGGGTTCACAGGAAGGTCAGGTTAAGTAAGTAGATCTAGCAGCCAAAGTTTAAACAAGATACTCAAATGTTCAATTTCTTTCGCAATCATTTATTACTTTACCAGAGAATTTAGCTACAAATAATACAATTAACTAGTTAGAAATTGTAAGAAAAACAAGTAAAAAACTTACAACTTGAGTGGAGATTGGCAGGGATAATATAAAACAATGTAGCGTGAACAATACAACAAAGGCGCCAAATCCAGAAGAGGTTCTGAGGAGCCGTTGGCAACACAAAAGCTACCAGAATTACGGTAGGTCAATAATATAAGTATGTAAATTAAATTTAGAAAAGATGAATAAACTAATACCATTTTTATTTAAGTATGTTAATGCAACACATTTCCAAAACAAAAGTCTCTTATAATAAGAATGTTCAGTGGTTAACGCTGACACACCATCAAAGTTGAAAAGGTGTCCTGTGTTACTATAATGGTCAACCAAGGCTGACTTCTTACTACACGCGTTAAAATCATTTGTGTTGTCTAACTCTATTTTTATGATATTGTGATGTTTGTCCAATGTATATTGACTCACATTGAGAACAGGGGATAGATGTTGCCTATTCTATCCTATATTCACCTCTGAAATCTTAATATTCTAATACTCAGTAAACATTTTTTGTGTTTCAGAAAAGTTTCTGAAACAAACTTTTGGCGTATCTGCAACATCCGTGAAACTGCTAATGTCCGCCCCATTTTATATTTCGTTTGTAACATACGGAATGAAACGTTTCTGTTGGGATGTTTTCTGATACAAGACATTGGGGATGATAGATTAGATTAGATTAGGAATGGGGTGGCCTGTGACCTGTTTCACGCGACGCTCTCTAATTTGCCCTCTGATAATAGTAGCTTATCATCTTTGAGAGCGGCTTCTTTATGTAGCTACTAACTGTGGGGTTCTCATTCCCACACTAGAAACCTTGTCATCGCCAGGCCTTCACATTGGCACAGCACATGAACTGGTGCTTCTTCCTCCTTTTGGCAGTATCTGCAGGTTGCATTATCTGCCAGGCCTATGTTGTACATACGCCTATTCAGTCTACAGTGACCAGTCAGCAGACCTACAATCATTTTGACAGTCTTCCTGTCTTTATTCAGTAGATCTCTCGTGAATTCAGGCCTCTGCTGCTTTTAGGAACTCTTTTGCCTGTCTTTTGTCCGGTAATTTTTGCCACCACTCTCTGACTGATTATGTATCCATTCATTTATGGATTTTTTAATTTTCAATTTGGTAGTGCCGAAAAACGGGTCGGCTCTAACGAATGGCCTTGACGAACCTCGCCTGGCCAGCTCGTCCACCGCCTCATTTCCTCTCACGCCTGAGTGGCTAGGGACCCAGGCCAGGGTTAGTTTCGTTTGGGTGCCCACCTCATTTAGGGCGCTTATACAGCCCCAATTCAGCTTAGAGTCTACGCTTGTGGAGCTAATCGCTTTAAGTGTGCACTGACTCTCAGAGAAATAGCGACGCTTTTACCTGGCTCGGTACATCTTTTGGACAGAGTGATGGATTGCAGCAACCTCAGCTTGGAACACAGTCGTGTCTTTGCTGAAGCTTACCGAAAGAGCCTTTTTAGGCTTCTTGGCGTATATTCCCGCTCCAATGCCGTAGTCCGTTTTAGAGCCGCCAGTATATCAGTTTGAGTCTGCTCTTACTGGAATACCCAGTCCTTCTTTTCTGGCATTATAACCTGATATTTTCTATCTAGGTTAAATTTTTAAACCATGGCATCACATGGCATTCCTTAAAGGGGTGCCTCCTTGAGTTCGTCTAACAGTTTTTTTATAGCCAGCGCCGTGCGATTTACTTATCAGTACTTGACTATACAAAAGTCTGTGTACTGTAGACTTTGCAGCTCTTTGTATATAAATATGTATTGGCGCGTTTAGAGCAGTGGTAGGGGCCGATCTCATCGCCCCAGTGGCACAGCAGGCAGCGTTTTGGCCACCCCCACCTGTCGTTCCTTTGGCTACCATACTAATGCTCCTACCTTATCATGGGTCTAATTACTCTTATGTATAACCAAAGAGTCATCTTGGGGCTAACTCCCCAATTCTTTCCACACAGCCGCCTGCACCTACCTAGGGCGATGGTGGCTTTGCTGGTCAATTTCTGGATATGTGAGTTCCATGTATGCCTTTGATTAAACCATACCCCCAGGTATTTCGCCTCTTTGACATATGGAATCCTTTCGCCTCGTATCACTAGTAGCTGTAAGCCTTCTAGCGTTCTTTTTCTTGTGAACGTGAAAACTGTGTTTTTTGAACATTGACTGATAGTCCTCTTGTTTACACCATTTGTCAACCGTATTTAAAGCGATTTGCATGCGCAGCACCAGAACGTTTGGAAACAGCCTTCTGACGACTATTGCAAGGTCGTCAGCATATCCCAGGCAATGGAATCCCTTCCTGGTCAGCTTCCGGATTAGGTCATCTAGGGTAGCCCACAGCAAGGGAGAAAGAATTCCACCCTGCGGACACCTCCCTCCCGCCTCCGCCTCAATGGTGCCTCACCAATTGTGGATGATGGGGATGATATAAGAATGTTTATTTATTGCAACTAACTAACACGTTGACTTTGAATAAATTTTAATTGACACGAATATGTGACTCCACTGTATTCAAAATGAAATGTTACATTTTAAGGGTCAACTAAAATGAATCCAAGATTAACGTGTCGATGTAAGCGAGCCTCAAAAATAAAACACATTTACATCTGAAAAAGGATTTCTATTGGCAATTTAGTTTTCGATGTAAACACAATATTCAATATATAAATACTTTTTTTTTAGTTAAGTTGGACCCTTGGTACCGTAAATTGGTTTGCTATAGTCAGCTGGCTATAACCAATTCAAATTATTTATGGCACATAGAAAAAAAAAAAAAAATCGGACACTGTAACAATAATTTTTTTTTTAATTATTAGATGCAGAGAAATAATTTCACAGAACATATGTACTTTTCAATATGTCTATACTTTCCGATTTCATATCATTTGCAATGTGCTATAACAGAATAGGAACTCAGTAAATAGTTTACAAGCCAGATTTCGTAAATTCGTTTTGTCAAACAATTTTTAGCAAAACAAAAGTGGGTTATAAAGCATTAAAACGTACTTACCACAAGTTAATAATAGTTATTCATATTCGGAAGAAATTTGTAACCGCACTCACCACAAATACAGATAATCGACGATACCTCTTTCATACATATTTTGGAATTATATGTTCTACGCTATGGCATTTTTATGGACAAAACTTATCTATCAAAAATATTGAGGTCTTTGTGCAGCACCTGGACGATTCGGAAGGAAAACTGGTCGAATAACTTTATGGTTTATTGTGCCCAATCAAAGGTTTGGTGACCATACTTACGAAATTGGTGCGGATTTTGCTCTGCCAAAATAATGAAAGTTATGAGCGTTAAAAACTCCATCCGTATTAGTTATGCATTTCTCGCCCCAAGGAATTTGTCTCAGAAAGCCGCCATCATCATGAATTCTATTTAAAATCGTGTTGCAGAAATTTAGTCGGATAAAGTTACCGTTTCATAAAGTGGTTGAACTTTAACAACATGATATGGGTGCAGAATGTTTTCTTTAAAACTGAATGAACGGTTTTGTGGCTTAGGATATTTATTGCAACAGCTAAACAGATGTTAAAAACGAGATTATGACGAGAAAGGGTATCATTTACGGAAAACCTATCTTTCGAATACTAGGCTACTTCACCCTGCAACTTCTTTTAGCTAGAAGAGTTAGATAAAAAAAAAGCATATTCACTAACTGAATATTGAAACTTTCGAGACAATATCTAAACATCCTGTATATATAAATCATTGACTAACCAAGTAATATTAATACCAATGATAAAAGTTAGGACGGCGCATCACAAAATTAGATTTTAGGATTTATAATTAGCGCTAAAATGTTATTCATATTGAAGTAATTTAATTGGTAAGCTAGGGTTGTGTAAAAATCAAAAGTAAAAAATTATGTTACCTGTTCCGCACATGTGCTCTTGAAGCAAATTGTTTCCGTTCGGATGCTTTAGATGTAAGCTTAATAGTCGTTGGGAAGCCGCGTGTTCTACCTATTCTATTTTCCACTTAGCTAGTACGTATGTATGTAAATTTCACACTTCTTTGCGCGATTTAAAGCACTTGCTTCGCCCGTGCTCTGAACATCACGTTCGGGCACAAAAGCTTACTTCACGCATTATTTCATAAATAATTATTACATAAAGATGTGTAATAAGTTTAGTAGTATGTAAAAATGTTACAAGTTGATTTATAAAGGAGATCCAATTAGATTTGAAAGTTCGAGGCAGAAATATGTCTATTTTAGAGCTTCACCACAGAACTTAAATGTTAGCTCATAGTCTTCAAATTCAGTTGACAATGTAATGCTTATGAGACAACTGCTTTTTTTTTCTATATATTTTTATGTTCGTTCAATTTATTATTACTTGGCAAAACGGGTTATACAGTGACCGGCATAAATATTGCAACATATGGGAAATTTTTTTATTAAGTGGTTTAGAGAGACAATGTTTGTAAAATTTATTTATTGCTACTAGATACAGTTCCCTTGCAACAACAATTGTCACACTGAAATCGTACTTTTCAGTTTTCGCTATGTTAATTATGCAAAAATTGACAAAACTGTTTGAGTATCAACCAAAGTTGGAAATAGTACTGCGGTTGAGCTGCTAAAAGCAAAAAAAAAACGGAAATATATAATTCAATAAAACCATATTTGGAAAAACTGTGATTTTTATTTTTTTTTAAATATGTTTACAAAAATTGCATGTGGCCTCAGAATTGAATTCTAAGCAACTTTTTCAAATAAGTTTTTTGGATATCATGTCATATAACCTCACTTTTTGCAGATCGGCGGCATATTTTTTAAATTTATCGCCATACTAGTGGTCACGTGACATGTGTCAACATAAATTTTGGGGCCTCTAGACATGCACAACCTATTCTCCCAAAAAAGTTTTAGTATATTTTAATAATAAAAAAAATTCCCATATGTTGCAATATTCATGCCGGTCACTGTATATTGTCAACGATTTTTGTACTTGCAATTTTTGGTATTTCTCGAAAAAATTACTATTCACGCAGGCAACTTTACTTACTTCTAATTAGGTACTTACCGTATGTGCAAAGATGACAGCTTCAGTTTGCCTTAGTTCCAATGTTTGAGCACTCTACGATAAGTACAGGGATATGTAATTATAAACGTATAAACTATTTCCTAAATAATTGTTTCTGTAAGTTATGTAAATAGATCGATGAAATTTTTAGAAAATGATGTTTATTCCTATCAAAAAATGCTCAGACTGTTTTACCGAACTGTGTCATTAGAATATTTCAAACGTTTGAAGAGTGTCATTTTAAACATGAGTTTACTGCCATCTGTTTTTCTCCCAATTATTCAGTAACATATCCTCCTATGACTTCTTCTTTATAATTAGCACCGTTAAATAGAGGTTAATACATAGCTGAAAATATCGCTAAATAATTTCATACTTCAAGTAACTCAAGAAATGAAAATCTTTTCATATCCCACCAATTTTTGCCCGCCGTTAATGATAACTATCTCTTAAAATCTCAAATTTTGCGCTGATTGTACACAGGATAATTACAGTTATTATTCTATATATTTATATTGACTTGGTTACCCAGTTCAACGAACATGACATTTGGTGGAGGTGCTGGGTAGGACTCAACAAAAAGGCAAAGATCTACATAATCTCTTTATTAATTCTATCAAAGACTCCTAGAGTGGGTACCTGATGAAGCCTCTTATTGAAAAGTCCCCTGAGGGCCTCTGTCTTCTAATTTATTACATACTACACAGGGTCCCACCGAACTGAGTCAATAGATTTTTTTGAACTTCTAGCAAGAATTTGATTTTGAAACTTGCAGTGTAATCATGGCTACTGTGATCTATTTAAGGAAAAGATTTTCAACTTCTAAGCACTTTTGGTATACAGGATGTTGATATCAACTTTCTTATTCCAAATATCACTTGTTTGTTATCGCGTCTCAGGACTTACTAATATCTAATAATTAATGTATGTCCTTTATAACTAAAATACATTTACTGTTAGTAAGAAACCAGCAAATGTTATTAGCATGTAAATGTTGCCTAATCTCCACGTCCAATACTTTTTCAAGTACTTTGGAAAGTACAGGCAATACGTTTATTGGCCGAAGATCCCCAAGAGATTGCAAATTCATAGTGTTAGGTAATGGAACCACATGAGCGTATTTCCACAATGTGGGAAAAAACTGAATGAATAATACAGTAATTAACTATATGTGTAAGTATTGGTAGCAAATGCGGCAAACACAAACGTATAATGTATGCGCTCAATTGGTCATTCCCAATGGACTTGGTTTTAATCGAAAGCAATAATTTTTCTACCATTAATTTGTGAGTCGTCCTCACTCAATGTGCTGATTTGTATTATAGAAAAATAATAATAGCTAAAAAGTAAATAGCTAAAAAAAATAGTCAAGTTCAAAATGTATATATCTTTAATTTTACACAAATCTGAAAAAAAACTTACCGGTTATCGTGACTAATCGAAACAGTCCAGCCGATAATTTTCCAGATCATAAGTAAAGCATTAAAACATTAACATCGTCGACCCACATACATCAAATATCGCCGTTGAGGGATTCCATACCCTGAAAATCACTACTTACTACTTTTCTTAGATTGAATCACTCCATAAACTTGCAAAGTTTCCTGTGAGTTCGAATTTTCCAGTTTCCGTACGTTCTCTTGTTAGTGGGGCGAAACTTTCAATTTTTCTTAGCGCAAATGATACGCCATCAATCGTAGTGAAGTGAGCTGCACATCTCGCCCGCCATCTTTCGCTGGCGCCTTTTCACAACAACGCAGGCTCTACCCGTTGACACGTCGATCTAAGCGATAACGTTTATCGCCGTCTATCGGAGCGTACATGCTTAACACGCCGGAATATCTGTGTCCATAACAGCTTTCTGGAACGCGTCCAAAATGCATTGAACGTGTGGTTGAGGCGTATTGATATCTTGCTAATATTCATTCGTCGCATATGCTTCGTTATATGTGCACGTGAATGTTATAAGAGGCAGCAGAATTTACTCAACCTTCAGTGCCAAGTTATATCACGGTATAAAGAGGTAGGGCATAACTGTCGGCATCCTTGATGTTTTGTAGACACCCTTTCGTGACCTCCAAATGAATAGTCGGGAATATAGTTTAAAATAAGAATTTTAAGAAAATACGATTTTAAACTGAAGTACTATTTTGATTATATCAAGTTACAAGATTCTATCTGCAGTATAGATGGTGCTGAGCTAGTTGTCATTAAGAGTAATAGTAGTCGTAAGTTTAACAGTTGGTACTGTAGGTGTAGCAGCCATTAGCGTTAGTGTAATAGTGTGATAACAGGCGCTTTGTATCTTGTATTAATAGTAAATTAAAATAAGACTTTAAACTGAATAGTAGTATTATTGAAAGCCACGATACTACAAATTGGCGACGAGGATTAAAAGAAGAAAGTAGTCAAATTCAAGTTGGGAAAGACACCATGGACGTTTGAAAAAAAGTATAATGAAGGCGGTAAACACAGTAAGGTTAAAGTGGGAAAATGAGCAAAGTAGGGAGCATCGGGGAACTCAAGGTAGGAGAAGATACAGAAATTTATTGCGAGCAATTGGAGCAATACATGGTGGCAAATGATTAGATTAGGATTGGGGTGGCCTATGGCTCTGTTTCATCGCGACCTTTTCAGATCTATTGTGATCCCCTTTTTCCTAGAGGACGCTCTCTAATTTTGCCCTCTTAATTAGGCCTATCTTACCAGTAGCTGCAGGTTGTCATCTCCCAGGCCTATGTTGTACACATGCCTATTCAGTCTACAGCGACCAGTCAGCAGACCTACAATCATTTTGACAGTCTTCCTTTCTTTATTCAGCAGATCTCTCGTGAATTCAGGCCTCTGCTCCTTTAGGAACTCTTTTGCCCGTCTTTGTCCCCGTGATTTTTGCCACCACTCCCTGGACTGATTATGCATCCACTCATTGATGGATTCTTTAATTTGCGATTTGGGAGTGCCGAAAGAGGGGCCGGCTCCAATGAATGGCCTTGACGAACCTCGCCTGGCCAACTCGTCCGCCGCCTCATTTCCTCTCACGCCCGAGTGGCTAGGGACCCAGGCCAGGGTTAGTTTCCTTTGGGTGCCCACCTCATTTAGGGCGCTTACATAGTCCCAAATCGACTTAGAGTCCACGCTTATGGAGCTGATCGCTTTAAATGTGGATTGACTGTCAGAGAAGATTTTACCTGGCTCGGGGACATCTTTCTATCTTTCGGACACAGTGATGGATTGCAGCAACCTCAGCTTGGAACACAGTCGCGGCTTTGCGGAAGCTCACCGAAAGAGCCTTTTTAGGCTTCCAAAATAAAATAAAATATCTTAAATCTTACACTCTACCTGTCAATATGGGGTACGCAGGGATCAGTTCTGGGACCTGTTCTTTTTAGTCTATATATTAATGATGCAGTACTTTTTCTACCTGAAACGTATTTAACCATTTATGCCGATGACGTAGCTCTCTTGACAACTAACGACGATACTGAATACATTGCTAATGCCTTATTGTGTACTCTGTGGGATTGGTTTGCTAGTAACAAGCTGTCATTAAGTTTAGAAAAGACTAAATACATGGTCTTTAATACGAGTTCATAGATAATGTACAATTACAGAAAGCTCAATCCACTAAGTTCTTAGGCGTTACTTTTGGAGACAATTCTGTGTGGAGCGAACATTGTCAAGGCTTAGCTAGTAAATTACATAGTAAATGCTACGTATTTCGTTGTTTGCGTGTGCGAATAACCGTGGAGTGTCTAGTCGCGTTATATTATGCAGAAATACATTCTCGCCTAGGATACGGAATTTTGTTATGGGGGTCCTCAGCGGCTGCCAGAAAGGTGTTCTTGGGTCAAAAAGCAATACTTAGATCTTTAACGGGTGCTCATTTCAGTGAATCATATAGACCACCTTTTCAGAAATTTAAAATACTGTGGTTAGCGTGTATCTATATAATGGAGGCCGCAGTTTATATATTTACTGACAGAGACGGTTTTAGATTAAATTCAGAATATTACCATCATTTTACAAGAAATAGAGAACAACTACATACAGCAGGATGTACACTTTCTGTTACGAGCTTAGGTTTAAAGAATATGGGTATTAAAATCTATAATACCCGCTGAAATTAAAGAACAAAGCTCACTTCGTAACTTTCGTAACAAGATTAGGTGGTTTCTTTTGTGTCAGAACTTTTACGATTTATCAGAATTTTTTGCACTGGGCACTTCATGATTGTTTTTTACAACTTTGAGTTTCACCCGTGTCTTGTTTTCTTAGTAATTCTATTTAATTTGTATTAAGACTTACAATTTTGGTTAACTTAGTTTATAAATTGCATTTAGTTTTATTTTATTTTAAATTGATTATTTTTATGTTTCTTTCTTAATTTACCTGATCTTTGTGACTGGTTATATACACTCTGTGTCCGCTAACCAAATAAATTATTCTATTCTATTCTATATTTTAGTACTTCAGACTATATCACAGTTAGAAAGCTTACTTTACTCACTTTTACTGCGTAGCGCATTAATAACGAATAACTATTTAATTGTACTTATTAAAAAATATAGTTGTCATTAATATAAAATAGGCACTCTAAATATATTGTTCATTTGGGTCACTTTTCTTAGTACATGAATTTGCCTGGTTAGGTATATTCCCTCACTGTTCCTTGTGTTTTTCTTTGAGCCAACTCTTTAGCTGCTCTCCTACTGTATTTTTGAACACTCCTACAATAGATTCTGAGCCTATTAATGAAGCCGATGATCCCTTTTTTCTAACTCACCGGCTTTCCCGTTTTCTTCGAAGTTGCTGTGATCTGTCAGAATATTAATGTTATGTATTTAACAATAATACACGTGGGTTATTTACTTTAACTGTTTATTTATATCGTGTGAACACTACATTACTTTATTAGAACACATCCTTACACTTCTAGTTGTCTACTCTATGTCCCTCATATCTGGTCTGCCTAGTATAACTTACATAGTCATTTGCTATACATAACATCCCTCCCCGTTTAGTTAACTATTATAAATTCAATCGCTCTGGGGTTTAATCCTTCTGCCACTCTTACGCACTTGAGGAACCTCGGAATCAGGTATGGGAGCTAAGGATTTGGGACTTGGGGCGTAATTTCCTGATTTGCGGTATTAGGCATTTCCGTAGACGTTTCGGATTGGTTCTTTTCCTTAATCGTTTCTTCATGGGTCTTTTCATTATTTGGTTTCATCTCCGTTGTTACTGTTGGCATTGATATGACTGGAGTAACTGCTGTAACTGACTTATTCGCCTTTATGTTCTCCGCATGGACGTATCTTATTTCTCCCTCAGTGTATACTAAATAGGTATACGGGCTTACCATCTTGGCGATCTTCCCTTTAATCCATTTATTTACTCCATTTCTTTTATTGAAAACCCATATGATTTGTCCCTCTATATACCTATTCCTGCTTCTTTTCTGATCATAGTCTTTCCTCTCTTCATTTTCTATCTCTCTCCGTTCTCTTTTACAGTTCCCAGTGGGTCTTGCTATGTCTAGTTTGGTTTTTGGGATACGTCGGAACATTAATTCCGCCGGGCTGATTCCAGTAACAGAATTAGGGGTTATTCGGTATTTTAATAGGAAGTTCTGGATATAGTGATTTAGGACTATTTTCCCGTTCTTATCATCTCTCATTTGTTTGAGGATTCCTTTTTTAAAGGTATGGACTTGTTTTTCTACGGTTCCGTTGGATCGTGGGTGTAACGGCGGAGTTAAAGTACATTTAATTATGCGCAGAATTTTCGATATATTTCGCCATTGAAGGGTGGGCCATTATCGGATACAATTTTGTCAGGTAGTCCGAATATTGCAAAATTAGTTCTCAATTTATCTATTGTTTCCTGCGAGTTAGTACTTCTTGTTTCGTAAACATCCATCCATCGGCTATAACTATCTATTATGATTCAAAAATATTTTTGAAAAATTTGGAGAAAATCAATATGTAACCGGCTCCAGACTTTATGTGATTTTGTCCACATAGTGAATGTAATCTCTTTAGCTTTTGGTTGGTAAATATTACATATCTCGCAACTATTGACAAAGTCCTCGATGTCCGCGTCTATTCCTGGCCACCAATAATAACTCCTTGTTAACATCTTCATTCTTACGATTCCTATATGGCCTTCATGTAGCATTTGAAGAACAACTGTGCGTAGTTGATATGGTATAACTACTCGATTAGTCCAAAGGAGACAACCACCTTCTGTGGATAACTCATTTCTCCGCGTATAATAGTTCTTAAGATTCACATCTTTATCAGTTCCAGTTGGCCATCCCCTTCTTGTATAGTCAAGAATTTTACATAAAGTTTGATCTTTTAATGTGTTGCTAGCAACTATATCGGCCGTTAGAGGTGATGTATCCATCTCGATGACAGCATGGACCTCCGTTGACTCTGGTAACGGCAATCTCGATAATGCGTCTGCATTACCTAAATATTTACCCGGTCTGTATTTTATAGTATAGCGGTATGTTGACAATATTATTGCCCACCGTTGCACTCTTGATGCTGCTTGAACAGGGATCTTTTTTTTCTCACCTAGAATGTATTCAAGAGGTTTATGGTCCGTATAAATTGTAAAAGATCTACCATATATAAATTTGTGAAAAAACGCTTCAGTGCGAAGATGATGGCCAAGGCTTCCCGTTCAATCTGGGCATAATTTTTCTCAGCATTCGTAAACGTAGAAGATGCAAACATGATCGGGCGTTCATCCCCATTGATTATGTGACTCAATACCGCGCCACAAGCATACGGAGACGCATCCGTGGAAATCACAATCTCTTCATCAGGATTATAGTGTACTAGCAATGAACTTTGTACTAATGCTCTTTTGCTCTTTTCAAAAGCTTCCTTGCATTCATTAGTCCACTCAAATTGTACATCTTTCCTTTCTAAGTTATATAACGGTTTCAATAAATCAGAAGACATGGGTATAAATTTATTATAGTAATTTAATAATCCTAAATATGACCGTAGTTGCGTTAAATTGGTCGGTGTTGGTGCATCTTGTATTGCTTTAATCTTAGTACTTGATGGCTTAATTCCTTCTCTTGATAGTCGGAATCCCAAAAATTCTACTTCTGTTTTATTAAAATACATTTCTCAAAGTTTACTTTTACGTTAAATTTCTTTAGTCTTTCTAACACTACAATAACATTGTTCTCACATTCCTGTTGGTCTTTACCACTTACGATAATATCGTCTAAATAACATGCGCATTGAGGTAAATCTACAAGAATTTGTTCCATGATTCGTTGGAATAATGCTGGTGCACTAGCAACCCCAAATGGTAAACGTTTATACCTATACAAGCCTTTATGGGTATTTACAGTGACCAATTTTGACTTTCTTCAGTTAACTCACATTGTAAATAAGCTTTCGATAGATCTAATATTGAAAAATATCTACCTTTTGACACTTTATAGATAACCTCTTCTACCAGCGGTAATGGGTACTGATCCACCTTCAAACAAGGATTCAGCGTTACTTTAAAATCGCCACATATACGAATTCCTCCATTCTTCTTCTTCACGGTAACAATTGAACTGCCCCATTCGCTGTAGGTAACCCTTTCAACTACTCCTGTCCTCTCCATTTCATTCAGCTCCTTTTCGACTTAATTACGTAAAGCATAAGGAATTGGATAAGGACGGTGAAACACAGGTGTTGATTCCTCTTTTAAACATAAATTTACTTTAAATTTACTAATTACTTGAGAGTGATCTTTGTTGAAAACAACACTAAATTTCTTTTCTAAACTTTTAGCAAAATGATTTATATTTTCATTACATGCATCTACCTTACTAACACAAGCTGTATTTTTGAAAACATTTTTCCACTTTGGGATAAGAGTATCTAACCAGTTACGACCTAATAACAAAATGTCACGATTATTATTAACAATATAGAGTGGTAATCTATTACATTGTTTATTGAATTGAACCTTTACCATAGCTAAACCAACTAAATCCAATTTATTACCTGCCACCGTTACTAATTTAGTATCATTAACATCTAGTTTTATTTTACTGAAATATTTCTCAAATAACTGTTTACTTAAAATACTTACAGCACTACCTGTATCTACTTCAAAACTTAACTTCTTATTTTCTATTATTAATTCTAAACATAATGACTTATAAATACTGTGTACATCAAATTCAATCTTCCCTACCACTTCCTCTTCGGTTCCGCTTCCTTCAGCCTCCACACTTTCTGATTGTGTATCTACACCATGCACTTTCTTTTTGCTGAAACAATATTTTTGCTATGTGTCCTGTCTTATTACAATTGTAACATTTCCAGTTTTTAGCCGGACAATCTGCTCCATGACTTCGACCACATCGAGTACACTTGCTACCTTTGTAGTTAATCTTACCACCTCCCTTTCGTGGACCATTTACTTTGCCACTGACTTTATTTACATCTTGCCCCACAAATTCTTTACATTCTACCTGTACAGCTTCTACGGCTAAAGCTATTCTACAGGCATCATTGAACGATAAATTACGTTCGGCCAACAGTTTCCTTTGAATACTAGGGTCTGTTAATCCACACACAAACTTGTCTCTAAGCGCTCTGTCCAGAAATGTACCAAATTCACAGTATTTAGCTAAACTTTTTAAGTTTATGATATATTCAGAGATCGACTTTTCGCCCTGATTAGTCTGATAAAATTTAAAACTCTCAGCGATAATTAATTTCTTGGGTGCCATACATCCGTTTAGAATGTTTTTTAACTCATTATATGTTTTACTTTTAGGCAATTCCGGTGCTAGCAAATCTTTTAACATTTGATATGCTTCCCCTCCAATTAAGGTACAAAAGAGTGCTACCTTTTTATCCTGATCGACAACATTACATTCAAACAGATAGTCCATCCTTTCCATATACGTTTCACAGTCAGAGTTTGACGTAAGATGTTCTATACTGCCGATTAACGCCATGTACACACTACTTTTTCCTTAGTTTTCTACGCCTTTCTTCCACTGATACACACGATGTCCACTCGTCGCCAATTTATGTTATGTATTTAACAATAATACACGTGGGTTATTTACTTTAACTGTTTATTTATATCGTGTGAACACTACATTACTTTATTAGAACACATCCTTACACTCCTAGTTGTCTACTCTATGTCCCTCATATCTGGTCTGCCTAGTATAACTTACATCAGATAGAATAGTCATTTGCTATACATAACAATTAAGCGGTTCAATATATTCTCAAATGAGTCTTGATTGCATCTTGGGGTTTATTAGTGCCCTATCTCTTAGCTATCAGTTGCGGTGCAGATCCGTATGTTTTTATGTTTTTTCATTGATTTCCATTGTATAATGTAACATTGCGGATGCACTGAACCAAAAATGGGTCCTGAAACAATGAAAGAAATTCATATGAAATAATGCATTCAAATTGGTCTTTAGCATCCTTCATACTTTCATCAGTATTGCCTCTCAAGTATTATTCTCGATTTCCCCCTCCTCCAGAGATACCAGAGTTGCCACTCACCAAACTCTCACACAGTCAGCAAGCGCGGCGTAAGTCAGTAATTCAATCATTGCCGTACACCTTTCATTAAGGTATGCTATCAGTTCGTTTTTGCAATAAATTGCAAACCATTGAACTAACGAAGAAGGTATTATTTAATACTTTATTGTGTTCATATCGTGAATAATTTTATGAAAATTGTAGGTAAAAATAACAATGTACATTCGTTCATATTCATATTATTGACAAAATTATTTATTGAACGTATGAAAATATAGTTACCATAACAAATATCCATGGACTAACGTATGTAAAATAATTAGTTATAAGAATGAAAACTAATTTATTTCAATATTAATAAATCTTGTTGTTACTTAATCAAAGATTGTAAATAATATTTTATTATAACAACGACACATCACGTTATGACGATGAAAATTCCCTCAATGACTGTAGATTATTGAAATCATGTCCAGTATTCTTCTCAGTGTGGCTCTGCCTAAAAGACTTTGGTATATTTTCCAAGTGAAAGAGTGATTGTTGTGTGATCTGGGATTTTCACCTCAAATTTTCTGTTAAAAGCAGATATGTCGAAATCATGTGGCCTGACTTCATTCCCAAAAAGTTGCCTTCCGTACACTGGATGATAATATGGTATTCCAACCCTGAATATCTTTAAACTCGGTAGTTCTTACAATCTGAGAAGGCTCATATATACCTCTACCATTATCACCAACCGGAGAGGGGACAGGTCTAGGAGCATCACATTGTGACTGTAGGAGTAGTCCTCATTGCGCATTATTTATAAACACACAAGCCTCTGTTACTTGCTAAGCTCAGTTAGGTATAGCAGTTTATTGCTGTGTCTTTGTCCACCCCACTAGAAATGCATAAGTTTCCACCGGTCTTGCCACCATTTTGTATAATAAAAACAAAAAAGTCACATTTAATTTTATTGAAGCTGCCAAACACTAATTTTCTTTTGTTTTGTATGAATATGTGTAATGTAAATTGGAAATGATAAAAAAAATTAAATAAAAAAATCACAATACCCGGTTTTGCTTTAAAATTTTCGATTTACTTTCATTTTTACCCTTTACTTAACTTTTTAGCTAATAGCATAGAATGCGTTCTGACTAATGATAAAATCAACTATGAATTTACTTTGTTTAATTATTTCAGTAGTAACTAGTTGCGTAAAACTTTGCGTTTCCATATATGCGCAAGAAATGGGACCACTTCTATATACTTTACCATCATGCGTCTTATTGCTAAAGTACTGTATAACAAATGCATCAAAGAGATTCGAATATGTGTCCACTCGACGTTTGTAAACTGGATTTACTTTGCTAAAGGATGGAACATCAAAAAGAATCAGTGTACGTGCAGAGACGGCAAAAAGGAATAAACCGAACGATTCAATTTAAACGTATGTACCGACCTGCATCTGCTGACTCTTATATGGATGTGTATGTGAGAACGTGGATAAGCTGCTGGAGTAAGTAAATAGGGCAGTGGGGAAAGTATGACTCCACATTTAAATGCATATCTTGTGTTACTCTTCAGGTAGCTGTCCTCTTTTATGCTTTCTGAACCTAACAATTTTCTTTTTGACAAGAAAAAGAAAAATAAACTTGGTAATACGAATGCAGGCAAATATTTAGTGTACTAAATGTAAAAATACGTGATCAAAAATAAAAAAAAAAAACATTTTGTCTCATCATGTGACATGGGGTAGCAGAGACAATAATTCTAGAGGTAAGTCTCTATTTGAGTATTTGTGTATTACTGTACTTGACTGCCTGAACCGTTGCGACAAACCAACCTTTAGAACATCGAAAGGGGAATCAGAAATGGATATAACTCTCTGCGCACTAGGGGTGCTGGAAACCATCAGGAATTGGCATGTATCAGATGATCCATCTTTATCTGATCATGCGTGTATATCCTATGAAATTTCTAACTACGTAACGGAGCTGAAAATGTACAGGGATCCCAGAAGGGTTAATAGGAGTCCTACAGGGAAGATCTCTCTGCAGCAGCCCGTAACTATCCCGTAAGGATCAGGAATAGCGAGGAACTAGAATTGGTCCTTGTATGGTTGCAAGGGACTATTTTCTCGCGTTATGAAAACAACTGTCCACTAAGGGAGCGTCGCTCGCCAAGACAGGCTGCTTGGTGGAGTAAAGAGCTAAACACTCTCAGAAGAGAAACACGCCAGTTATTTAACAAGGCGAAAAGAACGGGATATTGGGAAGCTTACAAGGCTAAACTAAATACCTATAACAAAAGAATCAAAGAATCAAAGAAGAAGGCGTGAAGAAGCGTCTGTGAGGGCATAGAAGGTGTCGCTGACATGGTCAATTCTGTAAAACGACTCTTCTAATACACTCAGGTCCATTCAGTTGCCGAACAACAGATTCACATCTACTGCGGAGGAGACTCTCGAGTACCTTCTCAGCGTGCATTTTTCCGGCTCGGAAGGAAAACTTCGGTAAAACAGACCAATTAGTCGTCTCAAGGAAGGTGTCTAATCAAACGATATATTCAAACCTCATTGGCAGTTGAATCCTTTGAACCGTGTAAATCTTCGAGACCAGATGGAGTGTTTCCAAGATTGCTGCAAGAGGCAATTGGAGACATCACGGGGCTTCTATTGGAGATATTTAGAGCTAGCCAAGCCTTGGGTTACATTCCTTAAATACTAGGGTTGTGTTCATTCCGAAACCGGGAAAGGACACATGCTACCATCGCAAATCATTTAGACCAATTAATCTTACTTCTTTCATGGCGAAGACTATGGAAAAAATTATACACCTTAATATTACAGGAGCACTTGTTAGATCTTCTCTGCATTCCCTGCAATAGACATAGCAGATGAGCAAATCAGGAGAGGCGGCCCTGTATAGTTTGGTGGGAGGGCTAGAAAGGTGCCCATCAAAAGGAAGTTGCCCTTGCAGTGTTTTTAGACATAGAGGGCGCCTTTGATAACACATCAACGCCCTCGATGGAACATTAGTCACACGACCAGCAGATGGGTTGACTACATGCTGAGGAGTGGAGTGGTCCATGATCAAATGCTAGATAAAAGCATCGCCATGAGGACGATTAGAGAGTGCCCTCAAGGGGGAGCACTGCGTGTGTGGATTGTCTGATACTCTAGTCTTAAAGAGGAATACGGAAGCAGGGGTTCGCTGATGATATTATCATAGGAGCTGAAGGGAAGTTTCCGGGCGTAGTGGCAGGCATCATCGTAATGCACTACGATTGGTGGAGGAATGTTGCTTTTCGCAAGGACTCTCAGTTAAGCCACAAAAACCAAAGTTGGTTGCTTTCATCAACATGAGGAAACTCAATGACCTAGGCGGCATTAGACTGTTTTGCCAGGAGCTGCAATTAACCAAAGAAGTCAAGTATCTGGGTGCTGCCCTCTATACGAAATTGAGCTGGAAAAATCACTAAGTTAAAACAACGACCAGGGCTACGCAACCATTCTGGCGCTGTAGTCTTATTTGAATGTCCACTCACTGGTGAGTGGCGGTCGCGTACTTAGGTTAGGGCATTAGCTAGGGGGTTAAATTGGCCGCGACGCGAAACAGATATTAGAGATAATGAGTCGATCCAATGGTGGGAATTTTTTAGCAATGTTGCTAAAGAACTAGATAGGCTACGGCATGATATTTAGATAGTTAGTAGGGTAGCACGCTTATAAATGAATATTTTATGCTCTTTAGTGGTCGGAATTGGTGTTAAACTACAAATATTCAAAATATAAATCTTTATTTAATTACTCTTGGTTAGAATAATTAGGATTAAGTTATTATTAAGTATTAGAATAGGTACTGCTGTTGTTTTGTTTGTTTTTTAGGTCATCATCTTTCCTGTTCCACTTCTGAATGTGTGAAAAAGGGAGCAGCTACGCGAGAACGGCAAGGCTGTCGGAATTTGAGGAGACGTGGAGGTTGCTTCTTCGGCATAAAGAAGGATAATAATAATTTGCGGCTATCAGTAATAAGGTCTGGAACTTCTTCCCAGATCCTCCCAGAGTAAGGTTTTTGCCATGGTTTTCCCTTACTCCGTGGCCATTGATTTTATATAAGTATATTACATATAATCAAAGTCCTTGGCAAATGCTGGGAGATAACGAAAGTCGTTCCTTGGGCTGACCGATTTACAGTAGACTTGCGATTGTGTAAACTAATCACATTTCACATATTTTATCATTTCTCAAAAGTAGTATTCATATGGTCGTGAGGTTACTGTATTATATTTTTGTTATTAAGAATCATAGAGAAGTTATTTAGTTAGAGTAGGATCATTTCAATTGTTATGGAACTCATATAGTACTTAGAATAGGTAGCCTCGTGTAGTACCTTTTTAGGTAGAGCACGGGGTTGGGATGATTTGTAATAATTTAGTTTTCATACATAAAGTGTAGGAGAGTTGCTGGTGAAACCTGGGGACTAAAGCCGAGGGTGATCCATTGGCTATATACTGCTGTGATAAGACCAGCGATAACATACGGGGCAGTAGTCTGGTGGAGAAGGATAGAAGTGTCCTCCGCGGTGGAGCTACTGCTATCCAGAGACAGGCATTACTGGGAATCACTGGTGCAATCAACAGCAAAGGGATCGCTTCTTTGGAGATCATTGTGGGCCTCCCAACTCTAGGGTTGGAGGGCACACTGATACTACGGGTACGATACTGGACGGGCGATAGCTGCAAATGCCCACGGACGGTATGATACTCTAGATTATCTTCACTGAAAAGGTGAGAATCTCCATACCAAACAGAGATCAGGCACGTGACATCACTGTTCTTGATGAGTAATTCACGGACGAATCCAAATCCAGCCAGGGCACAGGAGCCGGTATTCGTGGACCAAACCCTAATCAAATGATATCCATAAATCCAGGGAAGCATACAAGGGTCTTCCATATCTTTTTTCTATATCTGTTAGAAGAGATAGAAGTTTGATAACTTTTTTTCGCCAAAACTATTACTATAACTTTTTAGGGTTGATATTTTGCAGAAATATAATGACCATCCAGTGTATACGACATACAAGATTGAAATTACGCTCAAGGGCATTTCTTATTATACTTTCCCATCTACGGCCTTTAGAATTGTTGATCTAAAAGTGTTTTTTGCTGAAATTCACGTTCTGTATCTTAGTTCAGTTCCCTTCAAAATATAACCGTGTCATTTATAAATGTAACTCTCTTCAATTCTTACATCACATTGCGCGGTTTCGCTAAGCAGGCGAAGTTTTCAGAATTGATTTCCTCATATACGTGACCTTATATTTCACCGGAACATTCAACGCTCCGCGGCACCGCCAAGGCGACTAAATGCTCCGCGAATTCAAATCAAGTTAGGTGCAGTGCCTGCTCCGACAACCGTAATTCAAAACGGCGCACAACAAGCGAGCGCAAATTGGACGCGGCGTCGAGGGCATTCCCGAATTAAAAAAGAAATAGAAAACCCGATGTAGATTTTCGATCGTTATGAAAAATTTTCACCTTCCCACTGCGTCTCACCTGGTCGTTTCACCTCGTTTCTTTCTGAATAAGCGGAACGCCCGAGAGAGAGTCGAAGAGCTGAGTTTTTCCAATCGTTCGCCGTTTGGCGGAGGCGCCTACACATCCCGGGTAATCGTAAATTGTTACACCTCGGGCGGCCGCCTTCCCTCCCCGACCGTACGCCGTTTATATTTCCTTCTCTGTCATTTGCCGAGTATTGTGTTCCGCTAATTCTCTGGAGGACTTCGCGCGCTATGCGGCTAGGCCTTTGAGACTACTCTTTCGATATTAGCTCGTTTCTTATTCGTTTTTTGGCTCGCGTTATGCGAGGTTGGTATTTATTCCTACGTATATTTATCGATGTAGCTTCGCGGCGCTGTAGAGTAAATCTGTATATTCTACATAAATATGACGGTGTGCAGGATAATAGCAGCGCTCTGGGGATGTAAATGTGTTTACGATGCATGTCTGTATGAATTCGCCAAAGGCATGAATCGAGATTTAAAGCGCATATGTTTAAAGTAACAAGAAATAACAATGGCATACAAGCGTCAAAGTAAATTAAGGAAAAAATATAAGTACGTTTTTCCTAAATATCTTTCTATTTAGCAACATTTCACTAAACAAGTGTTAATAAATCAAAAGCTGCACTAACCGAAAATAAAAATGGTTGAATGAAAAAAATGCATCAATCATATCTCATTTAACGATACGATTGTCGTTGTAGAATGAAGCGGTAACATTGTCAAGAGATAGGAAGAGAACAATAAAAGATCCTTAATGTACGCTAAAACATCCCTTTTATACCATTTTGTAGAAGAATAGTGCATATATTATGCCGTCGCGTCGATTGGTTATTAATGTTAAAAAATATGTAATTTATTTTTGGACGTTTCGCCGATCCGACCTGCGGATCTTAATTTCGATGATTTGATGACCTGCAAACTTCTCCCTCTCTCTAGACGTTGTATATAATACCATTAGAAAACATAAAAACAAAATAAAAATTAGAAATGCGAGTACTTTAGAAATTAATGACAGGAAGAATAAGAAATATGTTAAATTACCATTTTATCCAAGTTATGCGAAAGGTCTACAAAAAAATTTCTCTAAATTCAATCTAGCATAGTAAAAGTATAGTCTTAAAAATATTTTACGTAACCTTAAAAATCTAGTAGATAATTTGGACAAATCAGGTATTTATAAAATATCTTGTAAAGATTGTGATCATGTATATATTGGGCAAACTAAAAGATCAATTAAAACGCGTTATAAGGAGCATTTGGCTCATCTTAAAATTAGAAGGTTTGACAAATCTAGTGTAGCCCTACATATGCTTAAAGAAAACCATAAAGTTGACAATGTAAAATTAGTTAAAACTAGTAGTTAAAACACGTAGTCAACTACGTGCAATTAAATTGTTATGAGGGTACGGAAATATATAAAAACAAACATATTTTAATGAACTCAGATTTAGGACCCTTAAATTCTTGTCTTTATAGTTTATTAAGTAGAAGTAGTATCAGACGGAGTTAGGATTAGTGACTAGTTAAGCATGACGGCAGTCAGCCATGACCGTGATCATTGTAGCATGACCTTTTTTAGGTATAAATTTGGGTAGTTTTAGTGTAGTTATTCAGTTCAGTGTTTCTGCTGATGATGATAGCTTTGCTATCGAAACGTACGTTCAGTTTAGTGCAATTTGTGGTGAGGAGTCTAGGAGAAGTTTGCAGCGTTACCAATACCGCCCTTCCCATTCTTAAATCTTGTGCTACAATGCGCTAGCAAACAGTTCCCTTTTAATATCCTGGAGGCCGCTGGCGCCTTATAGGTGCCATTTAGTGTGTAATCTCCTTTGCTACTAGGGAAGCGCACCCGCTCCAGAGTTAATCTCTACCGTTATACCATGGCCATCCCCGCAGTTGCTCATAAACAGAGTTCGATATACCGTACGGAAACGTCTCCTTGCTATCATAGTCACACGTTCGTTCTTATGTGTAGGGCATGGATATGAAAAGATAATACGTGTTATTAGAAACAAACGAACATAGCTACAATATCATGATCCCCAACTATTGATACGAAAAAAAATCAACTTCAGTTCCTTGAATGAATGTTGGCAATTATTGCTTCATCGCACTGCAAACAAATGTGTCTAACCTCTAACCTTAAACACCTGTAATTCTAAATATGATGTAGGTTGGAATTTTATGAGTATTTCCCATTGTTTTTAATAGGTTTCTTATAAATTCCCACGTTTTCTCCACTATCATGACGATTTTTTCACTTTATCCGCTAATATTGCGCAGTTGCGCTTGCCGATGTTAAAACGCCGTCATCTTTGCTCTTCAAAACGTAAGTAATAAATTTTGATTTTTAACTAATTTACTAGATTTGATTCCAAGTTTTCATTGTGTAATTATAGATATGCCTGAGATTCACAGAAATTGCAAATTTTCTGGGTGTCGAAATATTGATAAGGTTAAAGAATTAATTCGTTTTCGTGATTTCTAATATATAAACCAACACTGAAAACTTGGAAGGATATTATATAATACCACAGAGGTAGAAAATTTTCGAATATGCTTAAGGTATTTTGATAGTTCAGATTACAATAATTATTACTTAAAGACATATTTTAAGTGCGATGTTATTTTTTGTGCAATTTCTTTAATAATGTTAACGATAATTATCTCCATTACCACTTAATTTTGAGAATTAATCAGGTAATTTGTAATTTGCTTCTTTTAAAACAAGATAGTAACAATTTAATTTCAAATTCAGGTCATTTACCAATTTATTACGATTATCGTGTTCAATTTCATCTTTACCTTTAAACAATGACCTCTTCATCCCTTTCCTATCACTTACACAAAATAAAGAGCTGTTCACTAATCTGTTCCAGGTTTGCTCAAACATTCTTTTTAGGTTATCAAGAAATGTCTTCGTGTATGTATCTATAAATACATACAACAAAAGGCAGTTTCCTCCAACAAATTCTTATTATAAATGGATGCTAATGTTTATCATTAGTATTCAACCTTTTTTTGACAGGAATTTTTCAGAATTGTTTAAAAACTAACAAAGTGATTCCTGTTCAAAAAAAGAGTGGTATAGAGAAGCTAAGTAACTACAAACCAATTACACTTCAATCAATCCTATCAAAGATAATGGAAAAGTTCATGGCAAAGAGACTGATATCCTTCCTAAACAATGCTGTAAACTTCTGCTAGACCCCTCACCACAAACTGCTTCCTAAACAAGCTTGACCTGATAAACCTTCAAAAGTATGGCTTTCGTACAGCTTTCTCAACCATAACGGCTCTTACTGGCATTCTAAATGAATTATATGAGAGGATTGATAATAGAGAGATTGTATTTACTACATTAGTAGATCTTACTAAAGCATTCGACAGCATAGACCATAATAAACTAGAAGAGAAAGTAGAAGATATTGGAGTTAGAGGAAACTGCAAGAGGTGGTTATTACCTTATACTACAAATCGACAGCAAGTAGTAAAACTTGATCGCATTTACTATAGCAAAGTCCGATTACGCGCTGGTGTGGCTCAAGGTTCTATATTGGGTCCACTATTGTTCACATTATACATGAATGACCTCAAGTTGAACGCTAAAAAAAAGGAAACTGGTAATGTATGCGGACAATATCACTATTGTCAACAGCCAATCAAATGTAACAGAACTGTCCCAGAGTTGCTCGATTCAAATAAACAATATAGGAAAGTGGTTCTCTAAAAATGACCTTTCTATGAATCCAGGTAAAACCAAAACAATGCAGTTTTCAACATCCAATATTCGAATAAACAAAAGCATACCTGTTAAAATGGGAGGTAAGTCTATTGAAGAAACAACGTCGGCAAAACTACTTGGTATTACTTTCGATCAGTCGCTAAACTGGGAAAATCACATAGATGTTAAATTGAAAAATTAGGAAATGTTACGAGGGTCAAATAAATTTTTACATCATAAATCATCGTGTCCTCGTAAGGCTAATTCTAGTGTACCGCACAATCGAATTCGAAAATTTTTGTCAACTTTTTCGTTGTTCTAATTTTACGTTTCTATAGGCTGAGTTTAATTGAGTTAAAATATTTAACTTACCAAGCACAGAAAAACTAAAGCTCGCCCATGTTAAATCTCCTCCTAATAAAACGCAAGGAAAAAAAAAAGCAACTGGCTTTGGGTCATAACGCAAATCCAATTATTTCTTAAGTAACTGTTTCTATTATTTTTTTTGTATTTTAGAAGCAGACGCATAAACCTTTTGAGTGAGCAATAAACAATAACGACGGCACGTGATGTTGTTGACCTGGCATTCACTAGCGTCTTTCCTATACTGATGATGCGCTAAGAATGCATCATGACTAACTACTGCGTGACTCGATCAACCAACGGACAGGGGGTCAAGATGCAGCTGACTCCATTTCAATTTAATTTTTGCCGTGTAGTCCGACAGAGGAAGTAAAATAACAAAAAAAAATAGACACACGCATACACGGCACAACACAGAAAAAAATAATAAACAATAAGGACTGCACGCGAAGTTGTTGATCTGGCACTCACTAGCATCTTTCCTATATGACTCCATTTCAATTTAATTTTTGCCGTGTAGTCCGACAGAGGAAGTAAGATAACAAAAAAAAATAGACACACGCATACACGGCACAACACAGAAAAAAAAAACAACAAACAATAACGACTGCACGCGAGGTTGTTGATCTGGCACTCACTAGTGTCTTTCCTGTACTGATGACGCGCTAAGAATAAATCATGACTAATTAGCGCGTGACTCAATCAACCAACGGTCAGCGGGTCAAGATGCGGGTGGCCCCACTTTAATGTAATTTTTGCTGTGTAGTCCGACCAAGGGGATGGTCCGACCACTCCCTCTTTCGCTAACTCTCCTTGGGGACCACCAAACGTCTAAAATTGGTCCCAATTTAGACGTGGCTAATCGCTCGCCGCTTGTCTGCATAAATAAATAATAATAATAATAATAATAATAATAATAACAAGAATAATAATAATAATATATATTTTCATGATAGTGTACATAAAAAAATACAGTATATGAAATCGTCCAATACAAAATATATGTAACTATATAAAAAAAGAAAAAACACATATGTTATGCCGATGTGGTATATGGAGTCTGTATTAGTCGGGAGGAGGGTAAGAG
The DNA here is from genome assembly GCA_004143645.1 of Protaetia brevitarsis. Taxonomy (NCBI): domain Eukaryota; kingdom Metazoa; phylum Arthropoda; class Insecta; order Coleoptera; family Scarabaeidae; genus Protaetia; species Protaetia brevitarsis. The sequence continues at coordinate 1,881,771 of RXPK01000047.1, forward strand.
AATACAGCGCATCCAGAATTGCGGTATTCGATTCGTTTACGGTATGCGGGGAAGGCGAGGCGTTACACGTATGCTTAATGATTCCGGTTCTTTAAATATGACGAATACTAGAACGTTACACAGTACTATCTTTTTCACAAAAATCATAAGTAAGTATAAAAAACCTTCATACCTGTACAATAAAATAAAATTCAGATACCAAACGCACACTGGTAATACTCGAGGTAATCAGTTTTTAACTATCCCTAAGCATAGAACCGAGATATTTAAACGTAGCTTCTCATACAATGTGGCTAAGTTACTAAATACTTATGTACTACCAACAATGAGCCATGGTCTGCACATACCTCGTATCAGATATAGCCTTTCGGAGTCACTTCGCTCCCTTCAAAGTTAAATTTCGCCTTCACCGATGTAGTTAATTATCTTTTTGTTTCATTTTTTGCCATATGTAATTATGTATTTATTATAAGTAGGTCATTGGGGATATGATATTGCATTTGTTTGTATTTGCTAGCTGTGCTTATGCACATGCCCACGAATGTTATGTTTTATATTGCTATTTTTGTTTTCTTACTTCTTTATTTTTTTTTGTTGTTGTTTCATTTGTTTATATTTTATATTCAATGAGGCTAAAGGAAGAACGCCAAATTCCATTAATATGGAAAGCGATTTAGTCTTTTTGGCAAGTTTTTTTTTTGCTAAATTGTTTTATTTTGTATATCATTACCAGCCAATAAATACTTTACATACATACATACATACATACATATGTATATGCAAAAAGATGAAAGCTGCGGAATATTGCAGAAGTAAAAAAAACTGGCATGAAATTACCATCGTCATTAGGCAAATACAAGGACATATACATTATCAGATGAAGTCAGTAAAAGGTGCCGGTCTACTCAAAGTCGTGTAAAATCCGCTTTGAAGAACTCATCTATGGTGTAAATCGATTTGGAGTGGAGAAAACCAGTCATCTTCCTTTTAAAACGTTTCGAGTCCATGTTCTTGACGTAGCTGGGCAGACAGTTGTATAATTTTATAGCGGTATAGTTGGTGCTGGTCTGTGTGCGATTTATGCGATGGTGAGGAATAACGTAGTGGGTTTTATTACGGGTGTTGTATCATGATAGTTGCTATGGGTGGGGATGTTATTTGATTTATGGAGGTGCAGCAGACAGGTGAGTATGTAGCATGAGGGTAAGGTAAGTATTTTAAGTTTTAAAAATAGTTCTCTGCAACTAGTGCTTGCACTTACACCCACGATAGCTCTAACAGCTTCTTTTTATTGCAGGAAAACCCTCCTCGATGCGACAGATCCCCCAACAGCAGAATACCATAAGTCGCCTTAGCATGAAAAACCCCAAAGTAAGCATGGCGAGCAGCATCTTCTCCGGCTACTTTTTTTACTCTTCGGATAGCATAGATGGATTTTGCTAGTTGAGATTGCAGTGTACATACATGTTCTTTAAAAGACGTTCCGCTATCGAATATAACGCCAAGAAACTTAATAGAATCTCCCTGGTTGTTAGCTGGTGAGAAATGTAGCGTTTGTGTTTTTTGCATATTTAGTTGCAGTTTGTTTGAACTAAATGACTCACTAGCGCTCTCCAATGCCTCTCCCGGGGTAATCAATGCGGACTCACGTATCAGTAAAAAAGTATCGTCTGCATACATTATGGTTTTTGAGCATGACATATTTGATGGTAAGTCATTAGTGTAAATTATGAAGAGTAGAGGTCCCAAGATAGACCTCTGCGGAACACCTCTGTTTATGATGTTTACTTTGGACGTACTCCCCTCCAATACACCTGCTCTGACCTATCCTTCAAATAGCTTCTTATCAGTTGAAGCGGTGTTCCTCTAACTGCATAAAATTCTAGTTTAGATAGTAGAGCATCATGGTCGACACAATCGAAGGCCTTTGACAGGTCACAGCATAGTAATTTAATGTTATCCTTATCATCCAACGCATCGGTCACCGACTCCATCAATTCAAGCATGGCAGTAATAGTTTATTTCTCCTTATAAATACAAAGCGTGTTTCGTCACATCAAATTATGGGAGTCGCAACGTTCTTTCTGTACTTAAGTATGTGTGTGTGTACGTGTATTTATCGGTATTTTTAAAGAAAATAATAGTATATTAAAGTACGAGTTTCATAAGGCATGATTTTGTCGCACGAGTTCAAGTTTAGAAAACGAGCCGCAGGCGAGTTTTCTAATGAACGAGTGCGACAAAAAGCCTTATGAAACGAGTCCTTTATACTATTTTTTCTATTTGCTATTATAATTGATAATAAATACTTAATAAAAATCTCATTAAAATGTTGAGTTTTATTTTATATGAAGTTGGTCACATTGACATACGATTGACATTTGACGAATTCAAAATTCAAATTCGGCTATTTAAATTGTTTAAACAATATATTTCATAATATAGTCTCTGAAACTGTAAAAATGAGTGATACTGAGACAAATTATCTTGTACGCCACCACAACTGCGTGAAATGCGGATAACGCCGTCATAAATTTATTACGAAAAAATCAAAAGCAGTATATGAAAATATGCTACCATCAATTTGAACTATGGGCTGTACAGAATAATGTCAACACAATATCTGAAAACATTTTATTGCATATTTTTGAATTACAAGGTAAAAATAAGAAATCTTCTACCTTATGGTCTATGTATTCCATGCTTCGTTCTTGCTTTTCCATTTATAAAAAATACAGACATATCAAAATATATATTACAAGCCTGTTTAAAACGATTCTCTGAGGGATTACGAGGCTAAGAAATCTAAAATTTGTATGCATTGAAGATATTAATAAATTTATAGAAGAAGGTTCTGACGCATTGTATTTAGCAATAAAGGTACGATATTATTTGCAAAATGTAATTTTTTATGTAATGGATTTAATTTTGATCGTTTTAAATAATGGGTTACACAGGTGCCTGTAGACGAGATGAATTACACAAATATGTCCATACATGATTTAGAATTTAAGAGTGATATTATTTTGGTGACAGTACCTAAAACAAAAAATAATATCGTAAGAGTTTTTGCAATTACGGATGAAAGATGGATTACTTTAATTAAAAAATATGTCGCCCTGCGACCAAAAAATATTAATCATTCAAGACTCTTCCTTACATATCGCAATGGTTATTAGTATATCGTGCCCGATTGGAATTAATACGATTTGGCAAAATGCCTAAATTAATAGCTGATTTTCTAAATTGCCCAATTCAGAGTTTTATACTGGACATTGCTTCAGACGTTCTAGTGCTTACACACTTAGCAGACGCAGGCAGTGATTTGCTGACTATAAAACGTCCATGGGGATGGAAGTCATCTGCGGTAGCTGAGGTTACATCGAAACATCTATGAAAAGTAAAGTGGCTGTAGCGCACAACTTATCAGGGCCAAGTACATCTGGTCATTCTAGAGTTATATCATCGAATGATTCTCAATCACAAGAGTCTACCATTAAAGCCAATAACATAACTCAGCAAAACTTTGTTACGAAGAATTTGCCTGGCATAACAATACATGCTCAAGATACTTGTTCCGTCAGTGTAAATGTATACAGTAATTCCACGTTTCATAACAATAACAATGTAAACTAAATTTGTATAGAATTTTTGATTAAAGTATTTACAATTTACATGCATTAAACGTCAATTTTGCTTTCTGTCATAATGTATTCAATACAGCCAACCTATGGAAATGAAAAAAGGCGTATCACAATGAAGCACTTTTCGATACGCAAAAGCGTGTTACAATTGCGTTTTTATGAACGCAAAATAGAAAAAAGCTTTTTAATGATTAATTTGTAATTTGCTATAGTGAGACTATTGGCTTCTTGGCGTTTTAAGAGGAGCCGCCACTGTTTTCTCTTTTTTCACGAAACGCGCTCTCGAAATTTAAAAACATTATTTAGTCCAGAACACACGAGCGCCTCTGTAGACGTCAAACGGTTACACGCAAGGCGCGGAGCCAACCGAACGGTCCTAGTCACCGTTCGATTTCGCCGGGTGTAACTCGTTTTGCTCCTGGCGGCGGACTTTCCAGCCGCCGCCGCCGCCGATCCTGCTGCTCCCGCGCGCTGCCTGCCTGCCTGCCATTTCTGCTATGCCTCTGCCGCCCGCTCGCATCCGTCCACCCGCTGAAGGGTAGGGCCGGTCGGCCGTTCCGCGCCGAATCGGGTCCTGAGAGCTGGGGATGCCTCGCGCACACACATCGCGATGAAGCTTGCAGTGCTCCACATCTCGCAGGGTGCGTGCCGTACTGTGTGTTCGAACATTGCTGTTCGGCCCAATATTTAACAACAAACGCGATTCTGGGGAGGAGAAGAGCGTGCCAGGAGACCGGCGGTGGGGTACGCGAACCGGCCGCAGGATAACGGGACGGATTTTTTTTACGATTAACCCCGTTTAACTCTTAACTATATAAACTTGACGGCCGTACACGACGTGATAAAACAACTCTCGAAAAACGCCGTTCCGAATCGTTCGCGTTAAATAAATAAATAAAGGAGAAAAACGAAAATAATAAATTACTAATCGTCTCCGATTGACTATGGCTGTGAGAAAACATGCAGTTTATAGGTAAAAAATGTTGTGGATATATTTCGAAGTGGTTGCCGGCATTGCCGTGCTCCTGGGGAACGTGCTGGCCGCTTCTAAAAGAGGTGAGTGCTGGTGTGATTCGAATTTAGTGTCTGTTAGTGCTTCCAAGCTTCTCAAACGGACGCCGTTCGTTACGAATTCGACTGAAGAGATTGCGGACTCTGGCGGTACAAAGGTGTATTTATGTGTAGCACCCAGCGGATGCATAAACGTGAACCTAAACGGCGAGTAAAACGTCTGAGACCTATAAACCCAGTTCAAATCCTCGCTTGTTCTCGTTCCGCTACAGTGGAACTTTGTTACGCGCAGGGCTATTTGTAGATTTCACATTAACTACGTTGCCCGTATATAACTGAATTATGCGTGACGCGTTTCCTATAGCAGGAATACGCTTTATTCTGTCATTGGTTATGTACGATCCTGGCAAATTGTTTATCGATCGGCGAATTTGAATTTTTCCGATTTATTACCGATCGGCGTGAAATTGTGCCAAATCACAAAATAAATAAAAAGATTAGATATTAAAAATTAAGGGGGCGTTTCTAATCTTGTGATTTTATTTATAAATAGAAAAAAAAGAACAATATATAAGTGCGTAACATCCATAAAAATTATTAACTTAAATTTTTAATTAAACAACAAATAATAAACCATATCTTATAAATGAGACACTAGAGATGTACTTTTTTTTATGAATTTTTATGAGGTTATTAGATTTGAAACGGAAAATTAAATTTTGTTGAAAGAATTAATTTGAGAATTGTAATAGGATATATGAAGCAGAAATTTAGTAAAATTCATCGGAGTTCCATTAAAAATTTATCAATAATTACATTTTAATAAGTGAACTCCAAAAGATTGGTGTATTAAGTGAATTGGAATAATAAGGACTTCGAGTTCCAATCTTATTTATACCAGATTGAGAAATACAGGAGAAATAATAATATATTCCGAAACCGGTTGTGTTAGTAATAATGAATTAAAGGATTGGATAGAACACATTTTCCTGGAAGAATAAATGAATGAGATTTAAGATGGAAATCTCATTATTAACGTGAAGATATTTGCTAAACTGCCGATCTGAAACTACAAATATGTATCTATAAAGGATAACAATAATTGTAGGACGACTTTAAGCCACTATATTTTCCTGGTGCTTTTTTCCTAATACCGAACATCATGATTCCACCAATCAAGAACTTGCAACAAATTAGATTATATTATCAAGCCACTTTTCACATTTTTAAATATTAACTTGTTTCGTTGATTTATCATTAACATCTAATATTTGTCTGTAATTTCCCAAAGGAAAAATAATACAGTTAAATATTAACATGTAAACACATTTAACTATAATTTTATTCATTGTCAATATTTTTATATTTGGTTTAAGCAAAGTAAATATCATATCCACATTATACAATTTTGGTATATTCAAAAACATAACATATATTTAACTAATACGTTTACATACGTATATATCCTCTACATACACTTACACACAATACATAAACGATAGTTTTCACACAAACATATCGCATAAAAATTTGTTATTTTAAATTGCATACATATTCCTCAGTACGTTCGTTTCGTTCCTGTTGTTTATTTCACTGATATTTTACTAGATTTTAATGTGTTTTTGTAATTGTTGTTTTGTCATTGATTGTGATTTTAACTTACGATTTTCTCTCATCACATGTTTACACATGTTTTGTAAGTATTTTTAAAATTAATATTGTAAAAAAAATTTAAATTGTAATAACAAATTTTATAATAATAGCATAATTTTTCATCTTGTAGTTGCCCGAGGTTAATCGTTGATCAAAACTCCTTATTATTCCAATTCAATTGCCTTTTAGTTTTAAAATATCTTTGGGACTTATAGATTTTAAATACGGCATTAGAAATTTATTTTTATCATTAATTTTGAAAACAAAAATTAATATTTTTGGAAGAATTAATATGAAAATTGATGTGTTGAGATAGGTGATGACGATTTTTTTTTAAGAAGAAACAGCTTAGTTAAATATATTAAGCAGAAATCCAGTACCCAAATTCCATAGAAGTTTCATTAAATTATCAATGACATTCTATTTTAAAATATCTTTTGGATTTATACGTTTTAAATACGATATTTATTATTTATCGCCAGGTTTGAAAACAAAAATCAAATATTTTTGGAAGAATTAATATGCAAATTAATTGTGTTGAGAGATAGGTGATGAAGAACTTTTAGTTTTTAAAGAATAAATAACAGTAAACAAATAGTTCAATTCAGCCAATTTCATGGAAGCTTCATTAAATTATCAATTATGTTTTTAAAATATCTGTTAGAGTTTTTCTTTTTTCTTTATTAATTGAATCAACTTACTTGTCTCGAAAAAGAAAGATTTAATTTTAATTCTCCTCTAAAATCTTTTATAAACCCTTAAATCGTTTACTAGAAATAATACAACGATGATGAAACAACACCAGTCTGTGAATCTCAAACAAATTAGTTTGCAACTTACTATGCAGTAAATTATTTGCGTTGCATGCTGTTTTCTTTCGTTATTCAGTGTCTCTTATTTTATGTTTATGGTATGTTTTATTTTATTTGTAGTGGCAGTTGTAATTATTTAATTTGTTTTTATTATTATATTAGTTATGATATACACTTTATAGTATTATGTATTATTAGCTTTTTTTATTAAAAATTATTTTATTTATCTTATTATTAGATTGTACTCATTATAATGAGAAAAAAGATGTGTCAAGTCAAAATGGGTTGTATGTAAACAACAATAAATTGGGTTAATACAATACATAAAGTGTTAGTTCAACACTACGCTATATTGAACTAAACTTCAACACTACATTGTCTTAGACTGACATTTTATGTTGTGTTAACCCAATTTATGATTGTTTATATACAACCCAAATTTGCGTTGACTTAATACATTCTTTTTTCTCAGTGTACTGACCTTGATTTTGTTTCAATATATATTTAAGTTACATATAAATAATTTCCTAGATATCTACTTAACTTTCATGACGTGTATTAGAAATATTGCTTCGTATTATGTATAGTATCTTTAATTTATTTATAATACTATTACTTGGCTTTAAAAATAGCAAACAATAAATTATTTTTTGATTACTTGTTTTTTTTTTTCGTTAAATATTATAAGATAATTTCTTTACTAGAATGATTAAAGTTTTGTTTAATTTTATTATATTTATATGCAAAGAAGTTATTTTGAACTTTGTTTTGTCTTCACGTATGTTCACTGAGCAAAATTTCAATTTCCCACAATTATTTTTAGTAACTTCAACTGAAAGACATCAAAATAACTAGTAATATAATACAAAATCATTGGTAATTTCTTGTTGCAATGTTGAAGTTGCTAAGAATAATTGTGGGAAATTTAAATTTTGCCAAGTGGGTTAGTAATTATACTAAATATTTAATCTTTTATGTGTTAAGCATATTTTGGTTCATTTATGTAGTAGCTGCAGTTTTCCAAATATGACCCTCAATAAAATTTCTTCCCAGTATTAGGTATTATTATTTTTGTTTCCAATAAACATTATTTTATCTTTCATTAGTACGACTAAAGTTTTTTTTTTGATAGTAATATAAGAAATCTTGCATTTCATGTCTCGAAGAGTAAAGTTAGTACTGTGTTAAAATTTCTTTCCACGATGATCTTCCTCTCAATTGCCCTTTGTCTTTTAGAATGTTAAAAGCAGAGTGTGAATTTAAACATAAAAAGCTGCAACTAAAGAAAGAGGTAAAACACAATTGGCGTCTTTAGAATTCATATATTTCGAAGGATAATACGCAATTTATGGTTTAAGTTAAAAATATTTTGTTGGGTAAGCAGTTATATATCTGTTCGTTCCATTTATAATGTCTAACATTGCTTTATCAGAGACAATCTTAAATTATGATAACAAGTAACATTGTCTTTGGTTTTAAATGTCTGTGATTTTTACGGAAAATATACACACAAAAAATAGTTACTCAATTTGAATATAAATGCATTACATTGAATATAACATAACTTCCCATATAAGCAAGAAGATGTATTTATATTGAGAATAAAATTTATTCAGTTTACCAAACACGTGAATTTGTTAGACGAAACAATTTTTTAGTTCAAATGTAATCAATATACTAAAATCATTATGAACATATAATATTTTCACCACAAAAATAATTGTTTTAGATTTGAGTAAATAGATTTTCTCAACTGGAAACTATCATATTTATGCCTTAATAATTTATGTACATTTGATAGAAGTATATAAAAGTATTATTTGAAGTATTGCCATTATTTGCTCCCAAAACATAAGTATATTGAACTGATAATACTTACCTGCTTAATCTAAGCATTTCTACTATTCAAGGGTAATAATTACCAACTAATTTTGTGTCTGTAACACCAAACAAAATCCGTTGGGGAAAATTAATAAATAAAGAAATATTAGGTAATTAACTAAATTTACTGTCATACTTTATCATATCGGGGTACTCCAGGAGTGCGCACGGGATATTGATGCGTAAAGGTATAGACGTTATGCGTATCCGTCGTTGCGACCGGTGTTCTCGGGATATTTCGCACCCAATGCCTGGGCCTGGTATCTAGTCGGCGTTGGTTACTGATAGATATAATTTCAGTCAGTATATTAATTTGCTGGTATTACCTACTGAAAACTAATAACTAGTAAATACCTACAAATGTTTGTTAATGTACACACCTGCCATGTTCATATATTATCGACACAATGGCGCTGACTCTAAATATTATTTCACTTCTTTTACACCAGCAGTCCTTTAATATTAGATACACGTACGTACTTACCTTCGAATATTTTAGTGGTAGCATCTGTGCATCAGCCCCATTCCACCCCATTCTCTAAGTAACTGTGAAACGGCTGGGGTATCCATTTAGATTTACTTACACTCACAACCAACAACGCTGTTGGCTGGTCAATCAAAAAGTGACGCCAAGTAAAGCTTATCTATATGCTAAACCCCCTAAACCCCGCTAAAAAAAAAGAGGGGACCAATGACAGATAAGTTTTAGTGCAATAAATGGCGGGGTAAAATTCGTTTCAAATGTTTCAATATTATGGTAATTTCAATTTGATATTTCATGTTTTCAGTACAAAACATTTAATAATTTTATATAGTAATTCATTATACCAAACGTACAAGGGATTTTATTTTGAATCTACAGACTTTCTCACTATGATTGGATAGATTTATTCCTTACAATAATAACAACGTTCATTTGGAGGAAGTATACTTAAATGCAAATATTTATACTATATGTTCTAAGAGTATATTGTGTTTTCAGAGAATTTACTCTTACGTTCTAACCAACAAGATTTGGTTCTTAAATATATATTAAGTTTGGATTTCTGAATAAATAAAAATATTCAGATTGATAATAGATTTTTTGTGTGTGTAGATTTGAAATATATATAGTTCTCGCTATCCTCATGCAGTAAACAGATATCAAAAAAGAGGATGTGGTTGAAGACGAACATTGTATAAAAGAAACGAAAGATAAATTAAATATGTGTCAAATCAAAAGCTATATTTTTGGCTAAAACCAACTTGTATAATAAATAGATATGTATTATGATTATGATTAGATTAAGTAGGAATGTATGATGAAATAAAGAACCATAATCCATTATTTACATGTTGGAGTATTAGCAAAACAATTAATAAAACCATGTCTCGGAATACTTTTGATCTACCTACTTTAAGTTAACACTAGAAGAATAAATAATATTCAAAATAGTTACAGTAACAGTAAAACAGAGAAGGAATAAGTACAAAAAGAAATGTCAGGTAGAAGAATACAGATTTCTACTAGCCGATCTCATGATTGTCATCGAGATGTAAGATCTATGCGTAAATATTACTTAGTTTGTGGATATCAGTTTTGAAATTGATGGAATTAGTGTATTTTTTATGTAGTACATCTCAAAGAAAAGTCTTTCAGACCAATGAGTCTCGTGGTGAAGGGTTTTAGTACCTGCAAAATTGAAGGTGTGTTTACTGCTAGTGCTATGATCTGAAAGAGTCGTTTTATTTAATTTGTGAAGATTGTGTAATTTGTGTTGATTGATTCGTTTTTCTAAGCATTGGCCAGTTCGTCCGATATAAGCAGCGTCAATCATTTACATGGTATATAATAAACGATATTGGAATTTAAAAGTGAGGAATTTTTTCTTTAGCTCTGCAGAAAAGTTTATTAATAGTTTTAATGCTCTAAGGAACGATTTTAATACAATAATCATGGACAAGACTCGACATCTTTGAAGAGAAGTGTTTTATTTATTTACGATTAAGTATGCTAGCATATGTTTTTATTTTTCGTGCTTTTTCAAATATTATTCAGTTTTGTAAGTATCTACATTCGTGACTTGCATGAATTCAGATATTTTCGATATAAATTTAATTAGTTTATGTTATCAAATTCTTGCTAAACTATGATGCAGTAGAAAAAGTTATAATTTCAATCATACCTATTAATTTTGTAAAATCAAATCTTTCACAAATGCTGCAAAAGAGATGAACTAATAAAAAGAAATAGTCTGTAATCATCTACAAAAAATATTATATGTAAGTATATATTACAGTGATTTGAAATGACTACTATCGACATATGTAAGTAAAATGTCTCAATGGAATTCCCTTCCAATTCATTTCCATTCGAGGAAAGAATAGACTATAGAGAAAATTTATGCGCTCATATTTCACAATTTATTTAGTATCGATCCCAAAAGGGATAATAATTTATCACACAGAAAGCACCATAGCTGAAGCAAACAATAAAACATTCCCTTTTTACCACAATAGAAATGACAGGAATACACATCGTGGATGTACAGATTTGCAATGTTTTATGTTAAAACGAAAGTTGGGTGGCTAATAATGCTAGTTATATGTAGCCATTTGATTTTTATTTATTATGTATTTTATATTTCTTAGCTTATGTTTTGCAAGAAATAAAAGTGATAATTATTATCAGATATTAATTAATTGAATTACTTAACCGAACCATTCGAACTATGATGTATTTTTTTTCACACGATATCTTTCAAACAATCATTAATTAAATTCGGGAATTTTAAAACTGATTTCCGGAAAAGTGAGTGATAGTCGCAGAATACCTATCTGAAGAAGATATTACTAAAAATAGCTGATTTGTCACTGCGAGAATAAAATTCGATGTTCGCACAACGTGACATACTTTTTAAACACTTAATAATTTAAGAAAATGCAAATATTTATGCGATGTTCTTAAACTTTGTTTTTTATCAGAAATAAGTACCTAATTAAAATTTGAACGATACAATTTTAAAGCAACCTTTGTTTGATGTTATAGCTCTGTAACATATCTCAAACCTAAGTAGTTATTATGTTTGCAGACGATACATCTTTAGTTATTACAAGCAAAAATAAGAATGATTTTGTTAATTTATTATGGAACATTAATTTGTGCTTTCAAACAAATAAGTTGCATTTAAATAGCAATCAAACTGTGTTTATAGAATTTCATATTTCAAACTATATAAAAGTTATTAGCCATTACATCAATTTAATAATTTAGTATTACATATAATACTTCTTGGTAGCCACTATTGACTCAAGGTGTAACTGGAAACCCTTCATAGACTTGTCGTAGAATTTGTCTAGCTTTCTAGACAGTACATGTTTTATCCTTTCCAGGTTAGGAAACAATTAAGACTTAATGCGCTTATTGCTTAGGTCATTTTCATGCTTTGACTTCATATGGAGTGATTACTTGGGTTAATTCAAAATTATTTTTAAACTTTAGAATAAAGCTGATTTATGTTTGGTGCTGCGTCTCTTTCTATTATCTTCTATTTTCATATGCATACTACATGTAAATCTGTCAATACGTTAATTATAATGCCAGGGATACTTATACCTTGTATATTCCTGTAATATAGCTTTTGCTGAACGAAACAATAAATTGATTGTGTTTACGACTTATTAATTTTGTAACATCTTCTCCAAAATTGGATATGATCGTCATAAAAAAAAAAAACTATCACTGTAATTAGAATGGTCCAGAAGTCTTTAGGAGCTAATATATCATAAATAAATGATTAACAGGAATACGAGGGAGGTACTATGATAATTCTAAATTCTAATTGAGAGTATAAATATAAAATATTATCATAGTACTTTAATCGTATATCTGTTATTTTCTCATTTATGATATATTAGATCCCAACAACTGACATACTTCGGGTCCATTCTAATTACAGTGATGGGTTTTTATGACGAGATTACGGCTTATTACAAACTTCCAAGCAATTTTAAGGATTTGTCATTAACGGTGGTCATGAATAACATTAAGCAACAGTGCCTCTTTAAATTACATTATTCTTTTCGTCAGTTACCAAGTGATTCAGCAATTTAAGTGTACTATGTTGTTTCACTCTAGTGTTCTGTACCTTGTGCTAGTGTTATTATTGTCTTGCTACTTTCCTAGTCCTTTAGTATTATCTTCGTTTAACTATTTGCTATTATTGTTGTTTTTATTACGCACACATTGGCCTATAATTATTGATGTTTTCTTATGCATCAATGCTGCCTTATACAGGAATAAATATATCATTATAAGAATGTATTGGCAATAGTGTTTTGGATCCATAATTTTCATTAAAATTGTTTCTGTTAGGGTGTTAAAAGTATCAGTACTATTATTGATGTGTTTTAACATACCATGATATTTATACAAATTGTCAGTTTTCCTTAAGTATTGCTGTTAGCAGTACTATAAATTTCTGCACCACTTTCACTAGATTATGTGATAAATGTAATGTCGATGTCAGATTGTTAAAGCGTATTTAAACGTTGTTTTAAATGATGGGTGAAAGAGCGGCTTTAGCGCACCTATAGAAACAAGCTCCAATAATGAAATTAGAAGGGAAGATGTTCAGAAAACTATTAGCGTTGATTAAATAAGCGTTTTAAAATATTTTGCTTACAAAATCATCGAACGAATACCTGCTTAAATAGTGTAGTGTTGTAGGTAGTGCAGATGATAATTGCATACACAACATCTTCATCCTGTCTCTCAACACCCATCATTCAGATCCACTTAAATCCAGCTGCAAGTTATCATAGGCGGATATTTTAAAGAAAATATTGATAATCTCTGACTCTCATGATTTAGTAGATTGTGTCTGTACTTAAGCATATAATTAATAGCATATAGCAATTCAAGAATTACTAGACAAAGTGTCCATAGTGATAATATAACAATACAGGTAAATAAGTGTAATAAGAAAGGACCAGTAAAATAGCAAGTCAATAATAACGCCAACATATGATACACTACACTTTATTTATGAAAAGCTAAATAATTACAATTCATCTTAAAGCTCCACTATTAAAGTACAACAGGAGGCTGCCTATTCTAAGTGCTATAGCGTGCGCCATCTGTCAATCATCCCGTTGTAGCCCAACACGGTTGATAACTGCAAGAAATATATAAACAAGGCTATAGGGATTCTATAACAACTGAAATGTTCCTACTCTAACTATCTAACTCTCTATGATTAATAATAATAGTAACAAAATATAATAAATCGGTCAGCTATCAGTTGTTATTATGTTTGCGCCCATGAACGACTTCAGTTGTCTTCCAGCATTCGCCAAGGAGTAAGGGAAAGCATGGAAAAACTTTACCCTGGGAGCAGGACCTGGGAAGTAGTCCCACACCTTGTAATTGATAGCAAGCAATAACAAAGGATAACAAAGGATATAGAACACTCTGCTGAAAGAATTTTTAAATTTCAGAATCATTTAGGAACTCATGAGAAGAATAATGTAATTTCGAGAAGTGAAGTTGCTTGGTGTTACTTTTGAACACTGTCAATTACTAATTATTCTTACAATTCCTTGAATGTTTGTTATAAGCGGTAATGGCAATGCTTCGTTTTGCAAAAGTTAGTCTGTTACAGGAACTTTCAAGGTATTAATACTTCCAGCATTACAATTATGATATTGGGTTACTTTACTAAATTCGTGGTAATTATTTTTAACACAAGTACATACATAGTTGGCATATAAAAATAGAAGAGACTGACGTAATTTGCGAAATTTTGAACAACGACTTACAGCTTGTACGAAGTGTAACACTAACTTAACCTTATCTTAAAGTTTAAATTTGAATAAGTGTAGATAACGCAAGTAATTAGTATTTATGAAATCAAAGGATTTCTTAACGTAGAAAGGATAAAACAGATAGTGTTTGCTTTTCTAGGCAAGGTGTCTATATCTGGTTAGTTAAGTCTTGAGTCAATAATGACTCCTAAGAATTTAATGTTATCTCCTTCTGTAGTACTAATATTTTTAATAATGGTTAAAACCTTTTACATGGTTTAAAGCATGAAATTGTTACATATATACCTATGTGTCAATTTGACTTAAATGTTGTCACTTGACACATATGTGAGTGCTAACCCTACTTTCCATTTAAATTAAAATGGTACGGACGATTTCTGTATATTTTAATGTTAATCTACATTACAAACAAAATACAAATCACACAACAATCATCTTAAGTAAACGAACCTCACTAATTCTCAATTTATAATCCTTCCTACTCTTTAGCCTAATTCACTTTATCCTTCGATTTTCCAGTTCAACTTTGAATCCTCCTTTTTGATAACACAATGTTCCACCTCTTTAATTTCCAAAAGTAAAGCTGGTTTTTGATTCCTCCTTTCTTAATATGCAACGTTTCAATTCTATCAAACGCTTTAGTTACTCAGCGCCCCAATTCTACTTTGGTCTATACAGTGACCGAATACACCAGTGATTTTTTGTGACCCCATAAATAAAAATCTAAGGGCGTTAAATCAGGAAACCTTGGTGGTTAAGCCCAAGGTCCATTGCGCCCAATCTACCCATCATTAAAGATTGTACTCAGTATACGACCTACTTCATGAGAAAAATGCACTGATGTCCCATCCATTTGGTACCAGGAATATCTCCCGATCAAACAGAGGCAACTGAATGTCTGCTACGCATTACCATAGAATTACGATATGTCGCTGTTTAATGTGCTATAAATTTGAAAACGCGTTCTCCTATTCATCATTAAACAAAATTCGTCAATACTAAATGTATTTTGAAAGCTAGTCTCACGAATGAAGCGAGGGTTTTGCCGTGCCCAGTAGTGCCAGTTGCGTTTATTAACAATACGCTCTCTGGTAAATTTAAACTCATTCGTCCAAATATTTTTTTTGTAAAAACTTTGAGTCTTCCTGAAGTAATATTAATATTCGTTCCCAGCAAAGCAAGACGGTGGGGTTCATCACCAGGATGAAACGTTTGCACGATGTTAAAGCCGTATGCGCAGATTTTATGTTTTGACAGAATGCGCTGTATTGATGAATATAATATGTCTATTTCCTCAGCAGCAGCACGTATGGAACTATGAGGTGAGGGCATCTTTTCATACTTTTTTTTTTATGTGGACACAAAAAATCACTGGTGTATTCGGTCAAAGTATAGACCAAAGTAGAATTGGGGCGTTGAGTAACTAAAGCGTTTGATAGCATAGTTCCCGAACAAATAAAACAGGCTACAACAATATGAGTTTACATCAGGATTCTAAAGTTTTTGCAAGCGAATGGAGGTCATATACAACACATAATTTTATTTAACCTACATAATACATACAGCATTTCGTTTTTGATTATCTTGTATTCAATAAATTTTATTTTTTCATACTCTGTTTTGTTTTTTTATATGCTCATTAAGTTAAAAAATAGTTTTTCACGGCCTACTATTAATTAAACACTAATTAAAAACTACATTTTCTGAAAATCCCTAGTTCTAAAAGAAGCGATAGAGATAGGTATAAGAACACCTTTAGCTTTTCGCTAGAGGATTAAATTCTACATTATATGGTATAAATATATACAAGGCGTTCCATTTGAAAAGAAATATTTTTATGGGACAGTCTCTATAATTTTGTTTACTTTTTATTCTTTCTCTTTTAAAGCTTTCTATCTTTTACTATATAGCTGTTATACGCATTTACAGCATCATATTTTTTTGAGCTTTTTCTCAAAATAACTCGGAAACGGTAACCAATAGGTGAGTAGATGTTTGATCAAATTGGCTTTGGAATTCCTAGTAGAATTTATTTATAATATCAAAGTTGGCTTTCGATGTAATCGGAAGTGCGCCACAGATGAAGTTAGTTTTTCTAAACAGATCGTAGCTAACTATGCTTAATCCCAAAATTTCAAAACGAGATATCATTGCAAAGTCAAAAACTTTTAATGGACGGGTTCCGTGAATCACCCTGTATAATAAAACTAGGCACATATACACAGTCATTCAGGATCTCATGAAGAGAATCATTTAATTTAGATACTTATACATGTTTACATGATTGCGGAAGTCAGTATATGCTCTTGATTATACTATTGATTATTATTATGGTTATTCACAATTAGGTGTTTTCTCGAAAAAATCATTTGAGTTAATCTTTCATAAACTAGAAATACTATCGGAATAAGGGTAATTATTTGCCTTGTTTTTTTTTAATGCATTTGCCTATGCTAATTTTTATGCCTTCACATTTTTGATTTGAAACTACCAACGGTCCGAAAATCCGAAATTTCCCAATAGAAAAACAGCATTTCTGGTAGGCGACCGCAATTCGAGCTCCGGGATTGCGAAACCTAGGTTTTATGTTACGTCTACATTTAGGAGACGGCAAGTTATTGCGTAGTACTCGTGAATCATGAATTTGTCGAGCGGAATTCACGGGATGCGGGATGCGCGAGGGTGGATGGAATTGCAGCACGGCACATCTACCGCGCAGGCACATACACCTAGACATCCCTTATGAGATTTCTGTACTGGAAATTGCTGGAATCGGAAGACGCGACACTACCGATCCGATAAAACGATTTCGGTGTTTATCTAGATTTCGAATTGACGTCTTGTTAAGTGCGAAACGCACGGTTTAAATTTTACGGGACTCGTTCTTTATTTATTCGCAATGGATGGAACGATTTCCTGAGATTGAATTGCATCGATTTCGATATGTACGTATCGATATTGCGCAAGAAGGATATTGACAAGTACCCACCGCAATTGCAGGACAGTGAAAAATTCGATTTAGATAGTGCTCCAGTGGAAACAATGTTACACTGAGAATAAGATTTCTTTGTCGTTAATAAATATGCATTAATTCAAATAAATTATTTTTTAAAATTTTAGCAAAGGAACATTTATTAGGGTCCTTAGGTTTAGGCTCTTCCTCATGAATGCTAAATAACAAAATAAAATAATAAAAAAATTGATTTCACCTTTACAAAATTTTATTTGAAAACAACTAAGGCAGAACAATATACAAATAAAAACATAAATAATGATTATTTGGTAGCAAAGAAGTAATGAATGTTACTGAGTGATTAAAATTATTAAATTTAAATAAAATGATGACTTCGAATTTATAAACTGGTAAGGACAAATAAAATAGGCGGTAACACTTGCGATTTTTGGCGGTTCTTCGGCTTTGGATGTGGTCTTGGCTTGGTTGGTATGATTTTCTGCGCACATGGCGATCTCGCCTGAAAATTAGCTCAATGTAACTACGTCGTCGTATCCTCCGGAGACTATATTCGGCATTTTAGACCGGAAAATTCCCAGCATGCGGCGACACAACGCAGCTGATAATACGCAGACAAATCAAGACTCGTCCTCAGGAGGTTTATTCCTTGGCACAATATCTGATATTATTCTCCGGCAGTAAACGGTGAGCGAAGTACTGTGCAATCACGGGGCTAACATTAGCTCGCTACGCAATGCACAACCGCTCTCCAACCGAACGCCACGTCCACTCGCTTTGGACGCCGATTGACGATTTCCTTCTTATATTAAATACGTTACAAATTCTACATGTTTTATATGTTTACATAAATAGAATAAAATCTAATAACCTTTTATAAGGATGTAAATGGCAAATCAAATTTAAAATAAAATGTATTCTAGACAGTTAAATATTTATCTTAACTTCTTTTTTAACATGACTTTTCGAAGATATTAAAGCAAATAGCAAAAGGTAGTGTTGCTGGCAGGGGGGACAAACGAGGGATTTTACAGTTTAGGAACTTACTGTTGTTATTACACTATTAGTCTATAAATCCATCAAGTTTCATTTAAATCCTGAAGAAATCCTCAGTTTCGTTAAATATTCTATATCTTTTCAGCCTTCAGCACATTTTTTACTGCAGAAAGCGTTAATTCTACTTTTTTTTTCAATTTTTACATTGTTTTACTAACTCACTCCTCTTTATTATTTTTCAAATTTTCAGAGGGAACATCAACAGATGTTTCACTTCTTGCAGTTTTCCTCGTCACTCCTGGTTATTCCTACAAATAGTTTGGTCAACCGGGTATTCATTACTTGTATGTGTGTACTTTTTGTAATTGTATCGTGCTTTTATACATTCAATTGTTTAAATTTTATTTTCTTCTGAACATTCTGATATTTTGCTATTTCATTAAAATCAAATTTAATTTTAAAAACTTCCTTTCAATTTAACTTTAGATTAAATAACTTATTGCAATGTGCTACATAAGCTGTGCCTTAGTACGTGTATTACTATTTTTACATTAACATTATTTTAATTATTGCATCTAATTTATGAATATAACCTTTTACACTGAGAAAAAAAATTAATAATCATAAGTAAAAATACAATTATTGTAAGTAAAAAGTTGAGCTGGATAGGGGACAAAAGCGCAGATTACTTAGCACTAGTAAAAAAGAAATTCTAAACACTGATACTAACAACAAGCAATCTAAGTTACTTACGGACTGCTTCATACCGGTAACTTATGAAGTTACTTATGATAATTAAACTGAAGTATTTAAGCCAAGGAATATATGCAGTTGCAGTAAGCAAACATTTGCCTTTGTCAAGTACTAGGTGTATTGCTGTGAGTGACCCATTCTATAACGGCTATCACACCTTCATAATTAATACAAGCTATTTAGATTACTTTGATTAAATACCTGATATATAGAAGGTAATGGTTTGCTATAAATATACAATATACTTACCTTAAATTTGTTGTTCAACTATAGGTAGTGCAGTAAACGAGGAAGTTTAGTGAATATTTAGTTTTTTTTATTTTTAGTATTATTAGTAATAGTTTTATTTTGTATAGGACAAACACAGTGACTACCTGATATGATTGAAATATATTGGTTTCACTTTAACAACAATTTCTTTTTAAACAATTTACAACGCAATGACTCATAAAATATATTCCTTAATAATGAAGAAAATAATGAACAAAGCAATAATAAAAGATAAGGTAAATGGGGCCCCCTGGAAACGTTATTTAGTTATTGAAATTATTGAAATCTAAAGAAAGGACAAAGAGAAATATGGCTTTGAAGTTACAACTAATAACAAACAAAGAAATAATATACCTAGGCGGTAAACTTGCGGTTTCTGTTGGTTCTTTGAACTGGGCGTTGTCACGGCGAGTTGATCCTCTGCCGGCGTACTTGGCGGTTATGTCCTGTGATCGCCTCGAAAACGGCTACTTCGTTGGGGTATTCCTAACTGTAGGTGGCACTTGGACTGTCACTCAGGTAGCGACGGTATCCACACTTTAACTTCACCAGCGGGCGCAGATATCATTACAATGATGGAGAATTCAAATATCCCACCACGTGGTTTAAAACTACAATCTTGAAACATCCCATTGCTTATAGGCTCGGTACTTCTTTCGCTGGGATTCTTTATACGAATGGGGCCTTGATTTAACCCACCCGGTATTTTTAATATATTTGCGTTCCAACTGGCTTACAATGGCCGTCCTCCTTGGCCACTCTTTTTCGACGACCTTTTCCCACGTCCGTAGCTCTTACTTGACGCTAGTAAGGGGGGAATAGTAAAACAATCACGGGGTGGCAGCAAATCTCAAATAATCATAGTTGTGGCAAGTTGTTAACTATTTAAGAAAATACATGAGTTTAATAGCGATCAGCAGTGTTGTTACTTCTACTAATTATGTGCTGTAGTTAGCTAGAGTACCAGTAGTCATAAGTAATACATTACTTACCACAAATTTGTGAGGTACGCTGTGTAATAGCTGTTAATAAAAGTACTATTTACAGTAACAACTTGCATTCAGGAAACTGGGTTTAGTTGCAGGTCTTAATTAACGAGAATAGTTCCAAGTGAAACTTTATCTATTGCAAATAATTTTTTATCAAGTAAACACTTTACTTAGCCCATTTTTCTCAGTGTACACAGTAAGAAATTTTTAACACTAGAACTACACTCACGGCCGAGTTTCATGGAGTCCTCTAAATAGTGTAATTTTTTTAACACTAAGAGTAGTGTTAGTAGTTAGAGGATATTTAATATGCCTTAGTGTAAATATAGTATATCACTACTAGTGCGAATGTTACTGCTTCATAGTGTTTATCTAATCTTTTAGTGTAGATCGCAAGGCCACTAATAGTGTGCATTAAACAACATCAATAGTGATTGTTAACTCTAGAAAGAGGTAATTTTCTCTATTAAATGTTTTATCAATACTACTGCAACGGAAGGAAAGTAAATTAAGTTTCTTATTTTCTAATAAATAAAGCAACGACCGTGTTCGTTGGGATAAAACGTAACTACTCTGACATAAAATAATTCTATGCATATACAGTACTTATATAGTATAAAAATAAACTCAAATATTGAAATTAACCGAATCGACAAAACACGAAAGTAGTTTTTTGAACATGTTGAACATCTTATCATCCTTGCTATCAGGTGTTCTCTAGTAACGATGCAGTAACTCAACACTGCGGCACTTTATTAATCCGAAAATTGATAAGAATCTGGAGCTATTTACTTTCTCCCTTTCTGATGGTATCCTCCTATAATACAATTCTAAATAAATGTATTGTTTATAATATATAGACAATCACTTACCTTTTATTTTACTGCAGCATGTATGTAATACATAACCTAACTAGAATAGCGTATTGGCGGCTGATGTACCTACATATCTACATATGTAGGTATGCATTGCAAGACCTACGTCTTGTCCACTGAAGCACTGAACACTAAACCGTTACAACTATTCTGGCCAATCAGAACACATCGTAACTGATCATGTGTTATTACAGCGCGCGAAATACAATACGCACTCCAAAGACTTAACTATTGTTACACTGATAGAGTATATACTTTACTCTGCCAGTGTTGAATAGCACTAAGTAGCCTGTTAGTGTAATTATTTCACACTAAAATTTTCTTAGTGTAATTATGTACACTACTTTTTCTTAGTGTTAAATCAAAGTGTGTAAATACACTACAATTTTAACTCTATATGATCAACCCTAACACTAAGAACATTAACACTAACGCTATTTCTTACTGTGTAGCTTTGATGATGCTTTTTTGCTGTAGCGAAATATTTGGAATTGAATGAAAATGTACAACTTATGAAGGACTGACATTTTTTGCTCGGTGAATAAAAGAACAAAAATTGAAAGATAACATGGTAGTAGTCGAGTTCATCTACCAAGCGGATTATTTTGCATTACTGCAATTATTGCGAATGTAATCTTCATTTTTTTTCCTTTTCTCTAAACAAGCATTCTTTAAAACAGCGAAAATAATATTCGTCGGTAGCTAAAGAAATCCGGTTTGGTAGCTGCCGAGGAACGTTGGTCCGGTTTGCTGCCGCTGGCGTCGTGTTGTTTGCCGCGGCGGCGGACTGAGCCTCCGAAATCCGTAAGCTGTAAAAACTCTCCGAAGTACAACAAGAGATTATTATTTAATCTCGATGCCGCCATCCTCTCTCGCTCGCTCTACGGCAGGCATTATGAATTTAATAACGGGCGGAGGGCTCGAATTTCGCAAATGACTGGGCCTTTGTGATCATGCCCGCCGCCCCGCCGTCCTAATGCCGCACGAGGAATCTAATAATGGCAGATTTTCGAAATTAGACGCTCGCGACGAGTGGATGAGATTTCTGAGCGAAATATTTTGCGGGCCGTGACAGGCTAAGCGAGATGTTGTTCTTGTATGTGTTTACGATGAGTCGGGAGCGCTTTTGCTACTATATTCTCGTGTTGTTGGCGTTTTCTAATAAAATCGAATTATGTTACCGGTTGACGTAACAAGCGTCGTTGTTGAATTCCGCTTAGTGAGAACCATGAAATTTAAACAAATCTAATAAGCTGTGTATTAAGAGAAATGCCGCTATTTCTAATATCTACTACATCTCTGTCTAACTTATATTGTGACCGGCAGAAGTGCGCAGCATATGGAATTTATATTGAATCTCTTTCCTTACGAATTACCTCTGCATGCCTTGAAACTAAAATAACACATCAAACCTGCCGAAAATTTAATTATATATAATTTATAAGTAAAAAATATGAAACTACGGTAAAAGTAAAGTATCTCAGTTTTTGGGTTTAGAAGATCCTTTTATTAAGGGGAGGTTTACATATATTTGACTGGAAAAATCAATTTTTGGTTTTTTGCATTTTTTGATAGCTCCAAATATCTAAAATACATGGTTAAAGCGGTTTCGTAATATTCGCATTGTTTAAGCCGCTACGGCTTATTAAAAGAGCGGGTGTACCGAACACAAACGGAGCATATTAGATGCAATACCATATTCGACTCGGGGCTACTCTGGTCGAAATATCACACTTATTGTTTGTTAGTATATGTATAGTTGTCTTTAATGATTATAAATGTCACTACAGTCGGCAGTCACAAATAAACGACAGAGTAGCTATTTATATTACCATAATACGAAGCAACTAGATCCGAAATAAAACGCACATTTGAAGAAACTGATCTAACAATATTTCTTTTACTTAGAACACACTTTCCCTTTAGAAAGTTACCATAAAATGTATCAATTTATTGCAGATGCACTCACTTACATTAAATTTCTTAGAAAAGCCATTAGAGATAACAAATAAATACAGTTTCGTGGAACCGTATTTCCTAGAATTACTAAAGGGTTCACCATTTATGGCCGCGGTTGTATTTATCGCATTGTATATTTCTGCGATTACTTTTTCTAATTCAGTGTTTGGTGTGAAGTTGGAAAAAAATATAGATAACCTTTAATTAAGATGCGCAATTTATTCAGAAAATTGTTGGAGTAGTCCTCCAGTAGCTCTATTTACTAAGGTTTTGTCGATAATTTTCATATTGCGTCGAAAGCCGTTTTTGAATTAGTTCAAAAGAAAGCCGTGAAAGAAGAAGAAGAAAGTATTAAAGCAGAAAATGAGCCACTACGTCTATACAGTATCAGGACACGACTCATGAAAAAAACTAGGTGTTTCATCGTTATTTGGTAGAGCTACTTTAATTGGAAAGTACAGGAAGAAAGTTATAGATATTGCTTGCTATGAGCACTTTGGCACAACTAAAGCAAGGTACGGCGGAATATGATGGCAAAGGTAACCGCACTACGGATCATCAGAGTAGCACAGGAAAAAACGATACATTTATTGTCCAAAAGGTGTAGACAGCCTGTGTAAGTAGCGCGCTGTTGAAGCCAAGGTTGAGCTTGCTTCATTCACACATGACCCTCTTTTGCAAAAAAAATCAAGATGCTACATTGTCGCAAATTTATTCAATGAAGGTTACTTTTCTGTATTACAAATAATGAATGCGGTGGGAATTGCAGTAGGACTTGATGCCAAAAATTTCGTTGTCAATTC
The DNA here is from genome assembly GCA_004143645.1 of Protaetia brevitarsis. Classification (NCBI taxonomy): domain Eukaryota; kingdom Metazoa; phylum Arthropoda; class Insecta; order Coleoptera; family Scarabaeidae; genus Protaetia; species Protaetia brevitarsis. The sequence continues at coordinate 1,906,193 of RXPK01000047.1, forward strand.
TAATCGTCAGCGCATATAACGGGCAGAGCAGAGTATGTCCAGCGCTGCAAAACTCGCTGTGCTGTCTAAAGGGAAGCAACAAATTTTGCAAACACAGAAGTGTGAAGAAAGATTGATATATGGTGCTGGAATAGCTGACAAAATGTATGTTGAACTAATTGTCAAAATTTTTGCTGCGAAACTTTGAACGCGTTTTTCTCGAAACATGATTTTTCAAATCTGCGTAAGTTCTATTTCTTCAAGTGTTCAATATGTCAACTTAATTCTTTTGTTTTATTAATATAAACCGTTTTTATTGGAGGTTATACCTATAATATACTAAAAATTGCAATATTATACATTTTTATATCATCATACACACAAAAAAAAAAAAATAGAAAATAATAAAGTCAAAGTCCAGGTATCTGCCACATTGTTTCCTTTCGACTTATTTGGTTAAATTTAGGTATAACCTCCAACAAATTTAATATATTTCTAACTCTTCTTTTTATTTTCAAGTTCAGATCACTTTTACGTATGCTAGAGTTTACGCAGTTTGACCATGTTTTCTGTGCACATTGCTACCTAGATACAAATACCGAACGTTATACTGGTCTCGTCATCAAAAAAAATATATTTTTTTTAATGTTCAAATTTTAATATAATTATTAACAAAAAGCCGTATTTCGTATATCTTTTCCTTTGTCTGAAAAAAAAAATCAAGGTTTTTGGACTTTTCCGATATATATATGTAAACCTCCCCTTAATAAATGTTGTTTCAAATTCAACGCTACGTTCAAATTTGAAGTTTCCCTTAATTTTTAGCAAAAAATGACATTTAATCGTTTTTAGGAAATACCCTGTGTACAAAATTGATTGAGATCATACAGCAGTCATATTCTATTCTCCCTCTCGTATGGAATTTAATTTTCGGCAGATTTGATGAGTGTTATTTTAGTTTCAAAATATGTAGGGTAATTTGTAAGAAAAAAGATTTACTAAATTCGCAGACAAAAAGACTTCCCATATGCTGCGCACCTTATGCCAGTCACTGTATCTGACAAATTGCGACGCTTCCGTACTTAAGGGTAAAAATGTAAATATCAACTCTCAGATGGAGCTTGTGAAATAAGTGGAAAAAGGGTTGCCTACACGACTAGATAATTGAAATTGTGTTTAAATTGTCGCATATAGTTAGGGTTGGTTAAGGTAATCAGGTGTCAATGGTTTAAATACATGATGTGGTTAGAATTTGCTTTACGGATGTGTGAATCCCATTTCTTTTTAGCTTCATTTTCCTTCGTAAACGTATAAGTTGTGAATAACCTTAGGGGGGATTAAAATTTCCTCTTATTTTAACCCCTTACAACTTCCATCATGCACCACTGATCTCCTTATTAAACCAAAATGCCCGAATTATCAAGAACATTTTCCTTTTCAATTCAGACCGATCTCTTCTAGTTCCAAAGATATCGTTGAAAATGTGTTTTAAGGTTGTAACATTAGGAGTGTGTATCCCCCCACAAGTAAATATCAGCAGCTAAAAAAAATACGGGTCGATTATTATTTTTTACTGTTCTACATGCCTGCAAAATTTTATCAAAATCCGAGGTGACTAGTTGGATGACTTTGCTTGTTAGTGAGGATCTGTGAGCGTGCAGCGCCCTGGCTTACAGAGCACATACATTGGGATCATTATAAGTCAATCAGAAACACGACTACGGAGGCGATCAAAAGAAGAAAGGAAGCATACTTTAACTTCATTGCTCCTAAGCCTTCGAGTAAAATCTTATGGAAGAAATTAAAGACACTGCACATTTTTGGTCGACTCTATCCCCATCAGTTAAAAGATCCTAATCCAATTAATAACCATTTTCTGAACAGTATTCCTGATTCCTCTGTCAACACCGAAATCATGGGGTTTTACGCAAATTCATGATGGTGCAATAATTCCTTCTCCTTCACTATGGTAGGTGTCCCTTTTGTCATGAAATATCTTATGGGAATGAAAAGTAACGCTAATGCAAGTGATGTGATTACTGTTTATGTATTGAAACTTTATTGTCCATTTATCCTGCCATTCTTGACGCATATTATTAATATCTGCCTTACTAATAATGTGTTTCCGGATCTTCAGAATAATGTTCTCCTACTCCCCATTCCTCAAGTTTAGTCTCCGCTTGAGTATAAGAGCCTCCGTCCTATCTGTATACTACCAGTTCTAGCAAAACTTCTGGAAAAAAATATGTGTGCGTAGCCGAAACCTGTTTTTTATCGTTGGCGAATCATTCCTGATTGTTAATCGGATTTTCGGGAAGTTCAAGTTGTAATTGTGCAACCGCTCCCTTAAATGTGGTGGATGATCTTTTACCAGGGTGCGACAGAGGAATGGTGTCGGTACAATGCCTATTAGATTTTAGTCGTGCGTTTGATACGTTGAACCATGAATTATTATTGCAGATTTTAAATTATGTTGGTCTTTCATTTAATGCTGTGTTACTATTTAGATCTTATCTCTCCAATAGATATCAACGTGTTATGCTTGATCATTATTCATCTCAGTATAGGCCGATTAATCGTGGGGTTCCGCAGGATTCCATCATAGGACAACTCCTTTTTTTCTATTTATACTTTTTTATTTTATAAATATGTTAGCACGTGTAAAATCCAAATTTATGCTGATGATATTCAATTATATTATACCTTTAAATTAGAACATTACTGTATGCCTAGTGTTGAGAATCAGTTCTTATGCTATTTGGCAGTAAAAATCAGGTAAAGTTTCTTGCGGATAAAATTAATCTTTAAATTAATAACATCCAAAAAAGTATAAAGAATGAGGCCAGAAATCTTGTTGATTATACCTTTCGCTTTAAGAGTCACGTTGCTAGATGTGTAAAAACTGTTTAATCCAATTTAAAGTTAATTTACCGCAAGTCATCAAATTTAAACAAGCATTTATTAATATCCAGTATAACTATATTATAGTGAAACTTTTCTTTTGTTAGTGAAGTTTTTTTTTTTTGGAATTGTGGCTTAGAATTAATAACTTATTTCATAGAGTACAATTTCTGTAATCAAGATTTGTATAATATATTTACTTATATTAACATGTAATATGTCGAAATACCTTAAAGAATTTTGTAATAGCGTAAAATATTTTAAATTATACTCGTCAAAGAAACTAGTTACTAAGAAAAGTTAGTTGTTTCTTTGAAAAGTTTAACAAACACAACCAATTTAAACTGTTATAACCTTTTTAACGAAGCAACTTACGTTGTTAAAATTATTGACGGGTATAGTTTAAAATGTTTTGCACTATTACAAAATTGCTGAAGGTATTTCCACATATTATATGTTAATATAAGTAGATCTATAATATAAATCTTGTTTACAGAAATTGATAGAGGTACCTGAGTCTACCGAAACGTTTTGTACTCTATGAAATAGATTATTAATTGTAAATCACAATTCCAAATAAAAACTCCACTAAGAAGATTTTTACCCTTTACATGCGGCTAAATAAAGAAATCACCCTATAACTGTCATACAAATATAGGTGCTGATTGTAGTTAGGTGAGCTTAACGTTGAATTACACAATAAAAATCAAATTTAAATTTTGCAGTGCAATTTCATCAACTTTAAATATCTCAAAAACTAAGGCTTTAAGCATATGAAGTATCACATAAATTTATCCTAAATTGGTATTTAGATATAAGACGTTCCATTTAAAAAAGGTAACTTTGCTATGGATCTTTTTTTTCTCGAGCACCTTGTATAATTCAAAATAATTTTAAATTGTACATACAAAGGTCTAACATTCACCTAAATAGAAAAAAAATCATAACGTACTGTGCTTTCTACATAAAGCATGGAGTGGCTCACCCTGTATATGGAAGCGCTATTCCTACTCCTGAAGTCTGATTTGTAGCTGCATGAAGAGTTCATCTCAGCATTTAAGCTGAAAGTCATTGATTGTTAATTGGGGGATCAGTGCGCGGCGCCTCCACCCAATATCTCGTGCCGATGCAGATGCAAGGTGAGCACAGATAATCCACGTTTGATAAGATGGAATACATGAATATAATATATATCTATATGGAATATAGAAATAATAGAACTAAACGTAGAATAACTGCACATACTTTATGTGCGTATCAAGAAGGCAAAAAATATCTAACATGTTTACTAACATGCAGCCTCCGACAGAGAGTCTCCTTCTAAACTATCACAACTATTATGTATCCTAACACTCTTCTGAAGTCCGATTTATGACAATATTCATTATGATATTACTATTCATTAGATGAATACTTCTGTCAGGAATGATGAATTTGGCTCTGGATGTTGATATATGTAGGTAGGCGGAGCGTAATTTTAATAGAAATATCATTGTTTTATGTGTATGTTTGTCATAATTATCGTTTCATTAATTATTTGTTATTACTATTATAATTAGCATTATTATTATTATCGTTATTATTACCATCATCATTATTGTTTTTATTATTATTAATTAGTTATTATTATCTGCCATTTTAATTGTTATTGTTACTTATGATGCAACACCAGTGGTACAACTGCAATATGATCTATCTATCTATCTATCTTGATTTATTTTGTTGTAGCCATTCATTCAACTATTTTCCTTTTGGTTTGGTGGAGTTTTTGCTCATAATAAAACTTTTAATAATATTTTGTAAGACGTTTCGACCTTATTGTAAATATTCTTCAGTTACTGAAAATTTCTAAAAACATTTTTTTATTATTTAAATATTATAAGTACGTATAACATATATTTATATTACATTAATTTCAAACCTAATTGCAAACATATTTTTAAAACAATCTTTGCAACTTTTCATTGTCTTTTTTAATCTTTAATGTAATGGTTATAAACATTTTAAAAATTTATTTTAAAATATGTGTAAAATGATGATGTCCCAAAAAGGTTGGTGAATTAAGTGAATTGGAATAATAAGGGATTCGAGTTTCAATCTAATTTACTTTTTTGTTACATATTTCGATCAACGTTTATTCCAATTTAATTTTTATTTTGTTGTTTTTTATTCCAAGTGTGTTAAAGAAAGAATATTTAAATAAAAAAAAAAAAACAAATGATACAAGGATGAACCTAAAATGTTAAAATATTTATCCATAAATTTTAGATATTTAGGCAATATTTGTACGGTCATTTAACCTGTTTTTATCCTTTTGAATATGTATCATTTTCAAAATATTTCTAGTGCAATAATTGCTTTTTTTGCAATGGTTTTAGCATTATTGAAATTAAATTTATGTTGGCAATCAATTTCATGTTTTTTTTTAAAGCTGTAAGGATATTTTCTTTTGTTGACACAATTAAAATCTAAAACGCTGAACACTGAAAAAACAAAATTAATAAACATCGTCTATTGAGTTGGGTTTATTAAAATAAGAAAAAGATATATTGTATGGATAATTTTTTTTATTATATTGAACAATTTTGTTTATTGACTGTCACCTTGAAAAAGTAAGTTTATTGTATTAACAAAATAAAGATTATTAGAAAAATTATTAGAAAAAGAAATTATTAAGTAGTTTGTTAATTTAAAGTAGTATGTTATTAATTTAATTAAATATTTTATTATTTCTATGAGGTATAATGCAAAGTATTTTATCTGTTTGCATTCATAAAAGTGTTTAGTGTTATTACAGGCAAAATTAAAATTTTTAGTACGCTCCCTTTTCTTTTATTTCTTAATCCCACTTGAAAACTTGTTTTCTAAAACACAAACTACCTAATTATTATTAGATATTCAAATTACCTAACCTAGCTTTATATGTAATGAATAATAAATGGATATCTAATATTTGACATTTTGCGTGTGTGTGAACGTTAAAGTAGGTGTAATATGCTTTGTTTTATGTGTAACACTAATTTTGCCGAGCTTTATACATTAGTCAGACATTTTAAACATGTGCATAACCTAAATACAAATATAGTCTTTTAGTATTTTATAGAAAACGATTATCATTTCCTCCTTGTCTACTTCAATTACATATCATATAGGATTACAATCTTTGAAGAAGTAAATAAATATATACGAAAACTTAGATTGTAAAAAAGGGAACTCTCTTTGACTTCTCCCGACTTCTATTCTAATATTTCCACTTTCTGATCCTCATCTCATTAATTACATTTTTGTTCTTGTTATTTATCAATGACATTTGTGCAACGCTGGATTATACGAACACTGTTTGCTGATAATCTGAAGAAATGCTATGAACTCTGCGAATTAGTCGCTGTAGGTTTAGCCAATCTGTTAGAAATTAACACTTGAAAGTTTTATGTGTTACATATTCTCTCAAATTCATTATGATTATATTATTACTCACATTCCAAACACATTCCGGTGCCCTTATAGATATCTTTGTACTATATCGCTCTGGCTAAATAATTACAGTATACATTTTGTACATGACATATGTACGTGGCACTATGACATTATTGTGATTTATATAAATCCAGATATTATTTATATGCATATTGCGATAACAAGCGGGTGATATATTACACTAGCATTTTTCTTATTATTGGGCTATAAACGTTCCCACTACTACATTCTTGCTGAATAGGGCAAATCGATAACGTGTCGACATGTAGTACGTTATGGATATGCTAATGATGTTTTTGATGGTGAAATAGTTCTTCGTTCACTGTCGAGGGTAATCTATTTTGATTCTGCGAACAAAAGCTGTTTGGATGATGAAGTTATTTATCAATACTATTATGCGCCTACATTTTACATATGCTGGCAGTTACTACGTTGTTGTAAAAGCCTGCAATCAGGACCGCATCAAGATCTTTGTATTAATTTGCATACAGTGCTAGATATTTTTTCTATCGAAAATGAAAAAATAAGAGAATTGTGGTTATTAGATAGATGTATGTATATACTGCTTTGTTATTATTAGTCGTTAATATGTAAGTTGATCCTATTGTTAATTCGATGGTTATTAAAACACAACAAAACAAAAATACCGGAGTACAGAGTAAGTGATTGGTTTGTATGTAGTCGACAAAAATTAATTTTAGTGTAGGGATCTTATACTATGCACAAAATGACGTTGCAATACGCACCGATGCCAATGTTAAAACGATATTGGGTTAGGCATGTGGTGGGAGAGACGGTTATTTATCTGTTTCTATTTTAAAGAGACAGGTTCCTTCCTGCCCTCTACTTTCCTATACTCTAATTAAATTTTGACGGTTACAGTATAGTTTCACACTTATTTTAAGTTTTTAACAGATCTAAATAGTTGCCATTAGAATATTGAGACCAGTCGCAATGACGTGTATACTTGGCTGTGTGCTTTATGTGTCAAATGTAAAATGTTATTTATAACTAATGTAATAAATCATATTGACTCAAAGTATCATATTTTGTTGTAATTATCCTGTTGAACCAGAGCTTGTGTTTGGTGTAGCTTTGTTTCGTTAGCTTTTAGTTTTCTTTTTTCATTGTATTGGCAAATCCATTTCAACTAGGTTATAATAAAGCAAGGACATGCTTCAGCTGATTATGTATTTTTAACAAATAGAATGTGAAATAAATTCGATTGCTTGCATAATTTATTATGCCCACAGTGGTTAATGCTCGTTCATTTTGCCTTACATTCACCAAGCGTTCTTCCAAACTGTACACTGCATTATTCAGCATCTCTGGTTGCAATTTGATCCCTAATAGAGTCTGTAATTCTTCTAGAGTTGTTTGTCGTGTTCTAAACACCAAACTTCTAAAATAACCCCACAATCAGCAATGAGCTGGGTTAAAATCAGGCGATCTTGGAGCCATGAATTTACAAAATCTCTTCTTATAACACGATCTTGAAAAACTGCGGTTAACAATTTGTTACTGCCCGGTAAATATGGAGGAGTGCTCGCACATGGCACATTTGCGTAACATTTGCAGGTATCATTAATAGAAGAAGCAGAAATACATTAATTCGTTAATTATTTCGTACTGTAAAAGGCTTGCAATCTTTGCATTTGTAGGTATCGTTCACTAGTAACAGTTACAGCTACGGCCTCTCCATTCTGTATCTCCTCAAAGAAGTATGGTCCAATGATTGAATTAGCAGTGAAACCGTACTAAACGTTTTGAGAAATGACACCATTTAGCCTTGTCTGTCCATAAAGTATGGGATAACCATTCGAGTTCAATTTCCATCTGAGCCAATATTCGTAAAGAAAAATCATACCTGATACGAAAATCTGCATCTTTTATTTTAACAAGTAGTTTTAGCATAAAGGATACATTTTTAGGATTTTACGTGAAATTTTCCTAACGGTGGTATATGGAATTTGGAATCGTTTCGATATCTAATTCACATGATTGACTGATAGCGGGTTAGTGCTGGCTATATACAATATTCCCTTCCAACGTTTGAGCAGGTAGCTACCTGACCAAACGAAAAGACTATAGAATGGCCTAGTTGTCTATACGTGATTAGTGTGGTGCTAGACGGGTGATATTGATGATTCCACGAGTGCAACTATCAGCTGAATAATTGCTCACAATTTTTAGAAGATGAAGATATACCTCTGGAGAATATTAAGACAAATTAAATTTTTAATAAAATTTATTGTATCTGTGAAATGAATTAAGCACATATTAATTTCAGAAATATAACCAATGTATTGCATATATAACATATGGCTATGGGCAAGTTGAGGATATAATGTGCAACCATATATACTGCTGTATTTCATAAGAGGAAAACTATCAACCATATTCAAAATGTATGAAAATCCTTGGTTACGTGTGGTTGTTGATGAAAAGTCTGAGAAGGAAGCGGTGTCAATTTTCTCATCAAGTATAATGAATTAAACGATCTTGCTGTGGTATATCTGGTATTGAAGGGGATAAATTCACAAATTTGGTGTTTACTATACCTGGGTACATGTTTTACATGGTATTTTACGTGTCTGCTGTTCCGAGTCTAATCATACATCCAGAAAGTAACGAAGGAGGTCTGTTTCCTTGAATTTTTGTGGTACTGATGTTATTCTCCTGATCTGAGCCATTTATGTGAATATACAAGCTAATCTGGATTGTCACTACAAGGAAATTCCATTCTGGTGTCTGTGTAAACCGATAAACGAGGTATTTGGTCAAAGCATTGTTTAAATTTTTGTATAAATGAATGTATAACTTTGATAGTATTTTGAGGTTACTGTTATTTCTTATGAGATTGAATTTTTTTAGTTTTTGTAAGTTGGTAGACGTGCTTGGTGGTTTTTTATTCTCTTATGATAGCGCGGGATATTTTAAAAGTTACTTCTTTAGTTAAAGAATCTAAATTATACTGGATAATTGATAATATGTGTTTTGAACATTTCAAATAACTATACTAACCTTGAGTAAGGGTTCTCATTCTTTTATATGTTTCCGATATAAACTTGTTATGAATTATACATGTTATTAATGATTGTACTGTTTTATTAATGAAAGCTCATGTGTCTATCATTATAGGGAGGTGTCTGTAAAGAAAAAGCAGATCTAATTAGAAAGTTATTTATTTATTTATTTTTCTTTTGCTTAAAAACATTAGCTGGGAAAATCACAATAAATACATATGCATATATAGCGATCTATATCACAATAACCCCGCCCTATAATGCAATAATCATGCATAAAATTCGACACCCAGGAGGAAGAACACTGCCATTCATTCTTTCTTACCTACTTATTTTTACTTAGAAATTTCCCACGCCATTGTTAGTCCTGAATATTAGTATAATTCGGCTAATTTAACACTCAATTAGAACAGTTTCAAAACATAGTAAGGAAGTCATTGGAATTTAACGAGCATGTCTGGTGGCATACTCTAAATGACAAATATTTATGCTTTTAACTGTAATAATTAGGAGGAACTTTTCCACGGAATTTTTTTTCTCCTCACGCAGGATTCGAACCTGCATCCCCCCATTTGCCGGAGGAGCGCTTTACCAATTAAGCTAGTAGAGGATGCCAATTCGAGCGTTTAGCCGAACATACGTCGATATAAGATCTTGAAAGGATGGTAGGACGGCAAATATGCAAAGATTGCAAGCTTTTTACAGTAATAAATTAAGAAATTAATGAAATTTCTGCTTTTAACTGTAATAATTAGGAGGATTTTTTTCCAAGAAAAAAATTTTTCTCACACAGGATTCGAACCGGCATCCCCCTATTTGCCGGACGAGCGCTTTACCAATTAAGCTAGTAGAGGATGCCAATTTGAGCATTTAACCGAACATACGTCGATATAAGATCTTGAAAGAATGGTAGAACGGTAAATATGCTAAGATTGCAAGCTTTTTACAGTAATAAATTAACAAATTAATGACATTTCTGCTTTTAACTGCAATAATTAGGAGGAATTTTTCCAAGAAAAAAAAAATTGCCATACTAGATCGAAATGTTATTTATAAAATTATAAAAGCTATGAACTGTATTTTATTGTAAATTTAAGCTCACCTGGTATAAATATTATAGCTATATATTTAATATAAGGAAATATGCGCGAGATAAGTTGGTTAATATCGATTTGAGCGCGGAATGTTTAATATTTGTTTAGGATCCAAGTTTCTACCTAACTTGATTAATATGTAGGAGCCGTGATTACGCCGCAGCAAATGTGGTATAAATCCAGACAGATGTCTAAATCCTAATAAGGTTTGCTATAGATAGTCTGTACAAATATTGCCCGCGAAAGATTGCCTGTTCCGCACCTATAGTCTACGACAAAATAAATAGTACCCAGTTTCAGTATTATTATATTATTTTAAAGTTTAAAATGTGCGAAGTGTTAACTGTTAAATGATAATAATAATAATCTTTCTTATATGATACATAAAATGCATAGTTTGAAACAAATAAATCAACAAAAAAAAAGATAATGAAAATTAGTGAACAAACTATTCTTCACTAGTATAGGAATTACAGCTAAATAACAGTTTTCTTTGGATTAAATCTAAACATGTAAGTTCCAATCCCCTTTACCTCTTGTGGTAAATTATTAAAAAGTTTATACCATACAAAAATAACGTTTCTCTGAAAGAAGGCGGTAGTACTACGAGGAGGTAAGATATAATTGGTATTCCTTGTGCTGTAGTTATGGTATTTGCAACACCATATTGATTAGCACGTCTAAAAACAATTTGTTTATTTTAAATGTGCTGCGTTCATAGCGACCTAAATAAAAAAATGATTTTTAGAGCTCATTTCTGCAATACGAGTACACCATGTAGATTAGTGCAATGATTCCAGTAAAGAAAACTGCTAAAATGGCATATTTTACAAAAAAAATATTTAAAATTCATTTAAAACGTATGATGAGTCCTTACCTATAGCTAAGGGCATCTGATATTTTTTCTTCGTTTCTTTTCAATTTTCTCCGAACGTTGCAACGCCCTTTGTAATTTTGTTTTTTATTATTTTGAACATTTATCCATTTCTTTATTTCTTTACAATTTTTCCATCACTTTTAAAAATATTTCACTTCTTTAAAAAAAGCGAGGTACACAATATACAAACCACACCTAAGCATGTCAAATTCTCAAAACCAAACCAGAGTCAAAACAAACAAACAGGTTACAGATCACGGAAAGCTGAATCTGAAGAGATATTTTCTATTTTGTGAATTGGTTAAGGTTTAGAACCAATGCGGGTGCGAGTGCACTGGTGCAATAGCTCCGACTCCGGCAGTCTGGCTCCATCTAGTTCTATCAAGTCCGAGGTTGCATTCAGTTCTCCGCACCCGTACTCGGCCGATTAGCAAACCCGCTCTTTTATGAAAAGCGAACTTGGTGCACCTACTGCGATAAGCGAGCCAGTTCCGAAAGAACAAGTCCGATCCGGAGCAGCCATCCCTAACGTAAACCGAGTCTATTGGCTGGTGCATCATCAATCAACACTGTTTTCCACTTTTTTTTCCTGCAAATGTATAACAAAGTTTCCTATCGGATTCACGGAACAAACTACAGTTAAATGTGCTCCTCTGTCTGCGCTTGTAATAAATAATACCAGTCTGCTTCCGACCTTTAATATTTTCTGTGAACGTTCTGCGAATTCAAATGCCAATAGTCTTACTTTGGTGATGGTGCGCCTAAAAATAAGTAGTAAGTTTTCATTTTTTTTTTTTAATATGATCCATTGTCAAACGTACAAGCTCAATTGAAAAAGTAGGACTATACTTGCCCAAACTTTTTTCGTTTGCGTCTGAGTATTGCATGTGGTGCATTGAATTCTTAAGATGTAGCCAACCATTCCATATCATCATTTTGCTCTGCCTTTATTGCTACTTATTGACCAGCTTTACAACAAAAAAAGTTAAAGACCTGCTTGGTGCTTGTTACAAAATGACTTAGAGTGTGTCATTTTGCCTGGAAGTGAACATTTATCCCATTTATCCAACATACTGTAATGGGCCGCCTAGAATGCATTTTATTTTAAATTTAATTTATTATTTACTTCCTTAATATAAGATATTTGATTCCATCCTATTTATGTAAACATATAAAACATGTGAAAATTGTGTGTATTTTTATTTCTATTAATCTGTATGCGGTAATCTGCGTCAAGAAAATAATGGACGTATAAAGTTTGGCGCGGTCACAAGATCAGCGCAACGTCTCTGATTAGTGGACATTTCAATATTAAAGTAGTATTCATATAATTGCGAGCCTACTGTATTATATTTTTATTATTAACAGTCATAGGGAAATTATTTAGTTGGAGTAAGAACATTTCAATTGTTATGGAATCCATATATTACTTAGAATAGGTAGCCTCGTGTAGTACTTTTTAGGTGGAGCACGAGATTGTGATGATTTGTAATAATCCCTGAATATCTTGCCCATTTGTTGCAGCCGGAGAAGAATATCAGATATTGGTAAAAATACCGTGTAATACCCGAGCCGTTTGTTTAGTGCCGAGAAATAAAACCTTATGTGTGAGGAATCCAGCAATCAGTTATTAGATTGCGCATTAGCATATTTGCCCATTTATTCACAAATTAAATGCGGTTTCCTGCATCAAAGTTACATCCTCAGGCCATAATTTAAAAGTAGCATCCATTGACGACAATGTTTCATTACCTTTATAATCTGGCCCGAGGATGCGTGCAACCGGTCGCATTAAATTTCCAATAAAGATTTTGTAAGTAAATAGACCATTTTTTCCCACCTAATGAATTTCTACATCAGTTTGAGAGCATAGAATAATGCTCTCAAACTGATGTAGAAATTCATTAGGTGGGAAAAAATGGTCTATTTACTTACAAAATCTTTATTTATAACTGCATCGTCAGACTCTATTTTATCAGCGAAAAGAATAATAATAAATTTACGAGAGAATGTAATTATAATGCCATGTAGAAACCCTTATTGGGATACTTCCATTATTTCTTTTTAAATATTTTCCATTATAATCTTTCTTATGCTATTACAGTAATAATAACTTTATCATCATCCAAGGTAAACGGTATTAAACTTCGTTACATCTTGCGCAATTTAATTGGATATACTGGCAGAATGATTACGTTCTTCTATTCCTTGGATAATTTCCCGGAAGGGCCTGTATTAATAATGTATTTACAAAGTGCATACATTAGTAGAAGTGCGCACACGGATTTTATTCTGCAGTGCTTTATTCGTGATCTGAAGGTGCTTATTTGATGTTAACCCTGGGACTATACGTCCATCTTCGTTATCTTTCAATATTAATTGCTACATTCAACGTTTTGCCTAATAAAGTTTGCTTAACGTCCTAGATGTATCTCGGTGTTTAAAAATTGAGTATACTACGCTCCGAAACTTCCTGTTTTCAGTTTAAAATGTGTTTGATGATGGATTTGATTATGACGCTTTCGACAGCTTTAATCACATGACCTGTATATTCTAGTTTTGACTTAATCCATTGCTTTACTAATTAATGTGAATCCTAGATACTTTTTTTTGTGGAAAATGTAGATCATTACAACTTTTTGTACGTTAATCTTTTAAGATAAATGCGGGCTATTTGTTTTTATTCTTCGTGATGCTGTTTTACTCAAATACTAGTTAGTGCATATGCAGGGCGGAGGTTTAGCTCTCTTGCTATGGGCTACCCTAGTGGACGATCAAACCCAGAAGCTGGACGGACAAAGCCTTTACTGCCTGGGATATGTTGACGACCTCATAATAGTCATTAGAGGGTGGTTTCTAAAAATGCTGGTGGAGCGTATGCAAACCGCTCTAAATACGGTTGACAAATGGTATACACAGGAGCTACTCTCAATCAATGCTTAGCAACACAAGTGATTACGTTTACGAGAAAGAGAACGCTAGAGGGCCTACAGCCACTAGTGAGAGGAAGTGAAAGGATTCCATATGTCAAAGAGGAGAAATACTTTGGGGAATGGTTTGATCAAAGACCTATGGAATCCACATATCCAAAATACAACCAACAAAGCCACTATCGCTCTCGGTAGGTGCAGGAGGCTCAGTGGAAGGAATTCAAGCCGTAGCCCTAAGATGACTCTGTAGTTATACACAAGGGTAGGTAGACGCATGATAAAGTGCAGAGCAGTAGTATGGTGGCCAAAGGTACGACAGGCGGGGGTGGCCAAAATGCTAAGTGGTCTACGAAGACTGGCGTGTTTGTGTGCCACGGGTGTGATGAGATCGACTTCCAACACTGCAATGGAAGTAATTTTTAACCTACCACCGCTAGATATTTACATACAAGGAGTTGCAAGGCCTACAGCACATAGACTTATGTATAATCAAACACCGATAAGTAAATCGTAAGGCGCTAACTATCCAAAAGTATTAGATGACCTTAAGGAGTCACCCCTTTCGGCGATGCCATGTGACGTCATAGTTCAAAAATTCAATCTAGATAGACAATATCAGGTTATAATACTAGATAAGAAGGACTGGGGGACAGGCACTCCAATAAGAGCGGAGCGGAACTGGTATACAGAAGGCTCTAAAAACGGACTATGGTGTCGGAGCTGGAATATACGCAAAGAAGCCTAAAAAGGCTCTTTCGGTAAGTTTCAGCAAAGACACAACGGTGTTCCAAGATGAGGTTGCTACAATACACCACTATGTCCGAGAAATAGAAAGATGTATCGAGCCAGGTAAAAACGTCGCTATCTCCTCCGACCGTCAGTTCACACTTCAGGCGATGATTTCCGTAGGTGTGGACTCTAAGCTGGTTTGGGGCTGTGTAAGCACCCTAAATGAGGCGGGTACCCAAAAGAAATTAACATTGGCCTGGATTCCTAGCCACTCGGGCGAGAGGAGATTGACGGGGCGGATGAACTAGCCAAGTGAGGTTTGTTAAGGTCATTCGTTGGAGCTGGCCCGTCTTTTAGCACTACCAAATCGCAAATTAAAAAATCCTTTAATGAATGGGTACATAATGAGATCAGAGAGTGGTAGCAAAAGCCATCCGAACAGAGACAGGTAAAGAAACAGAGATGTGGAATTACTAAAGACCTTCTAAGCTAAAATAGGAAGATTATCAAAACGATAGTAGGTCTTCTGATAGGTCATTGTGGACTAAATAGCTATATGTGCAACATAGGCTCGGTAGACGATGCTACTTGCAGATTCTGCCATGAGGAGAAAGAAATATCAGTTCACGTGCTGTGCCAATTCGATGGCCTGTGATGGGACAAGGTTTCTAGCAATAGACGTGGAAAACCCCACAGCTAGGAGCTATACAAAGAAGCCGCTTTTAAGGTTGATAGGCCTAATTAACAGAGCAAAATTAGAGAGGGTCTTCTAGGAAAAAGGGAATCATCATTGATCTAAAAAAGTCGCGCTGAAACAGGTCCGTGAGGTACCCCAACACTAATCTAATCTAGTGAACATTTTGGAAACAGCATAGTAACTATTGTTACGTAAGTTTTTTTATTTTTCACTGTGTTATATTAAAATGACATGCTTCTTTGTAGTATTGTAGTAAATCCTTTAAACTCGAAAAAGACAATAAATTGTCGAAACGTCGTTAATGATTTGAAAATTTGTCTTTCATTTAAAGCCATAAATCCACAAACTTGCTGTTATAACAAAAATACCCCAAACTGTGGTACTGGTAATGCTGTAAACTTCTTCTAAACCCCTCACCACAAGCTGCACTAAACTGGACGTACGTTTCGATAGCAAAGCTATCATCAACTGAACTAAGTTCAGTTCTGCTGATGATGATACCTTTGCTATCGAAACGTACGTCCAGTTTAGTGCAGTTTGTGGTGAGGGGTTTAGGAGAAGAATTTATTGCTATCATAAAATTATATATGTGATCGTCTATGTGAGAATTCTTCTAAGGCGTTAAATATTGAAGGCAAAAAATATCATTTTTTGCGCGCCGTTTGAGCGCATCTTGACAAAATGTGACCAAAATACAACTAATAACTTTTTAAGAGCGTGTTCTGAAAATCTCGTTTTCACTAGGTGGGTTTCCTCGTGGACGTCACATATGCAATTTATTTCATTAATTTTTGCAGTATAATCAATTTTATTTGTTAAGGCTCTGTAAATAACTAAAAATAAAGGATATACGGTGACTGAAAGTGTGGAAAGAATCACAAGAAATAATTGTTGAGATGGAAGTGGTTTTTTTTAAATATATTATATTTTTATAATTAGTAATAGCGAAATCCAAAACATAATTTTTTTTATTTCAATAGCAAATTGTTGTATATTTGATTAAGATATTCATGAAATTAGTAAGGCCTTCATCATTTCCGTAGCAAATACATACAGTACGACATCGTCATATCTGACCCATTTTATGATGTAGTTGTTATAGAGATTGTTATTCATAATATATGTTGCTTTAACACGATCTAAAAATCCACAAAATAAACTTTTTAGACATCACTACGCATGATATACGCAGCGAAATTCTGAAAGAAGCTAAGTGTTTGCTTGCTACTCCCATAACACACAATTGATTAATTGTTCTTTTGCTAAACAATTGATTAATTGATTAATTGTTCTTTTGCTAGTGTCTTCTAACAATTGATTAATTGTTCTTTTGCTACTGGTATTTTTCCATCGTGCTTTAAAATCTCAAAAAATTATACCACTTCACAAAAAAGATGACTGTAGTAATATGGCTAATTACAGACCAATTTCTTTCAATTGGAAGAATTTTAGAGTATGCAATGCTAACACGACTGCTTCCTTTTTTAGAAAAACACCCGATTATTTCTGAATGTCAACACCGTTCAAATCCGGAAAATCAACTATTACAGCCATTTCAGATATTTATAATAGTTTTGCTGCTGATGTAGAGAACAAGCAGATACCACTTGGGGTATTCTGTGATCTAAGCAACGCTTTTGACTGCGTTAATCATAATTTGCTAATGTACATACTAGAATTGATAGGGATTAGAGGTATTACGCATGATTGGTTTCGCTCCTATTTATCAAACAAGTTTTAATTTGTAGAAATAACGACAACGGAAGATAGAAGAAAACAAATATTCCATTCACATTTACTAGCGGTGACGATAGGTTTACTCAGGGTGCTGTACTCTCACCGGTCTTATTCTCACTGTTCATTAATGACATGTTTCTTTCTTGCGAGATTATAAATTAATAATGTATGCCGATGATATCACTATTCTAATAAATGACCAGATCAATTCCATCCATGACAAAGCCAACTCAATGTTGTCCCTATTAAACAAGTGGTTTGTTTCAAATAAACTATTTCTAAATATATCTAAGACAAAATACATTACCTTTAGCGCAAACCCAGCGAATGCCTCACCTCAATTCGATCTTCATATCGGAAACACCGCAATTGGAAACATACCATCCATTAAAGCGTTGGGTATAACGTAGTCATTCAACTTAAAATGGTATAACCATATAGAGCAAGTCAATTCTTCTATATCGAGATCGATTTATAAACTTAGACATCTAAGCATCGTAAGTTTAAAAGTACTAAGAACGATCAATACTACTGAGATCGAGTCACGCTTGCGATATGGTATAATCGTATGAGGTTCTAGTACGGATGTTGCTAGGATCTTGTTAAACCAAAAACGAACCCTTCGTGTAATGACCAATGCCTCGCGAACTGGTTCTGAGTGCTAACAGTGGTATCACTCTATATACTGGAAGAACCCCTATATGTTCATAAGAATAAACATGATATTTTTCAGACCATTAATCCATCCCACAATTATAATATAAGGAACATACAAACAGAGATATACCTGCCAAATCACAGACTAACATTAACCTCTAAAAGTCTAGTCTGTATGGGTATTAAAATATATAATAATCTCTCTCTTGAATTAAAGTCTTTGCCTCTCCATACTTTTAAAACTATGTTAAAGCGTAAGTTATTAAACTCACCTTATTATAGTTTATATGAGTTCTTTAATAAAATTGTAATTTTATTTAGTAATTGTAATTAGTAACTAGGGTGGCGAACCTTGTCACTTGGTTAGTCATCTTATTTTCTCTTTTTATTTTATTTCTTTTCTTTTAATTTTGACATTTTCTATTATGTACTGCGCACTTCTTTGAAATAAAGTACTTACTTACTTACTATTTCACACCCGTTCGTATCTTTACTTTTCTAATGCGTTATATCTAGGCGATATTTTTGAACTATTGCAACACCGCGAGAAGAATCTCCCTTCGACGACATAAGGTAAGAGTCCAAACACCAACTCATATTCTAGTAACCCATCGTCAAGAATTTCACGTCATGACACAACCTTTGTCGCAACTTCTTTTACATCCTTTACAAAATTGCCATTGGCAATAATTCCTAGGGTTTATAGCAGTGAAAATCAGATCTAAGGATACTGCCACCTAAAGTGGCCACTACATAGAAATAAGTTAGGTTTAAGAAAAAGATCAAAGTTGTGTTCAGAGATGACAATTGGATTACCGGAACCTCGTCAGCGATTTGCGAGCATCGCGCTGGTGAGGGGATTGACAATGAAGTATTGGCATTTAGGTTACGATCTCCGAGGAGCGTATTTGTATTAATAAATTTAGTGTGATAGTATAAAGTGGTGTTTTGATAATTAATTAACAAGCCCCTACTGCAGCGCCATGGTAAGTACCTTTTTAATATTCTATATTTATATATTAAAGAAGCGAGTAGCTCAAACTCCCAGCCATTGAGGCTAAGGGTCGTGACAATATCAGTAGGTATTAAGTCCTTAGGACCGTTTTAATGATACTATAAAAAAGACAATACCTTGTCACTTAATGCCACTGGCAAATGTTACCTGTTAGCGCAGTAAATTAAAGTCATTTAACTCTAAATGTGATGAATATCTCCGGTACAATATTTTTAATAACCTTAGTGCTCGTCAGCGTAAGAATGAAACGCGTATTAATGACTCCGAAGAGAATTCTTTTTTTTGTTTTTAACTCTTTCTTTTTTTGAAGGGAGCAAGATAAATGCGAAATGGCCTTCTTCTCTGCCGCATCTAAAAATAGACTTGAATACGAGGATTTAAATTTTTATGACAATAGAAATGGGATGCTTTCGTTTCTTCAAGATCTAATTAAGAGTAAAAAAATGTTGGGAATGCGACAACTTCCATTTAAATGGCTGGATGTATAATAAAGTATTGGAAGTTGAGTTAATTTCCTCGGAATTTAATTAGATAGGATTAAATTTAATGTATCTGCTTTCAAAGTTTGCAGTAATGATGTGGGGACGGATTTTGGTTAGGTTAATGGGGGTGTTGACAAGACTAAGAAGTATAAATTTTAATACTTCAATGTTTGGAGTGTAATGTAGAGATGAGTCACTATTATTTATATAATGATCTTTAGTATTTTTTAAATATTGCTGAAAAATCAATATAATATATTTCGCTTTCTTTTTCTTTGACTATATTGAAGGGTATTGATTTAATCGTTAACAAAATTTTGCATAGGACGAAAAATGCTAAGTTGATCTTCTTTCTTCAAACGCGATGCGGTAATAAAATTCGCTTCGGTTTTGATGAAAGATTATTATCATTCAGATGCGAACATGGTATACGTTCTTATTTTTGATTTGGTTATTGGATGTTTGCCACGATATTTTAGTCGCATTGCAGTTTAGCAGTAGTTTTAGTTATTGCAGTTGGACTGGTGTGATAAATATGCCTCTATAAAGTTTACTTTGTAAAATTTCAGTTTTAGTTGTTTGGTTTAGTATGAAAAACGTTATCAACTTAAGTAGTAAGTACAATTGTATTATGGCAAAGAAATTAACCGAATACAGCAATTACCTAGATATTTCTTTAAAGGTGTTGAGAAATATTTGAAATTACATAGATAAACTATGGTATTTAACTTAAAACCAACACATCCCACCATTAAATTTTATGTAATGCGGAGTTTGTGTCATAAGTAGATACCATGATAAACGATTAAGAGTTTATACAGGATGAGCTTTTTATCTTGAGACAACCGAATATCTCTAAAACATGCATCAAATCAAAAAAAGATCTTAATAAGATTTGTTATAATGTAGGGGGCTCACTGAATGGTGCCCAACTCGATCCCCCACCTCACCCCTCCAGAGTGGGAGCGAGGACAACCTTGAAATCTTAAATGGGAACCCCCATTTTGTATTGCAGATTCGGATTCTACGCCATCAAGTATGTGGTTTTTGTTTGAAACTTTTTTCGATTCGTAACAGATTGCGCTGTAACCGCAAAAAAACATGATTGTGAACGTCTAGAAAAAATACACCAAAAAGAGAAACAAGCAAACATGATTTTGTATTTTTTTATTTTATCGAATCGGTCACGCCTGAGATGTTGAGTAAAGTTAGAAGGTATCAGGGAAAGGTATAAGTTACAAGATCAGAAAATAACATTATCATATTAGATTGGTATCAAAAACCGACATCTTCTGGTAGATTTATTAACTCTTATTCGAATCATCCTATAAATCAGAAATATAATACTATGATCGCTATGAAAAACACAATTACACAAATTGGCGACACAAGATTTCTTAACGATAATTTAAAAAAGCTATTTAAAATTTGTCCAATAACGGCTACCTAAAAATATTCTTTCCAAATTAATATTTTCTCCAAATTCCTTGCATGAAGATATGAATACTAATACAACTACCACTTTCAAATATCACAAATTATCTTTCGTAGAAGGTTTAACTAATAATATAATTAAACATTTTAAAGATTTTAAAAATATCAAAATTACGAAGTACAATGTAACAACCATAAAAACAATCTTTACGAAAACTAAAGACAAGATACCAATTTTGGACCAAAGTGATGTGGTATATAATATTCCTTGTCGTGATTGTCAAGGCTGTTATATTGGTTTAACTTCTCAAATCTTAAAAAATAGAATAACCCAACATAAAAGTGATAGTCGTATAGGTAAACGTCCATGTGCTTTGTCTTCACATTTTCAAAATTTAGACCACAATTTTAATTATGATAATACTAAATTCTTGATGTTGAAAATAATTACAAAAAGCGGTTATTTCTAGAAATGGTTCATATTAACAGTAATCAAAATTCAATTAATTTTAAAACAGACACAACTCAACTTAACCATATTTATTGTAACATTTTACATAATATATTACCTTATTGACAAAAATGTTTTTTTGACTTTTTAAAAATTCCAAATTCAAAAAACTTGTAATTTTATTGTTATATTTGAATTTGTAAATATTATTTTTATATCTTTCATTATTATTGCTTCATACCGTTTTGTAATATTGTAGATTTCCTCCTGACGAAGTCATTAAATATATGACGAAATATTGAGGTGATATAAAGTAGTTTTTATTAAATAGACCGCATTACCCATACATCTAAGTTTATTCCTTAACAAAGTCCGGTCGGTACTCCTTTTAAAATAAACATATTAATATAGCATAATTATTACCACTGTTGTTAATGGAGTTACTTAAAATTAATCATTTTCATGAATTTACGTAATGTTGTACGACTTAGATGTGACAGATCTGCATGCTGCTTAATTTCAATTAGAATTTTATTGAAAGGATAATTCATTCTTATAAAAGAAACCATGAATGATTTATCTCACCGCATTTTTTACTGTTTCATCGTAAGGGCTCATTAAACAAAGTCTTTCAGTGCTCTGGGTTGGTGGTGTTATTATCCTTATACTCATTCATTCATTCATTCATTCAAGTTAGGGTGGGCACTTGATGTCCGGGCACTTGAGCTTGATGCTCATTGTACCATCCCTATTGATTCTCTTATTTCCATTCGAGCAGCTTGGTGTGCTCTATAAAGCCCAGTATCTTGCCCAGTGGAAACTTGAGGACCTTTGAGGGCTCCAATAGATCTCTCCCGAAATATTTCTGCCTGAGTACCTTTAGTTCCTCACATGTGCAGATTACATGTAAACTCGTTTCCTCCTGTAGTTCGCATCTTTTACACCACGGTTCGCTTACACGGCCTGTGTTGTATAGATGCCTTTTCAGAGGACAGTGTCCAGTTACCAACCCAGTAATGGTTTTAACTTCTTTTCTTACTGCGCTTGAGTAGGTTATCAGAGAAAACTACCATGCCCATCCCCTATCAGCGTTTGGTATGGAGTTGACCTTCAGTCGACCTCCATTTCTTTGTACTTTCTTTATCTAACCAGGTCCAGATCTCCCTTCTTGCGGAATCCTTAGTAATCCCACATACGGGCTCTGGACCCATGAAGTGTCTCTTAGAGCCCTCCTTGGCTAGTTCATCGGCGATTACGTTGCCTTTATATCCTCATGTCCCGGCACCCAAATCAGAGACACCGTGTTGTCTCGTGTCAGTCATTGAGGGATTGTTTGCAGTCCCTAACTAGTTTTGACCTAGTTACAGGGTTTGAGACTGCCTTAATGACAGCCTGCTGTCAGTCATTATATTAAATTTTCCTCCTCATGCAGCCCCTTTTGCAATCATTTCTGCACCGGCTGCAAGGGCGAATACCTCTGCCTGAAGACCGTTGTATGTTTCCCCAGCTTATGATATCCTTTGATTAGGAACTGGGCCCACAAATACCGGCTCCTGTCCCCTGGCTGGATTTGATCCATCCGTGTGTACCAGTTTTCGTTAGCAGTGATTTCACTACGTGCCTGGTCTCTATTCGGTATGGAGATTTTCACCTTTTCAGTGAAGATAATTTCGGGTACCATGCTGTCCGTGATCCTTATACTCTTCTACTTGTTATTTCCACGATTAATAGTACGATACACTGTAGATTTTGCAATTCCTAAAAGGAAGACCTTTTCTAATAAATCATCTGCATATATTTTTTTCGCGATGGCGATCGAGTGTGCAGAGTGCAGAAAAAGTATTGGTCGTTATGATGAATATATAAATTGTCGCGATAAGTGTGACCAAAACTATCATATAGCGTGTGCAGGATTAACTGAGACCAAGTATGTGCAAATCAAAGAAGAGGGGCTCCTCCGATCGTGGGGCTTGCCAGCGATGTCAAACAAATATAACCTCGAAACCGGTAAATATGAACACAATGAGTACGAATAAGCTGGAACAATACATCAATGAGAGAATAACCAATGCAGTGGAGCAAATAACAAGTGGCATTATTGCAACCTTTACTAAAGAAATTACAAAGTTAACCACGGAAAACAAAATCCTACAGAAAGAGGTAAAACAATTAACATTATTAGTGCAAACAAAATTTCCTGTACAACATTCAGAAATACAGCCAGAAGAGGGCGCTCGACTACAAAATAAACCAAAATTGAATATACAAATGCAAGGAAAACAAGGTCAAGAGATGGATTGTAAAAAGAAACAAACAAATACTGACCTTACCCAACAAAAAATCTACGAAAACAGTAATAAAACAATGTCGTATTTAGGAGCCGTTAAACGAAATCTGATAAACAAAAATAATACAGAGCAAACCAAGCCAGTAATTGATGTTTCAGATAATGAATCAGAATTTACGACGATAGTTAGGAAACAAAGAAGAACTTCTAGACTACACATAACACATGGTACAGCTGTAGACGTAGAATTAAAAGGTACTATTAGATATGCTCACCTACATGCGTTTGGCTTTGAACCTAGTACGACGGATAACGATATACGCACATATTTGTCACGCAAAGGTATTTCCCAATTAAAAATTGAAAAACAAACTCTAAACATCCAGATGAATACTCGACCTTCAAAATCTCCGTTCCGTTTGACATGCTAGAGGAAGCTCAGAAACCGACGCTATGGCCAACTGGTGTTAAAATAAACCGTTTTTTAGAGAGAATATGGCAGAAATCCGCCAAAAAGGATTAATAAAACCAAATAGCATTAGCAACAAATTATCACTATTCCATCAAAACATACAATGTATTACAAATAAAATTAATCATATTGAAGCCTTTTTACATTGCACCAGTCAACCATACACTATATTAGCCTTCACGGAGCACTGGCTCAAACATACACATATTGATCACATTGTCATAACAAACTATACAATGATTTCTTGTTTTCTACGATCAGCGAGTAGTCACGGAGGTTCCTGTATCTTCATATACAACGGGATAGAAGCGCACGAACTGCTACATCTAAAACAGAAAAGCATAGAAAATATAATAGAATGCTCCGCGGTAATCCTACCGAAGTTCAAATTTATCATTCTATGCATCTATAGACCACCAGATGCTGACTTAGAACGATTTTTTCACACGCTGGAAGATATATTGCTGAGTGTAAAGCGCAATGCAAATAGCTATACTATAGTGCTATGTGGTGATTTTAACTTAAATCTTATGAAGGAGAATGATAAAAAAGTTAAAACGTTCCAAGATTTGCTTCTTTCTTTTGGTCTAAAACAAACAATTTTAGAACCGACCAGAGTTTGTAATAGTGGCGCTACGTTAATAGATAACATATTTATAAAAACAAACATAACTTTTGAAAGCTCAGTTAACAAAACTAGCCTTTCAGATCACTATGGACAAGAAACATATTTTGAAATTCAGGCGAACAACTAAGCTAGAACAAGCAGCAGTCAGAACATTTTTATCCAACAACAGAATCAGTAAAATCAAGGCTACGTGGAAGTTAGTGGAAAGAATAAGTGGACACAAAACCTAGGAAAAATATTGATATTGATAAAATGTGTGAACATCTGCAACAAACTCCTATGGAAATTCTTGATGAATTCAATTCTTACTACGTAAGCATGGGTCATAATTGTAATCAAAATAGAGGAATATACGATGCACGTCCCCATAAACGAGAGGTCTATGGTATTATATAATGTGGATCCCATAGAGATCTTAACATAATAAATGAATTGAAAGATACTTCATCTGTAGGACCAGATGAATTACCAACAAAATTAATAAAAAGTTGTGCAGACATACTATGCACACCAATAGCACAGATGATCAATCTTTCCTTTATGACGGGTATATATCCAGACCAACTAAAAACCGCTACAATTACACCGATCTTCAAAAATGGTGATGAAACAAATATTACGAATTACAGACCCATTGCACTAATATCTATCATAGCTAAATCGCTGAAAAGGCTATATGTCACGTTAATATCATTCACTGAATCCTGCAATCTCTTAACACCATTTTAAAATGCTTACACAAAAGGAAGATCAATCTCCAGAGCTATCTACATGGCGATTAGTAAAATAACACAAGCGGTATCCGAAAAGACTCAAGTAGTGGGAGTTTTCCTAGATTTATCAAAAGCCTTCGATAGCGTAGATCATAATATTTTTACTTAAAAAACTGGAGAGAATGGGTTTTAGAGAATAGTACACAAATTATTAAAGTCTTATCTGACAAATAGATTGCAATGCGTACAAGTGAATTACAATGGAGAAACCTGTCGGTCACAATGGCTGGAAAATCGAAAAGGTATCTTGCAAGGTTCAATATTAGGTGCATTTCTTTTTATTTTATACATGAATGACCTTCCGGAAATAACATCGCACTTTCTTACTATGTATGCTGATGACACATCAATAATTATAAACAAAAAGAGCAACACATTGGAAGATGAGACTCTAGATGTTCTAGATAAAGCAAACGACTGGTTTCTTGAAAACAACCTAAAACTTAATGTAAACAAAACTAATATGATAAAATTCTCATTAAAGAAGGAAAATAACCTCTCAATAAGCTTCGCGGATAATCAAATAACTTCAACAAATAATGCTAAGTTTTTGGGACTGCTACTTGATAGTACATTATCCTGGAAAGATCACATCGACCTGCTCGCTAAAAAGTTATCTGGAATGACGTATGCACTGCGAAGCATATCCACTGAGGTCCACAGAGAGGCAGCATTGTCAGCCTACCATGCTTATGTAGGGTCGCGCCTATCGTACGGCATCATTTTCTGGGGAAATTCTGTGGATGCTGAAAGGATCTTCGTACTCCAGAAGTCGTGCCTTAGAAGCATCTTCCACCTAAAAACGAGAGAATCATGTAAAAAAGTGTTTATAGACAACTGTATACTTACCTTACATGGATTATATGTATATGAGTGTGCGTGTTTCGCGAAAAAACATTATAAAGAACTCATTGCCGACTATGAAACTAATCACAAGTACAATACTCGGGAGTGTCAAAAAGCAACCCTTCGTGTACCACAGACTACGTATGCACGTATCCATAAAAGTGTAGTGACCCAAGTCTTAAAAATTTATAACAGCATACCTTATGAACTTAAGAAACATAAACTTCAAATCTTTCAAAAAAGTGTAAAAGATATGCTTATTCGAAAATGTTTATACAATTCAAATGATTTCTTTTTGAAGCCTTAAGTTTGTAATAACAATTTCTATGTCAGTTTGCCCAGTGTACTACTGTCAGTTTCCGTTTCCATTGACGTGTTTCATACTGTTTGGTATTATGAAATAAAGATATATTATTATTATTATTATTATTATATGATATGTACCATGAACTATACTTTCCGAGATGTTAGCTACTATTGCTATAATATTTATTTTTGGTATACCGGTGATAAATCGCTTATACATACACACTAAAGCGTGTTTTTCGGCTACAGAAAAGTGCTCCAAACCCAAAGATTTTCTCTTTCGTGGGTGATTGCAAACCCACTCGCACTACGAACAGCTAATCACGACGCTATTTTTTTTGCGGTAAAAGTTTAAATTACTTCTTCGAATTAAAAAATAGTGTTGTACCTCGTAATTTAAGGAACGCGAGAAGTGGTGGAGGCGCCGGGTATCTTTTATTTTGTATTATTTAAAAAGAAAAAAAAGCTTGTCAAATAAATCCTCACCATAACCAGAATATGTTTTTCCGTAAATGCAGGCAAATAAGATTGTTGCTCTTTTGTAGAAAATGTATTGAAAGGAATTATGTAGGAACACTATTCTGTCTCAGAAGAAAAATGGTTGAAGAGATATATGTTAACTGAGTTGATTTCATTATGTGTCAAATAGTTTTCTGCAGCGCTTTACATTGCTAATATAGTTAAATAAGTTAGTGGTAATAAATGCTTTACGTGTAAAAAGAAAGTATTGGAAAAGGTTTGTAGTAATTTCTGAAAGAACTGTAAGTGATCTGAATCTAAGGACAGTTTTCCTCATCACTTCACCATATGTCTACATCGTTTCCATCGTTAAATCTCTCGATAATAGAATCGATATCTTTTTGCTCAGCTTCTTTTTCACTTTTCGCTGAGTGAATGCACATAGAACTTTATCTATAATTTCCTTTACCACACCACGTAGGTAACCCACTAAAGTATGCGCACACGCGATTCGTACATTTCAACCCTCGCAGAACGAAATATAAATTTCGACCGTTATTCTTTTTTTTTTTGCGACCCGAGCGGATCCAAAATGACAGCGACAATAAAAGCGTACGAAAGTGCACGCTCAGATAATACGCGGATAAATCAAAATGACAAATTGCAATATACCTTTGTCCGTGTCCGTTTTCCAACAACGAGAATAAAAAAGCGTAAATTTTAATTGTCGGCCTTTTTTTTTGTTATTCTGTTTTTGAAAAATGCCGGGGTTTCGCGCCGCGTGAGAGGTTCTAGAGTCGCGGGGCAATAAAAAGGACTTTTCTTTTTACTCTGGCAAATTAATTTTCGCCGTGTTTTTATTTGTCCTACGTTTTTTTTTTTCGTTAACAAATTATTGTTTAAAAGGAACATCGTGTTAATTAATTAAAGAATGACCCAGTTCAAGAGTAATGCGTAACGTGGCTGCAGAGTGATTAGCCTTGGTTAATCAACATGTGTTTTACCTGGTGTTTAAAACGCCCTCGGTTTAAAAGAAAAACGTAATTAATTTTGTTATATTTATTTTTATGAAAACAAGTATTAAATGCACAGTAGTTGAAATAATTTACTGTTGTATTGTTACTGATCACAATCGAACTACATTCACACCTGCCTTTTTTTAGTGATCCAACTTCAGATTTACATTTGTTCTCCTTGTTTTCCAAATTCGTTTAAATGTATTGGAATAACAGTATGTAGATCACCAAAACAAAACGCTGAATACTTTTTTTGAACTTACCTTGTGAGATATTTAATAATTGTTTTGAAACGAGTTGCAATACTATTATTTCCGGCGCTATTAATAGAGGAAGGGTTACAAATATGGCATACTGATTTCACTTTATGTTCTTATTAATTTTATCTCCTTGTATTGGAACTATGGCTGGGAATAAATCAAAAGTCACAACTGGATATGTTTCGGTTTATAGTAAACCTTTTTCAAAACCATCTATTTGTAATAAATTACATCTTTTTTTAATATTTTGTATATATTTTTTAGCATCTACGATTATTTTAGTTTGTATTAACTATTTACCTAAATTAAAATTTAATTACTATCCACATTAATATATGTGTTACACTCGGTATAAAACCAACATGGTTTTCTGTCATAATTATAGGCAAACATTTTAAAATTGTATATGGACAACACAGTGTATAAAGGTACATGTTAACGAATAAATATCAAAATGCATGCTGACTCGAAGGAGGATTTTGTGTTAAGAAATGAACATTTTTTGTTATTATTTTTATAATTTTCAATAGTTTTGGGCAAATACAAGGATTAAAATTAAAGTTAAAACACTGGAGCGTAGATTTTGGATAAATTTGCTATGTCGGTTCGATTGTCTATGCTATTTTTGGTTTTCTTGATATAAATCATTTCTTATATGAACGAAAGAACGAGTTTATTTATCCTTATCTCACCTTATTATATACCGTATAAATCATTTCTATTTCATTCTAGTGTGTATGTTGGTCAAACAAAACAATATTCAACGAATAGAGTGCAAAATCAAAAATCTTCGACTAACTTAACTGCCTTAAAAAACATGAATATGAGCTCAATCATAAATTTAATTACGACGCAACTAAAATTTTAGCAAAAATATATTTTCCGTAAATGCAGGTAAATAAGATTGTTGCTCATTTGTAGAAAATGTATTGAAAGGAATTATGTAGGAATACTATTCTGTCTCAGAAGAAAAATGGTTGAAGAGATATATGTTAACTGAGTTGATTTCATTATGTGTCCAAATTTTAGCAAAAGAAAAAAATTACTATAAAAGTAATATATTAGAATATAAAATCTTTGTTTTTGGATTTTATTAATATAATTTATATTGTAAAAATATAGAGCCATCTAGAATAAATACTAATAATTCAAAGATTGACTATGTGTTGACAAATATATCAATTGAAATATGTAGAGAAAATGTTAATGAATTATTACTTGGTGATCATAAATTTAATTGGAGATTTTTATATGGATATAAAAATCGTCATAATTGTTGTAGAATAGAAACATTTAGGGCCGGTTTTATAAAAATAAAAAATGTTACTTTACCACTTTAACAAACGTGTGTGTAGTATTTATGAAAACTTTAATTTAAAGTAATTTTACAGTTTTAAAATGATATTATGAACATCACCTTTAGAAATCTAAGTACGAACAAAATTAACTACCTTTGTAGCCCAATGCCGGCTGAAAATTGAAGTTTATCAGATGTGGGATGTCAGTGATAAATTTAAATGTTTTATTAACATATTGAAGTATTATTTTGAAATGGACTTTCCTTTAATCAAAACAAGTTCAATGTTATTTGAAATAAGTGGGTATATAAGATGTTGTACTAAAAATGAGTTGAATAACTTTCGAATTTCAAATAAAACAAATAATTATGCTATATACAAGGGAATGAAAGTTAATTACCTTAGAGCTGTGCCTGGTGGCAAATCTGACTACTATAGCAATCTTATTGACGGTGCATGTAGAGAAAAAAGTTTTTGGAATAATGTGCATCAATATATTTTTTTTTACTACTGCAGGAGAAATCTTCACATGTTTTATTGCTTGCGTGGGCCCCTTTGTTAATGGAAGTTTTTTTGTTGTGGACTTTTGAGGTTTTTTTTCTGGAGTGAAAGTTTCAAACTCTTTTTGTATGGAGGAGATGTAACAACTGCTGCAGAACCAATCTTTCTACCAAGTGTTCCCACACATTTAGCAATTTTAGGAACAGGGGAAATGTCGGGTGGCTTCACTGACTCGGTTGAAGGTTCTGCCTTAGTTGAAGGTCCTCCCTCGGTTGAAGGTCCTCCCTCAATTGAAGGTCATGCCTCAATTGAAGGCCCTGCCTCAATTGAAGGTCCTGCCTCAGTTGAAGGTCTTCCCTCGGCTGAAGGTCCTGTCTCAATTGAAGGTCCTGCCTCAGTTGAAGATTCTGTGTCAGTTAAATGTTCTGCCTCATGCGAAAGACTTTCCTCATTCCTGGTTTCTTGGCATGGAGAATTGACGTCAGGAGTGAACTCTGGAGCAGCAGCCTCCACTTCGGCTTCTATAAACTCTTTCTCAGAGGAAAATGTTAGGGTTTAGAGGATACCTGGTTATCCTAAACCCATTACGCATTCCCAAAAAGTTCTGCAATATCAGAGTTGTTTAAAGGGCGTGAATTGGAGAGAGACGAATTTCTTCACTGTATCTGGCCTTTAGTGGACTCATAAAACTCCTGTCTAAGGGTTGGAGTTTATGCGGAGCATGCGGCGGAGGACATACAATGCAAACATGGTTCTCTCTTGCCAAATTCAACACCTCCAGGTTCTTTGAATTGTTGTAATGGCGGTCCAATATTAACATAACTAGGATTTAAATTTGGCATAGTGTGAATATAAATATGGCATACCACTGCGCTATATTAGTAACCTACGCATCTTTGAATTCATAATCCAATTTTTACATAATCAAGACGGTAGAACATTTGACAACGATGCCTATTTGAACCTCAGAAACCCGAAGTGTACGAACGGTTATTACTAATATCTTGCGTCTAAATTAAAGGATGAACAAAATATTACCTACCTTATAAATTTTTAAATCTTAAAAAAATGCAAAAGTCGGTCGTCTCTCTCACAATACAGGTACTGGAGCTACCGCTATAACACTCACAATACAAAACTCTCCCAAACAACAGATTCCGTAGAACACCAACAGAGGATGCGCTTATATAGTCAAGATAACATACTATGCCATATAGATTACTCCTATGTCATATTTGTATCTCTTCCTCTATCACTTTTAATGAAGTATCAAAACATAAATCGCTGTTTTTGGATTTTATTATTATAATTTATACTGTAAAAATATATAACCACCTAGAATAAGTACTAATAATTCAAAGCTTGACTATGTGTTGACAAATATATCAATTGAAATATGTAGAGAAAATGTTAATGAATTATTACTTGGTGATCGTAAAGCTTTAATTGGAGATTTTTATATGGATATAAAAATCGTCATAATTGTTGTAGAATAGAAACATTTGACACAATTTAAATGTTTTATTAGCATATTGAAGTATTATTTTGAAATGGATTTTTCTTTGATCAAAGCAAGTTCAATGTTATTTGAAATAAGTGGGTATACAAGATGTTGTACTAAAAATGAGTCGAATAACTTTCGAATTTCAAATAAAACGAATATTCATGCTGTATACAAGGGAATGAAACTTAATTACCTTAGAGCTGTGTCTTGCGGCAAATCTGACTACTATAGCAATCTTACTGGCGGTGCATGTAGAGAAACAAAGTTTTCTAGAATACTGTGCATCAATACCGTGGTCGTAAAAATGTAAATAAAAGTGCTAAAAATAAACGGGAATTTTTGTGCAACAATGATGTCCACACATACGACAATTTTCATTAAATTTGACTAAAAACAGTACTAATATTTTGGGTTCTAAAATATTCAACGCATTGCATAAGAGATTATAAATTGCAATCAATTTAAGCACAGTGTTAGAGCATTCTTATTAGAAGCGTGTACTATATATTCTCTTGATGAGTATTTTAATTCATGCACCCTGTAGTTTCTGTTTCTATTGTTATTTTTGTGTATTGTTTT
Source organism: Protaetia brevitarsis (assembly GCA_004143645.1). Lineage (NCBI taxonomy): Eukaryota > Metazoa > Arthropoda > Insecta > Coleoptera > Scarabaeidae > Protaetia > Protaetia brevitarsis. The sequence goes on from RXPK01000047.1 coordinate 1,938,608, forward strand.
TGCCTACATATTTATGTATGCATGGAGTATTATTATTATTATTATTATTATTACCATTATTAAAGCTTAGGCATTAACGGCCTCCTTTAGATGCTGTGTCAGTTTCACTCTGCTCTCTGTTTTATAAGGAAGTCACATATCTGTAACAGACGCCTTAGGGTACAATAGCAGATACATTACCGTAATTGCATCATTATAATAAATAAAATAAAAGAACCCTTTGCGATATAATACGTAAATAACTAATTACTAAAATAAGTGACAATCCAATAATTTACGCTAGATTTGTTTGCAATTGCAGCAGCTTGTTATTCAAAAAAAATCAAAAAAGAAAAAATCTGCACGTCTCAAATCAAAATTAAATTCTCGAATGAGGAACAATAAGGGACTTGAGCGTTTAACAATTACGGCGCCGATACGGTTCCCATAAAGGCCGTTTGGGGAAGCGAAACTCGCAAATCAACCTCCGCCGTTCAGTGGGCAGTGATCCCACCCGTATCAATAAATTACCGCGATAATAACAAAGCTTTTTCCGCCCAAACTGATCGATAACTCGACCGGAATTATTAACTCGTCGACGGACGAACGACGTCGACGTCACGACGACAACGGGACGATATCTCGGTAGTTCTCCGGTCCTTTGTTTATTGTCAGGCCGCTAATTCACGCGCGCATCAAATATTAACGAATCAATTTCAAGCCCGTCAATGCCACGACCGGGGAACTTGAATCGAAAAATTCCGTTTGAAAGAATCCCAATAGTAGAATTGCCGACGCTGCTGGCGTTTATTACTTACAATGTTGAATGACGTCATTCGTTGCGTCATCTCTCTTCTTACATACCTATTAAGCATCCTCCTAACAATATATGTAAGTGTGTATGTGGGGAGGGCGATGTTACACTGCGACCTAAGACATCTATTGTGTCCCCTATGCTTGCTATTTTACAGCTGGCCTTTCAATCCTATTGCTTCCGGAAAGTGTAGGATATCAGAAGGCCTTAGGTTAGGTAAGTACCCTCTTCGATTTCACTTGCTCCGAGATGCAACGCCCTGCAGTTGGACAGTGCTATGCAATTTGAAAGGAGATGGATGGGTGTTTCATCCTATTTCCTACAAAATCTACATTCGGATTCCTTTGCTAATCCAAGCTTACTCAGATGTCCTTTCAGTTTACAACGGATTGAAAGTATTGCTGTTAATATGTGAACGTTGTTCTTACTCAAGTTAATGTATTCTGGAAATCTCTTCTGGTTATATAGATTCCCAGAAGAATTTTACTTTGCCTCACTCCCCGGAGAGATACTCGCAATCTTCAGTAAGTTGAGGAAAAAGCCATTGTTCCAACATGTCCTAGTACGCTATTTCACTTACAGTATTTTCTGTAAAAAAATGAACCTATAAACTTTTGCCTATGATAAGGTACGGAACACGAGTTTCTCTCATATTGCAATTTTACGTGGTGATTTTGCACACCCCATATGTGACCATTGTGCCGATTCACTTTTCAACTAAGATGTAACGTTGCTTCTGTTACGGTTTTTTTCTTCACACCGGCATTATAGGTCAGATCACCTATTCTGTGTTTACACCTTTTCGACGTTAGAGGGGACCTTCATGTCTTAATTCTTGTTTTAATTATCTGTCTTCTGATTGGTTGCGTGACGTATTCTTCCTTCCGCTTCCTGTTCCTTGTTGGTTGTTGTTTAGACGCGCTCTTACTAGTAAAGCTTTCTATCTTGGAAATTTTGGATATTTTTACACATCTGTGGATTTTATTGGAAGTTTGCTTGAAATAATCATTGGCCGTATCTTCGTTTGTGTTTGAAGTGGAAACTTCGTGATTATTACGGCGGATGAGTCCGATATTTTGGGATATAATTTGAGAACCACGCGTCTGCAACGCCATTTCTGTATTTGTTTCTATTCTTCGTTACAAAACCTCGTTATTTAACGGTAAGCAAATCTTGTCACTCCTTTTATTTCACTAATTTTGAGATATTTGTTGTTTTTAAAGGTCTCTTTATCTCCCTTAATTTTAATTTTGGAATCTTCTCATCGTTTTGTGTGAAATTTTGAACCACCCACGTGCGGCTGAGGACTTTTTAAGTCCTTCGGAGAACCTACCTTCCTTTGGAATTACACGGACCACCTGGTTTCGATTACTACCGAGTCAGCCCAAAGGCTACGATCCGTCTGTCCGAATAGGAGAGGATCTCCACGCCCCACTAACAGCTGATCGGGGGCAAAACTAAGTTGCACGTTTCCTTTTTATTATTATTATTTATCTTTTTCGTGTATAAAATTTTCAATAGTAGATAACCACCCACGATCATTTAGATTTTTTATGTTTTCTTACACGATACAGTAATTTATATATGTTATATCAAGGATCGGAGGGTGCTACATGTTGCTAATTCAGTAAAATAGTTCAACTTTAGCATTCACTTATCTTTACATTTATTTAACAAAGTCAAAATATTTATTTAAAACATATCGGCCTGTAATATACAGAGTGATTTATTCTCCACTAATGTAACCGAGTCAAATAGTTAGCTTTATTTTAGTTTTTTTGTAATAGTAACGTTTTCTTAAATTTAAATTAACTCTTAGCGTAAGAATTTTCTTTGTATAACTGTGTGTGAACTGATTGCGTTGGCCAAAGCATTCAGTGTTCGAGTCCTATCGTAGGACTATCCGTTATTTTTACAATATTTTAATTTATATTCATACTCGATAATAACGTTTAATAATACAGAGTATCACATATTTATTTTCTGAATTTTGTCAAAAACAATATTTTATTTTCTGAATTTTATGTCAAGGTTAACAACATTTTCCTCCTTTATCTTTGTGTTAAATTTATTAATAAAATTTTAACTGTTTGTCAGTAAATCCATCCTTTTATTTTCTTGTATGAGTTTATGCAAACTGCTTTACCCCTCGATTTTCATTTAACACCGTGAATTCCTGATTATCTTGGGGACATGACAGGGTAAGTAATCCTAAGCAGGTGGGGCCGAAATTTTTATCCATCTTGGGCTTGAGTCACTATCAAGCCACTCCCTCGCCGACGAGCCGGCTGGCACCCTGCATGATTGCCGAATATCAACCCACTTATTCGAAGGTTTGTAAAGCGAAAGTGCATCACCTTTTCTGTTTTTATTTTGATTTCTTGCCTCGCGATTTTTCACGGTACTCTACCGTCGCTTTCGGTGCAGGAAATTTAGGTAACATTCGTTAAAATCCGACAGCGGTAGAAACGCGTTAACCTCAATTATTTCTAGCATATCACCACAAGAGGTGAATCAAGGGGAATCTACACAAGTTGTAAGCGACAGCGCTTGTAACATAAACGCTTTCTCAAAATTTGCCATACAGTTGAATAGGATATCCTTAGTTTTCTACTAGAGTCTACTAGCTTGATCGACTTTTTAATTTGCGAATTGGGTAATGCCAAACGATGGGCTTAACGCACCTCGTTTGGCCAGCATCTTTCGCCGTCTCATTTCCCTTTATGCTTAGAAACCCAGGCCAACGTTAATATCCTTTGAGTGCCTCCCTCGTTGAGGGTGCTTACATAGTCCCAAATCAGCTTAGAGTCAACATTTACGAAACTGATCGCTATAAATGTTGCCTGACTGTCAGAGGAAATAGCGATGTTTTTACATAACTCGATCCATCTTTCTATCTCTCCAACACAATCATGAATCCCAGCAACCTCAGTCTGAAACACAACAGGTGTCTGTTGTGTTTCAGAGTGTGTTGTCACCTGTCACTGAACAGGTGTTCTTGCTGAAGCTTATCAAAAGGCCTTCTTGGGTCTTCTTCCATATATTCCAGCTGCTTCCAGGTAAGTGTTTGATGAAACCATATCCCAACATATTGTGCCTTTTTGACATATAGAATTCTAACACTTCCTATCACTAGTGGTTGTAACCTCCCAGCATTCTTTTGCTCGTGAACGTGATAACCTGTGTTTTCTAAGCATTAAAATTTAATTAAAAAAATATCTTATCCATTATTATAACCTAATATTTCTTATCTGGTAATGTAACCTAATACTTCTTATCTGGGTTGAGTTTCTGAAACATGACATTACTTGTCATCTTTATGGGTGCTTCTTTAAGTTCATCTAATAGTTTTCGACGGTCAGTACTATGCAAGTACTTATCGGTACTTGATAGGGCACAAATCTGTATGGTGTAGATTTAACATTTCCTTGTTTGGAAATGCGGTAAGAATGTAAGAATGTAGTGGTGGCAGGATTATAATTATTTTCATTGCGGCGGTAAGGATCGATCGCGTTGCACCCGTGACACACAGATACGTGTTTTTGTATGCCATTTAGACTTTGGCCGCCGCCGCCAGGTGCACCTTTGACCACCATACTACTGCTCTGTATGTTACCATGAGCTGCAGAGTAATCAATTTCTTCTATTCAGCTTTCTACATCTGCTCAGGGCGATAGTGATCCTCTATTAGTTGTGTTTTGGACATGTTACAGGTAAGTGTTTGATGGAACCATGTCCCAAGATATTTTGCCTCTACATATATGATTATAACACTTCCTATCACTAGTGGTTGTAAATCTCCTAGCATTCTTTTGCTCGTGAACGTGATAACCTGTGTTTTCTAAGCATTGAAATTTAGTTAAAAAAAATATCGTACTGACTTTCTCATGCCATGTAAGCTAGCTCGATTTTGCATTGAAAAAACACTTAGTCGAGTTGCACACCCTCCGTTCTACCTCCAAACAAAAGGAGCGCTACAATCGAAAAGAATAGAATTTTTATTTTTTAAACGTTTACGTAGCGTATTAAGTTGGCAGTCCCTACAACAACTGTACTCCTTGTCCTTATCTATTAGGCCGACCAAAATGGCTGCGCAACTACGTACTGCTGTGAACTGATGGTCCAAGCATATAAGTAAAGAGAAATTAAAAATGACAAAATTAATTTAGCTAGCTCAGCAAAAATGAATTTAAAAGGGCGCCAGAGATTCTTAAATCTCAGAGAAACTTTTTTTAAAAAGTATAGTGGGCGGTTTGCAAAAATGACTTTCATTAAAATTCCCAAAAATTGAAATGGCAGATTCAAAAATAAAAGAACTAGTGATTTTTAAAATGATATTTACAATCATATGATTTATTTTTATAAAAAAAAAGAAAAAAAACCATTTGAAACAATTAACAGGATTATTAAAAACCGTGAATATAAGATTCTGGCATAAAACAAACCTGCATATGACTCTACAATTAAAAAAAGGACAATGCAAATCCTTTAGCAAACAAAATGGAAGATTTGTTCCAGAAGATAAATCTCAATCTCACAAAAAATATCCACGCGGTCAGAAATTTAAACCAAACTAGATTTACACGTGAGAAACAAATAAATTTAAATTGAAATTTAATTTTAATAGCACAAAGCTTCACTTCACTTAACCGTGTGATAACAATACAATACAAATCAGCAAAAAGAAAACGGAAATTTAAACTTTTTAAACTAAAAACACGAAAATCTTCTAAGACATTTTACAATATACTGATCTAATATTCAAATGTGTACACAATTAAACAAAACAGCAATAATTAAATAAAGAGTCTTTGATGGATGAATTAATATCAAAATACCGAACAAAGATTTAAAATTAAATGAATTTACCTACATGGTAGCAAACCAAACTGAAAAACATGAACTTACACGGCCTCCATCACTCAAAGAACTGGATGCCTCAAAGGGATAACATCGTACATACATCAAATTTACAATTTCGTGCGATGAACGCACAGCGCAACGCAAAGGAAAAACTAGCATATAAACTATATACAGGAGTACGCAAAATGTACAAATAAATGAAATTTACTCTACACAACTGACCAAATAAAATGATACTAACAATTTTAAGAATTGTGGAAACTCTAACATTGTTTTGACAAGGCTGATTTGGAATAAATAAAATAACAGATTTAAATTTCCGAAACCCGGGATGCCAAACCATAGCAGTACGAACTCGGTTACACCGCATTAATTTTCTGGAATTTACTGAAATAAGTCGGCAACGCTAAAAAGAACTTCGATTTTTGTTGTAATAGAATATAACATCCATGTTATTAAATTTACATCGACGGATCGACGTGAACATTCGAGTTAAAAGTGGATAATTTATTGCTAAAGAAGAACGAAGAAGAACATGTCTGCTTGGAAGGAGACGATAATTTTTGTTTTTAGTGTTGAAACATCTCCAAAATATGTACATAATTCTGTAGGATATTGTTGCAGGTAGTAATTAATATTCGTAGGGATTTTATATACACATTTTCCGAATGTTTTAGCATTAAAAATAAGAATCTTTCTGACTGTCTTCTTTCAAGTTTAAGGCGTATTTTTTAGTTCATCGATAGGTGTATTGATTATAGTGTTTCTGTTAATATATTAATTAGATATCGATGAATAAAAGAATGAGCTTTATTTAAAATAGTTTTTGTTTGGCAATAAATTATCTCCTATCAATAATAAATAATTTAAAGAACAATAATTATGTTTTCAAATTAGCGCGGTAAACTAACGCTACTGGCGACTGGATGCGAAACTAAGTGCATAGAATTTCGATTAAGTTCAACATCCATTCTTACTGATCTATGGACTTTCTTTTGTACTCTCCTTATCTTCTAAACTTACTTCATCTACAACCACTGGTACTGTATTTAGTTAACTGTTTAAACTACTGAGGCGGATCACATAAAAGGCGTTAAAGAAATTTATTTATTTCGCAACACAACTTCTTTTAACTCAATACACTTTGTCCAATATTGTAAATTTTTTTGTCCTTTCCAAATAATAGGATTTCTAAAAATCCTCAAAGTAGGCATTTGTATGTTCAATCATTTCATCGTTGGAACTAAATTTCTTTCCGCCGAGACATTTCATTCGGCGTGGAAATAATTCACTGAATGGAGCTAATTTCGGAGAATATGACGAATGAGGTGGGCGTGGCCCAATTCATGAATTTTTGCCACGGTTACTATACACGTGTGCATCCGTGCATTGTCTTGATGAGACAGCACTTTCTTCTTGGCGAAATGCTGCTCCTTTCTTTTCCAAATCTTCGTTGAATCGGTCCAATAAGTTGTTATTCTCGTTTGAAGGTAATCAATGTGGATTACCTTCAAACTGGTCGCCATGACCATGTTAGCCGATAAACCCACCATGATCTTCTTTGGCGCCGCTTCCATTGGGGAAACCAATCGTTTAGACTGCTGCTTGGTCATTGGTCGATTGTAATGGATCATGTTTTATCCATTCTTACAAAACGGCGCGAAAGCTCATCCGTATTGTGGTAGAACAACGCCAAAAACTCCTTTGAAGTTGTCACACGATTACGTTTATTTTGTGAGCAAACGCTCCACCTCTTTTGCGGACAGCTTTCTGTAACCCAACTTATCATTTAAAATCGAAATCATAAAGTCATTTGACATGCCTATGGCATCTCTCTACATATCATAGATAATTCAGCAACTATTCACTCACCTAATCGTATTTTTCTCATCATTTTATGTTTATGTACTTCGGGTACAGAATATGATTAATTTAGAGCATATTCAAATAATATCAAGAAAACTAGTATATGGTGCTGGTTTGTACCACGCAAATTTTACTCCTGTTATTGGAATTGCGCCATTAAATTATTATATTAACGAACGACGCAGCAACTAATACAAACTATAAAATCAAGTCCACGTCTAGATTTTTCTCTCTCTCTCTGTCGTCGAGTCAACGTGCGTTGCAAGTTTATGTCTTATTGATCGTCAGATCTCAATCAAACCGACCGCGGTCGGAACATCTATCGGTGAATTATATCTCCATTTTTTTTCTGCTGTGTCTTCGATCGTAAAGAAATTTCGCCTTCCATTTATCCCGGCTCACCTAACTCCAGCTTTACGAGATTCGGATGCCGATTTTCCGGGAATTTATTGCAGCGGCAGTGCACCGTCTCCAGTTAACCTGAAATTGCGTTGGACCACAGACCTGAAGAAGAGCGGTGCGGTGGTGGGATACCGTCGTATGGTCGAAAACCTAAACCGGTAGCTTTCGTCGAGATAAATCTTCTACGGTCCGAGAGGTCTGCTCCAGATGAATATTTTAGAATTACTTACTACTGGTAATATTTTTGCTGTGCCACAGTTTCTTATCAGATTACTATTCGGCTAGGGGATTATTAGCATGGAAAAGTTAGTTCAAAGTGGCGGGAGTTTATTATTATAGGACTTAGCAATTTTTCCCTAAGTAATGAGACTAACTACCTGTAGGTAATCTGTAACTATATAGAACTCCAAAGTTCCAAAGACAAATCTACTGGACAAATATACCGGACATCATATCTCGATAAGTTAGATAATCGATCAAAATTTTTTGCGAATATGTATGCCAAAGATGTTTTCAGAAATATAATAATTGCGTAAGTTAACAGTTTAATATACCAGAGCTCTCTTACTTCATCAAGAAATAATATTGAATAATCTTTGCAATTTTCAAATTTCAAATGGGGTTATCTACATTTAATTCGCGATAAGTGTTCAACAATGTGGCCATCCATTTAACTGTACTTTATTGGCATTTGGATTGGTCGTACAGTAGACCATGAGCCCCGCCTGGTGGCATATTCTATCGGTTCATATCAACAAGTAATATTCATTACAATGAAGCCTTTCTTCATTCCTTATTGATGTTCATAGATAAAATTGATAACTCGTGGTCATTCAGTAAATCAAATAAAGTTGTTAAAACAAAACTGGTGCTCGTTACAACAATAACATATTTCATTGAGTCAATCAAGTTACAATTCCATTTTCTCATGATTTTGGTTACTTTTCTTTTTTTTCCATGGGCGGGTGTAACCCGAAGAAGGCAACTCGGCCAGAAAGACCTATTGTGCCCCCATGTCAATTTTAGTCCTCTCAGTCAGGTTGCAACCTGTCAAAGAAGTTCGTAATCTGGCTGAGAGTTAACTCTTTAACTGTACGATTGATTGATTATCTTGTAAAGAAGAACTTAATTTCCGGTAGTCAGTTTGGTTTTGTGCGGGGCAAATCGACGTGTGACGCAATTTATAACTGCTTACAACATGTATATGGGGAAGTGGACGCGGGAAACACGTAGTTGTAGTTGGCGTGTTTTTTGATTTGTCGAAAGCGTTCGATACAGTGAATTATGAAATTTTGCTATCAAAGATGTGGGCCTGGGGGATGCGTGATGTCGCGTATGACTTATTTAAGGCATATTTGACTAACCGTCAGGCACGCATAGCAATTCAGATTAGTGCTGAATATTTGAAGTGGCAACATCTTTCTCCGATTGTGAATATGACATGTGGGGTCCCTCAAGGTTCTATACTTGGCCCTACTCTCTTTGTGATCTATGTTGACGACTTATGCTCTTGCCCTTATGGTCGCTGTATTTGTATGAATTATTAATATTCTACAAGCGCAGTGAAAATCATTGTATGATGTTGTATATAATACAATGACAACTCGTTCACGTAATGACATAAGTATACTAGTACACAAAACAACTTTTTACGAACGTGGGCCATATTATAGACGTGCTGTTTATTTCAATGCTCTGCCAAAACAAATTAAAATGGCTACCACTTTTAGATCATTTAAACAGTTGTTAAAATCATATATCCATGAACCATTTGTTTAATAACGCAACATGAATACTGAATGAATGAATAGTTTCATATGGATCATTGCATAGTTGATTGATAATTGTTTTGTTTTTTTATTGCTTTTTTTGTTGATAATTGTTAATAGTATACGTTTTTATATTTTATTTTATTATTATTTCTTTATGTACATATACTGTATTTATTTTGTTGACAATGTGTATGTTGTTTACAACTCATGACAATAAACATTATTATTTATAGTATTATTATTATTAACTTACCGACTCTGGGTTCCTCCGATCCGATTGATCACAAAGTGCGTTTAGCTCTCCCCGTCTACTGCCGGGCTGTCGACAAGAAGGTGATAAGGAGTTTCCTTCGCACTCCCACACTTTCTGCACAGGGGAGAGTTCATTAGTCCCATGCGGCACATGTGTTTATGTAATTGGCAGTGTCCAGTTAAGATTCCTGTAAGTACTCTCAATCTGTCCTTGCTCATAAAGACTCTTACAGAGTCTTTCCTCATTCGGATAAAGTCCTAGAGCTTTACAATGTCTTGCGCCAGAGAGTCCATTCCAAAAGGAACAGTGCCTAGGAGTAAGTTGGGACCTGGCAAACGTTTTGACGCTGCCATATGAACTGCCACACGTCGGTTCTGGACCTAGGAACAGCAGCTCGCTGACGCCTCTTGCTAACGTGTCAGCTATTTCATTGCCCTTGATCTCAGAGTAAGCTGGCGTCCACCTCAATGCAACATTTAGATGTTCCGCCAGCTGTTTAAGTTTTCTGTGGCACCTCAGTACCACTTCAGAGTCAAGTCTGACAGTCTGCTAAGCTTTGAGGGAAGCCTAGCTGTCGGAGATGATTTCTACCCTTTCATTCTTGCGCAAGCAGTTTGAGGTGCCCTTAGCACAAGTCTGGATGTCGATACCTTCGACCTGAAAAATGGTGTGGGAGGCCCGCAGGTTAAAAGCTTCGCCGTCCCGCTCTCCGTCCTTCCCTAGTATTCCTATTTCTGCTAGTTTTTGAAATCACACCTATTTCCTAAAACCGGCAGAAATATGCCAAATTTGCTACTATAAAGCAAATCATTCGGAACACTCTGCATAGCATCATCTCTTCTTGTATTCATTTGTAATAATACTTTATTGTTACTAGTTTCCTTATTATTAGTAAAATTCATTTAAAGACATAGCCATTAATTATTAGATATTAGTAAGCTGTGAGTATTATTACACATTCACAAGTAAACGCATTGTTTGACATTTAACTTTCTTGTAAATTATTTGAAAGTAAAATACTATTAATAAAATAAAACCAAAAAACTTCTACCAAAACTTTTGTTGTACTATATATGAATAGGGATAAATTTACAATGCGTTTACTTGTAACTTCTTTTTTAATTTAGAGTGCTTTGTTTGCAAATAACTTAAAAAGATTTTCAAAGCTATCATATAACGTGAACAATGTGTGAAACATGGCTAATTAAGGCGTATGTTGCGCGCAATTAAATGAATTTCACTGAAAGTAAGGAAACTAGTCACAATAAATATTTCAAATATTATCACAAATGAATGCAAGGAGAGATGAAGCATTATTTGGAAACATGCTATATAGAGTGTTCCGAATAACTTGCTTAATGGTAGGAGTTTTGGCATACTTTTGCTGGTTTTATGAAATAAGTGTGAATAGATGAGAATAAATTTTAGTGACTGGTGTCTTGCTAACAGTCTGCTGCTGAACATGAACAAATCTGCTTGCGTCAAATTTTATAAACGTAAAATCACTAACATCGATAGATTCGTTTTCCCGAATGGTGATGTATTGGGTGTCGTTGACCATATAAAGTTTCTCGGTGTTTATCTGGACGAGCAGTTAATCTTGGAACTCCTCTATTGAATACGTGTGTGCTAGTTGACAGTGCTTATTATGCGATTTTAAAACTGAAAACTGCGCTTCATGAGGAGCATATTATGAACTTTTATTATGCTCTAGTCTATTCGATCCTCTCTTACAATACTGTTCTGTGAATTCTAAACGAGTTTTTGTTCAACAAAAACGAATATTACGTTAAATTTTTAATCTACACAATGACCAATCTTGCAGACCAGTTTTTGAAAGGGAAAATATTCTTACACTTCCATGTATTTATATATATAGGTGTGCCGAATACATCTGGAATAATATCAACAAATAACGATCATAATTATGCTACTAGGTACGTTCACTTACTCCGCACTGATCAGCATAGGACTACTTGCTTCGAGAAGTCACCAACTTGTACCATCTGAAATAAAAAATGCTCGTAACTCTACTCAAATAAAAAAACTATTAAAAACTTACCTGATGCGAAGGTGTTATTATTCCGTTGGGGACTATCTTATATCATAAATCTATGACTTACACTTCAAACTTCATTTTGTTATTTTTTTTCTTGTATACACATTCCTATCTGTTAATTGTTGATTCGTTCACATGTTTTATTGTATGTTTATATAATTCTTCGAATTGTCGCTGTATTTTATACAATTTTTATATTATTTATTTCTGTTATCTTTCTGACGATTCATATACACTGATGTACTGTGTCTGACATGAATATACATTATTATTATTATTATTATTATTATTATTATTATTATTATTATTATTATTATCATTATTATTATTATTAATATTTCAACTATCAGAAAAAGGATACTAAACTTTAGTATTAATCGATGTAGAATCTTGGGCTGCATTCAATGCTATACAGAAAAATACCACGTCCTATTTGAAAATACTATATTTTTACTTTAAAGATATCAACATTGGTCATGAGCTTTTGAACAGCCTGTATAGGATTTTGCTGTTATCGCCGCCGTGGTCAATACCTAAGACGGTGTACTTGCATTCACATCAGTAGAATATCTTAATGTTTAACAACCTGCGAGATATTTAATTTTATTGGAGAAAGTACAAATGTAAAAATTTTGATAAAATTGCAAATACGTCAAAAACTATTAACTTTAGAGATACGAAACATTAATACAAAGTAATCACAAATCATGCGAGTAATACACTGAATCCATAAAAATTGAGCCATTCCATTTAAAATAAGAAAGTTGATATCGACACCCTGTATACCAAAAGTAAGGTTGAAAATATTTTGTTTAAATAGATTATAATCGTCCATAACTGCTGTGCAAGTTTTAAAATCAAATTCCTACTAGAAGTTTGAAAAATTCTAATAATCCAGTTCGGTGGGACACCGGTATATATTCCATTTTAATTAATATAAATGGTGCTATTAAGTACAATACTGTGGTTTATTACGATTAAAAAGTAGTCACAATTAAATTCGGCGAAAAATGATTGTGACGCCATATACGGATATGGCGGGCTAAGTGAGCTTTAGTTAATTGAAAAAAAAAGCCATTTCATTTATCTTTAAAATATGTGACTTTTTCTCCATTTACCGACTTCGTATCTCTTCAATTTGCCAAGCTAGTATTAATATCCTTATTAAGAAATGGCCGGCTGTAATGAAAATTAGTAACAAAATTGAAAAGTGCACTGAAAGTTATTTAAAGTATATTTTTGAAAAATATAAAACCAAAAGAAAAATATTTTTTTGCCAATGTATCCAACATTACAATGTACAATTATAATTCAAGTGTGTAAGTGCTAAGTATTATATTTTAGATATCTATATCCTTCAACTGAATGCATTTTCTGCATTTCGAAAGGATCGATTGTGTTTTACAATAGATTCATTGTCGTTTTTCATTGACGAAAAGCGATTTATATTATCCTCAGCATCATTCTGTCGATCCAAGAAGCTCTGGGAGACTAAGCAGCGGTCGATATAACAAAGAAATGACAAGTGACACGTACATATAATGTTAATTTGACAACGTCGCAAGTCAGCCCGCCAACGAGCCTAGACAAGACAGAGCCATCTACTAGACACGCGGCGGACGTCAGCACGTTTCGTTGACAGACGACCGTTCCTAAACTAAGGTAATAATGTCCCTCATTTGTCTTCATTTGCCTTGAGACCTAACAAACAGCGTTTACTTTGCCGAGTGTCGGGATATTAAGAAGGCCATCTCTTAAGAGGAAGTAATTTATGCGATTATTTCGTCGTAGTCGTCTAAGCCTGACGCGCCCCCTGTAGGCGCGGGAGCCGCCGGATCCCCGTTTTTACCGCGGCCGCAACCTTAACAAGGCGGTCGTAACATCCTGCTGAACACGACTGATGGACCCCGACGGAATTTATGCACCTGGTGGGGAAGCGCGAAAATCTTTAGAGCGTCCCCGACGTTGTAAAGGGCGTTTTATCGCGCCTGTTATTGATGCTCCAACGGTTGTTGATGTCGCCGTATAGGTTCAGCCTTCCTTTATTGGAGCGTTTATGGAGATGTTCCCCGCAGCTATATCGGATTGCGTATTTATTTTTATTGTTTCGCAGTGAAAGGCGCGGGTTTCTTTCTTTAGATAGATTGCAATATAATATTCAGAGTTAAATTGTTCGGCTGAAAGAGAACGGCGCCGTCAAGCCAGCGGAGTTTTATAATGGATGTCTCTGCTTACCTAAGAAACATCATTTTTTTAGATGTTTTGTACAATGTTTTCCCATTCGAAAAAAAAAAATACATTACATTACAACTTACTTTGTAATACAAATAAGAGACAAATAAAATGAAGCGGGGGTTGAAATTGTGTTAGTCTAAGAGAAAAAAAAATGATGAATTGTGTCTCAAAACAGAAAATGATTTTTTACACTTAAATAGCAGACTACGGACAAACTTAGCTTAGAGACTGAATATGGAAATCTGCTTAAAAAGTTATAGGTTCTTGTAAGTTAGCTATGACAATGGATCTTCTTAGAATTATTGATTAGTAAAGAAGGGCAAGTTTATAAAGGATGATATCACCTGCTACAGAGCCGTATGCAGAACGTACACAGAGAGAAATCCTTGTAGTAAATACTTACATGGCGCAGAATTTTTAATGGTGCTCCTGCCCATGCAACTGTGGTATGTTTGAGATACTAATAACAAACAACATGAGGTGTATATATTATCAGTATACAGGGTGATTCACGGAACTTGTCCATTAAAAGTTTTTGATTTTGCAATAATATCTCGATTTTGAAACTTTGGGGTTGAGCATAATTACCTATGATCTATTTAAAAAAAAAATAACTTCAACTATGTCGCATTTTCGGTTACATGTTGTTACAAGATTTGTATTTAATAAAGTAGATACAGTCTTTTGATAAAACAGCTGACTGTGTGAACGGTAATAGAATCTGTTATATAAGCCGCGCAAAAAAATCTTATGTAACTTGCCTTGCAGGTATTTGAGAACTATGTGCGTTGCGACTTTTATCGTTACTGATTAACAATCCAATAATACTTAAGAGTAAGAAACCGAGACTTAGATGGAAACCATCCAAAATAGAAATTCAGGATGGATTTTTATTGCACCTAAGTGTAAGTTTATACCTACAATGAATACGTACACTTTTTACTAAGATAAATCTATACTTTAAAAATGGTAACGTTTAATGCAAATTTATTTTAAAACGTAGTCCATATTTGACTATTAGTCTATAATTAGGTTATGCTAAAAATAGTAGTGTTTTGTAGTACTTCCTAATTTATTTATTTATTGACGGGAAGAAATTATGGAGCTACGATAGTAGAATAAAAAGAAACGAGTAATGTCTAATGATAACAAAACGAAAGGGTAAAAACTCAATCAAAATGTCTAAATGTAATTACTGGCTAACATGTTTCGTCCGAATAGCCATTTTCAGAGTCTCGTTAAAAAGGAGACAACAATTTAAAAAGTTATAGGTAAGTCAAACATTTTAAAAAGTAAATTAAAATTATGAAGTTATAAAATTTAAAATTTTTCAAAAGATAAAACTGTACAAATATAAATGTCTTCTAGGAAGAGAAATGCAGATTCATTTCTCAGAGTATGCATTTCTGTTCCTACAAGTCATTTATATTTGTACTTTTTAAATTTTTGTCTCCACTTTAACAAGGTTCTGAAGATAGCTATTCGGCCGAAACATGTTACTCTTTCGTTTTATTATCATTAGAATACAATTGTTGATTGTAGCATCGGAAAGGGTACGCCCGCGGTGCCACTATCGTAGTTTTCACATAAGCATCCATTGATTAATATATCACTAGGTACTAAATGTCTGAAGGTTTATTAACCGAAACGAACCGTAAATTATAATAAATACATTATGAAGTACTACACAAGACTACCGTTTTTTTTATATTTATTTGTGTTAAAATGTATTATTTGTAATAATCCTTTGCTTTTAATTAAGAATACATGTTTCTGGATTGTAAATATTGTGTATCTGTATTACCTACTTTGATCCTTTTTACAACGATATCGAACTTACGAAGAAATGTAGAATTAATGATAAATAAAAATATTGGAAGTGCTACAAACGTCTGAAACCTTTTAAAACATAAATATAGACATTTTACATACTACATTAGATAAATTTTACATTAGGAATTACTGCAAATTATAGTGATCTCTAGCAACTACATATGTTACAAATATTAATACACAAGTTGAAACTTATTCATACAACAATGTAGTATTAAGTTATATATTTTTTTACAAAAGTTTTTTCGTTATCTACATGGCCAACATGCATAGATGTTATCTTAAAAAGGAACACAATTTTAAACCCACGCATTTCTTCGGAATAATATATTTTTCGTTGAAGCAGTTCATTCTTTTAAGTGAAAGATATTCATTGTTGATTCAAGTTCTCTTTATTTTGAACTTGAAAACTATGTAGATTGACAGAGAATCGTAAGTATTTTAAATCAAGAGGCTTTCTCTTTTTTTGTAACAATTTTAAACTTTCAAACATTTTACTGTTGTACATGGGCGTAGCCAAAAATGTTGTTAGAGGGGGCCCCACGAAAAGTCGATTGCCTATAACTACCGAATAAGTATAAAAACTCGATATTAATTTGATGATTGTATTTACTGCATGTGAAAATTTATTACACTCTGAAGAAAGTAAACTCACAAGTGGACGGCCAGGTCAGCGTATCGCCGATTGAGCTAAAAAAAAAATTGGTGTGTACGGGTTTTTGTGAATAGGCCTCTGATGGATAAAAAAAAATGAAAAGAAATAAAAACCATATTTTTTGAATGGGGAAAAACGCGTTTAATCGTGTAAATTCGTAATTTACGTCATTATATTGATAAAAAAATGTAAAACAAACATTTGGTTGTAATAAACTGAAAGAATCCTGCATAAATTCCATTGTTACTCCGTGGCCGCACTCATATAACATCAGTAAATTGTTTTAGGCAACAAACAGATGGGCCGCCTGGTCTAGTGGACAGCGCACTCGATTTGTAAAGGTAAAATCTGGAGTTCAAGGTTGCTGTCGTGTTCATTTTATTTTCGTTAATAATATATGTATAAATAATTATTAAATTTAATTTTTGCAATTGATTTTAAATTATTGCGATATGTGAATCGCAGATGAATTAAAATTCAATAATAAGACATTGAAAGAAATATGAACAATTAGGGCAATGAATGAATTAATGAAGAAAATAGATAAAAATGAAAAATACTTGATATTACATTAACGTAATTCTTATAATATGAAAAGTTTACATATTATTGCAGGGTGATTGTAATCTTGTTTTTAACTCATGTGCGATCCACGTGTTAATTAAAGTTGATATTGTTTTATATGTTAAAATAAAGAAAAAGTTAATACGACAACAACATCGAACTCCAGACTTTGCCTTTAGGAATCGAGCGCGCTCTCCACTAGACCAGGTGGCCCGTCGGTTTGGTACTATAGGTTACGAGTGCGGTCACGGGTCTAAAAATGGAGTTTATTTTTTCAGTTTATACAGCTAAATGTTGCTCGTTTTAATTTTGAGCTCTGCCCAAGCTTGTCTACGCCCATGCTGCTGTAAAATGCATTGGCTTAGACGACCACATTACGACAAGCGATACAACCAGAGACATGTCACCTACCGGGTAAATTTGGACAGAATACGACACGCAATATAGCAAGTCGCACAACCAGTAACACGACAATTAAATTAAATTTATACGGCACGTGTGGTGTTACTGGTTGTATCGTTTGGGGTATTCGTGTCGTATCGGCGTTGTATCACTCCGGTGTGCACTCTAAGTAATGCAACATTAACTGAAAAGATTTCAATTGTTACTGAGATTCCTTTAACCATGTATGAAAAATATTCAATTTTGTTTATAATTGCATACGTTAATAGAAATCTCTTATATTCTTGGGTTAGAACACAAGATCAACGAGTTAATATTTTAACTAGCGCAATCGCTGGCCAAAAAATAGAAGAAATTATTGTTTGAGTATACTTTCAATCAAGGATTCCGTTTATTTTATAATTATAAATGAACCTCCGATGACGCCTGATATTTGGAAATTCTTAGATATTTTAATTATCAAAAAATTCAAATATAACAGTGGTATATATTCCAGCATGATTCTGTGTGAGTATGTAATTTAGCAAAATAAAAACACTGGTTTAATTTGCTCTCAGAACATGACAGAAGTTAATTTGCGTTGCGCCTTGACGATGCGCTCCTATTTAACTGTATATCTGAAACTTCTGCACGTGGAAACATGAATAAAAGGCAAAAGTTTTAAATCAATGTATCTATTTGTGCGTCTTCACAGAAATAAGCGAAAATGCCGGGATTTTTATGTACAACACTGTTCCAATTCAATAATATGATAACGTATGCTTGAATGAAACTACAATATTTTGTTTAATATACATAGTGACAATATGTTATGTGAATGTGTTTTGTGTGAACTTAAGCGTTAAAGTACAAAAGTCATATAATACCCGTGGATAAACTTATCGTTACTTTTGTCGATTGGATAAACTTCAAATAAATTTCCAAAACTCGTTAACCGACGAGGCAATATCAAGACGAAACCAAGTCCAGAAGAATAGAATTAAATTTGCAAATATCGCACTTTTACGATGTGGGTGTTTATCCGTTTTTGTTGCGTAAATTCGTCTTGTCTGGAGTTTCCCGTTCCTTGTCTGTCCTGCGTCCCATTGTGCTCTTAAAACCGTCGAAGAAATAGAAGAAAAACGGTCCTTTCGCAAACAAAGTGGAGTCCCGAATGGATGTTTTTAAAGTTTTTCGATAAACGAAGTGTTTGTCGTGATGTAGCTTTGTGGATTAACTTTAAAGATGTTGCATATTTTTGTGATCTTGTTGAGTAGCACTTAACTTGAGAATTAAAATAATTACTGACACAAAGACCATTATTCTAAAAACTTAGCATTTCAAATTAATTAACAAATTATTCGATACTACAACATCCAGTTTTTTGCAGAAATAAATAAATTATTGTCAATCAGTACCTAATACCCAGTCTAAACAGTGTTTACATGCTTCACAACTTATATGAAAAATTCCTTTAAGAGCAAGTATAATAAGTGTAATATTATACAAATCAAATGATCAATATTGAAAGAAAATTGTATTTTATATTGGTTAATTCAAGAAGAAATTCTGAATGAACGATTGGTATAATACTTAGTTAATTGTAAACATATTGAAATTTAATAAAAATTAATTAAAATCGTTAAAATTGCAAAATAATACACTAAGATAACGGATACAAGTTCAGAACATATCGTGAGAAGAGAAAAATCAGACTGATAAACTTTGAGTCAGACTGATCTTAGTATTGTTTTTAAATTTTAACTATTTTAATTAAATTGTGTTATTTTTTTTGCCTTTGAATTTAACATGGCTCTGAAGACGACTATTTAGCCAGAACTAGTAAGCCGATATATTTTTTTACAATTGGTTGAGTATTATACCAGTCGTTCTTTATCATTACATCTTAACTAAATTTGGACATAACTATGCAGTTTATAAACTGTTCTTACCTTCATATTAATCTCTATGTTGCTATATTTTGTTATTTATGGTTTTTAGTTGTGCTTGAAGATGAGCAGTTATGCTCGAAACCGGTAACTGTTTTAAAACAGTAAGGCTAAGTCCAAGATTCTCTGTCTTATTTACCTTTCATTATGATGAATGATGATTCATAGAGCCAACGTGAATGATTTGAAATATATTTATATTGCACAATTTTGACATTTGAACATGATTATATTGACCGCACACGAATAAAGTTCAATTAATAATAATAATAATAATAATAATAATAATAATAATAATAATAATAACAATATATACTTTTTTTCAATATGTTAACAGAAACAGAATGAAAAACAAAAAAAAATATAGACACATATTGAAATCCTGAGGGGGCAATTCAAATTCAACACCTGATCTTCCATTGCTCCCCCTAACAAACAAAAAAAATAAAATAAAAACACTGACATAATGCTTGCTCCATTCTCAAATGTAACTACGTTGTCGTACTCTCTAGAGTCTGTATTCGGCCCTCTAGATCGGGAACTTCCCTGCATACGGCGGCACAACACAGTTGATAATACGCAATCTAAGATAATTGCAAAACTACGCCCTCAGGAGGTTTATTCTTTGGCACAATATCAGGTATTCTTCTCCGACAGCAAACGGTGGCCGAAGTACTCAGCAATCACGGGGCTAACTAATGCTCGCTACGCAATGCATTTCGAATATAATATGTAACTGTGTTGTGGTCAGCGCCTAATGGCGGGTCCTTCTATAACGCTCTCCAGCCGAACGCCACGTCCACTCACTTTGGACGGTGGCTGACGACTTCCTCTGTTTGCTTGCGTACCTACGCTCTCCCACGAACTTCCCTCGCCTGTTCGCTAATCGTTGCGCTATCCTCGTAACGGCGGCAATCTTCTTTATTTGTCCCTTCCATCATTGTCACCGCACAGACACACACATGGATTAAATAAAACTAAAAATACGTTACAAATTCTACATGTTTTATATGTTTACACAAATAGAATGAAATCGAACATCTTTTATTGAAGAAATAAGTAATAAGTCAAATTTTAAATAAAATGCACTGCGGACGTCCCATTACAACAGGTTCTGTAATGTTTGGTGAGTTAACTAAAATTTTAGTTAATCTTACAGCATGAAGGCAACCATATTGTTCTATTAATTTAAAAAAGCAATGGGTTCACGTGTATAACAATTTTCTTCCATATAGTAGCAAATCTATTTTTACAGCAGTAACACATAAGGGGCACACCAGTCAGAGTTTTAAAGTATTAATCTAGTATACTTACCAGTCAAATCTTTAGCAGGAGCTGTGAACATTAAAGCAGGTGGCGTGCCATGGCAGTTATGTCAATAAAACTGTTACTCTTTGAGGGTTTTAAATATATTCCATCTTACAGATATTTTACACTGTATATCATCACCATGAGGTGATAAATACGTAATACCATAACACATGAATCATCGCATCACTTGCAAGACGAATTGAGTAGTGGCCGTATAGCTTGCTGTAACAAGCAATAAAATATTATTAACTGAAAAGCAATTCTGTTTTGGCTTAACATAATTTTCTTATTTAATCCAGCAAAAGTTGTTGTTTTGACATAACAGAAAACATTTATTCATTTAACTTAACAACTGTTATTTTAATGAATTCTTTTGGTATATTTAACATGAAGTGCGCAGTGCCCAGTTAAGATTCCTGTGAGTAATCTCAATTTGTCTCTGCTCATAAAGACTGCCTTACGGGGTCTTTCTTGATTCGGATCAAGCCCTAGAGATTTAGAGTGTCTTGCTCGCCGGCGCAAGACACTGTAAATTTATATTTTGTTACTTTATCAAACATTTTCGTTTGACAGTATTTTTTACACCATTTTTTTTATTTGGACCTCTATTTTTCGTTAATTTAATACATCTTCTTTTCTCAGTGTCCCAATTAATTAAATTGGATTAATGAAAGTGTTTTGTAGCAGTGTTTTCTAATATCGTTTCCGAAATTTCTGTAGACGTTAATGAAGAACACTTCTATCGATTTGCGCTTACGTCCTGTTGGTAGAGAAATACGCAATACTTTACCATCAAGATATATGTAAATTTCACGTCAACCTGCTTGACCAGAGATCGTGCCGTGTTTTGGAACTGATCATTGTTTTAAATTTAACCAGGGCTGACACGTTTCGCAATTTACAGTGCCATTCTTGTCGACGTGGCTTACCCTTCCGAATACCGTGAACCTTCGGCCCAAAATTAAGTCGTCCTGATCCGCCAGTTAGTGACCGGAGATTGAAGTATTTTAGGTGTGACCGCCGGCCAAATTGAACTGTTAATATTTAATGGCGGAGGAACACAGGAGAGAGCTCCACTACCGATGCGCAATAACATATTAAATTAATTATCGAGTTCTCTCCTAATGGCCACAAGGGAGAAAACGGAAGAGAGGTAAAAAAGGGCGGAATTTCAAGCCAGAATCGCTTTTATATCTTTTTATCGTCTAATAAGACGAGTACTTAGAGTATTTTTATGGTAAGCAGTTACTCTGGCTTTATTTTACGTCACTCTAAATAGTCTCTGTTTACTCTGCGTGATGTATATGAGAAAGATTTGGATAAGGAACACAAAACATTTTATCGTACATGTAAGGTGGATTGTTTTTTATTAGAGGATATAAAGAAAGAATATACTCAATATAGAAACTGTGCAGCAGAAGCTTATCCTTTCCTGAAAATAGCTTTTCAGTCTTTTTTTTTATGGAGAGGAAGATTGTGTTATGCACTTTTAGTCCAATGTAGAATACTTCTTTGCTTCATTAATTAGTCATCAAGGTTTTTTTTTTATTGTTCTGGGAGCTGTCTAACACAGAATTTCCGCAAACACTGTAGCCTCTTGTTTTTTTTTTTGGTATTAAATCTCCTATTTCCTTTGCCCATTAAATAATTATACAATATTCTAGTAGCCTGATTTCTGTATGGGTCTGTGGCTGGTTGATCCTCTGGGTTCATTTTGACTTGCCAAAAATTGTGCTTTTTATGTTCAGAGCTACACATTGCCACAAAATGTGGTAAACAGTGACTATAATCCCATTATACTCTTTGATTTTATCTTATGATCTCTTAACATTGAGACACCGACCATGCCAAAACAATTATGTCAAAAATTCGTTTCTTTAATCAACAATAAACTGTAATTCCAACACTATCTTGTTAATGAATAGAGAACCGAAGGATATGAAGCTCAAAATCTTAATGAAAATTTGGACATATTTCTGGAAGTTCTAAACTAATTATTATAACAAGGCTTCTCCTTATAAACTTGTGCATGTTAGAAATAATCATTACAAAGTATGGATTACAGACGAGGTTAGAACTTCAAGTACCTTTTTGCGCGATTTATATGCTTTGCAACAGTCTTTTCCGTAATTAAAGGATACGTATCTGGAAGCTAAACAAAAGCATAGAAGTTTGGTGAATAGAATCAGAATAGCATTCAATACAAATGACATAAACAGCGCGAAAAATAAAACTTTTGCTCTGTGGAACGTTGTAAAACAGTTACGTAATATGCCTAAATCAATATTACAAGAGAACATTGATCTTGCAAGACATGGAGTACATACATTGGATCCACATTGTGTGCCCAACATTTTTAACACATTTTTGGTAACAACATCTGCAAGAGTTGCTTCTACAATACTAGTTGTTAATCAGGATAATAGTTAGAGATACATCCTAATTCTATGTTTGCCTTGCCGTTTTTACCAATGGAAAGTTATGACATAATGGGAAAACTAAAAATGTTCTATTATTTCTATCAGAAGTTTGTGTTACTATCTATGCAGATGACATTGCTACCCTGATCGCACCTAAAACAGATATAGCAGCAACTACAGTAACAGTGAATACCATATTAGATACACTGAGTAACTGGTTTGCTAACAATATGTTGTCTTTGAATATAGAGAAAACGAAGTATGTGGTGTTTTATGCTACATAGAGAAGCGTAGATGATATCGATTTACACATCTATGGGAATACTTTAAATAGGTGTCATCAGATTAATTTCTTAGGAGTTACCATCGATGAAGCACTATCGTGGAAAGATATCCTTCTCGATGCTCAAAGAGAAACATTGTTTCCTTTGGAAACTGATACAACTCTAGAATTTTTGCAACCGCAACTACATTCCCTAAAATTTGTCATGAGGTATATGCGCCCACGAGGGAAGAAGCGCTAGAAGCAACAGAAGCTGATGAAGAAGAATGTACACTAAAAGAAGGAGGTATTGTATCTTTAGAATATAAAACCAACGTTGTTAGTATTGAAAAAGTGGGAAGAAAAGACGACTTGCGTTGAATACCGTCCAGCAAACGTTTCTCAAAGTTTCATCTATTTAGCAATTGTATAGGTAAATGGCGAAGCAATATTGTGACACAAGAAATTTTTCCCAAAAAGAAAAAAAAAACGCAACCTTGAAATTGTATTAAATTCTTGCTGTTTTTAATAACATACGTGTTTATAATTGTTACTTAAAAATAACTACTACACGTATACTAAATATGATTTATTTTCTAATCGTAAGCTTTTAACCGAATTCGTGTATTTATCAGTTAGTGCGGAACTGTTTGATGAGGTGCGAAAACTTCCCTTTATATTCATTACATGCTTCCGTTTATATGCATGTAATACCTCCTGCATTTTTCAAATTAATATACATTTTTATTTCTAATTCAGGATAAAGTTTTAGAAATGAGGCTGGTAGATATTTCTACTACCTTATCGTGAATTTGAAGCAAAAATTTTGTACTTTGAAGGATAATTTTTGGATATTCATATTTTTATTGTAAAATATTTACGTTATCAAAAATAATATTATCAAAATTTTAACGTTGAGTTACATATCGTTGCAACAGGCATGAAATTTGTGATCGCTTGTGAAAAAGTATTACTAAATACATTTTCCTAATTTGATGGAATATGAAAGACATTATTGGAAAGAGGTCTTCTTGTAGTTAGTTTAAATAAGTAATATTGTAAATATTTAAAAAACAAATATTATACACGGGTTAATAAAAAAATTGACGATTTTTTTGTCGTTGCAACAGGCATGGAATTTGTGATCGCTTGTGAAAAAGTATTACTAAATACATTTTCCTAATTTGATGAAATATGAAAGACATTATTGGAAAGAGGTCTTCTTGTAGTTAGTTTAAATAAGTAATATTGTTAAATATTTAAAAAACAAATATTATACACGGGTTAATAAAAAAATTGACGATTTTTTTTAAAGTAGCAGACCATGACCTTATATTTGACTATATATTGCTATGGAATCAGGTATATGGAATATAATAGAGTCATTTAAAATAGGTTTCAACACCAATTCAAGAAGTATTTGTAAGTTAATGTGCATATTCGGTTGTCTACTCTACAGGCAAATTTTTGAATTTGTTAAAAATTACTATAAAGACTGAGCATCTTAGGGTTAGTTTCTAGTTATACTCTTATTATAATTTAAACTTTATTTTATTTGTAAATTTTACCGTGTATATATATTTTCTTATTATATTTTCTTCGGGAAGATTTTTCATTCTTCGGGATGTTTATTCGGTAATATTTGTTGTATTCCTCTCAAACTAGAGTATATAGCGGTATCTTAATGTCGGTTACTGGTTTTCCATTCAAATTTAATGTAGGCTTGACTGACCAAGATGGTCTGTGATAAACTAGTTATTTTTAACATATATCGATAACACGGTTAGTTGAATATTACAGATTTCTTACAAATATAATTTCTGCTATACACGAATAGATGGCTCTGATTTTGAATTTTACCCTTTGTTTTTGACGTTTCTTTAACTTCATGCATTTAAAGTGCCAGGAAAGCTTGAATACATATTTTGGTAATTAAATAAAAAGTTACGCTTGTTTTATGTTAAAACATTCTTTTATTTGCACGTTTAGTGTGTTTTTACAACGATATTTGAGGAATTACATTTTCTCAAATTTAAATAATCAGAGAAGGGGCTTTGGGGCACGCTTTTTAGGTAAGAAAAGAAAAAAAATGTATACGAACAGAGAAATTATAAATAAATTTAAATTTTAAATTATAATTATAATATTCAATTTTACTGAACTAAACAAAACTAAAATTTTGAAATCCCGGCCATTTTGTTCTGTAAAACAAAGCAATATATAATTTTTAATTCTAAACAACTAATTTTAATAATAACATTTTGCTGTATTCTTCGAAATGAGGGTGTGATTTTCATATTTCTTGGTTTGCCCTGTAAGCTAATTCACTTCAAGGCAGTCTAAGTTAACCCAGTCTAGATGTCAAGCATTCACCAACGTTTAACAGTACTTTTTTACAATTGTGCAACTAATGTATGTTACGAAAGAGTAAATGAGTATTATTTATGGTGGCTTTACACGCACCAAAGAAATAATAATCTTTTTCTATGTCTATTAGAAGGGATGTAAGTCATGAGGAAGTTTTAGCCCTAAATGCACTACACAACATATAAAATAATATTTTTTTGCCAAAATTATGACCTTTTTAGAGTAGATCTTTGTAGAAATATGTCCATCCAATGTAACTTATTGGACAAGCTAGGAAAAAATTATGCTCGAAGGCATTTCACACTACATTTCTGGTCCTGAAAATTGCTCTGCAGTACGTTTTTTGGCAAGAGCGTCAATTTCCATGAATACATGAGTGCTTGGACACTGAATGAAGGATAGATTATATATTTAGAGTGCTTTTAGAGCTTCTGCTTCTAAATCAGTTATTAAAACACGATGTTTTTCTAATTGAGAACCTAAAAAAATGCTAAAATGTTAAAATGTTATTTCAAAATTAAAAAAAATGTTTTTTTTTCGATTTTATTAATACGTGTGGATAATAAAATCACAAAATGTGAGCTTTTGCGAAATGAATACTAACATTTCATTGTTAAAGATAAATTTCCAGTACTATGATAAATACTGTATTCTAGGATGTAATTTCGCAAACAGAGATGCCATTATTAATAAATATTAAAATAAATAAAACCTCGCTCGAATTATATTGCAATATTAACTTTATAGTCAACACGGGTTTGATAGAATATACATATATGAAACAAGGTTTTTTTTATATATTTTTAACAGACAGAATAAATTGCATACAATTTTGTAACGAATACCACTTGTAATATAAAATGGAACTTGCAACATGAATTATATTCTACTAGCAATGCAGGAAATAAACAGGAATTGCAATTCTTTCATTATCAAACCAAGCGCATATATATTATCCTGGGTACGCCCTGAAACGTCTATCCTCTGTCCTATTAAGGACGGAATGTATCAAATAATATACAGCAAATTTTTCACCTTAGAGCGAGGCGTGTAGCAAACTAGGATCCATTTAATATCCAGGTTTGAGGACGAATTTCATTTTTCATGTCTAGTAACAATTTTGTAGACGGTGGAAGGAATAGCAGGATATACGGTGTCACTACAGCAAAGGGGTTTTCGAGGGTCTGCGGAATGACATAGATCCTGTGTTGCCATTAAGTACCTACGTTACTCCCCCGATCTCTCTTCGCTCGCAAGAGCATAGTTACAACGTTGTCGCAAAAGTGGAGTACATTTTCTATATAAAGTTCCTTGACAATTTTGTGCTAGCGGGATATTTCCATATCTTTTAACCATGCACACGGTGCGAACTTTGGTTAATTCAGTCGTCTGGATATCGCT
Source organism: Protaetia brevitarsis (assembly GCA_004143645.1). NCBI lineage: Eukaryota > Metazoa > Arthropoda > Insecta > Coleoptera > Scarabaeidae > Protaetia > Protaetia brevitarsis. Next base: position 1,965,994 of record RXPK01000047.1, read on the forward strand.
CGAGTGAATTTTGTCTGCAAGAATATTTAATAAAACAGGAAAATATATATTATGCTATTTCGAAAGCTGTAGTGTAGAATGAGCCAAATTTGGCGGTTTTGTAGTGGAAATACTAAAAATAGCCAGTCCAGTATTGTTTTAGGGATAAAAACATTAGTGGAATTTTATATTTTACCATCATCCAAGAATTTAAAAAAAGTTGTTTTTTTTTCTTTAAAGTTTAGATATTTTTGTTGCAGTTTTTTATTTGAAATTTAGAAACAAAGGCTATTTTTCTAAAATTGGTGGTAATGACGCCATATCATCATATCTTTATTAACTCATTTTACTATATAAACATATAGATTGGGCAAGTCAACATTAGAATAAGAAACGAAACTTAAAATACACATATAACATACAACATTACACATTGTTAACTCACAAGCAGGTTTCAAATTCCGCCATACTGTAGAATCCTCCATTCGTTAAAAGGTGTTTTACTTTATTTTTAAAGATACTTACTGAATTGGACTGGGCAAGCTCTCTGCAAAGCCTATTAAATTGATTAAAGCCAACAACAAGTGGAGATTTGAAATGAAAAGAATGATTAGGTTTAATATAGGTTATATAATGTTTATTTCTAGTTTCATATTTATGATTATCCGCATGAGTTGAAAATTTATGTTTGCTAAAATAAATATATGTTAATGATTTGTACAGAAAAATAGAAGGCGTGGTAAGAACATGATGAACAATGAATGCATCCCTGCAAGAAGCCCTGTGCTGTAAGTTAAAAATTAATCTTATAATACGTTTTTGTAATACAAAAACCCGATGAAGGTCTCTAGCCTGACCCCAAGCAATTATGTTATAGGAAATCATTGGGTAAACGTATGCATAATAGGCGCTCAAAAGAGCCTCAGTATTTAAAACCTCCCTCAGGGTATGCATCATATAGTAAGCCTTTTGGAGCTTACAACAAACATTTTCCACTTGAGTCTCCCAAGTCAAGTGGCAATCAAGGTAGGTACCAAAGAGATTGCATACTCGGGTAACAGGGATCACCGTATTATTATAATATATGTCCTTTAGACTAGATTTTCTATATTTATTGAAAAATTCAGTAATAACGATTTTTTCGTTATTAACCATAAGTTTATTAGTTCTACACCATGTATTAAATTCCTTATAACAGTTTTGATTTTATAAATAAGATTATCCTTATAGAATAGTGATATCCTTCAGATATTACTATGCAAGAATCATCTGCATATAAGAACACCTTTCCAACCGATATATGATTTGGGAGATAATTTATAAATAATAAGAATAAAAGCGGGCCAAGGCTGCTACCCTGGGGGGTGCCAATATCGATGCCGAATTCATCTGACCTTACCTCACCAACCCTGACAACGATTTTTCAATTTTCAAGAAAAGATACTACCCAGTCATTCGTGGCACCTCGTATGCCGGTATAGTAATTTTTTTTGATAAAAGTGATATATCAACAGAAACAAAAGCTCGCGTTAGGTAAATTCTCTTTTGTTGGAAACAGTTTTGCTCAAGTAGTAAATTCTACAGAAATACATAAACCTCGATGTTTATTTGAAATATTAAGCAAGATATTATATTCTCGAATTTTTAATAAATACCTAGTGGGCTACTGGTACAACAGATGTACTCACCTTAGCCAGAACATTGATTGATTGATTGATTTAGTCACTGATTGTGAGTGAGGATCAGGTATTATACCCTTCACACCTTGGTTAGTGTATCTCTAACATAAACAGGTTAATTTCATCGGGTTGATTGCTACCAGCTACAGTAGTTTTTGCCGTTCCAATGCATCGCATTGGCTGTCTTCTTCTGGTCGTTTCATAGTCCACATATAGGTTTATCTCTAAAGACGTCTATTCCAAGTGGGTACTTTCTTTCACCGTTGTAGGCTGTATTCGGTTGAGTACCATCCATTACATCCTCTGATGGTTGCCTCATCAGCCGTTCACTAAGTATCTGTCCTTCTACGCTGTTCCAGTGAAATTTTGTGTTTTTATACGATCCACTCACCCATTGCATCTCGTAAGTTCGCTGCCTGCTATGCTCTTATGATCCGGCAGTCACACCAAAGTAACTTCTTGAGTTGTTTTTGCGATACCCTTCGGGCGTATGTTTCCGTTGCTGATATTTCCGTTTGTTATACGGTAATTTATTGCCCCAATACCATTTAATCTTTATCGGGGTTAGGGTTTTTCCTTGTATATCAGCTCTAGAATCTGCGGTTCTTTTTGACCCATACCACAATATTAATAATAATAATAATACTATGCACATTAAACTGATAGAATATGCCACCAGGCAGGGCCCATGGTCTACTGTAGGAATCACTATACTAGCAAGAGCAATGAAAGGGGAATAACTCTAGGAACTCGAGTTTCTACTTACCAGGCGCCATCAGCGTTCCTCCGAGTGCATAAAGCCACTTTCGTCGCTAATCACATATCAAGTTTTACCTACACTCACCTACTAAGTGAAAAAGAGTTCAGTTCGCGTACTCTATAGGAGCCACGTGCCAAACTCTCACCCGCAAGCGACTGTAGCATAGAGCTGGCAGTGCAGTCATTGAATTAAAAACTCGAATAGTTTATGGATAATCAGTCTCGTTAGATGGCTCGTATAAACGACAACCTGACTGCGTATGATTGTGATTCCAAGAACAGCTTACCATGACGTAATGAAACATCAAAGAAAAAAATGCCTAAATACAATGAACCAATAGAATATGCCACCAGGCAGGTTTCATGGTCTATTGTAGGAATCACCATATTAGCAAAAGCGGTGAAAGGGGAATAACACTAGGAACGGACTCGAGTCATCAGCGCCCTTCTTCACTTAGTAGGTGATTGTGCGTGAAGCTTGGATATGATTAGCGATGAAAGTGGGTTCATACTGCTGTGTACTGATGGTACTAGCATAAATGCAAAATGAAATTAAAAAAAAATGAAAAATTTACATTTACCAGCTCATCGGAAAAAAAATAAAGGGCGCAAAAGAGGACTTAACCTCAGGGTTACTCTCACAATTAAACCTATCATGAAAAGTAAAATGTGGGCGTTTGAAAATTTTGACTTTCTTTAATTACTTCAAAAATGGAAATGGTTGATTCAAAAATAAAAGAACAGAAATTTTGAATGACGTTAACAATCATTAAATTTTATTTTTAAAAAAAAAAAGAAAAAAAAAACAGTTAGATACAAATTTGCAGAAAATAAAACCATAGACTGAGAGTTCTGGCCGAAACAAAAAACTGCATGAATCTAATTTACCAAAGGACAATGCAAATCCTTTAACAAACAAAAGACAAATTTGTTCTAGAAGAAAATTCTTTTTACACAAAAATCCACGTGGTTTCAAAATTTTAAGTAAACTAAATTAATTTAAACGTGGACAAATCAAATAAATTTACAAAATTGAAATTTATAAAATACAAATTTGCAAACTAGAAAACGGAAAAAATTAAACTCTTTAAACTAAAAAAAAGAATACCTTCTAGAACAAATATAATAACAGATCTTACATAATTTGTGTACACAACAATATAATGCCAATTATTATTTAACGAGTTCCTTGAAGGATGATAAAATATACAAATTAAACGAACAAAGCTTTAAAATTAAACGAAATTACCAAAAATGGCAGCAAAGAAAATAAAATAACAATCTACTTACACGCTATCGTTCAAGTAACTACCCATCAGGGGCCCAAACATCGCATAGATATAACAAACAGATGCGTGCCAAAGCAGCGCATAAATGCAAAGATCATAGAAGAAAGAATTCTTCAAGAAGGACACAAACTACGTGAACAAATAAAAATATATTACAGAATGAAATTACTTTAAACCAACTGAACATTTAAATAAACAAATTAAACAATGAAATCAATTCAATTAGAAAAATCTTTCTTAAAAATAAAACATTAATTTCTGAGAGAATTTTCCCGGCACATTGACAAAGATTAATCTCTATAAATAAAATAACACTGAATTTACGAACCCCGGGGTGCCAGACCACAGCAATACGTTCGAAGGAGCGCTAGTTGGCAAAATATAAATTGTATTTTATCATAATTTAAAAGCGATCATTCTAAAATATTACATCTTTAGAGACAAAAAATAATATAAACTTAAATGTTGACATTACAACCCATACAAGCAACAATATTGTGACGCTACCATGATATAATAAACCAATATCCTAATATGCCTAAATTATAATGCTGTTACCAATTAATTAAAAAAAGAAAAATGTATCGGCATTTCCAATTTACAAGTTCAAAAAACAAACCTAATAAATTGAAAAAAAAATCCATACTTCTATTTGTTGATCAAACGTCTAGATAAAAATGTAAAATAAACATTTCGGCGGAACAAACAACTGCAGGCTTAATGTCTAAGCCAATAGCCTTTCTGGATATTATAGAGCGCGTGGGTAGGTGACTATAAGAGTCCAATATTGGTGTGAAAAATAATACATTGAATGATTCATAGTTTCATTTATAATGGGATAGCATTTTAGTGTGTAAAATACTTTTACAAATGTTTTTGGTTTGTCACTTTACGTTAATCTCTTGAGCAATTTCGAAAAAATAGCTAAGATAATACTAGTAGGAAAAAGTTTTCTTTGTAAGCATATAAACGTGAAATATCTAAAGGAGTTTTGGCTGAATTATTAATAGGTCTTGATGTGAACTTTCTGAAATACATATTTAATAATGTTGTCGTCGCTAAAGTTTTCAGAATTATTTCTCATTGTTGCCTCAGCTGTCCTTGACAATTAAACGAAATGTCCGGCTTCTACCAAGTGTCGACGCTTTTCGCCAAGTATATGTGTATATACGTAGTCTTCCAATTGTGACCGGGTCACAGCTTATTCCATTGAACGAACGATTGGCGCCGGAATTTTATGTACTTCGAAGTTTCGCCGTCGCGTGTAATGCGAACCGGATGCATTATTAACGTCTATGGGGTGGGAATTTTTCCAACTTTATTTCCAGGACGACAGGGAATATAAAAAAAAAAGCAAACAAATAAACGAATACGGCATAGAAACGAAACGAAATTTCGTTTGAAGTTCGTTCCGCCTGTTTGTTATTTCTCGCATGGAATTCAAGGGTACCGTTGGTGGATATTTCTATTCTATTTCCCGGTTCGGAATTTTGAATTGATTTATGGAGAAGTTGACAATGTCCTCGGAAAAGTTTTCCGGGGCCGTTTTGTTCTTTTCTAGAGGGATACTATTATGTGCTGAAAATGTCTGCGTAGGCGACTTAATGGGATATATATTTTTTGTTACTAATGAATTTCTTGGCGATATAGTTTTTGTGGTCCTTATAAAAGTGCTTTAAGAGCCTAGGCTGCTATGTTTAAAGATGTTTGTGCGGTTTTTTTTGCCTAAAAAAATCCGTACGGTGAACAAGTTGTTGAAAAGCCGAAGGATAAACAGATGTAAAAGTAAAAAAAAAATCTGCAGGAAAACATATCCTCAACCTAATGTTTTGTTGAAATAAAGAAATCGCAGTGTACGCCTTTTTAGACTTAGAGGTGTTTTTGACAACACTTCACACGAATCTGTCATAAAAGCGTTAATCAACAGGGGGGTAGATGGTGTGATCTCCAGATGGATGTCGCAGCTGCTTTCCACCAAATCGCTGGAGGCGGAGATCGGGTACTAGATCATCTCGGTTAGTACGATAAGAGGATGCCCGGATGTGGAAATTATATACCCACTGCTGTAGAGCCTCATAGTAGATGAACTCTCATATGGCTGGATTGATCCAAGCATACTTTATCAAGAGCATGCTGCTGATATTGTCATATACGCGAGGCGAAAATTTGAGAATACACTCTGTGATGTGATGTAGTTCAAAGAAAGCACTTAATGTTAACCCTACCAGAATTATCTAAGCAGCAATCATTAAGAAAAGGAAATCCAATTTCAAAATTATCAAAATGGATGGACAAAACTTAGATTGGAAAAACGAGGTTAGATGCCTAGTCTAGGTCTTACTCTAGAAAATACATTTCTCTGACGAAATTGAAGTAATCAATAAGGCAACAAAAGCCCTGATGGTGTGCAGAAACCTTGCAGATAAAAATCTGGAAATGCAACATAAAAATACTGCTTTGAATGTATACAGCAATAGTGAGATCAATCATCATTTAGGGGCGATAGCTTAGAGCTACTTAAGAAGTTAGCCTGGCCACCGCTTGGATTAACATTTCTAAAGTGCAAAGATTAGCATGTGTATGCATACTGGTGCTATAAAAACCTGCCCAACAGCGTCTATGTAGCGAATATAGTGCTGGATCTTATCCTTCTCTACTTTGTAGTGGAGGTATGGCAAAAAACCACATTCACAGTGATCGCAAGATTTTAATCTCCTGACACTGATCAAAGCTGGAATATGCTTCGGATGACATGTCAACAAAAACCGGCTTTGTAAAAATATTTGCCATAAAACTTACCAACCAGAGCGAGTGGGATTGAAACACTGTTATGAAATTGAATAGAAATGCCACCATGGTACATGGAGATCTGGCAGAAGGAGCTGGAATAGGAATATATGGGTTTACAACCAAGTATTTCGTCAGCTTGGGGAAACATCCAAGTATCTTTCAGGCGGAAGTACATGCTATTGAAAGATGCGTCCAGTGCAATATTGATAGAAATTATCGAAAGCATATTATCATTATGATTGATAATTAAGCAGGCCATGAAAGCGCTAATATCGTACGTAATAGTTTTAAGATGGGACTACCTAAGCAAATTAAACGAGCTAGGTAAAAGGAACAAAGTGACCCTCCTGTTGGTTCTGGATCACATATGAGTGGAAGGAAACAAAATAATAGATAATCTTGCAAAAAGACTGGAACACCATTTGTGGGGCCTAAATCTTTTTGTGGAATAAGTAGCGGAAAAATCTTAAAGAAAAACACTAAAAATGAAATAGAGCAAAGAAAATTTAGCTATAGGTAAAGTCCCCAGGAAATCCCAGGAATCAGCTCCTGTTCTGCTTCCTTGTTTCACTTCAGTTTTAGTTGGGTAGTACCAGTCTGATAAGCTACTTAAGCGCAGTAAGAAAGAAGTTAAAACCATTACTGGGTTGGTAACTGAACACTGCCCTCTGAAAAAGCATCTATACAACACAGGCCGTGTAAGCGAACCATGGTGTAGAAGATGCGAACTACAGGCGGAAACGAGTTTACATGTAATCTGCACATGTGAGGAACTGAAGGTACTCAGGCAGAAATATTTCGGGAGAGATCTATTGAAGCCCTCGAAGGTCCTCAAGTTTCCACTGGGCAAGATACTGGGATTTATAGAGAATACCAAGCTGCTCTAGTGGAAATAAGAGAATCAATAGGGATGGTACAATGAGCACCAAGCTCAAGTGCCCGGACATCAAGTGCCCACCCTAACTTGAATGAATGAATGGAATGAATGAACCAGTAAAGGAGGCTAAAACTCTTTGGGAAACCTATTACCAGAAGCGATTTACAGAATGCATCAATCTGTATAAGAACAGTATTCGTATATTAACAGAAATCCTTTCAGGTTATTGTAAAATGAAAGGATTCTGAGTAAGATTAGATTAATAAAAGGATCCGAATATACCGAACTATATTGAATATTTAACATTCATTGATTTATTTAAAAAAAAAAAATTACGACATACCAAACCAACCTTTGAATTATCATTTAAATGAAATTAATTAAATAATTATTTAAAACGTCAATTTTCTTATATTTAGAACAAACTTCCCGATCACTTCGTTGATTAGTTCCTCTTTTTTTTTCAGCAACTATTTTTCGATGAAGGCTCATTAAACATAAGCCGTTTTCATTCTGCGTAGCCAAGTTTTCTTTTGTACTTCTTGCTGTTCAACAAGTACAATCGAAGGGTTGTGATAATGTTATGAGAAGCGCTTTTTTCGTATTTGGGAAAAAGTGCTTGTCTCTGTTTATCTATCTACACATTGAAACTTAATGATACTGGCAAATGGGAATAGCATTCTTGCCGTTTTATCAATGTATTGTTTCATTTTTGTTCTATTGCGGCAAATTTAGGGGGAAGGGCCTGGTTATCCCCCTGCTAGAGCATGCAACACAAGATAACCATTTCCTTCAGTTAATATTTCTTTTTTTCAATGAAATAACATTATTATACCGGGTGTGTCAATAGTCCGATATTGGTCGATATTGACTTTAACATCTCTCATAAAAGATTTTTGAATGTGGCATCCTGCATGACGGAAAGAAGTGCACGTTCTCAAAATATTTTCACGTTCACGGGGTGTATCAGTTTTCCAGGACCGTACTCAACTTATTTTTTTCAAATGATATCATACTTATTTTTTTAGTCATGTTTATTTGTTGTAATGAATGCTACAAATACATATGTTCGTTTCAAATTTCGAATGCAAGGTTGCCAAGTTATTTGACTTTTTACAGCATTCGAAATTTTAAACGAACGTATTGCTGTATACTGAAGGTACCAAGGAAAATGCAAAATGAATTTACAAAAATGAAAAATTAAATTGACTAGCCCAGCGGATAAAAATTAAAAGGGCGCAAAAGAACAACTAAACTCAGGGTTACTCTCGCAATAAAACTTATCATGAAAAGTAAATTGTGGGTGAAAGAAATCTGACTTTCTTTAATCCCAAAAATTGAAAAGGTTGAATCAAAAATAAAAGAACAGAAATTTTGAATGACGTTAACAATCATAGATTTTATTATAAAAAAAAGAAAAAAAACATTTACTACAATTTATGCAGAAACAAAAACCATGGACTGAGAGTCCTGGCCGAAATCAAAAACTGCATTAGGCTCTACAATTACAAAAGGACAATGCTAAATCCTTAAATAAACAAAAGACAAATTTGTTCTAGAAGAAAATCCTTTTTCACAAAAAATTAAACGAACTAAATCAATTTAAACGTGGACAAAACAAGTAAAATTTACAAAATTGAAATTTAAATACAAGAACAATGCTTCTTTTCACCTAAACCGATGTGATTAACTAATAAAATACAAAACAGTAAACTAGAAAACGGAAAAATTAACCTCTTTAAACTTAAAATACCTTCCAGAACAAATATAATAACTGATCTTATATCTAATTTGTGTACACAATAATATACTAACAATTATTATTTAATGAGCTCCTTGAAGGATGATCAAATTAAAAAATAAACAAACAAATCTTTAAATAAAAATGAACTACGAAAAATGGCAGCAATGAAAATAAATTTAAATGTACTTACACGGCATCGTTCAAGTAACTCCTTTACACGGCTAAACAGTCGCATATATATAAAATATAACAACATATACAATACTGGTGAACGCAAAATGTACAACTGAATGAAATTAATTTCAACAACTGAACAATTAAAAGAGTAAATAAGATCAAATCAATTAATAAAATCTTGTCAAAATAAGCAAATAAAATTGTGGAAACTCTTGCGCGACATTATATATATATATATGTGGCTCCACGCCCCGTACGGAGCTTCGCCGCTCGCTAGAGCTCCCCAGATTCTGATTGGCCGAATCAGATCCTTGACCTTATTACCATCCAGGCGATTTCTCTGGCTTTGATTCCTATTCTCTTCCATGTGCTGCGATTTTGTGCCAACACCTTCCATCTAGATTTGACTCCCATTTGCCTCAGATCCTCTTCCACCTCATCCATCCATCTCATTCTTGGTCTGCCTCTCGCCCTTCTCCCGTCCATATTCCATTCGGTCAGTGCCCTCGCATTTTCCTCCGGCCTTTTCCTAAATATATGTCCTAACCATTTTATCCTCAACATTTTTATATACCCTAATATATTTTTACCGCCCAGTTCTTTCATTATTTCATTGTTAGTTCGTCTTCTGTACACTCCACTTTCCAACAATACTCCACCCAACATTCTTCTTATCATTTTCCGCTCCTGAATTAACAGCATTTTCTCTCCTTCTTTAGTCATGGTCATGGCTTCGGCGGCATATGTTAATATAGGTCTTAACAAAGTTTGGTACATTTTTACCTTAGTTCTTTTTGAGATCTGTCTATTCATGAAAGTCTTTTTGTTTGCGTAAAACGCCGCGTTCACTTGTTGTATCTTTTCCTTTATTTCTTCTATCCTATCCCCTGTTCTACATACGGTTACTCCTAGGTATTTAAATTTACTGACAGTTTCAAAGTGTCTCCTCCTATTTTAGTTGATTTTTCCTTCATCTCCTCCTATCTGCATATGCTTAGTTTTGTTTATGTTGATTTCCATCCCCAGACATTTTCCTTTAGCTTTGACTATTTCGTATATTTCGGCTAATATTTTCTTTTGTTTCGCTACTATGACTAGGTCATCCGCATATCCTATTATTTGCGCTCCTCGGTTTCTTATGTTTCCTTTATTTAGGCTCTTTGTCATGTACTCTATTACTAGATTAAATAACGTTGCTGATAAAGCATCTCCTTGTTTCACCCCTTTATTAATTTTAAATTCCTCTGTTTGACCTGTGCTAAATCTTATTTTTGCTCTTGTTTCATTGAGTGTCATTGCTATTAATCTTCTAAGTTTAGTAGGAATACCTAATTCTTCTAAAATTCTCATTAGCTGTTGTCTGTTGATTGAGTGAAAGGCTTGCTTGAAATCAATAAACATTACTTCCAATCCTATCCTGTATTCGTTTCCTTTTTCTATTATTTGTTTAAGACTGTGTATCGCGTCCACAGTGGATTTTCCTTTTTGAAAACCGTACTGGTAATCTCCTATGAGGTTTTTAATGTTTATTAGCCTTCTTTGAATTAACGTTGTTAGAATTTTATAGACCGTGTTTAAAAGTGTGATGTCTCTGTAGTTACTGCATACCGTTCTATCTCCTTTTTTGTGTATCGGAATAATTATTCCGGTTTCCCAGTCTGTCGGCATTCTTTCTTTTTTCCATGTCTCTAGTATTAGGTCATATATTTTTCCTTGTAGCGAAGCTCTACCATATTTAATCAGCTCGATACTTATTCCATCGTCTCCTGGAGCCTTTCCATTCTTATTTTGATTTATTATTTGAAGTACCTCTTCTTTTGTTGGTTTCTTGATTTCTTCTTCATCTACTGTTAGGTGGCTTTCATATTCCGTATTTGTGCTTGGTTCAACCTGAAGTTATATGCTGTTCTGTTAGTAATCTTTAAAAATGTTCCATCATGCAGTTTCGTCTGTCGACTTTTCTGTCACAAGGCCGATTGGTTTTTATATTATTTACTTTAATCTCATTATTATTTTTCCATTTATTTATCATTTGATAGAACTTTTTTGAGTTCCTATTTCTTCCTTCCTCATCTATTTTTCTCATTTCATTTTCTATCCATTTTTCTCTCGTGTTTCGTATTAGTTTCTTGGCTTCTCGTCTGAGATCGACATATTTTTTCCTTTCCTCTTCTGCTCCATTTTTCAACCACTTCTTCCTCGCCTCGTTTTTCTTTGCTACTGCATCCTCACACTCTTTGTCCCACCATTCATTCCTTGTGAGTTTATCTCCGCGACCTAGATGTTTTTCTGCCGCCTCGGTCACAGCTTTCCTTATTTGGGTCCAGCACTCCTCTATGTGCGCGACATTGATAAAGGTAAATTGGAATGAACAAGAAAACAAATTTGAATTTCCGAAAACCGGGGTGCCAGACCACAGCAGTATGTATTTGTAACATTCATTACAACAAATAAACATGCCTTAAAAAATAAGTATAATTTCATTTGAAAAAATTCAGTTGACTACGGTCCTGGAAACTGATACACCCCGTGAACGTGAACATATTTTATTACGTGAACTTCTTTCCGTCATGTAGGATGCCACATTGAAAAATCTTTTATGAGAGATTTTAAGTCAATATCGACCGATATTGGACTACTGACTCACCCAGTATAATAATATTATATTGTATAATATTAATATTTTTTTGAATTAAATAATCTTTTTCCACATTGTACGTCCAAAGAGTTTCAATAATTCAACTAGTTTTATAAATGTCCTCTCGAATCAGCGAAGCGGAAAATGATGGTGTAACAATGTGGGCATACAAAACGCAAAGTAGTAAATCGGAAATCTGCCTGTGAGGTTACCCGTTTGAATTTTTTTTTACCCGTATACGGGAATCGTTCTCCGTGTAACATTAAGTTGATTAAACTTCGCCTATAAAGAGAGTGAAGTGCGTGCTCTGTGATCTTACATCAAAAGTAGATTTCGCATCTGTCGCGCCCGCCGCTTGATCCCGGAGTACATCTGCATAAGACCCGTTCGAAATTTTCAGCGATGGTAAGAGGTTTATGCCGCCGTAAATCAATGCGTCGGGTTACCGGCTGCGGATAAGAAGCAGAAGTGTCGGTGCGCTGCCGCCGCCCGATTTATAGGAGACATTAAAAGTATTTCACCATGACTATTCTTTCACGTTACATTTTGTCACCATATTCTCTGCTTCATAATCCCTGATTTATAGGGATCCTCGGTTCGTTTCCGTTTGCTGATGCGGAGTGTACCTTAAATCATACTCGAGGGTCTGAGTGGAAAAGAGAAAAGAGCGCGTCACAACGCGACAACAAGAGCGTCAGGTGAGAACAAGGTCGGGTGTTAATATATTTCGGAATTGTACACTGTAAGATATTTTCTAGTGTAATTATAGGTAAAATCATTGGTAACAAAGCTGCCTACCATTTCACAGGTAAAATATCTTTTATCCAGCAGATTTCTTACTGTCAGTTCCTAAATGAGAAATGTGTTCATGTGTCTTTACAACAACTTCTCTTTTCATTATTCTATATTATTCATGACGATTCCATTAACCAAAACATACTCATTAACTTTCTCGCCATTTTCTATCTTCGCCTTAATGCCTTTCACTTCTTCATCCTTCAATTGCATTCTCGAAATCTCATCTTCAATACCTTCCTCGATGATATTCACTTCGAAAGACCTGCTTAGTGCATCAACATGTTGTATCATTTCCCCCATCCTATGCTCCATTTCATAATCGCATTCATGCATTTTCAAACTCCAACCTAAAATTTTCCGGTTAACTTCCTTCTTTTGCAATGTTTGTTTGAGTGCATTGCAATCAGTATTTAAATCTTTTCCCCAGCAAATAAACACGAAACTTATTGAGAGCTTTAATAGCAACTAATGCTTCTAACTCAAAACTGTGCAGCTTTTCTTCAACTTCCGAAGTTTTCCAGCTTGCGTAATATACAGGATGTAACTTTCAGCATGCTTTTGAAGCAAACATGCACCTAGGCCCTTAGAACAAGCGTCGGTGTGCAGTTCAGTTTCCTTGTTTCTATCGTATAATTTCAATACAGGTTCATTTTGCAAGTACCACTTCAATTCATCAAAAGCACGTTTCTGTTCTGCACCAAATACAAACTGATTACCATCTCGTAACAGATCAGATAATGGTTTTGCAATCCGGGTGTACCCTTTAATAAATTTTTGGAAATAGCCTGTAAGACCTAGAAATCGTTGCATCTCGCGACATGTTTTAGGCTTAGGAAAATTTTCTATTGTTTTCATTTTCACCATTCTGGGTCAAACTTCTCCAGCGCTAATGTGATATCCTAAATAGTTTATCTCGTTCATCCAAAATTCACATTTATCTAACCTCAATTTCAAATTGAATTCTCTAATCCTAGCCAGAACTTTTTCCCAACATTAGGATGTGATCTTCAATTGTTTTCGTGTGAATCAATAAATCGTCCATATAAATTTTCGAAATTTTCATCTTGTACCAAATCTTCAAAAATGTTTGACACAAATTTTGCAAATGCTGAAGGCGCACCAGTTAATCGGCACGGCATTTTCAAAAATTCATATTGTCCAGACGATGTTACAAATGCTGCATATCTTATAGAAGCTTCATTCACATCCACATGATGATACCCATTTTTCAAGTCTAGTAATGAGAAATAATTTGAACCACTCAAGTGTCTATCAACGCTTCAACCACAGGCAATGGGAAATTATCTTTGACAGTGTGCTTATTTATTTCTCTATAATCAACACTATTCATTGTTCTTTTTTCGTACTAGAACCACTAGACTGGCGTATTCGGAATTGCTCGATCGCACGCCACCTTCATCTAACCATTCTCCAACAATTCTATTAACAACTTCTTTTTTATGGTATGCTAAACGTCTAGGCTTTGCAGCAATAGGCTTCATTGTATCCAGCTCAATTGACAACTTAGTCTTGGTTTTCACGTGCAACGGATTGGACGTCTCTTTTGGCTCACTGAGTAGGTTAACAAGCCTTTCAATATAAGCTTTTACTTCACCCGGTAAGGCATTGTTAATGGCAACGCTCGCTGCACTAGAATCGACCGCAATTTGTAGTAGTTCTGAATCAAATTCAGAAGACGAAGTTTGCACTACTACATTCGTAGGTATTTTTTCAAAAATAATACTGTCAGCAGTGACATTCCAAATAACCGTATCTAGAAACTGTCGTCCAATTATAACGTCAATGTCAATCGCATTATCCGGCACTACAATCATTGTAAGTTCATACGAAATATAGTCTATTAATGGAGCAAACTTAGCAAACTTAGCTTCTAATGAACTGCGCATTTGATGTCGATTAACTCCAACCAAAACAATATCTTTCGGAACACAGGGCAAATTCAACTTCTTGACATCTTTTATTAAGTTAGCATTTGAACCAATATCGATCAATGCGATGATCGTTTCAGTACCAACTAGCAAAATTTTGTGATATTTAGTTAAGTTCTTACTAGTTATCGTATTCACTGAATGACGTTGGTTTTCTTCGTCCCTTGTACGAGATTCAGGGCACTTACGCGATATGTGACCCGGTTTACCCCACTTCTGAAAATCTGTAGGCCGATTATCTTTATTTAATTTTTCGGAAAAATGACAACAACAACTTGACTTTTTTAAACAAACATATCAACAACTTTTTTATTTAATACTCCTTGGAAACACTGTAAAAATCTCTAATGACGCACGGCGCTCACAATACGCTGATGTATATTTCAAATATTCTAATTCCTTAGCAGCATTACTAAAAAATTCCCACCATTCAACTGTTTCGCATCGCTGCCAATTTAATCCGTTAGCCAATGACCTAACTTTCCCCACCACATTCACAATACGAATTATTAATCTTTCCAATTCTACATAAAAATGATGTCAAATTGGTGTGACACGTTATTAACTCTACCGCCTGATGTGACAATTTCCCTAAAACTTGTGACGTTACTGATAAATTTCTTATTCCATTTCCCATTCAAAGTATAATCCAATTTACCCTACAAATCATTACCGAGTTTATTCCTAAACGCTTTTTTAACTACCTTAAGCGAAATTAACCCCTCACCAAGGATTGCGCTATCACCCCTAGGCGCCGTTTCTTTCGCTAATTGATTCGCCCTCTTATTACCGATTGTACTCACGTGAGTCCTAGTCCAAAAAGATTTACATCCTCCTAGCGTCCCCAAGTCTCCAATAACAAATCCGTCGGATTTCTTAAATTCCCTAACACGTCTAAATATAGATAAACTATCAGTTATAATTCACACGTGCCGTATAACTTCCAACTCGCGCCTAATATAACTTACTGCCTTGTTTATTACGACTAATTCTGTCTGAAACTTATTACACTAATCCTAGTGGTGAGTGAAACGGTGATTCTTAAATCACATCGTAAGTTGTGAATGTGATTTACAAATAACGGTGATTATAAACGGTGATTGTGATCATTGTATTGACTCATCGATATCATATCTTAGTATAATCACGTATAATCGTGTGTACTTCTCATAGGTTAGTAAGATTAGGAGGTGAGGAGTTTTTCTTTTCACAGCGTTAGAGCTACCATGCACATTTTCTCTTTTGGAAAACATTTATATATCAAAAGAAAAACTTAAATTTATATTTTTACAAATTTGTAATAAAAAATAGCTAACATAACTGCATTACGTAGTTTGAGAAAATACAGACAATTAGATCTATAGAAATCTTTTTTAGTATTTTTAAACTTGATCTTATTTTTATGTTTTAATAACAATTATAACACAGCATTAGACAAAGTAACATTTGACTTAAAGTGGAAAAATTTATAAAATTCATATAAGAGAAAAATATTGTAAATCTACATATTTCTCTAAGGAGAACATTAATGGAAAGATTTGTATACACATTTGTTTTTAAAAATATGACAAATAGTGAATATAAAAAATGAAATAAAGTTAATTTCATTTTGTAACATTTACAATGATAAAACACAGATATAATTCTTAAAGTGAGCGAAGATTTAAAAAAAGCTGTGATTTAATACTACTACCTACAATTCAATAAAAATACTTTTGTTATTGAATTAGTACTTTAAAACTAATAATATAAATTTAATCTTATAACACAATATCCTCTCTAGTAACAAGATTCAAATTTCCCACAATTATTCTTAGTAACTTCAACAGAATAACATTAAAGTAACTAATCTTGTAATCTAATACATAATCATTGGTAATTTCCTGTTTCATTGTTGAAGTTCGTAAACATTATTCCGGGAAATTTCAATTTTGCTACTGGGAGCCATTATACAATAGGTAAAAACAAATATACATTCCTTATATAGTTGCAGATATAATATAATTATATAAAAGGGTATCAATATTTACATTTGAAAAACATAAAATATATTGTAAGAAGATAACCTCCGTCATTTCCAGCTGATATAATAATATGTATGTTCATTCATCGGTTTTCAATAGGTAATCACAGTTTTAGGGTCGTTAATTCACCGATATTATTTGTTCACTTGCCAATGTCCAAGCAGTGATCGTCGATTTGCTGTGCGCAGCCGCGCCGCGCCGTTGATCGTTACCGCAATCACGAATCACTAATTTTAGAATTCTCCACTCACCGCTGTGATTCGTGATTCTCCAATCACCGTGACAGAATCACAGTTCGTGAAATATCGCTCATCACTAACTAATGCCCTAATTTAATTTTTGATTATATATTTTAATGCCCCTATTATAAAGAACAAAAGCCGCCCCTGTACTACCTTCACTCTTCGACCCATCCGTAAAAAATTCTAAACCTTCTCCAAAAGTGTCTATAAATTAGTTATAAGTAATACTCTTTAATTTCGCGGGATGAACTTTCTCCCTTATATCTACACTCGTTTCTAAATTGCTCGATTCTAATCTAATTCCCGTTATTGTAATTAAACCCTCAAACTGTATTTTATTCGCGTGAATACCAAATTAATAAGTCCAATTAAAAAAATTCCAATCCAATTACGTGAACCTACGTTTTAGGTAGTCGATAAATAGATGAAACTATAAATTGAAGAAAACTGTAGACGGGGATAATTTGAAGTTATTTATTATGACTTCCCACGAGTTTTTCTCGCAATCGATATTGTAACCTTATTATATACTGTAAGCTTCTTCAGCTTTGTTTCAGCTGCTGCCAATACTCTTAAATCTTACTTTAGGGAATGTCCTGTGTAATGGATTTTCTTTTATAAGTTTTATTGCAGCCTCCGATTCCCTAAGGTATCAACTTATGTCTTCCTTTATTCAATTTGTTTATTATGGTTTTTACTTAGAAAAAAAAATCAGTTATTAAAGCCTTAGGTTTTTTACTTAACACCAATACCTTCGTTAAAAATCCTTTTCTCTAAGATCAATCAATGCACTTCTAATTGTTTTGACTTTGTGATGAATGCTTGTCGGTACTGTTTGGATTCTAGAGTTATCATTCACAGTATTCGATGGAAATGAATATGCTTTCCTTACAGAGGTATTACCTGAAATGTTTTATCTGTTCCCTCACGCAGAAATTCTTTAGCTTTAAAGCCATGTTAAATGACGCTTTTAGGTTATTTAGTTTGATACATGTATGTATGTATGTATAGGCCAGATCATGAATGTTTGTAGTTACGTCATATTTGCTTATGACGTATGCAGCGTCTGAAACAAACACAGGCAAACATAATTTCTATACAATGGTTTATACAAAACAATATTGCAGTAAATTAAATTAAAATATGTCAATATTGAAAGAAAAGAATAGTGAAATTAAAAATATATTTAATTTGTATCTTCGTTCTCATCTTCTGATCCGCAATTAACTGTCAGAACAAAGTCATGTTTGCTTCACATTCGTACCACTCTTTAATTATTTTCCCTGTGTGATTTATGCAATTTTGCCAGGAGTCTGGTGTACAGCTGTCCAAACTTTCTTGCCACATTTCCAATACTTGTTTATCGCCATAACCATCCCGACTAATATGGTTATTATAATATCCTTTCGCATGTGTCCATATAAATTCGATAGCATTGAAATCGCAGTGATACAGAGGAAGTCTTGAAACTTTATGCCCATGTGCTCGAAGTAATTCATCAATAACATAAACCTTAACCATAAATTACTTTACGAACATCCATTTTATTTCTCTCTGACACATCACATGTTTTGGGCATCAATCGTGGCTTGTACAGGGCTGTTGAAGCACTCGATGAAGGAACAGCAGATATAGCTTCCTTCTTGCGCTTTGTGTTGTCGATGATACCCATAGAAATGCCCAAAGCATTCGCAACTCTCTACAATTTGTATGTAAGTTTTAATTTAATAATAACCAATTACAATTTACCTCATGGAACGCATCAACGGATATTAGAGGACACTTCCATTTCGCTTTTCCTCCTTGAAATACACTAGTAAACGACTGACCAACTCTTGGCAACAAGAACTAAGTCGTTTACCAGGCATCTTGAACTGTAACCTAAAAATGTTTTTAAGTCTTTGTATGTTTCTTTAACACCTCTAAAGCTTACCACAACTAAACGATTACTTCACTATAGCTCTGAAAAGAACTTTTGGTAAAAGAAATTAATAGAAGTAAGTAAAAATTCAAACCTAAAGAAGGGTCAATAAACAGTAAAAAGCAGATGTCAAATGTCAACGGAGCGGTAAAATGGGTTAAAATGGCGTGGTTGCATGCCCTGAAGTGAACATTATAAAAGGTCTTATTTACGTATTACTCGACCGTATTCTATCTCACTTCAACTAGTTTGTTGATACTTAATAAAATACGGACGTATAGCTTAAGTAGCTACGACTTATGTTATATACTTCTATCTCGCTTGTCTATATGAATGCTTCCAATTTTTTGAAACTACGCTTGTCTTTACTTTACCGACCTGTTAATTACGTCATTAACATAACATTCAAGACTTTCTCTGTATGTATGTATGTGGGGAGGGTGATGTTACACTGCGACTTAAGAGATCTAACGTGTCCCCTATTTTTGCTGTTTTACATCAGCTGGGCTTCCAATCTTATTCCGTTCAGAAAGTGTAGGATATCATAAGGCCCAGGTTAGGTAAGTAAGGAGATGAGTGGGTGTTTCATCCTGTTTCCCACAAAATCTATATTCAGTTTCCTTTGCGAATCCGAGCTTACTCAGATGACCTTTCAGTTTACAATGGCCTGAAAGCATTTCTATTAATATGCGAGCATTGTTTCTTATCTCAGTTTGATCATCTGTAAACCTCTTCTCATTCCCTGGATATTTTTCCAATAATTAGATTTTCTCTGCTCCATTTTTCTTTTCAGTTTCTTCAGTATTGTACTGCTACTTATCCCGGAAAAGGGTTCTGGCACTACAAAAGGTATTCCAGTCCTTTTTTTTGCGAGATTATCCGTTATCTCGTTTCCTTCCACTCTTGTGTGACCTGGACCCCACAGGAGGGTTACTTTATTCGTTTTGCCTAGCTCGTTTATACTTTCCTAGGCATTCCCAGACCATCTTAGAACTGATTTCATGTGAACTCAGAGCCTTGATAACTGCTTGACTATCAGACATGATAATCTCCTGCTTTCGATAATTTCTATCAATGTTAATATTCAACTGCATTCATCTTTCAATAGTCTGGAAGATACTTCGGTATTTCCTCAAGCTTCGGAAGTACTAGGTTCTAGGCCCATATATTCCTATTCCGGATCCCTCTGTCATTTTGGAGCCATCAGTGTACCATTTGATAGCATTTCTATACAATTTCAAGATGGTGTTATGATCCCACTTATTCTTATTACTAAGCTTTGTGGTGAATTCTTTCACAATGCTGAATTGTATTATATTAACATTTATAAAAATAACATTAATTTTTGTAGTGTTATTAATAATTTAAGTAATATTTACTCATATTTATTTGAAATTGATAGAAAATTACATAACAAATAATCTTTATATAATAAATAATATCAACCTACATTCTAACATCCTCTCATCCTATATATGGCGTACACCCTGTATTCCACTAAACCTCGTACCACGCTGTCATGGCCTCCTTCCGCATCTTGTTTTGCAAATTTAATTTTTCAAATCTGTAATGAAATAATTTTAATCAAATTTTAAATTCTTGACTTTTAATATGTATTGTTCATGATGTTTGTGTTACTTATCTCCGACGTCGCTCTTAATTCTAGGTTCTCTTTTTTACTTATCTTATAATATTTACACATTAATTGGTTGCACTCTCTTTGTAGTTGATTCTCCGAGGAAGCAATGAAATAATTGCGAAAACTTAGAATTAAAAAAGATTGAATATTGATTCAAACTTCGGTTGCCATATCCAATATTTCTGTTGAACCTATCATTGTACTTCTTTTCAAAAATATATAAGATTGCATTTAAATTAAAAAAGATTAAACCCGAAGTTTGATTCGGATATAAATATACTTCAATTAAACGTGAAAAGTCTTATTTAAAATTAATTATTAATTATTTTAAATATTAAAATCAAAGCAGCCATTTTAGAGATATTCGAATGGATCCATAGATTTGCCTAACCCTGTATGGTTAGTATTAGGTGAGTCATAAGTGCAAGTTGTATTTATTACTGTTTTAATGGTATATGTTGCACATATTCGCAAATACAATGTAAAGAGAAAACGTAGATAACAAAGCAAATTGTGTAGCTAGCACATTACCAGGAACTTGAGTAGGACGAATTTTCAAATTAGATGGATGGATAAAATTCACGTGTAAATTTTAACTTTGGACATCGAAAGGATAAGTTTTAATTTACAACATACACAAGACGGTGGTGTATTTTGTGTTTATTTTTTGCTTTTAGTACGTATAAATTTACAAAGTATTACCTTACATAAACTAGTTATAAAAGTTTCAAACCCATAACGGTGTTTTGAACCGACAGCAAACGCCTTTCAAAGTTAGTGGATGCAATTTCGTAGAAATATGAACCCACTGGCAGTACCGTAATGGTCGGTCGCGGGTAATCATTAATATTTTTGCACCCTCGTGTTCTACTTATTTTAATAGCCCATAAATGTTACGAAATATATACTGACCGCTCATAAATCGCCAGCAACCTCAATTATTCTGGAAAGAAAAAAATAACATTTTCTTTAACGCGAAATCAATATACTTATATTTACGGTTTGGGATGACGGATATTGAAGAAGTTGTTACATATATGTACATATTTAATTCGTTAATGTCGATATAAGTTACCAGACACTTTAGAAAATAGTCTGTTTAAATGAAGTATTTTTTTCGTATTTAAAATTCTGGTTTAGGAGAATTTACTGATGAAATTACTGAACAGCACCATTTCTTTCTGTTTAGATATTTTGTTGTCTCTTGTCTTATAGAATGGCATTTACAGTTTTTGCAATTCGTATTCGAGTAATTTGAAATTCCAATGATATTCAAATCGGTAGACTGGAAATCTTACTTGCGCCACAAAAAAGTTAGCCGATATCGAGGTTTTTATAAGAACATTTTCTTCCATTTTAAGACAAACACATGAAGGAAACAGCGTAATATATTTTTTGTTACATGGTGAAAGGAAAATGTTATTTTAGGTTTACAGCGCGAAACACTAAATTTAGATAGAATTTTAGAAGCGTTCCTTAATATTCTTCATAGTGTTGTAATTTATTGGGGAAAAAAGCGCTAGAGGATACTCGGATGAAAAAAAAAAGAGGAGTAGGAGATCTTCAGGTTTAATTAAGTTACTGAGTGTGGAAAAGCAGATTGAAGGCAAAGGGGATGAGCAAATGCCTACGCTAGACAGATGAAAACTAAAGTTAGATGGCAGGTATAATTGCTGATGACTTTCCGGGCGGCAGAGGTAAGTGTATTTTGCCGATTTAAATGAAACTTGGTAGAATTTGTAGACTGATATAGTGTAAGAATAACGCTGAGTTTTTAGTTGTTAAATGTCTCGTTTTCAAGGAGTGGAGAGCTCTATCGGCAACACTGCCTTTTGTGAATTAAAAGACAAAGTTAAGATAAATGTTTAACTGTTTTAGTAGTATTAAAGGATAGCAATAATAGTTTCTCTTTCACAATTGTTGTTTAGCGGTAATAACCCATACCCCCATATCTTTTTCGAAATATGAGCAAAATCTTTATTTGCTAAAAAAGTAATAATAATATTTATTTCTCTATATTACATTATATGTATTACAAACATATATATTGCTATGATATCTGAGGTATGGAGTCTATTTGAAAATCATTTAGAACAGGTTTCAAAACTAAAGGAACAAGTAATTCAAAAGTGAGGCATGTGCCCAAGTTGCCTACTCTACAGGCGAATTATGAATTTGTTAAAGATAGTTATTTAAAATGGACAACATTAGCATTAGATGCTAAATATTGCCTTTATATAATGTAAACTGTATTTTATATGTTAATTCAAGCTGACCTGGTATCTTTTTTATGTTTGTGTATATTTTGCTCGGAGAAATTGTTCTTTCCTCGGGATGTTTTGTTTTTAACGTTTAACATTAACATTAACACGTTTGCGCACAATAATATAATATCAATTATTAATGAGTTGCTAGATGGACGATTTAGTTAAAAAAATTGTACGAACAAAACTTTACAAAAGGAAAAATTGCAAAAATGGGAGCAATGAAACTAAAAACATGTACTTACACGCTCGTCTATCTGGTAACTGCCTTGCAAGGTTAAACCCAGTCGCATATATACATAAAATTTACAATTGCGTGCGCTGCAACTAACATCGAAGATACCTTTAGAGAAGGACATAGAACAAGATAAGCAAATGCTAAACATAATAAAGAGTGAAAATAATTTCAACTGAACATTTTAATTAACAAACAAACAATCAAATCAAATCAATTATCAAAATCTTACTTAAAAATAAAACAATAACTTCTGAGAGAATTTGCCCGAAACATCGACAAATACTGATATCTAAAATAACAACATAGAGTTTATAACCCCCGGGGTGCCAATCCACAGCAGTATGTTGAGATGAGGTGGGTGGATGTTTCATCTTGTTCCCCACAAAATCTATATTCAGTTTCCTTTGCGAATCCAAGCTTACTCAGATGTCCTTTCAGTTTACAATGGCCTGAAAGTATTTCTATTAATATGCGAGCATTGTTCTTATTCAGGTTGATGCATTCTGTAAACCTCTTCTCATTCCCTGCATATTCTTCCAATAATTAGGTTTTCTCTGCTCCATTTCTCTTTTCAGTTTCTTTAGTATTGTACTGCTACTTATCCCGAAAAAGGGTTCAGGCCTTACAAAAGGTATTCCAGTTTTTTTTTTATGCCAGATTATTCGTTATCTCGTTTCCTTCCACTCTTGTGTGACCTGGACCCCACAGGAGGGTTACTTTGCTCAGCGCCTTGATAACTGCTTGACTATCAGGCATGATAATCTCCTGCTTTCGATCTATCAATGTTAATATTGTACTGGATTCATTTTTCAATAGTCTGGAAGATACTTGGGTTTTCCTCAAGCTTCGAAAGTACTTGGTTCTAGGGCCATATATTCCTATTCCGGATCTCTCTGTCATTTTGGAGCTATCAGTGTACCATTTGAGAGCATTCCTATACAATTTCAAGATGGTGTTATGACCCTACTCGCTCCTGTTACTGAGCTTTATGATGAATTCCTTCACAAAGCTGAATAGTATTATATTAACATTTATAAAAATAACATTAATTTCCGTAGTGTTATTAATAATTTAAGTAATATTTACTCATATTTATTTGAAATGAGGCGTATGCTCAGTTGCCTACTCTACAGGCGAATTATGAATTTGTTAAAGATAGTTATTTAAAATGGACAACATTAGCATTAGATGCTAAATATTGCCTTTATATAATGTAAACTGTATTTTATATGTTAATTCAAGCTGACCTGGTATCTTTTTTATGTTTGTGTATATTTTGCTCGGAGAGATTTTTCTTTCCTCGGGATGTTTTGTTTTTAACGTTTAACATCCACCGAGACCGGGGGCCCGTCTAACTGAACCTCTACTCCAGTACCAGAGTTTGCCAAGCGTTGTGTCCTCTTCAAGTTAGTATTCCATAGAATCACCTCACCCTAAAGGAATTGATCCAGTTTCCTTTTATTATTATTCAGAAACTTATATTTTCGTGTAATTTATTTTCACTATACGATAATTTGGGGTTAGTTTTATAAGAACCGCCTTTTTATTTAGTTCTTTTAGGAATTGTAATATTTAAGGGTTGTAATTAAATATCACTGAGTTTGATCTGTGATAAAATAGCTATCTTTAACAAATATCGATAATCATAGAAAATCGTTTGCTTTAAAAATTTAGTATTTGCTGTTTAGGGGTAGATGGCGCCGTTATTTATTTGAAATTTATTTTATTTATATGACATTTCCCTAACCTCTATAGTCGTTTTAAAATGCCAGGAAAGTTCGAAGACGTGTTTTTATATTATAATTTGTCTTATATAGTATTTTACTGATTCCAACATACGTACCTTGTGATCAAAGAGTCTCAATCATGATGAAACATAGCATTTGGATAAATAAATAAAGATTTAAGCTTGCTTTGGTTTGAAATGTTGTTTTTATTTGAACAGTTATTGTTTTACATCGATTTTTGATATTTACTTATTTCAAATTTTAATAAACCGAGAAGGGGCTTTGAGGGTGCGCCCGTTAATCACTTTTCACAGTTTGCTTTCACTTATTAGAGAGGACGCTGGGTGTATTGAAACCACTATTTTAATTTAATTGATTTTATTGAAAAAAAAAAATAAAAAAAAAAAATTATAAACGGGACAAGCTAAATAAAAATAATATAATTGAATATAATAATAAATGGTATTGAACTTTAAACAATTAATATAATTTTTAAATCCCGGGTAATTGTGTTCTGTAAAACAGAGCAATATATAGAAGAAAAAAGTGAGTGGCTTCAATTTATGGCTCCGTGAATTTGAAATTATCCTAATATTGGTAAATAATATTTTCACTATATAAATAGACTTAGGGTTTGTTGTTAAATTTCTTTATTGTTTGCCTTCAGTAACGTTTCGGGATAAATAACCCCTCTTTTAGAGCTGCAGATGTCATACAATTAAAAAAAAACAAAAAACATTTAAGTTATTACTTACTTAGGCAGTTAAGCTTAGCCGACCATAAATTGAATGTATAAAAATAATAATCAAAATAAAATAAATTATGAACGGCGTGAAGTCATTGGATAAAATAATCAATGCTTTAATCAATTTAAAAAACAGAACAATCACAAACTAATAAATAAAAGGGACATTAACTAAAGAGCGACAATAACTGAACGATACACAACATATTAAAGCAAAATGCCGTTTGGTTTATAACTACGAATGCAGTGATCCAAACGTATCAGCACGCGAAAAACAAACGTCCAACAAGAAATTGGTAAACAGAGCGGGCGATAAAGAAAAATACAAAACTAAACGGGGAAAAAAAAAAAACCTTAATACCCTAACACAAAACGGACAGTCTAATTACATTAAATTTTAATTTTAATAAACTTTAACAGATGAGCGTAACTTTGTAAATTACTAGATTCACGTTTTTTTCGTATTTAAGTTATCTATTATCTTATTAATACCTACGTTTTCCAAGAAAATACCCTTATTATTATTTTTTTGTTGAAATAAAATTTTAGAGTTTTTAAAATTTACCGGTATTATATATATGCCTGGCTAAACTACATTTATCAGGTCTAATTTTGGCATCACTCCTATGTTGAGTGCTGCGCTCCCGCCATCTTCGTTTAGGTTGGCCAACATAAACATGATTACATTCGGAACATGTAACCGCATAAACTATATGATTTTGTTGGGCAGCAGGAAAAGGTGTTTTAAGCTTGGAAAAATATTTATTAACGCTCATGGGTGAGGTGAATGCTATTTTAATCTTAGACTTCCTGAAAATATCGGCAATAGTATTCGACAGGTTGGGTATGTACATACATTAGAGAGTTGTGCGTAGATTCATTGTTTGTGGTATTTTAGGCAACTGTTATTGGAAGTACAGTTATTAAGTCTATTGTGCAGGTAATAAATAATAAATAATTAAATGCATTTCCTTATAAGATAATATTTTTAAGCTTAACAATATCTGAAAGGAATGATTAATTCAGTGTATATCCTTTATCAAATGCGCTAATCGAATACGTTAAAAAATAAATAAGGCGATACAAGGGATATATTGTCCGAAAGATATTAATTTTTTATAGAATAAATAAATTAGATCGCAATTCTTTAACGATTCAAATAGAAGAAGCAATAAAAATTAACGACCGAAACGGATTTTGAACATCTGAGGTTTTTATCGCTTTTGCCCCACTGTAGAACGGCTCATATAAAATCCCTTCTTCTTGCCAATAGAGATGAATTATGAGACCAAGTTATTGCGTGTCAGAAAATAATCCAGGGTACACTATTTCGCCTAATACTATATCCAACCGCATCCATTAATGTATTCAAAGAACAGGTGGTTTTACTCATTATTTTATTATCATACGCAAAGATATCACATGGAATGTAGCATACTAATAGATACATAAAATATTCGAACACTCCACCTACACGAGATCTTCTTAATGCGGTACAATTGCTTCAGGAACGTATTGCTACTCGCTTACACAATAAAAGCCCTATCTATCTATCTAACACCTGGGCTTCTATTATTAACCGAAAACCAAATGAATTTAAAAAAAGAATGAATGAGAAAGAATCTATTACCTAAATACGCAACGTTATCTCTCTTTAAAACATGAACATGTTTACACTCACCCAATTCAATACACGTATGTTAGGCATATATACTGTCGCGTAGAGAATGCAATTAAGAGCGCTGAGCTGCACTGATGAGCCCTAGAGGGGGTGAAACGCGTCTGTAGATTGTGGTTTTTAATTGCAAATTATTAACGAAATATTTACAAGTGCTTTTCTCATCTACTTGATCCCTCGAAAAACCAAGAATTAGCGACAAATGTGAACTGCCTTGCCTTCATAAATTCACCAACGCTGACGGAGAGATGCAACTTTCCGATTCAATAAGTTACTTGAAATCTAAGAGTAAGTGCACATTTTGCACTAATTCAAGGTTTTCTATATCTATCTATATTTGGTATCGTTTATATTTTGTTCACCGTTGGATGCTTCAAGACTCCCGTAGCTATAGCTTGCTACTCGTTTCTTGAACCTAGTTCCGATAGCACGTTTTGTTTGTCGAATGTAAACCTTACATCAATTATACTCGATTTTGTAAATGCTTGAACTTTCATGGCGATCAGGCTTATCTTTCGCGTTGGTTGAAAAGTTTTTCAGTGTGTTTCACGAGGTTGAGCATATGTTCAGATTCTGTCCTGGAAGCCCATTGTGCCCGTTCATTGTTAACTTAATCATAAGTAAATTCGAAACGAACTTGAAAGCAGATACTATCTATTTCGTTATTTGTTAGTACGTAATGATACTTGGGCTTGGCACACCCTAAAACAATCAGTCAGATTTGTCTAAAATATAAAGTAGAGGTTAGATAAGAGTAAAAAAATCGTTCTCGCATCATTAATATTAATATATGATACTATTTTGGCTTCTAAAAGCTGTCTTCGGATCACTGTCGTTCTATTTGGTATGCCTCCAACAGTCTAAGTCATAAGAAAATACCTAACATACACCTTTTAAATGAACAAATAGATTATAATATTAAACCAATTTCACTTATTTGGATTTGACAACCAGTTTAACACAGCATACATCCAATTTAGACAACCTGAATAACTTTAACACACACATACACAAAACACCACACATTCAAGAAACACACACACTCACACATACTTAATTTTTTAAACAATTTCGAAGTTTCAGTTTACAAAAATACATTAGATACGTTTTGCATATGTTGAATAATTTATGGGCATTTGTGAAAAGTTTTGCTTATATTTAAATTTATATTTATATTGTTGGTGTCTCTTATTTATTATTCATGCTTGGTGTGTTTTAACTTATGAAGACATTTAACCCTTTGACGTGTAAAACCTCTTATGCATAAGTTTTTTAAAAGTCTTATGATTGTTGACTTAATTTTAAATCTATTAGCTGTTAATTTCTTCATTTTATATTAAATTTATAACATAATTATTTCGTAATCAATTGTTAATTTGCAATTTCAATGTCTGAAGAGCTTTAAAGCCGAACTAGTAATCATATTTAAATATTAAATGAACGAAGAACGGTTTTTTTACTCTTATCTAACCTTTCATAGCGTTCATTGGATACTTAGAATATAATCAAAATATTAAATTTACTCTGATTTACTCTGAAGAAGAAATAAAACAACCAACTTGCTTTCCTAGATAATTTAACGCTACGAACAATAATAAATTAGAAATATACATCTACAACTATAGAAAAGAAACCAATATAAACGGATTCATACTGGTCGAGTCCAATCACAGTGGACAACCTAAAATGTAATTTCAGCCTTCGGTTTGCATAATATTAGTTATGTTGAAATCAATACAATCAAGTAAGTCTGTAGAAATGAAAATTTACGGTTTAATAGCTGACAGATTGTAATGAGAGATAGAGGGAAGCCCTCAACGAGTTTTTATGAACAATAATATTCAATCTATATTGCATGACTTTGTAATGAGACGTAATGCTCGGTTTTTAAGCCACGTCCATAAAACTTTGCTCGCTAGTATTCCTAATGAATTGAAATCTCATACGTCATCTACACTAAAAAGTTCATTTTATTTAAATGTACGCAGTCTTTGTCACAAAGTTGATTGTCTTTTGGGTTTATTATATGAGATTCCATTTCACTGAGTACATTGAAGGCATATCCATGTAATGTGAAAGTAGCAGTCTTCGCAAGAAATTTTGAATATACGTGTGCTTGTATTACTACTGAGCATTGGGACTACATGGTCGTCTGTCGCAAGGTTCCGTTTTGGGACCGATCCTATTTTTTTTCTTTTTAGTAGTGACTTGGGCAGGACAACTTTCTGGTAATGTATGCTGATGACGTCACATTTTGGATTCTGCCATCTCTGACATTTCCCTTAAGGAGAACTGTAATAAAATTCTTAAGGTATTTTCTGATTGGTGCAATTCCAATTTTTGAAATTTAAATATATCAAAAATTGTTAGTCTGAAGTTTCATAATAGACAGCATTGTGATACGATCAAATTTAAGATGGATAGTGAATCTTTAACTAACTTAAATAATACTACTTTCCTGGGTATAGTAATTGATCAACATCTTAGT
Source organism: Protaetia brevitarsis (assembly GCA_004143645.1). NCBI lineage: Eukaryota > Metazoa > Arthropoda > Insecta > Coleoptera > Scarabaeidae > Protaetia > Protaetia brevitarsis. Next base: position 1,995,639 of record RXPK01000047.1, read on the forward strand.
TGGAAGATGCATTGCGAGAATCTTGTTTATAAATTAATTTCTTTATGCTCCTTGTTTAGAAGTCTGGCAAATATACTAACTGCAGACTAAATACTGGCTCTGTACCATGCCCAGGCCGAGTTGTGGGGGTTGTTCACCTTGGCACCGAACATCTTTACGATCCAAAAGAGGATTCTGCGCATTACTCTAGGTCGTTGAAATCGAGCGAGTTGTCGAGATCATTCAAGCGGTATGGTATTTTAACGTTGACAAGTTTATTTATTTTAAATATTTTACTCTACATACTCAGCAGAAAAGGGAGTTTTTAGAGGATCGGTCAAGGGCAAAGAGCTGTTATTAGCCACAAATGAAACAGCCATGAAGTCGCCCTCATACATTGATCTCAAAATTTATAATTTTCTCCTTTAGGAGATCAAAAATATAGAAAGCTTTTTTATGTTAATATACACAGTCTTACCGTAGTTACAAATATTCAGTACTTATATGTAAGTTGATGGCACAAGTTGTTGGTTCTCAGTCTAAGGTTCGCATTCATAGTCTCTGCTTTCACATAAAGCGCCAGCGCGAGTAGGTACACAATGGTCTCCGAAGAATCAGTCCCTGTGTTGTTGATTGCACCTGTAATTGTTCTGTAATTAAACTGCATGGTCTTTTGGACAATTAAATTTACTTATTATTATTATTATTATTAAGGCGGTTCATATCCGTAGTCAATTTTTGATATTTCGAAGGATCAGGTAAGCGTAGTGTTGCCGTGGGATTACGATCGTTTCATTTATGGTTTTAGTTAAAGTTTTGTTTAATTAATTAAGAATTAACCCTGCAACCCATCTAGCAGCTAGATTCGTATTTCTTGGCTGATTCCAACGCTCTTTAGTCTGATCGTCAAAAGTAATTCCATTTTCGTTATTCATTTCCAAATTTTCATAATTCATTGTCCGTTAAAATAACTTTCATGTCAATATTAGTTAAGTTTCGCTCATTAAACCTTTCTTTTCTGTGAATTAATCCGCATTGTTAGTTTGTCAGTGATTGATTTGATTAACGTTGCATTTCCCGTATCCGTCCGTTTGCTAAGCAAAGAGACACAGACATGCTTTCAAAAACATCACGCTCTGTAGTTCACTCCGTGAGAGTTTTATTAGTTACCACGTTTGTTGTGGGATATTGTCCGTGAGAACATCATTTCGAGTTCATTTTTTGTTTACTGGGGCTCCAGGAGAAGTGTTCGTTGAAGGATATTTTCCTGAAAAGGGATACAAGCAGTAGTGTTATCGGCATCATTTAGTTTAATGGGTCATCTTTAGGTCACCCGGTAGCTGAGTCGTAAGACCGTCAAGCCGAAATATAACCTATATTAAGATTCGAAGTTATCTTTCTTAAATACCATCGATAATAGTAAATTTACTCATTGCACGTTCATTATATATAATTTATATATAAATTCTTTCGGTTGTTAACTTTATTAGTTTTGGTAATCCGGTCCTGTCGTTTAGGACCTACTTTGTTTTGGTTTGAACTTAGGGTGAAAAAAATTAATTCTAATTTGGAGAACCGCTTATGCGTTAATTTAGCTGCACCCCTACCGCATACAGGAGAGCAAATTGGAGAGCGCCTACGACACAGGTACGCGCTAATACCTCCAGACACACACGACACCGCCAAATTACTAGCTAAGTTAATATATAATTTTTCCTTTTTCCTTGTAAAAATTAAATTGAATTTACTTTAAATCCTACAGTCGTAAGATCGCAAAGCCGAAAATACTAACCTATATTAGATTCGATTTCTATTTTTAAATACCATCATAATAGTAAATTTACTCATTGCATGCTTATTATATATAATTTAGATTACTAGTAAGCGAGAGTTAAAGCGAACACCAACTTGAGGCGTAAAAGATGTCAACCTATATGCTAAGATTGTATTTCATTGTATTTTATTATTTTGTTTTCTTGAAAAAATATACAGGTCACCCAAAATTTGTGTTTTAAAAAATTATTTCGATCGATAGACATTCGAGAGCGACGAACCGTAACAGTAGAAAGTACTTATAAATGTGCTCCTTTTAGAGAGAGAGGTAAGTTGCATATTTAGGTAATAGATTTTTCTCAATTTTCATTCGATTTGATCGGTTGATTGTGGAGCACAAGTGTTCCCGAACAATTGTCCCCGAAATAATAAAATCTCGTATTGCGGCTTGATTGAATATTTTGATCTATATTTCATTATCATTTAGTTATAAATTTAAACACTGAATGAAAATGAACTGAAATGAAAAGAGACAGGCGTGCTGGGTATCACTGGTGCAACTAACAGTACAGGACGCTTTTGGAGACCATTGTGGGCTCCCCGCTGCGAACTCTATGTGGAGAGCGGAGGCAATGAATGGATCCTTAGACTGAAACCAACACTGTGGATCCCAAACTCAGGGTGGGAGACACACTTAACTACGGCAGTTGTTGGACGGGCCATTGCTACAATGCCCACGGACGCATGCACCCAAATTATCCACTGAAAAGGTGAAAAACCATACCGAAAGGACCAGGCGCGTGTGAGATCCATGCTAACGAAACTTACACGGATGCATCAAATCCACCAGGGACAGGAGCCGTATTTGCGGGCCCAGTCGTATAAAGATATTCATAAGCCGGGGAAACATACAACGTCTTCCGGCAGAGTATTCGCCTGCAGCCTGTGCAAAATGAATTGCAAAAGGAGGCGGGCATGAGGAGGAAAATTAACATAAATGACAGCCAGGCTGTCATTAAGGCAGTTTCAACCCTGTACTAGGTCAACTAGTTAGGGACTGCAAAACAATCCTGAATGCACTGGCACAGAAACAGGGTGTCCTCTAACTGGTGCCGGGACATGAAGACTATAAGGGCAACGTAATCGCGATGAACTAGCCAAGGAGGGCTTAAGCTAAGGATTCAAGGAACGTGGCGCGCGAAACGACCGCAATGACAGTCGTTCAAATCCGCCCAATAAATTTAAATAGCCTTGGATTCCAAGAGTCCGTTAGTCGCAGCGGACAATCGCCCGATGAAATATGTCGGTTTTCGCTGTTGGGCGCTATCGGTCCCATGTAGATTTGGACGGACGAGATGCGCGGCGCTATGATAAAAATAGTGCCTTGCAAACATTGAAAGGATATGTACTGAGTTTGTAGGTGAAAAAATGGTTGTAAAAGATTAATCAAAAATTTAATAATACAGGGGAGGAACAAGTAATTGTTTTAGAGTGTGGTGTAAGATACAAAAGCTATAAAAGATTATGTCCCTAAAATAATGAGTTGAAGATTTCTGCAGAACTTCTATATACATTATTCAGTGCAATACAACATAATTATTCTCTAAAATTAAAAGTGGAACGCAACACTTTTAAAAAATAAAAAGGAAGTACATACATATAATATAAACTTTATGTTTCAGTTTATTTATTTTCGTTTTTGTTATATAGTTTGAACAAAAATACTAGTTTTCCTTCTCTTCCTATATCGACCCTAACACCCGAGTGAACAAAACCAAAGGAGCTGAACATTCGTTCTACTGACGCTGACAGAGCAGTTGCATACAGGAATTGTTTTATTGTTGCCAGCTGTTTTGCAATTTCCAGCTCATGTCTTTGTGATCTTAAAGAAAAATTACAACTATTTACTTCCACCTTCCATTCCTTTGAATGGAAATGGTATTTTCTTGAAATAGTTTTTAGACTTACTTTAAATAAGTACATTAAAATAATTTGTATTTGTTTAAAAAAGAGATTTTTTATTTTTTTAATAAAATCATTTTTTGTTCAACCCTGCATATAAACTGTCTAGATGATTTTTCATTTTTTATTCATTACTATTAAGTTCCATTCACTATTGTATTTACTATATTGAAGAGATTACGTCAGATGTTGCATCTAATATTACAGCAGAGAGCTAAAATTATAGCTCTCGTTAAAGACGTTAAGCGACGACAAATTCTCAACGAAATAAAGAATATCGAATTAAAACATTTTGCAAATGTTACAACCAAAAAAGAACTCGCGCTTGCCAAGTTTTTCCAAATCCTTGTTGTAGTTGTAACTGTAACATTCTGATCGTACTTATTCCAATACACTCTTACCTGTAATATTGTTTATAACAAGTTACCTCAACGTCCATGATTTTTTTTTGTCGTGAATAAGTTGGTCATCTGTACCTATTACAAGATGTTTTCTTGATATTCTGATTAGTAGATAGAAAGACATTTTTAAAAAGTTCTGGTCATAAACGTAGATGCTTTCGACTCGAGTTCCTAATAATTTGCTATATACAAATAAATTATAGATACGCCCTTTCCTATTTCTACTTAAAAATAAGTTATTTGTTGAATATCTGTATTTATTAGCCACTCTCATAAAATATTCTGCGTCTGATTTCTCTTCTAATAAAATAGCTACCATCACTTTAGCTATAAGTTCCATTTTCGCAACCAACAGTCAACCGACTACAATGCTTGCAATCCAACTCAGCCGTCGACGCACGCCGAATAAACGTCAACTTGCTCCGCAGCACTGAGTGGTGGCGGTCGATGTCCGCGCGCGGACCTTCCTTGGAATCCCTAGCTTAAGAGACACTTCATGGGTCCAGAGCCCGTATGTGGGATTACTAAGGATTCCGCAAGAAGGGAGATCTGGACCTGGTTAGATAAAGAAAGTAAAAAGAAATGGAGGTCGACTGAAGGTCAACTCCATACCAAACGCTGATAGGGGATGGGATGATAGTTTCTCTGATAACCCTACTCAAGCGCAGTAAGAAGAAAGTTAAAAACATTACGGGTTGGTAACTGGACACTGCCCCTCTGAAAAAGCATCTATACAACACAGGCGTGTAAGCGAACCGTGGTGTAGAAGATGCGAGCTACAGGAGGAAACGAGTTTACATGTAATCTGCACATGTGAGGAACTGAAGGTACTCAGGCAGAAATATTTCGGGAGAGATCTATTGGAGCCCTCGAGTCCTCAAGTTTCCACTGGGCAAGATACTGGGTCTTATAGAGAACACCAAGCTGCTCGAGTGGAAATAAGAGAATCAATAGGGATGGTAAATGAGGCACCAAGCTCAAGTGCCCGGACATCAAGTGCCACCCTAACCTGAATGAATGAATGAATGAAACACTGAATTATCTTTTACGTTATATTATCAGCATTTTTTATATTAGTAAATCATTATCCAGAAATTTCATGGTAGTGCGTCTTGAAACTAAATTATAATGTCAGATATATTTTCTTTCTTGTGTCAGTAAAAAAAAAATACATTGTATATAAAAGGTATCTTGAAACGTCTTACAAGTTGAATTAAAAAGAACCTTATGACATGACGAGGTTTGTTCACGCTCCGCAAACTATTTTGGTATCCAGCGATGACGTGGGTTATGAAAATCCAGCTCAGGTTTCGCTTTTAATCTAGCCGCGGGCGCAACGACGCGCCGTGACAAAGATGAGAACACGAGATCGTATGGTGACAACGGGAAAAAGGAACGGTACGGATAACAGCGGTCTAGTATAAGCTTGTATATAGCCGCGAGGTATTAGCGTAGAAACTGCACCGTTACATAATGCATGTAGTCGTAGGATCGGACGCGTGTACGTCCCATAAACAACTACGAATACGTAAGGCATGCACGTGTAAGCAACAACATGACTCGCGCACGCAACATGCACGAAACGGCAATGGATCGTTTGCATTTACAACGCCGTCACATGCGACGCTGTTTGTAAGCTGCCCGTTGAGCTTCGACTCCGGGGGGAATCGAGACTAACGGGAGCCCGGAGTTGGCGAGTGATTCGAGTTGCTGTCTGGGCCGTAACATTTTATATATATATATATATATATATATATACGGAAACGCCCCGAGGTGGCGTTTCTTATTTCGAGGAGAGGCGCGCGGGTGGCCTTCGTCGCTGTCGCAGACAAAAGGGGTGCAAAAAACTTCTCTCGCGCTCGGAAAGTGACTGACATTAATGAATAGCGCAGTCACCTCACATAAGTAGTTTCAGACTCGCTCCATCTAGCGGGTTTCCTGAGAATGACTGGGGAAAGTTTAGGGATTCTTTCTTTTTTTTGTGTGCGCCTCGAATAGTCCGTTTAAGAATTTTGACGTGGTTATATTGGAATCGGACGTTTTTTTTTCGATTTCTTTTTGGTTTAGTATAAACTAACAGACATCTCTTCATTTATCGAGGATAAAGTGAAAATGGAAACAAGTTTTTTTCGCACACCTCGATGTAGAAGTTTTACGTACTGTGTGGCTGCGATATATTCTCTAATAAACTACTTTTATATGGTAATCGCCATAAACGTTGCGGCGAATTTTTATTTTTAAAATGTAGCAAATTTTGTTTATGGAGGTAAGGTCAATATGAATTTGCTCGTTATTAACAATAATTGGAATTGTAAGTTCGTGGTTGTAGCGGATGAATAATTAAAACAATACTCAAGTTGTGATGAAGTAGTGTAATTTACGTTTCATTTTAGCGCACCACAACTTTTTCAAAATTACAAATCATAAAATTGAAAATATACAAAATTGTTTTTGAAAATGGATTTATATTTTGAATGTAAAACTTTTTTACCTCAAGGGGAGGTTTACATATATTTGACTGGAAAAATAGATTTTTAGTTGTTTGCATTTTTTGAAAGCTCCAAATATCTAAAATACATGGTTTCGTAATATTCGCATTGTTAAAGCCGCTACGGCTTATTAAAAGAGCGGGTGTACTGAACACAAACGGAGCATATTAGATGCAATACCATATTCGACTCGGAGCTACTCGGGTCGAAATATTATACTTATTGTTGATAGTAGATATATGTATAGTACTCTTTAATGATTATAAATGTCACTATAGTCGGGGTCACAAATAAACGACAGAGTAGCTATTTATATTACAATAATACGAAGCAATTAGATCCGAAATAAAACGCACATTTGAGGAAACTGATCTAAGAATATTTCTTTTGCTTAAAACACACTTTCTCACGCTTTAGAAAACTACCATAAAATGTATTAATTTATTGCAGATGCACTTACTTACACTAAATTTCTTAGAAAGCCATTAAAGGTAACAAATAAATACAATTTCGTGGAACGGTATTTCTTAGAATTACTAAAGGGTTCACCATTTATGGCCGCGGCTGTATTTGTGGCATTGTATATTTCTGCAATTACTTTTTCTAATTCAGTGTTTGGTGTGAAGTTGGAAAAAAAAAATACAGATAATCCTTAATTAAGATGCCCAATTTATTCGAGTAGTTCTCCAGTGGCTCTATTTACTATGGTTTTGTCGATAATTTTCATATTGCGTCGAAAGCCGTTTTTTGAATTAGTTCAAAAGAAAGCCGTGAAAGAAGAAGAAAGTATTAAAGCAGGAAATGAGCCACTACGTCTATACAGTATCTGGACACGACTCATGAAAAAAACTAGGTTTTTCATCGTTATTTGATAGAGCTACTTTAATTGGAAAGTACAGGAAGAAAGCTATAGATATTGCTTGCTGTGAGCACTTTGTCAAAATTGTGCTAATTGGAAACTAGAGCAAGGTATAGCGGAATATGATGGCAAAGGTAATCGCACTACGGATCATCAGAGTAGCACAGGAAAAAGGATGCGATGCCATAAAAGAAATTTTCGCAGGATTTCTGATAGGCGACTGAGACAAGACAACTTTTTAAGCAATTTGTGATTTTTAGCCGTACGAAGATGTTACTGTCCAAGAAAAAAAAAGAGAATGCGTTGAAGATGTACAAAAAAGAATGAGTGGACTTTGAGGAAGAGGCGCTGGTAAACTGACTGACGAAGTTATTAATAATTCAACAGTAGTGTACTGTGGACTGGCAATTGGACAATATCCAGATTCTGCATAAAAATGAAGGCAGCTATTTGGATTACATTTCATTATAAATATTCAACGACGCGGATCCACGACACATTTATTGTCCAAAGGTGTAGACACCCTGTGTAAGTGGCGCGTTGCAGAAGCCAAGGTGCTTCATTCAAACATGACCCTTTTTTGCAAAAAAAATCAAGTTGGTATTGGCCTAACTTAAAAATTAGCCGTTTATGAAGTTTTTTCTACAGTGATTTATTGCAAAGATGCATTGGAAAAAATTGTCAAAACTGAAACGACTCGTTTAATTGATGTGTGTAAAACTAGCTCCAAAAAGATTTAACACTGCGACTCACAAACAATTCAACCTGCTATCTACATTGCCGCAAATTTATTCATGAAGGTTACTTTTGTATTTACAAATAATGAATGCGTTGGGAATTGCAGTAGGACTTAATGCTAAAAATTTTGTCGTCAATTCTGATCGTCAGCGCATACAACGGGCAGAGCAGAGTATGTCCAGCGCTGCAAAACTCGCTGTGCTGTCTAAAGGGAAGCAAAAGATTTTGCAAATGCAGAAGTATAAAGAAGAAGAAGGATTAATGTATGGTGCTGGAATAGCTGACTAAGTATATGTTAAACTATTTGTAAAACTTTTTACTGCGAAACTTTGACGCGTTTTTCTCGAAACATGATTTTTCAAATCTGCGTAAGTTCTAGTTCTTCAAATGTTCAATATATCTACTTAATTCTTTTGTTTTCTTAATGTAAACCGTTTTTATTTGAGGTTATACCTATAATATACTAAAAATTGCAATATTCCACTTTCTTATATCCAGTCATACACACAAAAAAGAAATAGAAAATAATCAAATCAAAGTCCAGGTACCTGCCACAATGTTTGCCTTCAACTTATTTGGTTAAATTTTGGTATAACCTCCAACAAATTTAATATATTTCTAACTCTTCTTTTCATTTTCAATTTCAGATCACTTTTGCGATTGCTAGAGTTTACGCAGTTTGACTGTGTTTTCTGTGCACATTACTACCTAGATACAAATAACGAACGTTATAGTGGTCTTGTCATAAAAAAAAATGTATTTTTTCAAGTTTTAATATATTTATTAACAAATTATATTCGTATTTCGTATATCTTTTCCTTTGTCTGAAAAAGAAGGTCAAAGTTTTTGGACTTTTCCGATATATATATGTGAACCTCCCCTGAAACTTCACATTCTAGAAAAAAAATTATAGTAATTAGTTTTAATAAGTATAAATATATATTCATAAAAACTAAAGTTAAATTGTAGTTAGTAATTTCTAAATTTAGTAAGTTAGTAAAGTTTAGTGGTTTAGAAAGGCATGGTTCACTTCTAAACTAATTAAAAATAATACATTAATATTTTTTCAGAATGTGAAGCTTAAAGTAAAAAAAAATCATTTAAAATATAAATCAATTTTCAAAAACAATTTTGTATATTTTCAGTTTTGTGATTACTAATTCTTGGAAAAGTTGCGGTGCACCACAACGAAATGTCATTATATACTTCAACACAACATGAGTATTGTTTTAATTTTATTCATCCGCTACAACCACGAACTCACAGTTCCAATTCTTGGAGCAACGGATAAGAAACAAACAGACAGTTATTAACAACTTTGTCAATACTTGTGTAACTGATCGCACAGCGCTTCCTGTTATAAGAGACAATATGCAAGAAAAATAAATTTTACAAATATTTTTATTCTAAACTAGGTATCTACATTATATTATTTATTATTATTATTATTATTATATTTTTCATAAGTTGGCACTGCTGGCTTTCTTATTTCGGCGGGTTTTACACGAGACTTATTTTACACTAATTAAGTGTTCGTCGTTTTCATTTTCCTTATGTAAGTTATTATAATCTTAATTAATGTATTATCTTCTCAGATGAAATGTTTTCTCATCGGATCTTGTTTCTCTGATGAAGCTGAAAATAAACAGCGAAAGCTTAGAATTCATGTAAAAAAGGAATCGTTTTCTCATCAATCTTTGGATGCTTTTCAGTATATCATCTTTAACCTTTGTCCTAACGTTGTACAGGCAGTACTACATAGAAAATGTTGCAAATTCTCAAACAATTATAAAGGTTCGTGCAACAAGTTGTTGAATATATAGGGATGAGCACAACTTGTATTAAAATTTCCCACAAATTTGTTGAAGAAAGTTATTACCTTTTTTGCAATAAAACGCACACTTTTACTATACAATTTATGTTGACAGAACTACATATTACAATACTATTAAGTGGCAGATCAACTTGTTGAAATAGTACGTTTAGGCCAGTGGTAATAGTTGCAACTAAACGTCAACAAAATATTTACAGTATTTTTGCTACTATTACAAATCTGTTGTAGTGAACCAACATTAAGATTTTGCATACAGATTAACTACGATGCTGTTATAATTAATATACCTAGTTGTCAATAATTATTTACTGTATAATGTGTTTTTTTGAAACATAATATGTAGTTTTCTTGCACAATTTGTTGACATAACCTATCTATAAGAGGAGCATAAATTGCATATTGCTTGCCGCCAAAGGCAATAGTGAATTTTCAATAAAATTTTGCCTGCAGTAAAGCTGGAATGTTGGATCAAGGAATAAAAAGTCCTTTAATTTGAGAAGTTTTGATCTAATTAATTTATTTTGTTCTGTATATGACGCTTGCGAATTCTCCTTCGCCGGGATACAATGTTTTTCTGGTAAATGCACCAAATCAACTTTATATAGCCGTGTTTGAGTGAAATAGGAGAGGCGCCATCTTCACAACAATGGCTGTATCACATATACCTATTGAGCGTAACTATATGAGTAGAAAAGTTTGCCATAATAATAATGCTAATCACAGAACCTGTTTACAAAAGTGTGGGCTAAGTTTGGAAAAAAAAGTAATTTGAACATAATAATTATATTAAATTAACTACAATTGTGGTTAGCGTAATCCTTATTTCTTGATAATATTCACTCTGTTAATTGACGAGTACTTATTGTTTAAGTGAAATTAATGGCTTTGTTAAATTAATAAACTAGAAGTAACAAAATAATATGATCGCTTTTTATACCAATTATTTTCTTAATTTTCGCAATATCTCTAAAATAAACGAGATTTTATTAGTTTGAGGGTTTGTTTGTCGATTTCATTAAATCTCCAGGGATGTTGGCAGTTGGTGGATATAATTATTACTGCTATGTCGACAGGCCGATGCCCGTCTTAACTTAAGCTTTTTGCTTCAGAAACGGTAATTCGTAAATTTTAGGTATGTCCAGACATTAGCGTAAACCAGAATATTGCAATTATAGTTGTAACGGACGCGGGTTATTTATCTAGAAAATACTCTTCGGAATTCTCTTCACACTGAACCAACGGAACCACCGCCGTTTTACAGATAACCCAACCTGCTCTTTTGACCGACGAGCCACCGCTGGTAAACAATCTTTTTGTTTGCGATTGGTTTTCGAAGATGCAGCCAAAGATATTTTACGACGGTGTATCTTCTCGATCAGTCGCAGTAGGGCCGTTAGTTTGCCTGAAGATTGTCAACTTTTCCACCTCGTCGTCTTTCTCTACTTAAGACTTCTCTCCGGAACTTTATTGAGGGCACAAAATGAACTTAAAAATTTAGTGAAATAATAGAGTTGGTAATTTTAACAAATATATATATATTGAATAAACGAAACGAATAGTAACAAAATAACAAGATAACAAATTAAATAGTATGGAACAAATGATATCAAATTAGATAAAATAACAAGTAAAAATTTTATTGAAAGAATATTTTAAATTTTTTTAATGACGTTGAACATAAACATAGCGTAATTTTTACTATACATAAAATTATTTAATAATGGAGAGAGAGAGAGAACGAGTTACGGTTTCTAAGTGTTTGCAATGGTTAGTTTTTTAAGTAAAATTTTAGAACAACTTACCAACCGATGTGAGTAATTTAATCTTCCCGTAATCCAAAATATTATAGGCACAATAGTTTTACATAACACACACAAAAAAAAGAAAAGGGATTGTTCGAACGGTTTTAACACATAATCAGAATCACTTCCCGAGGAAAGCTTTTACTTCCTGTTCTCGAATTTTCGAGCTTAGGTAAATTACAGAATTTAACTAAAGAAATTTGGTTTTAACTTTAACATTTTGAAACGCCCGGTAAGGAGGGGTAACGCGTGCTTTTTTTCTGAAGCTGATTCGGTCTCCGCGAACAAATTAATTCAAAAAGATAAAATCAAGGGTTTTTATGAGCTTTTTTTCCGTTACTCTGCGCTCTCGCTACTCGGATCTACTTATCTCTACTAGAGGGCGCAAAAATGGTGGTTTGCGTTGTTTTTTTGATCTTCAAACGCCCTTACGGACCGTATCGTGGAATTCGCTGGTCAACAATTATTGCTTACAATGGACAAAGCGGCAGATAATACTAATATAAATATCGTAATAACATGACTATGCGTATTTTAATCAAAATAGACTATCATTTCCTGTGGAGTAGACGCTGCTACAGCAAATGCCACAATACTTATCAACAACGTAATAATGAAATGAATTTAAATACTTTATATTATACCAAATGGAATTTCGAATTCTTACGTAGTTAATTAATTATTAATTCGATCCATAAATTTAAGTGTTCGAGCACTATAAAGTTTCCCAGTATAAAAATTCTCGTTTATAACTTTTTCCCACTCCATCATATGCAATTTATTATATTTACTGGTTGTAAAATATTGTAAAACATTTTACAATATTTTCCAGAAGATTGTGCTACAATATTTTCTAAGAATTTTCTTGGTTTTTTTGTAACTGTGGTACACAAAACTGCAACGACGTTGTTTAAAAATTTCACACAATAGTAAAAATTCTTACTACAACTTTCGTCCAACAATGAAGTGTAAATATTATTATGCCAATTTTTCCCTGTGTACCACCTAACAGTTACTATCCTATCAAATATCTATTTTGGTGCAATGGTAACATTCAAAACTACTACCTACCGACTATTACTGTTTTCGAAATAGAAATCCTCGTTTATATTTTGAGAACCTTACCATCAACAATTTACTTCGTAACAAGAGTAAGATATTTTTCACATAACAACCATGAAGAGGTCTGCTCTATTAACACTCGGATCACACACATAAAATATTTACGTCGCCAAACGAATTTTTAACACCCACTCGTACCTTAACAGCGCGATTTATTGGGAAAATACGATTATTTTAGCGCCCCAATAGAATGGTCGTTGATGGCAAAATCATTCACTCGTCTGACACGTATAAGCGTATGTCTGGAGTTTTCCCTTAAAACTAGTTGATTATTACCGGGAATAAATTGATCAATTATTGACGTCAAATGCGTCGTTGATTGAAATGCCTCTATTAAACGGGTATTACGGTCGTTATTTACGATTTCAACATTATTCTGCTCGTTAGTTGTAATATCGCGGAAAGTCCGTTAAAAAGAACATTCCGTGAAAGTTATTCCACCTAATCATGTATTCTTCCTGTACATATATATTTTGAAGTACCGTCTTAGATTGTACTTATTTCGTGTATTTCTTGAAATTGCATGTATGTATAGGTAAAACTCACAAAATATGGCTCCACCTTGTTTTTTTTCATCTGTAAAATATTAGTATGAGCGACGATGGTTCGTAGTAGATGTAGATTACATATTATACTGGTTCGTCGTTAGTTATAAATGAATGTGTTTCCGGTTTGACTCTCTCTAACTTCAGGGTCTATTTTGACTCCGGTAATGGTTAATTGTTATAGTAAATGAAACCAAGATTTCAAAAAAACAACAAAACAATGTAAACTTTATTTAAACCGTGTCACCCTTAATCGAAAGGTAAATAAACCATTTTAGAACATTAATGTGTTATGTTTATAAAACCCTAATTACCTAAATAAAAATAAAATCTCTTTATAAATGGCTATCAAAATTAATATTAAATTGCAAATCTACAGTACCACTAAATTGGATTCCAGTCTTCCTGTTTTTCTAGTAAATTTGGGCCTCTGTTCTTATAGGAATTCTTTTGCTTGTCTCTGTCCCAGTGCTTTTTGCCATCATTCTCTAGACTGATTATGTACCCATTCATTGATGGATTTTTTAATTTGTGATTTAGTAGTGCCGAAGGGAAGGTCAAGAATCCTGACGAACGCCTGGAGCTCGTCCGCCGCCTCATTTTCCTCTCACGCCTCGAGTGCTAGGGACCCAGGCTAGGGTTAATTTCCTTTGAGTGCCCACCTCATTTAGGGCACCTACGCAGTGCCAAATCAGCTTAGAGTTCACGCTTACGAAACTAATCGCTCTAAGTGTGGACTGACTGTTACAGAAAATAGCGACGCTTTTACTTGGTACATCTTTCTATTTCTCGGACACAATGGTGGATTGCACCCACCTCAGCTTGGAACACCGTCGTGTCTTTGTTGAAGCTTACCGAAAGAGCCTTTTTAGGCTTCTTAGCATATACTCCAGTTCCAACGTCGTATCCGTTTTAGAGCCGTCTGCTATACCAGTTTGAGTCCGCTGTTACTGGAGTACCAGTCTCTCAGTCCTTCTTATCTGCTAGTATAATCTGATATTTTCTATCTAGGTTGTATTATTGAACCAAGGCATTACATGGCATTCCTAAAAGGGGTGCCTCCTTGAGTTCATCTAATAGTTTTGTGTGTCAGTGCAGTGCGATTTATTTATCGCTGCTTGACTATGTAGAGGTCTATGTACTGTTGACCAGCTCCATGTATATAAATGTGTATTGGTGGCAAGGTTAGGATTACTTCTATTGCGGTGGTAGGGGTCGATCTCATCGCTCCCGTGGCGCACAGGCACGCACCTCGCACGCCACCCAACGCCTTGGCCGCCCCCGCCTGCCGCTCCTTTGGCCACCATACTATAGCTCCGTACGTTTTCATGGGTCTAATTACCCTTGGGTATAACCAGAGAGTCATATTGGGGTTAAATCCTCAATTCCTTCGACACAGCCTCCTGCACCTACCTAGGGAGATAGTGGCTTTGTTGGTTGTTGTTGGATATGTGGGTTCCATGTATGTCTTTGATCAAACCATACCCCAAGGTATTTCGCCTCTTATATGGAATCCTTTCGTCTCCTATCATTAGTGGTTGTAGGTGTACAGAGAGAGTTGTGTTAACAAAATATAATTTTTCGTGTGATACGTTTGGGTTGACTCCTTGCTGGGGTTACCAATACAATATAAATTTGTTGTACTAACAACAAATACCTAATAACCAAACAATATTCTGAATTTTGGATTGTTGGTTGGGAAGGGTGGCTAGCCACGCCACTCTAACCGGGCCCATTGTGCTACCTTCCCTAGGCGGTGTCACGCAATGTAGCATGTGAGGCGCCGCCAAAGCTGGCCATACTGGGCCAGAACTCCCCCAGGATGGAACCTCTAAGTTGGACAAGCGCGGACAGTCACATAAGATGTGTGTGCTGAAGAGAGAAAGAGTGGGCTGCTAATCAGTCCTATGCGGTGCATGTGTTTATTAAGCCTGCAGTGGTCAGTCAACAGCTCTACAACGTGATGTAGTTTACTGCATGAAAGCTGCACACAGTATCTTGCTGTCCTAGACGACAGTCTGGGTATGGCTTTGCGTGACTGACAGCAGGTGATTATGGATGCCCATCTCTCCTCGTGTAGAGTAGTGGTCCATTGGTTTATTAGGGTATTGAGTGTAGCCGAAGAAATGGTAGGAACAGGCTCCGGTCCCATTTAAGGAGAACACGAACCCCGTCTCGCCAACCTATCGGCAGCCGCGTTTCTCAGATTACCTTTATGACCTTTAATCCATCTGAGTATCAAGTCATTATCAATAGCGATCGCCTCCAAGGCATTGTGACACTGAAAGCTAGGCCTGAAGCGATCTTATAGCTGCTAAAGAGCTTTAAGGGCAGCTTGCTATCACTGTAAAGGACAATACGCCGCACAGTGGTGCAAAACGTTTGATTTTCGGAAAAAAAACCTTGTCTATCTCAGATATACGACATTTAAGCCATACTGGGGACCTTCTCCTATGTACTTTTTCATTCAATTGAATGAATAAATCGAATTCTTGCATGTAGTGGAGACAAGCCAAACATGAGGGCGTTTTCATTACATTTCTTTTTTTGGATTTTTGAAATGTCATTCATTGCGGATGGAGTCGCACCACAAACTACACAGTTGCTTGAAGATGTTGTGTTTGTTACAATTTGAGCAACCTTCCCGTCAATTATGGTAAAATATAATATGTGGTGAACCTTTACCACATCAGGGATTCCATTTAAATATATTGTGGTTTCTTGTAATTGTTTAATTTGTTTAAGATTTTTCATGTAAAATAATCTCAGGTGACTCTTTTATAAATGCAAATTTTATTGGCCGACAATATCGAGTAGAGAAGGCCGTACATTTTTCCAAATCACCTGCTCAGGGTCTCCTTGCAATGTTACCTTCCCCATTTTGTGTGTAATACATACTGTTGTTGTTTTCCCAAGTCCATTGGATTGAGGTAGTGTGACAGCAAACGATGTGTTATGTGATCTAATAAATTTTGCAAAGGGACTTCTGCTGATGACTCTGTAACCATTATATTTTCCGGGTAACATTTAGCTTTTGTTCCCACAATTTCATGGTAGTGGGGAAAAAATGTTGTGTCCGATGTCCTTGGCAGCTTTTCCAATCACCTCATACTGGTATTTTGACAACTTAGCTAGAGCTATGAGAGCTAATGCAGAATCTTCATAACTTTTTCCTGGTCTGCCTCCTTTGTTTTTTGTTACACCTTCGTTGTAAGAGTTCACAACAGGCAAGTCTATTTTCAATAGTCCTTCTAGCCAATTTTCAAGAAAAACTGGGTCCTCAGTCACCAGACGAGGGCACCATAAGTTACCATGGACCTAATTATGGCAGTGTACAGCAACAAGGTAATTTTCGGGCAAAGCCCTCAAGCCCTACCCAGCACCCGAAGACACTACCAAAAGGCCTTACATGCTTTCTCGGCTTTTGCTTTGACATGTTTGCTCCAGCTCAGTCTTCTGTCAAAAGTGATACCCAGATACTTGACTTCATTCGAGAAACCAAAAGCAGTGCCAAACAGTTGCGGTGGGCAAAGTTTTCCTATCTTTCTTTTGTTAGTAAAGAGTACCATCTCTGATTTATCTGGGTTTACAGAAGGGCAACGTTCTCTACACCAGTTTTCGAGGGATCTTAGAGCAGTCTGCATCAAATCGCAGAGCACGCTCTTAAATCTTCCATCAATGAGGATCGTAATATCGTCCGCATATGCAATTACGTAGAAGCCAGATGTGTTCAGCGCATGAACGATATCATCTACCGCAAGGTTCCACAAAAGTGGTGACAAGACACCTCCTTGGGGATAGCCCTGGTATACGCGCCCCCTCACGCTGGCATCTCCCACACTTACTTCTATTGCCCTTTGCTCCAACATATAGTGTAGCCATTCTACAAGTGGCGGCTCAACACCGTGCCTGGCTAGGGCACTGACAATACTGTTGACCAAAAGTATTGTTAAATTAACTAAATGTTTGTTAGCTCAATGCAGGTACTTTTCTGCAACGATGAAAGTATTATCTGATATAACTTTTCATTAAGAATAATACACAAAATGTGTTTACTTGCAAGTGAAAATGGCTAAATATTGTAGATAGTCATTTATCATTCAGTATGTACTTACTTAAAATGACTAAAAAAGCAAAAATAACGCGGACGAGCAGCAGCATTGTTCGTATGCGGAAATGATACGTCACAATAAAGAGAATAACGACTAAAAAACGCTAAGAGTAGGAGGGAAATAAACAAAATCAAAGCACACAAAGCTAAGTATACAGAAGCGGAGCAAGAAAAAAAAACATATTAAAGGAAATGTGAACTAATCCAACACTCCCTCGCGAGATTGAGAGAGGTCTTTTCGAATGGTTCCTTTTATTTTCCATCTCTTTCTTTTCTTTTTTCGTATCTTTCCTCGTTTCCGTTCCTCTAGAGCTAAAATTTAAAATTCCCGGGGTACCGTGCGTGCCTACTCGCACACTGACGGAATCCTATATATTTAAATTGTCCGAGAATATTAATGATTCCCTTTTCAAGCGGGCGAGATGAAAGTTTCAGGAAAGTTGTTAACGATCATATTTGTTCGTTGTTGTGAACGCTTTTATGTTTTGGAGATGGAGGGCTGGAAGGGTTTTAGGGAAATTATGGGGCGACGTGTTTCTCCTATAAATGTGTTTTGGAGAAGTTTTAACGGGTTAAATAATTTGAGACTCTATTTAAATAAAAACGTCTGTCAAGAAACAGCGCTGTAAAATACTTCGAATGTTGGAGGGAATTTTAATAACATATATAAAATCTTGCTTCGTTAAAATCAGCGAGCAAAATGAACAATTCTTGAATAAAAATTGAAAAATTTAAAACCCTAAATTTAAACTTTTGTAAACTAAATTTTCTTAAACATTTTAAGCTGTAACGGGGAATTTAAATATAATTTAAGTGACCTGATAATAAAATGGAAAGTGCAGGGCGGAAAAAAATTTGTTGGAGTAACGAAGTATATTTTGTCAGAGATATTTATTTAAAGCAGATAATAATTTGATTAACCTATATTATTTTTGAATATATAAAACGTTTGGAAAAATAAAGCTTTTCCATTCTGACTATAACAAAATTTAAATTTCAAATTTTTATTTTCTTCAAATGATTGTTTTAAATATGTTGATTAGGAAAAGATAATGTAACCCACTATTTTACTGTCTGAGTTACGTTTGCACCTGAAGATGGCATGTAACCCAAAACAGGTTGTGTAAGATAGTTTATTTAGTATTATTTAGCACTGAATATGAATAAATCAAATTTTGACCTTTCTTAAAAAAATAATAATATAGGGCTTGACTGTTTTTAGAAATGTATTTCTAGTGATGCTTTTATTTTATTTATTTATTTTTAGTTTGTAGTTTCTTAATGTTACTGTATTTTTTATTGCCATTTTTAAAAATTTGTATTTACAAGCGGAACATATATTAAGTTACCAGTACAATAGATTTAGAATTTAATTGCATAAACTTAGTTTAATTCTCCAGAAAATCATATATATACTTGAAATTTACCTAGTTCTCTAAATCTAAACTTAAAATAATATTATATTTTTCGCAATTAAAGTTATAAATTAATTAATTTAATTAAAGCGATTTTAACAAAATGGAACACTTAAGAAGATTATATTTGTATTGGACATTTTTACAAGCAATACATCAGTTGTTTCAGTTTGCATTATAACTACGTCATTGAAGGTAATTTTTTTGATAGAAGTAGTACGTCTTTGACAACATTTTCTGAGGTTGTGTCTGGTTTACACTCTGTTTGTGTGGTATTGCAGTGGTTGAATAAATTGATATTATTTAATTGTACCGTTATGATACTTTCATCTAACGTTTAAATAATAAAAAGGATATAAAATGTCGTAGTTAACAGTCACATGATTTCCAGGTGATGTAGGAGACCTCTGCATTTGAAGCAAGTTTCTGCAAGGACATTTTCCTCTTCCTCCGAATTTTTCTTTCAGCGGTAAAGATGATCAGTAGTGAGATACCTACACATCGAAATCAAGTATTAGAATTTTAATATTAAATATTTACAACAGATATTGACACATCAAAGTTAGATCAACTTTCAGTTCGAAGGAACATATTTTTTACAGTGTATTTATTTTACTTAAATTTAGTTTAAAAATGGTTTTATACGTATTTGCAATCCACGTGCATCGATATGTCAAGTAAAAGACAGGGAACATTGCTGGAATTCGGTTTCATCAAAAGCACGCGACGACACTGCCAAAAGACCTTACATGCTTTCCCGGCTTTTGTTTTGACATGATACTTGACTTCATCCGAGAAATCGAGACCAGTGCCTCACCAACAGTTGTGGTGGCCGAAGTTTTCCCACCTTAGTTAGTAAAGAGTACCATCTCTGATTTATCTGGCCTTACAGAAAGGCAGCGTTCTCTACACTAGTTTTCGATAGACCTTAGAGAAGTGCATCAAATCGCAGAGCACGCTCTCAAATCTTCCATCAGTGAGGATCGTAATATCGTTCGCATATGCAATTGTGTAGAAGCCAGATGTGTTCAGGCGCATTGAAACGAGATATCCTACACAAGGTTCACAAAAGTGGTGAACAAGACGCCTCCTTGGGGACAGCGCCCGATCTACGGCGCCCCTCACGCTGTACATCTCCCACACTTACTTCTATTGCCCTTTGTTCCAACATATAGTGTAGCCATCCTACAAGGGCCGGCTCAACACTGTGGGACCTTTGGGTGTTGTCAATACTATTGACAGAAGCTTTATCAAAAGCTCCTTCTAATATCTAAGGAAATACACCTAGCAGTAATATTTTATTGTCCCAGCAATCTCTCAATCCGCCGCACCACTGAGTAGAGGCACATTCGGTGGACCTTCTCGGATGTGCGCGTGTTTGATTTGTGTGCAGTGGATACAAAGGTAGGCCACCTCTCTTATCAATAACGCCGCATAGTCTTTCAAAGTCTTTAGTAGAAAATGGTCGAATTTATCGGCCGGTATGATTTAGCCCAAGACATAGTCGGAACCCCTGGCTTTGATATGAAACCACTCTTATTTCCCTCATTCATGCAGAACGTACCTCCATGCAATGCACTCCCTGAAAACAGTTCACCAATGGTCTGGCAGAGAATCTGCGCCCCATTGTAGTAGGGCGGGAAACACACCGTCCAGACAGGTGACATGATGGTTGAAAAACTTTTAATTGCCCAGAGAATCCGGGTTCTTTTACCACCCATTCCGCCACCGCCCAAGTCCTCCTCAGTTGGAGGCGAGCCATGAGGATCATCCCACCAGGTGTATTGTGAATCACACTGCCCCGGAAATGAGTGGCTATAAGTATCTCGGCTGTTTCTAGGGAGGTCGAGAAAAAAGCCATCCTCTCGTTTTAACAGTCCAGGTGATGACTTGCTTGCTTTGCTAAGACTTTTCTTTAAGCGAGAGCCGTAGTGGTCGATTCGACAAGAGTCACAGAAGTTTCTCCAAGCTCGCTTCTGACCACAACGGATCTATTCTCTATATTGCCTACAAAGAAATTTGTAAGCTTCCAGTCTCCACAAGATTAGTTGATTTAGCTATTAAAGAGCTTTCTAAGTTTGGCTTCTCATCTTAGAAAGATCTCCACTTCCACCATGGAGTCTACTTCTTTCCGATGTGACCCTATGTGGACATCGCTACAATTACTAATCAGACATTCGTGTAAAGCTGTATGAGTATGTATACTAAAATGAATTAAATAAAAATTAGTTTTAGTTTTAGTAAAAGGTGTCTCTGGAAACTTCCTGCAAAGACCTTCGACCCCTATACGCAAACCCCCTTGGCAAGAGGGTGGAAGTTTGCTCTAAGGGCCAAATAAAAAGTGGCCATAATAGCTTGGTCAGTGCTGCCAAAAGGAGTATTTAGCGCGATATATCAGTTCGTTGAGGGTCACTTCGCAATGTTCTTTTATTAGTGCAAAGAAGTGTAACAATGTTCATGTCGAAAAATCACATTTTTAATGTGCCACTGCTCTAAAAACGTTCTGTGTAATTTTGTCTGCAAAGTTATTTGTGTTGATTTTTATTAATAGAATATACTCAGAAAGCAAATTTCGCGCCATCATAGATCATATTCTAATTTTATTATTAGAACGTGTACGAATAACCAATTTACAGCCAAAGCTTGTCGCTGTGATAATCAGTATCGTTACCAAAGATTTTCCCTTTCTCGAAATGGAAAAGCATCCAACATAAAATCGCAAAAAACTACTAATAATAAAAACGCTAAAGGGACAAAAACATCGCTCACCTTACNCCTGCCTCTTTGTTTTTTTACACCTTCGTTGTAAGAGTTCACAACAGCAAGTCCATTCAATAGTCCTCTAGTCAATTTTCAAGAAAAAACGGTCCTCAGTCACCAGACGAGGGACCATAAGTTACCATGGCCTAATTATGCAGTGTACAGCAACGAGGTAATTTCGGGCAAAGCCCTCAAGCCCTACCCAGCACCCGAAGACACTTCCAAAAGCCTTACATGCTTTCTCGGCTTTTGCTTTGACATGTTTCTCCAGCTCAGTCTTCTGTCAAAGTATACCCAGATACTTGACTTATTCGAGAAACCAAAAGCAGTGCCAAACAGTTGCGGTGGGCAAAGTTTTCCCATCTTTCTTTTGTTAGTAAAGAGTACCATCTCTGATTTATCTGGGTTTTACAGAAAGGCAACGTCTCTACACCAGTTTTCGAGGGATCTTAGAGCAGTCTGCATCAAATCGCAGAGCACGCTCTCAAATCTTCCATCAATGAGGATCGTAATATCGTTCGCATATGCAATTCGTAGAAGCCAGGATGTGTTCAGCGCATGAACGATATCATCTACCCGCAGGTTCCACAAAAAGATGTGAACAAGACACCTCCTTGGGACAGCCCTGGATACGCGCCCCCTCAGCTGGGCATTCTCCCACACTTACTTCTATTGCCCTTTGCTCCAACATATAGTGTAGCCATTCTACAAGGCCGGCTCAACACCGTTGCCTAGCTAGGCACTGACAATACTGTTGGACCAAAAGTATTGTTAAATTAACTAAATGTTTGTTTAGCTCAATGCAGGTACTTTTCTGCAACGATGAAAGTATTATGTGATATAACTTTTCATCTAGAATAATACACAAAATGTGTTTACTTGCAAGTGAAAATGGCTAAATATTGTAGATAGTCATAATCATTCAGTACTTACTAAAAATGACTAAAAAAGCAAAAATAACCGGACGAGCAGCATGCATTGTTTCGTATGCGGAAATGATACGTCACAATAAAGAGAATAACGACTTAAAACGTAAGAGTAGGGAGAAATAAACAAAATCAAAGCACACAAAGCTAAGTATACAGAAGCGGAGCAAAAAAAAAACATATTAAAGAAATGTGAACTAATCCAACACTCCTCTCGCGAGATTGAGAGAGGTCTTTTCGAATGGTTCCTTTTATTTTCCATTTTTTTTTCTTTTCTTTTTTCGTTATCTTTCCTCGTTCCGTTTCCTCTAGAGCTTAAAATTTAAAATTCCCGGGGTACCGTGCGTGCCTACTCGCACACTGACGGAATCCTATATATTTAAATTGTCCGAGAATTAATTAATGATTCCCTTTTCAAGCGGGCGAGATGAAAGTTTCAGGAAAGTTGTTAACGATCATATGTTCGTTCGTTTTGTGGACGTTTTATGTTTTGAGATGGAGGCTTGGGAAGGGTTTTTAGGGAAATTAATGGGGCTACGTGTTTCTTCTATTAAATGTGTTTTGGAGAAGTTTTTAACGGTTAAATAATTTGAGACTCTATTTAAATTAAAAACGTCTGTCAAGAAACAGCGCTGTAAAATACTTCGAATGTTGGAGGGAATTTTAATAACATATATAAAATCTTGCTTCATTAAAATCAGCGAGTAAAATGAACAATTCTTGAATAAAAATTGAAAAACTTAAAACCCTAAATTTAAACTTTTATAAACTAAATTTTCTTAAACATTTTAAGCTGTAACGGGGAATTTAAATATAATTTAAGTGATCTGTTAATAAAATGGAAAGTGCAGGGAGGAAAAAGATTTGTTGAAGTAACGAAGTATATTTTGTCACAGGTATTTATTTAAAGCAAATAATTATTTGATTAACCTCCATTATTTTTGAATATACAAAACGTTTGGAAAAATAAAGCATTTCCATTCTGACTATAACAAAATTTAAATTTCAAATTTTTATTTTCTTCAAATGATTGTTTTAAATATTATGATTATAAAATAATTAACCCACTATTTTACTTCTGATTAACGTTCGCACCTGAAGATGGCATGTAACCCAAAACAGGTTGTGTAAGATAGTTTATTTAGTATTATTTAGCACTGAATTTGAATAAATCAAATTTGGATCTTTCTTAAAAAATATAATAACTGGCTTGACTGTTTTTAGAAATGTATTTATAGTGATGAATTTATTTTATTTATTTATTTTTAATTTGTAGTTTCTTAATGTTACTGTATTTTCTACTGCCATTTTCAAAAAAATTAGAAGCGGAACATATATTAAGTTATCCAGTACAATAGATTTAGAATTTAATTGCATAAATTTAGTTTAATTCTCCAGAAAATCATATATATACTTGAAAGTTACCTTGTTCTCTAAATCTAAACATAAAATAATAGGGCTGAATCTTATAACTGCTGAGGGCTTTAAGGGCAGCTTGGCTATCACTGTAAAGGACAATACGTCGTCTCTTAATTGAGTTTAAGGTCTGGAGAGAAAACTCCCGCACCTGTCGTTGCTTTTGTCTTTGATCCGTCTATATAGACGGCAATCGAAGGCAATGATTCGACGCAGGGGCCGACATGAATGCGTTAGTGTCTGCCGAAAGCAAACACGGCAGGCACACAGTCCTTCGCGGCATCAAGAAGAGGCGCTTTAGTCCTTAGAAGACCCCTCCTCCACGAACAGATCCAGGGGAGGGACACATAAGAGTGCTTCCACTGCCGCCGTTGGCGTAGTGCGCATTGCTCCTGTAATGCTAAGGCATGCGATGCGCTGCACATGCATCAGGTCATTCCTGGCTTACCACTTGTCTCACCCTTGGTCACTGCCAAAAGGCATTACATACTTTCTCGGCTTTTTTTGTTTTGACATGATTGCTCCAGCTCAGTTTTCTGTCAAAAGTGATGCCCAGATACTTGACTTCATCCGAGAAACCGAGAGCAGTGCCAAACAGGGCAAGGTGGGTACAGTTTTCCCACCTTTCTTTTGTTAGTAAAGAGTACCATCTCTGGTTTATCTGGGTTTACAGAAAGGCAACGTTCTCTACACCAGGTTTCGATAGACTTTAGAGCAGTCTGTATTAAATCGCAGAACACGCTCACAAATCTTCCATCAATGAGGATCGTAATATCGTCTGCATATGCAATTGGGTAGAAGCCAGATGTGTTCAGCGCATGAACGATATCATCCACCCCAAGGTTCCACAAAGGTGGTTACAAGACGCCTCCTTGGGGACAGCCCCGATCTACGCAGCCCCTCACGCTGGCATCTCCCACACTTACATCAAGGTATAGTCGGAAGGCCCTGGCTTTGGTATGAAAACCACTCTTATTTCCTCCACTCCCATTCCTCTGGTACGTACCTCCGTGCAATCAACCCTGTGATCAGCCCATTGGTGATCTGAACAGTATCACCAATGGGCTGAGCAGAGAATCCGCGCCCCATTGTAGTAGGGCGGAAAACACACCGTCCAGGCCAGGTGACTTGAATGGTTGAAAACTTTTAATTGCCCAAAGAATCCACCCTTTCCGCCACCGCCCAATCCTCCTTGGAGGTGAGCTATCAGGATCATCTCACGCAGGTGTATTGTGAATCATACTGCCCAGAAAGTGAGTGGAAAAAGTGCCATCTTCTCGTTTTAACAGTCCGATTTTGTGACTGGTGTCTTTGCTTAAGACTTTCTTTAAGCGAGCAGCTGTGGTGGTCGATTCAACAGAGTCACAGAAGTTTCTCCAAGCTCGCCTCTGATTACAACGGATTTCCTTCTTATATAGCCTACAAAGAAATTTGTAAGCTTCCCAGTCCTCCACAGATCTGGTTGATTTAGCTCTATTAAAGAGCTTTCTAAGTTTGGTTCTTATTTTAGAGAGGTCTCGACTCCACCATAGAGTCTTACTGCTTTCCGATGTGACCTTAAGCGGACATGCGCTACAGTTTACTAATCAGTACTATTGTTGTGTAAAGTTGTATGAGTATGTATACCAAAATTAATTAAATAAAATTTAGTTTTAGTTTTAGTAAATGGTGTCTCTTGGAAACTTCCTGCAAAGACCTTCGACCTCTTTTACGAAACCCCCTCTTGGCAAGAGGGTGGAAGTTTGCTCTAAAGGGGCAAAATGAAAGTTGGTCATAATAGCTTGGTAGTCCTGCAAAAGGAGTATTTAGTATTTAATGTGTACACTGCTTACTTTAAAAGTTTTTTGTTTATTTTTAAGAGCATCAAATAAAGTTTAATATTTCGTTTTTCTAATACCGCTTAGTAATGGTATAATTTTCGCGTCTGTTGTTGTTCCGTTTCTAAAACGATTCTGATGTAATTTTGTCTGCAAAGTTATTTGTGTTGATTTTTTATTAATAGAATATACCTCAGAAAGCAATTTTGTGCCATCATAGATCATTATTCTATATTTTATTATCAGAACGTGTCACGAAATAACCAATTTACTCCAACAGCTTGTCTCGGTGAGTAATCAGTATCGGTTACCTAAGATTTTCTCTTTCTCGAAATGGAAAAGGCATGCGAACATAAACATCCGCAGTAAAACTACTAATAATAGAAAACGCATACAGGGACAAAACATCGCTCACCTTACTCCGGCGTTTTCTGTTAACGTCACCTGACGCAAAATTTTTTATTTCACGGCCTGTTTCGTAACAGCGAGCCCGAATAGAAAAAAATATACAGAGTGACATTGACGCGACGAGATCTGGACGTGACAGAAAAATAAATTGCGCCCAGTCAGACAACTGGAAATTCGTGACTTCGATCGCTAGCCTTTCCTTGCTCCGTGGCGTGCCCTGAGACATCCGTAGATCTGGAGTCGGTCTTCCCTTGTCTAAATTTATTATTTATTGGATGGAGCGAATATAGAAATTACCAGGCAATATTTCAGGATTTGCAAATCACATCTAAAGAAGGTAGGGAAGTTCGAGGTGCGTCTCTGTCGGTGTTTGCTTTGAAAAGCGTATTTTTCCTCCGTAATTAATTTTTTTATTGCTTCTTTGTTCAACGAGGGATTGAATACAGTTGTAGAATTTCAGAATAAATTACGGGTTCGTTTATTATAAAAAAAAGCGTTTTCAATTTTCCGTAGATAGTGGTGCCGAAAAGCCTTACGAATTGAAATTAATTTACTACGCAAGAAGTGATGTAAGCAATTGTACACTAGTTGCCAAAACAACACAGACCAAACAAAAAAAAAGAGCAACTTCTCCAATGCGTGTACATATTGAAGTGTTAACTATTTTAATTATTTTTTACAATAACAATAATTATAAATACTAAAGGTAAAATATTTGGTTTTTTTGTTTTGAAAGTTAATAATAATTTTATTTATGCTTGAAGTTTGATCTTTTTGGATAGTTTTTTAATAATATAGACAAAATAACACAATATGCACAAAATTGCCAGATTGACAAATTGTGGAAAGTAATGATTTGGGGAGTTGTGTTGAAAATGATTGGTTGTTGGGAAAAAGTTTGTTTGAAAAATTCTTTTATTCTGGATTTATTGATAATTCAGCTACAATTTTAGCACCATTATATAATTTATTAAGAAAGAATGTGAAATTTAGATGATCTAGCCAATGCCAAAAAGCTTTTTATTCAATTAAAAATCTTTTAACTTCTGAAAACGTTTTAGTACATTACGATCAAGATAAACCTATCAAATTAACCATAGATGCTAGTGCATATGGCGTAGCTGCAATTATTAATCATTATAATGATTTAGAAGAACAATCGGATGTTCTTCTAAATCATTATAATGATCTTTTATTCTTTTTATTGATGATTTGCTCGATCATATTGATTGTGGGAGGTGCATTTTTGCTGATGACCTAAAAATATTTCGAGAGATTGTTACTAGGGCAGATTGTCTCCATTTGCAAGAGCAAATCAACAACATTGCCGAATGTGTACTCACAACAAACTCGAGTTGAATGTTCGAAATGTACTGTTATGTCGTATACAAGAAAAAAATCCCATTGATTTACTTATGTTCTTGTGATTCCCGCTGCTCGCAGTTCTGCCATTAAAGACCTGGGAGTGTATTTTGATCCCCTCTCAGTTTTGTGTCTCACATGAACCATATAACATCATCAGCCTTAAAAACGCTAGGCTTTGTAATACGAAATTCGCAGATGTTTAAAATTGAGACCGCTATAGCTTTATTTTGTACCTATGTGAGAAGTAAGCTAGAATATGCGTGCTTAGTTTGGAATCCATTTTATAGAAGTCATATCGTACCGATCGAAAAAATTCAACGTAAGTTCCTCAAAATACTTATTTTATCGGCATGAGGGCATTACCCCTGTAGGGGATTTTGATTATGATGTACTGCTCCAAACATTCAATTTTGAATCTCTGGAAATGCGACGGAAAATTATCAGCATAAAATTTTTATATAATCTTATACACAACAACATTGATTGTGCTTACCTGTTGTCACAATTACAATTCTTGATACCACGAACTTCTGCGCGACTCAGTTCCACCTTTTATATACCAACTGTTACAATTAACTCTGCGTTTCATTCACCGCTATTAGTTATGACGCGTAATTTTAATATTATTTCACACCACTGCGATATCAACTACAGTTCACTACTTGAAATAACCGATGCATGTAGAATATATTTGGCTTAATTTTGGTTTGTGTATTTTTTTTTTTTTTATTAGTATGTAATTTAGTATGTTAAGATACATTTGCTTTTTTTCCAATTTTCTTTATGTTATTTGCTGTCTGCACATTATATTTATAATTTTGTCCTTTATATGGATTGTAATCTGTTGGACAATAAAATTCTATTATTATTATTATTATTATTATTATTATTATTGTTATTATCTTTTGCATCGCGTGTATTAAATGAATCAGAGAAGGCTTATTCTCAAATTGATAAAGAGACTTTAGCAATTATATTTGGAATAAAAAAGTTTCGTCAGTATTTATTTGGTAAGAAGTTTATCATTGAGACTGATCATAAGCCGTTATTGTCAATACTAAGTCCCAAAATAGGTTTACCTCAGATAGCTGCAAATCGAATGCAACGTTGGGCTCAACTTTTGTCAGCTATGATTATGATATTGAATATATTAGATCAAATAAAAATGTTGCAGACGCTCTCTCTAGATTACCACTAAGAGATGATTCATATAGCGATTCATTGTCTAATTCGTCTTATTTTAATTATCTTTCACAAGAAACACCTTTAGATTTTAATAAAAATCGACATTTTTCTAATCGAGGTTCAATTTTATCAAAAGTCAAATATTTTATTTTGAAAGGATGGCCAAATAAAATTTTAAGTAAGGAATTTATTCCATTTTTTAAAAGAAAGAATGAATTATCTGTTGAGCAAGGTTGTTTGTTATAGGGATATAAGGTAGTAATTCCACAAAAATTACAATAAGGTGTACTGGAGGAATTGCATTCAACCCATATGGGAATTTTAAAGCTAAAATCTTTAGCGCGTTCATATTTATGGTGGCCTTCGATTAATTTAGATATTTGAAACAGTGTGTAAGAATTGCAACGCATGTTGTAAATATAGTGATGTTCCAGAAAAAGCACCACTATCACCCTGGCCATGGAGTACAGATCCATGGACACGCGTACATGTAGACTTTATGGGTCCATTGCTTAACAATTACTATTTAATTGTTGTTGATTCTACGACCAAATGGATTGAATGTACTCCTATGAAAGTAATTACGTCAAGTAAAACTATTAATGAATTACGAAAAATATTTTGTCGTTTTGGTTTTCCAAAGATAGTTGTGTCGGATAAAAATAGAAGAAAATAGAACTAACTAAAGAAGAAATTGGAAATTGAAAATTATAGAAGTGGATTACCATGTTGAATTGGATTGGATTCGAAGATAAAATGGTATTAGACATTGACCGGGAAAGAATAATATAAAGAGGATTTTAATTTGAAAATTTAATGAGGTTGGTCGTTGTTGTGTAATTTAGATTAACATTAAAATAATGCCTAAATTGTCCACACCATTTTAATTATAGCACTCATATTTGTGTGAAATTGACACAAACAATATGTCGCTTTGTTATATACAGTATGTCCACGGATTGGGTTTACAAGAGGAAACACTTTTTTATCTTCAACTTTGCTTGTTTTAAAACAACGAATTCAGGTGAGATACTTTTAATAAATTCACTACTTTCGCCAGAAACGATAAAAAATTAAATTTATGCGATAATGCAACTTGTCTAGTTATATCCTCTAGTTATCTGACAGTCCTGTCAAATTAGGTATTTATCAGGTACATGTTTTAAAATGTTAACATTGGAACAGAGATTGTATGTAGTACAGTGCTATGGAACAGGAAAAAATAGTTACAGGTATGTCATTGATCAATTTCATCAAAAGTATCCGGATGTTCCTGTATCTTGTATGGGTGTGTACAAGCTCTTCAAAAAATTTTTGAGAACCGGTTCTGTACAAAACATTAAAAAGCAGGCAGTTCAATTTGATGATGAAGAAGATGCTGCGGCTATATTAATTATACAATCTGTGGACAACAACCCTACCATGTCGTTAAGAAGACGATTGCAGCTAGGAATGAGCAAATCGCACATTCATAATATCTTAAAACGCTTTAAAATAAAATAAGTTTTTAATCAATATTTGGAAAGCGGCGATGAAGGACAACAACTACTCTTTTGTTTATGGATGGGTGAGAAAATCGTTACAAATGGAAGAAAGTTTTATAAAAGAATTATGTTTTCCGACGAAGCGACCTTTTCTACTAATGGGATAGTTTCGTGGCAACATGTTAGATACTGGAGTGACATTAATCCGCATTTTCGAATCTTAAATTGCCGGCAATATTTTCAAAAGGTTAACGTCTGGTGTGCTATATCATGGGAAGGAATAATAGGATCTAACTTTTTTGATGGCAATACAAATCAACATACGTATCTCTAATTGTTAGATTTTTTTTAGCGACAGTATGGGCACCTTTAGTTTAGCTAGTTTAGCAGTATAATGTACTTTGAACAAGATGGCTGCCCGGCTCACATGGCTCGTGTTGTAGTAAATTTGTTAAATAATAAATTTGGAGATAGATGGATTGGAAGAAATGGATCAATTAGATGGCCTCCAAGAAGCTCAGAACTTACAATTACAGATTTTTATCTCTGGGGGCGTTTGAAGTAGATAGTTTATAGTCAGCCCTTACCAAATGATAGGGATGTTTTGAAAGATCGCATACGACAAGCTGTAGCTTCCTTGTCAATTCGTGAAATAAGAAAAAGTTTTGTTGAATTTCGAGCAAGAATTGAACTGTGTGCGGAAAAGGGAGGAGGTTTATTTGAATAAAACTTTATTTCTTTGTTCTCTGTTCAAATTACATTACTATTTAATTTTAATGAAAGCAAATATTTTAATGTTGTTTTTTTTTTGCTAAACGTTGAATAAAATCTCAAGTCTAGTCTTGTTATCTGTTCCAAAACTTCCACAAATTTCTAATGGACTGCAGTCAGTTTAATATTTCTTAATTTCTTTCTTGGAAATAGACACTCCATTACAATGAAAATGAAAAAATTGCACTGTACCAACTGCAAGCAACTTAAAAGTTCGTGTACCACTACATAATACAAAATTATTTTAAAAAAGCGAATATCTTGTAAAGCATAAAGATAAAGGGCATGTTAGGTAAAGTTAACCTAAAATTCAGAGTAGAATCGAAATTTGAAATAGAAATACTACCTTTCCATTTGAAATGACAAAGTTGGCTACTACTTCCGGTATTAGGAAACATTACCGGAAGTTGAAAATATTTTAGCTAAACTAATCTACTAAGCTCACTACAAAAATTTTTAAATCTCGCATTTATTTGCTTCTCCATAAACTTTTAATGGAAGCTCGTCGTGATACACACTGTATATCACCATCTATGGTACGAATAACAGATTACTAATAATAACCAATAGTCTAAACGAGTTATTGCAAACACGATTAACGAAATTTGTAAAACTGATATTAAATCTACATTTATATTAGTGATAAAGGAAATAATATGACAATACTGATTTGATACCTAAAATCTATTTAGACTTCTTTTCTATTCATACCTATTTTTATATCGAAGCATCCGATAATGTAAACTATAAATTTCTATTTTTGTTATTTATTAACGTGAACGTTGTTTTAGAACGTTGGACCGTATTGGGAATAGTAGTCGCGCTAGGAAATGATCTTTCAGAATAATTTACTGCAAATAAATCGCGTGTAACTTTTGCAGAATTGCCACCGTAAAATAGTTTTCTTTGGGCCGATAATACTCCAGTTTATACAAAAATCACTGACCGTAATCAAAACTTGAGGACCGTACTCTAATACCCAGCGACGCCTTTTAAAGAAATGACCGAAATCGAAATGAATCGAACACTGGCCTCCCTTGAAGTGAATTACGCATGTCTAGCGATTCCTTCTCATTTCCTCGCAGTAGTAGGAAATAAGGCTTCATTGAATTGACTCAAATTGAAAAGATCGATGTGAGGGTAGCTTTTTGTAGTAGTTAGACAAGGGTATATAGAGAATAGCGGCGAGTGCTTGCCGTTAGACAGCGATAGCATGCGGATTGGAGGTGGTATATCGATTCGTATATTTGGTACGCAATCGCCCAGTAGAATAGCATACTGCTGTGTACTGAAGATACCAAAGAAAATGCAAAATGAATTCAAAACTGAGAAAAATTAAATTAACTAGCTCAGGGATAAAAAAAACTTAAAGGGCGCAAAAGAACACTTAAACTCAGGGTTACTCTCGCAATTAGAACTTAAATTTAATCATGAAAAGTAAAATGTGGGTGAAAGAAATCTGACTTTCTTTAATTACTCCAAAAATTGAAAAGGTTAAAACAAAAATAAAAGAACAGAATTATGAATGACGTTTGACAATCAATGAGCTTTTATTATATTAAAAAAAGAAAAAAACAGTTAATTACAAATTGCAGTAAAAAAAACCGTGAGCTTAGAGCTCTGGCCGAAATCAAAAACTGTATGAATCTAAATTTACAAAAGGACAATGCAAAATCCTTTAACAAACAAAAGACAAATTTGTTTAAGAAGATAATTCTTTTTTCAAAAAAATCCACGTGGTTTCAAAAATTAACCAAACTAAATTAATTTAAACGTGGACAGATCAAGTAAATTTACAAAATTGAATTTACATACAAGCACAATGCTTCTATTCACCCACCCCGAGGTGATTAAAAATAATTACAAATCAGCAAAATACAAAAAAAAAAAAAACGAAAAATTAAACTCTTTTAACTAAATATATCTTCCTGCACGTAATAATAAATGATCCTATATCTAATTTTGTACACAATAATATAATACCAATTATTATATAATGAGTTCTTTGATGGATGAGATAAATTCAAAATCAACGCAACAAAACTTAAAATCAAAATGAAATACCAAAATGGCAGCTAACAATATAAATTTACATGTACTTACTCGGCATCTCCTCAAAGAACTGCCTTTGAAGGTTAAAACAATCGCATATGTATATAATATAACAGCTGCGTGCGCTGCACCTAACGCACAATGATCATAGAAAACAAGTACAAGAAAGGACATGAGCTAACATGAGCAAATAAAAATATATTAAAGAGTGAAAACAAATTCAACTGGACATTTAAATAAATAATTAACCAATCAATTCATTAACTAAATCTTATTTAAAAATAAACAATTAAATTCTGGGATCAATTTCTCGAAACATTGAGAAAAACAGATCCTTATCTGATCATATCAGATCCTATCTTATTTTAAGATCACTGAATTTACAAAAACCGGGGTGCTAGGCCACAGCAATACGTATTTCTCGACTTTAACTGATAGAAATCATGTTTTCATCCTTTCATTCATGTTATGGCTAATCGTCATGTTGAGCATGTTTACTCCACTGTTTACTGCAACACTTGTGTAGGTATAGTGAAATTAAAGTAAATATAATGTTAAATTAATTGTGGGGGTATTTAAAGTAATCACTAGAACCAAACACTGATTTTTTAACTAAAAATTTATTCAATTATCGAATAAACCTTTATAAAAACAATTTATTTGGATATTTTATATTTTTCCATATTACTACATGGCAGCTGGAAGCTATGGAAAGTATGAAAAAACCTTTTGTAATAATCTCACTATTTACTCTACCTTTTGTTAATAAAAACTTGCTGCGACAATAAATGAACAAACAACACCCAATCGCTTTAACATCCCTTTCAACTTAACATTCGATTTTTCTCCACTCAAATCTCAAATATGTATAAAAGTCACGCAGTCACGCTAACTTAACACAGATAGTTCGGCTGACGATCCTTCCGGGTATCCGGAAGCGGATAGGACGCGTACGTACCCTTCAAGTTTCAAATTAAGTCCGGATAAACTGGGGGTGGCGTTTTAAGAGTGCCCCGGTTCCCGTTCTGCTGCAGCGTTCAGTCCGTTAATATGGACGCGATAAAAATTCTTGCTATGCGAAAAGCGTGTTCCGGTCTTATCCGGGGGTGAAAAGGGGGCTTTAATGAAATTTTATCCCGAAAGAGGAAGGGTCCAGCGAAGTCGGCCAGAGGAAGTGTTGAGCCGAAATTCGGCAGGATTAGGGTTGTAATGCGGGATAATTATAAAAGTTTCGGATTGGTAATGCGGGTTGAAAGAAATCATTAGTGTTTGGTTAATATTTTTCAATATATATATATTTAGTATTTCTGTTAGAGTTTGTTGTGGATAAATAAGAAATACTCTTCTAAACAAATTATTCTAGTATAGTTTCAATAGAGATTAGTATTGAGAAGCAGAATTCGGATTTATACACCGAAAAACCCATTTGATTGATCAAATTTTAGTTGTATTGACTAAACTGACTTTGTTTAGATATGGGCAAACAAATATATTGTTGGGCGAAGCAAATAATTTTGTTTGTTTTAACAATATCTTTGATAGAATTAAACAAATAAAATATTTTGCTCAAATAAAAAGTTTTATTGGGTCAAATATATGTAATACTTAAAATAACTAATTATTTCATTGAAATAATGAGATATATATGTCCAGTTCAAATAAAATTTTGTATAATTGATCAAATGGAATATTTCCTTCAAACAATGAATTTTGACTCAAATAGAAATAACACACAAAAGAATAAATTGTTAAATTGTTGAAACAATTAGATTTATTTGCTGATTTAAAATATATATTTTTTATAGTAACAATGTTTTTGTTTTAAGTAAAATATATATTGTGCTTCACTTTACTAAATATTTAATTGAGGTTACTGCGTTCTTTTTTTTTTTCAAACAATAATTTAAATTCCTTATCTGTTACGGCAGCGCTCTTATTCATTAATCACATTTAATATCAACTCTTACCACAAAATTTCGCTATTCAATAAAGTGTTACTACAATACTAAATAGCGAAGTTTTGTGGTAAAAGTTTAAAGAGTAAATCATGTGGTAAGGTGTTTGTAATGTAAGTACTTAGTGTTACTACTAACTAAGTAGATATTTGATACAATCAGTGATAGATACCAAATTTGATTAACAAGAAAACGAAATCTGCGGATATCTTGTTATATGCAGGTACAAATGTAGATGCTAGCGAAGATATGAACCTGTATAGTATTTCTACTACTAAATCTATGTGAGCGAGGTGACAAATTTAAAAAAGAAATCATTTGAATGCATTTCAACCTCAATTATAGGAAATAATAAAAGTTGTTTGCTAAAATAATTTCTATGTAAAATAAACTGTATCATAGACAGAATGTTGAAATGCTACGTCTAGTCTAGTGTATTCTGACAACATTTATATTATCATCTAAGTACATACTATGAATATAATTTGGCTGAACACTAAATAGTACCTATTTTAAAGGCTAATGCATTAGCATAAGTTATTAGGTGAATATATGGAACATAAAATATTCAACATTTGTATTTAATTTATTCCAATATCGGCTAAAAGTACCTACTCGTCTTGTATATATTATAGTAATAGTATGTTCTCACAGTTTATAATAAACAGTTAGCCAACTATCCCCACTTTTTCAGAATACATGTGAAGATGGCACGTCGATTCGTAGACTCCAAAATAACGCTTTAGGGCATCAGACCCTGTGCGTTTGATTGCAAAAATCGCAACTCGTATAACGAAATAACAAAAGAAATGGGAGTATATACTGGGATTTTATTTTCCAACAGGTGATTGACCCAAGTACAGGAAAACATACATGTGTATATATCAAGTAAAAATAAGAATGAATACAATATCTCTAAAACACTACATCAAATCAAAAAAAGATCTTAATAAGATTTGTTATAATGTAGGGGACTCTCTGAATGGTGCCGAACTCGATCCCCCACCTCACCCCGCCAGAGTGGAAGGGGGAACAACTTTGAAATCTTAAATGGGAACCCTCATTTTGTATTGCAGATTCGGATTTTACGCCATCAAGTATGTAGTTCTTGTTTGAAACTTTTTTTTCGATTCGTAACAGATTGTGCTGTAATCGTAAAAAACATGATTGTCTATCTACACAAAATACACAAAAAAGAGAAGCAAGGAAACATGATTTTGTGCTTTTTTATATCCCCCGAAGTAACAAATTTATTGGAGTTGATAAAGTACCGATGTTGTCTCAACAATGTGAAAGTAATTGAACCAATCCAACATTTTTACAAAGTTGAACTGTATTATTGTGTCAAGACCATACTGAACTAAATAATTTGTTAAGATTCCATTAGATTAGAAAAAAATAAAGTAGACACGTCATGCAATTTTATAAATCAACGTTAAAATCCCCACAGCAGAACACTTTGTCTGTAATAGAAAAAGGTATATCTAAAGAGCCTTTGAGTCCATTAAAAAAGTACGTATTTATAATCCACTGAAGGCGGTTTGTATGCTACACCAACAACGAATTTATGTTGATCAAATTAAACGCTCAACCACAACTGTTCAATGTCTTTACAAGCATTTATAACATGTGCCTATATATCCCTTCTTATATAAAAACCAACCCCACTACTCCTACTAATTCTATCCCTTCGATAAAAATTAAAACCATCTATGGTTATTAGATCAGAACCAACATCACTATTAAGCTATGTTTCAGTAATAGCTAAAATATCAATACTTTGTGTGGCAATAAAATCAGTTAAGTCGTTTATTACTTCAGTATTATTATTAATTTTACGGAAATGAATTTTTGCTTCAACTTTGAATTTATAAACATATGAAATTTAATTAATTAAAACAACAATGCAGAAGAAATATATTTTAAGGTAAGAATTTAATTTTATTGCTATATGTTTTAAAATCTTTTAAAAAAAATGACTCACCTTAAAATCTGCAAATACTTGAGATATAACCAAGTTTAATTGATTAATTTTAATACTTAAGTAAAATTTCATGTGCTTTTTTTATTATTATTTACAGTTATAATTAATATAGTTTGGAAAACTAAAGTGCACTTTGGCGAAACGTCACACAATATTTTTTATTGTCAAATTGAAGTTTTTTAATTTCCGCGAATACCACGAAACAAGGCAAAAAGAATTGAATACAAGTACGGGAAAAAACCAAAGAAGGTTTACATTATTTATTTTGATATGATATTATTTCAGATCAAATGAAAAGTATGTATTAAAAAAAAAACGGCATAATTTTCAATAATTCTCTTCTAAATAGAAAAAAAAATATGGCTAAGCGGTATACTCCCCGAGCAACGAAAGTTTTAGCAAAACTGTACAAACGAATAAATTAAATAAATAAAATAAATAAAAAAAATAAATAAATATTTATTTATTAGCACCCAGCAGGCTTATCACTTATCATGTCCCATGCGTGGTTATGGTGGTAGTAAAAAAAAGGCGTTTAGTTTATGTTATGAAATTTGGTGGCTGTGAAGTTAGTCTTGATATTTTAGCCATAAAACGGAACATCGGAAGCCTGAAAATTCATAATTTTGGTGAATCTGTAGGAATTGAAAGAGTGTCAATGTGTGAAGACAATATAATTTTTTTGGCAGTTGTGTTGTGATTATTGTTGATAAGATCAAAAATTGGTTCTAGATATTCTTGGAAGGAAATTAAAACATTTAACCTCGACTTAAATTTTGTGTTCTTTTTCGAACGAATGTTGAATAAACTGCTGTTGAATCGATATTTGCAGGTGTCGTTACGTAATCCATGTGACATTAAAAATATTTACAAGTAAATGGTAAAGAAAACAATTAAATGTAGTTTCTCACAGAATCTTTAATAAAAAATGAGTGACCGATTTCGTGCCTAAGAGGACATCCTCAAGCCAGCTAAGAAACAAAATAAAATAAGGTATTAAATATGAAATTGAAAGTGTAAAAAGTAGTTCAACAAAGTAACTGTATGATTTAATGTAAAGTTAATTAAAAATCTAAAACTATAATACAAATGAATTCATACTCACATAAAGTTACAACAGATTCTATAAGTTCTAGTAATACTGAAATAGGTAATAAGCCGTTCCATAACAGGTAGATTGCTTTTGTATGTCAAGAGCATACCTTGAGGTAAAAAAGCAAAATAGCGAAACAAAACATCTAGCTTCGAAATCGTTTTAACAGTATGAGAATTGCAAATTTGACAATAAAATGCTTTTAGAAATGTAAAGTATTTTATCAGCGGCATTAGATGTTATTTGTGACTTTAGGTCGTCATTTAAAGCTATTCACTGTTTTGAGATATTGAATTTAAGTGCGAGCTCAATATTCACGCCATTCGTCCATTTACAGTCGAAAACTTTTTTACGTCAAACGCTTTACTGCGCGTAACATTTTTACCTTTTCAATTAACCCCGGTGTTATGTTTCTCCCTAGCGGTACTTCCAGGCGTAAAGGCGCGTAAAATTTAACCTAAGTGCGTTCGTGAAATACGTTTCCCACCCACGGACACTACAATAACGTAAGCTGCCACGTAATCCCGTAACGGACGATGCGCCCGTGTCAATAACTGTTACGATTTTTATCACGACTGCTTGATGACGGGTAATAATTTCGAGATGGGAAATTCTTCACGGTAAACGCTCTCAAGAAAAAAAAAAAAATAATTCACCTCGGGTTGGAAGCATACTGAGATAATTTGCGAGCAGAACCTACCGAAAAGGACGGGGGAGTGGATACGTCGTAGAAAAAGTGGAAATTGCATTAGGCAAATACCTTGGGCACGAGGCAAAAACGGTCTCTTCCACCACGTCTTCACCTCCGCTAACGTCAGGAATGAGAGTCGGGTAGACTTCGCATCATTTTAAAACACGTGTCCTGATGGGGCTTCATTAATTTATCCGACGGTCGAGATGGGGGGCACGCGCTGGATATTCCTGGGGTCGCATTAAATATGAAGTTTATGGAGCTTTTTGCGCCCTGTACTTCTTGTTCGCGACGTTCCTGTCGATATTGTTTATTCATGTAATCCGTCTGGCGGAATCCCTTCGCATTTGCATTTTATGCGTAACACCACATTCGAGCCCATCTCCATAATTCACGTGTACCTAACGTGCCTTGTGTATCGGCCTATCAGTGTCAGTATGTATGCATATGGGGGATATAAAGAAATTTTGTCATAATTCTGTTTTGAAATTTAACGTAAAAAAGTTGTGCTAGGCCAATTTGAGTTCCTACACAAAATCGAGACAACTTGAGCTTTGAATCTGGTGAAAATGAAAGTTAAATGGAAATGAACCACAGAATTTTATTACAAAAATTAGATTGCTACGATATTAGGGCAAAGCTCACGATTGCATCTGTGAATACCACACAAACAGGTTACAGTATGTCAATATGATCACCTTCGTTCTCAATACATACATTTTCATGCCCGCTTGAATACACTCTGGGTAGCTCTTAATATTGTTCTTCCATCAAATTGGCGGAAAACCTCCCTAACCTTATTTTGCAATTCGTTCACGTTGTTGTACCAGGATTCTGTATATCTGATCTTTTAAATATCCCCAAAGAAAAAAGTTTAAAGGTGAAAAGTCAGGAAAGCGTGCTGACCATCGAACTGGCCCAGTTGTACCAATCCACTTATCGGAAAAGATGGTGTCCAGATAGTTATGAACTATGCGGCAGTTGGGTCCCGGAGCACCGTCCTGCTGAAACTACAAATTTTGGCACGTCAGGTAATTGACGTTATCAAAGAAATCCTCTAGAATGGTATGAATAAATTCCGGATATCTTTCTCCTGTCAATGTACCATTATAGAACACTGGACCAACGACTGTCGAACCAATTAGTCCGCATCAGATATTAAAACTAAATCAAACTTGTGCAGCATGTGGACGCATTATTAATAAATTTTCTTGCTACCAGTGTGCTCATTCTTCTTATTAAACATCCCTCTATTGAGAAATTTGTTTCATCACTACGTAAAATATACTGTGCTCCATTCAAATTTTCATCACAAAAATTAATAAACTATTTACAACCATTCTAATCTCCTGTTTGA
Organism: Protaetia brevitarsis; assembly: GCA_004143645.1. Taxonomy (NCBI): domain Eukaryota; kingdom Metazoa; phylum Arthropoda; class Insecta; order Coleoptera; family Scarabaeidae; genus Protaetia; species Protaetia brevitarsis. Next base: position 2,035,933 of record RXPK01000047.1, read on the forward strand.
TTCTCCTGGTTATAATGTTTGTGAGGTTCGGTACTTAAATGGGATATATTTATGTTTTTTTTTTAAATTCTCTGAACTGGCGCATAACTTAAACCCGATTCCTTAGTAGCATCTCTAATGGAAAGTCCACGATGGGCTTCAAAATATGCTAACGCTGTAATTTCTACCTCTTCGTTGATAATGATATTTTTCCTTGTTCTTTTCTTCTTAAATAAGCAATCGTGTTGCTTAAATTGTCTGTAAAGTTTTCGAAAGTAACGTCGATCTGGCTGCTGTCGTAAAGGATACTGTTCTGCTAATATTCGACAGTTCTTATTTCTACACTGACTTCACACTCTACGGCGACTTCAACATAAATTTTAATGAATTAGAAAGTATCAACATGAAAAAATTGACAGATATAACGAGGTCTCATGGCTTGACTCAAACCATTACTGAACCGACAAGAGTTACTAAACAGTCAAGCACTACAATCGACAACATATTGACTAGTGATACTGAATACGAGATAAAAGTGGTAGTGTCGGCGTTATCTGATCATCACGCTCAGATAATATCAATATCTCATGACCAAATACCAATTCTAAATACACCCAAGGTACAAAAACACTTCATCACTAATGAGCAATTAATACAAATTAGGAGTACATTAGAAAAAATGAACTGGTCATCCATAATAAATGAAGTGAACGACGTAGATAACTGTTATGAACGTTTTCTAATAAGGCTGCAGAACGCAATCAAAAATAACTCCCAGAAAAAGTGTTGTATCTCAAACACTAAAAAGAAAAACTGGGTAACAGAGGAGATTAGAGTACTATCAGCAATAAAAAGGCAGATGTATGAGGGAAAGTTGCAACAAAGAATTACAGAAGCAACATACAAGTCATTCTGTCAAGAACTAAAGAAAAAAGTGGAAGTGGCGAAGAAAAATGCTTAATTAAATGATATAACCAACTCACGAAATAAAGTAAAAACTACTTGGAATGTTATAAACGACATAAGGGGCAAACAGAAAAAGACAGGTTTTGACATAACCGCATTCACAGATAGAAATGACAATGCCATTAATACTTTGACAGATATGAATACTTATTTTATCAACTCAAGCCATGACAGTAACGGAACCGGAATAAAAAACGCTACTAAAAAAACATTAAGAAAAAAGTACCCAATACTTTTTCTCTATTTTTGACTGATCCGGCAGAAGTATTGCGTATCATTCAAAATCTGAGCAATACATCAGCTGTCGGAGACGATGAAGTACCAGTAAGAGTACTGAAATTTTGTGCCAGTGCTCTGTCTGTTCCCTTGGCGCACGTAATTAATACGTCTTTCAAGACGGGAAAGTACCCAGAACTTATGAAAAACAGTATAATAAATGCTATTTATAAGAAGGGAGAGAAATTCAGTTTCGAAAAACTACAGGCCAATCGCTCTTATCTCAAATATATCCAAAATTATAGAAAAAATTGGTTAAGTTCGTACCTACACAATCGGAAACAGTGCGTTCAAGCGAATTTGGAAAATGGCGAGCGAATAATATTTGGGTGGGGTCATTGTGTCTTTGGTGTACCGCAGGGTACCATCCTGGGCCCTATTCTATGTTTACTATACGTAAATGACATGCCGGGGAACGTTCAGTGTTTAACGGTGCAATACGCGGACAATACCTCATGTGTGATAAAAACAAACTCTTTGCAAAAAAATGTAACAGAGTTAGAAAATACTATGAACCCACTAAACGAATGGATGACTGATCACAACCTCCTGGTGAATATTAATAAAACACAAATAATAAATTTTAACAACAATATTGAAAATATAGAAATTAAATACAACAAATCACTTACCTCTTCTGATGTGGTGTCCTTCCTTGGAATGAAGCTGGACTCTCGTTTATCCTGGAATAGTCACATCGAATATCTCGCATCTAGACTGGCTAGTTTTTGTTACTGTCTTCGGGTCTATCGCGATGTGTTTGCCTTGAAGCTGCACTTAGTATGTGTATGGTGTAATTTTCTGGGGCAATTCTGTCGGCATGGAACGTATATTCAAGCTACAAAAATCAAGTGTTAGGGCTATTTTTAATCTAAGGAACAGAGACATTTGCAAATCATATTTTATAAACAATAATTTACTTACTTTGCCATGTTTATATATCCTAGAATGTGCATTACTTGTTAAAGCTAATTATGCAGACTTTTTTCATAAGTATGAGCTACACCACACTCACAATACTAGGAGTACTGTGACTCCACATCTATTGGCGCCTCAGACACATTTATCAAAAGTACAAAGGAATGCTCTACGCTATAGCATCAGGATATATAATCATATACCAGACAATATAAAAGCGTACCCTATGCTTTGTATAAGAAAAAAATAAAAGAAAACCTAATTTGTAACGCCTATTACACCATAAATGATTTCTTGTCAAATGAATTTAATTAAATGTTCATGCTGTTTTGATTCACATTTTGACCCTTTTTGTTTTAACATGTGTGTACATGGTTTTTTCTTTTCGTTTGTTACTTGTTTTGCTGTTTTTTGACATTTTCTATGCAACTTTTGCAAAATGAAATGAAATATATTATTATTATTATTACATTCGATTTCACATGCCCTCAGGAACACACCTTGGAGTTGCACAGTGTTACGCAATTTGAGAGGAAATGGATGGGTGTTTTACCCTGTTTACATAGCGTGTATTTCTGATTGGAAGATACTTGGGTATTTTTCAAAGCTTTCGAATACTGTAGTTTAGGCCCATATATTCCTCTTATTTCCAGTTTCCTCTGCCGTTTTGGACTATCAGTGTACCATGTGATGGCATTTCTATTCAATTTCAAGATGGTGTTATGATCCCACTTGCTAAGCTTTGTGGTGAATGCCTTCACAAAGCTGATTTTTTTTGATATGGCATCCCGGGGCATGTCCCAGGTTTGAGAGGAGATCAAGGCCTATGTCCAATCATTCCTTTCTTGATAATTCTGAGTGTGGTTCTTTATGCCACGCCCTCTAGCACAATATGGAGAGGAATAAGATCCAATATTACCTCGATGACTGCTGTTGGGTAGGTTCTCATAGCCCCAGTTTATCATACGCATCTGTTTTTTGCACTTTCGAGAGGTTAATTCTCGCGGTGGCAAGATTAGTTCTTTTGCTCCAAGCTACTGATGCATAAGTGATGATCGGGTTATATACATACATATCAGCATACTAGATAAATTGAAGATCATGTTAAACGAATGAAAGAAAAAACTGAAACGTCCAAAAAACACTCAAAACTAATAATGAACAAATTAATTACTACCTCAACGATAAAAATGCATATCTACTAACTGCATATTAAAACCATCGTATAGACGCTGGATATAAGATAGATGATTTTTCAATTAAGATAAACGGCTAAGAATTTATCAAAGAGGGTCGCCACGTGCGGGTTTGTCACGAATATCTGCACACTCTGTATAGATTCACCAAATTCATGTTCCCAAAAGTTGACACTAGGTTAATGGAAAGTTCAGTAAATAGTTCTTGCTTGAACGTATTCTAAGGTACAATAAATAAACACTCAAGGTCTATTATAGGAAAGATAGGGTATTTAAACGCGCTGACAAGCGCACGGACGACGCTAAGAACTGTTCAGTGTTCGACCGTAATACCCCTGAAAGTATTCGGAATTGAATCGCTTTCAATTTTCAGCAATTCACGTCCCGAAGTGCACGTCAGTGGCAAAGAATTCGTATGCGAGACGGACGAGTTGGCGGTTGGCGGCACTTTTAGCATTCACAAAGACGTTTTTAACCCAACGCACACGTGTAAAAGAAAATGACGGCAGCAAGCAACGACAATCCAGTTTCGACAGCTCCTAGTCGAAGCGAGCAGTACATGGGTTAGAACCCTATGAACTAGAACCCGTTATATATAGCTGTATACAGTAGTAAACTTCAAAGGGCAGAGCGTGGCGCTGCTGCCCTAATTATGTACTTTGTTCTAGTCGAGTCGAGCCCACCGATCTCGTAGCTGACGCCAACAAGCTTCGTGCCTTTAATAAGCTCGCCCCCTCCGTCTCTGCTGCCCTCTCGAAAATGTAATTACTCCATTAGCTTTCAATCCGACTGTTTATAATTTCGTTGTGAAGCGCGCGGCCTCCGTTGAAGTTTCACTTCTTTTGCGAAATGGATGGACGCTTTTGCGGTCGTTCTGATATGTCCTAGTTTTTATGTACACAGTAAAAAATGTTTTGCTAATTTTATTGCAATTTAACGAGAAGTTAGTTACACATAATTTAAGATATTGTTGATGCTTTTGTGTCTTATTGGAGCAGTACATGTGTGGGCGAAGGTATCAATATCCATCTGTTTGTTGCAATTACTCTCTTGCATCAATATTCCCAGAATATAAGTTAGCGTTTTGGTTGTTTCCATCGTCGGTTGAATTGTTTAAATCCGACGTTTTGGTGGTGTTTGTACTGCCATAATCGGGATAACCTGATGAGGACTATGGTTTTCCAATTCCATAGATGGTGATGAAAATGTGTGTATTTTTAGTGTTTAACATTGCCTATGCGTTTTTTCTATATTCCACAGTGTAGGGGAAGAAGCTCGGTTATGAGATACATTTTTTTGTGAAGCTGATCTCGGCCATATAACAATATTAACTTTTGCTTTCAAATTTCCTACGGTAGACGCATTAATTGACAACTAATTCGAACTCAGGAAACATTTAAATTTCTAACACTAAGGCTCGGTTGTACCAATCAAGTTCAAGGGTGACAACCGTGAACTTCGTTCCAGAGAGAATTATTCGTTGTACCAACAAAATTGATCGGCGTTCAAGCGCTTCGTTTTGGTTCAAGCTGAACCGCAAATTTTAGCCGTTCAAGGCAGTTCAAGCTGTAGAACTGCGATTTTTCAATTCTTTCATTTCTTTCTCGTATCTTTTTAATCAGATATTTGACGCCCTTACCAGGTTATAGAATGGACTGGTTGAGTGACTTTAATGAATAAGAACAAGATTTTCTGGAAATGTACGAAATTTGTTTAAATAGAAGGACAAGACAAAATTATAGGGAACGCGAAAATCATTTTGAAAAATAATAATAATAATATCTATTTATTGGGATCATACAAAAATACATTTCATATTTCCTAGAAAGACCAAATCATCATAATAGTGCTCTCCCTCTGGCCTTGAACCACGTCCAAATTTAGTTGGTTTTAGCCATGTGTCAAATCAAAGGCTATACTTTGATTTGACGCATGTTTAATTTATCCTTCCCTTCTTTTATACAATGTTCGTCTTCAGCCACATCCTCTTTTTTGATAACAAGTTACCATCACCTTTATATCTAATTCCTACCTGGTTTTAGTGATGAAAACAATAAAAACAATTATTATTCACTTATATAATTAAAATTGAAATAGATTTTAATCCAAGTTTCTCAATCTCTGGCCAATTACGACTGTCAATTAGCTGCCAAAATGACAGCATACGATAGATTTCACTACCAACATCAGGAAAGTTATCAGGATCAATTGAACTTTAGTCTACTACGCATGGCATAACGCTTTTTCGCTTGAATAGAGTTCACAGGTGCTCCGTGGTTCAGTTGATCGGTGTGTTGAACTGCTTATGGTACAACCCGGCCTAAGTGTGATAAACCATTTTGTGCAAAATTTCAAAACTACGCCTTCATAAAACCTGATCTTGATATGAGACACTGGGTGTGCTTCGAAGGAGATGGATTTCTCATATAGGGAGCACACTTTATTTCAACACAAATTACTTTTTATATCTGAAAATTAAATCAAATAAATAAAACATAATTCTGTAAAGTTCATGAAATAACGATCACATTTTTAAATTAACCAAATTAATTAATAATTGCAAACAAATAAACGTTCTTTCATTTTTCCACCATCTTCGTGTGCCTATCGAAACGAAACTCACATATTTCACCCATTTTTCCCTCTTTTATATGCAGAAAAAGAATCTGAGTAGTAGGCGCAATCAACATTATTGCCATCTAGATCCACACAATATTCTGTGTCCTCATCTAACTCAGAAGCCTATAGAGAATTAGGTGGATTATCTTCACATTTTGAATTAGACTCGTCGTTACAGTTTGAGTGAAATGCGTTTTTCTTTTCTGCGGTTTGTTTTTCTTGTCGTTTGAAAAAGTTGAAGGCTCACTCATTAGTTTGTTCGTAGTTGAGGTTTTACTGGAAGTTGTTACGGGGTTCGTTCGCTCTCAAACTCTAAGGTCTCATCGGATCGAAATAATTTATTGAAAACACAAGTTTTTGGCTGACACTGTATATTAGGCACTTCTTACACCCTAAGTTCAACCCAAAACGAAAAAGGTCCAGTGACCTTGTAACGTGTCGTTACATAGAAAAATTGACTTCTGTATATATTTTTGATTTAACAATTTCTTTTTATATAAATTTAGTTTATTTCATCAATTTTCCCTGATACGCTCGTTACACCCGCATTTATTTTCGTTAATTTGATTTCGCCGGCAAGCGTCATAGTTTTAGTTATTAGAGTATCGCGTCCCCTCCACGCGGCGCACATTGTATCTACGCACGCTCGAATCCCCGCTTGCCTATTTAAACCGTGCATCAATCGAATTCGTGGCAGACTCCGTAGCCTCCGCCGATTCCCGAACCTTCCCTGGCTGTACTCTGCTGTCGTTGTTAGGAGTGATGCGATTACAGTTCATCTCCCGTTCTCGCCGGGTTATAGTATGCTGTCGTCCGTAAGGATGACGCAATTATAACCATTTACCGAACCCGCAGGACTGTACTCTGCTATCGTTCTTAGGAGTGATGCATTTACAGTTTACTTCCCGTTCTCGCAGGCTTATAGTATGCTGTCGTCCGTAAGGGTGACGCGATTATAACCATTTACCGAACCCGCAGGATTGTATTCTGCTGTCGTTCTTCGGAGTAATGCGCTTACAGCCCTTCCGCCCCGCGAATTAATTGTTTACGCCACGAGATCGCCCCTTTTATTATTTGTCGCACGCTTGCATTTTTGTTAAGCCACCCACCCTGTATATGATCAATGCGAGATTTATCGTAGACCAATTCCTGCCGCAAATCATTGATATTTGACCCTTAACGTTAAATCGGCTGAGCAGCGTGAATTAAGCGAGAACCCCGGTACATATATTTATATTTCTGCATTTAGTTCCCGTGCCTTCTCGGCAAATTGACCGAAAACTCCGTCGGCCAAACTAGTGTTACTCCGTGTTTGCTTACTATTCAAATATTCATATTTGTTAATATTATATGTTAAATATTGTACGTGATTATTTGCTTACCTGTATATACATTTATGCACTCTTTTTTGTCGTGTTGTTTATTTGGGGAATAAAACTACGAAACCAAGCATTGTTTCACTGGAATATATCATATTGTTGCGTACTACAAGCTAGAATCCTGGATAATCACTCACGCACTGAAGCTACTTCATTTAGGGTTAATTTTAATAATTGTACGACGTATTAGTACGCGACATAAACAAACATCTTCGCGCGTAATTTACGATCGCACAGCTGACAGTGATCTTCGCCAGCACCGCCACGGAAGAAACCAGAACTACGAAGACGCTGTTACGAGGGTAACTCATAAAGTTTCATGAGCGAAAAGGTAAGCGCGCGATAGATTATCTTTTAACAAAAGCTAAAGATAAATCAAATTAGAGAGAACATCACACCTAGTAAGAAACGTCGTTACAACGTAAAGATGACACCATTAAACTAAATGAATGCTGGCTTAACGCTACTGTTTGTAAAACCGTTTCAGGAAAATATCGATGCAACGAACACTTCTCCTGGCGGCCCCAGGTAATGCACTCGATATTGGAGGTTCCTCACGTGACAATATCCCACAACAAACGTGGTAACTAATAAAATTTGCACGGAACAACTACAGAACGTGAGATGTTTAAGAAGCCTCTCTGTGCGTCTCCTTCGCTTAGCGAGCGGGCGGAAACAGGAAATGCAACGTTAATCAAATTCAGTCACTGACAAACTAACAATGCGGAATAATTCACACAAAAGAAAAGGTTTTAATAAACGAAACTTGAAGTAATAATTGAACAATAAAAAGCTATTTTGACGGACAATGAATTACTAATAATTTGGAAATAAATAACAAAAATGAGACATTGCTTTTGATTATCACGACTAAGATACGTTAGGATCAGCAAGAAGTACGAAACTTAGCTGCTAGATGGCGTTGCCGGGTCTAATTCTTAATTTAATTAAACAATAATCTTTAGATAAAATGCATAAATGAAACGATCGCAATCCAACGGCAACAAAGTGGTTATCATTTATACTAGGCTTGTAGGCTGAAGTGACTTTGCTGGTAGTACTTTTTATTTCTTAACATCAAACTTTGGATTTACTTTTTTGGCTGATTCCTTTTTTTTCCCACCAATGCGCTTTTATATTGCAAATATGTATTTAATGAAACACGCCCAAAGCCCGTTGATTTTCTTCCACAACTTGAAGGCTTCCAAGGTACTGATGAAATAACCGAGGGTCTGATTGGGACACTTTTTTACGAAGTCACGCCGAAATCACATGGATTATTCGCATCTTCAGTTAGGCATTGTGTGAGGATAAATGCAATCAGCATTTGAGAAGATGCGTCGATTACATAGACAAAGTCCTGACCTCTTAAAAGAGTTGACATATGTTATCATCGTTGTCGCTTTATTGTAAACCAGCTCAAATAACTCGGCAATTTCACTTGAGGTCTTTAGGAATTTATCAACCAAGTTCCAATTGGTTATGCGTAGTAGGTTATTAGGGATTCCATGATTTCTATTTCCAAAGGGCATTTTGTATATGGAATGCGGAGATAAACATATTATTGGTATGGGGTTTTTGCGAGCTATCTCTATTACTTCTCAATTTCTGGTGTGGCTGTAGCGACCATCCAACAGCAACAGCACTGGATGTGTTTCGGGTTGAACACACAAGCTGGTAGGTCACGATAAATTATTAGAAAAATACACGAACGTTCAAAATTTGATAAATTTCTTGTTGCGAATGATTCTTGTTACTTTTTCACGAAACTTTTTCCTTGTTTATTTATCCGCAACGGCCATTTAAGAGAGTTGAAACTATGAGAAGTTTAATTGCATGAAATGTTATATACATACAATACCACGAGAGTTTCCAAGAAACTTTACTTATGCAAAGTACAATATGTTCAATTAAGTTTACCCTCTAGCAAGCCATGATGGAACATAATATAAATAACATCATGGCTTGCTAAAGGGTTAGTTTAATTCATTATATTGTATTAGTGATGCCATTAGGATAATTTCTCATTGTCATATTTAGGGATTATTTTGTTCATATCAAGTATCCAGAAAAGAGGTAACCGTTTTTAGTATTTTTTAACACTCATTTAAAAGAAAAATCTAGTTCACCACGGTTGTTTCATTCAGCCGCATCCCAAAGCATTGCCTGGTTGGTAGTCGAGTGGCTTGCACGCTTGGCTATCAGTGCGGAGTCCGGGGTTCAAATCTCACTCTGGTCAATTACGATAATCGGTTTTTTCCGGGGTCGTAATGTTGATTAGGAGGGAGATTTGGCTCTGCGGGGGCCTGACAAGCTAAAAATACCCCTTAAAAAAGGCAGAGAAAATAAAGAAATAGATGTGTTATCCGTTGCAAACATAACAAATTTCTTTCCTATATAAAAATAGAAGAAGAAGCTGGTATAGCAAAATCTGACATGCACAAAATTCTAAAAAAAATAGTTCTTTTAAATTTTTTAAGTAACTTCCTAACTATAACAATTCAATTTTATGCTGCAGGCAAAAACGAATGCATAAAATAAAACTCTGATTTAACCAGTCAATTCTACTCATAAAAGTATCCTAATAACGTGAAAGGGTGATTTCGTTAAAGATGAACAAGTTATTAGTCATTTTTGTATAGTCCAAAACTGTTTTCTTGGCTATAATTAAAAAAAAGAAATATAACTAACTTTTGTATTCCTCATTGAGCAACTCTCGAAAAAAAGTAGTTCAGACCTTAGTGCTCACTGTTTCCTATCTCTTATGGTTACCGAGCTGCTTTATTATAGCAAATAACTTGCACCATCCTGCACATACACTCTGTCATACTTTTTGCATAATAATTTTAGAAGTAGAATTGCTCCCGCACGATTATATTTGGGTAATTGGTCCGATAGAAAAGACATTACTATTTATAAAGCAGTTACTATCTTCAGTTGACGGGATTTTTGGATTTATATAACTCTATTGAGGATCGATCAATTGCTGAGAGTTCAAAACTCCCTACTTGTATTCAGGGACGAGGAATCTTCAACAGCGCAGAAGCGTGATATCAGAAAAAAAGGCAAACTGTAGCCGCTATACTCAATCAGAGACGGTCGTTTGAGTCTCAGAAACCGAATTTTCAAGTAGCGGGAAATATAAAAAAGATTGGGCGTAAAAAAATCCCTTTGGTCGGGAGGAAAACACGTTCGTAAAGCTTGGAACAGAATTATATATATATTTTCCTTCAACAATTCGGGCCACAGACAGGACATAAGCAACACAAATCTAATAGTAAAATGGAAGTAAATCATAAAAGAAGCTCAGTCAGTAAATGAATTACCTTCGATTTATCGTTCGAGGTAGCGCTGAAACAATACGCTGCACATTTTAAAACACCGTAGCACAAACACTACACTGGACACATATTTCGGTAGCAAAGCTATCATCACCAGCAGTAGCACTGAATCATGTTAGCGTTACGGTTGGTGATGATCATAGATTAGAATAGACTGGCGCTGTGTTAGCTGCAATCTAAACCAACGTTCCTGAAGTCTTTGGCTGCATCTATGTACTGTAATGTATGTTTATGTGCAACGCGAGTCGCGTACACAATGTACGTATTTTTATTACGATGAGTTACATAACCCAGATTATTTAATAACCCTATTCACGTAGGTAGCGTACGGACCATAAAATATTACGCCAGGATATATTGAGTTATAAAACAATTTACTGAAGAGCGATACGGCACTGAACGGTCGTTGTTTGTTCCAGCTTTAAAATATTAACACTGTAATGCAACCGCGCTGTAAAAGCTATTCCCAGTGAAGGGAAGAGAATAAACCGAATAAAGAGTAAATTTGGATAAAAAAGGGAACAGTAATTCATGGTATATGTTTTGATTTAGTTGGTAACACAGCGTACGTTACTAATCAATAGAAATCAATATAAGAATAAAATAATGAATAAATAAAAGAGAAATCGTAGATGCAAAGTTTCGTCTAGATTTATTTATAAATTACCGCGAATGAATTAAATTTTATTTTTGTTTATTTGAAGAATTTATTAACTATTATATATGTGTTGTTTTTGAATTTTCTTTTTTGTAAACTAATATTATAGTAGAGTGTATATGAAGAGAATGTCTTTATATTCATAGGAAGTACTTAATATATTTTAAGCCTACATGTCCACGCCATTTTCAGATTTTAAAAAACGTCGAAGTCGAAGTTTAAAATTAAAATATAGACATCCAAAGTAAAACATGATAAACAAAAGTGACTAACAAAACAAAAAAAACGAATTAAAAGTGAGACATGCTGTCAGCTGAATCTTACCATCTTTAGGCAAAATTTTTGAAAAAATTCTTGAACGACAACTTTGTGCTTATATTAATTTTGTCCAAGCTTTACCAGAACATCAGTCCGGCTTTCGCCCGTCCTGTAGTTGCACTACTGCCGTTTTTAAGGTGATGGATGATATTTTGCGCGCGACAGATAATGACAAGGTAACTACACTCCTTCTTCTTGATTACAACAGAGCATTTGATCCTGTTCATTACCCAACATTGTTATCAATACTACGCTTTGTTGGATTGACTGACACCACCTTAACTTTAATGGAGTCTTATCTTACACACAGATGTCAACGACTTGTTTACAGTGGCAAGATTTCCTCCAATGTAATCGCATTAATATCCGGCGTTATCATCACTTTTATTTTCGTTACATACACGTTACGCTTCCCTTACAGTATTACCTCACTGTAACTACCATTCGTATGCCGACGACGCTCAGATATATTTTTTATTTGATGCGGATAAGTTAAGGGAGGCCCAACACTATCAATGAAGATATACGTAAGCTAATTGCCTACTCCGATGACCGCTGCTTACAAATCAATCTAAAAAAAAAACACAATTAATATTATTTGGACCAGCACGATCCGTAACCGCTATAAAAAATTCTATTGATATACGTATCAATAATGAATATATTCAACCAGTAGACTACGTTAAAAATCTTGGCATGTTCATCGACTCACAACTGCGCTTCAGCAATAACACGTCTTCGCTCAATTTTTCAATTTTAAGGAATGCAATGCAATCCCTTGCTTCCTGAATTTCTGTTTGTTAAATATCAGCTTCGATTTAGCTCAGTATCTTGTTAAATAAGATTGTTTTCAGGTCTTGGGATTAGGATTATTAGGATTATGAAGGATTAACCTTCCCAAAGTTTACATACTTGATTTTCGTGGCGACAGGACAGTGGCAGAAAACATACTGCTTTCTGAACTTAAAGTGACCTCTAAAGATAGAGACAATTACCATGACACTCTCATAGTCAAGTTCGACCAGTTCCTTGGTTCCAGCACGTCTAGGTGAAATACACTCTTTGCATGCACCAAACCAACACGTTGTTCTTGTACTGGAGCTTTTCAGGATTTGCCCAGATTTTGATTTGCTGTTTTTAGCTACCGTGGGTGTTGTGCAAATGCATTTTCTTTCTAAAATTTCTTTAGCACACATCTCAATAGCATAGATTTTAGCCTGTAAGATCGTCGTGTGTTGTTCAAGATTGTAATATCATCTGACTCTTGCAATGCGACAAAATATTCCTCCGTCCACATTCTGCCCCGTTTTCGAACTATCCATAAACCTGCGTTAGTGCTTTTTCGTTGCACTTCCATTTTACTCTATTTGGAAAGAAGTACGTAGTGAAGTACGCGTTGATAATTGGTCAACTACACATAATATCCGAAGGCATTCTTAGCATGATTCCACCAACTTGTTGACCACAAAAGATATAAGTATGCGGTGATTGATTCGCTATTCGTCATAAGCGAACATATGCTGTTAGTGTAGCCTACCTTTCAACAATAACCTGAAAGGGTGATAAGTCCAGAAGAGCTTCTAGTGCCAATGACAGGGAGTAAAACATTGCATCCGTGACTGCCATACTTGAGATCCTTTGAATGAGCGTAAGTTTTGCTGCGGCTCTGGCATGTTGCGCCACCAAGTTATTACTCCATAGGTTGTGCTTGGACGTACTACCGTCATATAGGGTCAATAGACTAGCGTTGGAGATAGTCCTTAAAACTTTTTATATTCATATTAGCCTTGCTTTGTGAGTGATTTTTTCCAAATGTAATTTTTTTACATTTTGAGTAGTGAGTGGCATCAAGTGTTCCACTCTCTTCTTGTTGGTGAATGGTACTACCGGCGTTTTGTTCGGATTGATGCCTGGATTTTACTTGCTGCACTAACTACAAATGGTGTTAATCACTTGTTGGAAGGCTGAGAAAATATTCCTTTCTCCCGATTCTCTTAATAGTATATTGATTAATATTAGAACACCCAAACTGAATTCGTCGAATGGCTAATAATGTAGTACATACTGGGAACTTTGCAATGGTTACTCTTCTATAAATGTACACCAAAGTATAAACAAAATCCAATATAAATACTATGTAAGAAATGCTGTAAATATAACTTCAGAAGAAAACCGTGACAAAAAGTATTTCAAAAGAATTTTTTAAAGGACAGACTTTGAACGTATGCTTCATCTTGCGAAACACACTGAGAAACCTTTCAGGCAAGGCGAAAAATAAACCTCATCTCAATGAAAAATCGGGCATTTGGAAAATCTGGTGTAGTGGTTGCAATGAGATTTACATAGCGTTGCACAACAAATACACGATACCGGACATGAGATTGATATAGAAAACCTTGAATTAGTAAAGAAGGATTAGACGCATACGAAAACCATACATGTGGAAAAACATTCAAATAATTTATTGAACCGGGCAGCTGCACTCCTTCACCAGCCAAATTTGATGGATTTAAGAAACTGGGGATGGTTTACACTTGTCAGTAATTATTGGTATTTTGAAAGGTCAAGCAGGTGTCGAAAAGCATTTGTAAATATGTTCCTTTTCGAAGAGAGATAACATTGGATGTTTAAGTAACACTTGTGACACAGGACATCTTTTCAACTTTGATGGAGTGTCAGTGTTAACTATCGAACACTCTTATTATAAGAGACTTTTTATGGAGATGTATTATATTAAATTAAAATAGCATCAATTTCCGTAGTGATATTAATAATTTAAGTAATATTATATAATAATAATAGATTTATTTGAAATCGATAGAAAATTACATAATAAATAGCATCAACCTACATCTAACATCCTATCACCTTGTACATGGTATATACCCTGTATTCCACTAAACTTTCGTACTTAGTACTTTTTATGGTTGCCGACTGCACCTCATAACCTCTCCTGGATTTTGCACCTTAGTGTCGTGTGCACGCTGTCATGGCCTCCTCCAGCATCTTGTTTGCCATTTTAATTTTAAATCTATAATTAAATAATTTTAAAATTTTTGACTTTTAACATGTTGCATTGTTCATAATGTTTATGCTATTTATCTCCGATGTCACTCTTAACTGTAAGTTCTTTTTTTACTTACCGTAGAATATTTGCACATTAATTGGTTGTATTCTCTTTATAGTTCATTCTCTGGAATAAAAGCAATAAAATAATTGCGAAAGTTTAGAATTAAAAAGATTGAGTATTGATTCAAACTTCGGCTGCCACACCCAATAATTAACCTGTTGAACCTAACGTTGTACAGCCAGTACTTCTTCTCACCTAGTAATTACTGCTAATACTTTAAATAATAATGATTCCAATAGTGATTAGTGTGGTTTTACTTATTCTTAGAGTTTTTTGCTGCCTTTTCGTCCAATTTATTATTATTATACTTCAAATTTTGCTTTTCCAATCAAAGGTTCATTTATTCAGCTATGAGCAGCGTTTATATTTCCACATAAAATCAATATGGTCGTGATGGCATAAGATCTTGTTTCACGTAGTACCTCGTATGTTATCGCAACTGAACTATATCAAATAAAGGACATCCAAGGAAACAGCTATTAAAGCACACTACTAATTGTTCCAATTTTACATCATGACTTTAACGCATGGGTTATGCGTGGGTGTACATAATTATGCAAACACAATTTAACACACCCAGTATAAAAATAAATTGAGCAATTTACATTTTCGTTCTCCGCCTATCCCTAATAATAAGAAAAGAAGGCCTAAAGAGAGAAACCCTCGGATGAAAAAAAAAAGAAATACTTGCACACCCACAACCCGGCCGAAATTCAAAACAGTTGAACTTTGCACGTACAATTCCAGATAATTCCTCGTAGAGGAAGAGAACTTTGCTTAACACTCCGAAGTTGATGATATTCATCCCTGCGTGGCGAAAAAGGACTTGATACGAAGGGGGAAGTTTTAAAAGTAAAATAAAGAAAAGACGCATGGAAGGGAAGGAAGCTCGTGAACAGCCGAACGCGGTCCTAAAGACCGACCCGGTTTCCAGCCGTTGGAAAGTAATTACGACAACAATAACGGAGGAAATTAAGAAATTCAATTTCTTTCATGAAGTCCGGGCGACTTTCTCCTATCTCACTCGATATTTAATTTTGAAACTGGATAATACGGCACCGCGTTCATAGTTTTGCCTTAATGTATTATCGCCGCTACGAAGAACAATGTTGTGGGTGAAAATCCACGGGGGAAGGCCAGGACGACACGCAGAAAAAGCGGGATGGAGATAGATAGGTAGATGAGTGGAAAGTCTTGGAAGTTTTCTGGGGGAAATTTCAAAGTATAATGTCGGGTAATTTTATGCAGATTTACTTTTAAATAAATACCGACATCAAAATGGAAAATGGGCTTCATTTTTATCTTTTGCGCAACGCGACAAATGCGTTCCTTTAATGCGTATTTTATGAGCGACTGTCATCCTTTCCGTTTCTTCCTCTATTCCTTACTTTATTCCTTTGGATTTTTGAAAATTTATTAAATCCGTCGGGTGCCCAAGCTTCGACGATCACATTATGGCAAGCCGCTACATTATGCGATGGTTTTCTTTCTTTCGCTTTTCTTGGGAGAAGCAGGCACCAATTAGGTGTCTTATGAAGTGAAACGACTCATTGTTCCCTACCAGTCCCTACTATTATCTTGATAAGAGAAGAGGGCTTCACTTTTCGAGACGGTCCTTCGTTAACGATCTACATTCGTCAGGCAGTATAAATTTGCCATAAATTTGGGAATATGCCTGCGAAATCTCTGAAGTCGTAAGTGGTGCGATTATCATGCCCTTAAAGGTATTAAAATTTTATACGGGCAGGCCGCTGCGTCGTGACAAAAATCGTTAAATGTAACTGCTAATATGAAGCAGGTGTTCCCAGCTGGAATATGCTTGAATTAAGTTGAAAATATTGTAACGAATCAAAGATTTTTAAATTTTTGGAGGTTTATTTCTATGTCACTTAGGATAGAGAATGGAAAGTACGTTGAATAAAGTACTTTTTGTGGTTTTTAACAAAAATATTTTTAAAATAAAATTTTCCAAAATACCAATTTTTGTTACATGTGTATGAAATGGACTAAACATTTAAGTGGTTTTAAACAAGAGAGTCTTGCAAATTAATAAATATAGTTTGGGGATGATTCTAACGAAGTGATCTTCATGAGGTTAAATGATTCTTGTTCTCAGAAAATCCCATACTATCTAAATTAGATTAGGATCCATTGAGACCCTTTCAAATCTATTGTGATCCCCTTTATCCTAGAAGGTGCTCTCTAACTTTGTCTTCCTAACTACCCCTAATATATTTGCATAGCTGTTGACTTTGAGGGTGTTTGAACCCAGTACTAGAAAACTCGTCGTTTTCAAGCCATCTTAATGGTACAGAAGGTGAACTAGGGTTTTCCCCCTTGGCAGAATTTGTAACAAGCATCCTCTTCCAAGCCTATGTTATGCATATGCCTCTTTAGTCTGCAGTAACCGGTCGATAGGCCCAGTATCACTTTGAGAGCCTTCCTCTCTCTACTCCAAAAACTTTTAGTAAAATCAGGCCTTTCCTTTAAGAACTGCTTTATCTGTCCTTGCATTGGTGATTTTTGCTACCACTCCTTGGACTTATTGTGTGTTCATTCATTGGTGGGCTTTGTAACTTGTGATTTGGTAAGGACCAACTCTAAGTAATGACCTTCATGATATTCGCCAGGCCAAATCGCCTGTTGTTTCATTTTCCTTCAAGTCCGTATGGTTGGAAACTTAGGCTAGAGTTAATTCCTTTTGGGTAGCTACCTCATTTAGCGCACTTACACATTCTCAAACCAGATTATAAACAAAACTATTCTCGTGCAGAAACAAATTGTGGCAACCTCAGTCTAAAACAGGGTAGTGTCCATGCTGAAGCTAATTTTTTCTCCCATATATTCCGGTCCCTCCGAATCTTCTGTTCCTGGGGAACCTTTTTTCCAATCCTTCTTATTTGCTATTATAACCTGACGCATAAGCCTTCTACAAGTGATACGGCCGGTTACATTTCTGAACCGCGGTGTCACTTAGCATTTCCATAATGGAAATAAGTTCATCTAGCAACTTTTGATGGTGTGCACAGTGCAATTTACTTATCGATACTTTACTGTGTCATTTATTACGGCAAGATAAAGATTTGTGACACTTCGAGTTGCAGAGCACATTTTTTTTTTTACACATGCACTTCTTGGATTTGCATTTTGCGTTGCAAGAGAATTTGAAATTTCCATTTCCACGTGATTGTGAAGTTGCAACAATTCTCACAGGTGTTGTTTGATCTATAGGACCTTCATCGCCTCGGATAATGTTCGTCGGACATTTACTGAATGGTCTGAAATATATTGTCACTGAACTCTGAACAATTTACTAGAAACAGGGAAAGAGAGTAGAAAGAGAGAGTAGAAAGAGAGAGGAGAAAGAGAGAGAGAGAGATATATCTTTTATTTTACTTGGAAAAATTAGCTTGAGAAAAGCTGCTTCATAATTCTACTTCTTGTTCCAATTGATAGAATCTATCATCGGTAACCTCCAACGCCATGTCAAGGATAGATCTGGCATCTCCTCTTCCGCGATCAACACCTGGGACAAGAATTCGAACTCTGAGTTTTTTTTCATGCGTTCAGCTTGCTCTTCTAGACAGGGAGGCTTTATTACTCTGCTTCTTGATGGCCTCAGTCGATTTATCCATGTCAGTGAGGAGATAATTATCGTCATCTACGAGCTTTTCATTACTAATAAACTTGGTTTGGCGTATTAAAGATCCTGCTCCGTTTCTTTTGACAATACCTCTGTAGGTAGTTTTCAAGTAGGTAACCCGTGTCTCGCAGGGCAACCGAACAATGCTTTATACGGGGATCTTTTTATCCTTTTATGTAATGCACTGATTTTCATAAATTGAATAAACTTTAAGCCTTCACTTCATTTTGATGTATTGTGGTCTTGTACCCCAGTGGTTATCATATTATTCATGTCCTGGTTGGCTCTTTAGACTATGTCGTGATTTGCCATGCACCATTTTGAAGTTCGCCCATGAATTAATTAGACTGTCAATAATTTTATTTACAATTCTTCAATCAAATCAATCAAATCTACTTGCCATTGTGAATTTATTTCCTTTAATAACATAGGCTTTACTACCAGTCCTTTCTTCTTATGTTTCAATTTTTGAAAACAAGGTTCTTTCAATTCCGTAAGCATCCGATCTTTTCCTCCATGTCCAGTGGATATATGCACTTCATTCAGAACTCCAAAAGCTTCTTCATCGAAAATACTATATCTTATGGTTTCTTGGTCTGTGACAGGCTGTATTAGTTTTGTAATACTATTTACTCAATAATGTCATATCCCCTTAAAAACCTGAGATCATTACTTACTCTTTTATTACGGTTTTTGGATGTTTGACCTTTTGAATGTAGCTATCATAATTTGGTCAAGTCAGTTGATTTATCTTGGAATTGGGCGTTCTAGTTTTACTATCTCACGAAACAGTTCTGACTTGGAGTGTGACATAATTATTGCACATTGAAACGAATTAATGGAATGTAGAAAAAAAATCTTTGGTCGCTATTGCACTATAACAAATAGTCAATGTAGTAATGGCGACTGTAATTAAAACAAAGATATGCGTGCGCAGTTACATGTTGAGGGCCACATCTGAATCAACTTTTACTAAACCACAACAGGCATAATTAACTCCTCCTAGGAAAAGTTGAGCGGTTTATTTTCAATCAATTTTTTACGTGGCTTCTAGGTAAAATTGTAGAATAGATAAAAATCTTTGCATCTAGCACACGTGGTTCTAATTTGAGAGGTCAATACTTTACGTAATAATAGATCTGATGATTACAGTAATTCCCAGGAGGAATAGTTAAAGACCAAATCCAATCTTTGGTGGTGTGTATCTACAAATTTTCACTAAACTCGTTGAAGCGTGTTTCTAAAGATGAGGATATAGGGAATTCAAACAAATATAAATATTTCTCTTCGTTCTATGTTTACAAACTTCCAATGCCTTCTCGCTAATACTGCAAACTTAAAAACATAGTGAAATTACGCGATTTATCAGAAAATTTGATTCATTTATGATTGAAAGCTAATATGATTGAAAAACCAAATAAACGAGAAAATCACCAATAGTTAAAAAAAAAACTTATATATACAAGATGTTCAGGCTTAAATTACGTGGGCTTCATAACACTACTTGGGAAACTGCTTATGTTTGTTGTTCCAAATTGTTTTGAATACTGTTTTTGAGAGAAAAAGTATGACAGAAATTGAAACCTTTGTTTACAAATCCCTTTTCTACTAGCTAGTGAAATATTCTCCTATGTACGTACATACATACATACATACATACAAACATATATTCGAAAAATGCACTTCGTACTAGTTTTCAACATTGAATGCCTAGATATATATGTTACCGTGCACACAAACCGTATTTGTCGTAATTTTCCTCTCGCGTTCCAATGTCGAATGGGAATTGAGTCCGAGACAAAAAACTTGGCTGCTCTTTGAAGCCTTTATGTGCGCTGCTGCGTTGCTTACGTCAGCAGTTTGTATTATATTAAGTTACGTCTCTAAGGTTTTTCAAGCGTACGCTACTACCGGGAACTCATTCCACGGCTCAGTCGAGATATAATTGCGGTGCAGGTTACCGCCATCTATGTTATGATGCGAATGTTAGAATGTGTTTTGAATATTTAAATAAACTACGTGAACTATAGATTGTGTTTTATTGGAGGTAATAAACTCATATGCTTTCGATTTAAGCTTACATATATGTAATATAGTTGAGAGATTTTTATGATAAATTTTGAAAAGGAGCTCATATCTACTAAAGAGAGGTTAATTATATTAAAAATGTCTGTATCCAAGCAACCTGGCATGTCATATGGTAAATGACAGAATGCCCGCGCCATAAATGTTGAATAACCGTTTATATAATACAGGGTGTCACAGCTTTTAGTTTACAGGCATTATCTACTTTTACTGAATAGTTACTAAACAAATGTTCAAATAAAAGTTACTTTATATCATGTTATGTTGAAAATGACGTATGTAGTTTTTTATTTGCTCGTGACCTTGAAGAGGATTTCACGCCGACTTGTTAATATTGCATGTTATTTGTTAAAAATTAGCAAATAACTTTTGTTTGACACATTTTTTAATTTGCGTTGTTTGAAACAAATCAGATTAACTTTTTAAAAGCAATTTGTGTTAGCTTATGTTATATTTCAATAATTTTAAGTATTTGATGTAATAAATGTTCAAATTGGGCCCCACCAGCGTGGACACAAGCTTCTAAACGACGTCTTAATTCTCTATTGTAAGATGAAAGTATCATCTCCTGGGTTATTCCTCGGCATTCCATGTGAATTCGATTTTTCAGATCATCGAGGTCTGTAGGCCGCACTTGGTATACAAATTCTTTTAAATAACCCCACATGAAAAAATCAAATTCGAACAACGAGCAGGCTAAGGAATATAGCTTCCTATAGTTTCCAATCCATCCATTGGAGTAAAGTGCATTTAAATAAACAATCACAATTTGTGCATTATGGGGTGGAGCACCATCTTGCTGCCAAATTAGGTTCTGTCTTTCATTAAAAGGAATATCTCCGATTGAATCTGGAAGCAGATATATTGCAAAAAATGTAAATAACGTTGTTCTGTTCGGGGACTAATGAAATGCCCATTAAACATTCCACACCATACATTGATTCCCCATACCGTTTGAAAGCGCCCTTCCTCCATCCAACGCGGATTTTGGTTGGCGCAGTAATGAGCAATATGTTTGTTCACAACACCATTATTGTGAAAGCGACTTTCGTTATTCCATAAAGTACAGTTAAGAAAATTCGGATTAGCATCTTCTAAAATTCTTGCGATAAATGAACTTTAAATGGATGATATCGATGCGTTTTTAAAATTCTATGTACTGTATCCTTACTAACTTCCATTTCTTCTGACAAAATTCGAAGAGACACATGGGGGTTTACAGCAGTAAAAAAAATCAGCAAGATAATGCACCGGCGCACAAATCTCGACAAACAATAGCTTTGTTAGAACAATTTTTCGATACAGGAATTTCTTGCAAGATCTCTGGGCTTGACAATTTTAGATTATTTTATTTTCCCATATTTGAAAAATACCATTTTTAAGACCAGACGTCACACAATCAACGATCTTCGCAATTTTACTAGATATTCCTGTGCCGACATAACCCTATAACTCCCCGTAAACGGTTTGAGGATATGAAGCGTAGAGTTCGACTGTGTCTTCAAAATAATAGACATTTTCAACATCATGTTTAGTACTATTATCTTTGTAACTTACAATAAATATTTTTTGCGCACATTTTGGTGACATACAAACCGTTAAAGTGATTAGTGCGTGCATGTACTGTGACCAACGATTAAAAAAAAGCATGGCCTACTCTAATCAGGAAAGTATTTGAAAGCATGCATGGAGAGTGATATTTGCGACCTAAAAGATCTATTGTGTCTCCTATTTTTGTCGTTTTACAGGTGACCTTACAACCCTATTCCTTTTAGAAACTGCAGGAAGCTGGAGGTCCTAGGTTAGGTAAATTCTCTCTTCGATTTATGTGGTCCAAAACGCAACACCCTTTAGTTGCACAATGCTACGCAATGGGTGTTTCATTCTGTTCCCCACAAAATCTGTATTCAGCTTCTTTTGCTAATCGAAGCATACTCACATGTTCTTTCAGCTTAGCCTGAAAGTATTCCCGTTAAAATACAAATATTATTCATACTCAGGTTGATGCATTCGGGAAACTTCTTCTGGTTATAGGTTCCCAGAAGGGTTTTAGCTTGCCTTATTCCCTGAAATTCTCCCAATAATTGGACTTTTTCTGCTCCATTTCACTTATCAATTTATTCAATATTGTACTGTGGTAAATTCTTTCACAAAGCTGGATTTTTTGGTATGTCATGCCTACGCATGCCCCAGGTAATCACAGTCAGGAGATTGAAGTCTATGCCAATCGTTCCTTCATTGATCATTCTGAGTGCGGTTCTTTCATCACGTCCTCCACCAGAATGTGGAGAGAGGTAATATCCACTGTTGGGTAATCTTTGTATTTTAAAAAGGTTAATTTTCGCATCGGCCAGATTAGTTCTTTTCCTCCAAGCTGCTGATGAATAAGTGATGATTGGTCTCATTATGGCTGTATATATCCAAAGCAGTATTTTTGGATTACATCCCAATTTTTTTTCTTGCAAAGTTTCTGCACATCATTAGGGATTTTTTGGCCCTGTTGGTTACTTCAAGTTCGTGTTGTTTTCCGGAGAAGTTTATTGTCTAGGCCAAGACCTATATATTTAACCTCCGTTCTCCAATGTATATTTTGTCCTATGTAGTCCTGTCTACTCTCGGTGTTTTAAAAGATTGAAAGGTACTTATAAACCATTTAAATCGTTTTCTTTTACATATATTGGTTGGGCTTCTATATTGCTTAGAAAGACTTCCCGAGGTTCACCTTCGGGGAAGTGGTTCTCTACAAGGGGTCGAGCTATTTCTTCATCACTTTCAGTGATGTTTCCGCTCCCTTAGTGCAATTCCTATATCGAACCTGTCCGTTGCCATTACTTTGTGTAATCTTGAAACTGTTTCTATAATCTGATTAATGTAATAATCGATGGATCCATAGATAAATTTAGCTCATGTGAAAATGATTTACCGCGCGTTTTAAAAATGAAAATTTGTAAAATAATCAGTATTAAAATTTATTCAGATTATTGTCAAACATTTTTTCTAAAAATTAAAAAGTTTACTATTCTTTGAGCAACCTTTTCCAGTTAACCCTTCCGCAAACTTGAAAATGAAATTGTTTTACCTTTATAAGTTCAGCTGTAAATCTCAACTTAAAGCGCAAGTTCAAAGATCAACCTCAAAGCACAACCTCAAAACTGAGTCCCAAAATTTGGCCACAAAGCTTACCCTTAAAGCTCACTTTCAATGGGAAGCTCAAAGTTCATCTTCAAAGTTTAGCCTCAAAGTCCAACCTCGGAGACCAGCTCAACATCAAATTTTAATCTGAAAGCTCATATCGAAATGTTTTTCTACAGTCTTGCACATTATGCACGGAGTATTGGAGGGTCGAGTTCTGGGCCCGTTATTGTTTTTTAATTTGGTTAAGTGATTTCATAAATTGTGATTTCACTTCCTTTTTTTTTATTTTTGAAGATAATACGACAGTTATCAATGGCGATTCATTGCTATCTGAGCTACTAGCTAAGACTAACTTGTTAATAAATTATACATGTTAGTAATAATTATACTGTTTTATTAATAAAAGCTCATTCGATACATTGAATTATTGAATTTTAAACTATAAATTCAATATTTAACAAAGAGAAAACATAGTAATACACAAGTTAGTTATTTAGAGACACAAGACGTGCACCCACCTGGGTAAGATATCCACGACTGAAAGAAAAATATATATAAGTAGTAGTAAGTAACTAGTCATAGAGGAAAGTTAGAAAGAGAGGAGATTACTAGTGCATATGATCTGCAGTGGTAAACTCTAGATATCTTGGACATTTACGGTAGTTTATAGTCATCTAGTGAAGTGGGACTGTATTGTGTAAATCATTAACGACATAGAGGAAGCTATCTGTAAAGAAAAGGCAGATTAAATTAGAAAGTTTTGATTTATTTGTTTTTTAAACATTAGCCAGGCAAATCTATTATAGAAATCACAACAATATGTATTATATATTATATGTGTGATTTGGACGCAACGGCGATATTATAAACAAGAATACCAGAAGCCGGGACTTGCTGCTCCTACCCGTTTCAAAATATCGTATAACAGCTGATGCCACAGACTGCATTGGCTGTAAACTATCTAATTATTTGCTTGCCTCCATTAATTCAAGTAACAATGCCTATGCTTTTAAACGAAAACTAAAACATTATGTACTTGTGAGATGCCACTACACCCTTGGTGACTTCTTTATTTGACTAGCTTGTCCAGAAGGACAAGCGCCATTGTTTTGTCTTGTATTTGTCGTTATAGTTTTTTTTTAAACTTTTGTATACTCCTATGACAATGTCTACATCCATTGGGATTCACATATTGATGTGAATCCATGACAATAAATGAAACAAGATCCTTTTTTTCCATTAATGTGCATATAAATCCTGAAATCAGCGAATCTTATTCGAAGCTCTTACCTGATTATCAAAACGTTTACGTAAGGCATTCTTTTTTAAGAAGCTACTTTGCTCAATCTGTAAGGATATAAAGGAAAATGAAATATGTGACTGAGAAAGAATGCAACCAACACCTTATAACTTGTATGCACAACTAATTGGTTATTTTTAACGAACACATCGACCTACTATATTGAAATGCTACCCATAGTTACAGTTAAGGCTCCAGAAAACTCACTACCGAGTAAACAACGTCGGCGGACTTTGTAACGTGATCGTTCAGCGGCCTACTAATAGGAAGACAAACAGCGAATTCTTTTCCTCGGCAAACACCAGCCCTGAAATACTCCTGCCGTGTTTTGCTCGCGTCATTCATTAGCGCAACGACCGACCCACCGTCTTCTCTATCCTTTCGACGATCGGGTGTCTTATTTCTTCTTCTTTCCCCCTTTTAAAACGGGGTGTGGTTACTTAGGTGTGCGGGCGATGCCAGGTCGGCAGTTATTAATCGATGGGAAAGCGTCGCGTCACCGCGCAAAACCCCGAACGATGTTAACACATCTATTTGCATTATAAAGTACTGAACGGTCACGCGCCCGCCCACCGTTTGCTGTTGATAAAGTGCTCTCTGGTACCCTGTCACCGCCACCACCTTTGCGCTGGCCGCCGCTAGACCCTTCCGTTGCGATATTTCGTTATTTTTATAAGTTTACGACGTTTTCACGCGTTTTATGTCGCTATAATTTACTCAACCGGTCCTTTTCGACATCCGTTCGTATAATTTATTGCCAGCAGCGTCGACTTTTAAGATTTAACATCCTATTAAATTGTTGCGGAAGCCTTGAATTTGGTATTTAATTCCGGAATTAATTCTTGCCTTGCTTTATTTTGCGTTCTTTGATATGATGGCCGCCCATTCTTTCTTTTTCCAGACACATACAGTCCAGGCACTTGAGCTCGGTGCTCATTGTATTGTCCCTATTAAATCTCTTACTTCCGCTCGCGCAGCTTAGTGTTCTCTGTAAAGCCCAGTACCTTGCCCAGTGGAAAATTGAGAACCCTCGAGGGCTCCAACAGATCCTTCCCGAAATGTTTCTGCCTGAGTACTTTCAATTCCTCGCATGTGCAGATTAGATGTAAACTCGTTTCCTCCTGTAGTTCGCATCTTCTGCACCACGGCTCGCTTACTCGTTCTGTATTGAATAGATGCTTCTTCAGGGGACAGTGCCCAGTTACCAGCTCCATAATGGTTTTAGTTTCCTTCTTGCTGCGTTTGAGTAGGTTATCAGAGAATTGAGCATCCTCCTCCCCTATTAGCGCTTTAGTATGAAGTTGACCTTCAGTCGAGCTCTATTTCTTTGTACTTGTCTTTATCTAACCAGGTCCAAAACTCCCTTTTAGCAGTTTCCTTGGTAATCCCACATATGGGCTCTGGACCTATGAAGGGTCTCTTAGAGCCCTTCTTGGTTATTTTCGTCGGCTATTATATTGTTCTTTACATTCTCATGTCCCGGCACCCAAACCAGAGACACCGTGCAATCTGGTACCAGCGTATTAAAAGATTGTTTCCAGTTTCTAACTAGTTTTAGCCTAGTTACAGGGTTCGAGACTGTCTTGATAGCAGCCTGGCTATCAGTCATTATAATTATTTTCCTCCTCATGTGGGCCCCCTTTGCAATCATTTCTGCGCAGGCTGCAAGGGCGAATACCTCTCCAGAACACTGGCGCATGCTTCCCCAGGCTTATGGATATCCTTTGATTAGAAATCGGTCCACAAAATACAGGCTGCTGTATGTGCATCCCTGAACCAGCCATTAAAAGCAGTGATATCACTACGTGTCTAGTCTCTGTTCAATATGGAGATTTCCACCTTTTCAGTGAAGATAATTTCTGGTGCCATGCTGTCCTTGGGCATTTGCAGCAATGGTCCCGTCCAGTATCGTACCCGTGATATCCGCGTGCCCTCTCACCCTACTGTTAGGATGCCACAAGTTGTTGGTTTTCAGTCTAAGGTCTCCAAAGAAGTGGTCCCTGTGCTGTTGATTGCACCAGTGATTCCCAGCAATGCCTGTCTCTGGACAGCAGTTAGTAGTTTCATTGCGAAGGACACTTCTGTCCTTCTCCACCAGACTACTGCCTCATATGTTATCGCTGGTTTTACCACAGCAGTATATAGCCGATGGATCACCCTTGACTTTAGTCCCCAGGTTTTACAAGCAACTCTCCTGTAGCGCCAGAATGGTTGCGTAACATTGGTTGTCACAGGTGTTCCACAATCTAGGGTTGATTTGGAGTAATTGCTTAGTACTAACAGTATTTTTTTTTCAAATGGAAGCTCTGTATATTTTAGTAGCATCTGATGTAGAATTGAGTCCTCTATCGAAAAACTATGGGTATTTTTACACCTACCTTTATCGCTTTTTCTAGGATTACTGATTTTCAGAAAATATTGTTTAATAGTTAATTAGTATTTAATTGATAGTAGATGGTGAAAAATAATTTTAATTTTTAAAGTATATATAAAAAAGAATATGAAAGAATAAAGTTTATTGAATACAATTAAAAACGAAATGCTGTAAGTATGTACAGTCGCGACCAAATGTTATAGGCACCCTAAATTTTGGGCGAATATCACAGTAAGAAATGAGTAAATAAAAACTTGTAGGTAATACATTATAAATATGTAGTATTTTAAGGGATCTTATTAATTTGTTGCATATTAGAGTGTTTTAATACAGCTATAATACTTTTTAGGTGGGAGGGGGAAAGTGACATTTCGAAGACTTGAAGATATATAAAAAAAAAGTAATACATTTACAAAAGGTATCCATAAAGACTATTGTAACCATAAAGACGATTATATAAACGTTGAAATAACTGTCACAAAAAAAAATGCAAGAAACATGAAACCCATTAGTTTTGTCAAAGGTGCCTATAACATTTGCTCGCGACTGTATTATGTCGATATAATAAACTTATAAGTTTGTATATATTTTGTTTCTTTTTATGCATACACCACTTCTAAAAATAATCCTTTTTTATAATTAGTTTTTATATGGAGAATTTCGTTGTTTTCATAATTTTTCAACTATTGATGTAGGTTTCGAAAAAGCTGAGATAATTGACGTGAACTTTCATGTTCTATTATATCTTCTAAATGTTCCATTATAATCCTTGGCAAAGATGCTACTTGCGTTTGTTATATAAATTGTGTTCTAAAAAGAAGAGAAGAAGAATATAAAATTAGCCTGAGGAATTTTCAAAATCCATAAGCATGCACTAAATGGCGGCATCCGGTAAGGGACATATTATATGTAACATAATAAAAAATTATGGTATTTTCATGTCGACTTGGCGTTACGTAACAAAAAATAAATTGAAATATTTATTTAGGAGCTTCCATAAAATGTAGTCATAACTTTTTAGAGCAGCAACTTGTAAAATTTATGAAGTTGAATGCAGTAAAATTGCTACTTCCTCATCAAGTACTAACAGAAAAGAGAGCCTTATAGGTTTGTTAGACTTATTTATTTCCAGAGTTATGCTTTGTTGCTTTCATTCAATTCGTTGCTAAATTTACATACATCTGTTCATACATCATTCCTTATCGAGACCTTCTGAGTAACTAATACAGAGTGGCCTGGAAAAATGAAATGCTTAATAATTATCGGACATTCTTGTACAGAGTGAACAACCGAATGTAACCACCACGTGACCATAAGCGTCACAGAAATAATGTATTTTTTGTTTTACTATTTGCTGTCCTGCTTATTGTTTACGTTCTATCATTTGATATTTAACATATTTGAAAGTGCTAGTTTTTACGTTTGCTGCGTTTTTCTTGTAAATTTTCGTAAATATGGCATTTATTGCGCCGTAACTGTGTTTTTAAAGACTACGCATTTACGGATAACCAAGACAAGTACATTGTAATGGTGCATTTTCGAAGTGTTACCCAGGCAGCCAGACGGCCACGGGTGTTAACTGAGGAAGCAGTAAATTGGAAACGAAGGCGAAATTACTGCTTACGGTTTAATGGACATTTAACTGAGAAGCAATTAAACATAACTTTCTTCTCTGATGAAGCTTGGTTTCACCTTTACGGTTATATAAATAGCCAAAATTATCGTACCTGGGATACAAAAAACTCACAAATTTACAAATAAATGCGATTACATCCAATTAAAACTGGGGTATGGATTGCAATATCACATAGACGCATTATGGCACCAATACTTTTTGACGATACGGTTATTGCTACTCGTCATAGACAAAATATTTTAAAACTGTTCATTAATGAACTCAACGATGATGAACTCCAGACCGGATATTTCCAACAAGATGATGCTACTTCACATACAGCTAAGATAGAGTTCTCACGGGAGTGATATGACACGAATACGACAAGCGACACAACCAGTGACGTGGCACGTGCGGTGTAATTTTAATTTAATTGACGTGTTACTATTTGTGTGGCTTGCTTGTTATATTGTCTGTTTATTCCTCCGGTGCGCATTCTGCCTAAATTTACACGGTACGTGTTGTGTTGCTGATTGTGCCGCTTGTGGCATTGCGGTCGTATTACTCCGATGTGAACTCTGTCTAATACTGCAATAAAATACCCTTGAAGAACATTTTGGGAATCGATTAATAAGGAGAGGACATTGGCCAACACGTTCTCCTGATCTAACATCACTAGATTTTTTCTTGTTTAACCACTTACAATAGTGTTCCATAATCCCCTCCGTACTCTTGATAGGCTGAGAAATTGATAGCAGTAAATGATATCAACGAAGAAGTTTTAAATAACGTGTTTCACAATATGCAACCATTTATGTTTACAAAATGATGGTGGTCATTTGGAGCAGTTATTGTAGATGAAATGTTTAATAAAAATATTTACCAAAGTATTTTTGTTTTATGTACGAAACCGGTCGTATAGTAATTTAATAAGGAATTTGTTATAAATAAAAAAAATATATACAAGAGCAGGAGTGAGAAAAAAATGTGATCAAAAAGGTAATTTATTTTTGAAAGTAAAAAAGAAAATATGATACGTCTCTTGCTTTAAGATTAAGTTGCAAAAATATCTGCCAAACGAAATGTGACATATCTTGTGCTACTAACTTAACAATGTTGCCTGTGCCAGAATTTGAAGTCACGTGGTGGTCACATCCAATTGTTCACTCAGTATTTTTTACTAAGGTAATTTTATTCTTCTTTGAAAAAGGTTAAAGTTTTCACTGTTGCTATTGTAGAAAGAATACTAAGTTAATATATACATGTTCAAATTTGGCCGGTTATTTTTCTTCACTATTAATTGTTAGAGCGCGTTTATTTTGAAAATATTCAATTCTTCCCCTTATGCGAATATTTCGAAATGGGGTGGTTTCGATTAAGCTAATATTTTGTATTTACAATATATACACACAAAAAAATCTATTATCAATCTGAATATTTTTGAATTGTTGAAACATTTGAAACGAATTTTACCCCACCATTTATTGCACTAAAACTTATCTGTCATTGGTTCCCTCTTTTTAGGGGGGTTTTTGCATATATATGCGCTTTACTTGGCGTCACTTTTTGATTGACCAGCGAACAGTGTTGTTAGTTGTGAGTGTAAGTAAATCTAAATGAATACCCCAGCCGTTTCACAGCGACTTAGAGAATGGGGTGGAATGGAGCTGATGCACAGATGCTACCATTAAAATATTCGAAGGTAAGTACTGTTGTGTACTGACTGAATTGAAAATGCAAAATGAAAAATAAAAATGAAAAAATCAAAAAGAAAAATGAAATTAAAATAGCTAGCTCAACGGACAAAATCTTAAAAGGCCCAAAAGAACAATTAACCTCAGAGTTACCCTCGCGAATTAAAACTTGACTCTAACCACGAAAAGTAAATTGTGAGTGAAAGAAATCTGACTTTCTTAAATACTCCAAAAACTGACAAGGTTTAATTAAAAATTAAAGAACAGATTTTTTTTTAAACTCAAAAACGTTAAATAACAATAAAAAAATTATTATAAAAAAAAGAAAAAAAAAACCGTGAATAGAGGGTTCTAGGGCCTAAATCAAAACTGCACGTAATTCTAAAATTACAATAGGAGAATGCTAAATCGTATATCAAAGCAAAAGATTAATTAGTTCAGGAAGATAATTCTTTTTTTCAAAACAATCCACGTGGTTTCAAATGAAGTAAAATAAATTCGTGGAACACTAGAAATTATACAAAAATGAAAACTAAAAAACAAGAACAATGCTTCTATTCACCCAACCCGAGGTGATTAATAATTAAAATGAAACAGAAAATTGAAAAACGGAAAAAATTACTTCTTTAAAATATAATGAGAGAATTACAACTAAATCTGTCTTCCTGCACGAAAATAGTAAATGCTCTTACAACTACAATGTGCACACATCAATATAATAACAATTACTATTAAGCGAATTCCTTGATGGACGAAATATATTCAAATTATGCGAATCAAATCAAGATATCAAAAGTATTAACAAAATGGCAGCAAACAATTTAAAAATACATGTACTCACGCTGACAGTCGACTAAGGAACTCCTTCATACAATTCACCAGTCGTTTTTGTAACAAAAATCCTTCTCTCGACTATGTACCACGTAGCTGCACAAACATCACGCCAACATTTAGAAGAAAAGGCGCTAACATACATGAGCAAATAAAAGACATCTAAATGAATGAAATTAATTTAAAAAACTGAATATTTAAATAAATAAATTAAACAATTAACTCATTAACTTAATCTGTGAAAATTCTCTCGAAATATTGACAATGGCTGAACGGAGTAAACAAAGCAAAATCTATGCAACTTAAAAAAACTCTCGCGAAAACTGGGTGTCCGTCCACAGCAGTATGTACGTGTTATCTAATATTAAAGGATTACTGGTTTAGAAAACTTTGAAATAATACTTAGAGTCAGCGCCATTGTATCGATAATAAATGAACATGGTAGATGTGTACATTAACAAACATATGTAGGTATTTACTAGTTATTAGTTTTCAGTAAGTAATCCCAGTAAATTTTCATACTGATTGAAATTATATCAGTAATCAACACCGACTAGATACCAGGCCCAGGGATTGAGTAGAAAGTATCCCGAGAACACCGGTCGCAAAGACGGATACGCATAACATCTATACCTCTAGGCATCAATATCCCGTACGCACTCCTGGAGTATCCCGATACGCTACCTTCTCCCAAACATTGTAAAACTATAAAGTATGACAGTAAATTTATTTAACTACATAATATTTCTTTATTTATTAATTTTTCCCTACCGAGGTTTTTTGGTGTTACAGACAAAAAATTAGTAGGTAATTATTACCCTTGAATAGTAGAAATGCTTAGATTAAGCAGGTAAGGATTATCAGTTCAATATACTTATATTTTGGAAGCATATAATGGCAATACTTCAAATAATACTTTTATATATTTCTATCAAATGTACATAAATTATTAAGGCATAAATATGATAGTTTTCAGTTGAGAAAATCTATTTACTCAATTCTAAAATAATTATTTTTGTGGCGAAAATATTATATGTTCATAATGATTTCAGTATATTGATTACATTTGAACTAAAAAATGTTTCCTCTAACAAATTCACGGATTTGGAAAACTGAACAAATTTTATTCTCAAAATAAATACATCATCTTCTTGCTTATATAGGAAGTTATGTTATATTCAATGTGATGCATTTATATTCAAATTAAGTAATTATTTTTTGTGTGTAAGTTAGTAGTACACATTCCCTTTAATTTCAGTTCTATAGCTTTAGGGATACTTTTCAATGATTTGTCGGAGTAAAGCCTTTGTTGTACTGACTAAAAATATCTAACAATTTTCTTTTCGCTCCTGCAACAGAAAATTTTGGTTCGCCACATCCAACCAAAAATTCTTATGCCGAATAAGATGTTATTTAATGATAGTTTAGATTAAGTAACTTTGCTTCTATTAGATATATTCATATATATGTATATGCACACTTACTTTATTGTTGCTGTTGTCCTGTAAATGGATCTTTTCTGTTGGGCAGCTTAATAAATTATTATTATTATTAATTATTATTATTAAAAAAAAATATTGTTCAATTAACAAAATTTTGAATGCATCTTTAATCTCCATTAAAAAAAAGGAGCCCCAAAAAAACGGTTGCTCTGCATAATAAAAGAGACTTGTCTATATAATATATTTATGTTCAGTGTTGCTCAATACGTAAAAATCTTTAACCATTAAAAAAAAGAAGCCCCACAAAAAAATGGTTGCTCTGCATAGTAAAAGAGACTTGTCTATATAATATATTTATGCTCAATACGCAGAAAATGTCAGAAAATATTTCTTTTCTTCAATTTCAGCAGTGCCTATACGACAATACGCTCAATATATCTCCTCATCTCCGGGAAAAATAATAATTTTATAACGTTATTCACGGCAATAGTAAAAAACGTGTTATTCCAGAGATTGCGCCTGGGCGAAGAAGGCGTAGCGGACGTCAATAATTCATACCAGTTTATATGTTGCTTTGACGTAAACTGTTACTGAAATATCGAGTTTCTCCCGCGCCTTAACAAAAAAAGAAAACAGCGGAGGAGGGAGAGATGTAGTGATGTAGATGTAGGGAAATATATAACAAAAAAAAAACCGTTCTTTTGTGATCGTTTAAAGCAGAAGAGGAGGAAAAAGTTCGAAGCGAGTTCGTTCGCTCTCGGTGTTTATAAATATTCCCTTTCCTTGCGCTCTGCAGTAGGTTTCGTAGAAATCCAGTCGTAAATTGGAGGAAAATTTGTAGTCGACGGCAGATAGCTGTTTTATCGGAACCTGTTTTTGCAAAGAAGCGCGAGGTTAGGTGGTGAAAAAATAAAAAAGTTTCAAGAGGGAGCCTGGAGAACGAGAAAAACTCAACATTCATCATATTTCATCTAATGAAGGCAACAGAAGAAAAAGGGAGTATCAAGGAGCGTAGGTAGGATGAAAAACAGAAAGGCCCTAGCAAGACGATGTCTCTCCAATCGTCTTACGCGTAGAGAAGAAACGCAGACGGCGTCGCGGGTCGCCTTTATCCCCTACTGGGGGCATTTCTTTTTTTTTTTTTTTGGAGAAATGGGAGCAAAACCAAGTTTCGTAATTTGTGTTTCGGTTGAAATAAATGTCAGACTTTAAGATCATTAAGGAAAAGAAACTTTCATGCTTAATTGGGCATCATTTCGAGCGCGCTGCTGAAATAGAAATTCGGATTCAGGCAACTGGACGAACCTTGCGAACCGGTTATGATGTAAATTTACAGGCTGATTGCTGCATTTAATATCCTCGAGCGATCTTTTTTATTTCTTTTAATCGACAAAGTTGGCAGACTTGGG
Source organism: Protaetia brevitarsis (assembly GCA_004143645.1). NCBI lineage: Eukaryota > Metazoa > Arthropoda > Insecta > Coleoptera > Scarabaeidae > Protaetia > Protaetia brevitarsis. The sequence goes on from RXPK01000047.1 coordinate 2,070,241, forward strand.
AAGAATTCGATTGATTGGAGCTGATTGCGATGAATAAGAAATTATTATTTTCGTTACTAATATTGCATTAAATCGGCAGAAAGTCCGCCAAAGGTCATAGGAATTTGCCATCAAATTATCAATGAATATGGTTTGATTTCTTTTGGTTCTTTAATAAACGCTTAGTGTACATACGCTAGGTGGTGTGCCGCACGTTCTCGTCCCAAGTTAGTTTGTGAAAGCTTCGTCTTTATTTACGCTATGTTTAGAGACCCTTCGGTTTGTTATTTTCTCAGATGCTTGAGTGACCGGCTTTTTGAAGTGAGGACATCTTATCTGATCCGCTTTGTGTTCATCAAAAAAAAATATATATATAACCAGTAATATATCCAATTATGAGGCTTTTCAAAATTACGTAAAAGTTCAATTTATATTTCATTAAACGATATATGAGTGATCTCGTGATTCATTCTACTGCCTTCATTGAGTAAGGTATTATAATGAACTGAATATCACAGCGTAAATTAAATTTAATGCCATTTGAGGGGTATACTGTAAGAATGGCCTAAGTAAAAAAAAAATAGTTATAATAGTAGTACAAGGAGCCGCAAGGTCCATAGTACACCGACTTTTACATAATCAAGTACCGATAAGTAAATCGCACGGGGCTGATTATAAAAAAACAGCTAGACGAACTCAAGGAGGCCACCCCTTTTAGGAATGCCATGTGATGCCATGTTCAACATTTAACCTAGATAAAAAATTCAGGTTATTAATACCAGATAAGAAGACTGGGAGGCAGGTACTCCGGTAAGAGCGGACTCAAACTGGTATACTGACGGCTCTAAAACGGACTACGGCGTTGGAACGGGAATATACGCTAAGAGGCCTAAAAAGGCTCTTTCGGTAAGCTTCAGCAAAGACACGACTGTGTTCCAAGCTGAGGTTGCCGCAATCCATCACTGTGTCCGAGAGATAGAAAGATGTACCGAACCAGGTAAAAGCGTCGCTATCTTTTCTGACAGTCAGTCCACACTTAAAGCGATTAGCTCCACAAGCGTGGACTCTAAGCTGATTTGGGAATGTGTAAGCGCCCTAAATGAGGCGGGCACCCAAAGGAAAGTAACCCTAGCCTGGGTTCCTAGCCACTCGAGCGTGAGACAAATGAGGCGGCGGACGAGCTGGCCAGGCGAGGTTCGTCAAGGCCATTCGTTGAAGCCGACTCCTCTTTCGGCACTACCAAATCGCAAATTAAAAAATCCATCAATGAATGGATACATAATCAGTCCAGGGAGTGGTGGCAAAAATCACCGGGGCAAAGGCAGGCAAAAGAGTTCCTAAAGGAGCAGAGGCCTGAATTTAGGAGAGCTCTACTGAATAAAGACAGGAAGACTGTCAAAATGATAGGCATATGTACAACATAGGCCTGGCAGACGATGCAACCTGCAGATACTGCCAAGAGGAGGTAGAAACATCAGTTCATGTGCTTTTCATGTGCCAATTTGAAGGTCTGGCGAGGACAAGGTTTCTAGTAATGGGGGAGGAGAACCCCACAGTCAGTAGCTACATAAAGCTACCCCAATAGCTACCCCAATCCTAATCCAATCTAATCTAATCTAACCCTGCCGATGTTCTTGATATACCTGTTGTTTGTGCCATCTCGCGAGTGGAATGTGTTGGGTTATTTACAGTTTTCCCTAAAACAGCAATTTCCTCTAATTCTGTGTCTCTATTTTGAGACACATAATTTTTAGGTCTCGGTTTTTGAAAGGATCCAAAATTTATTAAATTTTTCTTTAACCTTGTGAAAATGTCTCTGAATGATTGTTGTCTTTCAGGATATCGTTCACAGTAAATATTAAATGCAGCTTCCGCATTTTCACCTGCTTCTATAAAACACTTTAACATGTCTTATTTTTCATAGTTTTCATGAAATTTTTGAATTCTTAAATAATAAAAACACTAGTAACATTCATTCAAACTGATATTTCAAAATATTTTGACAATATGAAACAAATACGCGCATTGCTTAGTTACAGCCAGAGCCATCTTGAAATACTGTTAAATTGCAAACAAAAAATCAAATATTTTGAAAACCCTTTAAATAAAATATCAAGTGTGTTATATTGTGTTAAACGAAGTTTTATGTGCTTTTGAATAGTGTAAAAATATATAGGGTGTTCCATATAAAAAATACAAGTCTTGATAATATCTCAAAAAATAGTTAAATAGTTAAAAAAATAACAAATTAGATCATTGAATTTTACCTCAAAAAGTGCTCTAATAAACTTCTTATATAAATCAAACATTTTCACAAATTAAAAAGTTACAAGGGCTTTTAAAAATTGCATATTTTACGAAAACACTCTGTATCTCCTATATTACGGAAGATGTCAAAATAAGGAATTCACCAATCGATTTCTCTTTAAAATCGAGTTCGAGAAGCATAGGTCAGATTTTGCCTAATTCCTTTAGAAATATAAATTTCCTATTAAAAGTGTCGAATTTGGCCCACCTGTACATGGCTAGTTTTGATGTGGCTATATATTTTTTAATGTAACAATGCTTTAAGCAAGATCCAATTTCTTGTGGCTCTTGGATGCTTGGGCTTCATGTCAAACGTACACGTGGCCTTCATCATTTGATAAGTTATGTACACCTCAGCAGGATGTCCACAACTGTCTCTTGTAGTAGCATATATCTTATTACCCTTACCTTACTTGCTAAAAGGTGGAGTTGACATTAAATCAAATGCTATTACAGTTACATCGTTCGCAGGTATTTGGCCCAATTTAGCATCTAATTCCAATATATACCTACACTCTCTAATTTCCTTATTGTAATTCTCATTGCAACTTCAGGTCAGATAAAGTTGTTTCATGAACTTCAGTTATAATTTTGTTCTCATATATATCACATCACCGACAATTGTCAGCTACAGGCGCATGAAAAGGCAAATTGAATCTTTTTCTAAAAACTTTGATACAGTTTCGCGCACATCACTCTTGTCAAATTATACATTGTCGATAGATAAAGTAGGAATTAAGCAACAAAGGCTCAGATTTTCTTTCCTTGGATAGTGTGAGTTGATATCTCGAAAATTTAGCAATAAAATTAACATTTTCAACTCTTTCTTCGCTTGTTTTATTATGTGCATTTTTTTCCTCTTTTGTCTCAAGACGGTATATCACCGCATTCATTTTAACGCAGAGCACGTGTTGGTCGTCCATCCGAAACACTCAAATTCTTTTTACAAAAATTGCTGGCACACAGGAATATCAACGCCTTTTTTGTCGGGTAAATAATATATTCGAATGGGCGTTCTTGAGTCACTTTGATACATACTTTTTGTTTTATGAATTAGTTTCACTTATCCGCATAAATACGACGTTTGTACATCGTGATTAGTAAGATCAATATAATAATAATAATAATTTATTTGTCATAGGTTGTAAACAACATAGACATTGTCAGTAAATAACACAATTCACATGCGCTACCCTACATTTTAGGGAGAAGGAGGAAATAATGGACATCAAGTAACCTCTATGAAATCGAAATCGAACTGCACCTATAGTTCTAATTGTTGCGGTTTATGAATTCCTCAATAGTATAAAAACAATACTCATAGATAAATGATTTTAACATTTTTTTAAATGCATTTAGAGAATCGGCTGATCTTATACCGTCAGGTAGTGCATTAAGACAAGTTACACACCTATAGTATGGGCTACGTTCATATAGTGATGTTTTATGAGCTGGTACACTTAGTTGATTTCTTGAACGTGTTATCATAAGATTATAAATATCTTTATTTTTAACAAATTGGCTTTCGTGACGTTTATAAAAAGAGTAAAAGCTCATATAAGTACAGTGGCCCCAGAGGCATGATTTTTAATTGTTTAAATAATGGTCGACATGATTCTCTAGTCGATGCTCCCATTATGCATCTTATTACGCGCTTTTGATGGATAAGCAATCTGTTTGCCCAAGGCGCCAATCCCCAGAAAGCAATTGCATATCGTAATCGCGATTCAGCATATGAAAAGTAAAACATGGGCAAGGCGCCTACACCGACTGCAGTCTTCAAGTTTCTGAGGCCGTAGTACGCCGCACAAAGTTTTTTTTCTATTGTGTAACAATACTCTTCAAATTTTAGACGACAGTAAATCTCCAATCCTAAAAACAACGCTGACCTGCTCTCAGCGATATACCTGCCATCACATCGAACGTAAAGACTGCTAACAGCATCAACACCAGCGCGAAACTGTATTAATTTTGTTTTACCAGAGTTTAGTAAGAGTCGGTTACTTTCACACCAGGAGCGCATATCTGAAATAGTTTTTGTCGCATTGATAGCAACGACATCAGCGTTGGGATTAAAGATACAACAGCTGGTATCATCAGCATATTGACTAAAAGGACATGCAGGTAATGACAAACACAAGTCGTTTACCATATATGACAAACAACGTAGGCCCTAAGATGGAACCTTGAGGCATACCGCAGGTAATATCTATTGCAGGCGAAAGATATTGTTTACTAATCTCGTTTGCGCGACTGTGAATAGCAATGACAGCCATTTATAACGTATGGTACTAAGTTAAAACAATTAAAAACACTTTTGACACTTTTAGCTGAGCCAGTCTCATCCAAAAAAATACATTGAAGTCACCGCAGACAATTACCGTATGTTCTAAAGTTGTGATTTCATCAAGTACCTCAAATAATTTGTTATTAAATGTAGTCAGGTTACCAGTTGGCGACCTGTACAAGCATACCACAACATATTTAATATCACCTAGGGTCACTGCCGCACAAGCATACTCAAAATGTTGTTCCTCTGATTCAACGATTCAACAATATAGAACACTTGCAGATATATCATTACGTACAAAAATTGCAACGCCCCCTCCCTTTAATTTTGTGCGGGTGTTGCAATTAATAACCTTATACTGATTTAAAGTAATATTGGAAAACTCACTGTCTAAAAGCCAATGTTCTGATAAGCAAACAATATTTAGAAAATCAATTTTATTCAGTAGTGTTTCTAGGTATGCAATCTTGTTTCGCAGACTACAAACATTCAAATGCATCAATCTGTTTTTAATTACGAAGTTTTCTTTGTGTTCAATATGTCCAGAAAATTTAGTGCAGTTCGATCTCGAGTCTCCCTCTCTCTATTAACAATATTGACTTCAATGAGATTATCATAATTTATGTAATTTTTATTATTTGTATGTAGGAGTGTTGTCATATAATTACAATTTTCAATATAATTTACAAAACCATGACGCATTATATGTATTTTATTGATCCTGTGTAGGTGCAAATTAGTATTTCTAGTAATAATCCTATTAACGTCAATATACATAAAATTATCAATAGATTTAACAATGTTATATAAATTACAATTGAATTTATGAACAAGTTTGTTATATGCTAATTCGTTCACCCGGTAAGGTATCGTCAAAATTACAAAATTCGTATGAGACAGAGATTTCAATAATACATTATATTTTCCAGTATGTAATGGTATATTACGAAGAACATTATTTGTCCTTGCAAACAAAATTACATGGTCAGATTTAGTAAAATGTTTTGTCAAGTTACGTATATCTTCAATCACATCTTCGAAGAGATCATTGGGCTTAAACTTAACATCATAAAAGGATCTAAATATTTTTTCCCATTGTTTAAGTGTAATAAGTTTATAAGATTCTTCGGTGCACTGACAGTAATTTTCGGGTATTTTAAAAACGACGTCGCACAGTGTTCAAAATGAGCGAATTCGTGATCGAAATTAATCACGCTCAAACTGTAAAAGTAATTTAGCTGAAAAATTCAATTATGTTTAATTATTTTATGGACTACAAATATATATAAACAATGGATACCGTCTCATTCGATTTCAACCCCTTAAGAGATGAAATAGGTACTTACAAAAGTCGCGATCTCAGCAATTTTTACTTCCTGTGATATATGACACATAAATATTTATTTATTAATAAGTGACTATTAATATTTAGTTATAAAGAGGCGGAGGTATTGTTGTAAGGAGTAGGAGGTGGTTGATACAGTTTACCAAATTTTCAGAACGTTGTTTTATCACAAATAAGTTAAAAACAAATATTAGACTAATTACCCGAATCTTCAGTTGCTTCTTCCCTCTTAATTTCGCCTTCGTCCTGATACTTTTTTTTGTTGTCGACCGTCTGACATGTAGTCTCTGGAAACACCTCTTGCTTTTTGTATTTAGTCTCCCATTTCTCCTACCCATTAAATTATACCAGCTATTCCAGAATCCTACTACCCTGCACTAATCTGTACAGGTCTCTTTCTGGTTGATCGAAGTAATCATCTCGGTTTATTTTTGGCTTGCCAAAAATTGCCGGTCTTCTTGCGTCCAGAGCCTAATAATCACACAGAATATGGTAAGCCTTCTCTGTCCTCTCATTACACAGTCTGCAGTTGGTATCTCCAGTGTAGATCCCAATTTTCTGTAAGTGTCCTTTCAGTGTACACTGCCCTGTTAAGAGAGTTGTTACGATGTGAAAATGATTTCTACTGAGTTGTAAGTAGTTCTGCAGCCTGCTGTTTTGATGGTGCCTTGATAAATATCTTACCAGGAGTTTGCCTCGCTGTATTATTCCAGTGTTCTCTTTGTTCCTGTGTGACCCAACTTCTTACTTGTTCTCGTGCTGTGTTTTTAGACACTCCTAGAACAGATTCCAGACGTATATATGAAGCAGATGATTCTTTTATTGTTAACTCATCAGTTTTTTCGTCTCCTTTGACTGCTGAATGCCACGGCACCCACAGAAAAGTGAATTTAATGTGGTCTGTAAGGCTATTCAGTTCTCAAATACTTTCCCAAACCAGTCTTGATTGTATCTTGGAGTTCATTAGTGCCTTCAGTATCGCCGGGCTGCCTGTTGCAATACAGAACCGCTTGTTTTTATAAGCCCTCTGATTGATCAGAGCACAATGTACTATTACGTATGCCTCTGCTTGAAAAACCGTGGCATATTTTCCCAGCAGAAGGGTGATTATTGTATTTCTCACCCCGCTGTAGATTTCGGCTCCAGTCTCACTTTCGGTTTTTGATCCTTCTGTTAACCAGATTAATTCGAAATTTCTGTTAAAAAGATATGTCAAAATCATGTGGTCTGATTTTATTCCCAAAATCACCATGTGGAGGGCAATAACATTATGGACAATATTATTATATTATAAATATTAATAGCGTCAAACACGATCAAAACTATACACATTAGGTTGTAGCGCATGCGCGCTGCTCTTTCTTCTAAGTATAGCTAGTCTTGTCATACATTAGTATATTATTGTTTCATCTTCGTTGGTTCATCGCGAACCGCAATTTTATATAGCAACATTGAGAGATAGTTCAATCCACAGTATCCAAAGGCGTACATTTATATAAATTAGGTCATGTTCCGCACTTTTCCGCAGGTAAAACAATATATTTTTAAATTACCTATATTATAATCTTTCATTTCAAGCAAAATTCACGAACTAGCAAGTACTAGCAATAAACGTAAACCCTCATTGAACATTTATTTCTACGTAAATGTGATAGGCTTATAGGCAACCGGTATTACTTAGAAATAAAAACAGCTTCCGATAAAGTAAGAATGCTATTTAAGTCACTAAAGTAAGTACTTTCACCTATAATAATTACTATTAAATCGACCAAGATATTTGGGCCAGGTAATAGCAAACATAAGTACAGTTCCGGGTAGTAAAATATACATTATAAAATTATTGTTAATTTTGCAGTTTTTAATAATTAATATCTGTGGTACCGACAAAGATAAAATAGCAATTCTTGGTGAAAACTTGTATGATAATGTAACAAATAAATATATATGATTTGCAGCATTATCAAAAAATTTCAAAATATGGAATTACGATCACGATTTTATCTATTTTGAACACTGTGCGCCGTCGCGCTTATTTTCCATCATTAGTAAGAAAAGTTCGCGGTACAATAATTAATTAAGGAGCTTAAGAATGGCTGATAACAGTATCGTCTAAATTGAGGCTTAATTGGCGCAGCGGATTAGCCGAGAACGGGTAAAAACCAGCAATTATGCGTTTTTGGCCGTAAAAACGAAACAAAATCTAATTAATACTAATTCTGCTAATGAGGGACGAGGTTTATCGGGACGGCGATCCGGTTTCCGGGCAACGACGCGACATGTTAAAAATTAAAAGTGACTGCGCAGCTCGTTAGGTCGTCGCGTCCGCGATAATCTACGCGGCGAGGCGCCGCGGGTTAATGTTTAACGGTAATGAATGCAAAAATCCGATGAATACGTACGCAGATAAATCAGAAGAGGTTTTGTATATATTTTTTCCGGGCTAGGGCTTTAAATTATTCCATATATTTCAGGACAAGTGTTGTTTTGGCAATTAGTTACGTGTCTGTTAATTTGTTTTTTTAATTATCCAACGCGAATGATTTATGGGCGATATTTGTGTTGCTATTACCGTTAAATTGCGTGCGGGCTTAAAAAATTATTCAATGTGACGTTTTTCTAGTTGGTTAGAAATGTAGAATTTCAATATTTACTAGTGTTGGGCGAATCGGAATCGAAAAGCATCTGATAACGCTAAACGAATCTTTAATCGATAAAGTAAGAAAAATCGGAACCTTATATTAACGATTCTGATTCTGTTTGGCAAACTAGATTTCGAGATTGGCTTGAAGAATTAACTATTAAAAGTGTGGAATTTGACTTACTCTGTATAGACATGACCTTATTTAGATTATAAAGATATCAATTTATTCAAAATGTATAATTAATTTTCATTTATTACCGAGATGTTTTTGCTTCAATTTCGTAGCACTTTTTACTCTACCACACTGAGAGAAATATCCTTTTTATTCAAAAGGAATTGTATTAAACCAAAAGTTTTTGCATTTTCTATACGGCCAACATAATTTGATGTTACCTTCAAAAGGAATATAATTTTAAACCTACGAGTTTCTTCGAAAATAATATTTTTCTAGTGCAAGCAGTTAACTCTTTTAAGTGAAATATATTGATAGTTGTTTCAAATCCTCTTTATTTTGAACTTGAAAACTCTGCACATTGACAGAAAACCGTAAGCATTTTGAATCAAGAGGTTTTTCCTTTTCTTATAACATTTATTCACTTTAGGCGTGACTTTTTTGCGGTTTTACCGAAAAGCGGAAACATAATGTCGTGATCATTTTTGATTGAAATAAAAGTGAATCATCACCAAAAATCCATGCACTCTGGTTAGTATGTTCTACAGAAGGTACAAAAGAAAATGCAAAATGAATTAAAAATTAACTAGCTCAGCGGATAAAAATCTTAAAGGACGCAAAAGAACAATTAACTCAGGGTTACTAATCACGAAAAGTAAACTGTGGGTGAAAGAAAACTGACTTTCTTTAACTACTCCAACAATTGAAAAGGTTTAAACAAAAATAAAAGAACAGAAATTTTGAATGACGTTAACAATCAGAAATTTTATTAAAAAAAAAAAACATTTGCTTACAAATTGCAGAAAAAAAAACCATGAGCTTAGGGCTCTGGCCGAAATCAAAAACTGCATTAGACTCTAATTTACAAAAGGACAATGCAAATCCTTAAACAAACAAAAGACAAAACAGTTCAGGAAGATAATCCTTTTTTACACAAAAATCCACGTGGTTTCAAAATTAACCAAACTAAATTAATCGTGGAGAATTCAAGTAAATTAATAAATGAAAACTAAAAGCAAGCACAATGCTTCTATTCACCCAACCCGAGGTGATTAAAAATAATTACAAATCAGCAAAATTTAAAGAAAAAACGAAAAATTAACTCTTTAAACTTAAAATATACCTTCCAGAACTGAAATAATAAATGATCCTATATCTAATTTGTGTACACAATAACATAATACCAATTATTATATAACGAGTTCTTTGATGGATGAAATAATTTCAAAATTAAGCGAAACAAATCTTTAAATAAAATGAAATACCAAAATGGCAGCTAACAAAATAAATTTACATGTACTTACACCGACATCTTGTCAAAGAACTGGCCCCTCAGGGTAAAACAATCGCATACATATAAAAATCCTACAGCTGTGTGCGCTGCAACGCATAAAGATCATAGAAGAACTCCTCAAAGAAGGATATTGGACAACATGAGAAAAAAAATATATTAAAGAGTGCAAACAATTTCAACTGAACATTTAACTAACTAAATTAAACAATCCAAAACATCAACTAAATCTTGTACAAAAATTAACATTAATTTTTGAGAAAATTTTCCAGAAACATTGATAAAGACAGATCGTAGTAAAATATGATCACTGAATTTACAACAATCGGGGTGCCAGACCACAGCAGTATATTCCAGCCCCTTTTGTACGAAATATATTCTGTTACTGGAATGAAACAAGAGATGTGCCATCTATGCGACAATTTCTGTACTACACATAAGTACTATATAGGGAGAAATCTGCTGAATGAAAATAATATTATATTGTTTCAAATAAATCTTTTAACCAAATTGTTCGTTTGAATACAGGAATATTTTTGAATATTATTTCAATCAAGTAATAATTTAGTAACCAAATGCGTTAACAAAAAACGCATTTTTTTTCGTGGGTAACAGTTTTAAACGTTCAAACACTATATACTATGATTATTTAGGACCGAAACATGTCGCAATAAGATATTAAAATAAAATAGGATTGGAATACGAATTTCGCTTTTAATTTTTCAATTACAAAAAAAAAAGTTATTTACAACCCAAAAACATGAAATAAAACTAAGTCAATTGAACTAAAATTTAAAACATTGCAAGTTATTTTAATACTATGAAAATTAAAATATTGCAAAAATAAAGTGCAAATACATGGTAATATTCAGTGTCGACCAAGATACTGTTACAATACAAAAACCCTACACAATAAAATTACCACACGGCTAATAGAGGAGCAAACTTCCTTCAATAATTTAATAAAATTTGTGTCTGTTATTGTGTTATAGCTCGGTTTTTCTATATGTATTGTACTCTATCGTGTGGGGTTTGTAAGTCTTTGGATGATCATACTTAGCCGCGCATATGCTATACGCATGTTTGTTTTTCTTTGTTATTTTATAAATTAAATAAATATCTACAGACTATCGAAAACTAATATTTTTCCCACTAGGGAGAGAACTTTTCCTCCCACCGTCCCTAGGGAAGAAAGTTGTACTTTTCCTCCCTAGGGACGGTGACATTGACATGATGAAACTGTACATCTTATAATATGTGACATTATTGATAGATGACAGGACTCAGTCTGAGCTCATTTATGAGATAATTGCTAAATTATTAGGTATTAAATTTCAATTAAACTATTATTAAACACTTTTAAAATGACACTAACTTGATAGTTCTCAAAAAATATTCAGATTAAGCCTACTATCTATCATGTCACTCACAGGTATGTCTTTGTCATTTTTAGACATTTAGTTAAAATTGGACTGGCTGGGAAAAAATAGTATTCAAACCACGTGAGGAAAGTGCTATTGCAGGCCTTAGGCAATTACAAACCTCGTCTTTGGCTCGGTTTGTAATATTTTCCCGCGACCTGCAATAGAGCACTTTCTCCCTAGTTTGAAATATACTATTTACATATTACTACAGTTTAGTAGATTCCGCCAAAGTATCGAAAAACTTTGAAATCATTTGAACGAAATCTTGTAGATTAAGTTCGCAATAATAGTTCTTCTGTTGTTTCACGATAACATTAGATTGTATTACAGTCTGGAAACGATGAAGACGTTGGCGAATCTAAACTTCGTGAATGGTTTTGCAACTTTTACAAACGCCGTTCCTAAAATTTAGAGAACCCGATGGAAGGTTTTGAACTTTTTATCGGATCCTGAATTGGAAGGCGCTGTACGGGATAATAGAAGAAAGAGAGAATATGCTAGAGAGTTTATTTCAGACACTGAATTCTAAAGTTTAACTTAACTGCTTGTACAAGCTAATAGGGGTTATTCAGCCAAATATCTAAACAATCACAGCAATTCAATTTCGTGCACATATATGTTTACTTGTAATGTAATTTGATTTTTCTATTTTGTTTTAAATGGAAGTTATTCTTATAAATGAATTTAATGTAGATTAGGAGAGCTTGATTGTTGATCGTTTTCTATTTGAGAAAATAGAAAATCATGTCTTGAATCACGTCATTGTGTGTAATATACGTCTTTCTACTTTTGAGGAATAAATTAGTTATTTTGTAGTTCTGTGTGAATATAATGAACTATAGAAATATAATATGTTTTGCAAAAGCTTACTTCTTAATTCTTGTTTCATTTTTAATTATAGTCTTATATTTTTTTGTATTGATATTGATATGATATGATATTTTTATTGTAAAAAGTCTTCAAGATTTATGTTTTAAACAATAAGTATGTCTATTTTAAAATAAGCAAAAATCCAAATTAAACAAAACGTTTAAACATTTATTTCAGTCTTTTCCAATTGTATGTAAAATAAAAAAAAAATTAATACAGAAAATTAACTAACTAAATTGAAAAAGCAGTAGTCAAAAATGATTGCAATATAAATTTTAAATATATTTACTTAAAATTAATTAATTAAATAACAGTAATGCTGCGGGTATAATATCTTTTTTCTTTTTTTTGGTTAATATTTTAATTTTAACCACACAAAAATATTAACCAAAGAAAAAAAGTGCTACACTCGCAACAATTTAGGAATGATCCTGTCCTAAATATATAATCACATGCTTAAAAAGAATTAACTACTTCTTGTATATTTAATTGCTATAAACAACTTTGTCTTTTCTTACAAGAAAAAAATGTTCCATACTTATAAAAAATAAACTGCATTTCATATATGTGTATGTTTGTCGTATTTTTTGTTTATACGTTCTCTCAATAATATTTTATCTTTTTATATGTTGTGTTCTTGTTGTATTTGTTTATTTTACGAAATTTTAATGTTTCCAACAAATATATTTAAATTTAATTAATTCGTGACAAAACTTTTTCATTCAAAAATTTGCTGCTATTTAATTAATTGTAAATAAATATATTCTCTTATATTTTAATCATTTATTGCTATTGCTTTTTCAGTTTAATTATTTAATATTCCGTATTTACAATTCTTTTTATTTTTCTAGACATACAATTGAAAAACGCTGAAATAAATGTGGAAACGCTTTGTTTAATTTAGTTTTTTGTCCGTCTATTCCACGTAAGTGATCCATTAAAAGTTTATGACGTTCTATTATTTACTTATTTTTGAGATTTTGGCACCATTATCTGTTCGATTGGAACTATAAATGTAAAAGACTCTAACCAAAATATCACTTCCGGTTGACCGGAAATGGACGTCAGTTTTCTTATTTTAAATAGAATGATATAGTTTTTTATTCATTTTTGGATTCTACGCCTTCATTAGCTATTCCTATAGCCAGCTGTTGCCGTTTTTAAGTTATTTAAGTTTTTACTTTTTTGGTAATAACTAGAGACCGGATTAGATGCAAAGAAAAACTAGAATACATGCGCATATGTAAGCATCGATTTTTCAGAAAATATGCATAAACCTGGTAAAAAGAAATTTGATAAGCCTTCTTGAACGAATTAGGCAATTGTCACATTATTTGTTTTTTGAAGTTCTTTACAATAAATTAAATATGATTTACCTACAATATCTTCATGAAGAATTCCTATTAAGAAATGGGCAATATAACGGCTACACTTATACGTACTTTCATATACCATGATATAAATAAAATTATTCCCTACCAATTGTTGAATTTCTGCTATTGTTTGTTGATAACAAAATGTGACATAATTTTTTCGTAAGGTACTTTCGTCAGGTATATTACGTTTGCAATATTTTTGCAGAAATGATTTCAAATTAACATTGTTTAATCTTGCTAATGGTATGTTAGACGAAATTAATGCGTTACACAGATCCGTATTATGTTCTTGTTCTGAGTTTCGCGATGCTACACATTGACGTATAGATTGCTACACACATGCGGATCGCTTTAGTTTTTCACATTTTTCAATATGTGGTGGAGTTTTAGCGTGTTGATCAATCAGGTATTTTTGAAGACAGAAACAACAGAAGACACCTAGAGCAACAATTGTCATTTTATATCAAGGGTTAAATAATTTAAAAACAATTGTAAAGCTTTTAGTAAAATTAAACTTACCCAGTTTACTGCAGGCTTGACAAAATATTTTGTCGCCATCCTTTACTAGTTCAGGATATGGCTTAATTCATAAAGAAATTTTGTTCGCTATACTCATTGTATGCACGCACAGTACTTAAAAACGTAACACAATTACATGCTGTTTCGCTCAAAGATATTCAATGAATGAATAGTTTATTTGGGAATTAATAATAATAAAACGTATTTACCACATCCCTTCTGCTAGGCGAAATTAAACACGTGCAGTTCTTGGAAAAAAGTATTAGAGAAACCAATGTAAAAGATTTATCGTTCTGAGAATTGTCGGTTGTCGATCTACATTAGGAATTACTAGGAATTTTACCAATAGAAAAGATAAGAAAAAGCTTAAATATGCAATATAAACAACTTTTGTAAAAATATGCATAGAAATGCCTAAATATGCAATATATGCAATCACTAATTAGCGTTAATTAACTTCAATTAGTGTAATAGGTCTACACATAGACTATAATTAAATATATTCAAAAAATAAAATATATGCACTTTGCCTATGATCCGGTCTCTAGTAATAACCATAGCATCATTCAGAAATTAATATCTCGGTTAATATTGCAAATAGAGACCCCAGATTTGCTATGTTATGAATGTAGATATAACTCTAAGAAACGGTATGCACACTTTACATTCTAACATACAAAGTGTTCAAAACTTGTTTCTCAGTTTTGTTTCAGTGACATATTTTCAAATGCAGAAAACTCATTTCCTTTAAATAGAAGAGCCTGTATTTTAATTCGAAATTAGGAGGTAAATATCATCGATCATTCTATATCAGCTTTCCCTATGCCTATCTTTGATAGATTTTGAGACATGAGTGACTTTTTGTTAAACAGACTATCTAGCCCTATCTTTAAATGTTTGTAGCTGGCTCTGAATGAGATTATTTTATGAGTAACCATCCGAGAATTGTATTCGAATAGTCGTTTAACCGCTGTATTTACCCATACCTTTTAGCCCTAGATTGTTATGATTTTTAATAAGAATAAAAGAAGAGAATGAGAATTCGATACTGTGTTTGGTCACTAGCTTCGTTTCAGTGGTATGTTAGGTTTAATATTTATTAATAATAATTTAATTCTAATAATGATCAATATTGAAAAGCTTTTTACTATTAAGATTCCAACTTTTATTATTTATTTTGACATTCTCATTAATTAATTTTTTAGGTAATCAACATTGTGTTAATATTAACATTGTGGCATTTTATTTTATATTGGAGCCTGAATAAGGTCAATGCACTTTGTTGAAACGTTACTGCTTGGCTTTTGAGATTATAAGAACAAAATTATCTGCTCAAGATAGCCGCTTTTTTGTTCTCTAAGTTACTGGTTATGGCTAATACAAGGTTAAATTAAAGTTAACTTGGGTATACGGTCTTTAAAATAAAACTGCTAAATAGCCTCAATATTTCGTCATATATTTATGACTTCCTCAGGAGGACATCTACAATATTACAAAGAATATGAACCAATAGTAATAAAATATTTAAAATAATACTTACAAACTTCAAATATAATAATCAAATTAAACGTATTTTAAATTTAGAATTTTTAAAAGTCAAAAAACATTTTTGTAAACAAGGTAATGTTACTATGTATTTTTTAAAATGCTGCAGTAAATATGGTTGAGTTGATTTGTGTCTGTTTTAAAATTAATAGAATTTTGATTACTGTTAATATGAACCATTTCTAGAAATAACCGCTTTTTGTAATTACTTTCAACATCAAGAATTTTAGTATTATCATAATTAAAATTGTGGTTTAAATTTTGAAAATGTAAAGACAAGGCACATGAACGTTTACCTATACGACTATCACTTTTATGTTGGGTTATTCTATTCTTTAGCATTTGAGAAGTTTGACCAATATAACAACCTTGACAATCACGACAAGGAATATTATATACCAAATCACTTTGGTCCAGAATTGGTATCTTGTCTTTAGTTTTTGTAAAGATTGTTCTTATGGTTGTTATATTATACTTCGCAATTTTAACAATATTAAAATCTTTAAAATGTTTAATTACTTTATTAGTTAAACCTTCTACGAAAGGTAATTTATAATATTTAAAAGTGGTAGTTGTATTAGTATTTATATGTTCATGTAAGGAATTTGGAGAGTAAATTAATTTTGAAAGAATATTTTTAGGGTAACCGTTATTGGAAAAAAAATTTAAATAACTTTTTTAAATTGTCGTTAAGAAATCTTGTATCGCTAATTTGTGTAATTCTGTTTTTCATAGCAATCACAGTATTATATTTCTGATTTATAGGATGATTAGAGTAAAAGTTAATAAATCTACCAGAAGATGTTGGTTTTTGATACCAATCTAAAATGATAATATTATTCTCTGATCTTATAACTTTGGTATCAAGAAAAGGTACATAACAATCATTTTCCAATTCAGCAGTGAATTGTAAATGATTATTATACGAATTAAATATCTTTAAAGTAATATCTACCTTATCGTTAGGTACTGAACAAATAATGTCATCAACATATTTAAAAATAAATGGAATTTTGAAAGGTAATTTAGGTATAACAGCATCTAATAAACAATCCATAACAATCATTGCCAAAATTGGACTAATTGGGGAACCCATTGGTGTACCAAAAATTTGTAGATAATATTTATTCTTGAAAGAAAAATAACAATTATTACAAACAAAACGTAATAATAGTATAAAATTATCTTTCGAAATTGTAGTGTGTGGTTCAATTAAAGACCATTTTTGTATCAGAATATCAATTACTAAATCTATTGGAATATTTGTAAATAATGACACAACATCCAAAGATATCAACATAAAATTTTCAGGTATGATCATTCCTTTAATAGTACTAACAAAAGTGAAAGTATCTTTAATATTATAAGAAGTATTTTCAGAGAAGGCCAAAGTAAGAATGTTTGATGAAAATTTTGCTAAATTATATGTAACACAGTTAACCGAGCTAACAATGGGACGCATCGGTATATTCTGTTTATGTATTTTAGGTAAGCAAAATAATTTAGATGGTACTGCTTTATATGTAGTTATATGTTTAGCATCATTATCACTCATTTCTTTTTTTGTTTTTAATTTTTTTATAAGCTCATGTCTTCTCTGTGTAACCGAAGTTGGATCTCTGTCTAAAAACCTATAAGTTCTTGTATCATTTTAAAGTAATTCTGTTAAGATTACATAGTGTGTAAATATAGTAGATAACCCTCGATTGTATCGTCGAAATCTTAACAATATGATGTTCTATTCTTGAGCTGAATTTAACATTGGTCACTTTAATATTTTTATAAAGTTTTCCTGCATGTATTCTTTAGTATTGAAGTCTTGCTTTTATATATGATTTTTTTTTTAAATTTTAAGTTTATTTAATTATTTAGTTGAAGTTTATTTTAGCATAGAATTATTTATATTAATCTTATTGTACTTCAACATCCTTTTCAAACTTAAAAATAATGAATTAAACAAAAAAACATAAAAAGCTGATCCGGTTCTTCCTTTAAGCCATAGAATCCCAAAAGAAAATCCATAAAGTACATATCGAGATAACGCGCGTAATTAATACGTATCATGCCCTTGATAATTCTTGTTACCGCCATTACGACCGAGCCGATTTATGAAATAAAACGGAACGTTTGTCCCTGCCAGATACCACGTTATATTAATGTAGATACCGCGTTAGAAAAATGTCCCGTAACGACTGGGACGTTCAGAGATTTCGGGAAGTATATTAATTCCGAATTGACGTTTCAATAATTAATAACCGCCCCGTTTGATGTGAAGTGTAACGATTAACTTCCCAACGATCAACTCATAAAGACCTCATTAAGTTAAAATGAAATGTGTTTCGAAATTAATTTTGTGTCGGTCGGAGTTAGATCAATGTTCGCGGGCGCGTGGCGGTGTGGACTGCAAATAGGGGGGACAGCGATGCTTAATTCCGATATAAATTACGTTTCTTTGTTAAAGAGAAGAATTATGAGTGTCGTTTAATATTCACGAATTAATTTATAAATAAATTAGTAGGACTAGGATATCAATCAAATATACTTATTGAATGTATAAGGGATGGCAAATTGAAAAAAAAGGCTCTGCTACATTTTCTGGCAACCTTACCAACATGCACTTTGTTATTATAAAATATTTCTAGTTGGATTAAACGATTGCTTATGTATTTATCAGAATTGTTTTCAAGTAAATGGAAAGTATTTTGAACAATCACAAGGTAACGGCAATGGGAAACCTATTGCCTCTGTTCATTGCTAAGTTATTCATGAATAGATTCGAAACGGACTTGAAAAAAAGACACTGAATATTTTCCTAGAATTAGATTGAGGTACGTAGATGGTATCTTCGCGGTGTTCGACACCATCGAAACGACTATCCTGGATTTTGTCTACGACTAAACACAAAATTCGACAGTACTAGTATTTACTGTAGAAGAAGAGATGAACAACCATCCTTTCTAGACATTTTAGATAGAAAATGATAAAATAGACAAGAAGCTTTTACAGTGAGTAAGAGCCAGCCTGGAAAGAAGGATAATCACATCCACAATTGGTGAGGCTAGCAGGGTGAAGTTTTATCTACCCTGCTGTGGGCTACCCTAGTGGACGACCTAATCCAGAAGCTGACCGAAAAGAAATTTCATTGCCTGGGGTATGCTGACGACCTTACAATAATCGTTAGAGGGCGGTTTCCGAAGGTTCCGGTGGAGCGTATGCAAACCGCCTTAAATACGGTTGACAAATGGTATAAACAAGAGCGACTATCAGTTAATGGTCAGAAAACACAAGTTGTCACGTTCACAAAAAAAGAGAACTCTAGAAGGCATACAACCACTAGTGAAAGGAGGCGAAAGAATTCCATATGTCAAAGAGGCGAAATACCTGCGGGTATGGTTTGATGAAAAACATTCGAATCTTTTTAGTGATTCGAATCCTAATATCTCCTAAAATTAAAGATTCGTATAATACGGGGGATAATAAAGGATTGATATAGATTTGTGGTGATTCGTGAGTCTTGCATATCTATTTCAAATTTTTTTTTGAAGCCAATAGTCTGTTGACATGTTCGCTAATGCTTTGCTGTTTATAGTGATGTTTGGCAAATACAGACTTTGGAGAACTAGCGGAAGTAGTGGTATTTATATTATTCTCGTTTTCAGGAGTATTCTTTTCTGGTTCTGGTGTAGATGAATGAGCTGTGGCTAATTCTGTACTTGTCCTACATCGATCTAAATTGACTGTAAGATGTTTTTGACGCATATGTCGTAGTAAATGAGTAGTAGAAGCGCCCTTTATGGAAAATGCGCTGCTGCAGAATTTACACTTTGCCTTATCATTAGAAGATTTGGTAAAAAAAAATCCTACACTGACACTTCTACCCCTATTCATGACGAAGTTAAGCTGCAATAATTTACTTTAATAATTATCTAATAATTTCTAGTATATTTACCTGCCAATTTTCAGTTGGCTCTAACAAACAGATGTCAATTTACAAAAACATTGAAGAATGTTTGATATTTTGTATTGAAGCCCTAGATAATATATTATTTTGTATACCAAACAATGACTGCATTTAAAAAGTATTTTTATATTTGAACTCGGTTCCAAATATACAAAGACACATTTATGAAGATAATCGCACGTGCTAAAAACACTGCTGATGAGAATTATTACTTTTCAAAGGGCTTTTGTCTTTTACGGAAACCGCACTTTTTACAGGTGAACATGTTTAGAAAATCATATAAAGACGACAGCTTATAGATTTCACGTTTATGAATGTCAATACGAGATTTTTTATACCTACTACTCTTCTAGCAACTAAAGCTTGAAAGTTCAAAAAAAAATTAGGCAGAGTTATATATAAATGTACTTACTTGACAACAAATAATTCAATGCAAGGCGTTGCTTACCCAAAGCCGCCAATTAACGTTGTAAATATGCATAACAAATGCTTTTTTAGCCATTACTGATTAATTATTAGGAAATACAGAAATTTTATTTAAGAATCGCCTAAGCTCCTGTTTAGAGGCAAATGGAAAACACTTTGAAACTTTAATGTAATTCACCTAATAGCTTCTTTTGGTTTTTAATGTTTACATTATTAATTTATGCTTTATAAACAAGTGAAAACTATTTATTGTATTCTAGATATAACGCATTTCTGTTATAAATTCTAAACATATATATAATAAAAATTGATCACTTAACTAGGCATAAACAAATTAAACAAATTATACATCCGTATAAATACTAACGATTCCTACACTCGTGAGAATCGTATAAATTGTACGAATCATATAAGTACGACCGATGACTAACCCATGTATACTTATCATCAGTATGATATTAAAATGTACTAGTATATCCTATTGATTCCGATCCGATTTCATACCAAGTGACTCCCTGCGGTACGACTCTAGTATACTAATATAGTCAAGGAGCCGGAGTTGGAGTCAGAGTCGGAGTCGACAGTCGAGAGTCGAGTCAGACTCAGATAGATCGGAGTCAAGGGTCAGAATGATTCGTATCAGCTGATACGAAAATCAGTATAAAAGTAAAGATTCGTACGTACGATCATGTATGGGAATCGAATATACTGATGAATCATACGAATCCGACCCACTTCTAGTCTACAGTACATAGACTTTTTTATAGTCCAATACCGATAAGTAAATCGCATGGCACTGACTATCAAAAACTATTTGATAGTCAGTGTCGAATTCAAGGAGGCATCCCTTCTAGGAATTGCATGTAATGCCATGGTTCAAAAATGTAACCTAGATAGATAATATTAGGTTATAATACCAGATAAGAAGGACTGGGTGATAGGTACTTCAGCAAGAGCAGACTCAAACTGGTATACAGACGGCTCTAAAACGAACTACGGCGTTGGAGCTGGAATATACGCAAAGTAGTCTAAAAAAGCCCTTTCGGTAAGCTTCAGTAAAGACACAACGGTGTTCCAAGCTGAGGTTTCTGCAATCCATCATGGTGTCCGAGAAATAGAAAGATATACCGAGGCAGGTAAAAGCGCAACTAGTTCCGTAAGTGTGGACTCTAAGCTTATTTGGGACTGCTAAAGCGCCCTAAGGTGGGCATCCAAAGGGAATTAAGTTTGGCCTGGGTTCCTAGCCACTCGGGCGTGAGAGAAAATGAGGCGGCGGACGAGCTGGCCAGGCGAAGTTCATCAACGTCATTCGTTGGAGCTGGCTCTTCTTTCAGCACTACCAAATCACAAATTAAAAAATCCATCAATACATGGATACATAATCAGTCCAGAGAGTGGTGGCAAAAATCACCGGGACAGAGACAGGCAAAAGAGTTCCTAAAGGAACAGAGGCCTGGGACTACAGTTTTTGTGTTGTTTGCGGAACTTCTCCATCAATCACAAATGATTACGGACTCGGTGCGCAGATTTATTTGTTGTAATATTTGCTAAGGAGGATAGTGCTATGAAGCTGGGAATCATTTTTGCATAGGTTGGTCTTAGGGATTCTACAAACTGTTTAAATAATTTTGACTCTATTAGTCTAAACGGTAAAATCCAGCCGAACATGAACCTAGCTAAAGCGTCATGAAGCTTTGATACCTTATCCTTCTTAATAGCATCCACAAAATCAGTCATAAGTTTTTTTTAAATTGTTTGATCTACATGGAGTATTTTGATTTTTTTCTTGTTTTTCTTGAACTGCTCGGAATCGTTACTGGTGCTGTAGATATGGTTTCCACCAGTTCTAGTTCACCATCCTCTAAAACTACATATTCAAATAAATTGCTAAAAGTGGTATTAGTATAGATGCCTAAAAATGTAATTATTCTTATAACCTTTAAACCAATATAATTAACAACATACATATTTTTTTCCACCATCGGATACAGTGTTGGTTTCTTCGTTTGATTCAGCCTTATTGTCTTCAAGTTCATCGCTTTGGACAGCAATAAGTTTACATACATTTCTAAAAACTAATAAAATTAAATAGAAATGTAAAGATATTGCATGGATGATATTCATGTTAACATGATCATATAACAAGAAGGAAATAACATTACAACATAATGTGCATTTCTTTTGTAAACAATGTTTTGTTAATTTTGTACATTGTTACGAATGTTACAAACTATTAATTTTATTAAAGAGTACTCGATGTTTTACGTTTTGGATCATGTAGATATTTTAAATTAAAAACAGTAAAACTTATTAGCAAATTTAAAAATGAAAGACATGGCCTGAATATTAATTGTGTGAAAATATGTTTCCTCGCGGTCAAAGGGGAACTATAATGTAAATTTTGTCTGTAACTATAGCAGGTTTCCTTACAGATTAATATTTTCCAATCGCTCACTTTAATTTTTATCATAAACCTAGGATCAAATAGCATACCAGATAATATTTGGGTGTTTGCTCCTAAATTTAGTGTTTAATGTAGGAAAAACATTGCCTTAATAGCCCATATTTGACATGCCCTACATAAAATAAATGTTATTACTTAGGGACCTTTATTCGTGCGTAACATAAATGTTCAGAATTGCTGTCGCTGTGGCAATGAAGGGTAGTCGCCGAAATTAAGTTTATTACCACCTAATTCCATGTGCTCTCCTTTACCTCTTTTTCGAAGTGAAATTGTATTTTGAGACAATAAAAATTCCCTCCGATATTCCTGAAAAATTTACGAGCCAAACGAGACCATTCCTACGATATCGCCCTGAAGGTAGAATAAATATATTAATGTTTCCTATCGTAAAGTAAATTGCAAAAATTTATAACGCTTTTTGTACCCGGCAATTCGCCGATAATGAATCTGCGATAAACATTAATTGAGAAGCATAACATCCCTCGCCCACTCCACCATATATATTATTGTTCAGCAGTCCGGGACCATAATTCCTGATCTCCCATTTACATGGAGCCGGAGAAAATTTTTATTTATCGTTCCCCGGAGCACCGTAAGCTCGTTCAACGGTTTCACTCTCGTATACGGTCGAGGTCCCTGTCCCTAAACATTTTACAACTACCTTATATATCAATCGATCTTTATATTTTATCGTTAATGTGCATTTCTCTTTCTTCAGCGGGTTTCGTTCGCTTCTGTTTTATGAGGCGCTTTATTCAGTTAGGATAGGCTTTTGTTTCGCCAAAACATACCGGGAAAGAAGTCGATTTGGACGTAAAGGACGGTGTTTTTTCAACGGGCGATTGAATGATGAGCGTTAGCATCGGAAGCAGGCTTTTATGTAAACAGGGCGTTCCGGTAGCACATATTTACGTTGTTAATACGCCAAGGAATGGAAAATTTTCCTGCTTTCAATGTTTTTGTAGGCAGCTGGAGAGAGTAAGCCATTCTCGAGTGCAAAAATCGCATTTGATGATCATTCGCAGGTAGCGTTGGATTAAAGAAGTCATATTTTATCAAGCTATTTTTAACAGTTTTAAAACGATTACAGTACTAACATTTATTCTATTTCAGTTATCTGCCGAGAGATTAATTTCTAATTGCACTCCAATAAATTTAATTGTGGTATAGAATCTTATTCTCATATTATCAATATGAACACTAGCTTGTTTTCGATATTAAATATAAAATTGCTTCAGTAGTTCTATTGCCCTTTTTAAAGCCCCACTGTCTGGGGTCTAGAATTTTATGTGATTCCAATAAGCATTCCGATCTATTTGCAAGAGTTTTCCCAAATAGCTTTCTTATTAATGAACCCAAACATATTGGCCTACAACCTGATACAGCAAATTGGTATTGCCAGGTTTTCTAAGTGGGTGAATTATTTGTGTCTTCCAACTTAATGGTACTTCAATAAGGCTACTAAGGGTGCATGCAAAATTTTTGGCGAATGACTATGTCAGGCAGATCCTTAATAATGAGATTTGTTATTCCATCGATTCCAAGTGCAACATCTTTAAGCTCTCGAATCACCCCTTCGACTTCAGTAAAAGTCACTTCTGTAAAGAGATCGTTATTTCTTGCATCGGGGACAGGTAATGTGTATTCATTTATGACGCTGCAATGTGTTACATTTTCTAGGAGTTTGACAGAAACATCAACATGCCTTATATAGCATGCCCCATATAGCTTGTTTTCACACATTTCCCCCAAAATTTTTTTAACATTCTTCCAAAGGTCCGTTATATTACTATTCCTATTCATATCCTCACAAAAAGTAATAAAACTCGATTTCTTCTTCTTCTTTAATTTCCTCTTCGCTAAGGCATTAGCTCTTTTCACCTCTAAAAAATTTGTTGTAGTTGCATTATTCTTGTGTTGAACAAGGACATCTATTCTTAATTGGATTAGGCTGTCGCACTCCTGATCTCGCCAAATTTTGCCCTTAGATCTAGTGTGACAAGAGTTTGCTTTTGGGACAGTCTGATTAACTGCAAGGTGTAACGCTGAGTCAAATTCCTCGAAACTAACTTCAGATACTTGTAAATAATAAGACATCATTGACTGGAATTCTTTCCAATTTTTTGTGTCATATGTTCTTGTGCTTATTAGAGTGGATCGGTTTATTGCTTGTTGAGGTAAAGTGTTACTGGTTATAAGAATGACATAATGATCGCTGCGCAGTACATCTAATCATGTACATGTAAGGATGCAATTCACCAATCCACCGCACTACGTTGATGATTTGGCAGGGACACACGAGTTCTAGACCTATCATTTAACAAAGATACGCCAGAATTTAAGATAAGGTTAGCAATTTCTATGACGTTTCTATTACAATCATTATTAGCATTCATATCACCATATATTATAAAAGAGGAATGCAATTTGTCCAACAGTTCAGCCCAAGCATTCTCCAAAATGGTCACACCTGGTGGAATATATAAAAACATAATAGTTATTTGATCAAGCTTTACCCATATAATCCGAAATCTATCGTCCTTATGCAGATTTAATACAATTTCTTCAAAATTCAAATTGCACTTAATAAATATAGCAACACATCCCTCTCCGTCATTTCTATCTTCATGCACCATATTGTAACACTTTATTCTAAATTGCGTATTATCTTTAAACCATGTTTCTCTTATACATGCTACATCCACATGTGACCTATTAAACACTTTTCAAAACTCTCTATTCGATTTCAAACTTCTAGCGTTCCGCTGTAAAATGATGTATAAACTGGGTCAGTTCTTTTGGTAGGTTTACCACATCTTTTTGCTGCTCAGCATCCTGCACCTTATTCTTCACGGGCCCTATGCCCATAGAACTTCCTGAAGATGGAGTCGAATCATTGGATCCACGAGCATTGATTTTCTGGCTAAGAAAGACTGGCTTCTTAACTGGAATTGGTTCAGGACTAATCAATAAACTTCTATGTGCCTGCCTGTCATATCCTAGGGCTGGTTATGTTAGCGGCCTTTTCAGTATTGGCTTTTTAGATACCACAAAAGAAAAGGATGATCTATTTAAATTGCCACCCTCTAATGGTGGAAAATGCTGTGGCACACATGTGGTATCTATGCTTCTTTCATTTGTTAAGCCTTTTTGCACTTTATTTTTAGCTTCCCAAAATGTGGTGTTACAAGCCATCAAATTTTTAATTTGTTTCTGGGTAATATAACTTTCGCAATCTTTAGACGAAGCAATATGATTTTTACCGCAGTTCGCGCATTTGATATTTGCAGCGCATACATCACTCCTACCATGATTTTCACCACAGCGTATGCATCTCTGCACACCTTTGCATTCTTTCCTTCTGTGACCGCACCTCAAACATTTAAAACATAATATTACTGGGAGGTATGTAATTTAATCTCAAATTGACATTTATAGATTATTATGTACTTTAGGTAGAAGTTTACCAGAAAAGTTATGAAAATGGTCTTTGTTGGTATATACTGTATTTGCCAATCTTCTATCACATCTCGTCTATTAAGTCTATGAATATTTAAAACTTCTCTTTCACCACATCTCATGTTTACTTTAATTTCTTCAGCTAATATGTCTTGATTCACTCCTCGTATCACCCCTCTACAGGCGACAAAATGAGATGGTATGAAACAATTCCATTTATATTTATCGCTTAAATTACTATCTATAAAGTTATTAGCTTTATAAATGTATCAAATTCAAGAGCTAGCCTAGCTTTATCTTTTCTATTTATTTTGATTAATCTAAATTCTCTATGTAAGCAATTCAACCAACCTTCAAGGGGTGTATACTTGCTCGATCTTCCTCCTTGTTTTGAACGTAGACAATATAAGGGCTAAACTGGTATGTTTGATTATAGTAAGGCTAATTATGATATAATATGCGAATTGCTTGTAAATCACTGCTGTTAGAATTACTAATCATGCAGTAATTTGTTACAAGAGCAGGGGGCACGTGGCCCCCTTCTAAAACACTCATTTAATAAGCAAAAAGCAACTATAAACACACATGTAAGTATAAGTGGGTTCGTACTAAGATATTTCATAACTTGGGACACTTATTTTTAGTGGTAATTAAATTATAATCGCTTCAAACAGTGTAGGAGGATTAATGAGTTTAGCGCTAAAGTAAGTTATATTTTATTTTTTTTAAATTTAATGCTGCTTTTAAAAATACAATAATAATGAGGATAGTGTATTAAAAAATGAAAGTTGAGGGCTGTACCGAGGTTACAAAACACCCTGTATAAATTCCAATAATTTTGCGTTATAAAAAAATCATAATTCTACAACAATTTATAAAAACTTTCCTATCTGTCACTATTTACGAGTTATAAAGAAATTCTTTGCTGGTGAAACACCCTGTATATTATATTAACGTAATTTACTACTATGATATATAAAAAAGTTTCTGTAAGTAATTAAAATTTAAAAAAAAGAGCTTTAGAGTTTGAAAAACACAAAGACGAACCATCACTACAAATATAAAAGAAAATGTGTGTTAATTACAAGCCATATTCCAAAGAATAACTAAATGATAACTGAGAAAGAAAACTGTGTATTTTCCAGTAAATAAACAAACAAAAACAAAAAAATATAGCAAGGCAAGAAAAGAAACAAAATATAAGTTAAAAATGCCTTCGTATCCGTCTCCTCCACCATTTCTCAAATTTGTTAAAAATTAGTTTTTCCACGCCTTCTATGCAAAACAAGTGTAGGACTTGTATTGCATTTCAAATGCACGTTAGGGTTCGCATAATCATCAATTTTATAAAACAAAGATGAAGGAATGTGTGAGAAAAGAATCGATTTTCGAAACTTAATCTATCGCTTACTTTTATTGCTAATCGTACTGAACCTTTCGGTAAACTCCAGGGAGAGACATTTGAAATATTGCAGCTTCTACCTTAATTAATCCGGTAATTTCCTTTACGCGATATTGCGGTAGGTGCACCTCGCTTCATCTCACGCCGTCGAGATTGCTTTTCAAGCCGAACTTGGACGAATACCGACAGCGAATCTTGAGCTGGCGGCAAGCGAGCGGTTCAAGTTACCGGAACTAGGCACACACGTACATACATACGTGGATACGCGCGCTTGTGTGTGTCTGTGTGTGCACATCGTGACTCATGATGGCAAGTGCCTAAGGACGCAACGCGGCTTTCCTTCGCAGAATGCGACCGCCATCGACCCATTTAAAGTTTTTAATCCACATTAGGTAACCTCTTACAAAGCCGGCACGGGCGAAAGATTGCGGCCAAGAGAATCCCGGCGACTAAAAAGAAAATCTCTAGGATACGTTGGCGTTCGCTTAACGAAAAGAAACCGGGCTTTTATTAAGGCAGAAACTAACAATAAACGTCTCCAGACTTGGTAGCCGTTAGTTTCTAGTTGTGTTTCTAACTGCCACAAAAGAATAAATCTCCCAAATGTAATTGTAACTTAAATTTTCCAAGGAACTGCGATATTTAATATCTTCTAGAGAAATAAGTGGAAAGGGAATGACAGAATTTTCTACAAAGCAATTTCATTTCTGTATGATGAAGTTCCCATTTTTGTTGCTGTATGTCTAACACATTTACAGTGCCATGTGGCGCTACTATGTTAATAATCCCGCTTATATCGTATCACAAATGTTGTGAATGACATGTACGTTATCAACAAATATAATATTTTACGTTATTTTAGTCTGAAATCATATGTTATATCTGGCATGTATATATGTATGCATGTAAATAGAAGGGTGATCTTACACTGCGACATAAAAGATCTGTTGTGTCCCCTATTCTTGCTGCTATACAGCTGGCCTTCCAATCCTATTCCTTTCAAAAAGTGTAGGATGTCAGAGGGCTCCAATCTAGGTAAGTCCCCTCTTCGATTTCACATGCTTCCAGGTACAACACCCTCGAGTTGTACAGTGCTACGCAGTTTGAGAGGAGGTGGATGGGTGTTTCATCCTGTTTCCCACAAAATCGACATCCGGATTCCTTTTCCAATCCAAGCTTACTCAGGTGTCCTTTCAGTCTACAATGGCCTGAAAGTATTCCTGTTAATATGCGAACGTTGTTCTTACTCAGGTTGATGCATTCTGTAAACCTCTTCTGGTTATAAGTTCCAGAAGAATTTACTTTGCTTCATTCCTTGGAGATTTTTCCCAGTAACTGGATTCTCTCTGCTCCATTTTCTATTTTTAGTTTCTTTCAGTATTGTACTGCTACTTAACCCGCAAAGGGTTCAGGCCCTACAAAAGGCATTCCAGTCCCTTTTTTGGCGAGGTTATCCGTTATTTCGTTTCCTTCCACTCCTGTGTGACCCGGAACCCACAGGAGGGTTACTTTATTCCTTTTGCCTAGCTCATTTAATTTCCCTAGGCATTCCCAGACTATCTTGGAACTGATTTCATATGAACTCAGCGGCTTGATGGTTGCTTGACTATCAGACATTATGATAATCTCCTGCTTTTGATAATTTCTATCCATATTGAATTGGACACATCTTTCAATAGCGTGTATTTCCGCCTGAAATATACTTGGATATTTTCCCAAGCTGTCGAAATATGTGGTTCTAGGCCCATATATTCCTATTCCAGTTCCCTCTGCCGTTTTGGAGCCACCAGTATACCATTTGATGGCATTTCTATTCAAGTTCAAGATGGTTATGATTCCACTCGCTCCTGTTACTGAGCTTTATGATGAATTCCTTCACAAAGCTGACTTTTTTTAACATATCATCCCGGGCATATCCCAGGTTTGATCACCGTCAGGAGATTGAGACCTATGCCTAATCATTCCTTCCTTGACCATTCTGAGTGTGGTTCTTTTTGCCACGTCCTTTACTACAGTATAGAGAGGGGTAAGATCCCACACTACTTCGATAGCTGCTGTTAGGCAGGTTCTCATAGCCCCCGTTATGCATACACATGCTAATCTTTGCACTTTCAAGAGGTTAATTCTCGCGGTGGTCAAATTAGTTTTTTTTTTGCTCCATGCTACTGATGCATAAATGATGATCGGTCTCACTATCGCTGTATACATCCAAAGCAGTATTTTTGGGTTGCATCCCCAATTTTTCTCTGCAAAGTTTCTGCACACCATCAGAGCTCTTTTGGCCTTGTTGGTTACGTTGTATCTGGCAAGCGAAAGTAAGTAAAGTAATTGTTGTTGTAAAATGTTATTTACACTACGTTATATGGAACAAATTAACGTCATATGATCTCTTGCAGTCATACGAATATCAAGAATGTTATGAACAGAAGTGAGGTTTAGTTTACTGAATTGTGAATGGAAACGAGTTGATTTTTGAAAATAAATAATGATTTCAAGAATTTGCCGGGTGGTGTTAGTCAGTCAAGCGTCAACCGGGTGTATACTGTTGCTTAGATAAATTGGAAGCTATATTTAAGTACGTTTTCGATATGATTGTAATAGGAATTATTGTTATTATTGACTATGATATATTTTTCTAAATTGTTAGTTATAAATTGATTTCGTTGGCAAGTTAATATATTTTTAAATCTGGAGAAACAGCTTTCTATGTCCCATGAAGTAACTTCTGCGAAATGGAAGTAACCAATTAAATCCTTATATTTTAAATATGGACTTTAATTTTGGATAGTAAAGCTATTATTGGAAATTTCTTTTAATAGCACATAATCTGGACTTCGTTGTACAACAACATTAATGTTGTTCCGTATGGTTTTAAGTGTTTAAGTTAGGTGGTAGTACTGGCTGTACAACGTTAGGAAACAGGTTAAAGATGTATACTGGGAAAGGCAGCTAAGAATTGATGAAAAAAAGTGTTAAAGGTATTCCATTAATTTTAAATTTTTGTTTTATAGAAACTTGATCGCTTTTGCTACGCTTGAGAAATGTTTATTAATAAGGTCTAAACGACCAAATCTTCTTTTACAATTAATGATTGGATTGCTGTAATACTGGAAGCATCTCGTTTTAGCTTGAATACAAAAGGTTTTAAAATACGAAAGCGTTGGATATAAAAAGTGCGGCTTCTAACCATGTACCCCATCGTGTTAATACAGGTTTAGAAATCTTTTTAAATGAGTTAATTAATGAATTAACTTCGGGAAATTCTTCACGAGTAAGTCTAAGTAAGTATATAATAAAATTACTGCACTCGGATATTGACGTGTAATAATTAAATTCTTATCTCTTTAAGATGAATTGGGAATGCCAGCAGAAGAACCCATATTTCACCTTATTATTTGGTAAATATAATGTTATTTTTTCGATGTCTTATCTTATGGGATAAAGTATTGAAATTTGTAATTTTAATATAATTTGGCGATTATTGTGAAGATCGACGCATGGGTTTTTTGATGTAAACTAATCATGCCAGCTTACATATCTCCTAAATTATATTTTGAGAAAATGTGGGTTTTTTGAGTTATAATGGATTTTCAGAATTTTTCCATATGAAAAAAAATTTCTAAACGTCGCAACTTTCTAAATATTGTTTTTATCAAAAGAATGTACATGACATAAAATGATTGTTTTAAAGGATAGCACATACATCACTACGTTTTCTTAAAAACAAAAATGATTGATTGCCTAAGTTATAAATGCTTACAAAAGTTTATAAAAAAATGAGGATATACTACATTATTTTTTTATTTCAGTCCACTGTGTGATGGTGTTTCATCGTATCGCGTACGGTTGAATGGTTAAACTAACAACAGGTGAATTGGTAATAGTGGTCCAATTATATACCATCACGAACACCTGACTTAAATTTTTGGATTTCTATTTTTTGGGACACGTGAAGGTAGCTTTTTATTAGCAGGAAATTAACGCACGACCACAGTTGTTACAGAAGTACAAAATGCCGCTAGTCAAAAGACTTTATTTCACTTTTATACATACTTTCAAGTTTCGATTACACCTCTTTATTTAAGAATTTTATTTGGAAAATAAGGTTGTAAAGGTATCGAATAAATCGTGCTGTAAATGCATTGACATATAAGCTTGTAAAATTTGGTTCGTCAAACCATTTGCAAACTCTTTTTGTTAAAATTACATATATAAAAGTTTGTGGCTAACCTAATAAATCACCTTGTATAGCAAATTAAACAATAACATTAATAAATTTCTCTCAGTGTGGTTATATTTGATAATAATCAACTCCATCATGGAAATGCTCCGTGTTTGCCCGTTTTATTAACGCTTATAAAAACAAGCATCCCACGTTATCATATATACCTTAATAATGGTAAAATATCAACTGCTGAATGGATTTCCCAATGAATACGTGTTTATCGATACGCGGGCATGAAATTTGTGTTTAATAAGAATATCCACAAATAATAAATATTTTCAGTCGAGATTATTAATCATTGAGTGCTGCAAATCGCAATTCGAACACAAGGATTTTTTGTATACAAATTTGTAGTATTTTAAACTGGAGTTCGTTGGTTGTTCGTTGCATTGGATTTATTAAAATAACATGCTCTAACGATTCTATGCTTTCAGTTTACTATTTTCCAGTTTTTTTTTTATAGGGAATTTAACGTAATCGCATATTCAATATTTACCATTATGTTTTTCTTTTGCTTTTAGCATTGCCTTAGTTTTTTTTTCATCGTGTAGCTTCCACACAATATTGTGTGAAAATATGTAACACAAAAATGTTCACAGGAAATGACATAAGTTGGCTCAATTATGGTGGGAATTTCTAACATTTAAAATGTACACTGTCAAATATTAAGTAAATTTGTAAATTACACAAAGTTAGGACGAGTTAACAGATACTGCTAGGGATCTATATCATTGAACAAAAAACCGTGTTACGGTGTCATTTCTGAGTCAAGGAAAGTTAAATTGCACTATAAATGAAAATTTAACAATGGTAAATATGATTAAGTAACCTACGTTTATCACCGAGAAAAATTGGCTAAGTGCAGTGTTTACTTGATAAAAAACTATTTACGTCTGAGTTAATTATCTTCATTTAACCCAGCTTTGCTGAATGTAGTTGTTTACTGTAAATAGTGCTTTTATTAACAGCTATTACACAGCGTACCTGACAAATTTGTGGTAAGTAACGTATTACTTATGACTACTGGTACTGTATCCAATTACAGCACATGGCTTGTAGAAGTAACAACAATGCTGATCGCTATTAAACTCATGTATTTTCTTAATAGTAAAAGTCTTACTTCCTACAACTATGATTATTTGGGTTTTGCTGCCATGCCCGTGATTATTTTACTATTCCTGTTATTGGCTAATGTGCAGAGTAATGAAATAGTCCCCGAGAGGACTACGCGCGCCAGCGCGGGCTTAGCTTCAAGTAAGAGTTACGGACGTGGGAAAATGTCGTCGAAAAAGTGGTAGCCAGGAGTACGGCCATTGAAGGCCAGTTGGAACGCAAATTATTAATAAAATACCCGGTGGGTTAACTCAAGGCCCATCCGTGTAAAGATCCCAGCG
This sequence comes from Protaetia brevitarsis, assembly GCA_004143645.1. Taxonomy (NCBI): domain Eukaryota; kingdom Metazoa; phylum Arthropoda; class Insecta; order Coleoptera; family Scarabaeidae; genus Protaetia; species Protaetia brevitarsis. The sequence continues at coordinate 2,103,331 of RXPK01000047.1, forward strand.
AAGAAGAAGTGCCGAGCCTATAAGCAATCGGATGTTTTGAAGATTGCAGTTTTAAACACGTGGTGGGATATTTGTATTCCCCATCATTGTGATGATATCTGCGCCGCTGGTGAAGTTAAATTGGATGCCATCGCTAGCTGAGTGACAATCCAAGGTGCCACCTGCAGTTAGTGATACCCGACGAAGTAGCGTTTTCGAGGCGATCACCGGAACATAACGGCCGACGTACGCCGACAGAGGTCAACTCGCCGAGACACGCCCAGTGCAAAGAATCAACAGAAACCGCAAGTTTACCGCCTAGGTATATTATTTCTTGTTTTGCTATTAATTGTAACTTCAAAGCCATATTTCTCTTTGTCCTTTGTTTAGATTTCAATAGTTTCAATAACTAAATAACGTTTCAAGGAGGCCCCATTTACCTGATCTTTTATCATTGCTTTTTTCATTTTTTCATTATTAAGGATATTTTATGAGTCATTACGTTGCAAAAGTGTTTAAAAAGGAAATTGTTGTTAAAGTGCAAGCAATATCTTTCATTCAATCAGATAGTCACTGTGTTTGTTTTATTACAAAATAAAACTATTACTAATAATACTGCTTTTCCTTCTTAAGTAATAAGTATTATGTAGCATCTTTAGCAAAATAAATTCGAATTTAATCTTCAGTTATTAATGCAATCGAAGCTACAGCGCACTGAATAGTAATTAAAAATTATTGGCAAACAATTTTGAATTACGCACTGCTCGGTACGCAGTACTTATAGTTGCGGTTGCATAAATAATCGAAGTTTTGCGGAACTTTTTTACGCGGGACCAAGGGCAATCTTGCTAATTGTTAGTATCAGTGTTTAGGAATCTGTTTTTTAACTATTGCTAAGTAATCTGTGCTTTTGTCCCTACCAGCTGAACTTTTTTACTTACGATAAGTTATTGTTTATTTATGATTATTAATTTTTTTTTTCAATGATTAGATTATAAGATATAAGCAAAACAAAAATTATATCGTCCGTTAAATTTGTTAGGCAAATAAAAATGATAAATGGCATGCTTTGGGATGGGGGCAGAAGGATATCTTTCTAATACTACAATTATAGCAAGAGTTTATTTATTTATTGCATTGAGAGGCAGCAAATATTGGCAGCAATTGAATGTAGCACCATTTCCCTTAATGGTGCTTTGAAATCGTCATTATTTTATTGCATAAATATTTGTTATATGGCTCAATTTTTCAAACATTTTATTAAAATTTGTCTAAAAAGAGATTGAAAAACTAACCGTTTAGACGTCTATATATTTTAACTAGTGCGGATTGTTGCCTCACAAACTTATGATAAGGTATGATAACTTCCCTTTCTATGAACGTGTTATATTCCTCCTACATTTTGCAAATTAATATGTTATTAATGGGCAAATGAGTATTATTATGCACAAAATGGTGGGTGTACCACGAGGTTCAAAAAAGTATTAAAAATAATAATTTTTATGTCTATTAGAAGGAGTAGAAGTTTTATATTTTAACCATAAATGTACTTAAAAAAATTCTGTTTTTAAAAAATATTTTTTTTTTTCGCCAGTGCTATGACTGTTTAGGGTTGATAATTTTGGAAAAACATGATAGCCATCCAGTGTAACTTATAGGGCGAACAGAACTGAAGTTATGCTCAAGGGCGTTTCTCACTATACTTACTCGGCTACGGCCTTTAAAAACTGAAGTAGTTTTAAACTATCAACAGTAAGGTCGAAAAGAAAACTGGGACAATTTTCTCTTGCAATAAGCACGGGAGCGAACACAAAGATGCATTTCGCGATTAAAGACAACACACCGCCAACAGCGAATGGAAGCGGTCTCGTTTCCTCCCAGGATACATCTTTCATATAGGCAATCCAGTTTACCGCTAACGTTTAACTTTCCTTATTTATTTTCAGGTACGTGTTGAGTGTAGAAGTTTGTCGTACCACACCCTACCAAACTCGTCTTCCGTCTGCCGGGGTACGTCAATTACGTAAGTGAAATAGAGTTTCCTCTTTTATTGCCAACTGTTGTCTCGATAAATATCGGAGTGTATATCTTGTTACGGGGACGAGACGAAACTTTGTTTCTAGACAAAATAATCGTGTTCGTCGATTTATATACGTTCATACATACGTACGGGTGCCAACTTAAATGTCTCTCGATAAAGTCCGGAATAGTTTCGGGCGATATTTTCACGCGAACGCCTTATTCAAATGCAGGCCCGCCGTCAGTGAATTTCCTGCATAATTTTTAACCGGGTACCGCGAAATTCCTCCAACCGACGATGCGACGCCAGGATAAAGTGATATTAGCGAAGTTAGCTCTGGTGGGGTGGTAGCTGCTACGTATTATGTAGAACGCGGGTAATAGGTTTACCTGCCGCGGTAGTCGTTTATTTCGCGTGAATATTCGGAATTTTGTTTGTCGAAATTCTGCGTTTCGGAACCGTTCTGAATTATGGTTGCCGAGGAAGATTTTACCGGCGTTACGTAAAGTATTTCAAGCTTTTACGATTAAATCGAACACTTTAAAGCGTGTCGTACATGGTGCTAAAGCTGCCGATAAGTAAATGTTTACTTGTGACGCTATGGTATTTGGAGAACTGTCTGATACACTCTAGATTATAGAAAAATTGTATGTCTCAGTTTATCATTCTATGCATCAGTACTTAACGCAAACTTGAGCCTTTATTTGGGACTGCCACCTTCACTATTTAGGTCACATGGATTTTCATTTTGATGAAATTAGTTTAAAGAAAAAAAAAATAATTATGGGAATTGTGTTGCTGATTTTATATTTGGTCAGTAATGTGTTCTTAAAATCGATCATTCTCTAGTTTTTAAATATAATGTATTCTGTTCTATATTTATTTGGGGATGCCCGTAATTTTTATTAATTTAAAACTATTTTGCGTCCAGATTTTTTTTATTCGATTTTCAAAGACTTGTTCTAATGGTAAGGCGCCTCCGAATTTTCAGAGACAGAATAAATCTATTTGACTTACCTATATGATAAAATTGATTTTAAATTAAGATATAGATTTAATAAAGCCAGGGTTAAGTTTCTGTATGAAAATATTTGTATTGATTTAAAAATAATATAGAAAGAAATAAACCAATTAAACCTATGCAACAAATATTACGCGCATTAAGGTTTCATGGAATACGTATATTTCAAACTGTACTGGGGGATCATATAAACGTTAGCAAAGCTTTTGTATGCTGGATTTTGGAGAAAGTAATTAATCATATTCTTCAGCTAAAAAAGGAATTTATAAACATGCCTCAATAGGGCAACATAAATAAAATCAAAGTAGATTTTTTCAAGAGTGGGGATAGTACTAACAAGGGAATACCGGCGGGTGTCCCCCTCCGATTTCGATGAAACTTAACAGATCGAAAGAGTACCTTAAAATAAGAGAAATTTTTTTTTTATCGGCGTATCCGCACGATTTTGGGGTACAGGCCCCCCATTTTTTTACATTTTTTCTTTTCCTTATTCATCAAAAGAAGGCCAGAATTTACATAGAATACGATGATGTATAACAAGTTTAGAAAATTAATAATTGTAAAAATAGAAAAATAATAATAAAGCTTCAAAATTAATAAGCTTTTCTATTGATATAAATCAAATGAACTATAACAGAAATAAGTTTTTATCCTTAACATAATTTTATCCTTAAAAACAGCATAATACATGGTCTCAAGGTAGATATCTTCATAAAAAGCTAATAACGGGGGACGGGGTACCCCACAACCCCGCATTTTTTTAATAATAAGTTTATTCATTATTCATCAAAAAAAGATCGCTTTTACATAGAAAACAATGGTAATAAATTTGGAGGATTAATAATAAAAATAACTGTAATAATAATAATATAGTACATTAAAAACAATTATTTGTTATCGTTACTCCGCTGCTCTCCTTACTTATAAATATTTATATATTTATAAACTTATATAAATATTTCTTAATTTAGAATTGTATCTACTCGACAAGCTATGGTCAAACCTTTCTATGCCTACTAACTTATACTATATACTATACGAAACTTTTATCGGTGGTAGCAACATAAATCGTTTTATCAACTGCAGTTAGTGACTGCGTTTTATATATTTCCTTAATAAAATGTTATTCATTCCTAGAATACCATAATCCTTTAGTGCGTATATATGAACAAATTTGCTACACAGGACGAAGGATTAAATAATACATACCTATATATTTTTTAATTTATTTCAAGTTTTTCGTGCAATGTAGATGTACAATGTAAGTATTCAATGGAACATAAATATAACTAATGTGTTTGTAACGATTATAACATTTCGGAAACAATAGAACAGAATTAGAAAAATATTATAATGCTTATAAATGTTTAAATACATGACATATTCTAATGCGATTATTGGTATATATGTATTGGAATAGCGAACAAGATTAATATACATACAGTAATTAAGCTATGTAAGTATTACAGTAGTGATAGTCTGTGTAAAAGTGTTTAAAACACAGATTTTGTTTGCACCATGAACACCGCACAATAGCTGGTTTATTGCAAATACTACACAAGGTAGACTGTAGACTGCGCATCTTTGTTAAAACAAAACTCTACTGGATTTTTAAAGGGCCCAGGGCTTTCCTCAACGTATCCACTCTTATACCACGAGTACTTGAATACGTCGAAAAATCTTGGGGAAGAAAACTGATTATGGGTTAGGGATTGCAACTTAATAATATTATTTCTCTGATGTAAATCTATGTCGTAGTTCATAAGAATCACTATTCGAAAAAGTTCTAACAAAATTTTTCCACAGTCTAAAACCATATACATCTAGAGGTTGTACCATCGCTGTCGTTTTTTTTGGTATATTTGAAATGTCCAAAGTTTTGTCTTTTAGCACTAATTGCTGAAGTTCGGCAACACAATGCCCACTCCAAGAATCAATCAAAAGGACACTCTTTGCCCGGTATTCGAGAGAAAACATCCGTTAACCAGGTTTTGAAATGATTTGAAGTGAGCTTACCAGATATCTGAAGTGACTGAATAATTAATTAAACTCACGTATGCGTAGATAAGTGCATATCAAATTCATCACAATAGACACGTACATATATTTATTTTAGTTATTATTACTATTATTAATTTTCTAAATTTATTATACATCACCGTTTTCTATGTAAAGCGATCTTTTTTGATGAATAGAATGAATAACTTTATTAAAAAAATGCGGGGTAGGGGTACCCCGTCCCCGTTATTCGTTTTTTATGAAGATATCTACCTTGAGACCAGTATTATACTGGAAATTATGTTAAGGATAAAAACTTCATTTCTGTTATAGTTCATTTGATTATATCAATAGAAAAGTTTATTATTTTGAAGCTTTATTATTATTTTTCTATTTTTACAATTACTAATTTTCTAAACTTGTTATACATCATCGTATTCTATGTAAAATCGGCCTTCCTTTGATGAATAAGGAAAAGAAAAAATGTAAAAAAATGGGGGGTACGGGGTATCCCGTCCCCCGTTATTAACTTTTTGCGAATACGGACGACGCCACCCTTAAGGCCATGCAATATGTTGCAAATTATGTTAAGAAGGAAATTTAATATCTGTTATAATTTAGGAAATATTTGCAAAAATTGAAAAATCGTCCAAACTTTGGAGGGGGCTGTACCCCAAAATCGTGCGGATACGCCGATAAAAAAAAATACGTTCTCTTATTTTAAGGTACTCTTTCGATCTGTTAAGTTTCATCGAAATCGGAGGGGGGCAGCCGCCGGTGTTCCCTTGTAAGCGATATAATTGTTGTAATTGTAGTAAATGGGGACTCTCTGTAGAGGAGACACTCCGCGAGGAGGCTCTCCGACAGGAGACTCCCACAGGGGTCTCTGTTAATAAAGAGGTTAAGTGTATCCCAGCATTTTAAATAACTCTGCGCGAGTAACCCATGGACCTACCTTATATGCACCACAGGCCATGGTGCATATAAGGTAGGCACAGTTATAACTCTATCTATATATAATAAAAGAGAGTACCTGACCGCGTGCTTATACACCATTATGCTCCACCTGACATTTGGTGGAGGCGCCGGGTACTGGCTTGGCCAGTTAATATTTATTATATATAGATAGAGTAATAACTGTACCTACCTTATATGCACCCTGAGTTACGTGCGCAGGTTTATTTAAAATGCAAGGATACACTTAACCTCTTTATTAACAGAGACCCCAAGAGGAATACCCCGTGGAGTCTCCTGTCGGAGAGCCTCCTCGCGGAGTGTCTCCTTTACAGAGAGTCCCCATTTACTACAATTAGTATCCTCGAGGAGGCTCTCCGATAGGAGACCCCATTCTATTCTTTTTTGTTTCCATCACAAGTTTTTTCACTTTATTTCTTTCGTTTATATGTATGTGATAACTGTTGGTTGTTTTATCTAATAAATATTTCTTCCAAGAGTTTTTCTTCAATTTTATTTGTGCCTTAATTTCGTTTGACCACCACGCCGTCTGTTTCTTATTGTTTATTTTCCTATTAACTCCGCATACCTCTTTAGCTGTTTCTATGATTGTGTTTTTAAAAGAATTCCATATTTCATTTATATTCTTATTCGCATTATCTCTTTCTGCGTTTTTTTAACTTTTCTGATATTGCTTCTTCATATTGCCGCGCAATATTCTTGTTTCTTAATTTATATGATCTTATTGATTCAGTTTCAATTTTTCTTAGTCCATCCATACTATTTGCCTCTCGTTTTTCTTTTTTCTCTCTAATTTTTGTTATTACTACGTAATGGTATTTCCAAACATAATCGGTGTAATGGACTCTACCCATGTACACTTCTCGCAGGAAAAGTCCAGCGACACCAGCAATCGAGAATTTTAAAATTTCTTGGGTGTAAATGTGGTTTCCCTAGGACATACTCACTTATCAAAGCCATAAATCACTTATTTGATGATAATTTGTTCGTAGCCGTTAATGCTATTTTATGTTTTTTTCTTTTTTCGTGAGTTAGCGGCTGGTTGCTATATAGTGAATTAATTTTTTTTAAACAATGAAACTCTTCATTTTACGTTTCGACAAACTTTATTACTGTTGTTTTGCTCAGAAAAATTGTTTATTATAACTTAAATTTTTTATACATTTAGGGACAATCACACTGACATTTTAAAACTTATTTAAAAAATTACATTTTTATTAAAATTACTGAAACATGTTAGTCAATTTACAAAGTACAGTGAACTGAACATTTTAAATTCAAACTGCTGAAGATTACATTTTTTTTTTGTAATCTTCGGCAGTTTGAATTTAAAATGTTTGTCGAAACGTAAAATGAAGAGTTTCATTGTTTAAAAAAAATTAATTCACTATATAGTCACCAGCCGCTAACTCACGAAAAAAGAAAAAACATAAATCACTTATTTAGGTGTATTATTGCGATCAAAGCAAAGAGCTACAATTTAAACAGAATATAACGTATAGAGAGAAAAAGGTTTATACATTAAATAAACACATTTGAGTTTCGGTGCCGGTGTTGTTTCCTTTAGAAATACTCATGCAAAAAATACATAACAACAAAAAGGCTTCTTGAATAGACCGCTTCATTTAGAAATATTTATGTATTTAACTTGTTTGATGTTATGTGGAGATAATTTTGTTAAGTAAACATGTCATGGGATTTTAAAATTATGTTACTGGTTAGTGCTGCTCCGATATTAGTTACTTAGTTCGATTTATGCTCGCAAGTATTACTTTAGCAATAGACAATATGTCAATCAGCCTGCTGAGTTTTACCACAATGTGATTTTCACAAATTGATTGATTACGCTATTATTGATGTATTAATTATTATACTGTTGTTTAGTATTCTTAAATACTGTATTATTATAAACTTTTTCTTCTATCGATTAAACAATTACCAAAAACAGTTTTAAGATTATTTAAAAAATTCTCGCAAAGAAAGTATCTTTTTTATTAACCCTTCCTTTATTGTATTTTCAAGAAATATATTTTTTAGCTATCGCCTATGTAATCCAATGTCGTTCTATTTTCTTGAAATATGGCCAACACTTGCTCTGTTTACAAACTGTCTTGATGTAGCATAGCTTCCGGCAGTGGAAATGAGAAAGTATTAAATGTATCAAATTCAGAAACAAATATTTTAGCACTAACTGAGATTGACAAAAAAATATGCTTTCTTACACAATGTTTGTTATGTATATAAATGCAGTATTGTAAATAATTGTTAATGCAAGTTCTTCTTTTCTAAAACAAGTAAATGCTTTATTAACATTTGCAATACAAATTTGTAAAACAACAATTTAATTTGTTGACTCTATAAGAAAATTATTAATTAATTAAAGTAGCAATTAGTGTAGCAATCAGTATCATCATCAGAAAAACTATTTAAATAGTAGGAACGTTTAATTAATCTATTGACACGTGGAAAAAATATGATTGTGTATTTTCATTAGATTAAATCAATAAAAGGACAAAAGCCCCCAATATCCACAAACCTGCATCTTCTTTATTGTTTAGACATTTGTTTTTCATATTAGAAGTTATCGGGATTTATCGGGAAATCTCGACCCTTCTCGGTAAAATCTCGGATCTGGACGGGAATTCCCGATACTACCCGTCCCGATTTAGCAGGTATAAATTAATCTTTTTATTTGAGGGGGTAAAGTTGTACTTTTCCTCCCTAGGGGCGAAAGTTGTACTTTACCTCCCTCGGGAGGATAAGTTAGTGACTTGACATGATGAAACTATATCTTCTTATAATATGTGACATATGCTTAGGTGACCATTAGTACATTCGACCAGTCTGAGCCCATTATGAGATATTGCTAAATTATTAGGTATTACAATTTCAATTAAGGCATTATTAAACATTTTTAAAACGACGCTAACTTGACAGTTCTCAAAAATATTTGATATATAGCCTACTATCTTCATGTCACTCACAGGTATTCTTTTTTATTTTTAGATATTTAGTTAAAATTGAACTGGCTGGGAGAAAATAGTATTCAAACCAGGTGAGGGAAGTGCTATTGCAGGCCTTGGGCAATTATAAACCTCGTCTTCGGCTCGGGTTGTAATATTTTCCCGCAGCTTGCAATAGAGCACTTTCCTCCCTTGGTTTGAAATATGCTATTATGTATTATTAGCAAACTATTCATTCCTTAAAATAAAATATAATCTATCTCTATTTAGAATAATGCAGCTTTAGAGAGCTGAAGCATGTTCTTCTTACCATTTGATGTTTTGTTTGTATATCCTCTACAACGCTGAGGCACATAAATCAGTACCCAACCATTCAAAGAAGTTCAGAAGCTGAGTTCAGAGATAGATTTTTCGAAATGATTGTGAACTGCGTATGATGGACCGGCCTATAAATGGAAAATGGGCCGACCGATATGCTTTTTAAAATAACAATTCAATTACGAAGGCTGCCGGCCATTTCGAGGGTGAATAATTGTGGCGGGACGGCACAAGTTGCTGACTGCTTTTGAAGCTAACGCTGCGGCACCATAAATACGTCAAATGCGCTTCATACATCGATGGAAGATACACGACTTAATGCGTACCGGAACCTTTTAATTGCGAAAACATATCTTATGCGTCGAAATTACCGCAATTCAGTTTAACGATGCCCTCAGTTACGACGGGATATATGTTTGCGGGTAGGATGTGTGCAATGTGGTGTATCTGTGAGTTAGTGAGAATCGGACGGTTGTTATATTTTTCTGTTTGTAATGAACGCAGCCATACGATCGCTATTTGGCTGGTGATTGTTTTTCTCCCTTGGTCGACCACTTTGTAACTTGTGAAGCAGTTTTATTAGGATCTGAATATGTGTTTGAACTGTTAGTGATAGGCTTTATAATAAGTCTTAAATAAGATCTTTTTGTTAAATCTTGTCATTGTCATTATTATTAAATAAAGTATACCTTGTCTCAAATTGGAAGATGATTTTAAATGTGCGCGCGCCAAAAAGTAAAGTCTTTTGATTGGGGCTTTCGGCGTAACCTTTTACGCAATAAAAAAAATATTCCGGAAAATCGTTATTATGTCATCACTTAACTGTCAACAGGTATCAAACATTTTTATTTTCATATCATTATTCTTACTTTTGGCGGTTATAAGTAAAAAAAAAACANTTTCCGACATTGCCAGACGAGTTGACTACGGTATTTAATAGACAGAAGAAATTTAGCTAGAATTCGTGTGGAATTCTTTGCTTCAGATATGAGGATTGACTATTTTTCTAGACATTCAGCAGCCGATCAACCAATCAGAATTTTGCTCGGATAGAATATAGAAACCCACCTATTCAATTACAGTATTGCATTATACGCACCACCTGCATTGCACTGTATCTGTTTTGGGTTTGTTTCTCCCGTATTAAATATTTCAAACAAACCATCAAATGGATGGACTTGCAAAATGTAAACCTCGTGTAACGTTAATTCAGTTGGCATTAAAAAAATCAACATCGTTAAAGGATGTATTGGACATCTAGGTTACGCATTAGTTTAGATTTAATCAAATAGCATAAACATTCACTTAATTTTTAATGGTTCTCAAAAAACATTTTAAAATTGTACGTTTAGTTGAAACCAAAACTTTGCTGAATGACAGCGTTTTGCAGTATTTATATTTGAGAAAACGTCTCTTAAAGAGAGAATATCTATAGCACTAAGTGAAAGGAGTGCATTATTAAAAAGACTTGTGTTTAGAAAATGGTGTTAAAAACACCCAATAGATCCATTCAGTTTTAGTTAAAACAGCTAGTAAATTTTGTCTAGTCTAGATCAAATAAAATGTGATTAGAAGTATTTTTATAATTCCGTGTCAGTTGACAAATAACCTTTAGCCATAGGACAATATTTGACTATCTTTGCTCGTCAAATTTTAAACTTCTACAGTTCTCGACAAAATAACACGAAAAGAGTGTGGACCTCTCCTGACTATTAAATTAGTCAAAAAAGTGTTAAAATTTTCCAACAGTGTAACATGAGCTAACTTCGATTTGCTACCTTTCTTATTTTTGTGAGTTGTCTTTTGGTGATTTCTTTTATAATCGGTGAAAAAACTAATTATATTATTATTTTCGTATTTATACATATACTATAAACACAATATACAGAGTATGTCAGTAGCGCCGCTATAGGTTCTCGCTCCCGCTTTCTTATTCCTGTATAACTCCTTTGCCTCTGAAATCACGTGGTCAAGAAAACTTCCTGCTCTGCTCATTCGAAGGAGTGGAAATTCGAACGTAACATGTTTGTATGAGAAGCAATTTGCAAGTTGAAGCTATCAACTCTACTATAAGTAACGACAATCTTTCTCTGCTATGAAGAACTTTTAACATTTTTCGTAACTAACATTTTAATAGACATGTAAAAGCACTCAAACGAGCGCACTTAATATCATAAAAGTACTACTGTCTTATTGCAAACTATATATCATGCGTTTATAACTGGTACCTGCACGAAACATTTAGTAGTTTTAACTAGCTTACATAAAATAATCACAAATGTGATAATTTGCGGTTATTTTTATATATAAGATTTAGGCGTTTCCAAACCTCACTATACTGGCGATGGGCAAGATAGAGAAAACGAGATGTTTTCTACAGCGATTAGACATACTCGTATTTCATCGGTTTTTTGGAAATCGGTTAGCAGCAGAAATTCCCACTTTTGAGGCGAATACACACGAGCGTGTAAGTTCTCCCTTTCCCTATCTTCCCCAACGCTACACTACCCACCTGACTCGTGTTCTATACAATCAATTTTTTTCTCTATTAGCAATTAAAAAAAAACACTAAAAGCATTAATTGCAGAAACAATACAACGAACACGTTTCTCATAAGACAGTAAAGCAGCAATCATTCAAAAAAAGCTCGTGGCTTGTCCACTTGTTTCTCGAACATGAATTCCTATTTTAAAACGCAACGTATGAAATTTATTATGTAATGTACATACACTCTGCGCAATTCGAAATCCACAAGTCATAAAATGCAAATTAGGAGTTTACTCCCGTATGGTAAAACGTTCTAATAACAGAGAAACATTTGCAAGCAAGCGAATATTGAAAGCATCTACCAATTAGTTATAAGATATCATTTTCTGTTAATATAAACCACGTATTCTATATGGAATAATAAGGCATCGAAACAAAATACTCTGCATGCATTAGGATGGTATACAGATATGAAATATTATAAGCATTTTATTGTACATAATAATTATATCAAACTCAAATATGTGCCGATAAAATAAATGTAATTAAGAAGACAGTAATACACAATAAAACAATTTTACTTACAAATGCTAAACAGTTATTACCACCAAATCTCTAATATTTCACATAATATCCAATTCTATTTATACATTCGCGAAGTCGTGTCTTCCAATATCTTTTCTACTTCTTGTTTCAAATGCATTCTATTTATATATATTGCACTTCTCTGTTACTTCATTTAGTTTATAATTGTAATTTAGTATTATTATCTTATTGATATTTAATTCATTAACTTTTGGTAACTTTCCCCATAATTATTCTTTAACCCAAATCGTTGTCTTGTAATTAAAAATTCGCAAGATAATTAGAGAGCAACAAATAACATATATGTAACTATAATGCTTTAAGGTAGATCCTGAAGGATTTAAAACTGTTAATAAAGTAAATTTAAAAAGCAATTTATTATTTGGCTCTAGTCCTTTGATGTACAGTATATTGCTTTCAATAAAGGAAACATTTTATTGATAAGCAAAGTTGTTTTAAAATTGTAAAACATATTTTAAACATTCAACATTAAATTTTCAAATGATAGGAAATATTAATTAAAAAATTTCATTATTGTGTGTATATACATGTTTAAAAAATTTACTTTTGGTGTCCGAATATTTAAGGTTTTTCCACTTTTTACTTTCCACTTAGAAACACAGTTTATATTTACACAAAGTGAGTATTCGCTTTCAGTGTAATGTTATTAGAACATTACCCTATCGAAATAACGCTCTAGTTTGCATTTTACAACTTGTGCATTTCAAATTACGCAGACTGTAGAGATTATTTATCAGCTTCACAATTTAATTGAAAAATGGAATAAGCGGTATAGATTTAATCTATAGTGATAGAACACTCAACTTCTAACGCTAACATAAAATCCATAAACTTATTTTCCTCGGTACTTTGATTTTGGCCAACTAAAAATGAATATAAAATTCTTACAAACAAAATGAAACCAGGCAGGTGTTAGCACTATATAACTGTAAAATGCGTCAATATGTATCAATTCTTCGAAGTGAGAAAAACCGCAGCCTGAACACAATCTATTCTTATATCCATCGCGTAACTTATAAACCTGCAGAATCCAATACGCAACATTATCCAAGAGAACAATTTGACAAACACTCGTCCATACGTACTCATACTTACATACATATATGGCGTTATTTACCGTGATTGACGTTCAAGGAATAGTCATGCTCGTTTAACTCTGTATTGAGAAAAAATTAGCACCTCTGTTGAGCGTCAATTCCGAATTAGTGCACATTAAATCATTGGCGTAAGTAGCGTACGGGTATATAATGGGAGACCGCTTTAAGGAAGAACATTATCAAACAAGCAATCCTAGCAGAAACACGCGAATAGAAAGAAGCAACTTTACTACAGATTTTTTATACTTTTATATACTTGCTGTAAAACACCAAACACGAAAATGGTAAGTGTTTCTTTAAATATTAGTACCATCGAAGTGATTTATTTCGATATTCTTAAACATAACCGACCCGTTTCATTAAATAAAAGAACATAATTACTAATGAAGATATCTCTTTTGTTACAGATGATGAAAATCTTTGTTTTAATGATCACCGTCGCCATCATCTCCTTCAACACCAGTTTATGCAGTGTCATCAGAGACCAAGATAGTTTACTCCTAGGAAACGAGAGGATAAGCAAGAGATCCGTCAAAGGCGATGAAGAACCAGACGTCAAATCTGCGCCATTGACAGAATCAGACAACACACAAGACCTCGTCCAATCACACATAATCAGTAGAAGGTCAATTAGATCAGACGAGTACCGACAGCACGATGACCTTCTCATGAGCATCGTACCGAAAGCAATCTTTGGCGAGAGGATCCTTAGAAGATTCGTCGAAGAGAACGTCTTCAGGAACTTCGAAACGACAAACCACAACGTCGCCTTCAAACCTAAATTCAGACTAAGAACGAGTTCGATCGAAAGAAGAACCGTTTAAAGCAAAAGGATCGTAGTGATAATGATATGAATTGTGTACCTCAATAGCAATGTTATCAAAGTGAAGGCTGTGGATATTATGTCCTATATAAGTTAAATTATTATTTATTCCTAATTTATTGGATTAATTTATTTATTTTATTTTATTTTTTTTATACTGATCTTATTATGTAATGTTATTCGAGAAAAAAGACATGACTGAGTTTATACAACTAAATGCCAAATAATAAAATCGAATAGCATCTGTATTACTATACTTTGTGTTTACATTGCCATTGACGTCTTTAGCAACCTTCGCTCCTCAGCCCTCTTTCCACCACCTTCTTCAACGACAGCTAATCTAATCAAATGCGTTAATTATACTTAAACTACAATAATACACCAAATAACTTTGCTGACGCAAATAGCATGAAGAAACCTATTTAGTAAGTAGACACTAATTTTTTCAAAAAAGAAAAAAACATAGCTGAAATAAAAATTGCATTCATCACTTTTATCGGTTAAGCGTATGTGGGTTTTTCATTACACATAGATTTTCCTAGGTTCTTAGTTCTAAAAAAATTATCAATGCATTGATAGCTACGAGCAGGCAACAACTTATACTAGTTGTTAATGTTTGACATTCAATATTAATTATTTCAATTTCATTAAGTATTAATTAAATCATACAAAATAACATAACAATATGCTTTATTTCATAGCAAGTTGATTACGTTGCCTTTCAAGGCAAGGCAGTTTTAAAAAGAACTCTGTTCATCTCTAATAAATTCACATAGTCTTTCAGTTCGTCCAAGTTATGTATTGGCACGTTACTGTAAACTTTGGCCCTTAGGTAACGCTAAAGTAACACATACTGGTTTACAATTTCCGACGAGCGGACTAATAGCAGCCTTTTTAAGGTTCATTGTCACAGCCAATTGTGTGTTTTAAGAAGTTTTTCATAATTTTCTTTCGTTAAAGCCATATTGAAGCTTTATACACGTTTTATGATGTCATGCACAGTTCTAAGGCGTCCACTACCTGAAAGCTTAAACCGAAAGATGTTTGTTTTCATATTACGTATTTAACAATGAAAATACGCTTGTTAGTTTTCCCCAAAGTGAACTATTAAAATAATGGTTCCATGTTTTGAGGTAAGGATTAAAGTGCTTTTACTTGGTCGAAAAACAAATTAAATTGTTCGAAACATTTTAAAGAAGAAGACTTTATTATAAAAACAGAAAATTAAAAAAAAATAATTGTAGTACAACCAGCTGAAATTTTTGCTGCAGCCAGCGATAGCAAGGACAGCACAATTACTGTACTTTCACTTTCAATGGGCTTAACTATTCTTTTGTTTAAATTTTCATATTCCGTTAAAATGGCGTTTCGTAATACAAAAGATACATCACAGAGCTCAATGCATGCGAACACCATTATATTTTCGTATAAAGTTAATATAATACAGGATAATATTAATTTTTATATTTCATGTAAGGTATCGAATTTGCAACACATTTTTTCTAATCAATACAAAAATATTTTACTTCCACAGTTGAGTGAATTCCTTCATTCAACGATTTTACATTTTACATTATAAATTCGGAAAAAACGCAACATTTAGATACTTGTGTGAAATTAGCAACGGCGTTGCTAGCAACGCTCATAGAGCAAACTAAAAAATGTAGATGGCCGGAAAAAATTATATATGCATTTAAAACGAGCAAATGGAAAGACTAGAAAGTACATAGGAGCATTCCATTCTTATGGTTCGATCACTCACATCTTAAACGAAAGAGGCATTAGTTCAAATATAGACATTACGAGTTCCATCGACAGAGAATACGTAAAAAAAAATTAGACCAACACACTTGTTGTTGAATAACTTTGTTGCGTACAATATACTCACTCACTGTACTCCCTCACTGTATATTTTTATCGAACCCATATGGTCCAATGTCTTGCCACCCCTCAAATGGAGAGATAACAGCCCTAATTTGAATATAACTAGTAGACCAAGAATAGGTAAAAAAAAATACAGACCAACATACTTGTTGCTCAATAATTTTGTTGCGTGCATAGTACAAGTCAATGTATATTCTATCGAATCCATATGGTCCGATCCTTTGCCACCCCTCAAACGGAAGAGATAATAACCCCTAAATTTGAATATAACTAGTAGACCAAGAATAGGTAAAAAAAAAATTCAGACCAACATACTTGTTGCTCAATAATTTTGTTGCATGCACAGTACAAGTCAATGTATATTCTATCGAACCTATATGGTCCGATCGTTTGTCACCCCTCAAACGGAAGAGATAACAGCCCTTAAATTTGAATATAACTATTAGACCTGAATCCGTAAAAGAAAGAAAAAAAAAATACAGACCAACATACTTGTTGCTCAATAATTTTGTTCCGTGCACAGTACAAGTCAATGTGTATTCTATCGAACCCATATGGTCCGATCGTTTGCCACCCCTCAAACGGAAGAGATAATAACCCCTAAATTTGAATATAACTGGTAGACCAAGAATAGGTAAAAAAAAACATTCAGACCAACATACTTGTTGCTCAATAATTTTGTTGCGTGCATAGTACAAGTCAATATATATTCTATCGAATCCATATAGTCCGATCGTTTGCCACCCCTCAAACAGAAGAGATAACAGCCCCTAAATTTGAATATAACTATTAGACCAGAATCCGTAAAAGAAAGAAAAAAAAATACAGACCAACATACTTGTTGCTCAATAATTTTTTTGCGTGCATAGTACAAGTCAATGTATATTCTATCGAACCCATATGGTCCGATCGTTTGCCACCCCTCAAACGGAAGAGATAATAACCACTAAATTTGAATATAACTAGTAGACCAAGAATAGGTAAAAAAAAAAATTCAGACCAACATACTTGTTGCTCAATAATTTTGTTGCGTGTACAGTACAAGTCAATGTATATTCTATCGAACCCATATGGTCCGATCGTTTGCCACCCCTCAAACGGAAGAGATAATAACCACTAAATTTGAATATAACTAGTAGACCAAGAATAGGTAAAAAAAAAAATTCAGACCAACCTACTTGTTGCTCAATAATTTTGTTGCGTGCACAGTACAAGTCAATGTATAGTCTATCGAACCCATATGGTCCGATCGTTTGCCACCCCTCAAACGGAAGAGATAATAACCACTAAATTTGAATATAACTAGTAGACCAAGAATAGGTAAAAAAAAAAATTCAGACCAACATACTTGTTGCTCAATAATTTTGTTGCGTGTACAGTACAAGTCAATGTATATTCTATCGAACCATATGGTCCGATCGTTTGCCACCCTCAAACGGAAGAATAATAACCACTAAATTTGAATATAACTAGTAGACCAAGAATAGGTAAAAAAAAAAATTCAGACCAACATACTTGTTGCTCAATAATTTTGTTGCGTGCACAGTACAAGTCAATGTATAGTCTATCGAACCCATATGGTCCGATCGTTTGCCACCCCTCAAACGGAAGAGATAATAACCACTAAATTTGAATATAACTAGTAGACCAAGAATAGGTAAAAAAAAAAAATCAGACCAACATACTTGTTGCTCAATAATTTTGTTGCGTGCACACGTTACAAGTCAATGTATAGTCTATCGAACCCATATGGTCCGATCGTTTGCCACCCTCAAACGGAAGAGATAATAACCACTAAATTTGAAATATAACTAGTAGACCAGAATAGGTTAAAAAAAAATTCAGACCAACATACTTGTTGCTCAATAATTTTGTTGCGTGCACAGTACAAGTCAATGTATAGTCTATCGAACCCATATGGTCCGATCGTTTGCCACCCCTCAAACGGAAGAGATAATAACCACTAAATTTGAATATAACTAGTAGACCAAGAATAGGTAAAAAAAAAAATTCAGACCAACATACTTGTTGCTCAATAATTTTGTTGCGTGTACAGTACAAGTCAATGTATATTCTATCGAACCCATATGGTCCGATCGTTTGCCCCCACTCAACCGGAAGCTATAATAACCCCTAAATTTGAATAATATTTAGTTATTTTGTGGTAAATGGTTACTGCAGAGGGGGCAGTGAAAAATGAATTCATCTCTTGCTGCCTCTTCTTCAGGAATATTGATTGTTAAGCAGGTAAAGTGATTCCATCGATTGCAGCCACTGCATAGTAGCCAGTTGCTTCCGGTATCTCCTTGTCCACAGATTATGCACACCTCTGCCATATTCTCGGAAGCGGTCAAGAGAAGTGATTGTAATGTCTTCCGAAATACATTAGCATTGAAGCCTGTAAGGGAAAGGGATGCTGCAAATTCGTTCATCGTATAAGTTTCTGACAGCTGTTTTATATAGTAGCATATGTACACACCGCAGTTATAAGAATCTTTCTGAAGAGGTAGCTTGCTATATATGTTTGCTTAATGACCAAGAGGGCGCGTTTCAAATTTTTCGTTCGAATTTGAGTCGATCTCTTCGAAATAGGAATTTTTTGACAACTTGGAAAATATTATGTTGGCGATTTGGTATATCGCCTGCAGGATCCAGGATGTATACTTTTCTGGTGGATAACTCAAGTACTATAAGTATCCAGTGATTACTATTGTAATTGTAAGTCATAATTATAAAAGAAAGAGAGAGAAAAGATCTTGTATGTGGTGTGAAGTTGCTGTAATTGCCAGATGCATCGTTAAATGCAAGAAGAGTGGAAACTGAATCAATGTAATATATATCGTTCCTATCGCGAAGATATGATATACCAATAGCATCTATCGTATAATCTGACAACCAACTATCCCTGTAACTACCGTGCAGGCTATCGTAATATAAAGTGCGGTAATCTGAACTATTTAATATTATATTATTGAACTGATTTTTATAAATACCAAGTTTATACGAAATATTTTTTAAAGCGGCTGACATATAATAATTTAAATTTGGTAGCAAATAATTTGACATAGCTGCTGGATGCGGCTCCTGAACCATAGTTTGTCTAGGTTTGGAAGGAATTTCATTGTTTTTCGCGTTGGCAGTGAGCTCTTTCGTAGGTGGATATTTTTTTATCAGACTCTTAGCAAAGTAACCTGTTGCACGATTCTTACCTTTTTTAGACCAACTTTCTTTTTCATCGAAATTAGATGGGCTTGCTGGACGTTTTTGTCTTTTCTTGATCGTCTTAGGAATACCGAGCAGAATTTCTTTTGTTAATGCAGCAGTTTTTTCACTTAATTTAGTGATAAAACGGCCACATTTTAAATTTGTATCACCGCCCAACGCTTGGTTCTTTATAATTCCGAACCACCTTTCTACTACTGCATTGCTGCATCTACCAAATGCTGTATTTGTCAAAGGTTGCAGAATGCAAGACCATAATGGAAGATATGGTATGTACTTCTTTAAAATTAGATCAACTAATTCAGGGGACCTGTAATCATTATCCATATCTTCAGAGTCATGTTTCGCCGAATAGATGGTAAGTTGAATGTCTTCTAATAAAATTTTGGAATACCTTGTATATGGACTGTATTTGTATGTGGGTTGTGCAAGCATACAATCGTTATCCATATCTATAGAAATATTTGGTTCGACAAGATCACTCAACTCTTTTTCGCTCAGATTAATACTGCTCAACAGTGTCATAGCGTCCTGAAATCTTTGACATTTATTTTTTGCAAGTAGGATGGTGGTAAATGCTTTATACCATGATACCATATCGTTTAAGTTGTTGATATTTATAGCCATTGCAACACACTCCTTATATAAGTGCTTCACTTTCTTCGGTTTATCTAGTTTATTAATATCATTGACCACAATTTTGAAGAAGTGTGCACAACAGATATAAATAGGAATTATATTTGATAACGCTTCCCCATTATCACCACAAATGGCGTCAAAAGTAATTTTTAAATATAGTTTTAAATCTCTAAGGTTATTCCACGATGAATTGACAGCATTAATTATTGCGAAACTGAAATCAGTCACAACCCCAGGTGTAGGTGGCCATGTAACGCTATGCTGTAAACAGAAGTATTTAAATTTCGCCAACCATACACCTATAGAAATGGCATCGTGTTCACAAGAGATCATTTCAGAGACTGGAGTTATTCTGTTTTCAGTTTTCAGCACAGCGGCATAATATAAGATTCGTCTATTGAATGTGGGGAAGGACCTCACAACTGAACCTGTGGCATCGATGTGAATTAGGGAGTTTCTACCTAATTGTTTTAAAATATTCACTTGCTCATTGCTGTACAAGAGTACAAGCAATGGTTCAGCTACAAATTGAATATACTTATTTTTATTTTCCCTTCTCATAAGGACGATGTCTATAAAATCATCTTTATGATAGTCAGATTCGGATATGGCTTCAGACTTAAGTTTGCGCATGACGGAATCTGACTTGATATTTTGTAAATTCCCCATTAAAACCCTTTCAGAAGACGAATCTCTAATATGTTCATCTTTATAAGATGAGGCGGATTTTGCCTTTAATTCTTTTTTAAAGAGTTGTCTCTCTACCCCGCGAACATCTCTTGTCAATTTAGCATTATGTACAATATTTACATTAGAAGTAAATATTTTCAAAGTAATATTATGTAAATTCTTAAAATCTATTATAATTTTGAAGGATTTACAACCAATATGTGCGCAATAAGCATAAACTACACAGAAGTACTTTTGCATACGAGTACTTTTGAAGTTTACTACACAAACATTATTGATCTTTGCTATTTTTCTTTCAAAATAAATGTATATGTTCCCTTTCTTAAAGAATTGCCTTCTATCATACTTCCCCATTCATCTTTCGTTATACTTAATGTACCTTCTTCAACAAGACACCTGAAATGTCGTTTGGAATTGTTTACTGTTACGTCGTTCTTTGATTTACTTGGTAAAATAACGGGTACAATACTTTTTTTTCGAAATAGAGAACTAACACAATCTGGGAGATCATCACTTTTATTACATGAGCTACTTATTTGTGCGTCTTCATATGACATTAAATCTGGCATATCGGTTATATCGGGGCAGTTACTAAACGATGGAGTTTCGATATGAGATGTGATAGAAAGAGCTTTTTTTTTGACTGCCAGTGGCGTTGGAACAGAATAATTGGTAAAAACTGAGGAGTTCAATGGATTATCGACAGCAGTAGAAACTTCGTTTTCATATTTGTTAGTTTGATATATACCTGTACTGTATGAACTATTATTTGAGGAAAATTTGTAGCGACGGCATGAATAATATATTTTTCTTCTATTACGCAAGGTGGAGTTTAAATTTAAAGTTTTGCAAATGCGTACATAAAGAGAAGAGTCTTTATAAAACGACGTATTACACACGGCATCTAAAAGCTTCATTTGAAGTACTTCCTCTATAATATACAAGTTTTTGCTACTCCCGCTTTTTAAAGTATCTTTGACACTATTACCTTCAATATTATTAAAATATTGCTTTATATTGCCAGTATTTCGCTGAAGAAGTTTTTTTACGTAATACCTACTTTGCGCGGAATTACTAAATAATTGGCAATTGTCTGTAATTTTTATTTCAGACGAACGCAATTTTAGAAGATCATCAAAACTATGCTCAGGAAATACAGACTTTAGATAAGCTGCCAGATGTCCAATATTAATTTTCTTTCTTTTTTCCATATCGTAAGATGGTAATAACTAGTAATACCGAACTACTAAAATGTAAGTATCTATGAACTTTCAAATAACGAGAAGCCAATAAAAAATACTTTAGAACTGCTACTGTAATAAGAATTTTTAAAGTAAATATACAATCAGAATAGTGACTATAGCACAACCCAGAGAAAAGGTGCAATAACACGTCGAAAACGTATAAATGCAATTTCTTAAATATCTAATACCTACAAAGAATAAAACTAACTTATGATACTTATCTAAGGAATATTATTGTTGATGCTGATTCTTCTCTTATTTTATGGACCTACTAAAATATTACGCCAAATGGCAATAAGCACTATAAAATTGAGTGCTCCCTAAATCTATATAGTAACGCAACTAGATGACATTTAAAAAAATAATTTACCTATGTATCTAATATAGGTAGGTACAATATACGTTTTTCTTAAAGTATAAGGTTAGAAATTCGTACTTCACCAAAAATAACTCCTGTACTTAAAGCACGGATGTATTTAAACACCGACTACTCACTTACTTATTTACTTTACTGCTAAGTAATATGTATTTATTTTAAAGTATATTAAGAATGATTGCCTAATAATGGAACTCACAATAACCAAACAAAATAATAAAATGCCACCGGGAAATATTATGACATAACGTTATTATTAAGTTTGTTCGCGTCGCATGAACTATTTGCACTTTTATGCACTTTTGCACACAAAAGTTCTAAAAAGTGCATAAAAGTGCAAATAGTTCATGCGACGCGAACAAACTTATTATATCGTACATTCCGCCAATTAGAACAGCGTTAGCAGCGTTGTCATAGTAACGATAAACAAGCCCAGACAGTTTACTAATTGTCAGGCTGTGATACTGACGTAATAATCTATTAATTTAAATTTTCCTTAAATTATTCTGATTCCTTTTAGTGATTTTCAGTTAGTCGCAGATAAAATAGTGTTTCGCAAATAATGACTCCGGCCGATGGAAATATGTATACTCCTAACAGTTTGGAAATTAATGCGCGAGCGCTATAAATCTACAAGAGCCAAAGAATATCGTGGTAGTCGTCGCATGAAATTTTGCGCGTGCGCAGCACGAACAACAATCTTTTAGCTATCGTTCTTTTAATTTGCACAAAGAAATGTTACTTTTATTATACAAAACGCGCAATAATATCTATTTATGTGATACAAAGGATATTAAGTAGATATTAATTTATATTATGAATACCCGCGATGCATAAAAACATTTATGTCATACTGTACTGTCACATTGTACTTTTACCTATTCTTAGTCTACTAAAGTAATATTCAAATTTAGTGGTTATTATCTCTTCCGTTTGAGGGGTGGCAAACGATCGGACCATATGGGTTCGATAGAATACACATTGACTTGTACTGTGCACGCAACAAAATTATTGAGCAACAAGTATGTTGGTCTGATTTTTTTTTTCTTTCTTTTACGGATTCTGGTCTAATAGTTATATTCAAATTTAGGGGTTATTATCTCTTCCGTTTGAGGGGTGGCAAACGATCGGACCATATGGGTTCGATAGAATATACATTGACTTGTACTGTGCACGCAACAAAATTATTGAGCAACAAGTATGTTGGTCTGAATGTTTTTTTACTTATTCTTGGTCTACCAGTTATATTCAAATTTAGGGGTTATTATCTCTTCCGTTTGAGGGGTGGCAAACGATCGGACCATATGGGTTCGATAGAATACACATTGACTTGTACTGTGCACGCAACAAAATTATTGAGCAACAAGTATGTTGGTCTGTATTTTTTTTTCTTTCTTTTACGGATTCAGGTCTAATAGTTATATTCAAATTTAAGGGCTGCTATCTCTTCCGTTTGAGGGGTGGCAAACGATCGGACCATATGGGTTCGATAGAATATACATTGACTTGTACTGTGCAGGCAACAAAATTATTGAGCAACAGTATGTTGGTCTGAATTTTTTTTTTACCTATTCTTGGTCTACTAGTTATATTCAAATTTAGGGGTTATTATCTCTTCCGTTTGAGGGGTGGCAAAGGATCGGACCATATGGATTCGATAGAATATACATTGACTTGTACTATGCACGCAAAAAAATTATTGAGCAACAAGTATGTTGGTCTGTATTTTTTTTTCTTTCTTTTACGGATTCTGGTCTAATAGTTATATTCAAATTTAGGGGCTGTTATCTCTTCTGTTTGAGGGGTGGCAAACGATCGGACTATATGGATTCGATAGAATATATATTGACTTGTACTATGCACGCAACAAAATTATTGAGCAACAAGTATGTTGGTCTGAATGTTTTTTTTACCTATTCTTGGTCTACCAGTTATATTCAAATTTAGGGGTTATTATCTCTTCCGTTTGAGGGGTGGCAAACGATCGGACCATATGGGTTCGATAGAATACACATTGACTTGTACTGTGCACGGAACAAAATTATTGAGCAACAAGTATGTTGGTCTGTATTTTTTTTTTCTTTCTTTTACGGATTCAGGTCTAATAGTTATATTCAAATTTAAGGGCTGTTATCTCTTCCGTTTGAGGGGTGACAAACGATCGGACCATATAGGTTCGATAGAATATACATTGACTTGTACTATGCACGCAACAAAATTATTGAGCAGCAAGTATGTTGGTCTGTATTTTTTTTTACCTATTCTTGGTCTACTAGTTATATTCTAATTTAGGGGCTGTTATCTCTTCCATTTGAGGGGTGGCAAACGATTGGACCATATGGGTTCGATAAAATATACAGTGAGGGAGTACAGTGAGTGAGTATATTGTACGCAACAAAGTTATTCAACAACAAGTGTGTTGGTCTAATTTTTTTTTACGTATTCTCTGTCGATGGAACTCGTAATGTCTATATTTGAACTAATGCCTCTTTCGTTTAAGATGTGAGTGATCGAACCATAAGAATGGAATGCTCCTATGTACTTTCTAGTCTTTCCATTTGCTCGTTTTAAATGCATATATAATTTTTTTCGGCCATCTACATTTTTTTAGTTTGCTCTATGAGCGTTGCTGGCAACGCCGTTGCTAATTTCACACAAGTCATTTAGATACTGGTTGTGACATCTACATGTGAATATAAATAGTTCCTAACCTGGAACGAGTGACAACCGTGGTTAAAGTATAATTTTTGGGCGATACTGTTAAGTGTATTTCATATATTAATTCGCTTCTCAATTTACTATGTGTATACAGCCCTAATAGCCAAATGATGCATAAAATTTCCCACCATTTTGTATTACAATAGTTATTTTAAAGCCTTTACGTTGAATTTATTAAAATTGTGGCGGGAAAATTAAATTTGGCTATTAGGGAGGCTAAGTTAACTTACACATATGCTAACACACATTACCCATTAAACAAAAAGGAAACAAAATTATTAAACGTCACAATTTAATGTATATTGATGTGCCTTTGATGTTTCTTTTTATTTTACAAACTTGACGCTTTTCTGTGTTTACTTATAAGGGCTACCGCATTTGTAAAATCTCGCACATCTGTCATTGAAAGGAATGCCGATAAGAAAATATATTCGTGGAACTATTATCTCACCGTAAATAATATCGGAAAGACAGCCTTTGCTTTTTTCGGTTTTAAAGGTTGTACTCGTTGATATTCATATTACGTTTTATTTAGGAAAAAAAAAAACAAAACAAGATGTCCTATTGATGTCTACAAGTGATTTGCTTGGTACAACCATTTTTGAGTAGATTGCGCTGTCATACTTAATACATCACAATAATTTCTGGTTTAGCTCCAATCTTAATTTGGACGATTTGGACATCCACGCGACATCTATCGATGACTTTTAAAATTAATTTGCTTTTATATGGACTTGGTTTATCTTCTTGTATATAATCACTGGTCTTCTTGTACATAGTCAACTGTTCTCGAGTCAAAGAAATGTTCCACTGGCGCACTATAGATGACACCACCAGCATTTTCTATTGTTGTACGTTTGTAGTGGTAATATTTTCATAAGAGAATACTGCGGTGCCATCTATAGTACGCCAGTGGAACACATACTTTGACTATATAATATAATGAATATAATATTTGGTATTGGGGTATTCTGTTATAATAAAAAGAACTTGAAATTATATTGCACGTTCTTGTTGACAAAACATTAATTGAAAAAATTTTTAAATTAAGATTTTTGAAAAAAAAAAATTTTAAAATTAAAACAAACAAAAAATCACTGAAAAGAGAGAAGTAAATCTGAAAGACGCAAATTTGCCAAGAAAAAAAGAAAAAAAAAACAACTAAAAATATATTCTAAATTTTTAGTTTTCTTTCAAATTAATGTTATTTTGTTGGCTTAATTTACTTATGTTTATAATTATATAATAATAAGATTTTTTTTATTAGGAAGAATAAATATTTAGTTTGATAATATACGTATAATCGTTATCTTTTTACCATTTTACTTTACCTTTTTCGAGTTTCTAATATAATGTTATGCTCTATGTGGTGTAGTTCTAAGTTTTGTGTTATATTTATATAATATTTTTACTTGATTTACTTATGGTCACTATTACATAATAGTAGAAATTCGTTTTTATTATGAAAAATAAATATTTAGTCTGGGAGTACAAATCGCCATTTATTTTTACATATATGCACCACTTTATTTATTAAAAACAGCATACATGATGACGCGTTCGCGTTCTTTCTCTTGATTGGCTGAAAAGTTACGAGGTAACCTTATATATACGGACTTTGGTGTGCAGTAGTGTATGCATAAATGATCTTTTTTCGCAAAAATTACAATGCATAAAGCAAAAAATTAAAAAGAAATTTCCCTTTCATGATTCCAAAATAAATTGCTATTCATAAATTTTTATATTTTTTCAATTAGAATTTTCAATAAACTAAAACATCAATCTATGTGTGTTTATAATTACTGACGGAATATTTAGCCGGATTTTCTATACGTTCAAAATTCTTCGAAATTTACCATCAAGTGGGATTTCTAATGAGAAACTATCCACTTGTAAGTTATTTGTTACTTGCCGTACTCGTTAAGTAATATTTTCAACAAAATATAATGCAATTATAATTCACTAAAACTTCTTAAGTTTTCTTACTCTTAAATATTACAATATGACACTTTAATTTAGAATAATATTTTATTTCACATTCAAAAAAATAAATATAGATCTATTACAGCTTCTTATGAGGTATTTTGTTAATATCTTAATTATACCACTTCACTATTTCTTCCAATTTCTAACATACAATACCGCACCAATTATTCCTATACAACATAGAGTAAAGAATGCATACTTTCTTATTCGATTCCCAGGATCACTGAGAACTTCACCCTGTAACAAAAAGTGGAATACTAATAAATATCAATAAAATGAAATAAAAAACCATATTTACCCATCCTCCATTTTCTTCAACCCAAATAGATAAACTATTACGTACATATCTCCAAGACCATTGGTTAATTTTGCAAAAATAAACTATTAACCTTTCCCGAAAAGCTCGTGCTGCCAAATCTGTGCAAAAGAAGAATAAAACTAATACTCGTTCCCATGTTACTCCACCCTCCTGGAATAGGAATATAAAATACAAATACTACTAATATTTTATAATGTAGATTACCTGGAATAAACCATCTAATAAATTCTGAAAAGTATCTAGATTTAAGGTTTCTAAATTGACTGTTTGTGCTCGATCATATACTGACTGCCTCTGCGGAGAAACTCTAAATCTATCTGCTAATGTAACAAGAGCCGTTAAATGCAAAGGATATGTTTCACACAATATGTAATTTGGAGTTGCTATCTCGTTCAACATAAACTCCCTGGTAAAATGGAATTGATATAACCTGTGGCTCTCATCTAAAATATCTTGACTTGCAGTACAATTTGATTCATTAAAAATTGTGAAAGTAGCTTCAGAACTTTCTGAGCATTCATTATACAATAGATTTTCATCCACACTTTCCGCACTAGAGTTTCTTTTGGGAATTTTTCGAGTTCCTTTAAGTTTTGGAGTACTACTATTATGTAAATAGTTTTTTTCTTCTTCATTTTTTATCTGTGATTTTCTATTAGTCTGTGTAAGCACAGCGTGTAATCTTTCCATTTTTGTGGCATTTTAAGTAGAATCAGCAGAGTGCAATTGGTGCAGTGGAGCAAGAAATTCACATTCCAATACGTCATAAATATTTATACGCCATCACAGAATATCTAACAATCAGAATAAGATCGCTTTATCAGCTCTTTTGATCTCAGTGCGCAAAATTTCGTGACCTTGACGACACTTTCGAGCCACTTCGAAAAGTCAGCATTGGTCAGGATAGGCTTTGATAAAATTTGCTACCTGACAGGAACTGAAGTGATTTTCAAGAATATGATACATATCTACGTTAAAATTAGCTAGTCTTTTCAAGCTATGGTATTTAATTATATGATCTATATAGAGTTTCCTTTTTTTTATTTTTCTTTATTTTCACACTTTATGGCCTTGCACTTTATCACATTATTCAGAACGTGTCACCAAAATATATACAAGCAAGGAACATCCCACCAAGAACGGACAAACAGCGTCGGCACCTTTGATCTCAGGGGGGAAAAGTTCATGGCCTTCAGTCTGCTTATTATTGCTATTGGCTAGCTGGCAAGAACGAACTCATAGGTTTGTTCGCTGGTGTTACACTTTCCACACTGACTCCTACTTAAAACAGGATAAAAGATTTACTCTTTATGCATCTGAGAAAGAGACAATATGCACCAGTGTAATTGGTGTAACACCAACGAACAAACCTCATGAAAGATAACGATTGCGCGCGCTTATTTGAAACTTCGAAAACTGTCAAATGATTGTCAAAAACGATTTTGACAACTGAGCTTGAGAGAGTTGGACCACGCTGGACTTCCTATTGGTTAAAAAGAACTCAAAAAAGGTGGCGGTTCTGTATGTCCGTTCTTGGCTGCATGTCCCTTGATAGATATTCTGTGACATCACCAACATTAAGGCAACGTGGAACAACAAATGTTCCTAAAAAATTGAAATTCAAAAGATTGATTTCTTAAAAAAATTAAACGAAAGTGCTAAAAAGCGGTGGTTACAGCCGCAGGTAAGTGTAAATCCATATTGTTTCAAAAATTGATTTATTTTCGTTATTTAAGTTAAACATCAAGAAAGGATTTTATTCCGAGCTGCTGAGTGTTCGATAATTTGTAGTATTTTGCTTTTTTGGTGCTTTTGTATTTTTTATGTGCATTTCACTACAAATATGAGTGACAAGTGCGACAACGTGGTGCAAGCGATGGAGAACTTGAACACCGGAAACATGGAAAAGGCATGATTTCTAATATTTTCTTGTGTTAAAACATGTTAAAATGTTAAAAGTTTTAAGTGCTTATCGGGTTATAGTGCCTATATACCGACATTCTTATACAACCTTGGTTTGTATATGCACCTGAGCACACCTTGTAATTTCCGATTATACGTGTTCTCTGAATTGAATGATGAAATACCTGTGCATTTTGTGATAATACCAACAACAGTCTTTGTTTTCACTTCAGGTTTAAGGCTATTATTTTTAAATTAACTTTATGTTTTCAACAGGCTTCAAAAATGAAAGACAAGGGAAAAGATAAAAAATCGAGTGGTGATAAACAAAGTGTAACTGAATTAAATCCTTGGCCAGCCTATATTCAAGAAAGATTAACATTATGGGATAAATTAAAAGCTCAATATGATGCAGAAACTGAGAATAAAACTAACACTCAAATAACAGTTACATTGCCAGATGGCAAAACAGTAGAAGCATTGTCTTGGAAAACTACTGCATATGATGTAGCAAAAGAAATCAGGTTTGTAATAACCTAAATTAATCTCAAAATATAGGATTATAACAAGTGATAATTTTTAGTCAGGGCTTAGCTGATAGTGTAGTTATTGCTAAAGTAAATGGAGTATTATGGGATTTAGATCGACCATTAGAAAGTGACTGCAAGTTAGAGCTATTAAAATTTGACAATGTTGAAGCTCAAAGTGTATTTTGGCATTCCTCAGCTCATATTTTAGGCGAGGCTTGTGAACGGATATATGGTGGATGTTTATGTTATGGACCCCCAATTGAATCTGGGTTTTATTATGATATGTACTTAGATGAGAAAGGAGTAAGCAAATTTTTAGGTATAACTTTATTAGGAATTCACATTTTGGTGTTAAATAGATATCAGCTGGTGATTTCCCAATGATTGAAAAGTTGATGAAAGATATTGTTAAAGAAAAACAACCTTTCGAAAGATTAGAAATGAAAAAAGAAGATTTGCTAGAAATGTTTGCATATAACCAGTTTAAAGTTAGAATTTTAAATGAGAAAGTAAATACACCTACTACAACTGTCTATAGATGTGGACCATTAATTGATCTCTGTAGAGGACCTCACGTCCGACACACTGGCAAGATTAAAGCTCTGAAAGTTACCAAGGTATTCAAAAAACTATGCTTGTGGTCAGATGTTAGGCAAGATAATTTATGTAGTATTACCAATTTCTGAATTAATATAAAATAAAAGAAATTCATTTTGTTTAGAGGTACCATTTCAACACCTAGTTAGAGGACTACTCTCACTGAATTCTCCAACAACAATCATTTTGCCCTTTATATGTTTTTATGTATGTAAAACAAAAAGGATATATATGCATGTTATTTAATGAAAGATATGTTAAAGTTCAACCCATTATCTACATATAAATCAACTGTTATTTTGATAAAACGTTTATTCGTTCAAGAACATATACAAAATTCCGGTATTTTTTGCATTCAGTCTTGCAGTCTTTCTACTCATTGTACTCTTTTTCTCCACTGCTCAACCATTTTTAGGGATTTTTTTAGAGTAAAACACATATTTTAGAAAATGAATAATTAAATTACTGCTATATACACAGTTAATCAGTTAAAGTGTCTATGACATATGACCACAGGTGTATATTTTATATCATTCTCCTTTAAATATTCTAATGTGGACATACATAGAATTCCTCAACTTATTGGGAAGGCAAAGCTGAAGCCGAAACTTTACAAAGGGTCTATGGAATAAGCTTTCCCGATTCGAAACAATTGAAAGAGTGGGAGAAATTCCAAGAGGAAGCTGCTAAGAGGGACCACAGAAAAATTGGAAAAGTAACATCATAAGGAGTAAACAGAAGCTGATATTCTAAATATAATTTGCTTTAAGGAACAAGAACTATTCTTCTTCCATGAATTATCACCGGGTTCTTGCTTTTTCCAACCTCGAGGTGCACACATTTACAATACTTTAATCAATTTCATCAAGAATGAATATCGGAAACGCGGATTTCAAGAGGTAGTCTCACCAAACATATACAACTCGAAACTCTGGCAAACTTCAGGACATTGGGCGCATTATGCGGTAAATTTTGGAAATTGCTATTATAGCATTCTTAAATTTCATCTTATATTTATTTTAGGATAATATGTTTTCTTTCGATGTTGAAAAAGACAAATTTGCCCTGAAACCAATGAATTGTCCTGGGCATTGGTAAGTGTACTCTCTACAATAGGGAATGTGTATTGAATTTATAATTTTTTATGTGTACAATATTCGAGTAAAATATTTATAAATAACAATATTTCCAACTATTTTGATCATAAAAGAATATTTTTATATTTTTAATTGAAAGTAACAGAATGTTTAAAATATTAGAGAAACTTCATAACGGTATATTAGTGGCAAACAAGATTATCACATACAAAGTTAATAAACTAATTTGCAATCACAATGCGGTAAGTTAAATGATGGCAAATATATGCCAAACACATTAGTTATTGGCTAATTATAAGGCACATGAAGGTTGAGGTTTAAATTTGTATGTTTTATGTATGTTACATTGTAAAATACATCGTCAGTACATCTCAGAAGTTTAAAACCCAATTCTGTTTATGGGTTATCTCACTTGATAGATAGTAATATGTTCTTGACATTAATGCAAGTTTTCAGTTTTTTTATACTGTTAATAAAGGCAATTTTCTTAACAACTTAGAGTCGTTGGAGTTTTTGACACAGCAGATTGCTGAAAACCAGTTCTCTCTGAATTCTCCAATAATCGTTGAATGAACACGTATTTTTTCGAGTTTTATTCAACAGATGCCGTTCGCGGTATATCGCATGTGGCCACTCACATTTTATCTCAGATAACTTGGCACTACATACCTGTCCTTAATTTAATTTCTTGATATTTAACACTACTTTATGAATCATTGTAAAAAAATCAAGTTTTAATATGCTTTGTTGTACGATATATTTTTTTAAGGTTAACAAGAGTTACTAAACTAAGTTCAACGGTACTTTTTTTTGTCCCTGACCAATAAAAATGTAATTTTATTCTTGCAACTCTACAGTTTGGTGTGAATAAAGAGGATTATTATTCTTTCTAAATAAATGTGTAGCACAAACAAAATATTCTAGTCTAATGTAGTCTCAGAAGCATTTTTTATTTAAATATATATTATAAATTTGTAATTTATCTATTACTACTTTTTAGGTGACCTGGTACTAGTGTTTGAAACTCAAATTGTTTTATAATTTTTTTAATAATTCTTTCGAATATATAGATCAATAATGTTATGTTAGATATGCCATATCTTTTCCCTCTTACAATGTGTTTTATAAGTTTATAACAAACGTAATTTAAAAATAATAAATAAATCACAGTCTAAGATATGAATTAAATAAAATTCTATATATCGATCTAAAGATTGTCAGAAATAATTCGAGAAGAGTGGTTTTAAATACCATAGGATTGTATATTGCATGGGCACCAGCGGATAGTTGTTATTCTTTCACATTTTTTTTTTCATTCGTACACAAACAAATAAGGTATCAGATAGGGACATATATGTAACAGGACAATCGGCAAAAAAGTCAAAAAAAAAGCAGTAAACAAGTAAACTATCCGCTTGATGTCTCAATAATTCTCGAATGTTTACAACATACATGGTTTTACAGCGCGGAGAAATGCGCAAATTCACCACAAGCATGCATAAAAGTATTAAAGGAATAAATCAAATAAAACATGTTTTTATTAATGCGAAATATTTATTTAAAATATTAAAAAGTTGGTGTTAACAGTCACTAATTATGATCATTATTCATTGAATGAAACTAATTCTTCCTGTTGTAAAATAAATAATAGCTAGAATAGTTGTTTATGGTACGAAGTACTAGCCTTAAGATAATTATCATTAAATTACAATAAAAAAAAGGGCAAATAGAGATATATACTTGTCACATATGCGACTACCGCATTTACAAAGAGACAAAACACAATGTAATTTTGAGGTGATACTAGTTCAGTATGGACAGTATCTATCGTCGACTATCGTTAACTATCGATAGTTGACTATAAATATCCCGAATCATGGATAGTAAATATTATCGATGTACTATCGATAATTGGTCCGACTCTCAATAGATGAAAATACCGAAAGTGACCAACACTAGTCTCTTGACTAAGTTTGTATGTGGTTTGTACTAGTGATGTAACGAATACGTGATTTTACACATTCGCGAATGCGAATGCGAATATTAACTTTTTAACTTTACTGGCGTCATCTATTAGTTTTCAGTTTACAACTATACGAACACTTGCATTAATCACACGCAGAGAATTCAATTTCTCCATCACCGCAGCGAAACTACCCAAGTACAACCAAATTTACGTCTTATTCTTGTCAATTCAAGTTTAGTTTTGAGGTTATTGATGGTTATTCTAATATAAACTGCAAATTTGTGCTCAAAAGGTTGTTTTAGGATTTCAATGAATTTGAATATTAGTTTTTTTTTTCTAAATTATCCATTTTAACAGGTAAAAGTTACCTGTTAAAATGGATAATTCGATATTCGCAATATTCGCAGTGATTTTATCTGTTTTTCAAATTTTTATAGTTTAATTTTCGATAACCGCATAAGATCATGGAGGGAATTGCCTTTGCGACTAGCAGATTTCGGTGTTCTCCATAGAAATGAACTTTCTGGAGCACTTACTGGATTAACAAGAGTGCGTAGATTCCAGCAGGATGATGCCCACATTTTCTGCGCAGGGGAACAAATCAAAGATGAAATCAAAGGAGCGCTCGAATTTCTGAAACATGTTTATGAAATTTTTGGATTTACTTTTAATTTGGTATTGTCCACTAGGCCTGAAAAGTATTTGGGTGATATCGAAATGTGGAATCAAGCCGAAAAAGTAAGTGCTTTAGTCTCAACTATTATGTAACCTGAGTGTTGCTCAATGAATTGCAACTTGTTGGAAACGGTCAGGCGTATGCGCGTTTTAAAATGACTATCACCTGGTTTAAATAAAGCTATATTTTTTGTTAGGCTTTAGAAGACAGTCTCAATGAATTTGGAGAGAAATGGCAATTAAACCCCGAGGATGGCGCTTTTTACGGTCCAAAAATCGATATAACCATTTTAGATGCTTTACGAAGACAACACCAATGCGCCACGATACAATTAGACTTTCAATTACCTATCAGATTTAATCTGTCCTATATTAGGTATAATTATCTTCCTCTCTTTTTATTTTCCTAACAATTAATCAAGTATATGTATTAAATTTTAGTGAAACAGGTGAGAAGAAACGACCAGTCATCATACACAGGGCAATATTGGGTTCGGTAGAACGTATGATAGCGATCCTCACAGAATCTTACGCAGGAAAGTGGCCATTCTGGTTGTCGCCTAGACAAGCAATGGTAATACCGATTGCACCAGCCTTTGATGAATATGCACTCGAGGTTCAAAAGAAAATATATGAAGCTGGCTTCATGTGCGAAGTAGATACCGATCCAGGAGATACTATGAACAAGAAAGTACGAAATGCCCAATTAGCACAATTT
Source organism: Protaetia brevitarsis (assembly GCA_004143645.1). Classification (NCBI taxonomy): domain Eukaryota; kingdom Metazoa; phylum Arthropoda; class Insecta; order Coleoptera; family Scarabaeidae; genus Protaetia; species Protaetia brevitarsis. The sequence continues at coordinate 2,138,181 of RXPK01000047.1, forward strand.
AATTTCATTCTAGGTGAGCTATTTCACACGTAATGCCCGCACGCTGGAGCGTGCGGGCATTACTAATTAAATTATTTTAGTTGTTGGAGAGAAAGAGCGTAGCAGGAACACGGTGAATGTACGTACCAGAGATAATGTTGTCCACGGTGAAATATCGTTGGACGATATTATTGAGAAATTCAAGAATAGTCGAGACAATTTTAGCAAAACTGAAGATATTTAAATTGAATACTTACAAAAATGTATTTCTAACTATTTAACGTTTTTAATTTATTTTTTATATTAAGGCAAATCTTGATTTCGGTATTAACTAATTCCAGCTTATAAATGTTGCTGCTCTTAAAGATGAAGAATAAAAGTACAAACAATGATTGTGGTAATTTTCATTTTATATTCTGAAGGCCACATACCTGATTCTTGTAGCAGCAGGGCAATGGGTGAAAATATGCTCAACTGTTTCCTCATCTCCTGAAACAGGAGATGAGGAAACAGAAGATGGCATTCGGCCTCATCAAATAGCTCAATTCTTTCGGTTCTAGCAGTTCCTTGGTTCTACCATGACTTGGTGAAATACACTCCTTCACATGCTCCAAACCAAGATAGTCGTTCCAGTATTGAAGCGTTTTTTGGTTTGTCCAGAATTTGATTTGCAGTTTAGCTATCATAAGTACTTTGTCAACAACAGGTTCTGCACCCTGAAATTACACTGTAGCACCCACCCTTTTTAGCAAGGATATCTGCTTTCCCATTTCCAAGAATGAGTGAGTGCCCAGGTACATACCCAGGTTAAGGGTAGATTATTAGCCATCCCTAATTTGTTTAGAGTATGTTTACATCTTCAGATCAGTTTTGAGCTGCATCCATACGCCTCTTTTTGAGCAGTAAGTTTTGTTCACAACTGAACTCCTCTCCAGTATAAAGACCTATTTCCAGGACTTGTGACCTGGCAAACCTCGAGTTACTCGAGATGATAGATACTTGTTGTCAATCAAATTCCGATCAATACATCATTTCCATGGCGCGTGGCTTGACAAATCTCTAGTATCATATCGAGTGGACATTCATTATCAATATTTCTCATTAGTTACAACCTCGGTTCCTTTTTTTTGACCTGACTGTTTGTATTTTCCCAACTCGCATTGGTTGCGTAAAAATCTAGATTTGAATATACCAACATGAACGCAGTATCTACAGAAAGTTAATGTGTGGGTAAGTACATCATTAGTAGAGACCGGATTATATGCAAAGAAAAACTGGAATATATGCGTCGATTTTTGAGAAAATATACATAAACCTGGGGCATATATGCAAAAAAATTGCGACAATATTTCAAAATTTTTACATATAAAATAAATGAGAGCACAAATTTAAACATTAACTTTATTGCACAAATTTTTTTCACAACATATTTCTAAAACAATTTATAATTAAATGTTTTTCAAAATTGTGTAAAAGAAAGTTTGTCTTCTATCAGAATACATATGTTTTTGAAATAAAAAGCGTCTTCAACATCCACAGATGTAATTGATTGTATTTTTAACTTTGCAATACATCTAAACTAAAATTAAAGTCGAAATCGTTTACTGTTTCACTTCCAAAATTTCTTAATTTCTTCAATTTCAAATACCCGCATTTTATTTATCACTTTTTTAAATTTATCGTATATAGAATTACTATTGTACCCTTAAACTCTTTCTTACATAAGCATATCAAATTCGTCTACTATTTCGATGATTTCGAGAGCGATCCCTTGCGTTTTAGTTTACGAATGGAATTGAAACAAAGCTATAATTTGACTTAATATACAAAAGGTTTTGTAGCAATTCTATTGATGTTACATACTGATTTCAAAACTCGCTCCTTATAAAATTGGATTCCTAAAGGTGCTTTTAAAAATACTTTTTTGACATTGCTAATTAAATCATTAATCAAGGAATTGATTCCCAATGTCTTCGGCTACAGGATTGAACCCATGAGCTAAACAAGTGGTATAAATAATGTTACTATAAAAAAAAAATGTAGTAACATATTAGCTTTTATCATGTATATGGTGCAGCGTCGGACAACATTAGTAAAAATTTTTCACAATGTATACTTCAGGTAAAAAAGAAATTGAAAACCTTCTTGTACGAATTGGGCAATTGTCAATTATTTGTGTTGAAGTTTCTTATAAATAATTATATATGATTTTACCTACAATATCTTCATGAAGAATTCTATTAACAATGGGCAATATAACGCACACTTATCGTATTTATCTACCATAATATAATAAAATTTATTCCTACCAATTGTTGAATTTCTGCTATTGTTTGCTGGTAACAAGAGTGGACATAATTTTTCCGTAAGGTACTTCGTCAGGTATATTATGTTTGCAATATTTTTGCAGAAATGATTCAATTAACATTGTAATCTTGCTAATGGTATGTTAGACGAAATTAAGCGTTACACAGTCCGTATTATATTCTTCTTGTTCTGAGCTTCGTGAATTGACGTACACATGGACGTATAGATTGCTGCACACATGCGGATCGCTTTAGTTTTCACATTTCCAATGTGATGAGTTTTAGCGTGTTGATCAATCAGGTATTTCTCTCAGAAAACCACCTACAACAACAATTGTCATATTATATGAAAAGTTAAGAATTTAAAAACATTGTAAAGCTTTGTAATAAAATTAACTTACCAGTTTACTGCAGGCTCGACAAAATATTTTGTCGCCATCCTTTACCAGTTCGGGATATGGCTTAATCCATAAAGAAATTTTGTTCGCTATACTATTACATGCTGTTTCGCCCAAAGATATTCAATGAATGAAATAGTTTATTTGGGAATAATAATAATAAACGTATTTACCACATCCTTCTGCTAAGGCGAATTAAACACGTGCAGTTCTTGAAAAAAATTAATAGAAACAAGTGTAAAGATTTATCGTTCTGAGATGTCGGTTGTCGATCTTCATAGGAATACTAGGAATTTTTACTAATAGAAAGGATAAGGAAAAGCTTTAATATGCAATATATGCAACTTTTGTAAAAATATACATAGAAATGCCTAAATATGCAATCACTAATTACTGCTAATTAACTCCAATTAGTGTAACACGTCTACATATAGACTTTAATTAAAGATATGCAAAAAATAAAATATATGCACTTTGTATATAATCTGGTCTCTAATCATTACAAATCAGATAATTGGCTAAGTTTGTATTAACGGCAACTTATATAGGAATAACTTATCTGGAATTATTGGATAATAACATTATTTATTTTGCACAGGAGCGGTTTAACATTAATGAAATTTGATTTAAGCTTACAAACATTTTAAACGTCTTGTAAACAATAACCGACTCCTATAATTCAATAAATATTTTGTGGACATTTTTAAACATTTTTGGACAACCATAATCAAATAGCCGCGCTAGGAGTTTAGAGGAACTCGTTCCACCTACTTACTGATATATCCATCAATTGGTCAATCATACTTATTCTGTGTTCTGCCAGGCTACGGTGATTTAAGAAATCATCGGTATAACAAAGCAAATCTGTTTTATATATTTGTGGATTTCGTAATAAAAAATGGCTTAAATGATTATCATGTGTATCATACATAAATCTAAATACAATATATTATTATTATTATTGAATCTCATACGTAAAATATTTTGAAATAATGTCACTCTTACTTTGTAAATAAATTTAAAACATAACCCACAATTCATTTACCATTAAGTATACTGAAGCGAAACAAAATTAACATAGTGTAATCAATTTATCATACATAAAGTGTAAAAAGTATATATATCAATATTGAATATAATTAAAAACAGCTAGGGAAAAACCAAATATTTGTATACAACAAAATTTATCATCACCTATATTCTAAGTAATTAAAACAACTTATTTAATATAAGCATACAATATTTGCATTTACAATACATAACAGTATCAATTATACACGCCGCATCAGCTGCATCTAGTGTTTGTTAATTTGCTGTAAATTGCATAATTATCCTTATTACCGCTGCTTCTTGACCAACATAATTATGAAGCCCAAGCTTCTAGTTCTTTCATGTCATCATCAATATCTTTCTCTTTTCCTATAAATTCATGATTAATGTAAAAATATATAATATATACTAAATTAATTAAATAAATACTCACTGGGTTTTGGCTTAACAACTTCTTCTTGCGGCACACTTGGTAATTGATCTTTAGTAGGATCGATTTCTATCAAATGTTTCTCCAATTCTTCTTGTTCTAATTCTTCTAATTCTTTTTCGAGTTCATCTTCATCTACATCTTGTCCAAAGGCTACAGGGTTGCTAATGGCCTCTGAGATTTCTTTAGCAACATCCTGTTGTTCAGCTATATCATCCATCATATCGTGTACCTTATCTACATCCCTAAAAAGACCACATAACATTATGTACATCAACAAACAAAAGATGTAAACATACAGATGGTTATTAGCAAGTTTCAATGCATCCGCAGCTTGTCTCATATTTGTTAGCACAGCCGTATTAGTATTTGCGCCTTCCAGTGCTTCTCTCTGCATTTCAATAGTACTGAGGGTGCCATCGATCTGCTGCAATTGTTTCTCATACCGTTTCTTTCTTTTAAGAGCTTGTATTGCCGCTGTGAAACGAACAAGTATAACATATGAGTTTCAGCAATTACATAATAGGTAATTTACCCCTTTTATTTTTCGATGCGTTCTGCTTTGCAACAACAAGTTCTTGTTGAATCTTTGTTTCTAGAAAGTCTTGTTTCTTGATTAACATATCCTCTGTTTCTCTCAGCTTTTGTATCGCTTCCCCGGTCGTCGGACCCTTTTCGCCCTTCTTCCCACCAAAAATACTCGAAAAGAAACTCATTTTCACGACGATATATCTTTAAAAATAATATTAAAGCAGATATAGGCGGAATTGTAATGACCTTATAACACGAATTCGTTTGACAGCATTTGACGTTATACTCGTTACACTGTTGCCAGATTCGTGATGAGTCAGACCCAGAGATATACCATAAACCCATGACATCAGCAAGCAAGGTGTGCTCACTCTTCATGCATTTGGTAACGACAGCACCTGCATAGGGATTCTGTAACTTTGTCGAATAGAATGCCGCTATATTAAATCGACCGTTGTCGAACGAAGATACGTATCGAACAAAGCGGTTCTGTAAAATGTTGAATGAACGTTCGTGCATGTTCGGAAGCTGATGATGCAAACAAGCATATAATAGAAACTGCATAATTTTACACAGGAAACCATATCAAGTAGATGCATACCTTCGTAGAAATTCGAGATTTTTTATTGATTATATACTTTTTATTTTTTATTATTAAAATAATTTTATCACAAACTAAGTGCATATAGTCTTTCATATTAACACCATTTAATATTGTATATGACTGATATCCCTAATAGCCAAATTTAAATTTCCCGCCACTATTTTTAGTGAATTCAACGTAAAGGCTTTAAAATAACTATTATTGTAGTACACAACGGTAGGTAATTTTATGTTTCAAAGTTGGATGAGAATAATTGCGGGCAATTTAAATTTGGCTAAGTGATATATTACATCTGATATATGTATGTAGATGACAAGTAAATTAAGAAACGTGGTCATATTTTTTAAACTATCCCGAGCGTATTAATTTTTTTTAGTATATCTTTTTTTTGAATATACCCAAGTAGAGGTATAAAATAAAAAAAAATAAGTCGGAATTCGAAGATAACCACATCCCACAAACTTCTTTGCATTTTTTTTTCCCTTGTGATCCACAAGACGCTCCTGTTGCCAAGTTATCTTGCATATGACAGTATTTCAAATGTGCTGGGCATGGGTAAAAATCTTTTTTTGCAAGATACATATTTTTTTTGTAATAATTTTCTTTAACAGCGTGGTTTTACTAGAACTTTGCCTTCGCAACGTCCAAGTAAATCACAGGGGTTTAAATAGTTAGTCAGCTTTTATTGCACATAATAAAGAAATATTACCAGAAATAGTGTGCGGATCATTCAGATATCCCGAAAGAGATGCAAAACACAAATCGTTAGTTAAATAGAGATAGATACATCAAACGACAACAAGCAGCTTGTCGAACAGGACACATACTGTTTGGGCACGTTTGCGAAAATTGACCAATAGCTGTGAGGGGTTGTCTATACGTGTTTATACTAAGAGATTAATATCCCTAATAGCCAAATTTAAATTTCCCGCCACTATTTTCAATAACTTCAACGTAAAGGCATTAAAAAAAAAACTATCAATGTAGTACAGAATGGTAGGTAATTTTATGTTTCAACGTTGAAGTTACTAAGAATTTTTGCGGGCAATTTAAATTTGGCTATGTGGGATGTAGACACCGGGATCTTTTTCTTTGTTTTGTCAGCATTAACATTGGAGTTAAAGATATATCAAATAAAACTAAATGAAAAACTTAAAACACAATACCAACAAATTTAACGTAATCTAAACGAAATTTATTTTAATAATTACAAACTAAGGAATACATATATTCATATCCCCTATGAGCATACCTTGTTTTGTTTGATCATGATAAATTTACTATCCGCAAATTAGAAATAAATGCATGTACTGCCAAAATTTTAGGCGTGTCATCACAAACACATATTTATCTGTATAACGAAAACAAAAGACAACAAATATATTGCATTAATATAAGCAAGGATACGGAATCAATTTTTTTGATTTCGAAATGAATTTATCACTTCTTTTAACGTCAAAGTATTAGATGCCAATAATTTAATTAATTAAACTTGTGCATCTAAATTATTTTAATAATGTGTAATTCTTTCAACTAATTTTTTATCATAATAATTAATTTAATATATAGTTGTTCTAATAAGTATCCACAAAAATAATGTATTTTGCTAGATGCGAATATTAAAAATGGTGTGCTAGAGAAAAATCATTAGTTTAACGGTTAAAAGAATTACATTTTTTCAAATTTTATTCATCGATACTGTGACGACTGTTGTCCGCATCTTTTTTGTTTCATCCATGATCGATACTCTCGATACCCAAAAGCGGCCCTGTTAAACTCTTATTACGAAACGTAGTCTCCCACTCCCGAAGTGGCGTTCTAGTTCTCTTTCAAGAGGCTATACGAGTCGCAATTGTAAAATATGTTGCCTATCCGAAATACATATTTGAACACCCTCCTAATATGTTAAAGGGTTACATTATAATGCAAGGTGCTTCGAATCACCAAAATACTTTCCTATGCAAAGTGTTTTGTTCTATAATCTTATAATCGTGAACACGTTAATTGTTTACTATCAAAAAAATTATGACCAAGGTTTTTAAAACGAATTCAGAACGTAATTCTAAGGCCACTTTACAGTTCCAATTTTTTTATTGCGTGCAATAAAAAATTGCATGCAATACAAATAGCACTTGCGCATTTAATGGATTTCAAATAGATGGGTGCATTTTTGCTTGTATTGCACGCATAAAAAAATTGCGATAATTGTTCACGTCGTAATTTTATTTTAATCAACTGTTCGTATTTTTTCCTATATCATAAGAATTTTTGTAAACAATAATTTATTTCTGTAGATAGTTAATTTAACTTGTTTTTATTTCAGTTATTCAGGTGTATCCCTCTCGGGAAAATTTAAATTTCCCACAATTATTCTTGGTAATGTCAACATTGAAACACGAAATTACTAATGGTTTTGTATTAGATTACTAGTTATTTTAATATCTTTCTGTTGACGTTACTACAAATAATTGTGGGAAATTTAAATTTTGCCAAGAACTTATTGTTACATTAATAAATAAATATCCACATTATGTATCTTTTCTACTTTACAATATCGATACCCATAAAGTAAGAATATTGAAAAACAAATGATTTACTTATTTATTTCTCATTTAATTAAAGTGGCAAATTTTATGGAAAATCCCTAGAAGGAAAAATAATTATAAATACTTTTGTAATAATAGGTGTACCAATACAATTTCATGCATAATAAGTGTTTCCTTGTTCATATTTTCTATATTATTATTAAGGAAGTTTTGAAGTCAAAACATCTAATCTATATTTATTTATACAGAAATTCTAAAAACTGTAATTCGATTTGTGATGTCATAAAAAGCAATAAATTTAAACCTTTACGAAAGAATAACTTTTTGTTAAAGGTAACAATTTTTTCAAAGTGTATAATTTTTTTAGACTTTGTTAATATAAATTGTCAATTCATTACTTATTTTTATACATCCACATTAAAAAAATTTTATAAAACTGATTTTTAAACAGCCTTTGTAATCCAAGTAATGCTTCAGTAATTTTTTTTTGTCAAATAATTATACACGAACCATATTTAAGTATTTGTAAATTATATCATCTGAACACCCGGAATCATCGATGGCTAAAATAAAGAACAAAGAAAAACATATATGCCCACAATCGTTCGAAAGCTAATCCGCTTATGTTATGCGATAAACATGCCGCAATTCTTTCGACAAGAGATTTATACATTCGTAGAATTTTACTTTATAGTTTACCCGGAATAATGTAGTATTAAAATTCTTAGAATCTGCATACGCGCAATCGCTGGTAGATTAAAGGTCGATCGTTATATTTTTTTTGCTAAAAGGGTAATAATAAAATCTTAAACCTTCCGTATATTATTGCGGTTGTTAACTTCATGACTTCCTAATTATAGATAAGTAAACGTTTATATAACATGTTATTCAAATACAGCTTAGAACATAAGAAGCTTAAGAGAACTTGAAGCTTGAAGCATTTAAAAAGAATATAAACAAATCTAAAAAGCTTAAAGTACTTTTGGTGAATTATCGTGCTTAGAAATACTTTTGAAAAGTAACTGATTCATGATACCTGCCGAAATTAATTATAATTGCACGTATTCTTTGCAGAATCTTGCAAAAAGTCTTTCTGGCGAAACATCTGAAGTTCCTACCTTCGAAAATTCAGCTAATTGTACTTATAAAATTATAATGGTTTAAAATCATTTCACTCTTGTTGAGGTCCTTCATGGAGTAGCATATAGCTCGGAAAAAGAGAAGCAACAGAAGATAGGTGAGCAGCAAATGTTGGGTATAGAAACTTGGTTATGCCTTCCTGACAAAAACTGGAGTTCACAACTTAAATATGCATCAGGTTCCTATAAATATAGTCATATTGAAAATGTAAATAGTTAATAAGCAGTTACGATGTTGTTTAGGGTTCTTCATCTACTACTGCAGTTACAGAAAAGCAACAACAAGTAAGGGCAGCAGTTAGGTAAGTAAAAGCCGCTAAAATTGAGAAGTCAGCCACTTCGAAGTTATGTATCTATAAAATTGGCCAACTCGTGCTTCAGCTATACATTTCTACTTCTTTTACTAGTTTACGATCTTTTGTATCACTCGAAAGCAATTTATTCAGAACAGCACCCAAAACACGAACACTTTATCCCAATAGTTTTTCTGAAAGTTTCCGTTGCTACTCAACTGTTAAGTCATTCTGTTGCAACCCTACTTTTTATACAGGTATTTTTCACCTGAAATGATAAATTTTCATCATTATCTTTTAATATAAAAATAATTACTTCTTCTACTTTAGGTACACTACGGATAAGCATTGGCCACCTCAATATTCATTAAAGATATTGACGAACTTTTCGATAGTTTTAAAGGACAAAAAATTCCCAGGACAAGGAAAAATATGAAAGTAACAATCTCTGACACCTAGCCACCTCTTGAATTTTGGACTAAAATGGAAAAGGTGATAGGTATGTATTTTACTGACAAATATCCGTTCGCTATTCATTTAGTAAATGTTATTTAACATACTTTAGCTTTATTCCCTCATTGATATGAAAGTACAAATTATATCCTATGTTTGCATACATAGAAAATAATAGTTACATTTGGAACTGTTTGGTTTTTCAATTTATATACCTACATATCAACGGTTGAGGCATATATTTATTCAAATAAACTCAGCATAAAAATAATTTAGTTCTTAGTTTATGGTATACAAATGGCTAGTTTCGGGAATAACACCCATCTTCAGGCTAGCTGGAAGCCAACGAAAAAATGTTTTATTACAATGTGAACATATAATTAAATTGTAGGATTAAATTGAATATATATTTTATATATATATATATTAATTATTAGACTAAGTTATTAACTTTCGTTGGCTTCCAATAACTGAAGATGGGAGGTATTCTTCAAAACTAGTAGCTATTACTAATTAATCTCAATAAACGGCGATTGTGAGTTATGACCTACTTAGTCATTCTATTTTTGTATATAAGATAATCCATTTATTATCTATTATCCGCGGTTAAATAAAGTATGTATTATCTTTATCCGTTAGTAATATATAAAAATAAATATTAGCAAATTTCATACTTTAAAATAAAACAAGGGTAAATTCTTTGCTGACTTAATTCTAACTGTGCCCACTCTGCTAATACTACACATTATCTTCCCTTTTCATGCATTTTTTTTTTTTTTTTTTTTTATTTGAAAACTATATATGTTAATTTGCTTTTCCAGATCAGTACGTTTATTGGTTTCAAAAGAGTCAAGTCTCCGGCTCAAAAAAGATGGCAATCTAACATCCACGCTATTAAATTCTTATGTATCACATTAGAAATACTCCGAGATGCAATATTTAAGGACTCGCAGGACGCTATTGAGAACATGTTTGGGAGAATTCGAGGATATGCGGGAGTAACACCAATCCACATCACTGCAATTTATGCATGCTCTAAAATGTTATTCTGCATTTTTAAATTTCTTCTACTGTCCGATGATTTGGAAATGCATAAATCGTAAAGGCTGACAGAGGACTGTAGATAAACTACATTATACAGTACCCCTTTAATATTTTACCTACTGATATTGAACATACCGTGCGGCAATAGATAGATTGATATGTTTATTCATTGTAATAAAAACATTACAAGAACGTCAAATAACAAATAAATAAATGGTCCAGTATAAGTATGTATGTAACAAATACAAAAACAAAAAAAGTAAATAATCCCTAATTTGCGTTTAATGATTTGTGCATCTCGAAATCATCAAACTATATCTTGGTTGTTACACACTGTAGTCTGTTTTGACCAGAGCCTGATTTTTGTTAGGTTCTCTAATTTTTAGAAAAATGCGATGTAAGAAAAACGTATCGCATCCACTTAAATCGATAATACGTGTAAGCCAAGAATGTGCGTTATTCTGTCTTTATTCTTACTGCTTTTATCTAATTTCTCTAAACCTAGACGTCTTTCTTTCATGTCATCGAAATGTGAAGTAGAAATCTCCATAACGAATAAAGAGCGATTTATATCCAATATTTATCAAACACTATTGTAACTTTGTATATATTATATTTCGACACTAAACAATTTATATATTCACTTCACTATTGGTAAAGACAAGTTATTTTGAATCGAGCATCAACTTCGCATTCTATTGTTTAATTCTATAATTATGTAGTATTTCAGTTTTTTTTTTTATATAGGCATTACTTGTGATTGGGAACACCTGTTAAAGTTTTATACAATATTTTATTTAACACACAGACTTGAATTAAAATGTATATGTATACATCTTAATGTGTTAACGGTGCCGAATCAAATACAAATAATGAAAGACACTAGATTTGTTAAAATACATACTTGGTGGTTAGTAAACGGAACTTAAATATCATAATTTGTTTCATTACAAGTCGACAGTTATTTATATTGCATTGTTTAACAGAACGTTTTGTTTGTTATGAGCAATATATAGGAATTTTATGATTGCCGTAATGCAAGAATTTGAGAAGTTAATTCACATATAGTCCTTGTTGAAATACCACATATAGCACTGTAGTGGTACAGTGTTCTCCAACAAGGATGTATATTAAGATTTAACAACTAGTTTATATGTTAGGATATAGAACAATTTGTCATTCTTCTGTATTACATAAACTGTTTGTGTAAATAAATGAATTTATTTTAAAAGAGCGTTATTTGGAATAATTGTAATGGAAATCCCACAATACATTTTTTCATAATTGAAAATACTTGTATTATTGTAAACAATGCACAATATTTGTATTTATGTTTAACAATATATAAGTATTTTCAATTAGAAATAGTAACCAAAATATATGTATGTAAGTATATATTTTAAATTACGCGCGCGTAGTATAGCGCGCCTCTATGAACAGAGACTTGAACGTGCGCCCCTCCACACGAAAAGCGTTTAAATTTTTTAACGTTAAGTTTACTATCTCGTGGATATATTATCTCTGCCCAAAAGATTCTAGTGCGAATGTATTAGAGTCCGTTGCAAGAGTAAATGGTATATTACATCACATGCGCAATGAACGAATATTGGTGGCCGATTCCTCGTTGCTAGGTAACAGAGAGTGGTAGCACAGAATATCTTAACAACCAGAATGCAAACTCTTTGTCGGCTCTTTTGATCTGAGTGGGCAAAATTTCGTGAGCTTGATGTCAGTGTCTCGGGCGAGAAGTCAGAGTCGGCTTCGATAAAATTCCGTGCCTGACAGGACCTAACTGAAGTGAATTTCGAGAATATGATACATATCTACGATAAAATGAAAGAATATCGGTTATTTTTACAATTATTTTACTTTCCTTTCCATTATTTTCATATTTTATCGACTTGCACTTAATAATACTATTTAAATTAACATACGAATATGAACTTGAAGTCAGCGACGTGTGCCTAATGCAAAGAGCGAACATAGCCGGAACCACAAGTTCTCGCCCGATTTAATGGCGGATCAAGCTGCGCGAACCCTTCCCGCCAAGCTAAGTTGATGTTCTGGTTGTTAGATATTCTGTGGTGGTAGCCGAGAGCGGAGCGTAATTGACGTCAGGCTTCGCGCAGGTTTAGGTGACGACATGTACCATTCTCTACTGCAACGGACTCTACTGAGAGGGATAGCCAAATAATTATATCGACTCTTCTAGAACCAGAGTCGCGAACTATAAACACGCCTATATCGTTTTTTATAGTTGGTATTTTGAAATGCCCTTTTAATAAAAGAAGAAAGAAATTTAAAGGGCGGTTGGTAACCCAAACCCCTGATCATGACCAAGCATTGGTAATATTAATATAAGCAAAACGTGACATATGTATATATAAAGAATTTAACATTTTGAATTGAATATTCTAGGATATAGTTGCTATAGATAAGAATTGTAGAGCCACTTTTTCTAAATATGATAACTTTAACAATTCAGTATTCTAGACATTAATTTTGATAATTGATTATGTAATCTTTATTCTGCATAATACAATGCATGACAGCTTGTAATACGTATTAGTAAGTACGGACCTAAACTATAGCCAATGGAGCCTAACATTTTACCAACGTTTCGCAGGTTAAATCGAAATAATATATTTACTTGTGTATAATGTGGATGCTTTCATAAGTGTTTTGAAAAATATTTCAATTGCTGATCATATAAATATTAAAACAATTGAAAATACATATACATATTTAATATATTACTATTAAAGTTAAATATAAAATCTCATCACAATAATACCTTTAAATACTAAAGGCTTAAAGGTTTAATACATTAAATTTAAACCTTAGACAAACCATTGTGCACATTATATTTAAATGCATTATACCTTTAAACCAATGAAAATATAAATTCTTTAACTTACGCAACAGAGTATATCTTAAATCTGAATGAACTTTAAGAAAAGTTATACATTTATTTGATATATTTTATTATATCTGTAATTAATCCAGCTGGCAAGAGAATATTCAGTCTTCAAGTACTTCTTGATTATCTGTTCCATTCTGCAGTTCATGTTTTAATTTCTCTGAGAATACTTCATCAACTTCCATGAGTCTCTTTAGGAATATATCACGTTGTTCCATGTTCCATTGAGCAAACCATTCTTTAAATAGTTTCACCTATTTAAAACAAATTAATTACATACAATATTAATAAATTAAATTATAAATAATACCAACATACCCTGCATTGAAATAAAGACATAGGCTTCTCTTGGCAAGTAACATTTGCAATATTATTGACTATTCCATTTACATATGGCTTACTGGAATATTTTTCACTTATGATAGGAAGGAGAAATCTGACCTTTGCAGTTCACTCCACTCGTTGAACCATTGCAATAAATACCTTATTTGATCGTCCACACTCAACATAGTCATTATTGATCGGTTTTAAACGGCGCAATGAAATAACTACCGTAAAACTTCTTTGTTCTATAATATTAAAAATATCATCAAAGAGAAAGGATCAAATCTAACATGACTTGCAAACAATTTCTTTGCTTACGTTGCTTTTTACGATTCAACGTGAACTATTTATAGTGTGCAACTTGATATTTATCACTCTGTATTATTTTATCTCGTATGAGGAGTAGTTCTTATGTGGATATTAATAAAAACACCAACAATTTGAAGTACCGTAATATCATAATCCTCCACTTTTCAAATTGGAGACCTTGACCTACGTTGTTGTAAGGTATACCGGTAATGCAGAAATCATCAAATCATACAATATCGACCAAAATTAATCTAACCTCGAACTGGCAAGAATAATATAATTCTGGATAGATAATAATATTTGGTTATTTTTATAATACACCTAAAATTCTTAGTGTAAACTACTTTCAAAGAAGCATAAACACCTTTGTAAATTATTTTATTTACCAGAACACATAATTTAAAGGTAAAACATTAGTTCCCCCGATTTTTGCTGTTATATAAGAGATTTTCTTTCAGAAGAAACATGTCGCTCAACCCCTGGTTTAAATCTCCTTTTACAGACTTAACTGGTGCATTGATTAGCCACCAATGGTATGGACGATGTGCAAAAATGGAGATGGATGTAATAGATTGCATGGAAGCTTACGGTATGAATAAAGGCTTAGAAAAATGTGATGCGCTCATCCAGGATTTCAAAGAGTGTGCTGCCGGTCAAAAACAATTGAAGCGTTCCTATGCCATGAGATATGAAAGACAAAGGCAGTACTGGGCAGGCGAACGGTCGAAGGAGAATTTGTACGCTCCATCACCAAAGATAGACAGCTTTTAATAAGAGTTTATGATTTAGTACTGTTATTACTCATTATGTATAATAAATATAGATGTAATACATTACCACGATATTGCATTGAATCCTGTGCATACTACGATTTGTATATTAATCAATGCTCACAGTTAGGACAGTTCATAGTATATCGAGCAAAAAGAATAGAAAAAAATATGCATAAGCCTTGTTTATGTAACTTTGTATATGTAATGCACAGTGTAATGTTATATAAACAACCTATGAAGTTCCCAAACAAAAGAGTATAGTAACAAAATCTCAGATCACTAGGGGTATGTATTTGACAAGAGCAAGGAACATAAACAAAAGGACGGACAAACAGCATCGGTGCTATGGACGTTTTCTGAGTTCGTTTTAGCCAATAATAGGGATGGCTGCTCCGGATCGGACCTGTTCTTTTGGAACTGGTTCGCTGATCGGAGTTGGTGCACCCGTAAAAGAGCGGGTTTCGCACCAAGTTGGTGCACCTGTAAAAAAGCAGGTTTCGCACCAAGTTGGTGCACCAGTAAAGAGCGGGTTTCGCACCAAGTTGGTGCACCCGTAAAAAAGCAGGTTCGCACCAAGGTTGTGCACCCGTAAAAAAGCAGGTTTTGCACCAGTGCACATCGCTCCGCAACCGCAGTCGTTCTAAACCTTAATTAACAACCTGTTCATATAGAAATCGTTTTTTTTTAACTTTTTCTCCAATGATGTGCCTAATGACAAAAGCTAATGACCTTTTTTTTTTTTTAGACTTTTTTTTACAGAACCGACGACCTTTTTTTTTTTTTTAGATATCACATACTACAATTTAAGAAGACCTGTAGACCTGAACCTGTCTTGCACCAGGGTCAAGCCGGAGTCGGAGCAGGTGCACCAGCTCCGGCATAAGGAGCAGGTCGTACCATCCCTAGCCAATAAGAGCCAAACTTAACTCTCCTCAAAACAATTCCTGACAATCATTTGACAGTTGTCGATGTCTTTACTGATCTTTACAACCTATAAACGCACATTCAAGCTGTAATCATGTCTGGCAAATTTTGAATGTGCGCGCGCAATCGCGATCTTTTTTGAGTTCTAGCTTAGAACTATTTACCACATATTAACCATCTTCTAGCCATAGTATCTTAAGCAGTGTTGCACACTTGGTGAATTTTCCACTAAATCTGGTGCATTGAGACAACTGGTGTACACAAATCATATTCTAGTGGCTAGTGAAAAGTTTAGTGGATTTCCTTTAACTTTAGTAATAAATTTAGTGAAATCATTGAATAAGAAGAATAAATCACATCAAAGTATAGGAAACCTGCGTCACTCTCGCCAAGATATCTTTCAGTCGAGGGAGTCGCCATTTTATTTTGTACCGTATAATGTATGTTATGTGTCTCCTTTCTATATTCTATGATATAGAATCTAGACAAGTTTTGTAATTTAGCTTTCTTCTCGAATGTTAGAGTGTATTTTCGAGCCTTCGTTTATATGAGAATAATTTTAATTCTAACATACATATAAATTTTTAAAATTTAGCGCACAATAAAAAGGCACACTGAGATCACAGAACAGCAATTAGGATTGTCCAATTGTAGCTTTCTAGTTTTCTACCTTATCTATGAATCTCAAATGTTTGCAAAGTTTGCAAATGTCAGAACCAGTCACAGAACATAAAGCCTAGTAATATAATCGATATTGTCTTGTAATTATTTTTGGGAAAGCAAAATTTCTTTAAATCCTTGAAACGTATATAATATATTCTTATAATGGGTTGTGACGGTGGGACTATTCCAAGAAGAGACGAACTCGTAAAAGTCAAAAAGAAGCCTGAAACGGTGAGTATATGTATTTCCAAATGTGACCTTTAATATATTACAAATTCAATAGCAAAATATATTTTTTTTCAGAAAGACAAAGATTCAGAATTATCTTTTCAATGGAGATATTGCAGTATAACACAACAACTATTAAAGCAACCAATTGTGACATGTGGCTTGGGACGTTTATACAACAAAGAATCTCTGATAGAAGCTTTGATAAACAGAGACATCTTGCCTGCATGTGCCCATCACATAAAAACTTTAAAGGTAAAAAAAGATAGTTTACATTGATTTATAACTTCTATATTTAGCAATCCATAGGATGTGAAAACTTTAAGATTGACGCATAATCCAGCATATCAAACAAATGAGAAAAAGGAGGGTGAATTAGATAATCAAACTGCATCATACATCTGCCCAGTAATTGGTCTTGAAATGTCAGGGAAATTCCGATTTGTTGCTTTATGGTCTTGTGGTTGTGTTTTCTCAGAACGTGCTTTAAAAGAAATTAACACAAACACGTGCCATAAGGTAAATATTTTAAATATCTTATATTTTCAATCATTCCAGGTGCTATCAACTAGATGTATTTTTTCGTAACTAGAATATTAATTCTAGTGTAGTAATGTGGCATTATGTAAATGTTTATATTATATTTCCTTAACAGTGTCAGAAACCATTTGAACAGGACGACGTTGTTGTATTAAATGGAAATGAAGAAGATCTGAAAATTATGAAAGTGCGAATGGAAAAACGTAAACAGGAATTTAAGAAGAACAAACTGAGAAAAGTGAAAGTTGAAGAAACTGACACTGGCTCTTCCGAATCAAAAGATAAAGCTATAGGATCTAACACAGTAAGTATAGTGGTATCAAATATGTAGTTTTACATATATTCATAATATCTGTCTTAGAAACCTGGACCAAGCAGTTCCAACACATCAATACCTCATAAAAGAACAGGCGGAGCTATCAATGCAGAAGTTGATGTCCGATTAAAGAAAATTAAATCGGAGTATAGTGTGGCAAAAGATCCTAATGCTTCTGATGTTTATAAGTCGTTATTTACTTCACACAAATCAGAGAAAGAGCAAAGTAGAGCTCATTGGGTAACTTACAATCCCTTTTATAACTGACATTAGCTTTTATTTCTTATGTATATAGAATATCAATAAATATGTTAAGAGAAGTTTAGGATTGAGGAGAGAGTACTTATGTAAAGTATGGGCAATGCACACATATCACACATACCCATTCTATGTACTCCATTTATTTTTGAGTTGAGGTTTTTATTCAATGATATATTGATTAACTTTACTTAAAGTAATCTTGTAAGTTTAAACTAAACAATGTCTATTTAATTATAATCCCAGCGTGATAGTGATGGGAAAAAAAATAACTGTATTAATCAAATAATGTTTTATACATCTAGAATGGCATCAATTTATTAACCATATAAAAATGTTTTTTAATTTAGGGAAAATTAATGTAGTTCTTTTAAAGCACAATAAAAATAAAGATAAATGTCAAACCATATTTCCAAAATACGAAAATTGCGCATTTAACTTTTACAATAGTTGTCAAATCAAACCACTATTGTTTATGTGAATTAAATTTATTAAATTTACAATGTATCTTTATTCAGTTTCCATATCCACTTCTTCCTCTTTTTCAGAGTTTTCATTTTCTAGTTCCTTATCCCAGTCTTTAAGCTTGGCTCCGACCATGAAGTCGTCTCTTAAAACATTCCAGATCTTGTCACGATTAACAACTTTGTTCACAACACTTTCTGTTTCTTGTATATTTTCTGATTTTTCTTGCATTAACATGTCCAAGAATGCTTTTTTATCTACATTTCTCAATACTCTACGCTGCTTAATTTCCATAGGACCTGCTTCTTCTAATTTCCCTTTCGTATGATTTTGTTGTGTTTTAATAGCATTAAACAATTGTACTACACCTTTTGTGGCAATTTTACATAACAATCTCTCTCGATCTTTATGTAAAATATTTGGTTTCCTCCGAAGAATTGGTATTTCTTTTTTCTTAAAATATTCAAATAAATACACTGTAGCTTTCATAAATAGTCTAAGGATTTACCTTTTTCCTTTTGTGTACATTGCTGTCACTCTCTGTTTCCTTATGTTCTTTCTGTTCTACTATTAATTCTGACTTAATCTGATCCTTAGCAACCTCCACTTCAAACTCCGCTTTTGAATTACTTTTGGTGGTAGTACTACTAATTTTTTTACTTTTAGATAATATCAAAGTTTTCTTTCTTTTTGATTTATTTGTCTTCAAAATTTTCGATATAGAATCTACCCACTTTAAATTATCTTTCTTACACTCGTCCGAATCTACGACGGATTCTGAATCGCTATCATTCCAAGCAGTAACTAAAAAATAATCTTTACGTATCATTGATTATATTAGCCATACTAATTTACTTACTGTCTTGATTTTCCATTTTCGAAGTTCGTGTATTTATTGTCATATTTTAAGAAATCAAAAGTATTAAATAATTATTAATTTAAGGTTAAAGTGTCTCCTCTCGTTTTCATTTTTTGATAGACAGTGTTTTAAACATAAAAACCTGAAATAACTGGTCAATATCATTCGAATTCGATTGGAAAGCTGATGACGTCATGTACCCCGTCCCGTACCCCGGTGGTACCTCCAGAAACCGGTAGAATACATTACTAGATATTATCTCTGATACTAGCTTTATATGGAGATGATCTTCCCGTATTACAGGTGGTACCCAATGCAATAAGTATGTAGGCTGGGCTGTAGTTACAATAATTGAAAATACTAAAGGTATGTTCAGGAAAATAGATGTTAGTCATAGAAAAGGATAAAAATGTTAGTTCATCAATAACAATTGCAGCAAGAGCTGTTCTTATTTTTTTATTGGGAGACATCCTCTTTAAACCTACAAACTTATAAATACAATTGCTGCTCGTTGACGACGTTCTGATTTATTCCTTTTTATGTGGCCTTTTTATGAGCGATGTCGTGTTTTATGTACATTTATCTTCGATATTGGAAATTATTTTCATCTAATAGGTACTAACAAAAGCCTTGTGTAATCAGTGTAGTAGTAGTTATAAAAATACAGTATTTCCCGCTCAAGACAAATGTAAATTTATGACGTCCAGATACTGATAGATATATCACAGCAATGACTGGTTAGCTGCATATTTGATGCAGTCATGGTCAAGGTTTAAAATTTCTATCATCTTGTATTTGGTTTAGATGGTATAGCTTTTATTTTAGAAAAACACTAATATGCTGTTGCGTGGTTCGAAATTGTAAGGAATGACGTAACTCGTCTGTTAACATAAATGACCTTTAAGGAAATAGACTTTTTATGTAAATACTTTATTATGTCTATTATAGAAATATTAGTATTAAATCATTTCGAAAATACATGTTCATAAGCACTTTTAATCAAATACAAAAAGTTTTTGTTTTCTCGTAAAGAAGAAAATTCTTCATCATCAATAACAATTTCTAATGGTGGAAGTAGCACTTCTGGATCTTCTCCTAAAATAAAAAAAAAAATTAATTACTTTTATAACGTATTTTAAATTCTCCACTACCTAAAATTATGCACAAATCAGCTAATTTATAAATCATTTTATTCTGCAAAATTTCATGTGGAGAATCGACACTTTTCTCATTCCAACTGTCTTTGAGTATAGCCTTTCTCCAAATTTTAAGTCTTAAATCAGTTTTTAATTCATCCTCCGTGATATAGTGTAGTAAATCTAATGCTTTCTTAAATTCCAACTCCGAACTATCTCTATATTCCGGACTGATGTATAAGTGGATTAAATTATTGGGTGATATAACTGAAGGCTTCAACGTATCGTAACCGAACCCGTCTAAAACGTAATCTGGTATTTCCTCTTGAAATTCGATCAATTCTAAATTTTTGTTTATTCCGTTTACGAAATCATTTTCATCGACATTCGCGCTCGGTAATTTAGCGAGTTTGCTCAAACTCAACATTATCTTTTTTCGCCTAACAGATTCGGTTTCTGACAAAGCTAAATTGTTAAGAGTTTCTGCTGCAATACCGAAATTTTTATCGAATACATTTTTCAGCCACGATAAAGAAGGATGATCCCTGAGAAATTCGGAGAGCGCCTGATTATTTGGGGTTTTCGCAAATTTTCTGCATCTATTGATCAGTTTGGCTTGCTTATTTTCTTGCATGTACCACGTGTATACAAATTCCGAGAAACCTTCGTTGCTGAAACGATTCATATATTCATCTAACCTTTGTTGATTATCGGTTAGTTCGCAAATTAGAACTAGGATTTTGAAATCCAGGTACTTTTCCGCTAGTAAAGCTGCGTTTTCCCATTGTTTGTTTAAAACTGAAATAAAAGATTTAAAAAATTAAAAAGAGATAAAATAATGTCTTAAAGTTACCTAATTGGTTTATAAGTTGAAATCTATCCTTTTGATATTGCTTATGCAATAGCGCCTCTTTTTCTGTCCCTTTAATACTTTCCATGTGGCTTTTTAATCCATCTAATATTATATCAATCAAACAAACCATTTGATCATATAATATATTTATTAAATTGACATCGGTTGCATATTTAATGGCATAGTTGTAGGTTAATGATTGCTTAAAATAATTAGTCCCAGTAGGCACAATTATAAAGATTGTGAGTCATGGGCGTAGCTGGAGGAGGGGGTTTGAAGCATTGAAAAGTCATTAATTTAACAAACACATAACATTAATCGCCTAGGATAATCAGAAAATGCTTCTATGATTTCTAACTCCACCCAACCAACAGGGAGATGTCGTCCGCATACATATGCGCCAGATAAGAACAGGGCAATATCGTTTATATACATGTAGTTTGACATACATTTGGCACAATAACAGATGTGTTCAAGACGGAAGGAAACACTCTACTAGAGAAAGAAAGATTTATTAAATATGTTAAAATGTCGACAATGTATTCTTTCACTTCCTTTATTGCAGAATTCACAATATCATCTTGTCCTGTAGAACTATCAATTTTCTACTATAAATCTTGGAGTCCCTAAACCGAAGTAGAAGAAAACATCACACAGTTCAAATTTTCAAGCCAATTGTACAAAAGTTTTCTCTTCAGATGTATGGCCTCTTCATCATGGGTCTTCACGTCATTACCAATGCCAGATCTATGTCCCTGAGGAATTTTTATCAATTTTGTTTGCGTCAACGTTGGGGACCGCTATAAATGTATTTAACACCTGGCGGTATGTCAATAGGGACCTTTTTTTATGCATAAAAGATTAGTGACTACTGCGCCCCGCATGATAATGCATGCCTCTCGACAGCCCCACCGGTCAAATCCACAAAGTCGCGTATTCGCCTGACCGAAGTGCGAGGCGAAGGGCGGTCCTGGGGCTCCACCAGGCGGGCCACCACTGGATTCGTTGGAACGCACGCTCTTAGCCAAGTCCGCGACGCGAGATCTAACATGAAGTCCCAAAAAAGAAAGGATTTTAAGGTCGTCCCGGATCTGCTGATTGCGCACCATCCGTGGTGCACACACTATTTGCCTTAACATGATGTTCTGGAGGACATTGAGTGCGTGACAATCGGTCTCAAACATGTAATATATAGGAGAAGCTTGGATCTCATGTCTAGTTGACTCTACCTAGATAACATTACACACATACGAGCGGAGTAAGCCTCCACAACGCGCACCGAAAAGGAGCGGCCAAAAAGGTAAGACTTAATGGTTTTGATCAGGCGGGGATCAACCCCAGTCCCAGTTATCTTAATGATGATTCTCTCGCGCCACACCGAGCCAAAAGCTCTTTCTATGTCCAAAAAGACAGTCACAGTTGTCTCCCCTCTCTCGAATCGGTCCCGCACGGCCTCCGTGAAACGGAACAGTTGGAAATCCGTTAATAGACCAGCTCGAAAGCCAAACTGCTCGTCGGGAAGCGGGGTTGATATCAAATATATTTTCTCGAAGACGGGAAAGAATAATGGCCTCCGGGATTTTTGAAAGAGAGGAGAGAAGACTTACAGGACGATGGTTCTGGAGGAAGAGAGAATCCTTCCCCAGCTTAGGAGTAGCAATGACTGTGGCATGCTTCTACAAAGATGGAAAGTAGTTTAGTTTCAGAATGGAGTTGACAATCCTGACCAGCACGTCGATAGCGTTTAAGGGGAGGAACTTGAGGGCGCTATTAGTTATCCCAGCAGGACCCGGAGTCTTGCCAATCTTGAGATCTTTAATTTTTTGCTACAATCTCAGCTGCAGATGTCATAAGGGGCTAAGATCGGGACGGACAGCTAATTGAACTCGAAGGACTTGCTGCAGTGACGCAATCATCCTCCTCATCGGAGGGTACAAACTCGGGGGCGACGCCGCATACTGTCTCTAAGTAATTAACATGGGCTTCAGCTTTGCCCCCGTCATCGGTAACGATGCCCCCAGCTCCGTGCAATGCTGGGGCAGGCATCTGGGATGAGCCACGAGACAAGATTCTATTGAGGTTCCAAAGGGAATCGTTACCGACGGACAACGATCTTAGGTTCTGTCGCCATCACTCGTTGTGAAAATTAGACACTTTATTTTTAACCCGTTTTATATACAAGTTTGCTATGGCTTTATGGGTGGGCCACAGGGTCGTTCTAGATCGTTTGACCGCCTGCCTCTTATCTCGAATGAGCTCTTTGATATGTGTGGACAGCCAACGATAATAATAATAATTCATGCCTTAGCATCCCCCAACAGCTTTCGCCAATTACAGAGGGCATCGGCGGCCATGAGTTATTATTATGCCTGCGCCCGTGGAGCGACTTAAGATCCAGAATACTGGAGGTGATAGGTGGTAGCGTTCTCAATTGCAGATTTAACCTGGTTAGTTAATCCCTCAGTTGTGGTGTCCAAATTCGGGCAACTCAACGGGCTACTCGGACAAGCGTCCCCGATCGATGACAATCCGACTAAGAACTTCCGCCAATCAACAGACCGCCGGAGGGACGAAAAAGATGGGGTTATGATCCGACGACAAATCAGAAATACTCTCGAGAGATATCGTGCTAGAAATACCTCTACTAAGAACATAGTCCAGCAGGTCCGGCCGTATCCCACCCCTAAAATAGGTGAGTCCATCTGGAAGGTGTAAAATAGATTACCCCGAATCCAATATATCGGACAAAGCCTATCCGAATAAATTGGAGGGCCTGTAACCCTAGCTGACGTGCTTGGAGTTGAGGGCCAACACGACCGGAACAGAACCACTAAGGAGAGCCTCGTAGTCGTGGCGCCTTCGGTAAACTTGTAATTTTCTAGAGAATTCGAACAGCGTTTCAGAATCTCCATTTTTTGGGCTGCAGTCACAAGCGAAGTTTTTTCCCACCTATGTGGGAACCATGTTTAAACCATTGTCGGCGAGGTGGCTGAGGTTCAGGATCCTTTGTCTTCCTTCCATCACTTTCACTTTCGTTTTCCGATCTCTAAACTGTACTAAAAACTCAATCGATCAGCAAGAAAATATCGTGCATATATAACTTCCTAAGAAGATATCCGTCCAAAAAAGTTGCGTGTTAATCGAGCACCAATACAATGCATACAAGGAAAATACTAATACATGATTGGCCAAAGAAAAAAAAAAACTCAAACCTACCCACATCGCGCATGCAAACATTCTGAGAGATATTTGATTTACATTTAATACTTTGACGGCAACTACAAACGTTAATTCGACCAATGCTAAACCGGGGAGGATTAGAGTGTCTTATCGCATACAGCCAAGAGTATTATATGTCAGAACGATTGATCATTTCATCGCGGATTAAAAAAAAAGACCATGAAGCTGCAAGTATGAAGTACGGATACGGCAAAATAATAATATGAAATGTATTTCAGATGATATAATCAGTAACTAATGAATTCGAAGTATTTACTAGGAAGTATTGTATTTTCACGTAAAATTTATTCTTAGAAATGATATAATTCTCGGTAAAAAAATGAATTCTAAATATGACTAAAGCATGACGTTTTTAAGTGTAACAATGCTTAAAACAATTTTATTAAATATATCTGTACTTACTATTTTTAGTTAAAGTAAATTTTAGAGGAAACAGTGAGTCTTTAGAGTTTTGCCTTCTGAGAAAGTATAACATCATAACAAATACAAACAACACATTTAAATTTGAGGTAGCAATTATTAATATGAGTACCCCATTGTGTAAACACCCTGATGCAAGAACACAATCAAAATGTGGTCTTATGTATTTATCGAGAACAAGCTGATTACCTAACTATTGGGGCTTTTATTACCAGTTATTTCCCATTGCTCGCCAAAATCCGTGCTCGATGGAATGCATAGCTCTGGAATATTATACATACTTATCCATCCAATTTGTTGGCAGTTTTTGGCGACCCATTAGAATAAAGTCATGGTGTAGTTAGTTTTCTCGGCAACCGAGATGCAGTAATAGTGTATGTACTTATTTCAGAGATTTAGGAAGGGTGCCCCCCCATCTAGCTACGCCCATGTTGTGAACAATGTACAAACTCAATTATAAAAGTCGTAAATTTAAAAAGTTTAAATTCAATTTCTACCTGCGCGAAAATGGTGTTGTATAATCCTTCAGCATTATTTACTATTGTCCAAGGCAAATAGTCCGGAGCTAAAGCCCTCGCATGTTCCATAGGCATAAAATGTTGAGCGCTAGCTTGACGGTATTGAATTACAGATTTGAGAACATGCTGCAATATTTATTTCATTGAAGCAATAACTATGATATTAATCTTTAAACTTACCAAAAGCATTTCATTGCACTTTCGAATAGTTTCTGCAATTTCAGCGGGATTTTGTGCAGAATTAGCGATTTCTTCGCTGTAAATATTTATCTGCTGTAAGCCTCTATTAATTTTGCTAACTTGCCTAAAAAACAAGTCCTGTTGAGTTAAACCACCATCCGGATCCATTTGTTCTGCAACAGCTTTCTCAATACATTTCTCCAAAATATCTTCGCTTGAAATATTTTTCATTGCTATAGCAGCTATGACTTTCTCGGCTAAATCACCTGTAAACATCAAATTGTCATAAAATCCATTACTTAAATCATATCAAAATAAATGTAGTTTACCAAGAACATGAACAGTGCACAAGACGTTTTCATATCTTGAAACTGCTGAAAGCCTGTTCCAAAGCTGTGTTTCATTGAGAAATTTAAAGAAAATCGATAACGCTTTTTGCTTATCTTCTAGTTGCTTTAATATTTGCACTGAATATGAACTACCCAATCCAGTTTCATTAGTATTAGACCACCTGGGATCACTAGCAGGCACATCATCCAAAATATCTTCACAAACTTGAATCACTACTTTATCCAGAACTGAATCTGTTGCTGCGATGAAGGTACCTTCCAACAGAAACAGCTGTTCCAAAATTTCTCGACACGGACCCTATATAAATAACAGCACATTTATCGAAGTATTTCTTTATTTACAGAATATCGCAAATTGTATTCATTCTAATTTTTTAAATAGTATTACATGATCAAAGTACCTGCTGATTTTGAATGTGGAAAATAAAGGCTGCTTTAAGTTGCCCTAAAGTATCTTTATATGCCGACATAATTTCCTCAGGATCTAAATTGTATAAAGAAAGATTTCCAGCTGCACTGTCATGAATGGATGTTTCAAATTGAGTTGTGATTGAAGTAGAAATGCTTAAATTCATATCGGGAATAGCCAGATCGTCATTGTTATAAACACAAATCAAACCATGATTTCGTGAGAAGAATATAGCTAATTGTTCACAAATTGAACCGCCTGCAACAATACCAGTTATATTGTATGTTGCAATTTTGAATTGTTAATTATTATTTTAATCAATACCTAATATAACATCATGAAGGTTATCAAAATCTAAGATATCGGGCTCCTCTTGTGGTTTTATAACTGTAATGCTTTTGTGATTATATACATATGCTGTTGTATTGGACAGCAATAAACGATAGGACAGGCATTCAGATGGATCTTCTTTTCTATACAAGGCAGAGATTTGGAAATTGGCTGGAGGCATATTTGTATTGGTCTGTATACAAATCATGGCATAATGCACTTGGAATGAAAGATGTCGGTTAACAGCAGCGGCTAATAAAATGATATTATCTTTATCTGATTGTATATCCAACAACCAAGTATCCATATCTGACTGATCTCCAATTGCAGTCAGAAAAGCATCAGTTATTAATCTATTTAACTCTGCTATAAATATAAGATGCTCCTGTCCATTTGGTAATAACTTCCATTTTTGTAAAGAATGTCCAGCTAATACATATATGTACCATGAACTGTCATCTATTGGTACACATAAAACCCTTATCAGCCTCTAAAAGCAAAACAGCCATCTAATTAAATCTTAATAAACAGATGATAATAACATACTGTTTCTACACTTTGTTCGGATGATATGGAACCAAATATCAAAGATGACATTTTTTTACTTAACCCACCCAACCAACCCGAGGGTGTCTTTAATGGCCGGCAATTCAAAACATGTCTTCCACTAATGCTTTCGGGTTGAATTAAAACAACTGTACAAGTGGTGGTGGCTAAAATATACCCAAATCCATTAACATCTGTTAAACTATCACATTCTTGCCCTTGTAAATCGACTACTTGTTCTACAGAGACACCTTCATAATTAACTGCTGGCCAATATCTAACAATACCTTCTGGAGAGACGGCAATACAGGATGGAAAATGCATTCCAGGTTGTATACATACTGATACCAATTCTGCTCGATGAGCTAAATCACTATGTGGCAATTGTAACTCAAAACACTGACCACTAATTGTGTTTTTCTTTTGTAAAATTGCCTGTCCCATATTCTGGCGATATTGCCATATTAATAATCTTCGCCCACATACCAACCATGCATATCCACATTTTGAAATTTTTGCCGACACAACAGTATTTCCTAAAAATAAATTTATCTCTTTACAAACCAGCGAACCTTACACAAAGATGTATACTTTCTGAAAATGTGAGACCCTCTGTAATTAAAACTGGAAGTGGTTGACCAAATCTTTCCACATAATTATTTTGTGATTTTAAGATTGTTTGTGTAACTGTATGTGACTGTACTGATCTGTTGGCCAAACTTACTCTTCTATAAGTTAAAATATATACAAATGTTACCTTTACAAGAATAAAATTATTCCAAATACTCACAAGGATTTTCTACCGCCGGGTGATGTTAACGTACGGTTAGAAATGTTTTGGCGTGATCGCGGGGAAAATGAAGTATTCATATTTATTCTTAATTATTCCACAAATATAACTATTTCCGAAAAAACTTTGAAAATTTCATGGATGTAATATGAAAATTCAAACTCATAACCTAATTAACTACCGTTGCGACAAGCTACTACCGGCTGTTAAAAATCAGTGGTGCCAATAGAAAAATCTAACCATTCTGATACGTTCTCTCTGGCTCTTTCAGCAACCATCCTACACCCCATAATTGATTACCATTACATTATGTAGGATTAGTAGCCGGCTATTAGGCGAATGTGTAGAGATTTGCATTTCTTTATTCAAAACAGCAACAAAAATTGTTCTGGAACTGCAACTCCAGAATAAATAAAAGCTATCTTCTCCTCTATGTTCTATGGTGGAAAGTTTCAATATGTAGCTGTATTCATAATGATTATAATGCAAAATTTACATGATTGTTGTTTTTGGTCTTTTTTCGGAATAATACGATGATACACTCTATACCAGTATAAATAATATTTGTACCACAATGCCCCTAACAAAAATTGAATTCGCTGTGCAAATGACATGTGATTCTTGCGTTAATGCGGTGAAAAAATGTTTGGATAATGTGGATGGTATTGAAAAAGTTGATATCAATTTAGAAACCGGTGCAGTTGTTGTGGATACGCACTTAACAACACAAGAAGTGCAGAAACACTTAGAACGATCAGGCCGAAAGGCTGTTGTAAAAGGATATGCTGGGCAACAAGCAGGTGTTGCTATTCTAGATACTGGGGTTCCGTCAATTAAAGGTGTTATACGTTTTATACAAATTAATAATGATACTTGTATTGTGGATGGTGTAGTGGATGGTCTACAGCCTGGTACACATGATTTGTCTGTACATGAATGTGGCGATTTATCCAAAGGTAATTAAACATTACTATGAATTATTAATTTGATTGAATTATTGTGATTATTTAGGCTGTGAAAGTGTGGGTGATTTTTTTCATCCAAATTATGTGAAGGTGCATAATAGAATTTATGGAAATTTAGGAAGCGTTAGAGCTGAGGGCACAGGAAGAGCTGCCTTTAGGTTTGAAGATAATGTAATCAAGTTATCAGATATTATTGGCAGATCATTAGTTGTATCAGAAGGGAATACTAAAACAAGGTTAGTATGTGGAATAATAGCACGGTCATCTGGATTGTTTGAAAATCCGAAAACTATATGTGCTTGCGATGGAATATCTATTTGGGATGAAAGGAATATTCCAAGGGCTGCTTTGTAATTATAAATACATATTATGTCTATATTTTTATACATGTTTTAACAGTTACTTTTAAATTTGGGCAATTTCATGGGAATATTACCAATTAAAATAGTCTTATATGTATCTTAAAATTCTTAAGTATGTGGAGCGTTGTTTTGGTTGGTGTAATAAACAAAACAAAAAATACTTTTATAAAAATATTTTCTCCTATGCTTTATATTATAAAATATTATGGTTATTCATTATATCAATTAATGGATGTTTGTTTGTGCAAATAATAAGAAAATGTAGCAGATGTTAGTATTAAAGTAATACTTGAAATGTTTATATCATATTTAAATCATCATTTGGCAATAGAAGATAATCGTCGGTTTCCCATTCTTCTTCTCTTGGAAAATTGATTTGGAAATTAGGTTTCATTTGCAATGGCTTTCCATTTCTTCCAAGTGATAAATAAGGTTTCAAATCATAAGGTATAAAGCTGTGTGGCAAAGCATTTTGAGGGAAATTAAAATCGTCATCCCACATATCTACAAACCAATTTTTTGAAAACTTGAAGTTCTGAAACAGAATGATTTATTCCGCATTAGTGTGAACTATTTTGGTTTTACTTCTGGTAGGCAATGATGATGGTTGCAAAAGTAGTTCACTCCTTTGTCATGATGGCACCAAGTTCCATCAGGAAAATACGAATCAATACCCAAGTCATTTAATTCTAGGCGAGGTGTGTAATAAGTTCCGTCTTGTTTTCTGCAAAATATTGCACAACCCATCCATAAACGATCTGTAATTTATGGTGCATTCTTGTAGTATTTATTATGCATAGTGAAATCATCAGTTTTACCTTCCTCATGTGGGGATTGTAAACCCTGTCCTTTTGGATCTAATTCAGGTATCTTCTCTGCAAACGTTTTACACTTTTCAGAAGCATATTCTACAGCTGTTCTACGTTTTGATAGACATATATCAATATCCTTGCAAAGCATGTGTTCATAAGTTGATCCTTGGCAACCTTCATCTGTGTTAACAGGTACAGGATTATTACATATTCTGTTTTTAACTTGATAACCGTTAGATTTTACTAAACATTCTGATTTGCATTCTCCTATTTTCCAGGGACTCCAACCTCCAACTATAACTTTATTTGGTTTGTTCACTTGTTTAACACAATCACCACCATGACATTGCTAAAATATAACCAAACATCTTTTACTCTTTTATTGATATGTTCATCATTTATATACCATGTCTTTTGCACATTCAGTGCCATCTAAAGCTGGACCAGCAAAATAATATCCAGAACGGTGCGGTGTTTTACATCTTAAACTATAACAGATGTTACTTGGGTCATCTTCTGGAACTACATAAGCGTCTTTATCACGTAATAATATTTCACACTGCTTTTTCGCTGTATAAGTTCTTCCTGGAATATCTTTAAATTTCGTGTGATCTAACTGTTTTGGTTGTGTCCCTTTGTCTTTCAAGCAATTTGCCCAGCTATAAAAAAAGGTCAGGAACGTTGATTACTGTTGTTTAGTAGTATAATTCTTGTAATATCTGATTTCTCATTTGGATTACACACCCTAAATTATACATTACTTCAGCGCTGCAAGTTGACCATTTTGTTTCACCTTGAACTCCTCTGGAAGGTGACATAATAAATCCTTCTTTAGAACAACTGTTTCTAGTACCATCATGATGCATGCCTAAGCTAAAGAGGAAAGGTGTACATGAATTAGGTACACTAAAACTAGCTGAATGATCTGTATTCATACTTGTGCCCTATTTCATGTGCTAAAATATAGACACTAGTGAAACCTGCGCTAGGATAAGGTTTGCCAAAAATGTTCGTTGTTCCAAATTCTGCAATAATGCAAGCATATCTAGAATAGCAAACCCCACCAACAGTCGCCAAACCCATTGTGACGCCACTTTTTCTACCATTTTCATAGGCAAAAAAATCCAATCTGGAATTGTTCTGCTTCTAATAACTAAACATATAGTATTAATAATTTTTACCCCGATACGTATAAAGCCATATCCCAATGGTCATCATTGTCATCTTCTTTTGGGTTGATTGCATCTTGGTACTCGCAAAACGAATCTAACAAGCTAGATCTTTCACCATTGTGATGGGGTAAATCTTTGGGTTGGGCTTTCATAATGTCAATTCTAACAACAACAATGTCTAACGTACTTCCAATGCTCGGGTGTTTATATAAAGCTTGCACCTTAAATATTGACAAATATTCAGTTTGTCTCCGTATTATGATGCATATAAAACATTGAACTTACAGCATTTACATAAGCTAAAAGCATATCTATTAAATATACATCGTTATGCGAGAAGAATGGGGCAAATATTTCATATGCAGCTGCATCAAAGAATAGAGCAACTTCTAAAATTAGGCCAGAATTGCGGGTGGAACGAGTTTGATCGTTGCGTTTGAAGTTTTTTTTCTTAAAAAATGGAAAATTCTCTACATACACAGCATCACCCCTAAAATAGTCACGCGCTAGGGAAGCCCGTTTAATTATATGCGGTATAGGATCTTGTGTATCCTCTATTGCTTCTTCAAGTAAAGGCGCTTCATAAAAATGTAATGGACGAATTTCTAAAGTTACATTTTCAAAAAAGATAAATCCGGTCTTAAAAGAAACATTCTAGAACTTGATAGTGTTTGCAAATATGTACTCACAATAATTTTGCCTTGACAAGCATTAATAGCTGCAACCATAAAAGAGTCTTCATGCAAAAAATTGCAGTTATTCTTATAATATGGTAACTGAGTAGTTGTCGTCCCATCAACAATATGCGTTTTAAATTTAGGCGATACTAAATTGTTTTTTCGAAGGACCAAAGATATTGGACTGGAATTAGGTATTTTTCATACTGGCGATATTAATATTAAAAAAAACTTACCGACCAAACGCTGTAAACTCCAAAGGAATTTCTTCTGCTTTTTGATCACCAACAAAAGCTTCTTGATTTTCAAAGAATGGAGGCATATAGACAATGTCATGATCGTTTTCCACCCTATTAAATCCTTCAAAATTCTCTACTACATAACAAAAAATTGGCGAAAAAAATACATTGGAAGAAACCAAAAAAAATATTAACGTAATGAACATTTTTGTTAGCTGCAAAATGCAGAATAAAATGCATAGTATTTATTTTTTGATTATATAGACTATATTATGCTGGTAGAGGTGGGTTATTAAGCCTTATAATTTTCAAAAGCGCAGCGTGAGTTCAGATAAATGGTAATTTATTGTGGAGGACAGGTGTTACCATCAGCTTTCAAGTTAGGTAAGTGAACTGGTTTTTGGTTTATTATGCATTTTATATTGATCTATTTTTGTTTATGTTGCCTCTAGTATATAGCATTTATATTCATTTCTATTTTGCTGTTCGATTTTATCTTGACGAAATTTCTTTCATTTTTGAATATGCACACGTCAGTTACATTCCTGAATTACAATTTTCTTAGATTTATGATACATACCTTTAATAAAAAGTGTTGGAAATAGAAGTTAGTGGTAAGTGGAAATAAAATACTATTTCATCTATTGAACATTACAGAAACTATACGCAACATATATGAAAACGATGTTATTTTGTACAAAATTTATTAAAAAATAATAGATACATATTTAATAGCTAGTAACTTATTTTGAATATACAGCATTAATATAATGGTACAGAACAACTAGCAAAAATAGTGTGACTCCCAAGGCATTTGCCAATAGAGCCAAGTGAATATCGGTAATCATCTGAAATTTAAAGGGAATGAATTAATTATTTATTTCTTTAGATGTCAATGATAGTTATTTTTTTAATAACATTAAAATATAAATCAGAAGATTGCAAAACCAGATTTCAATAACAATTAAAAACGTTTTTTTTTTTATTATTAATAAAACTGTTTTGTTTTCTCATAAACAAGTTTTGTACCTACAGAGTACGTACCTGTACACTACAAAGACTTACCTTTTTCAGTTTTCTAAAACTAATACGTATTTAACACAATTAATTATTTGCCGGTATATTAACGTGGCAAAAATAGGGGTAATTCTAATATCGTTCGTTTAGTGTTTGACAGACAGATGATAAAATTATTACTAGAACTTTTTATTACCAACTCGACACCAGGGTTGCCAATACTTGCAATTTTTCTCCAAAATGGCTACTCTTTTTTTGGATATGTACCACTTAAAAACATAATATAGCGATTGGTAGGCAAATATGCTGAAATTAATTTAAAAATGAAACGTTTAATTTTGCCATAAACCTATTTTTGTAGTAATATAAACAATGCCATCAGTAACATTTCTATAATGTATTAGCATTGTAGATTATATGCATTATTAAAACTATTAATTAATCATAATACATCTATTTTGCAAACAATTGTTAGATTGCCAATTAATACGAACTACTCTAAAAAATAAAAGCACCAACATCTAATACGGTAATGAATGCCACGAAGAACAAATTGACAAAGTGCATTTGCACACAATTCTTTGTAGCTGGTGAAAATAAAACTACCTATTTCAAATACACATGAGATGTTTTAATTTTGTTCTCCTACAAATTTACCGTCACACACGTGTTCTAGGCGACCGTCTAATTTACCTATATGTATGGGCCAGTCTTGCACCTTTTACATAACTTAAAATTTTATGAACTGTATTTTATTCTTATAAATTAAATGTCATTGCTTATATTCATTATTATATTAGACTAACTTTTATACATCATAAAAATACTTATTATATTTTTTCCATCCAAACCTTTTCTTCGGATCTTTATTACTATTTGCCGGATTTAAATTAGGCATTAATCCTAAAACAAAATGTTTAAAATAGCACTTAAAGTGCACATATTATTATTATTATTCCCAATCTTACCGGCCTTTTGAGCCATTGTGACTAAAGTTGACATTTTCCTCTGTTGTTTTCGGCATAATTTTGTGATTCGACGAGGTAACATGCACCCATCGCTTCTGAGGAACTGGTTCAGAATTAAGACATCTGTATGTTTAATATCTAATTTCAACTGGCATAAGATGCAAGAGTCAACACAGGTATTTTTTACTAGAAATGGCACTCTTGGAGATTCCACGTAGCTACCACTAATAACAATGTTGTTCCCTTCCTTCACTGTTTTAACTAAAATTATACAATTGTAAACCCATAGAACTATGAAGCCGTACAGTAAAAAATAAAGCATACATATACCTACTCTCTTTAAGACATAAGGATGAAAAAATCGAGATAGGTCTTATAACGTTAGGGTAATTCATAAATTGGTTAACATTAGTGCTAATAAACTTTCTTAAAATAGACATATCTACATAAAATTCCAAATATCCATCAAAACAAACGGGTTCGCGTTTATTGATCATATAGGTTAGAAAGTTAGGGTATTGGGGTTATTTGGGTAGCCATTTTATTGATTAAAATGTTTGGTAAGCCTGATTGAGTACCACAGGTTTCTGCAGTATTGCCAACTTAATGTAATACAATCAAAGTTTAGTGAATTATTCTAGAAACAACCTTTTTTGGATTTTATAATTAGGTAACGTTTTGTGATTAATATTTTAAACAATTTTCTTTTGGGAACTTTGCAATTGTTAACTCCGCATAAAATTGACGTTTATATGAATTTTATTATTATTGATCATAATTTTCTAATAAGCTCCAAAGTATAGGCAAACTATCTGACATTACCCGTAAGAAGTTTATAGTATATTCCACTATAGTTGCACTAAGGGCGCATTAAAGTTCGCTCCCCACATAGCCAAATTTAAATTGCCCGCAATTATTCTTAGTAACTTCAACGTTGAAACATAAAATTACTACAGTAGACGATTATGAAGTTTCATTTAATGAATAAGTTGCTCAATAACAAATTCCCGAAAAATGGTAGCCATTTTTCCGACTGAATTTGCATCCGTCACCCGTAGGGAGCGCCAATTTTTTGCACTCAGGAGAGCCTTTTGTTCAATACTGTGCTAGCGTGCACTGACTACCACTGGAGGAATACGCTATCATTTTCAAAATATCTATTAGTTTGTACAAACATTATAATGTAGACAGTGTTGGAATAAAGAAAATACAAATAAAAAAGAAAGAATTAATCAATGATTGTGAGTGTATATAGTGTTTTATTTTTCTTTTTTTTTACAAATTTATTTATCAATTCTTTTTATAGATATGAGATAATGGTTTGTTTTCTTTGCCGTATTTGATTTATATATAATTTCTAAAAAACTTCTTGGGATGCGGCATTTATTTATTATTTTATATTACTTATACAAAAACGTTTCGATGCATTTACATCTTTTCATTTTTTTTTTTTTGGAAAAACACGTTAAATGTTTTAAACAACAAAAAAAAACGATATACACAACATATAACACATGGACGATAAAATTTGAAAATCTCAAAACTTAAAGTAAAAATATAAAAATAAGGAAAAATAGCTTGTATATTTGTACCTGGTAAATACGTCTTATTTTAGGATATCGCGTTTTAAAAAAAAAAAAAAATCCCACGAATACCATGCTATTTCCCTTTTTCCCTTCGACTTCAAAACTTCACACGAATCGGGAAATTTCCCACGAGTTGGCAACACTGCTTTGTGCACACTTGTGTCATACTTTGTGCGCCGGTTTCATAAACCGTTGAACCTAGACCGGTTTCAATTTTGAATTTTTTATAATTACTTCATCACGAAAAAACGCTTCTATTCTTAAATTTGATGAGAGATTTTTATATTACAACGATTGGCAATAATTTCATAATCGGTTATTCATAATTTATATTTGAAGGACCTTGCTTTTCAAGGCAAACATTTTACGACAATGAAAACATACTTTCTTCTTTTTGTTGTGAAATATATAGCAGAAAGTCCTTTAAATATAAAAAATGTCTTTATTGTCTCATCGATTCCAATCATTAATATCATAAATATCTTCTATAAATAACTTATGATAAATATTTTTTTACTATTGTTTACAGACACAAGTCAAATGGTTAGCGCGTGCATGAACTATGACTAACGGTTAAAAACAAAGACTATACGTGACTATGCTTTGCAATACTAATATATTGTTCATTTAAGTAGATGGCAGCGTTTTGTAAAAACGAGTTGGTTACAAATAAATATGAATAAATAACTATGAAATTACTTTAACCCAGGAACTTACTTTATAGAATAATACCGGAATAAATCAAATGCAATAAATTTAAATTTTACTTATTATAGGGGGCTTTCACTGTATACTTTATACATACTTACTATTTCTTTATTGTTCTTATGATGTTGTATACAATGTCAGTAAAACGACAACAATTTTTGTGATATTTTATATCCTTAACAAATATAATATATGTATAATAATAGTTGTATAAGAACAAATATACGGACACATACAGATAACAGTGATTTGATTTAAACTACATAATATGTATATCAGTCTATAAGAAATAAATTCTTTCAATAGCATGTAATAAAACTTACGTTATTTTGGTAAAATTATATCGACATAATAGAGAATTATTTTTTTTTTCTATGTTATTACAATAATTTGGTGTGTTCATTAATGCTATAAAACGCAGGTATTTAAAAAAGGGTATCAAACATTTCAAGTACTATTTGTATAATTATTGATACTGTCAACTATTCTACATAAACCAATTCGATATTGAACTTCGTTAAATAGTCTAATAAGAACCAAGAACCTAGTCTCAGAAAGACGGTACTTGTAGCTACACGGGTTGTGATTTGCGCAACATTACTGAGCTAATGCAACACTAATGTAAACAATAATTTCAAATGAACTACTTATGTATTTGCAACTTTATTTGAGACTAAGTTCTTAGCTCTGTACTAAAAAAAAGTCCCTGGTAATTGTGGCGTTTTTTTTTTTTTGGTAAAAATATTTTGTTTTTGTAACATAGACAGCTCCAATAATTTTACTCTGGATAATTCATGAGCAGGGTTGAGAATTCTATTTTATTAAATACTCGTTTCCTTAGACGCTATTTCTGTTCTATTTATTTTATTAATTTAAACTAACTAACTTTTATCAAAGTATACTAGGAATAAAGCTTGAAGGTAATAAAAGATTATACAGTTAGTGCGTTATGTCCTACTGCTAAAATATTACTTTGTGTGTAGGAAGAAATAATCACAAATGTGTTGTGGTTTAAACACGATAACCCTGCACGTACCTGAGCGTACACTAAGTAATTGAACTGTTTGGTATTTCTTGAGACGTCAACAATAAATATAAATATAAAAATTACAAAACGTTATATAATTAATTATATCATCATTCCTAAACTGCATTGCAAATTCATATATGTACGTTTTGATTCTATACATATAGACATATTCTATACATCTATATACACCTTCATGTTATATGCATGGTCGTCACAATTCTAATTGCAGATTGGGGTTAAGTAATTTAAGTAACAATAACATAATTTTTGGAATTTGGTGTTCATAATAAAGTGTTTTTTATTGGACCCTTATACAAGAATAAGTATATTATTCATTATATTGATACATTTGAAATGCAATTTCGGAATAGACAAACATACGTCGAACGAATAAAGGTGAAGGATACACGAGGAAGCATAAAGATTAAAAAATTTCATAACATTATTGCTTTCACGTATCAATATACTTATTTATAAATTATAACTAACTTACGCGGTAGCAGATTTGACACAATTTCGAAAATAGTACCTTTTCATATTATATAAAAAAATACATATTAAAATAATTCAGTCTTTATAATAAAAAACATAGACTTACCCTCCTCAACTGTTATATAATAATTGTATATTATATATTACTTTATATGAATGTGTATAATAAAATTGTGTAGGTATGTATAATATATTATTATATTTCAACATTATTTCAAAAATGCCTATAAATATTATCATTAGTTAAGTCACAATAGATATTTGTTTTCTGCAATATAATTTGCCTATTCATGTATACACTGCAGATCTGAAATTTTGGACGCGATGTTCGATTTCATTTACTTAAGGAAATAG
This sequence comes from Protaetia brevitarsis, assembly GCA_004143645.1. NCBI lineage: Eukaryota > Metazoa > Arthropoda > Insecta > Coleoptera > Scarabaeidae > Protaetia > Protaetia brevitarsis. The sequence continues at coordinate 2,176,687 of RXPK01000047.1, forward strand.
AAGACATGAAACCAGGATTTTAGAAACAGATTGGTCCAATTGCATTTCTATTTTTGGAGAGACATGAAGCAACCTGTTTATCAAAAGGGCATAACGCCATGTTTACAATTCACAAAAAAAAACTCTAGTTTCTCGTTATGAACCATGCATTGAAGGGGAAGGAGGACATTTTCAGCATTTATTACAGTTTTGTATTTACATGGTTGTGAGTTTTGAGGAATTTATGTAAATGAAATTAAAATAATTACAATCAAAACTGATGTCTTCAACTTCCTACCTGCAATATTGAACACATGTTTCAATGATTTTTTCAACTGAGCTAATAAATCACCCTGGTCCCTCTATTTTCAGTTAAAAGGTGATGAGTTTGTCAAATAAATTAAACTTGATATTTGCAAATATCACGTTTTTTTTTTTTTTTATTTATTGATTAATTCATTTTAGCACACTTATTGATTTCTTTTTCTATTTTCAAGTTAACTTTCACTCTTTCACAACCTAATATTTTGTTTCTGTATTTACAAAAAAAAAAAAACATTGGATCCGAATATAATAACTGTTTCTGAAGAACATTACATTGAAGCATTTTTTAATATGTAAAATATGTTTTATATTCTATCATTGATAAATTATCTTAGTTATTAATATTGCTTCTTTTTTACACATGCATCTCACGTAACAATATATAACAGTTATTTTTAGATGCAAATCACAACCGTGTGATAATAATTTTATTTATTTTTTAGTAAAAATGCACTGATTTTAAAAATTGACAAATCTCAATGGTTTTTTTCTTTATACATAGTCCATCACAAAAGCGCTGTTAATTTTCAGGCTTGAATAAGATTTTAAAAAGATCTTTTTTAGGATTCCTATTTTTTTTTAAACTTTCGTTTTAGAGTTAAATGATTATAAAACCTTTTCATCATTTCGGCGGCTGCTTTAGGTAATAACGTGCACTTACCTCAAAAATTGGACCGGGCTCTTCAACAAATTATACAACAAAAGATTTACATAATTCATTATTGTGTTATACGATGACAAATGCGTAAAATAATTCAGCATTGTTGCCTACAGGATTTATTCAAATAGGTTATTTTACACCGACATGCCCTCAGAAAACGTACATTTCAAATATAGAATCACAGATCAAGAATTTGAAATGGCTACTAACCAAAATTTACCATCTATTATTGATGGTGATGATTATAGAAAATTTTCGAACAAATCTAGATCTTGGGGAAGACGTTTTTGTAAAAAGAAACACGGGCTCTAAACGTAATTCCAACGAAACACAATGGCCATTCAATAAGTTACACAAAAACGACTTAACGTACTTTTGTTAATTTTTGTGTTATGCGATGACGAATGCTTGAAACATTTTTTTAGGTTTCATATTTGTGAGTAAAATCAATTTAAAGAATGATAAATTTCAAATTATGTCCTAAGACGTCACAACTGTTGTGGCCAATAAAAAACTGGCGATTTTTGCGTTCAGATACCTACTCCGAGTTACTCTATGATGTCAATTTGACGTAAGTAGATAGTACCTGACCAATCATAGGTCGTATTATGTGTCCAATTGACGTCATATAGTAACTCGGAGTTCGGAGTAAATAATTGAGTAGATTAGATATTTAAACGCACCTCAGTGTCACATATGTCGGGTATCATTGAATGGTTTTTGGTTAGTGTTTAAGTTGCAGTATGATTATTCAATCATTGCGCGATATTACAATACATTGGGCAATTATTAACTCTTAAATAGTCCGTAAAAATGCTCATGTAAACTTTATAAAACTACTGTTGTTATATGATTTATACAAATCAAATAGGTCATTTTACACAGACAACTTACATTAGAACCTGAACGCTAAATAATTATCGACTAAAAATTTACCATCTATTGATGATATTATGATTATATAGAATATTTTTTCCAACAAATTAGTTTTTAGGGTTGATGTCTTTCTAAAACAACACGAACTATAAACCTAATTCCAACAAACACAAAGTCACAATTGAAAATTTAACACAACTGACAGCAGAGAGTAGGCACAGATTGTGCAATCGGCGAGCGTCAAACAGCTAATTAATTTTTTATTGACCCAAAATAGAATCTTTAATTTTTTATTCGGCGGAACAGTTGTGATGTTAAACTAAAATTTTTAAAAAATATACATTTCCCAACTTTTATTCCTTTAAAAATATTAATCTCATAAACAAAAAACCTGTAAATCAGTAGTAATTTGAAACTTTTTTTTTAACCGAAAAAAAAAATCCCGACCTTATTGTCACAATTGAAAATTTGACACTAATTGAAAGCGCAAATAGAAATATAGACTGCGCAATCAGCGAGTGCGAAACCCCTAAACAGAATCTCTAATATTTTATTGGAGGGAACAGTTGTGACGTAAGACTAAAATTAAAAAAAAATGTACATTTTCAATCTATAGTTATTTCCTCCTTGTGTTGAAGTGTGATGATAAATAACAGCTGGTATAAAACTCAATCACTAGTACGAGATTATTGGCTAACTAGTTTCGGTCAAAAGCTATCAAAAATACAAAATAAATTTTCCGTTTTATAGCAGCTGTTATCTATTTATCCTTTTTCCTTAAATCGCATAACTTTTCTTTCGAATTAAAAAATTAAAATAATGGTTCTCGACTCTATTATAGTACGTTCACATTTTTATTTAAATTTATATAAAATTTTAGTCCTGTCTGCATAATTTTGGTTCAATAAAAAACGGTCGTTGAAAAACTTTCATAATGTCTTAACACAAATGCGTACATAATTATTGCCTAAGAAACGGTTGAAATTGAAGATTACTAGCATCTACTAACTCTAATATAAGCTGTATTTGGAAGAAGGCTATAAAAGAAAGAAACCTTCACTTTACGATGCTTTCTCAACTGTAAGTGTTTTCTTGATGAAATTTGTATCATATATCAAATAATTATAGACATTTTTGAAACAATCTTAAGCATGTAAATATGTATATTTATTATATTACAAACGTTATTTAATATTTCAGGTTTTCATTTTGGTGTATTAATATTGCACTAAAGAGGAAAATCACCGACTTCGACTTGACTGGGCTATTATAAGTACGCTGCTACATTTTCGATCGTCATTACATTAAACGTATACAATGTGTGGTCTTGTTGTTGCGTTATGCGATGGTTCATTATACTGATGGGCGCAAAAGTCCGAATTTTCCTTCGAATAAGGCGGCTCCCAGTGCGGTAAGGTCTTGTATTCACCGATAAGCGGCGGACTGATTACGTATTTACTGGCCATCGGGTCCTCGTAATGATGGATCTCTTCATTGAGATTCTGTGAACGGGAATGCAAGTGCCGACCGGGCTGTTGGGAATTCTTCTCCCGCGCTCGTTTTCTTAGCGGACCGCAATAAAGAAACACAACCACGATTATAAGTAAAAAGATGCCAGAACCAACAGCCCAGACAGCTGCTAACAAACCAATGGAACAGCCGAGTTGAGATTCCGTCGTGTCTAATAACGGCAAACTCCCTAATGGTTCCGGAGCATTACAATTAATATCTTCCACGTCTATTACCAAATCGTTAGACTCACTATGATTAGACACGTGTCGTTTCTTCTGAATTTGTACTAAGCGCCACAACCATAAGATGGAACAATTACAGGTTAGCGGATTCCCACCTAATTTTAACGATTTCAATTGATCCAGCGGGTAATGGGACACCTCTAAAGTTGTTAGTTTACAATTTTTAACGGAAATATGGGCTATTTTGGGATTTCCGTGGAATAATCTGGTCGGTAAGGTTTCTAACGCGATATTGTCGTCCAGCCATATTTCCTCTAAGTTTATATTGTCGACTAACGCTCTAGAATCTATTTTGGTCAACAGATCCAAACGATCTAATCTCAAATATCGCAACTGGAAGAGACCTCGGAAGGCGACTGGGGGGACGGTTGTGAAGAAATTACCGCTTAACCGCAAACTTTTTAATTTTGATAATTTAGTGAGGGACGCAGTGGGCACGGCGGTGAAATTATTATCGCTTAAATCGAGGTTCTCCAGCGACAATAGGCCCGATAGTGCCGCCGGATGTAGGTTGTTTACTACGTTATTGCTTAATTCTAACGTTTGTAATTCTGGAAGCGCCAATAAGTAATCTTCATCTATTGAGATTATCAGATTTTGCGACAGGGAAACTATTTGCAGTTTCACACAATGCCTAATCGCAGATTTAGGCACGTTCAACAATTGGTTCGAATCCAAATACAGTTCCTGAAGCGATTTGGCCGGCTCCAACAGGTCATCCTCCAAACTGACGATTTCATTCCCCGTCAGGCGTAATATTTGCAAGGAGTGCATCTCCCTGAACGCATATTTCGCGAGCTTCTCGATTTTGTTATAGCTCAAATCGAGTTCGACCAACGCCCTGAGGCCTTTAAACGAATCTTTCGAGAGCAACTCTAACTCGTTATTGCTCAAGTTCAAATACCTTAAATTACGCTGAGATTCGAAATTCGAATTACCTAAAGTTTGTATCTTGTTCCGCGCTAGATCCAGGTATACAAGATTGTGGTAGAAATTCAGGGTGAGATGTACCGTCGAGATCTTGTTGTCGGACAGGTCTATGCTAGTAATTTCCGGATTAAGTTGTATCGGGACCACCTCCAGCGCGGCGTTTGCACAGAACGTCCGCAACTCCTCGTTATTGCATCGGCAACGGGTGGGGCACAAGTCCCTGGCCTCGATGGCCAAGATCAACAACAGAAATACCAACATGGGTTAGGTAAATTCACCCCCCATGCTGAGCGCCTAGCACCCGCATGGGATCTATAAAACAAACAGAGAAAGCAAGTAAATATTAATTTTTATTGCAATTTCAGATTTCTTAATTAAAAGAAATGTCTACACTCCTACACACTTATTGCTGATCTACTCATTTTTCACGATACGGAGACATTACAATATATATAAAGCGAAATAAAATAAACAGACCACCCACTCGCACACACATTCTTGGTTTACTCTTTTTGAACATTTGAATGACTATCATGGAATTTTCGATACAACTAATTAACATGGAAGAAAGTACAGCAGACGTTTCCTGTTTGTGCCCGGTTACAAGTCGCCAGATTTTCGTCGTTGCCAGTTAATAATATTCGCATTTATAATTAGTTGATTACATCTATCCCTCGGTGGGTGCGGATGGCCGATGTGGGTGCATATTCCGCATAGAAATGTCCCCATAAATTACGCATTCTGCGTGCTGCGGGTCGTTTATTATTACTAGGCACAATAGGTGGCGCTGTGTATTTGGTAATTTATATTATAATTATGTATGTTACGTTACGATACAAACTTCTAACAACGTCACGTGTAAAGTACTATGATCAGCCTATGATTATGTTTAATTAAAAGGAATGTTCGAATAAATATGTAAAACACTTAATCAGTATTTGTATCGAAAAATAAATAAATAAAACTATATTTGCTTATTATTAACGCTACCTAATTGTCTACACAATATGTTCAGTCGTCAGAATTATAAATATGTACGAGTGTTAACAATTACTGTAGGAACATATTTTCCAATATTACTTCAATTACATTAAAAAAAGCTGTTGTTTGAACAGTTTTAAGTACTTTTATTGTTACTTGCAATGATCTTTACGCTTATCTCTTCATTTATACGTTTGTATTTTGATTCATATGGGATTTATCGTGTAATAAGTTACCTGTTGGTATTGTATAAATAAACCATTATTATTACATATATTAACCCAATAAATGATGATTATTAAGTAATGATATTTTTCCAATATTGTTATATTATTTCGACTCTCCATCTATATTACTCCATTACTGATCTTACCTTTTGTGTTACGAAAGCAATTTTCCTTTTATAATAAATAATTATTACTAGTTTAGCTTCTAGCAATAATGATTCATTAGCAAATGTAATGTATTTGGGGGCTCTTTAAGATGTCCCTTATACTTAAACCAATGCACTAGACACACCCAGATTAAATTGTATAATAGCATAATTTAATAAAATTAATCTAATCTAGTTTTCTTATAATTGGCGATCTAAGACTAAAATTAAAATAAAATCTATCAAAACAGAACGAAACTTTCATAAATAACGCTAATGAACAAAGACCGTATGTGGGTTGCTGAAGTACTTTAAAACTTTCAATCAATCAATAGCCCAATTTTCAGCTAATCAGTCTTGTAACACTCAAAAAAATATTTTATATTAAGATGCTGTATCGGTAGCTTCCTTAAAATAATGTAAAATATATAAAATAAAAACCTTAAAAACTCAGTAGTAATTTGAACAGGTATTAAGCAAGAAAAACGTAAGTTTTAAATCGTCATCATAAATACAGTTAAGGCTAAATGCAATTAAAAACTTGAAGATATATTTTTAATTTTTCATTTAATATACATTTTTCACTTTTCTTTATTACAAATTATAATATTATTAATCCTACTTTTATAACAGGAGCAACAAATTATGCATAATTATTGTATCCCTTAATGCTATTATGATTAGTATACTATTATATAGTTGTATATATATAGAATGATGAATATGATGATCGTTATAAGTTGCAACTAGGAGAAGAATTATGTATTCTGTATGTGTAGTCGTAATAGCTTTTTGTTAATAAACATTCTGTCTATTTTACGTTGTTTTGTTCCTTACCCCTTTATCGTGAGCGTCCCTAAAGACCATGCTAGGGTTTTCATTATAGATAGACTTTCGCATAGTCATACTTTTTTATGAATTCTTTAGAAAACTCGTCCAAGAAAGAAACTTAATGGGTCGCTTGAATATCTTTTTCATTATCAATAGAAAGACACTGTTTTAGTAACATAAAAAAAGTAAAATATGATTAATAATACATTTAATATATTATGGAATATCGTTTTTGGAAATTTGAAATCATTCTTAAAAGTATTTATCACGCAATTAGGATAATATTTTTAAAAACAATTCGCACTTTTATAAAATTGAAAGCTAGGTCTATAGGTAATTGTATAGTTGTTATGCGATAAAAAACGTTGGATTATGAATGAATTCAATGAAATTTTAAATTTTTTCATAAAAAATTCTAATAAATTTTCTCTACAACATAAACAAAAAGGGTAAGCGATTACGAATCATTCATCATTGAAGTTACTACAATATGCAAATGTTATAAAATTATATGAGTTACGAGTTATAGTAAATGGTGAATGCAATTGGTAGTACCCAAGTATTGCGAACTCATTTTATTAGATAAACGCGAAAAAAAAAAACAATAAATCTCTTAAAATTACAATACGTTTATACTAAATAACAATTTTCTTTATCGTTCACAGAGATCCTATCAATAAGGTGTGTTGTAACATGACAGATGGCGTTTTATTGTAAACATTCCATCGTTCCGCATTTAATTGGATTAAATTTTTAAAGAAAATAAGCTGCAATAGGGTATCAAACTTCTTACCTGTGAAAGCCTATAAACTGCAAACTGAAATATCTTGTAACATCATGCACTGTAGTTTAAGCATGTGTTACTGAAAAATGTGGTATAACCTCAATTGGCACAGTTTCAAATCTATCTCCCAAGCAATTTCATGTATTACTGTTTTATTATTTTGTTTCACGAGATTCTTACATCACAAAACACGCTTCGGCGGTTACATAGCGATTAAAAAAGCTCTTGCATGAAATGGTATTTCGACAACGACCTTGCGACTGCTTCACGCAGTGTTGACAACACTACAATAGTACATGAATACTACTTATACAAACAATGCCCGTAATATTTGCCGATGCCATGTCGCCATGTCGTAAATCTTCAAAAACAAAATCCCCAAGTCATTTATAGATTGGTGAGATTGGTGCCATCCCTCCATTAGGAATTATATCAAAGTCATAAATCAAAGTAATAACAATTGGCACTCGTGGAACTCTCATTCAGCCACTTGTATATGAGAGGGAAATTCCCTTTTTAGAGGGAATTATTGGATAAAATATTACTATTGCATCAATAAAAATAAATTTAAATTTTTATTATTTTTGTATTTTGTTTTTCATTTGCTTTAGTTAAAATGAATCTGTCATTGTATCGCTACATTTATTTTAATTTCGTAAGTAATTTATTAAAAAAAGTTAATAAGTTTGTATTTGCCGCCAAAAAAAGGGAATTGCAGTGTCAAAACGGGAATTTTTCGTGTCGGCGCCGTGAATTGCCGATCAAGGTATATACGAACACTGCTGAGCCACTCAGTGTGCACTCAGTGAAATAAGAAAAACTTCTGTTTCAAAGAGATGCGTTCAATATATCATATAACACAGATAACATATCTATACTTCATTATGGTGTTATAGTCTTATAGCTAGGTTGTTTAAATTTATTTAATGCCCACATAATAACAAATTAACAAATGTCAACAAGTTGTCAACACCTATTTCGCTTTTGCTTATTGCTTTAGTACGAAACTGATACGAAAGCTCGCTTTTATGCATGTTCATACAAACTACAAGTATTTCAAATGAACGCTGTAAAATTTGGACGGAGAAATGTAAAAAATACAATTCACTTAAAAAAATGGGTTTAAATTTCATTAAAAATTTGAATAAATTCTGTAGACGTTGTAGAAAGTAATTATTAAATTATTATTGTGCTACATGAGCTCACGCCAATTATAGTTCATTATTTTTGTTTGTATATTCGGAGGACCCACGGAGGACCGCAGATTAGGACCAACTGGGTTTGATGTGTTGCCTATACGCATGGGCTTTTACGTATATATGGTTGCGTTTTAATGAATATAATATTCCGGCATTCAATTTTTATTATTTCGAAAAAAAAATGCAGCTTAAAATGAGCAAATTTAAACCGTACTATAGCACCTAATACAATCCTATGTACCATAGTACATACATAAATACGTATATACATAAGTTTCAATCGTTGCTAAGAAAACGACTATTTAATCACCGTCAATTACCATTTTATCGATAAAACTGAACACATGGGTGGTGCAAAAATTCCGCGGCATGTCAAAACCAACAACAATCAAAGAAGCAATTAAAAAATGGGAAGAAAAACATCCGGGTCAGCATATAAATGAGGCTAAGGAGGTCGCGTTACAGTTCCAATTTCCACCCATCGAAAAGATGGATAATTCCCTGTCAATCTTAACCAATTGCCAGTTTGTGTCTACTGCCTAATTAGGGAAATGGAGAAAAGCTTGTATTGTTACGGAATATTTTCAGGAAACTAAGCCTGAGCACTAATATGATTGAGAAGATATCTGGAATCAGTTCTTTGAAGAAGTTAAAGATACTATCACTTTCCAGGAATTATATAAAGAATTTTTCTGGTTTGGTATGAATGCCAGTACCTATTTGAAGTAAGGAATTTTCATTCTTTATGTACTGCAGGAAGGTATTGGCGAAACTTTGGAGGAACTGTGGATTTCTTACAATTTTATAGAGAAACTTAAAGGTGTAGGGGTTTTAAAGAAATTAAAAGTGTTGTATATGAGCAATAATTTGGTTAAAGATTGGGTGGAATTTAATAAATTGCAGGAACTTCCAAATTTAGAAGATTTGCTCTTTGTAGGTAAATAAAACGTTGCGTCGCGTAAAAGAATTATTGAAAAGAATCACGAGTTCTTCTTGAAAATGCCCAAAAGTTTTTGATATTATTGAATTGCTTCAAGCAATTTTATATTGTTAATAGTAACTTTAGCAGATTAGATTCTTCAGATGTGTACTTAATAAACTAAATATAGGGTATTTTAGTTGCTACTTGTATAAATCATGTGAAATTCATTGTTTTTGTAGAATTTACTCTGCAAAATATCCACATATAGGGTTGCGTAATCTGACTGTTAATAGTTACACATCATTTAGAATTTAGAAGATGTTTGACTTATCTTAAAATTTAATTATGTTACAGGCAATCCGTTATACGACAGCTTAGAAGAAGGTGTTTGGAAAGTAGAAGCTGTGAAAAGATTACCGAACTTGAAGAAACTGGATGGCGAGACTGTACTAAGGGAAGAGACCGAATGAATAAATATTATATGAGAAATATTGTAGGATATTAATAATAAAATTTTAGATAAAGCAAAATATATATATATATGTACATATGTGTATAAAAATGTTTCCAGTTTTGCAATTCATCTAAATATAGTAATACCGGATCGCTTAAGCATGAATGATTTCCCAAGGATAAAATATAGTAGCAAATAGGCCGAAATATAAACAAATAAATTTCAATATTAATTTTCTTGTGCACTTTTAATTCTAGACATCAGTGATTTTTACGTCAAAATTGTCAAATTTTAAAACATATTTGTCAAAATTTCTGTTAATATGCATTTACAATAAAATGCATAGGAAACGAAAGAATGCCTTCACCAACAAACAGCGTCCAACACAATACAAATCACACTAATACGCAGAACACCGAAAGCCAGAAAGAAAGGAAAACCGTATTAGAGAACCATGGCTACTACTTGGGGAAGACAATCGGAGCTGGATCCTACGCCACAGTTCGGGTATAAACTAACAGATATTTTAAAATCCCTAAATAATCTTAACAGTTTACATTCGCGTTTGTTGCACTTAAGATGGCCCACAGCGAAGTGCACGGTGGCGACGTGGCTATCAAAATCGTAAGCAAGTACACGGCGCCCGAAGACTATCTGAAAAAGTTTTTACCACGAGAGATAGAAGTAGTGAAAGGACTGAAACACCCAAACTTAATTCGTTTTTTGCAGGCCATCGAGACCACTCACAGGTACTATATTTTTCGCACAATGTAAATTATCACCTTGCTTATGTATTATAGAGTATACATAGTTATGGAATATGCAGAGAATGGAAGTTTACTAGACATCATCCGCCGGGATTCATATATCGATGAAAATAGAGCGCGGAAGTGGTTTAGACAATTAGTGGATGCCATAGACTATTGCCATGAACGTGGTGTTGTTCATAGGTGAGAATAAATTTTGCCCTACATTCAATAAAAACCCATTGAATAATATAATAATTTAAGTTGATCACATAAAAAGAAAACATAAATAAATCATTGATGAAAGGCTCATGTCTTGGCGCAGTTGCTTTAATTTTAATAAATAAAATGTTATTCTTTTCGTACAGGGATATTAAATGTGAAAATTTATTAATGGATAGAGATTACAATATAAAAGTGTCAGATTTCGGTTTCGCGAGAGGACATTTAAAAAATAACAATGGTCACAGTATTTAAGTGAAACCTTCTGTGGCAGTTATGCGTATGCCTCCCCAGAAATATTAAAAGGTATACCTTACCACCCACAAAATTCTGATATTTGGTCCATGGGAGTGGTTTTATATGCAATGGTATTTGGTCGATTGCCCTTTGATGACGCCAATTACAGTTTACTTTTGAAGGTAAACCTAAAGTTTCTTGTATAGTTGGTTGCGTATATTCGTCATACTAATCCGATTTTTTTTTTGATAAAAAAAAACTCGAAATATTTTTTTAGCAAGTTTCTAACAAGGTAACATTTCCTCGTGAACCGAAAGTGTCCCCCGCTTGCCGTACACTCATTTCCAAAATATTGGCGCCCCTAAAGGTTCGCGTACGTATATCGGGCATTCGGAATGATCCTTGGTTCAACTACGTCCCGGAAAAAGCAGGCAGCAGTAAAGATCAGACTTCCGTAAGCTAGTAAATGATATATTTTCGAAAATAATGTAATAATTGTAAAAAGGACGTTGTTAGGATATTAACCAACCTGCAGTTCGCCTGAGCAACGATGACGTCAACGTGTCCGGTGCTGTGAACCTTATGACGAAACAACAATTGAAGGATGATGCGAAAAAACAACCGAAAAAAAGCCGTAGAAGTAGTAGTAATGAAACTCCCCTTGTTACGCATTTGCCTGGAGATAATGATAAAAATAAAAAGAAATAATGAAAGTTAATGTCTTGTATTTATTATTATGAAATAATTACGTTTCCCTTTAATTTTCAATCAAAAACAAACAAAAAAAATGATAATATTTAAATATTTAAATGATTGAGAAATAAGAGTAAATGTTATTTAAATTGGATGAGTATTAGTACAACGATCTATTTACTGGTTGCTTTGATCTACATATATCTATATCCAATTGAGGAGGTTAACCGTTTTATCTGATTTCCTCTAATTTATGATCTTTTATAGACAAAAAGAAACAAAAAATGGGTAAATCCTTATTACCAAACATTATCATAATACTTTTTCAGTAATAATATATCCTGAAACCTGTTTATTTAAATTTATTAGTTACAAATCAATATTTAGACAACATAATAAACAGGCATAAATTTTCATTTTCACAACACTGCTACACTTGTATTTCCTTACAAGCAATTTTGCGATAAGATAAAACAATATATGTTCACCCCAGTAATCAATATGGTGTAACCACCTCATTCAAAAGCATTTGTATACGTGGTAATCGATATTTACACAACACTAATCAGGTTTGTTATAAACTGAATGTTATAATGGTTAATGCAGCATATTGCTGACAATAATACCTTTTCTTCATGTTAACTCCTGAAGGTTAATACAGGTTGTTTCTGTTTTCCTTTTTTTAATTTAAATCAAGCGCCATTTGTAGAGGCAGCCTGATATCAACCAATCGTAAGTGACTAATGACTGACGTATTTGCGCAGTTTTGTGGGCAATTGGTAATAGCATTTTACAGCTGTCAGTGTTTGAGAAAATACCGTTTGACAAATCCAAGTAGAATTTTATTTATTTGTAGCGTAATTATACAAGTATAGTTAGTAAAAATGTCGTACGCATATCTATTTAAGTATATTATTATTGGAGACACTGGTAAGTTATTTTGGCTGTATTGTTATTCTAAATTAGCGATTATTCTCGTCGCTTCTTTTGTTGTTAATATGTAGATGATCCAGGATTTATTATAGCGGAGGGTTCACATTTGTTTGTGAATCTTAAACCCATGCATTGTGTTTTATAGGTGTTGGAAAATCTTGCCTGCTCTTACAGTTCACTGATAAGAGATTTCAACCAGTACATGACTTAACTATAGGGGTGGAGTTTGGGGCTCGAATGATCACTATCGATGGCAAACAAATTAAATTACAAATCTGGGATACTGCTGGTCAGGAGGCTTTTCGGTCGATAACTCGTTCATATTACAGAGGTGCTGCTGGAGCTCTATTAGTTTATGACATAACACGCAGAGAGACGTTTAATCATTTAACTACATGGTTGGATGATGCACGGCAGCATTCAAATTCAAATATGGTGATTATGTTAATTGGAAATAAAAGGTTTGTTTATATACACCAGTCCTGATTATTTAACTATCCTTTTTTTATATACTTAGTGACTTAGAAAGCAGGAGGGAAGTTAAAAAAGAAGAGGGTGAAGGATTTGCTCGTGAACATGGATTAGTGTTTATGGAAACATCAGCAAAAACTGCTGCAAATGTTGAGGAAGCGTTTATCAACACTGCCAAAGAAATATATGAGAAAATTCAAGAAGGAGTGTTCGACATAAACAATGAGGTATGTATTTGATTATAACATCCTTTTTTAAGCTGTATCTCATCAATCAATGTAACTTTGGATTGTAAGTTACAGGTACAACAAAGTTATTGCTTGAATTCATAAGTAGGTTAAATGTGAAAATATTGATGGTTTAATTTAATAATGAAAAATTTAAAGCACATGTTTGCCATTTTTTTTTTATCTAATATTGATGTGTCAAAACAAAGCATGATAAAATAGAAAGTTTATATTATGTACTAATAGAGTAATCATTTTTCATTATTTTCATTATAACACAGAAATAATGTGTTATTTAATTAATGTTTTGAAGTGTATGGCATTTTGCTACACAAAGGTTAGTCTGCAACTTTTTTAATTATGCAAAAACAATTAGGTATGTATTATAACTAATATTTTGGACAAAAATGCGAATTTTCTCATATTTATCAATACTTGGGCTTTGGTGCAAATACTAGGATAAATTTATTTTTTGATGGGGGTACTGATTTCGCCTGGAAATTATGGAGGTTCAGCTTCGGGGGTGCGAATAATGTATAATATGTAAACATTCGTGTCGGTAGTAAACAGAAAGATTATATATTTTCATTTACGCGATTAACGAATGTTGGTGCCATTGGGCGCATTCAGCAGAAAGATTTGTTTCGTTACATCGTCAATAGTTGAAAACAATGTTGCCTGGTCTACTGATTTTTCAGTAGATGTACTGATTTCAACTATGATCTACTGAAATGTGCCATGAATCACTGACAAATATGTATCTCTTAAACCCTGGTTAATATAAGTTCATATAATATTCGTCTATATCTACAGAATTTATTTCCTTTATCACTAGTATACTGGTTTCTACTGAATATTCAAATGCAGATATAGTGTAAAATATAGATATTAAACTGGCAACAATGATTGAGAATGTATGGCATTCCTGTTCTATGCGTCAATACTTAAACTGCCAAGCAACAACAAAGGCAAAAATTAAGGGTTGTAAACTGTAAATATTAGTATTTACTTCATTGCTAGGCAACAGCCAATCCGAGCCTGAGTGAACGTGCTTAAGTTTACACTTCGTACAAGCTTTACTGCCATGTAATATCTTTTTATTATGAAAACGAATTTTACATGTGTCGCTCGTAAGATCTCTGTTGTCAAATCAGCTTACAATTTTATTCTTGTAAATACCATTACATTTATATACACTATGCACTTGTTTGAAGGCGAATGGAATCAAGATCGGTCCTCAACATTCACCCACCAATCCATCATTACCGGGCGCAGGCGGCCAAGGAGGTTCCCAAAGCGGTGGTTGCTGCTAAAAATATCAAAGGCGGTATTATTCCGACTAACAAAATGATTCTTCACATGTATAAAGTGTGAACAATTTCCATTATATAAAATTATGGCTGAACGTGAGGAGTGCGTGCGGTCTGCGGGCGACTGTGTGTGTAAAAACATACACAGACGCTCGTAGAAATGTAATACAATACTTATAACCCGTTCTAGATCACTTACTGCAGTCTTGTTTGCGGCCAAATCTCAAAAAGGGTTACCAAATTAGTTGTAATTTTAATTTTTGATGTTGCTTGTTTAGGTGTGAATGTAACTTTCTGTATATACTTCTCTTTTCTTTATCAAATTATGAAACATTGTTCTTGTATGTTTTTGTTATTTATCATTTTGGTGGTACGTGTGTTACGTATTTTATTTATTTCTATTGATTAAAGAAATGTTAAAAAAAACATCCTTAATAATATAGAAAGAATGTTTTAAGTATTGTATTATGTAATATATGTATTTGTGAATGTATTATAATCACATAAATTAATGTTTTAAAAAACAAATCCTTGTAATAATAGATGTTTGTTTATTTATTTAAGAACGAAGGAAAGTTTTTTTTTAGATAAAAACTAATTCTAGACTATTATCTTGTGTAGGCCTGTATTTTCGTATGATTGTAACATTAACTACTTCCGCATTGATTTATGTGATTTTTTTCTATTTTAAAGTCTAAACCATATGTACACTACTAGCTTAAATTTGGAAAGAAAAATATAATTATTTTATTCGTCATAATGGAACATACTTATGTGTTTTTTTTTAACTTTAACCAGTGGAAATTTAATTTTATAGTTGTGGTCTTGTATCCACTGCAGGAAGAATATATTTATGAATATCTGCTGTATTGTTAATATTATGATACTTCAGTATAATTTTGTGCTGTATGCGATTGTAAAGTTAACATTAAATGTTTGTATAAAATTGCTAAATACATAACATTAGACCAACATATTTTCCTTTCCTTAATATTAGCATTGGTTCCTGTAAAATACAGTACAGCACTTATATTATTTTTTGTATTCTTATTGGAACGTTTCTCCCTTAATAAGCTAGAATAAATATAAATATTCATAAAACCGTACTTCGTCTTTTTATTGAATCTCCAAAACTTATGATTTATAGCCTTTTTCAATTTATCTTTGTTATTTGGATATAAAGCTCTCATATAAAATTAAGGGTTAGGATTAACTTCAGTTTAGAGTATATCTATTAATCTTGGAAACTTTATAAAGCATACACAATATCACCAATAAAAAACATCATTTTTTCAAATTACTGTTTCAATAATATAGATAAGACCTATTTATCAAACGAAAACACATTCAGCGCGAAATGGCATTCTAAGCCACAAAAGCGTATTTATACAAACGACATGCATATTGGTCATATATATAAATACAACGTTGTAAATATTAGTAAATAATGTTATTGCTTTTATTCCGTAATAAGAAATGTATGTATACCTCAAAATTCAAGAACAAAGAGGAGGTAACGTGTTTTGAGATTACTCGTTTTGTGAAAATCACTTTGAAGAGTCTGCGTTACTGAATAAAGCAATTTGCTAAATATAGATGTTTGGTATTCACCCAAAATTCAATTTTGTTTTGCAATGTACAAAGTTCAAAACGTAGCACTATATTATGATGTATGTATACATTGAGTGTAGCGAACTCGTGAACAACCACTTCTAACTGATTTGCACGATTACAAGTCATGGAGAGAAAAAATTAAAATAGATTTGTCACGCCAATCTGCAAAAACAAGTTGTGTTCTAATTTCGCATTAAATGTAATAAATAGTTTAATTAATCAATCTGAAATGATTGAAATTTTAACATTTAAAAATTATAAAAATCTTGCATTTTTAAAATAAGTATCATACATATACAAAAATCGGTTGTATATTTACACAGCCATCGTTCGATTTATGTATAAAGCAAAAGATTAAAAACACGTACGCCGCAACAAAATACGTTTGGAAAGCAAAAACTCAATTTAGCGAAAAGATTTTGGAATCCCATCACTAAGTACATGTTACCATGTTTTATTATAAATAATTATAAAATATATAAAAAAAAATAATTCAAGGCACCCATCGCATAAAATAATGACTGTGCTTCAACTACTTTATAGTAAGAAATAGTGACAATTGCCAAAAATTATTTTAACAAGATGTTTTTTATCCAAATATTTTGGATTTATTGTTTTGGTTAGTAAAACCATTCTTTACATAAACAAAGGTAAAATGTTTCGGCTAGTATAAATGTTACTAGAAATAATTTATTTTTTGAAGCATTTTTCAATGTGTAGATTGTTATTTATGTAGTATTATTATTTAAATCATTTTCTACAGTTAATAAAATGTAATGCACCAATATTGTATGACTAAATCGTAGGTTTCTTACTTTAAAGATTATGTCATTTTGTTCTTGTGTAATCACAATATAGGTTTATTTTATATTTTCAAATATTAAATCTGATAGGTGACGAGTAATATTTGAAGAATTGTTAATGGTTACTTTTGAGTTAGAATATAAAAACATCATTTATATGTACTTGCTTCTCTGGATTCGTCAATACACTTATATAGCAGTCTGTTCAGGAAGTCACATACAAATAAATAAGCAAACCCTGTTTTGGAAACTTCGCTTCTTTTTAAGTGATAAATCATTAATTTTACATGCACTGCATTTATTTCATTACAAACGCGAGGTTAAATAAATAAGAAAAAGAACATTTTTAACTCAGAGTCTTTTCATTCAAAATCGCTTAGACAATTTAATTTACAAGCAATAAGTCCAAATATGATTTACAATATAAAAATAGTATAATCTAAAATATAAAAAAGTATATTTTAAAATAAGACTCTTAAATATATCTATACATGGTTGCTTTAATTTCAGGCGAATCTTGTAAAAACCACAACGCTAAAAATTAAAAATATTCACTCGTTCCCATTCGAGTGGTCAGTTCGCCCTCATACGCTTAAAGCAACCTATTATACAATCCAATTAAAAATTATTCACATAATATGTGTACAATTTACAGTTTATTAGTTAAGAATAATGTTTAAATTAACTGTTACTTTATTTTTTAGCACGGGGCAAACAAAACTAGAAAAATAATACTGTTTGAACTTATTATACTCTTATATTACACAAGAATCATCACAAGATTAAAGTTTTATGAAACCATCACTTATGAACTATTTTATTCCAGGTTTTTACTACTAACTTAACTATTTGAGAGGAACTCCCGTTCGAGGGCGGCTCCCATCATATTCCACTCCCCATCTTCAATTTCATCTGGGGGATCTACACTACCGTCACTGTTTGAATCACCCATGTCTAAATCACTATCCAACTTTTCACCTCTTCGGAATTTGGCGCTAGGAAATTCATCCAGGGAACTCTCTATGTCCTCTGTGTCGATTGCCGCGTCTTGTTTCTGACTAGACCTCGCCCGTTTAAAACCTCGAGGATATTCACTTGTAAGGGATTCTCCTGAACTGCTCGAATTTTCTTCCTCTTCCTCCCTGCGGACAGGAGCGCTTTTCAATGCATGGGCACCTTTCTTACTCGTATCATCATCTGAGTCACTTTCGTCATCCAGCATGTCTTCAACTTCTTTATCCATATCCGCTATGTCGTCACTAGAAAATGACATCAGGGGATTTATTGTATCCATGAAGCGACCACTCGGTGTGCGTTTCCTAATTGCAGGGGAATCATGTACAGGATAATTTGGTACATGCTCTGGGCTACTGCAATGTGGAGGTGGGTGGCGATTTTTTGATCCTCTCCTATTTAAAGGATAAATTGTTTCATTTACGTGCTCCCATCTTTCAGCACAAGTCCACAACCAGTCTGGGGTTACAATTTTTATGTTTTTTCTTCTCCTTCCTGCATTAACTTTAGCTGTACCCGGTCTAACTGCTACCAAATGGGTAGTGTCCTCTTGTAAATCTTGAGTTACATTTGCTCCTAGGCTTTTAGCAACTTGATATGCTTTTGAGTTTACTAGTTTAATATGGGTGGGAACTAAGCCGCTAAACACTAAATTGCAACCCTTTAAAACTTGATTTCTAACGTTGGGAATTACTTGTTTTAAATCAGGTACCTGCCCTGATTCCATTTGATCATATTCCTTGTAAAACGCTATATGAATCTTGCGTAAAATATCTTCTAAGTACAACAAATAATCATCAGGATCTTCAATATCCAAGAATTCTTCATCATTTTCATTGACATTGTTATCTGATGGAAGATGTTCTATGTTTTGTTCTTTTTTCTCATCGCTCTTAGCTGTCTTATTATTAATTTCAGGTACCATAGGTTTATTTTCGGTGTCGTCATTATTTTCTGATAATTTTCCATTTTCTTGAATACTCTCCGACACGTCTTTTTCAAGTTTATCATCATTTTCTGCACCTTTTTCATTTATATCTTTTCCTTCTTTTATTTCTTTATTTACATTATTTTCACCTATTGTCCCCTCTTTGTCGATTTCCTTTTGTATATCATTAGCTTTTAGAGCGTTTCCATTCTCATTTTTACTCTTAGCTTTTACCTTATTTAAGTCAACACCTTCCTTCTCATCATTTTCCTGCTTATCTAAACCAGGAGGAGCATTTATATCCCCAGTGTGTTGAAAGAAATGGTACGGCTTTACATGTATAAGATTTGATGCATGGGACCATACATCTTCACGATCATCAATTATACACACCATATTATCTCCACAGGGAAACAGAGCTCTGTGATAAAAGATAATATCAAATTATTATTATGCTTACAACAATCATAAAATAGCAGACAATTGTTCGGTAATTACTTTATATATTTTAATTGGATAAGTAAAAATATATATGTTATGACGCAAATTTTTTGAAATACTCACTTTAAATTTGCCTTTTTGCTAGTAGGGTCAAAACACTCATCACGTGATAATATTCGATTGGAGAAATACCTCTGATCAGAATCAATTAACATGGTTATTGTATGAGCATAGTTTCTAGCTCCAAAAGTACATATATGTAATTCATACATAGAAGATACATTGTTGAGAAAAGTATGTGTTCCTGGTCGCAATCTCGTATGATACCATGGAGAAGACGGCCCATACAATTGGAAGTGACACACATCCCTTATATTTGGAGGTATATTATCATTTGTTGTATGTATGATTGTTTGATCCAAATCGACGAGCAGAACCAATTTTCTATCCCTTAACAAACGTTCACCATCTGCTTTCCCAAGTTTCTGAGCCAACTACAAATAAAAATTATCAGCATGTTTAAACGTTTTTATCCATTTACAGACTCACTTCTTCATTAACTTTCAACTCTGGTATAGAATGCACCATAGGTATTGATGCTGTGGTAGTTAAATCATCTTTACGTAAATCCGCCCCGCATTCTCCGCACATATCATTCATTACCGTCGGATGTATACAACGTCTCAATTCAAATAACACATCTCTAAAATCAATGACGTTTAAAAATTCCGAATTCCCGCCAATTTAATTTCCCGCGTTTATTCATATTTTACGTTACCCCTTTCTAACAATGGCTCCTTCCTGTGCAATTAAGCGGTGCACGGTACCCGCCTGTGTAGACTTTAATTTACGTTGTTCAGCCTCTTTAGAGCCCTCAAAATCGTACAGAAGCATCACACGGCCGATTGATATAACACTCCCTTCGCTCACTTTCCATTTCAAAATTTTTATTGCTTTCGAAAATTGATGTGAAATTAAGACAAGTCCTTCAGCCATCTTGAACGGATACAACCCCCTCCACTTAATCCACACTTTTACGACATTGGTCGGTTGTGTTGTGATGCCTAGCGAGATTTTGAATTTAAAATTCTTGGAGAAATATGTAAAATTTGAACCAAAAATGTCAATTGAATAATTTACAAATATGCAACTAATAGAGTTTAGTAAAGTACTTTTTATATGTTGTATGTGTGCGCGTCAAGCAGCTGCATGCAAGGTTGTCAAATATGTATGAAATGTTTGAATGCGTGAATTACAAAGTCTCTGGTAAACATCACAGAATGGTCAAAATTAATACTAGGAATACACAAACGAGATGATAGAAGCAAGATGCGCCTCAAAACTTTGTATATTTTATAACTGCACAAGCAAATGTTTGACCTATGTAGTTCAAATATGTGTCAACACTGCTTAGGGTCATTTTCAGTGTTGCAAATTGTCTGATAATTGAAAGCCATAATCATACTGGTAGGTATTCAATATAAAGTCAATGGATAAATGGATATTTTACTTGCTTCATATTTCTCAGCCTGAATGTGTGTGAGGTCACGTGAGGTTATTAATTGAGCAATTTAAAAAAACTGGGTACGAAAACCGGTGTTGTATATGTTGTATACTACTATCTTTATTTTGAAAAGCTACAAATTTTAACTGCTCATTTTACCTTTGGAAATGGGCATTAAAGATTTGTGGACAATATTTCGACCATTCGGGGAAAGAAAACCTTTATTTGAATTACAAGGGAAGACTGTTGCAATAGATCTATCATGTTGGGTATGTGAAGCCCAGAACATTACAGAGCATACAGTTCAACCTCGAATGTATTTAAGGTAAGTAAAGTATTAAATAATAATGTATAGAACTACATTCTTGATCTTATAGAAATCTATATTTTCGCACATGTTATTTACTTTTACTTGGTGTGAACCCGGTTTATGTACTTGAAGGAAGAGCACCTACTATGAAATATGATACAATTGCGGCTAGAAATGCGTTGCAGTTCAAAGGAAAGAAACCAAAAACTGAAAAAACCAAATGCAAAGATAGATCACGTTTTAATCATACATTGAAATTATGTGAGGATATGCTCAGATATATGGGGATCACATGTATTAAAGCGAAAGGAGAAGCAGAAGCTATGTGTGCATATCTGAATGCAAATGAGGTTTGCAAATATTTAAATTTTAAACATTTATTTACATATCACATTAGCTTGTAGATGGTTGTATAACTCAAGATTCTGACTGCTTTGCCTATGGTGCTAAAACAGTTTTTAGAAACTTTTCAATATCGCAACAAGGGTTAAGTAGTGCAAATGGAGGAGCTGTAGATGAATATAATATTGGGAAATTAGAATCAAATACTGGTAACACATGACGGACAGTTCCGCAAATGCAAAATATTGTTTTTGTGTGATGTAGGCATAGGTCGCTTTAAGATAGTAGCATTAGCCTTAATATGTGGATCGGATTATTCTAGTGGTATTTTTGGTGTTGGAAAAGAATCCTTATTAAAATTATTTGATGGAATTCCAGATGCCGATATTTTACAGAGACTGCGGTTTTGGAAAACAAATACAGCATATTATGAAAATTTAGAGAAGAATATGTTGATTCAAAATATATGTAGTGCATGTGGACATGTAGGAAAACTTGTATTACACGATAAAGATGGTAAGTTATAGAGTTACATGTTACATTATTACACCTCACAGGAACATAACACATTTAATTGAGGTTGCAGTTATTGTGACACATCCAAAGGGTGTACAACTGTTGAGTACAGCAGTAGTACTAGTAAAGATCAAAAAATATTTATTAAAAATGAGATTAACATAAGGAAGAAAGCATTAGCATCACCTAATTTTCCTGATGAAGCATTGATTAATGAATACTTAAATAATGAAGAATCAATTGCAAACTTTAGTGTTGATTGGGCACAACCAAATATATTTAAATTTGTTGTAAGTATAACATTAGCAATATTAATAATTATAGTTGTCAGTACTTACTGTTATAATGTGTACAGTATCAGGAATTTTATTTATTACAATTATTAAATATGCAAACCATTTCATTTAAATTGAATTAAGTGTATACTAATAAGTGTGTTTGCAATTTTTGCGTAGTTTTTCTAAGATATTGCGACCACAAATAAAATTAAGTTTCTTTCAGTTACTTCAGTAATTTCAAATTCCTGCTGGTTGAACCTATTGAATTTTAACCCTCCGTAGACACACATGAGTCTGTGATGTCCGGCCGTCTTTAGACATTCGTGCATTTCTCGTGTTCCGTATCACTTTCCATTGAGATAACAATAACAAAAATTCATTTTTATCCATAACGCAATGCATGATTTCTTTCTATAGATCTCAAACTACTCCTGAATTTTTTCAGATTTTTTAAATAAGTCTAAATATGGTAAAAAACGGCCGGACACCACAGACCCATGTGTGTCTAGGTAAGTGCACAAATTGTAGTGTGTCTATGGAGGGTTAAGAAAGAGTTGGAACATTTTAATAATTGCCCACTTCAGTTCTACTCCTCATGTTTTACTCAACTGAGTAACTTTTAATTTTTAGGAATTCGCAAAAAAATATTTACAATGGGATGAAATCTATGCATATGAGAAATTTTTGCCTGTTTTAACTAGATGGCATTTAATAAAGTATAACTCCATAAATGATCCTAATCACAGGGGTGTTGAAGATACATTAAAACCTTCTTGTATAAAAAAAGTTAGAAATCCTAAAGGTTAGTTCAAATTGAGTTTTTAAAATATAACAAAAAACCGTTGTTACTACAGGTATACCGAGTTATGAGATAATATGGATAGATATCAAAGAAACTCACAAACTTATTATACCACCAGAACAATTAGATACAACGAACGTAAAGTTACTTACAACAATTGAGCCGCAACAGTTAGTAGAAGAAGCATACCCCGAATTAGTTGAAAATTTTAAATTGTCCAGAGTTAAACCAAAGACTACAAAAAGACGCAAACCAAAAACTAAGAAAGATGAGCTGAAAATGAAACAATCTGGAGATTGTAATGAATTACAAGAGCTGCCTTCAAATAAAGATGATGAAACTAATATTCAAACTAGAATTAGCATGTATTTCTCGAAAGGGTCATCTAATGTTATTGCAGACGAAAATTTAGATATGTCAAATTTTGGTGATGAAAATGACCTTAATCTTTCAGATATTGTGGAGAACATACTAAATTGCAATCAACCATTGTATATTAAAGAACACCTAAAGAAAATTCAAAGTAATAATTTGGAATCATCTTTCTTTATGAAAATTTCAACTGAAGCCGATCTGTTTGAACAAACTTTTACAAACATCAATTACCTCAGCACCAGTGAGGACTCAGACAGTTGTGAATGATATGTTTGCAATGATCCTTCTAAAAAAAATAAAGTATTTTTACATAATATTAAATTACTTTTATTTCTTACAGACATTTACAATCAATTTTTAGCCATGATTTTTATAAAGCTGTTGTAGTATAATCCATTGATTTGTAATTGAATTTATCATGCAAGCTAAAAGATTCCCATTCTTGCTCATTAGAATCAAATTCATACAAGGATAAAAGGTTGATACGTAATTTGTCAATGCTCCTTTTTCTGGCCATTAGATACACCTGTATTTGAGGTACTAATGTAATAAAACAGATATAATAGTTGTACACCACTTACCATAGCAGAAAACAAAATGATAATGACAATAATGATAATCGGAGCTATTAAGTAAATTAGTTCATTCACATCACTCTTAGTAGGCGCTTCTGTGGTTGTTGTGTTGTTCTTTTCAAAATCACTCATAATTTATCCTTCATATTGAAAATAAATAAATATAACTTAGAAAACCTGTAAATTAATATCATTTCACGGCATTTTCGTTTTTGCCTTTGTTGTTATGTGAAAGTGTGATAAAGTATCGCCTATGAGTATCCTATGGTTCAAAATGTAAATGATTTGTTTGCTGGTTTATCACATCACATGGTCACAATATGATATATTGTAATTTTTTTGTTTTCTTCGAAAAAAGTAATCGAATAGTAATTTATTTATTTTAATATTAATGATTAAATTTTAATTTACTAACGGAAGAATACAAAAATTAGAAATTGTGCCATCTTGTTTATTAGGATTGTAAATGAAGGATGTGATTAGTGACTACAGAAAAATTGAAATCACAGCATCATGTTAGAAAAATCACAAGTCTAGTAATTCGCACTCATTTTTGACAGAATAGGGTTAAGTTAGGTTAGGCAAGGTTAAGATTTAAAATGTATTCAATGTACCGATCAAGAATTATTAAAATATATCGAATAAAACATATACACAAATCGATTAGACGTTGCTGCGACATACAAACAACCCCAGAAGTAGATATTCAATTTAACAATGGGTAAGTACAACAAAATTGGTGTTTAAAGTGTCTATTAATGCTAGTGTTTATATAGAAAGAATTTTAAAATTTCAACTGGTAAATTGGCACGTTTTTCGGATGGTTGTGCGGTAGGGACAATCGGTGATACTTCTGTAATGGTTACTGCCGTATCAAAAACCAAGTCATCAGTTTCTAATTTTCTACCATTACTTGTCGATTACAGACAAAAGTCGGCGTCGGTTGGAAAAATTCCAACGAACTTTTTAAGACGCGAACTGGGACCAACTGAACAGGAAATATTAACTTCTAGATTAATTGACAGAAGTTTGAGGCCTCTTTTTGCTGAAAATTATAGTTATGAAACACAAATTATTTGTAATATGTTAGCTGCTGATGGTATCAATAATCCTGATATTGCAGCGATAAATGCAGCATCTGCAGCTTTGAGTGTGAGTGATATTCCATGGAGTGGTCCTGTTGGAGCTGTACGAGTCGGATTTATAGATAACGAAGTCATAATTAATCCAACTCGGAAGGAATTAGGTTCATCCAGTTTAAATCTTATTATTACTGCTACTAAACAAAATATGGTTGTAATGTTGGAGGGAAAGGCAAATAATATTTTGCAGCAGGATTTTCTAAAAGCAATAAAAGTTGGGACAAAAGAATGCCAACATGTTATTACGTCAATCACTAAATTACAAAAAGAATTTGGTAAACCTAAAAGGGTTATTGAAGAACATGTTGTTTTGGAAGGTGAAATTTTAGAAGCATTAAGATCACTAATGAGAATGAGGGTGAGAGAAATACTACAGAATTATAGCCATGATAAGCTAAGTCGAGATCAGGCATTAAATCAGGTACGAGTCGATGTATTAGAAAAAATAAAATCTGAATTCCCGGACTCAGATAATAATTTAACAGCAGATGGTATTAACAAAATTATTAAGCAGGAATTTAGAGATTTAATCTTTGAGAAAAGTATTAGATGTGATGGGCGTGGTTTAGAAGATTTACGCAATATCAGTTGCGAAGTAAATCTTTATAAACCATTACATGGTAGTGCTCTATTTCAGAGAGGCCAAACGCAGGTACTTTGCACTGTCGCTTTGGATTCACATCAAAGTGCACTGAAATTAGATACCCTAACTACTTTAACCAGGTTTGAGTCTCATTTTTTTATTTATATATAATATAAGTTCAAATATTTCAGCGGTGTGAAGGAAAAGAACTTTTTCCTTCATTATGAATTTCCACCGTTTGCCACAAAAGAAACTGGTCGAACAGGGCCTATTGGTAGGAGAGAAATTGGACATGGCGCTCTCGCAGAGAAGGGTTTAGCTTCAGTAATTCCAGTAGATTACCCTTTCACAATTAGATTGACTTCGGAAGTTTTAGAATCAAATGGTTAAAAGTTAAAAATTAAAATTTATTATTTAGTTACTTAATGTACCTATTTATTGTTTTTGTTTAGGTTCCAGTTCTATGGCTAGCGTTTGCGGTGGAACCTTGGCATTGTTGGATGCTGGTGTTCCAATAATTGCTCCAGCAGCTGGGGTTGCTATAGGATTGATATCTAAATATGCTAATAATGATACAAAACATATGGAAGATTACAGATTGTTAACAGATATTTTGGTATGTTTAATTTTAGTTTCTGTAAAATATACAGCTCTGAGAGCACAGTAAGAAAGCAAGTTTTTTAGTATAAAAAATAGTATATAAGTATTAATAAAAATATCTCGGCTGCATATTTTAAACAATAATAATTATGTATAAGTGTTTTTGGGTTTATATATGTGTATTCAAATAAATATTCAATCTTTACTGCAGGGAATTGAAGATTATATGGGTGATATGGACTTTAAAATGGCTGGTACAAGGAAAGGTATAACAGCTATACAAGCCGACATAAAAATTCCTGGATTACCTTTAAAAGTTGTAATGGAAGCAGTTCAACGTGCAAGTGAAGCAAAGACAAAAATTCTGGATATAATGCATAACTGTATTAATAAACCAAGGTATTCTACAATAATTAATACTGTATTGTTTGTTTATATTGCAAATACCCATAATTATTTCAGAACAGATAAAGACAACTGGCCTGTTAGCCAAAAACTGCAACTGGAACCCCACAAAAGAGCAAAACTCTTGGGTGTCGGAGGCATCAACCTCAAAAAAATATTTTTAGAAACTGGGGTTCAAGTAAAGAAAATGTTCATATTTTCTTTCATATTGTTATCACACTGTATTTTAGATAAATCAGGTAGACGATACAACTTATGAAATATTCGCTCCAAATCAACAAGCCATGGATGAGGCCAAAGAAATAATTAACAACATTCTCAACGCAGAGAGAGTTCCCGAACTAGAATTCGGGGGTGTTTATAAAGCTACCATTGTTGAGATCCGAGATATTGGAGTTATGGTAACGCTGTATCCAGGAATGCCACCAGCTTTACTGCATAATTCCCAATTGGATCAAAGAAAGGTAACAAAAATACAACAGGGTCCCATATAGTGTAATTCAAAGGTAGTGAGCATACGAAGATAGAGACTTTCCTCGTTCACTCTCTTTTTCTCGAGATCCGCCGTAACTAGATATGTGCAAAAAATACAAGAATTATTTGCAAACAACGTTTCTTTATACCGGAAGTCGATAACAATTTACTTACTGTAAATGGAATGCTTTTATTTCTCCTATTTCATTGCTATAGAGTTCTGGTAAAAATTAATATTTCCGAATGGCTTTAATTTTTTTTATGGCACTAATCTGACTGCAATGAGTTTTTGTTATTTTTAGTATTAAAAGTAGTTTACACTCCTAAAATTTCAATAAAAGGATGCAGTGCATCGTGTATACTAAATTATTCTCTGAAATTAATATACTTAACACATTCTCTTTGCAGGTAGCTCACCCTTCAGCCTTAGGTTTAGAAGTTGGTCAGGATTTTCAAGTGAAATATTTTGGAAGAGATCCTGTTTCTGGTTTAATGAGACTATCTAGAAAAGTATTGCAAGCAGCACCGAGATAATCACTATGATAAGTTTTAAATAAATGGAATTTTCTAAAATTATGGTCTTTACAATTGAAAATACTTTTGAACTTTTCTTCATCGGTAATAGAAACAAAATTACTGAAATTAAAGTATTTTACATAGGGCGGAAGAGAAATTACAAATACATTAATCACGTTCCAAATGCTTTTATTAATGTGCTAATAATAACTTCATCATAACTATCAAAATATGTATATACAATTATTCATTTTAAATGACATATTACAAATAAAGCTCATCCACTTTAAGATTTAATCAACCAAAAAGTAACATCTTAAAGAGTAAGTTATTATTATTAATATTATTATATATATTATTATTAATACATGTGAGTTCTGAAGTTGAAACAAACATCTCCATAACTACAGTTGTTGCATATACCAAGGTGAAAATAGGACAGATTATGAAAAATGTACTATGATTAATTACTTAATAATTATTGGCAAGGAGTGAGTATTTAACTTTACAAAATATACTAAACCACCCTATACTAATTAATTTAGGCACCTTTCTTCTTGATTTAAACATAATCTTGTAGTTTACGTAATAGTATACAAAAATATATTAATGTGGATAAAGCAATCCATACTAATAAGATAATACTAACTAGAAAGTTTAATAACATTACTAGACATTTTCTATCTTTATGTTTCCTTCGCACCCCAGTACAATATAACAACTGTATCAATATCACAAATATAATATTCACACACGTAATAAAAGAAACAATAACTCAAACATAATAAATTAAAATCGGGCGTAAAAGGCGTTATATAAACAAGGTGCATTCACATGCAAGAGGATTATCATTACTATCACAAAGAGCATTAAAAACCAATATTTCCGATCGTATTAAAAAAAAACCACCATTCACGTTAGCATTATAAAAAACATAATCATTATTAAACATCACAATCTTATAAGATTCTTACAACAATAAGTAGGTACGTTATATTGAGAATTTAAGGAATGCAATATTATTGTGGGATATATTATATAGTATTATAGTGAAACGTCTCCGTATTGTAGCGACCACTTTTCATACGCCACTAGACTCTGTGGAGATACGCTGCGTCTTATTCTTTTCAAGGAATCCAAGAAATCATTTACTGTTATGCTTCTTACTGCACAGGGATCCATGTGCTTCACTTGTTCAGGTTGTAGCTCTAAATATCGCAAAAACAAAAATGATAGGCGTATGTGTGAATTGCAAAGCAAGAAATAATCATAACTTGGAATTTAAATTTAAACAAATAATTATATGAATAAAGTTATCTTAAAAAATGTAAATCATGTTTAATACCTCTTATCGGTCCAAGAGCAGCATCTTTGGCAAGGGCTGTTAGATCACTACCAGAATATCCTTCAGTTAATGTCGCTAAACGTTTGAGCTCCGACGTTGAAAAACCACAACCCTGTTTAGCCAGTAACTTTCGTAGTAATTCCATCCTTGTTTCTAAATCTGGAAGAGTGACATATACTCTTTTTGGAAATCTTCTTAAAGCTGCTTCATCCAATTCTTGGGGCCTATTTGTCGCAGCCATTACAATAACCTTAAATTCAAGATAAAGACCTGTGGGATAGAGAATCCAAAAGAATACAGCTATTTAAATTTACCTTTTCACTTTCTGGATTGCTGGGTAAACCATCGAATTCCACTAAAAATTCCGTTTTCAATCTTCGGCTAGCTTCATGTTCGTTATTGGATCTTTCAGATAACAAAGAATCAACTTCATCAATGAATATTATGGATGGTTGCAGCTCTCGGGCTATAGCGAATAGCGCTCTAACAAGCTTCTCTCCCTCTCCAAGGTATTTTGATGTTAAACTAGCAGCGCTTATAGAAAAAAATGTCGCCTATAAAATTTCATCGGTATGAAACAATTCAGAGTTGACTATACGTTTAAATTAAGAACTAACTTGACATTCTGTAGCTACAGCACGCGCCAAAAGGGTTTTCCCGTTCCCAGGTGGACCAAACAGGAGTAACCCCCTAGCTGGTGTACGTAAACCTGTAAAGAGCTCTGGTCTTATTGAGGGTAAGATGACCATCTCTTGCAAAGCCTGCTTTGCTGTTTCTTGCCCGACTATATCATCCCATTGTATCGCTGGACCGCCTTCTACGATTTCATCCAATATACTTTGAGCAAGCTTTGGATCAACACCTCGCAGTGTTGGCGATTTTCTACTTGTTGCTGATGGCTTTTGACCTAAACACAACAATTTTCCTAGATCGTCACGCCAGTATATAAACTAAGATTTTACCGCTAGTTGGTACTTTTCTGGCTGGTGAATTGCTTCCAGGTACAGACAGTTGCTTTTTCATGGCAGGAGGCGTAGAAGATAACTTATTAAATGGACGTACAGGTTGGACAGGAGTGCTACGCGAACCCATGGACCTTGGGAGAGTCTGGCTCTTAGAGAGAGTTGCGTTTGCTGGCCGTTTGGCGGCTACAGTGAGTTTCTTACCCGAAGCTGTGAATGATACATCGTTTTTAAGTAGCTTGCAGTATAATAACTTAATTTAAGTAGTGAATAGTAAAAGCTTTGTAGCAGTACATACTTTCAACCTAATGAAGAAGCAATGTTATAACCAGGTGATGACTTTAAAGCGGAAAATCGGTTAATAGTGGCAATTACCTTCTATGCAGAGTATGTAAATATTCGCGAAAGACCTGCACGTGGCGATCTTCAGTGGTAAATTCTTAGCCGTTTATGTTAATTGAAAATTTTAGATCCTGCGCCTACACGAAGTCTATATAGTTTCAATATTCAATTGGTTAATATGCATTTTCATCTAACTTTTCTTGTCAAAAGAAACAGGAGGGTGAAGTAGTGCAGTATTCTGAAGAGAAGTTTTCCGTAAATTATATCCTTTCGCATCATAATTCGTTTTTAACATTTGTTGTTACCATTTTTTTTAATTTAAACTACACCTTGCAACGTAGTACAATGAATGCAATATTTAAAACAGCATTGTGAATAGTTTAATTAATTTGAATTGTCAAATTTAATTGCGCCATCTTAGCTATTTATGTTGTGCGTATTCTTCTGTCGCTCGAAATAGTGGTTAATTCCTTCTTTATTAATTTCGTGTTTATTCACTTAGTAAAAGAGGACCTCTCAAGTAGCACTAGACTAGTGCACTAGACCATTACCTGCTGCAATGAATATCCCAAGCCACAAATTCGTTTATTCAGTTTTAAAGGAAAATATTCTGGACCCATATCAAGTTGCTAAAGTTTAACCTCTGTTTTCTGAAACATATTCTTTGTTACGAAATGCATATTTAACAGAGATGGAGTCCTTAACACACATAACTTTCACTATTGGGCAGAGGAAAATCCACACCAATTTCGTGAGTATGGTCACCAAAAAAGGTTTTCTGTTAATGTTTGGTTAGGCACAATGAAGCGTACAGTTATTGGACCAATTTATTTTCCGAACCGTTTAAATCAGAGTTTAAATGCCGCTGAATACCTCAATGTTTTGGAAGAAGTTAAGAATAACATATTGAATGTGCGACCCAATATGCTGTACGTGTACGATAAGAGCTCACTATGCTCTTAATGTTAGAGAATTATATTTTCCAAACAAATAGATCGGTCGTGGCGCTCCAATATTTTTGTTTGGGGTTTTATGAAAGAGAAAAAAGTATTACTACGTCACCATTAAATGCCGACGAAGTGAGGGAACGAATAAACATTTGAGTTTACGTTAGAAATATTGAAGCGAGTGATTGAAACTATAGCGCGAAAGCTGCAGCTATGTAACGGCTCTCAATTTCAAATATTTAAGGCAATAAAATAAACACTAATTTTAGTACATGTAATTCTTTAATAATTATAATTTATGTGTTAAATTGAAAACCCCTGTTTTGTCATCAGAGTAAAATAAGAATACTAAACTCATACGATGGTTTTCTGTACACCCCCAATTACCGCGCAAATCAATATAAAACTTAAACATACAACAATATTGTCACATGTCTGTTTTTTTCAAATCAGTTTAGCAAACACAGGAGGCCAAGTACAACATAAGAATATTAAAATTTTCGATTAAGAAATACACAAAGAATATCGCTATATATTATTCTTCCGCCAAGTTATACACACTCTGTATGCATATGTTGCAATTATACAATCAATAGTATATATCCATATATAGGCTATTGATGATAAAACTTTAGAGGCAGATTACACAGATGTTCCACTTGCTGTCGACACCTTTAATGTTTGGGGGCGAGGTTTACCTTTCTACAGAAAAGTTTCGCTTTCCACGACGTATAGAAAAATAAGAATTGACAAGAAAGTAATGAGCGTATATAACTTATAAACCACTTGTCCATAAATAACTCCAGAGTATAATATAAATACGATTAGCGACTGGTGCACAGAAACTCAAGAATTGCAACTAATCGACCCCCAAGTGCATGTTCAAAAAAATCAGAATCTGACCAAGAAGATACCGGCAAGTGAAAAACCTCCATAATCTGTGTTTTAGAAAATAAAATATGTTGATTAAGTTTAATATAATTAAACATTTACTATTATGCAACAAAAAGTCTATTATGAATAAATAGTTAAAACACAGTTTAACCGAATAGGATAACAGTGTTAATGGTAATTATTCTACAGCAGCCAAATATTGCTAGCGAGGTATAGCTGCCAAACGTTCGTAAACTCTTATATAAGCAATGCTTTGGGTTATTTACGTGTAGTTATAGTAGACTATTGCGTTGTTGCTATAAATGTTATACATTAAAGAGGTAAAGCACTCTCCTTAAAGATATTTTATCAACATTTTGACTCATTGTACTTATATAGAAGCTTTAATTGTAACTTTCTAACTTAAACTACACGTAGTCTGAGTAGAGTATCTTTACCAACAAATTCAGCTCTTATATTCTTTCAATCTATAATGAAATATAAACAGACACAACTCACTTTTTGCAGTTTATGTAAATTCTATCATAACACCTGATACTACATCGTGCAAAGCGAATTCATTCATCAAAACACATGCAACACAAAAGATAAATAAAAAAATGTACCTGCAGTTGGGCTAGATTTAGGAGTAGGTATAAAACTAGTGTAACTAATTTTCGTTGTATTAACGTGCGTATTTTCATTCTGAACATCCAAGCGTTCCAAACCGTTCATATTTTCTATAAATAAATAATAATAAAAAAATAGTAAAGGGTTGAAATTATATAATATGGAGTAAAAATTGTTGAAGCGTGCAAACAACTAAATTTAATAATACTGATAAAAAAATAGGTTTCGGTAAATTTTTGAGTATTAAAATATAAATAACGAAAATACAACTAAATAATATCAATATACTTTGGAAAACATTTTTATCAATGCATTATTCTTGTAATAATAATAACTGTACATGAATAAAAAGAATAGCTATGTATATATACTTTATGGCCAGGGATTGCATCAAATAAATCAGCAACCAGTATGCTTAATCTTATTGGGATTTTTTTAAACAAAAGCATTAAATACAAAGAAAAAAATATAAAAGAGAACCAATATACTCATGCTGGCTGAATCCAGTGTAAGAAGTGCTTTAAATTGCTTTCATAAGGATGCATCAGGGTCAACCTATTTAAGTATATTTAAAGAAAGTAAATAACAAGAAATATTAAATGTGAAAATAAGTGCTTTCTCTTAACTCATTTTTCATAAAACAAGCAGAATTCAAATCTTTTCAAAGAAAAGCGTAACTACTAAAACCTTTTTCTTTTTAGTAATTTCATATATATGTACAAGCATTTTTATACCTAAAAATTGCAGTCTATCTTTTGCCATGGCTAAATTACTTTTCATTTTTTCATGTAGTCTTTGAGCTCGTTCCCATACTTCACCACGTCCTCCCCAACACTGAACTGCGATGCCAAGTTCCAATTCCGTAATTCCTTTGCGATATAATTCAATAGCCAAATCTTTCTGACCTAATAACAGCAATATTAGAATTCTTCAGAAAAATAGGTAGACTCTATAGGCCTACCTTCATTTTCCTCATCAATTTTTAAAGCTTTCGAAATGTACTCAAATGCTCTTCTATGGTGATGTTTCTGTTTGGCAAGCAGGGGATCACCTGGGCCAGGTCCTGAATTTCTGTGGCTTTGGGACATCTCAATTTCTTCTACAACAACACTTTGTTCTCCCGCTACAGCATTTTCACACTCAGTTTTACGATACTTTATAAAATAGTTAGACGAACTACAATAAATAAAACGTAAAATCAAAAAAAACTGGTATAATAGTGAACGCAAAATGTTAAATAAAAATATTATTGGAAATGATACGATACATAAATTTCGCTTATGCACTGACGTCTCTGAATAAGAACTGAACATCAAATGTTTGTTGGAATTATCCGACTCGTTTTTCCTCGACTTTTTTGGCGATTTCCCACTTTGTGTTTTACGAACCATTCGGAAACCATAACAGTGAAATTGTCTTTTTCACGAAAATTTTCCGCACATGTCCCAAAGTTTTTCATCTATTGTTATTTGTAGACAAAAGATTTGTCAACTCCATTTAAATTTAAACAATTAAATACACACGATAGAAGTACACCTTAGATATTGCACCAAATGTTTTTAAATTGATTTAAATAATTAGTTATTTTGCTAAGAAAGAAATTAATTTATTTTACTAAATAGCGACACTGCTTTTGTAAATAATAACATTGACAAATGACATATTCGATTACGATCATTACGATTTTACATAACTATAGGAATTGGAAATACTTAGAATTATGCTGCCATCTATATGTGGTGGCTGAAACTTGACAGTTGCAGTATACCAGTTATAGATATCTGCATAGCTAATATTTACTCAAAAATATAAATAGGCAACCAATCAAGTTTACATTATTTTAATTAAAGATAAGTATGAGCAAATATAATAAAATTCAAAACCTTTTCCTTAATTTAAATTACATGTACGTAAATTAAATTACATTACATGAGACATATGAGATTAAATCTACTTATACATATATCTCTACTTTAAGTATATCACATATATTACAAAAAATGTGTATTAATCATTACTACATTATACTCTATCATTGATCCTTGCTGAAGCAGATAACAGGTAGCAAATTACTATGATGATGTAAACATATTCAATGGGAATTATAGATAACAAAATTTTATGGTTGACAACACCTGTGTACCTGTGTTCCGTGCAAGCGCGAACAATATGGAAACAGGCCCATCACCCTGAAAGTGTTAAATTACAAAGTGTATTTATTCATACGATAATATCCGATGTGCTCATTAGAATTTAATAAAAGCCAAACAAAGACATAAATAACATTTACGGGTTATCGGCGTTTATTAAAAATAAAAAGTACTAATCTATTAATTCTATGCTTCATGTTATTATAGTGCCGTATTACAAATTTCTGATATTTGTGAATGTTTGAAAACCATTTATATTTGCGGTAATTTACTTATTATCAGCTTACAGTATTTTTGAATAACACGACAAAGTTTTATAAAAGAATACGATATTTCGGATTGAAAAATATTAAATAGTGATATTATGGTGCAGATGGTCGACAATCTCGGAGCTAAATTGTGCGAAATTGTTTCACAAGAAAATCATCAAGGTATGCCTTAAATTAAGATTGAGATATGATATTCTTTATCTACAATCTATCTGTGTACTACATATTGTATTTGATAATTATTTTCCATTCTTATATCAGAAATAATGTGTATTGTAGTTTAATTAGTATCTATTGATTGGATTTTAGCGCTTGCGCAAAAACTGGAATTGAAAGCAAAGCAATGAAATATAGGATACAGATGTTGAACAAGCACATTTTTTTAAAAATCTTTGTTTTATTTATTTACATAAAACAAAATAGCACTTTATACACGAAAAAATTATTGTCTTTTATTGTAATACAAAAAAGACTATTTAAAAAAAATCAACTATACAGCTGTCTTTAATTAATGTGTACAGTGACGTCATTGGGTTTGCATTGGCGATATTTAAAAACAAAAAAAAAATGATCGGAGAATAATATGTGAAAGAAAATTCTTATAAATAGTATTACTTGTATTTATATATTGCAGCAGAGACTAAAGAGTGGCGTTTGCTGGGTCAAGAAGAAGACGGTTCCTTATTGTTCACATGGGTGGAAAGAAACCCAAATGGAATATCAAGGAGTTGTATTGGTGTTTACAATTATCCCAAAAACATCCTGGATAGAATATTCACTTTTAATAAACCACTAAATGTAGTTCAAGCAACCATAAATGCCAGCAGAACAATATTGGCTTATGTTCTTAAAAATAAGAATGAAAAAGACATATTCACTTACAAGCCGTTTCTTGTGAGACTGGAGGATAACAGCGTTTGCGATCTAAACGTGGAAAGATCGAAACAAATTATGCTACAGTTTTTACTCTCAAAGCATTGTGTTTTAAACGCGAAATATTCTGAAAGATTACTTCTCTTAATCCACGAAGAATGTTAGTAATCACTAACTCAAATCTGAAGCTGTTATAATCCCTTGTTACTTATTATATTTCAATTTTTAAAAGGTATACTTCATTATCAAATCCGTAAGATGAAAAATTTTGATTTGGAAAGCTTTGTGGTGGAATCTATTGTTCGCATATTTATCTGGGCACAATGGGACGCGAAACACCAAACACTTTATTACATACATTTTCGAAAACCAGCTAAGAGTATCTTGGATGTCGAAGACGCAGAGTCCAGTGGAGTGAAGATGTCACCCACGTTATCAGGTCTTCAATTTCATGACGATTTACCACATGAATCAGTGGTGAGTTGAATACCCAATACCACGACATACGCTTCCTTTCCAGCAATAGTTTTGATGTTTTAGCTTAACATTCCTTTAAATTTGCCACACTTGTCGCCTACACTATCTGCATGTGGAATATATGAAGATGACACAGTACCGTTGCGTGTTCACAACTGTTCTTTGGACTTGATTGTGTTGACAAATTCAGAAGGAGTTGTATGCATATGCCATCATTATTTGTATCAAGTATGTTCGAAAATGTAATTTTATTACAAATAGAAAAGATCACTTGAACTGTCCTTAGCCTGGAGAATCAGAGAAATACATGGAAGCAGACGAAGACAGTACAGTGCATTTTGCATACACTGTTACCGTTCTGCATCACAGCTGTGTTATACAATGCATTATACCGGGAATACCGTGGAAGAAAGCCAAACTAATCCGACCAATTTTTAAACTATATGGTATATTAAGTGCCCCTAACTGAAATATGAGATGAAATATTCGAAATAAAAATTTTGTTGTAGACGAGCATATGTTAGTATTCATCCCTGAAGTATGTACACATCTCCTAGACATTGGTTTCGGACATGATCCAACATGCCACATAATAACAACAGCGCGGAAGATCCCTAGCCTAGACCTAAATCGCACTTGTTTAGCACTAGTCAATACTTTAGGGAAGTATTCTGTTCTAAACATGCCGACATTAGATGTCGTGGATTTACACGTGTCTACTACACTTTTAACAGAAACGTTTAAAAAATCTGCGTCACTAGAGAATAAATTGGCAATAATACATTATTTACTAGTACACAAAAACGAAACAGAAACGGTTATGGAAGTAAATATTGCAACATCGCACGTGAAGATCTTCATTATTTTACAATAATATTAATTTGTAGTTTTTATCGCACGAAATCGAACATACTTTTTCTGATGGTCTTCCTCACATGTTCCGGGAATTCCTGATTGGTAGTGCCTACGCGTCCGTTCAAAGAAACTTGCCGGCAGACGCTAGTCAACTTATAAACCTTTTACCTGTTACAATGCAGACCGTAGGCGCCACTTTGGAAGCTGTTGTAGACGATAAGAACATCACTTTATCTCAAGATACCTTATGGAACGCATCTATGATGTTACTATCGCCACAACAGCGCGTTACTCCTTACAGGGCTGATATATGGGTGAAATTATGGGAGAGGTTGATGAAAAATGCTAAAGGAAAGCAAAAATTTAGACCCTCGCAGGTTGTGGAGAAATTGGTTGTTTCGTTAGTCTGTTATCAAGCAAGTTTTTCCGTTTATATAAAAAGTACCAAATGTTTTATTTGCTTGTACTTTATTTTTAGCCAGAAGCGTTGTCCCGATCAAGTACTCCAATGTCTCCTGCAACCAGTTTAACATTCTCAACTAGTAGCTTGCCAAAAGATTTATCATCTTTGAAAAATAGCATTGATTCCTTGCCGTTTTACGAGATGGAAAGTTGTACTGCTACCAAACAAGAACATATCATTTCAGTTGTAAGTATTTTTTTCTATCTTTTTTCCATTTCCCGTTCATAGAATTTGTATTTCCAGAATTTAAGGGAATTAAGTATGCATTTACTGAAACAAAGTACTGAAAATCGCGTAACGTGCTTTCAATGGCAAACGCAAACTCCGATGCACGTTCACGCAGTTGCAACACGTTACATTGCTGCGCAACTGGAGCAATCCAGATACCTATGCCAAGCGTTGTGCAAGATTTGTACCAAAGGCATTAAGTGGGAAGAAAAGGGATTTGTTTTTATGTGAAAACTTATCTTCCTTGCTTGTTACAAGAAACACTTTGTAATTTTCTTTTAGCGATCTATTACCAGATGATTTGAGATTCGTTTTGTTCATTACCTTAGAACAATATTATTTAGCAGCGGAATCCATAGCTTTTCCAGTACCGCAGGGATTCACCTCATTCTTTACATTCTTAGGATATAGGACGCTGAAATTTAACACCTTCCTTCAGTATGTTCAAAGACACGTATTCGAACTACAAATAGATGTTATGAAAATTATTATGGCAGGTAAAACTGCTCTATAATAATTGTCGGATGTTTCACATGAGAGTTTTTTCTTTTCTTTCTCAGATATACTAGATACTAAAAAAGGCGTTGAAAGGAAATTGACGCTGCTATCTTTATTACCCCGAATGCGAGCTAAGCGCCTCTTAAATCAGTGGAGTCATCCAGTCAGTTTGATGATTCGGGCTAGAGAACATTCGATGAATGTATTAACCGGTGTGGAGGGGCCAAATGCCAAACCTCAAATATCCCAGAAGTCAAAAAATTACCACTTGGTAACGATATCAAATATAAGCATGGTATTAGTGCATGATTATTATAATTTTGATTTAAATTTTATACATTGCCAGCAGTAGATGTCCGCGACCTCTTTTGTCGGGTCTAGTACGTTTCAGCGCCGCCGTTTCAGCGCCAGGACGTTTCAGCGCCGGGCCGTTTCAGCGCCGGGACATTTCCGCGCCGCGTTATTGAATGGTTAAACTATGGATAACTTGATGATGTGTATTGGTTGCAAACTACATATGTAACATTTTTCGAATTTATTGTGATTGATACCATCCTTTTTTCTGCCTATAAACATAGTCTAGCTTAAGTAAAATAATTAGATCTTACGCAAGTGAAGTCGTGAGCTTCGAACTTGAATAGAAAATTGTTTTAAGGATAAAAAAACTTTTTTAGATTACATCTAAAGGAAAAACAGATAAAGTTTATTTTATCTGGTGTTTTTCCTCGGTCTAGGTTCTAGGACGTTTTGACCCGACCGTTTCGACGCCGGAACGTTTTTCTTTGAAATTCGTTGGTTGAAGTTTTTTTATGACGTGAATATGTACCACCACAAATTAATAAGAGCTTGTTGCTAACACTATGCAGTACTTTTGCAAAGAAGTGGTGGTATGGTTTTAGGCAGAATATTATCTCTAAATCGCATCGAAATAATAGTAATAAGTAAAAAAAATGATGCAGAGATTTTTTTGAGCATCGAGGGAGAGGGCACATTAAAAATGTTATCATATTTTTTTTTTAGTGTTGGTAGGGGTGAGGGGAGTGACTGGTTTAAATGATTATCTTCTTTTTTTGCGAAACATCGGAGGATGAATCAGCAATGTTTCAAATCATATTTTTTTTAACATTGGAAGGAACAGGGAAGGCAATTTTTTTATATTTGTTTGCTTTTTTTCTTAAACATTCGTAGAGGATACATTAAAAATGTTCTAAATCATATTTTTTTTAACATAGGACGGGGTGAGAGGGGAAAGGAATTAGTTTTTTAAATATTTTTTTCTTTGTTTTTGAAACATCGGGAGAAAGAATTATATAATTATATTATAAATGTTTCGAATAATTTTTTTTTAATATTGGAAGAGGTCGAGGGAAGGGATATTAGCTTTTTAATGACAATATTTATGATTTGAAACATTTTTAACGCTTCTTCTCTCTTCCGATGTTTCGAAAAAAAGAAGAAAAACATTGAAAAAACTAATACTTACCCTTACCCCTCCACCTTTCTAATATTAAAAAAATTGATTTAAAAGGGAAAAAAAAATTCATCAAAAAAGCAATCTATCCCCCTTTCCCCCTTCCAATGTTAAAAAAAAATGTTTTGAAACATTTTTAATGCATTTTCTCTCCCGATGTTTCGAAAAAAAATATCTTTAAAAAAAATTAATTCCCCCCTCTCCCCTCCTTCTAATGTTAGAAAAAATATGATTTAAAACATTTCTTATTCATCCTCTATCCAGATGCTCCGAAAAAAAATATCATTAAAAAGAACAATTCCCCTCTCGCTTCCCATTCCCCTCCTTCCGATGTTAGATAAAATATGATTTGAAACACTTCTACTGCATCCTCTCTCCCGATGTTTCTAAAAAAGAGAAAAAAAT
Organism: Protaetia brevitarsis; assembly: GCA_004143645.1. Taxonomy (NCBI): domain Eukaryota; kingdom Metazoa; phylum Arthropoda; class Insecta; order Coleoptera; family Scarabaeidae; genus Protaetia; species Protaetia brevitarsis. Next base: position 2,217,604 of record RXPK01000047.1, read on the forward strand.
ATCATTTAAAAAACTAATCGCCACCCCCTTCGCATTCTTTCCAAAAAAAATATGTGAAACATTTTTAAAGCCTCCTATCCCGATGTTTAAAAAAACAAGAAAAAATATCATTAAAAGAAATATCCTCCGCTCCCCTTTCCTCCTTCCAATCTTAAACAAAATATGATTCGGAACATTTCCAATCCATCCTGTCTTCCAATGTGTCGAAAAAAATAAAAAAATATCATTTAAAAAATCATTACCCTCCCCTGTCGCCCCATCCAATGTTAAAAAAATGATATTTCGAAAAAAAAAAAGATTTAAAAAAATCATCCCCTCTCCCATCTTACCCCTTCCAATGTTAAAAAAAAAAATCAAACATTTAAAAAATCTGTGTATCATACGTTCAAATCAAATTCAATTGGTACTGCATGTGGCGTCAAAACGTCCCGGCATCGAAACCTCTCATGCACCAAATACACGTGGTACAAAAATTCTTCATTAGTATGAACAATTTGGTTAAGATTATTAAGTTATCTGTAGTTTAACCATTCAATAATGCGGCGCTGAAATGTCCCGGCGCTGAAACGTCCCATTCCGCTTTTGTCAATCCAATATATTTGTAGGTCAATGGTAGTAATACATCTTTTTAATTTAACAAAACTATAGTGTTCTTAACAATGATTATTTCTAAAAATCAATCATTGATGATGAAAGGAACTAGATTTTGGAACAGAGCTGCATAGCATCAAATTGGCCGCTGCGAATGACAGATGACAGGGTGCTGTTAGAAAAAGTAATATTTTATTGAAAAAATAATTTCTTAGAAATTCAAATAGGTTTATTCTTTTTAAAAACTGGCTTACCTTAGAAGAATCTTCATATGCACTCCAGTATAAGCGCAACTCTACTAAAACATGACTATTTGTAACAGGTTCGGGAGTTGTTATGTATTTTTTTTTACTTTTGAGTTCGTTCTAGCCAATAGCAGTTGATAAGCGGACCGAAGGTCACGAATTTTTCTCCTCCGAGGTCAAAAGCCAGGAACATCTGAACAAGAACTGAACAGCGTCGACATCTTTGATCTTAGAGCGGTAAAATTCGTGACCTTTATTTACACTACGTTATCACGATGAAACAAAATGCTCGTTTACAAACATCGTTGAAAACGTGTGACCATCTTTTCGCGATATCATTTTCTGGTAGCTATTTTTCGATGTAGAATTGAAATTGATTTTAAGAATATAACCAACATTTTGTAACGACACCTACTGCAAATACAAGTTTTCCTCATAATTCGCGTTCGTTGTTTTTGATTACGTGACTAAAAATAATTAGTAGAAAGCAATTCATGCAAAACCAACCTTAGTCGAATTGTTAATAGGTTCTGATTTATTTTTGTAGGTCTGGCTGCATTTCCAACCGGTGATCGTTTATCTCCGTTAGATACATTTCTGGATCTGCTAACTGCAAAAGCGAGCCTCAACGAATTGGATTTTGGTTTGCTAATAGAAGCCACGATCACATCCACAGATGATTTTCTATAAGAGTAGTGATGCGGTAGCTTATTTATTTATTGTATTTAATTTTGTAAAACTTTGCCATAGATTCGTTCAATAAATTATTGAAAGTTCTTGAATTCTGAAATTTAGTTTCTTTATATATTTATCCCTTTTCAAGAAAAATAGACATATCTCCTCAGTAAACAACTTACTGTATTTTAATAATATATAATAATAGTAATTATTATCATCATCATCCACAAAGCAAAGCTGTACATAAAAAAAATACTGTGTACAATAATATCATCAATTCGACTTTAATAATTAATTATTATACTTATCATATATACATAGTTCCATCAGCTAAACACATAATTATAATATAATCATCATCTTAAAAATCTAATTATTGAATGTACTCAGTAGTAAATAAACATTACATTATAATAATATACGTAATCATGTTCATCTGTGTAATAAAGTAATTCATTCACTATAATGCAATAGTAATAATTGTTATAAATAATAATCTGACGCATAAAGCGATGGAGAAATGCATTATTACTTATAATTGGAGACGTTCAAATAGTCACCAACACAGTTTTACAATAATATATGAATATCTGTGTGGAAATGGTGATCATTGGAACATTTTTCTTTTTGATTAGTAATGGTTTCTCCTTTCGCGTCATCAGCAAATTAGTCCGTGTATATATGATCCTTAATTGGCTACAGGTTGATCATTTAGTATGTTTCGTATGTGTATAACGATAAATGATATATGTATATAAAGAATTTAAAAATCACAAATCAATAATAGTTTTGTAAATAAGTATAAGTATTATTTTTATTATAAATAAATATACCACTGCAACCAAACCAATGAAGTAATAATGTTACTTAAAGTGGTACACTTGGTAAGTTTCTCCTTTTTAATCAACTATAAGTAGTACTGCTGTATAATCTTTAGTAAGTTATATGAGAAACAGTTAAAAAGCCCCACTGAGTGATAGTCTAATCGTTATATTATGGAACAGTTAGATTGCCAGTGTGGAAAGAATTATATTTATTTTTCCTTACATTGTTTGAGAGAATCGTAACTAGCAGAAATCGCCAAAAAAAGTTTTAAATGTTTGTCCTGCAAACTACATTCAGTTTTCATTACAATTTTTTTCGCATTCTCTGTAGTTTAGGAAAGAAAGAATATTCAACCGTTAATCACTAATTATTAGCGATATGCAAGATAGGGCAAGCAGAATACTTAAAAGTACTGCAGTTTTGTCCCCCACTCATGAACCTAATAAGCACGAGTGTATCTAGTAATCGCTTCCCCTATGTTGCCCATTGCTATTAATTTTTACTTAAAATAAGTTATAATGTAGTAAAGAAGATATTCTCATAATAGTTTTTTCATTTTTCATCGTACGGTACGTGTTAATAAATTATAGTAAAATAAATAACACTAATAATTTTTTTTATACGGATGATTAATTTTCAGTATTTGTTGCATGGTAAAAATTTAATTTAAGAACGTACTTCATTTTAATGCAATAATACACCAGGGAAAATAATAGCTTGAAAATGTGAATCTGGCATTTTTTTTTAACAGATAACCACTTCAGCAACTAGCTCAAAAGGTAGTCTGTACTGACATTTAGAAGATTAATCGATTTTTCTTGTTTACTTTTCATAATTTTAACACGTAATTGTTTTATAAATATCCTGTTTTAACAACAATATTCACAAAATTAGATTACAACCTCTCATAGCAGTGTTCATTAACCCATTTGCCTCGCAATTTCGTACAGTATGTAAGTGTAAAACTATACTGAGTAAGTAATAAAAATAAAATTTATATACGAAATGTGTACTCATAAACAATAATTCACTGGAGCGAAATGCATAATAGTATGATTAATTAATTTGTTGTTCTAATAATAAAATAATAGTAGGTACATACAGTATGCTTGTGATAAATTGAAGTAATTAGATATATTAGCGACTAATAATAATAATGTTCTAGTACATCGTCAGGTATGACAAAAAGTAAAACGAATCCTATCCTGGTTGAGTTGAGCTTTAGCTAGTAATAATAAAATTAATATTTACATCCCTTGAATGTAGATTTCAATTACTTTAGCAACGTTCAAGGGAATACCGATTTAAAAAAAAAATAATAAAAAATATTATTAGAGAAGGGAGATAGCATTAGGTATTATAGATTGGTAAGATGAGAAATGAGAACACCAAATTACATAAAATAAAAAAATAAAATCAGTCCAATAATAATATAATCAATCGTTTGTGGGTAGAATCTGTTGGCACTAAGCTAGCTCTCTCTTTCTCTCTCTCTCTAAGGTGAAGACTTATGAGTGGACTAGCACTTGTTGACGTCCGGTGGTGTAACTAGGTATTCGTCTGCCCGTTTGTGATCGTTCAGAGCCTTCACGGTATACTGATCTTGAGGCAACTCCGATTTGCGGCGTACCAGCGGTTTGTTCGAGTTACGGATTTTGCGCGCCTAGAAAATTATAAATCGCAGCACTACAATTAATTATCTAAGAAGTTGTGTTAAATTAACAAAAACATATACTGTTTTTAGGCAGTCTGGAAGCAGTACTCTAGGAAACAGGGCAGCTTGATGTGTAATTTTAAAATTGTATGTGTTAGAAATAGTATAGTGTTAGAATATTTTAACTTGAAACGTATAGAAGGGATGTCCCACATTTCTGTTCTCACGTATTTGCTTCAAAACGAACGGAGGTAAAAAGTTACAGTAAAATTCGGTAGCATTGGGACGACATTGTGCATAAGATTCTGTTACTATAACATCCTTCGTGCAAACAAATGTAAATTGTGTAATTTGACAGAAACCGAAAGTACGAAATAGGCGGATGATTTGGTATATAACATTATAAACAATAATAACGATTGAAGGGTGATGGGCAATATTTCTGTTCTAATATTAGCTGTGTTCGCAGAGGAATCACAAACTAGTCAGACGCGATTCGATTGGCTCAAAGAAATCCGAAACAGTTTTCTGACTGTTTTCACGATATATGATTGGCTCTGACTAGTTTGTGATTCCTCTGCGAACACAGCCATTATCAAACATTTATTGTTTGGTGTTAATAGTCTCCATGAGATTAGATTTGTGTATGATAAGGAAGAAAAAAAATACAGTATGTCCTTTCCAATTAGAATATTTTATATTTAACGATCGTCTTTCTTTACTTTCTGCTTTTACATGTCATGGCCGAAACATGTAAAAGAAAAACGATCCTTAAAATTAAATATTCTGATTGGGAATGACATATTGTATTTCTTTCTTCCTTATTATTTATTGTTTGGTATTTGATTTGTTGTTATTGTTGTAATCATATGGATTAGTAGATCATATGACGCATGTAATAAGTCACCATGAGGCAAAGCCACGAGTACAGTTAGAAAATACTGATATGGACGAATAGGTTTATATCAATTAAATTGAAATGTTCTATTACGTATTTCTACTACACCATATTACAAATATTGCTATCGTCGTTCTTCATGTTTAATTAAAAATAGCCGTATCTATGAATATGACAGTAGCTTTTGGGTATTTATCGTAGATATTTTTTGAAGACAAAACATCAAAGGTGACGACAGCAAGTGACGCTTCTGTCTTAATCTGTTCGCTGATAAATAGGTTATATACATTGGGTTTTGAAACTTCGAACCGATGACCTTGGGTTTCTTTTTGGCTGGAAATTCAAATTATCTATATTACGTAATATACAGAAGTTTCATAAAATACTAGTGCATTCTTTATGAATGATGTGTGAATGTCGTATTTGAAAGTAGAGTATTTCCTTCTAAATAACTCAGCGCGAAATAATCATTTAAGGGCATTAGACAGTACAAGTAAATCTACTTTTTCTAATTTGATGTTACCATAAAGCTATAAACACACTCGACAGAATGTGTTTATGGGTTATAAAGAGTCAAAAAAGAGCGATTAATGTGCAAATTAATTAATTTAAAAAAAAATAACAAACATAAATAGTTTCTTAAGGTTTTTTCTGGACTTGCCCCTTTTGTAAAACTAGTTTTCAATCTGGGATTCCTCTAATCAAACTCTTATGCATTGGTAACACTAGCTTCCCAGCCGTTGGTCATTTAATATGTGTATATATTAAACACAATTTAATGTGTTAAAGCTGTTTTGGAAGAACCTTCATTCTCCTGAATGATTGTAGGTATTGCAGATGGTAAAAGACAAGTTTTAAATTTGTATTCGTGAATGACAAGTATTGACAAGTCTGTCAGCTAGTTATATGAGAAGCAAAATAATTGGCCGCGTTCAGAGTTCGTAACCGCTACGTAGCTGCTCCTAAACGGTTTGGGAACTGTTGACAATTCGTCTCAAAAACGCAACGCCATATCAATGGCCGCGTTCAGTATACGAATTTGATCGAAAAACTGATACGTATCATAAACCGTTCCCGCTACATATCAAAAATACGTCTTCTGAACGAACGTTTTCGTTACACGAGCGCCATCTAGAGCGGCTAATTCTGTTAATAAAATCAAATGTCAAATGTCACAAACTTGTATCAATTTAAAGCGGCTTAAATATAAGTTTAATTTTATTTAAATAAATACTGTAATCCCAAATTTGTATTTCACATTTCGTATTATTACGGTAACGTTGGCTGTTGGAAATTCTGGACCACCCTGATTATTTTTATGAGAGGACAATTTAAATTTTAATAGTGGAAAATATCATTGAAGCGGCGCGATCCTTAAATCTGGTGACAAATAATTTAAACGTTAGGCGACAAATTCCACACAATTTAATTATGTAGAGAGGAGTGTACTACTATATGATCATGACATTTTTAAGGAACATTTTGGAATGAGTAGAGCTACCTTTATCTATTTATCCATCTTCCAATTATATCAATAAATTAAAACGTAAAACTAAGTGTCTGGCATAGTATTATTTATTTCAGGTATTAAGAGAACAAAAAATGAAATTATTTATTTCAAAACAAAGAAATATTCAATATACCTGTACTTATGATATCTATATAACATATTCACAATTTAATAAAATGCAATCAATGTGACTACAATTATTAATCGGCTCTTCCATAAAATTAGTATAAATACGTACTATTTTCTCTTGAAGTGTGACCACTAGCATGATTCTATTTGTGTTGTTTAGAACCATTTTGTTGGACATAGTTTTATAAGTGGATGGTTGAATATTGCAACCTCGACCATAATTGTATTCAAATTATCATGATAATTGGCTGCAGTTATTGTTTCTTTTTTAAAACAGGGTGCTTCACAATCCTCTATAACACACCAACCCAAGCATCTATTTTTACACAATACAGATGTATCTCATGGTAAATGGGCTTGCCGCTGAGCATATTCAATTCAGTAAATTGAAACATTCAACATCCCCATTATAATCTGGGTATAGTTCTAACATAACAAAACCTTATATGAGTAAAAAATGTTCGTATTCTAGTTTGCTGATAAAAACAAAAAAACAAAAATCTAAAAAATACAATTACAGTACAGTATAGTTATGATCAATTTATGTAAGTATATTTAGGTATACCTATTTTTTTTTTGTTTTGATGGTTTTGTGGGCTACGATTAAGATGTCATCATCCATTATATCCTCACTGACGTCTGTTGGAAATGTTGAAATTACGTCAACGATTAGAATGAAAGTTATGGGGCCCGTAGTTCCTATTATTCTCCAACATACGCAGATGGTGCTATTACTATTTACACATGCTATGCCCTCAATATATACTAACCTAGATGATTTTAAATAGTAAATAAATTTTAAATATTATATCATATCCGACATTTTTGTGGCATCTTCCAATTTTGTTTTGTCTATTATTTTAATGAATACCTATTCTATCATTTTAATGAGATAAATTGGTATTTTCATTATGATGCATATAATCGTGGCTTATAATTTACATTTTTTTTGACAGTATGACAATCAGAGATATGACAATTAAGGAATCACATACGAAATCTGCAAATGCCACGCATGTCACGTGGTACGCTCCCAACATGTATCAGAATCTAAATGCGCTACATAAAATGGTGACCGCTCCACAAACATGTTTACGATGTAGCGTACATTTTTGAGACGAATTGCCAACAGTTTACAAACCGTTTGGGAGCAGTTACGTACTCTGAACGCGGCCAATAACATACAAAGGAGCGGTTGCCATTTTGTGTAGCGAAAACCGTTACTGATATGTATCATATTCGTCCTCTGAACGCGGCCATTGCATCCAGAAAACGGTAATGACGATGAGTGAGGCTACTGATACCACTTATACCACACTGTGGTGCTGATACAAATTTTGTTAATCAGTAATCACCTAGCGTTAGTTCACTCGAATTAAAAATTACGAGCGGGAAGTCTGACCCACCGACTACCTTTTACATTTTTATGAAATATGCATATAAGGATGAATGACTAATTGAGCAAGACTATAATACGTTAAAGTTGTGCGAAATAGCATTTGCTGAATTAGGCGTCTTTACTTTCATCTTTACCCATACTGGAGCGCCGGCCTTATCAATCAAATATCAGCTGTACATATTTTTAACTTTTCTTACTTTTTTTTTTGGTTTCTTCATGAGGATGCTTACCTAAAATACTAAATAGCAGAGATCAATTAGCCAAACGCAAAGAGGTTTCAGCTTTTTAAACAGAAGTAAATAAGGTTTCAAACCAAATTACTCAATTACGCTACCAAGAAATATGTCAACCTAAAAAATTTTGAATGTGCCCGCACAGTCGCCATCTTTTTTGAGTTCGTTCTAGCCAATAGCGGACTCAAGGTCGCGAAGTTTTGCTCCTGAGATCAAAGGTACCGACACTGTTTGTCCGTTCTTGTTCAAATGTTTCTTGAAAAATCTTACGATTGCCATACTGAATAAATGATGACTGATTATCACTATGACCCCAAGGGCATATCAGCTACCGAAAATTGCGAACTAATCGGGGATACAATTTAAAAAATAAAGTGGAAGAGGGGAGTAAAAGCCTGTTAGTATGAAGGGTATTATAATGAATCTTATGTATAATGTCGTCCCAATTTCAATAGATTTTACAGTAACTTTTTCCCTCTATTAGCTACCGAGTAAATACATAGGACAATTGACGTTGACACCATGGATCAGAATCTTTTTTTTTTAAATGCTACATTTTCCATAATGGAAAAGTAATATAAAGAAAATATTAATCGTGTTTGTTTTAGCAGATATACTGAAATTGTGTTTTTTTTATTAAATAATCATAAATTTTACCCTCAAATATTAAAACCGAGCTAACTCAATATATTGTTGAATATAATGGCAATAGAAAATAATTCCAACGATATCACTTTTGTTACGATTAAGTAAGTGAACTTCTGCTCGAAATTCATTAATTTAATCCTAACAAAAGTTGCTTTGTGTCAAAATATGTGTAAGCGATATAAGTTACATGTGGTAATTGCTAAGATATTAAGGGTATATTCATTACTAAGTAAGACGTTGTAAAATAAATCAAACAAATGCATAAAAAATATATTCTACAGTAAACCAGCTGGTAAGTACGGGTCAGAAAATGCAAATTAAAAATATACACAAACTGGAGTGGTCAAAGCAATATGAAAAAATAATTTAAAGTGTTCTTAAAGTTTAATAACTAACGTACAAAATACTATTAACTTTTAGCACTTATTTCGGTTTTATTTGTTATTCAGGACGTGTTTAAATTTTTCTGACAAATTTTAGTTGAGGTAGAGAATTTTGAACAAACATTAAATTTATTTTTAATATAGTTTTTGAACACAATTTATGTTTGTCGAGATATTGACAGTATCCCTACGAAAGACTAGTCACGTGTATATATATTTCCAATGTTTTTTTTTTTTGTTCGGATGCTTTTGCTTCAATAAAGTACCTAAAAGATGTATTTATTGATAAGAATAGATGAGATAAGATACTCTTATTCTTTGCACATATACTTCTTCAATTGATAATGGATCTAGTGTCAGACAGAAGAAAATTCCGACGAAATTACTACCAGTAAATTAAAACATTAATATCATACTCTTACAACATGAACTATCTGCAAATGATCTATTGATAAGGTTTTGATAATGTAGTACTGTCAAAAAAAAATAGGTAAGATAAATGAATTTCAATATTCAGCTTTAAGTACTGTTTTACAGATAATTATTAATCCTCTACCATCTCTATAAATTTGTCACAATTTTTAATCGTTTACTTTTGTCATACTCGTGAAAATGTAGTTTTGCGTCCAAAAGCCAAATATATTGCTAATATTACTATACATTGTTTTATTTCATCCATAAACAAAATATTAGATGACTGAACAAAAATATTATATAGGTGGATAAGAATTTCTGATGTTTCGTTTGTTTGTCTCCACCATAATATTCTATTCGCATATAATCTTAAATATCTTGTGTTAATCAAAATTAATTCATCATAAATAATTGTAAACAAACAAAATATAACTTATTTTGCAAATGCTATTCGGAAATAAGAACATGAAAAACTGTTAACTACATACTTTCTTGTTTATAATTCATAAATTATTTATTTTACAATCAACATAAAAATATCTTTAAAGTACATAATCACCACACCACCGTATTCTTAGTCAAGTCGCAAACTATTACGTAAATCTGTGCTATTTAGGTGTCGAACTTTGCTAAATACTACAATCGAATGTAGCTAACAAATACGTTTTATTTCTTATATTTAAAACAAAAAAAAAACTATCTGTAGCCTTGCAGCGGTCTATTAATAAATTTTAAATTATGTTTGTACTCAATTCAACATGTAAACATAAGTAGTGGAAGTTTATTTTGCTTTTGATATATTGAATGAGGGATGTTGGAGACAAACAAATGCTATTGATTACATGTCTACCTGTATAATATCTTTGACTGTGAGACGTCTAATACAATTTTATACTGTTTATCAACTGCGTGATATGAATGTACCCTTAAATATAATTTTGTACTATTGCACACATCTACTACTAAAATAAAAATTTCCAAACAACTTCTGATTCTGCGACTTTTAAGTTAAGCGTTTTATATAATCACAAATGCGCAGTAAAAAGGTAGAAAAGAAATCATCATTTAGCAATACTCAAACGTCGACAATGTCTTTTTTAGTCGTATTAATATCTGATTTGCGATCTAAAACGTATATTTTAGACGCGCGGGATTAGCTAGCGTCAACTAAAATCTACTACCTCTTGTGTTTCTTGCTCTAACTTATCCAAATTGATTTCGTCATCTTGATCGGGGCTGTTCGTAATATTGTTCATTTCGACTTCGTTTTTCATCTTCATCATTTCATAGCTCGGACTGCGAGACGCTAAATTCTCTAAGTGATTCCAGAATTTTTCTCTCTCGTACTGCCTTTCGCGTTCTCTGTAAGAATATCGGAATGAACTATTGCGACCGTTAATTAAATGGAAGATTAAAAGTTACCGTTGCCTCTCTTGTTTATACTGCTGCGTACATTCATCGAATAATTTCTGGTTCATTTCCATGAAGAGTTTTAAAGCGTTATAAATTAGACCGTGTATTGTTTTGTTCCAGTGGCTTTTTGAATTTCTATACAAGCTTGGGAACATGAGCGGTAGTATTTCGGTGGCGTTTTCCGATACTAACGATAAAACGTATTCGTTATTCCAGTAAGTAGAGAGCCCGTTCTGCTACTTGAAAATGTGGACTGCTCACGCATTTAGATAGTTGTTTGAATAGAGGTATCATAACTTTCTGAAACTCTGCCGGTTCTATCACGTCAAGTATCTCTTCTAGCTCGTTCAGGAACATCACTTCTTTCGGACTGTGTGTTTTCGGCCAATACTTCAGAAGACTCCTAATTACGGGCTGCGTAAGCGATGGATCTTTTTCTAAGAATTGTACTACGCAATAGGCTAATTGCGGATGATACACTGATAACGATTTAACTTTATGCAGAGGCATCAAAACGCGCAACAAAAACACTTTATGTTCCTCTTTTAAAGGTAAAGCGAAACCGTTTATTATAGAGCCCAGAATTTCGAGTAGTTCCGCTATGCCGTTATGGTGTTCCGTCTCGTAAATGAAACGGTAGAAAACGTTGTTTATCTGTTTCCGGATGAATGCCCGCAAACCCAGGAACTTCCCGTATATCCTGTGCAGCGTCGTCTTTAACAGGTCCCTCTCGCGAGGATCCTCGGAATCGAACAGATCCAAAAGATTGAGGACGAATTTGTTGTCTATAAACCTCTTAGCGATGCTCGGTTGGAAGTCTGGGGCTTCTAGAACTCTCAAGAACAATTCGTAGACCAACTGGAGGTGAGGCCAGGCGGCTTCCAGGGTCGGCTCGTCCTCCTCGGGGTCGAATTCGGCCCCATTCGGATTTGAGGATGGTGGAAGGGTACGAAACAAATTCACGGCGAACTGAAATATTTTTTGTTTGTGTCAGTAACGCACGGGATGTAAAATAATTTTCATTACCATATTAACTGCTTCTGGATAGATAGCGTCCGTTATGACTCCCTTCTGTTGCGTTACGAATTCTACCATTTCGTGCAGCGCCGCTCTCTTCACTTCCTTCCATTTCAAATCGGAGAGGGGATCAGAGGCGAAATCGAATAAGACGCAGCACTGCCTCAGTTTCTGTATGAATAGGTCTTCCCTTTCTGCCGGAGATGCATCTAAAATAAACAGAAATACGTAAATAGTGAAATTTTACACCATATGCATTGATAAACAAAATTATGACGAGCGCTCGATATACAGGATATCACACAAAAACGCCATAGGCTGCAACCCTGTTATTTACATTCCGATTTTCGTGAGTCTAGTACCAAATGAAATTGTATATATATATATATATTTTTTTGCTACATTATTGGATGGATTTTTTTGAATTCATCTATGTAAAATACATAAATTTTAATTGTAAATTTAGAAGAGGGAAAAATAATTAAAACACTTTCCGAGCCATTCTCGTAAAGTCGCTTCTGTTATACTGTAGTGTGTTATGGGAAAACAGATACAGAAAATAAGCCATTGTGCATTATCATTGGAAAGTCAAAAACGTTATACCGTCTCAAAATTAGGAGTAGCGAAAGTAGACTGATTTACACGGAAATATGTCACTAACGTGACGTTTTTTTGACATACGATTTTGACAGAAATCCGGTATTTATATGATCTTATAAAATAATCTGTAAAGATTAAAACACTTGAGTGTTAAACGAAGATTTGTAGTTTAATATAATGAAATCACTATTTGATATTTTTATTTTAAACAGTAAACTACACTTATGTATGTGTACCGTAGTTCCCACGTTAATAATTAATGTTGATCATCTTCTCTATTTCCATGAAGAACACCCAAAATGTTGTAAACATTTCATATATTTGATATAATACATACGCTTATCAGGTGACTCTAAAACATGTGAAACGTATTCAAAATATTATTTTCTCATTCAGAGATAAATCGCCCAATCAATAAACGTTTTCCTGATGAGAAAAGTGTCGAAAAAGTGCTTGAACCTGTTTTCTTCACTCGTTACAGCTCATTAGCAAATAAGTAATAAATGATATGTTTGAAATACTGTTGACAGGTCGCGTTGACAGTTTAAACAGGTTTAAATTAATCATGACAAGACGATTTTCGGAATATTTTCCAGTTGTGAGTAAACAAGATTATGTGAAAGCCAATCAAAAGACTTCCTTTTGGCGCGACTAACTTAAATCACAAAAAAAATGTTGCCTATCCCAAAAAAATTGAAATGGCGTTCGAAAAAAAGGAAATGTAACCTCAAACGTAGTATTGGATATATTGAGGCTACTCTGATAGTGTATTTATAGTGATTACTTTTTGATGTATCTAAAAACCAATAGAAACTTCCAATTTCTGTCCTTTATGCACGTTTTAGTCAATCAAAATATTATTACAGCGGGAATGATCTGCTTACCAGAGATAACCCACAGTTGGGATAGTAGGCTAAACACTAAAATGTTGCTACGCCTGTGCAATATGGTGAGGCGCGAATTTTGAAGATTTTTGGTATTAAGTCATAAAGGCACACGCGTCACTAGGGTGCTTAAATTGTGCTTCCTAATTTTTTCTCACTTCTATGAACATTATTGTTCGAAAATTGAATGTATTATTATTGCAAACGTAAATACTATGTAAAACGTGCTAAATTATAGCAATAATACAAGTTGTAGTATTATCCCAAAGTAATTATTTGTAAAGTATTGATGATTACTTATCTGCTTCGGGTGAGAACCAACATAATTATGTGTGTAATTATGGAGAGCCTTATTTCACTCATTTCGTGATGATGGTACCACCTTTAACAAATCAAATGCGAATCTAAGCTCCACAAATTTTCGATTATTTATGCAACCACAACTCATAACGGTTGAATTAAGTAAACGTAAAATGATATGTGCATAAAATGGAAAAAAGGAAATTTTCTTTAATACGTCTATTCTATCATCAGATTACATGCTTCGGCTGCCCACAATTTTATTTTAGCTATTGTTTTAAATTAAATTAAATGCGGTTGTTAGTAGATAAGCTATGCCGGTTCTAGCGCAAAACTCCATAAGGTTTACATAGGGGGTCTAAAATTACTTCACTTCCGGTTTTTCCCGATATCTGTCACTGTCTCGCTGCGCTAGAGAGCTAAGGACCACCCTCATGGGGGATCGATGATAACGTCAGAGTCTGTGAGATCTGTTTAACTTCTTCCTGAAACAATTTAAACAGCTCCTGAAGCAGGTTGAACAACTTCTGGAACAGCTTAAATAGCTTCTGAAACGGCTTAAACATATCCTGTAATAGTTTGAACAGATCCTGGTACAGGAGCTGTTCAAGCTCCTCCAGGAGATCTCACGTACTCTGTCGTCATTATCGGCTCCCCATGAGGGTGGTCCTTACGGTTCCTCATGTTTGAAGTTGAAAAGCCACTTTAGCTCTTTAGCGCAACGAGACAGTGATAAGACATCCGGAAAACTGGAAGTAAAGTAAATTTAGACTCCTCATGTAAACATTATGGGATTTTGCGCTAGAACTAGCCTAGCTTATCTACTGTTGTTTACCCAGGATTATTTTGTGACATCTTGCGATACTGAACAAGATCTGATGATGAAATATTAGTAGTGAACAAATAAGAACAAGAACGTCTTTCCTTTTTTCCCATTTTATACACATATAAACAATTCTTTGGACAGAATACATTGTAAAGTGATATGTTGTGCTTTAAATAAGCGTGTAAGTGACGAATCAAACAATGCTTGTTTAAATATCACACAATAATTCGAAATGTTAAAACGTTTTCTTACAAAAATAAAACTCGAGTTTGTAAAACTTATATTTAAGGGAAAATCCGACTACAGTTAAGGTCAATTCGCCGCTTCTAAAAGGTCAGTGTGATGATAGGTATGTCAAGAAATCAATAAGTTATAAGTTAAACCGATATTTTCTGATATTGGACTGTTTCACTTGCGAGCAAGAAACATCATAAAACTGTATCTAAAAAAAGTATCTTGATTTTCCTATCGGCACTTGTCATTTTTGACGTTGTCGATGTGATTTTATCGCGGACAGATATGCTAGAGAGTTGGGTGCATAGTTATTTTTACGCGGATACATGTGTAGTGAACTTGACACGTTTTACGTCATCATAAATCGCGAATCGTGGGGAAACTTTAAACCTGCAGCGTCGACGATACCCGCTGCCAAGATCATAGTCTGGTTACTTCAGCGTGTTTAAAATAACTTGGGACATCGGTATATGTACATAAAAATAAACATTATGTTTATTTTGTAAACAGTAAAGCATGCGTGAAATGAATTCACTGGTTGCACAGTGCACATACGTAAAAACTACGTATGTACATAAATGAAAATGACCTGAGGTCTTGTAATTGAGCTGATAAGCCCTAATTAAATTTAGAATGCAACACTAATTAATTCGAGATTGCAATCAAATGCTGTTTCAGGCAAATGTGAATGAACAGATACAGTTTATCGGAAATGAATAATTTTTTTGTCTTTTGGCACGTGTTTAAGCTTTGAGTAATGATGATAAAATGGATGACAAATATTTGGCGCCTTCTATTTCTTGTATTGTTCTACTTCAATCTTTTTAATCCCCGAAAACTATACATATAAAAACGATCCTGATAATTATTTGTAACTCCGTGACAGTAAAATTTAATATGTATTAAAATTAAATAGTAGGTATATCATTTTATGTTATGTATAATCTGTTTGCACCTTAGAACACAGTACGTTTCATATGTCATATGGAGAGTACATGCATTGTTGTCAAATAGCATTGAAATTAATTAAATTCTGCAATTGGCAGGTGACGTAATAAGTAATGAATAATATACGAACATTCTGTTAATAGAAAGAAATGACAATAGTCCATAAGACGTGTATTGTTCAAAGTACGAATAGACTAGACATAAAGGACTTCGAAGTTCCATTTTTTTTATGATCCTGCATACGAAATCCTGCTGTTCTGCTTTACTGTTTACTTGCTCATCTGCAATATGTATCAATAGCACTAATGTTTATATTTCTATCACTATTGATAAATTGTATAGGAACTGGATCTTCAAACCTGCGTAAGCATTATTATCAATATTTTCCATATTTACCAAACATTCTAAATTGCACATATTCTGTCCATAGCTATAAGATTCACATTTTTTGCAATCAAGGCACTCTACGCGATGAAAAACAAAGATGAGAATCGTTTCATTTTTTCGTCATTAGAAATATGGAGCAGACGACAACCCTAATAGCCAAATTTAAATTTCCCGCCACAATTTTTAGTGAATTCAACGTAAAAGCATTAAAATAACTATTAATGTAGTACAAAATGGTGGGAATTTTATGTATCAACGTTGAAGTTACTAAGAATAATTGCGGGAAATTTAAATTTGGCTATTGGGGACTGCACTCGCAACAGCAGCAGACGACAATATACTGTAGAGTTACTTTATTGTCGTTTGTTGCTGCCGCAAGTGCAGGTGTCGTTTACCGCGTGCTTCGAAAGTCTACTTTAACCTTAAAGAAGATTCGTACATTTCATTCATTCTCATTAAACAATCCTATCTACAAACTTTAGGCTAAATACACCGTGTTAAACACTAATATGTAAAAATAATGTCTAGCATCACCCAGTTGTCAATAGCTCCTACCGACATTTAATATTATACTGAAAGTTGCAACGGTTAACTCTAGGATATTCCCGGTTCTCTCTTCCTGCGGCTATTACCTTTTTTTTCTAAAAGTAATGAAGAAAAATTAGTTGAGATAGATATAACGTTTTGCACGATATTGAAACGACTAAGCTATATTATGAATAAATTTAGTAATTATCTGTTTGCCAGAAACACAGAATCGTAAATTGCATAAATATAAATAAACTAAACATATTGTTTTCGTATTATCGTAATAATGTAATATGCTCCAGATTGGGGAAAAAAACCTTGGTTTGAAATGTTATTTAATTTTAATGCATTTATAAATGGATGATGAATAATAATATATTTTGCACCTAGAAATCAAACTCATTTACGTTAAATATTTCTGGAGTACATTACAATATACAATATAGTTCTATAGATATTTCGAATTAATCCGATTAAATATCATCTTATTTTATATTAACATAACAATTTCTTGTTTTACATATCTACTGTTTTAATAAATAATTCGATAAATTTACTGCTGTATGTTTTGTGGTGGTATTCTACGCATAATTATAACGCCTGTAAGGTTATTTGTAAATCTGAAAGCAATTATTTCAGATGCTTAAGAGATTTACAGATAACCTTACAAACGTAATAATTATACTAGAATTTCACCGTTGAAACAAACACTAAATAATTAAAAATTCGAAATTTGTGGCTCTAGAAATTAGTTTCTTCATTAGTTTCGCGCAGGACGGCGCCAAAATTCGGTTTCACCTATTAGTATTGTAGTGCCCCGTCTCGTTAAAGATTAATTTTTGCAAAAAAGTTAATAAAATTAACAATAGGTACGTATTGCCGGTACAGCAAGAGCAAAAAGGTTTCCGCGTAGCTTGGTAGTAAAGAAGAATATGACCTGAACGCAATTTTTATGGGATATATTGTAACATACAGCTCTGCTCAATAAAATAAATGGAAAGAATTTAGATATTTCTTTTCGGCTGCCGGCAATAGACACCGCCAGTTGTTATGTTTGCGGTTTTGAGATAAGATCGTAAAGAGATGTAAACACCCGACTATCGAAAATATTAAAATATATCTATTTGGTCGAAGAATTTTCTCATTCTGGATTATTAAAGATTAAGTTCAATTATCTATATAAAGAAGGGAACAGAAAAGATATAAAAGGTCTGATTCCTCACAAATGTTTTACTTTAATTTGGCGAGTTAAGATTATCATAAATTAAAATAAAATTTACTTAATTGTCGTGACTATTTAAATAAGTTTACTTTTAATTTAAATATCTACAGCAGAAAAAAAAAGTTCCTGTGAAATCGAACTATTCAATAGTTAAATGTAGGAATATTAAATGAGAAAAGTATGTCATTAGTGTTTATGTGTTTATAAGAGAACTTATATTATTATTATAGAGACTTATAAATATTAAGGCATTTTCATTGGATAAATTTGGAAATATTTTACACAACGTGGCAAACTCACTACTCAATCACTGCTAAATAGTGATATTGATAGCAATAGCAATAATTCAATTTATGTCTTTTCTACTATAATTGAAGTTATAGATATTAAATGCAGACGCAATTTTAGCTGATAATTCCTAACAAAAATACTCCGAACTGTGGTACTGGTAATGCTGTAAACTTCTTGACGTACGTCCAGTTTAGTGCTGAAGTTTACTGATAATTCCTGTTTTATTACGCCGTCCTACTTGTCTACTTCTATTTGAATTTAGAAAGTAGAACCCTTTTATCTCAGATTCAATAAAGTAAATATTTTTAATATGTAAAGATTACTATTATTATATTTCATATGAATTTTTTTGAAGCGTAATATCTTTTTACCAATAGATAATGACAGTGAGGTATTGATTTTAGAAACTTTTTTTCTGTTGTAGATTTAAATTTAAGTAAAGTTATTTAAGTAATCAAAACAATTAAATTTTATTTTAATTTATAACAATCTTAAGTCGCCAAATTATAGTTATAGAATTTGCAACGAATCAGACCTTTTATTTGTTTTCTTTATATATGTAATTTAACTTGATATTTAATAATTCAGAATATGAAAATACTTGGACTAAGTAGCGGTAAATACATAAGATATATTTTAACATTTTTGATATTCCGGTGTTTACATCTTTTTACGATCTTATGTCTAAACCGCAAACAAACATAACAGCTGGTGGTGTCTAATGCCGGCAGCCGAAAATAAATATCTAAATTCCTTTAATTTATTTTATTGAGTAGAGCCGGATGACAATATATCCCGTAAAAATTGAATTCACGTCATATTTTTCTTTATTACCAAGCTACTCGGTAACTTTTTTCTCTTGCTGTACTTGTGCAGGTTTATAGATATTCTACAGAACAAATGTCTAAATGGTTAAAAATTGGGTAAGCCCCAACAAATTTTCGGTTTTTTGTTTAGTTGATACTCTATAATAACTTCATCACCTGCTAGGTGGGGTAAATGTCCAAGTGCTTGGAAATTAAGTCGTGCGGCCGCATCGTAGGCACTCTTCCTCCTGCACAACTGTAGGTGGGCATTGAACGAGTACGCTTCCTTCCGAATACCGAACACTACCAGACTACCGTTCGTCGCGGACCCGCCGTTGTCGTAAGGTGAGCGCGATGGATGATAAGCACTCGCTAATCGTTTACCGCACGATTCGTCCGCATTCAAATCCGTCTCTGGTGGTTTAGAATCGAACGACGACGGCGTGGAATCCTGTATTTTCACCAAGGAATCTACACTGGCCGACGCCACTAGGTCGAGACCGCTATGAAACGACGGGGATTTGGGTATGCCCACGCCTAAAGTCGAGGACGGGTCGCGCGAAGACAGGACGTGCCCCTGGGCGAACGTCGAATGGACCATTTTCGGGCAGGACGGAGTTGGACCTGGCCGTCGTCTTCGACGTCGCGGTTGATTGTATCCCCGCGGTGCACATAACACCGGCGGCGACTGTCACTACTGTTCGCTGCCGTTGCGTGCGTTCACGTTACGACGACGGTGCACCACAACAATAACAACAACCGGGATCGTTTAGGGTAGGCGTAGGGCACCGAGATCCGTCCGAGATCGATCGACGGCCGGCGGTGGTGGTATTATGTCCGGTATGTGACGAGCGGCGTCCTTCCGTCTGCGGTCCTTTTACTGGGAAGCGACGGGATTTCATTTTGCGACGTTACTTATATTTTATCGCGCCGACACTTAGGTATGTACACATGCGATCAGGGGGTCGTAGTATTCGGGAAAATATGGATTACTAGGAGCCAATGAGGAGAGCGCATGTGCTACTACCTGTTAACATTTTCGACGGGAAAAAGACAAAGTGAATCACATGTCTAGGGTTCTCTAAATACGTTCGTTATCCAATTTGTGGACTTACAGTGTGTAATTAAAAAAAATAATAATAAGCGAACTCGATAGTTTTTATAATAATAAAAAAAACGCCGAATCAGTGAAAGTTGAAAATCGTACGATAATTTTTCTCATTACCGACAATTTTTGTAAATGCGATTTGGGTCAGTTTTTGCAGTAAGTCCACGAAATGTGCGATTTATCTTTCAATCTTTATTTGTTTTCTAGTTATGACGTCGTCATAAAAGATTTTTAATAATAATAGTAATAATAATAATAATAATAATAATAATAATAACGTTATTTCACTGTAGCACTGTAACAGCAGCCAGTTAATTATATAACTCATAACTTTGACAAACATTCATAGTAATCATTAACACAATAACAATTTATGTTTAAAAGTAAGTTTTTAACACGATTTTTAAATCTACCAAATTGTGTTATTGCTTTTATATCATTTGGTAGAACATTGAAAAGCTTACAACCGACAAATTGTACACTTTTTTGAAAGATTGATTTTTTATGTGAAGGAGGAAGTAAATAACAGAAAGATCTTGTACCGTACTCGTGGTTAGTATGAGTTTTAAAATCCTCTATATTTTATACACAAAGCTCAAACTTCAAGGATGTAAATATCATAAAAGGTGAGTATCTTTTCATTCCTAAAAATAGGCCTACATGAGTCTCTAGATTTCAAACTGTACAAAATACGTAGAGCACGTTTTTGCAGAATAAAAATCCTTGGGCACTGCTGGAAGACCCCAGTAAAGCACCCATATCTAAGTCTAAAAAAAACTCAGCATAGTATATAGAACGCAGAATACTTAAACTGCAACTTTGTTTTAAATGGTATAAGGCATAACACGTTCGTGATAGTTGACTGCAGATATAATCAACATGATCTCCCCACTCCATATTGGAATCAAAAATAATCCCGAGTATCTTGGTCGAAGTACTAGTAGTTATTAAGCCATTGCTGAAAGGATCATTAGGTATCAGTGAAGGGTAAGTTAAAGGGTAGAATGGACGTTTTACTATGATTTATTAAGATTTTATTTAGTTTTGACCAATTCTCCACAGAATTTAAAGTAAGTTTTATATCGTTTAAAAGACTCGCAAAGTTATTACATGTTAAAACAATATTAATATCATCAGCATACAAGATTACGTCCCGATGTTATAAAGTTGGCAAATCGTTAATATAAATTAGAAACAACATAGGCCCGAGAATTGAACCTTGCGCAATCCCCGTCCCATTACTTAGAGCCTTTGAAGTGACATTATTGCAGCTGACTTTTTGTATGCGATTGCTTAAATAACTTACAATCCAGTCGTTTCAAATCCCCCTAACACCATATTTATTTAGCTTATGTGACAATATTGAGTGGTTCACGCAGTCAAAAGCCTTCTGAAGGTCAATTGACAAATTTACACAAATTAGGGACTGATCAATACTAGAGTAAACTTTCTTCGCGATATTATTTAAGGCAGTATCAGTGCTACGAGAGGGTAGGAAACCATGTTGATTTATATTAAATACATTATTTTTTTGAAAGAAATTTAATAATTTGTCTCTTACCACGATTTCATAGAACTTTGAAAAGACATTCAACAAGCTAATGGGCGGTAGTTATTAAGATGTTCTTTTCTCCCTTTTTCTTATAAACAGGTTTAATAAGTGAAATTTTAAGTTGAGAGGGAAAAATTCCTCGTTCCAAGGAGAAATTTATTAAGTAAGTAATAGTGGAATCCGATAATGTGCTCTGTCTTCCCCGTAAATAAATAATAAACTTGTATAACAAACATCCTAGGAAAAAGCAAGCTGAAGTGATTTTAAACTATCATATTAAAATATTACAAAATTTGAAACCTATACTCCACTCACTGTAAGAATACAGCGTTACCATTAGATAGCCGAAGGATTTACGACTTGCGATTGGCTAATAGACGAGGCGAATTCACACACATGAAAAATATTTTATATAGCAAATGAAATTTAAGTTGGATAAAATAAAATATCACTGAAATCTATGACGTTTGTCAATGCTGGTGTTTGCTTCAGCTCTGCAGTTATTATTGCTTTTTTGTGAAATTAGTGTAATTTTTATAAGTAAATTGTTACAAAAATATTTTTTCTTAGAGCTCTACTGACTACTGTTGAATATTTGGAGGTATTGTTTTAATAACTATATAACCCAGTAAACTAAATTCAAATTTCCCTTAATTATTTTTAGTAACTTCAACATTAAAGCACGAAATTACCTACGATTTTGTATTACATTAGTAGGTATTTGAATACCTTTAAGTTGAAGTTACTAAAAATAATTGCGGGAAATTTGAATTTGGTTTACTAGGAAAATGATTGTGATGACATAATATTTTTTACATCAATCTATTTATTACATGCAAATATTTAAAATTCAAACAATTTTAAAATTCATTCCGTCCGAGAACACCAAGACGATTAATTTCATCAAACAGACAAGAAATTTACCAAATTATATATATAGTTAAAATCATAAATAAAGAAATAAGAATGTAGCCAGCAGATCCTACTGTGATCTAAGCGCGTAATTACTAGCTAATTTTCGACGAAACCCTAATAAGCTTAAAGTTCATAAAAGCATAACGATGCCCAATTACCTGGAAGTAATATAATACCAGGTCACACAAACTAGAGCAAAATGCACAAGTGTACAACACTTTTTTAGAACTTCACAAGGTCATCCTTGAATTTATAAAGGATAATCCAAATTAAATGAGTATACAGTACGCCCATAAAAAATTGGATATTTATTTTAATTCTTTTTTTTACTCTTTTGACGGCTAATCCGTGCAAAGAACCTCTGTTGTGGAATTAAATATATTGTAATAAACAAATAAAAAAACAGATTATGTTAAGACAAACTCAGTGGTATTGCATGAAGGATGATTGGCTCTTTACATTAAATATTTCAAATGTCTTTTTTTTTAATCTGTAATATATTAACTAGAAATAACTAGAAATAGACTTTAGAAAAACGTGTTATCTTGTTTTGCAGTGATGACGCAAGCACTAGAATTTGGGAAAAATATTGTCCACGAAGTCTATTTGGAAGATCTTACTCACACAATATTGCATTTTTTTGCTCAACTCTTCCGATTGTGTCAAGGAATTTTACTGTGTTGGCTAACATGTTTAAAAGTAAATTACAATCGTTATCTTTACTGATGCACGATTACGTAGTTATTGTACAATTTTGATGCAGCTACTAATAAGCAAATGATCTATTTTTCATTCATTCTTACTTTTTTCTAAAATGCATCGTTTCACGTTGACCGCCATTTACATTTTACATTATGTATGTATTTATGCTAGACCTTACTCGGTAGTATAACTTATATTTTTTTAATAGTTTAGGTGGTAAAACAGGGACTCTGCTCTGAACCTAGACCAATTAATGTATTCATTTTATCTGTATTAGTTTAATTTACTATGTAACATTTACATGTTACATTAATAAAGGCATACTTTACAATACGTTGCTTTACAAAATGGACAAAAATATTTGCTTTGCAAATGCAGAATTTCCATATCAATATTAGTAGGTTAATGAGGGCGATTCCGGTTTTTCATGTATTTTAAAAAGGCCAACTGTAGTCATGCAATATTAAACATACTTATTTATGTAGAACGTAGAAAACACAAAATAATTATTCCAAATTCTTAATGATAAAAATAAAACATAATAAAAATGAATCTATGAAAATTAAAAAAGATGCAGCTTTCCTTACGAATGGATATTTTGCTTTTAGTAGCAGTTTTCAAAATCCAATTATAGAATTAAATTTGTGCTGCATTTACAATTTCTTTTCTAATAAGCTCAATGTGCGGGTTTCATATATCAATTTGAGTGAATTTTGCTAACTATCTGGCATACTGGGTGAATTTTTTACCTTGAGACAACGGAATATCTCTAAAACACTGTCAAATCAAAAAAAATCGATTTTGAAAATCATCGCCATGAAGTTCTTGATGCATAGAAACTCTAAATGGATGATATTTCCTACGCTTCAATATTTGGCAGATAGTGGACTGAGAAATTCCTGATCCAGCTATTTTTACTCTCCCGAGCTATTTCTCGAGTACTAATGCGCGGATTATTAGCTACTGCAGCTAATTCCTACCACTTTCTTCATAGATGTAAATCATTTCAATTCTCTCTTGTAATGTTATAGCCTCCATTACTGTTCAAATATTCAACACTAACTAATTTGTATTGGGTTAATAATTAATAATCTAAATGGGGATCGGACAATGTGTAAGTATTCACAGCTTGTAAAGTACTGAAGTTAAAACCATTACTGGGTTGGTAACTGGACCTAAAAAAGCATCTATACAACACAGGCCGGGTAAGCGAACCGTGGTGTAGAAGATGCGAACTACAGGAGGAAACGAGTTTACATGTAATCTGCACATGTGAGGAACTGAAGGTACTTAGGCAAAAATATTTCGGGAGAGATCTTTTGGAGCCCTCGAAGGTTCTCAAGTGGAAATAAGAGAATTAATAGGGATGGTACAATGAGCACCTAGCTCAAGTGCCCGGACATTAAGTGCCCACCCTAACTTTAATGAATGAATGAATGAATGAATGAATGAAGTACTGAATAAAGTACGGTTTTGTATTGTTGACTAGCATTCCAATTGCGAATACATAAATGTATCGAAGTGACGGGGCACAGTTTCGAACATGTGGCTTTTTGAAATGTTAGTTTATGTTAAAATAAAAAAACACGAAT
The DNA here is from genome assembly GCA_004143645.1 of Protaetia brevitarsis. NCBI lineage: Eukaryota > Metazoa > Arthropoda > Insecta > Coleoptera > Scarabaeidae > Protaetia > Protaetia brevitarsis. Next base: position 2,242,536 of record RXPK01000047.1, read on the forward strand.
CATGTTTGCTTGCTTCTCTTTTTTACGTATTTTTTTCTAGATGTTCACAATCATGTCTTTTTGGGATTACAGCGCAATCTGTTACGAATCGAAAAAAAGTTTCAAACAAAAACTACATACTTGATGGCGTAGAATCCGAATCTGTAATACAAAATGGGGGTTCCCATTTAAGATTTAAAAGTTGTCCCCCCTCCCACTCTGGGAGAGTGAGGTGGGGGATCGAGTTCGGCACCATTCAGTGAGCCCCCTACATTATAACAAATCTTATTAAGATCTTTTTTTGATTTGATGTGGTGTGTTGGAGATATTCCGTTGTCTCAAGATAAAAACTCACCTGTATAATAATGGTAGAATTATTTTCATGTTCTATTGTACATTTAATTCTAGATTAGATTAGATTAAGATTGGGGTAGCCTATCGATCTGTTTCACCGCGACCTTTTCAGATCTATTGTGATCCCCTTTTTTCCTAGAGGGCGCTCTCTAATTTTGCCCTCTTAATTAGGCCTATCATCTTTGAGAGCGGCTTCTTTATGTAGCTACTAACTGTGGGGTTCTCCTCCCCCATTACTAGAAACCTTGTCCTCGCCAGGCCTTCACATTGGCACAGCACATGAACTGGTGTTTCTTCCTCCTCTTGGCAGTATCTGTAGATTGCATCGTCTGCCAGGCCTATGTTGTACATATGCCTATTCAGTCTACAGTGACCAGTCGCCAGACCTACGATCATTTTGACTGTCTTCCTGTCTTTATTCAGTAGATCTCTCGTGAATTCAGGCCTCTGCTCCTCCACCACATTTAATTCTAGGGTGGTATGCATTATAATTTATTAATATGTATTTATCTTCGTTTTTATTTTAGTAATATATTGCTTGTCGCCTACCTTATACTAGTTTATGCATTATTGTAAACTTTGATTAGAAAATTTTAATACCCAGAAAAATGATGTAAAAAAAAAACGAATTAACTCTGGGAAAGCTACAATTTTAGTTTGTTTTATATAAAATAATTAACTTTCGAACAAAAAAAATTATATGTAAATTTGTAGGAAATCTTTAAAATCGTCAATTAAACGGAGCCGTTATACCCACAAGAGAAATTATTAATTATTATAAGAAAACGAATAAATTTTGGAGGGATTCTTACCTTTCAATACCGGTAGCATTTCCAATTCCCTATTTTTCGTAATATTAAATCGCGAACTCGAATGTCTTTTGTCTTTTTTGATGAGGGGACCCTGTACGGTGCCAGTGGTGAGTTTCGTCTTGTTGAGCGGAGTGGTCGGCGGTGGACCAGATAGCGAATTCGTTTTAGGTTGCTAAAAAAAAAAAATAATCAATTTTCAAGAATGTAAGTACTGTAAGCGTGTCTATATTCTATATGATTACAGAGCTTGGCATTACTTACTACAGTGGTTCACCTACCTCGCATTATAATTTTTTAATGTTAATTGAGTTATATATTCAGATTTATTGAAAATAAAAATAATACTGGTATATTGAACCACTTCAATAAGTTATCACATAGGAAATCATCATTGGTAAGCAAGTTTGCAGCCTATCGCTATAAATAATGCCCTTAAATCGTTTTATTTCTAATCCATTAATATACATTTTATCCTATAAAAAAGAAATACCGTCAATGAAAACATCTAGTGTATTTGTGTAAACGTTGAAAAAAAGAAAATAGAAAAAAATAAAATATGATAATCTTACGTTCATAATTCGGCTTCATTGTATTTGATATTGTATATTAAGTAAATATCTTTCTAATTTATTATATTTTCCATATATTATTATAGCGCGCCTATGTTTAAATTTAATAACTGTGCTCGACAGTTTAAAAGTTTAAGCACTAAGGACGATTGATGAGTCATCGAGGTTTCAATTTCTAAGCCTAACTTCACTTCAAACAACAGCCTCCCAACATGGCAGTTTGTTATTGTTTACATTGGTACCAACATAAATTAGTTTACTCATTCCTTTAATCTACATGATTTACTTGTTTTATTTATTTTACGTATTTTATTAGTTTTAAATTACCCCAGCAAAAACAATTAATGAACCTTGATAAGGTGCATTGTGTAAAAGGTGGGGTTAGTGGCCATAACATTTACATACTTTGTTGTATATTATATTGTTAGGTTTAAGTGAAAGAAAACATCAGCTAATGGACATCATGCTATTCTGCCATTCCCTCTTGCAAGATAAATTCTGATATTATAAAGATGGTCGCAGTTTCTTTGGATTTCCGAATGAATCGATTACATACAACAGGACAAGAATTAAGAAAATACATGGCTAAGAAGAATTGTCGTTGTGCAGAAGTTCTAGATCCTGGATTGTTGGTAGGAAAGAGTGGCTAGCCACGCGCACTTAGGCCACTCTAACCGTGCCCATTGCGCTACCTTCCCTAGGCGGGGTCACTCATCTGCAGCCTACTAGAGCTAACCCAAGCGAAGAATGAACTCGAGCAGTGTAGCATGTGAGGTACCGCCAAAGCTGGACCAGAACTCCCCCAGGATGAAACCTCTAAGTTAGGCTAGCGCCGGACTGTTATATAGGATGTGCTCCGGTGTCTCGTCCTCTAGATAACATGCACGGCAGAGTGGACTGCTACTCAGTCCTATGCGGCGCATATGTTTATTAAGTTTGCAGTGACCAGTCAATAGCCCTACAACCGACGTAGTTTACTGCGAGAAAGCTGCAGACAGTATCTTGCAGTCCTGGACGACAGCCTGGGGATGGCTTTGCGTGCCTGACAGCAGGTGGTTATAGATTTCTCCTCGTGTAGAGTAGTGGTCCATTGGTTTATTAGGGTATTGAGTGTAGCCGAAGAAATGGGAAGAACCGGCTACGGTCCCATGTAAGGAGAAAACGAACCCCGTCTCGCCAACCTATCATTTCCAAGATTACCTTTATGACCATTAACCCATCTGAGTATCAAGTTATTATCAATAGCGATCGCTCCAAGGCATTGTGACACTGAAGTACTAGGCCTGAAGCGATCTTATAAGTGCTGAGGGCTTTAAGGACAGCTTGGCTATCACTGTAAAAGACAATACGTCGTCCTTTAATGCCCGGCACCATGCAGGATCGCCAAAACCTCAGCTTGGAAAACCGTAGCGAACCTACTTAGTGCCAACTCTAAGTTGAGCTTTAAGGTTTGGAGACAAAATTCTCTGTGCAGAGGTTCATAAGTCACATTAAATCGATATATTTGTTAGATACTCATTATAAACTATATCGCTATTTATCACAATAACTAACTTAATTCATTTTATGTTTACTTTTTAAAATAATGTGATTTTAATCTGAACTGCATTACACTAGTATAAATTTTAATCCTCACATTTCCCATTTATTCGCATTATAGACAACTAGATATTATTTATTATTTAAAAAATATAATTTCGCCGTAAACATAAAGTAAAATGACATTATTTTATTACACGAGAAAAAGGGGTCATAATAAATTACTATCTAATGTAGGCACTATTAAAGGAAAATGTATAATATGAACTTTAGAATACACCACGATTTATATGTATTATAACGAGCGTCAATTTTTAAACTGACAGTTTCGTTGGGTGCTCCGCGATGGCGCTAGCATAGCGGAAGAAAGAACTACGTACGAGGTTCAAAAGAGGAACGACAGAGGGCAGCGCCGGGTCGAAGATTCGTGAATATTCTCCTGAATCTAGAAGCACGCCCTAGATGTTTCTAGAGGAATCTCGTAGTCTCGGCGCCAGATATAAATAACGCTTGGGGATTGGCCGGAGCAGTCAGGCGATACGAGTTGAATAGTGCGGATAGCAAGTGGAGATAAGTACGAGCGAATTAGTACGTGTGATATAAGTATCGGTGCAAATAAATCGTTTACATAAATTAAGACATTAGTAATTAAGTGATTTAATTAATAAGCATTTTTTAATAGTAAGTAGTGAGTGATTTAATTGTAGTGTTTATTTTGATCTTATTTAATAGATTTTAAGTAGTCCGTAAGTGTGTTAATAAATCGAGTTAATTTAAATATATCGCCGGTGTATTTTTCTAAACCCCGACAACGTTTTAAAATAGAAAAACGTTACAGTATTTTATTTTAATCTTTTAATGTATGCATTACCAAACAATATGACTTCTGCGACTATTTTATTGATTTTGCAAACTTTGTTCGCAGATATGTTTGTAAATAGATACTGTAGAGCTTTAGGAAAAAATACGGGTTTTCTAATTTTAGGCAAAGACTTCAAATTTAAAATATAAAAAGAATCCAAGACATCAAATTTTTTTTTTAGGTGTTCCGGTTGATATGGAATGACCCATATTTGTAAATTAATTGTAAAAATGAGTTTGGCAAGAAACAGCTCTCTTCAGGGCTATCCTATTGACGGAAGTAGACGAACTGCCGAAACGTTGGGCCATCAAAATGCTACAAACGATGGAAATAGCCCAAACAACAACTCAAATCCTATTTAGAAGATTGTGCCGAAAAGAGCTCATATTTGCCATCGTGACAGGGGACATAGGATTGGAAAAATGGTTGCTTTATGGTTCTGATCACAGCGTATAGTCTAAATGTTAAATTCCAAGAAAACAACGACTCGCTAATGGTTGTTCTTTTATCTCTTTTACTGAAGGAGTTAAGCTGATTTTCTATGAAATTGAAGGGATAGTGAATGAACGTTCTTCAGAGAGACGCTTTTAAAAAAATATCTATAGTCAGAGAAAACAAAATTACATGGTAAAATAGTGCAGATTTTTTCCCGCAATCTTCGTTTTCTCATGATAGATGATTAGGCTTCAATATTAGAACATTTTCCAGGGTATTCCTGAAAAATTTACTTGTTTAATAAATAAAACAAAATAAAGATCGTCCAAAAATATGCACTCGTTTCGGAGAAGAAGGGACATAAAGATCACCGTATTCTAAAGACCCACCCTGGACAGGAACACAACGGAAAGGTGCTGTCGAAAGGGTCAAATGCCCCTTAAGTCTGCTTTTCCAATAAGTTCGAGGGAAGTAAAGATGTAGCAAAACAACAGTTTTCGTTCAAGTTTATCGTCCAGAGGAAAGAAAAATAAACAAAAATTGTAAGGTAAACTTGCAGACGAGCACATCCTACATTTCTTGTGAAGAAATAATAATTGTTTCTGTACATTTATAGCCACGATTTCCAAACAATTTATGAATAAAGGAGTGGAATAGAATCTTGACATTCTTGACGTATGGTAACGGTTACATAAATGCACTGGTTACAGGAAAACATCCTGGGGGTTGAGAGTATCTACCAGGCGCGTCCCCGAGGTGGTGGATACGGGAAAGGCCATCTTGTCAGGGTTCGCTCAAGACGATATGGTTAGTGGCGGCTATAAGTTCGTCCTCTCTGCTTAAAACCGGAGCAGGGTGAATGAAGACCGTTGCCGTGAACCGCTCCCCCTCGCCCGAGCTGTCGTGTCGTGGCTAAGGGCTTGCACAGGGTTCTACAACGATGCCAGTTGTTGCTTTCGGCCACCGAAAGCCCAACTGTTAAACCAGGTCCCGAAAAGGATGGGGGGGTCTTGGCTTAACTGCACGGACCGAGAGGAGGCAACCTCAACAAAAACCTAAATCCTAAGGTGGCGCACTAGGCTGATGGGATGCGTGGCTGGATAGAAGACCAGTCTACTCGTCCAACCTTGGCGCACCTGGCGCACCTCATTGTATTTAGCCTTACCTCTGCATGCGGGGCTCTGTGGAGGTGGACCTTTTCTTCCCTAGTGTAATATCACCCTTTCAATATATACATACATACATACATACATACATACATACATACAGGAAAACATTGAAATTATTGGATGCAAAATAGAAAAAAAGGGGGAATAACGAATGCAGGAGCAAATTAAAAAAAAAAATAGTCATATTGAAGGCAACCATATATGCTTTAAAATACATTAAGCAAAAGCAAAGTTTACTGCCTCAATTTTGCAAAAACCTATCAAATAGAAAAACAATCTTCAATTTAGTACAGCTGAAAACCGCGGTAAACGTTTTGTTGTAAAATAGAACACTGTAAGAAATGTATGGTTTAGCTATTATTGCATAGATAGCACTGTTCGATATTGTATACGTTACTGCTTACAGGGCCGAGTGGTGTCGGCGTAATTGGGGGTTAGGCTTTAGATAACCTACATATCAGACAAGTGTTAAGTGTGAAAAAATAAAAGAAATACCTAGAAATAAAGAAAAGGTTTAACTAGGTTCTTTTCTTTATAGGTTTAAGTATAGATTTAAGAGTACTCTATTAGTGAATGGTCCAGTCCGTGTCAAAAAGTAAAATCAAATATGTTTTGTTACCCTAGATAGCAGCAGGTAACGGCAACGGGTTTTAAGATGATATTTATCTATCCCCACTATTGGTCACGTTCCTTAGATAAAAAAATAGTGCAATGTCAAGGTATATTATGAATAAACAGTTCAAATTTGAATTCTGCGTCACTATATGTGATTAAAATGGTTTGATGCACCAGTTAATTATTTACCCATCAAAAATAGCTGACTTTATTCGCCTTTTTAGGGCGAATTTGAAATATAAAAGTAGATATATTCTTGTCGATTTATAACCAAAATGTACAAAAACAGTAAATCAAATAAATTCCGTGCAGCTTTCCTGTACACGTTCTTTTATTTACAATTTTTCATTATTTCCTTTCCAGTGGACGGTAAACTTGAACGTAAACTGTTGTTTTGCTAACCCTTAAATTCCCCCAGAACTCCAGGCAGTCTTAAATAATATTATTGTTCAATCAATTTGCATCTATTAAGTCGAAAATATGATAAGAAACTTAAAAAACTACTAATTAATATTGGTAGTTTCTAGGTTTCTACTACTACTACTATTCAATTAATAATTGTTACCATTAATTCATTACTTAGGTCTTTCTGGGAATTGTACTGTGATATAAAACAGTGTTTATATAATACTCCGTCATTTTTACTCGATATTCTGAACTGAAATAGATTTGCGCAAATATTATTTTTGAAGTTGGTCTCGTCATGAGGAACAGTCTAAGAGATTTTCCATAGTTATTTTTATGTATTCCGTTCATTAAATAGCAATAAACATTTATTGTCCAGGTTATTATAGAAGCGGAGTTATTTTAAAAAACACATTAAAAACTCAATAAAGCTTTAAAATTGTGTTTATACATCTGTATATACATTAGTAGTAATAGCACGATTAAGTAATTTAATACTCTCTAGATTAATTTTTGTTTTGTATTTTTATTAATGGAATGACGTTAATTGAGAAAATTTTGTGCGAAATCTACATGCACTTAAAAATGGATGCAGCAATTACAGTTATCAATTCTAATCCTTGTACTGTTTCGAAATGTGTGAAAATCGCAATATATTCAACAACCAAAAGTTAGAGATACAGATGTGGATAAATCAAGATATACTCTCGCATTTTCTCGGTAAATATAAATAGAAATTCCGTTATTTCTAGATGAATGCGCATATAAGAGCATCGAAAAGTTTATACCATCTGTTGAGAATGAAAAAATTGAAGAAGAATTAAACGATTCAATATTTTAATCATAGAGGCAAAAGATTAGTAGACGGCTTGGAATTAATTATATGTATCGTTTCGAACAGTTGTTTTCAGTAATATTATTCTCATGAATTTAAAGTATTTTAAACAAAATTTGATTGTTAACTCTAGGTCTGTTTTAACAGGTTGTGTTAGTCCAAAAAAATAAATTAAAAATATTTTTATTGTGTACCTAGTGGTACAGGTTTCTATTAATTTTTACACAATTTTGATTATGTTTTATTGTTTTATAATTCTCGACTGGAACTTCCACTGATACATAATTGTAAGCACACTTTATATACTCCAACTTACTTTATATTCATTTTCTAATTTATTAAGTATAAGTATTGCTACTCGGCTACTCTCTGGCTATTTGCATGATTGCTAAGTAATTTTGGTTGCCCATCTTACTTACATTATAAAATTTTAATAATAGTTATTTCTCAAAATATAGGAAATATTAAAATATGTGAGTAATAGAGTAAATTAAATTAATTAAATTAGAAGCAATTGGTATTTACAGCTGTGAGGGTGTGAAATTTGATGAATTCAATGCGATATACATCAAAATTTGATAAATAACACTTGATTTTAAGACATTATAATAAAGTTTAAATTTAGGAAAAAACTTTTATTATGCTAAGCATGCTATTTTTGTAATTTACTAGGTATTAGACACAAAATCGACTAATATTTAATATTGAATATTATTTATGTGATATTTCCTGTGCAGCTTGCTCAGAGACGTGATCCCTTACTTCTCACATACATACATACATACATACATACATACATAGGATATGCTACGTGAGAGGGATGTAAAACTCTTTTGGACTAGGGCTCACGTAGGTACAATTGGTAACGTGAGGGCGTAGGGCTAGCGTAGTAACAAAAAAGGCGTTAAAAGATAAATTTGATAGAGATTGGCAAGGTAGGTGGGATTACTTTAAATGGGGGGTTAACTAGGAAATTTATCGGTAACGTTACACTTTTCAGGGAAATAAGGATTAATTTGTCGTATCAGGCGGCAGACTTAATAACAGGTCACGGTAATTTTAAATCATATTTATGTAGAATTGGGAGGGTTAATGATTCGCATTGTAAATGTTGTGGGGTAGATTCAGCGGGACATGTTTTATTTGAATGTCCAATCATTGATGAGTGGTGCTCGTGTACGGAGCTTAAGCCATAAGCTAAATGGTGAAATTGGGCGCGCGCGAGACAGATATTACGAATCGGTCGATTGGTACGAATTCCTTAGTAACGTTACTAAAGAATTTAGGTAAGTTATGGCATGATATGTAGCTAGTTAGTTGGGAAGTATGGATTTATAAATGAATATTTCATGTTCTTTAGTGCCCTGAATTAGTGTTAAATTCTATTAGCATAAGTAGGGTGTACAAATAAACATCTAAATATATTTTTTTTAATTTAATTACTAATATGTAGAATATTTAGGATTAAGTTATTCTTAAATATTAAAATAGGTACTGCTGTTGTTTTTGTTCATTTTTAGATCATTATTAATCCATCCTTCTGCTGTTTCACTTTCAAATTCATGATGTGCAAAGAACGGAGCAGCTGCTTGAAGATGGCACGGCTGTCGGAATTTAGAGGACGTGGAGGCTACCTCTTCCAAATTCAGAAGGATAATAATAATTATAATTTGCTGGCTATCAGTAACAAATCTGAAACTACTTCTCAGGGGAAGGTTTTTCTCCCAGTGTAAGGTTTTCCTCTGAGTTTCCTTATTTCTTGGCGAATGCTGGGAAATAACCAAAGTCGTTCCATGGCCGCAAACGTAATAACAACTGATAGCTAACCGATTTATTATATTTTTGTAATTATTATTAATAATCACAGGGAAATTGTTTAGTTTAGTAGGAACATTATAGTACTTTATAGGTAGTCTCGTGTATTACCTTTAGGTGGAGCACGGTGTTTAGAATGAATTGTAATTATTTAGCTTTTCATAAATAAAGTGTCCTTTTTTTAGCTGTATAATATACATGGGGATATGAGTATGGATCCGACGTTAAGCTAGCTCTGATAAGGATTGGTTTCTGTGTAGGTGTTTTCTGAATCTGCAGTGACCTGTCATAACAAAAACAACTGATTTGACACTTTTACGGTCAAGTTCTAACAGTTCTTTTGTTCTGACGTGTTAGGCGAAATCCATTCTTTCGCATATACCAAACCAGGACAATAAATTGTTCCAATATTGAATGAATTGCTGATATAACGTTTAGCTATCATATGTATTAGGCTAATAGGATGTTCTCAGATTAGCCAGATTTCAGTTTGAAAAATCGTCATCCAAGATTGCAGTATTTTCTGACTCTTGGATTGCAATAAAAAATTCTTGTGTCTATATTGTGTTTGGTTTTCGAACCGTCAGTAACCCAATTACATCTCACTTCCTCTTTGGCTAAGAAGCAGTAAATTGTACGATTCCCACAGCTTGTTGGCCACACAAAATAAGAGTGGGGTGATTGATTCGTTGCATACCAAATGCAAAGTATAATTAATCTAATCCCCCCTCCACAACGATGTGGTTTTAAATTCAGTTTCTAGTGCCAATAACAGCGTGGAAGACATCGCGTCAGTGATACTTGCAATCATTTGATCAACCTATCTTCGTAATAAAGGGAAATCAAGAAGTATTAACACTATGCCTATTATGAAGGGAATAATTAGAGTTTATATTTGCTCCTTTAAATTTGTCGGTATGTGTAATATTCCTTCCACAAAAAGCAAATGATAAATATAGTTTACATACAAGCAACCACAGATTGAATAAACGTTTATAATATTCCTATAGCTTAGATCAAATTATTTGGCCATGGATAATAAACAAATACAGACGAAAAATAAAAAAAAAACGTTCTTTATTTTATAACGCATGCCAAGATAATGCCGGATTGTATACTTATATACTCTTCAAACTAACTTCTGTAAACCTTGTCGAGTTGACGTACAACAAAAAAAAAAAAAATAAGTGAACAAATATTTCTCCAATGACGACTGCAATGAATGAAAATGATGATATAATTTCGGAGTTTTACCTTAAGGAACTCTGACCGTGATAAAATGCGTCCTATAAATCAAAATCCATGTTGGGTAATGCTAATTTTTCTTTTATCTTTGTGTCCTAAAAACAATTTTATTGTGGTCTGGTGATAGATTCAAACGTTTAGCTGTCACTGTATTCAGATACACATAGCAGCGCAAGAATTTATTATGTTAGCCAAAGAGAGTTTTATTTACTCAGCGATGGATTCCAAACATGTTTCAGTGAGACGACAGGGCGTGTTGAAATAAATGCAAAGTTAAGATATAACATATCAGTACCGAGTCTACGAGCGCACCACGCTTCCTTCTTCTGAATATTCCCGAAAGGGCCATCGATGTAAGTCACTGCAGAGTGTTATTCCTTATATAATCTGCAATAAATCGCGGTTACATCGAACGTTGGCGCATGATTAAAATTATCCTAGTTTATATAAGTAGTAGCAGTAGTAGTAGTAGTAGTATAGTAGATACGCGGATAAAAACAAACATGAGCATCAGGCGTCCACTCGCACCACACGCTGTCTTTTCTGCGGAATGTTTCGAAGTGATGTGTAGATTGTAATTGTTTGACAGTTAACCACTAGGTAGTAAAGGCATATTGATTACAACACCATCCTCATTGCGTCGATACATGCACTGCAATCACCGGTTTCGATAGTATTTAAAAAACACTGAACAAAGCAATTTTTAGAGTTTTGTTAAGTTTTGGCACAATCCGCTTCACACGCATCGCGGAAAAAGCGTTCAAAAACTGAGACGCACCGCGCGAATACGAGCGATGCCAGGAGTGCGTATAAATCGTCAGATCCACCGTCATGGTGCGGCGACACGATTTTTACGATTACCCATCCGTATTAATACGTTGTAGTGTGTATACCTACACATATTTTGCATAAACATATGTCTTGGCTAAATTAAAGACGGCACTGGCTGACCGATGGACAGCAGTTTGCTTATTAGTATACTGCGAATACGCGCTTTGAATAGCGGGAGCCTGCCAAATTCTACATTATACCACATGTCTATGCCGCATACAGAAACGCGAATAAATAAATCCCACTTAATTATATCAACACAAATGCTTCATCAAACCTGCAACGTAGAATGTCATAAAAACAGTTCGAGGTGACTCTTGGAATGCTCCACTATGTACCTATGTACGGCGAATTTGACGTAATGACAGTTAATTTGACATTTATGTAAAAACATAACCTTAATTAAACGTCAAAAATATTGCTAAAATCTTATATTTCCGCTTTAGATGCATTTCCAAAACAAATTACACGTATTATTTCAAGAAGGGTTCGTTTCCTGACTGCTCAATGACTTCAACATTTAACCAGTAGATTAAGTTATGCTACATAAATGGTCTTATAGCAATAGCAGGCAACAGTTTTCTTTAATAGGGCCGGGTCCTTCAACAAGTTATACAAAAAACGACTTGCAGTTCATTTTTGTGTTACAGAATGACGCATGCCTAAAAAACTGTTACTTTTGACTTCTGCAGTGGCGTAGCTAAAGTTTTCAGTATTCGAGGACCCAAGATTTGACGCCTCTTCCTGTTTACCAAAACGCGATGGAAATAATTTCATTTTAAAATTCGGAGATAGATGCCCTTCCTACTCCCACCTTAGCTACGCCACTGGACTTCTCTTATTTTGAATTTATTCTTCAATAATGGGTACTTCACGTTAAAACAAATTTCACTTTTTCTTAATTATCAATCATCCTGACGTTTCGATTATCACATTTGCCAAAGTAAGCAAAACTTTTTCTAAAGAATGATTTTTTTGGTAAAAATAAAAACTATATGTAGTTTACAAGTGTAAATTAATATAAACATAATCTACACACACGTTGTACTTTTGTCACATTGCTGCACTAATTGCGTATGTGGATCAGTATGCGCATCCTAATCAAAAACAAGAAAGCAATGCTGACAAGTGACAACAGATCTAAGAAAAACAGTACATTACTTGAACTATATATCCTTGTCCGTCGCAATCATGAAATCAAACGATGTAGATTTTTGTGAGATACGAACCGATTTTGTTTCCTTTTTTTCAGCCGCTGTACTTACGAAAGACAGTGAAATTAGTAGAATGTCTTTATGTGTATGATATATCAGTGGCGTAGGTTACAAGATAAAATAAGCAGGGTATACAATACTTTGTTATAATGCGTAGCATTGCAGTCAGTGCATTTTCAACTTCTTTTTAATCTATACATTTAACAAATAAATGACGTATTTTATTAGTCAGTGCTACCAATGCAAAATATTGTCACGGATGGCACACACACAACACACATACACACTAATTATTCTTTGGCAATACCCTTGTTTATATATCTTAATAGTTATTCAATCAATTGAAGTACCTTTGGGTGTCTCTTAGATGGCGTGCGGCGTAATTGGGATTTTACGTTGACGCAGAGCGGCATCTAACAGGCACCCAATTGTACTTCCAACCGGTTGAATAATTATTAATATACTGGGTGAGTTTTTTTGTCTTGAGACAACGGAATATCTCTAAAATACTGCATCAACTCAAAAAAAGATGTTAATAAGATTTGTTATATTGTAGGGGGCTCACTGAATGGTGCCGAACTCGATCCCCTACTTCACCTCCTCAGAGTGGAAGGGGGGCAACTTTGAAATCTTAAATGGGAACCCCCATTTTGTATTGCAGATTCGGCTTCTACGCCATCAAGTATGTAGTTTTTGTTTGAAACTTCTTTTCGATTCGTAACCTATTGCGATGTAATCGCAAAAAACATGATTGTGAACGTCTAGAAAATATACACAAAAAAAGAAAAGCAAGCAAACATGATTTCGTGTTTTTTTTATTTTAACATTAAATAACATTTCAAAAAGCCATCCAACAATGAAGAACTTCACTTTATCATACCCATTTCAGAAAATGTGTGTGAAACTGTGCCCTTCCACTTCGATACATTTATTTATTCGCAATTGGAATGATTGTACACAACTGAAAAATGTTTTCGGCGTAATTCTTGAACAAGCGTTGGTTAAACTTCAGACATTAAGTGGCTCCACAAAAAGAAGTCAGGGGTAGTAAGATCTGGCGATCTTGCAGGCCAAGACACTGGACCATCTCTTCCGATTCATCGACGATTGTAGGCTCGATCTAATACTTCTTGTGCATCTTGAATAATGTGCTGGACAACCGTCATGTTGGAACCACATTGTTTGTCGTACGTCCAAGGGAAGGTCTTCAAGTAATACTGGAAGTTCGTTCTGCAAGATGTTTCGATATTTTTCACCATTTAAGTTTCCATCGATGAAATATGGAGCAATAAGCTTATTGCCAATTATTCCACACCAGACATTTACGCTCCAAGGATGTTGATGTTCAACTTAGCGCAACCAATGAGGATTTTCGATACTCCAGTAATGCATGTTGTGCCGATTTGCCGTACCGTGATTTTTAAATGTCGCCTCGTCAGAAAATAATACTCGAGCAAAAAAAAATTGGAATTATCTTGTATCCGTTGAAGCGCCCATTGACAAAATCGCACTCGATTTTGAAAATCATTGCCATGAAGTTCTTGATGTATGGAAACTCTAAATGGATGATATTTTCTACGCTTCAATGTTTGGCAGATAGTGGACTGAGAAATTCCTGATCCGCGAGCTATTTCTCGAGTACTAATGTACGGATTATTAGCTACAGCAGCTAATAGCGCGATTTCATTATTTTCTCCAACAATTGTTTTTCGGCGATTACGTTTTTTAGGGTGTACAGTTCCTTCGCTAGAGAACTGTTGAACGACTCGGTAAAATGAAGCGCGCGATCGCACCTTGTCGGGAAAACGTTGTGAATAAAGATTAACAGCATCATCGATATTCCTACCACTTTCTCCATATATGTAAATCATTTCAATTCTCTCTTGTAATGTTATAGCCTCCATTACTGTTCAAATATTCAACACTAAATAATTCGTATTGGATTAATAATCTAAATGGGGATCGGAAAATGTGTAAGTATTCACAGCTTGTCTGAAGTACTGAATAAAGTACGGTTTTGTATCGTTGAATAGCATTCCAATTGCGAACAAATAAATGTTTCGAAGTGAAGGGGCACAGTTTCGAACACATGGCTTTTTGAAATGTTAGTTTATGTTAAAATAAAAAAAAACACAAAATCATGTTTGCTTGCTTCTCTTTTTTCATCAGGTTTTTTTTTGCGATTACAGCGCAATATGTTACGTATCGAAAAAAGTTTCAAACATAAACTGCATACTTGATGGCGTAGAATCCGAATCTGCAATACAAAGTGGGGGTTCCCATTTCTTCCCCCATACATAGTTCTTCTCGACCTTCGGAGATCTTTCCTTTTTACGTAACGGTTGATAAAGCCACATCTTGTCACCTGCTCGAAACCCAGATGAATTTGCCGTTTTTTCATATTTGATCTCCATATGATCACTTGCGAGACCAATTTGCTAATTGCTTTTGCAATTCCCCGACGTAATTTTCATAGGATTCTTGTCCCTGCAGATCATGAGGTAACTGCATCTTTCTTCCGAAGAGAACTTCGTAAAGCGAATGTCTGGTACTCTCATGTATGACTGCACGATGCGCCAACAGAAACTTTGGAATACGGAAATCCCAGTCCTTCTGATTGGTACCACCTTACTAAGTACTGTTGAAGAGTTCGGTTAAATCGTTCCACCATTCCATCCGACTGCGGGTGAAGAGGAGTTGTTCTCGTTTTTCGGATGCCTAACACTTTACACATTTCTTGAAAAAGTGTCGAGTCGAAGTTCTCTCCTTGGTCTGAATGCAACTCCAAAGGTACACCGTATCGACAAACAACGTCATCTATGAGGACATTTGCGGCAGTAGAGGCCTCTTGGTTCGGAATTGCAAAAACGTCTGGTCACTTTGTAAAATAATCCGCAGCAACTAGGATATATTTCTTGTTACGTTGAGTAACGGGGAATGGTCCAGCTAAATCAATGGCCATTCTTTCAAACAGACTTCCCACGTTATATTGTTTCATAGGTCTCCTAGACTGTGTTAGGGTCCTTTTGTCGTAGCACAGATGCGGCATTGTCTACACCAATCCTCTAGGAATAGTTGGACCACTCAAAGTTTGCTCCGATTTTTGCTAAAGTTTTGTCCACCAGCAATTCCGTCATGCGTCTTCTCTAAAATATCTGGTATTCTTACTTTTGCACTCTTCAGCACAGGTATATAAGTATCCGTAATAGGTACAGATTTGGTAAAAATAGCGCTGTAGGTAACTAACAAAATTGAGATGCCGTTGTTTGAATCTACTATCAATATACATTATATAACATATACAACATTTAGTGGAACTTTTGTATATTCGCTATTTTGTGTAGACCAGATCTAGACAGAACAGTAGCGTAGAGTAAGGCGCCTCAATCCACTCTGTACGCGCGTACAAATTTTGGAGTGGTATTTTTTTAAATACCAAAAGGATACAAAAGGGGACACTATCCCGGGCGGCACATTCACGGGCGGCAAAATGAGATTAAAAAATTGAAAGAGTGGAAAAAAAAACATTACAAGGGTGACATAGAGCCCGCTTGACCCTACTGAGAAATTTCCTAGATCCGACTCTGCATACCATGCCTAATCAGACTGCCTCTGGTTGTTTGTTTTTTTAACAACGAAGAACCGCTTACGAAAATTACACATGTGACACTGTACTCTTTACTATTGAAACGAGCTCGATCCAATGTTTCGTTGCGTTCGGAAAATTTAGGTAAATATTACACAGATTTTTTAACAAAAAATATTTCAATTTCTTTTCCGAATTATCCGGAAGTCGGACATTGGCAGTATTGTTACTGTTCCACATTAACAAATTTTTACTTATTTTTTGTTTAATTTATCGATAATGTAGATCCCTAGAGAATTAAAACTACTAAAATATCAATTGTTTACCAGCAAAACCATTTTAAATACTGCTATTAAAATGATTTCAATTTATCATGCCACAAAACGCCTCGTTGCAATCTTTCTTATGAATAAATGTAAAATAAAACACTATTTACACTCTACTAAAGAAGTATTTGTACCTCTGTTTGATTATTAAAGAGTAAACTATGTAAACACGATAGTCATAACAAAATAATTTTCATATTTTCTTCTGGAATCAAGTTTAAATTAAATATTTTTGATACCTGTAGAGCAATCAATTGGATCAATAAAAATTAAATAAAACACCACTGTATTATAGTGCTTATCAAACATGTATAAGCTAAGTAATACATGAATTCCAACAATAAGCGTAGCTTATATATATGAATTAACATACATATATTAAGGTTTTATCACTTCTTAGTCATAGAGACTGAAAAAAAAATTAACAAAGCTTACCTCTGCATCATTTTCCCGTGATTTTTCAGTTTTCAACTTGTTATCCTAAAACAAATGAAAACACTGATAAATATGGGATCCCTTACCAAAGCACACTAACCTTATTAATCAACACAATATTTTGATAAAACGATATTTATAAAATTGTTTTAAGATACAGTGGATGAACTTACCATGTTTCTTTCAAACTGAATGTCTTAGGTTAGGAATGTAATTGAAACAATACACGGTAATTAATAGTAAAAACATGAATAGCCACGGCGTCAACTAACTTAAGAACGGTTCATACGGTTTTAAGAAAACTAGTAAGTCTAACGTTGTAATAAATAAAAAAGAAATGGTGCACTCCGGTAAATATATAGGATTATTGCAAATATGAAGGATTTTAGTGTTGCTTAAAACTATTTTTGTAAAGTGTAACGTTAATAGGGTTAAAAACACATCGGAATATTATATCAGAAATTTACTGTCAAATAATTGGATAAATTGAATCACGTGGTATCATTTTCTTAAAAGTACCATAAGAGAAAAACATCTGTTTCAACAACGTTTGTAATTCAGCTAACAATAAGCAGATGGCAGATATTTCGATTATTCAACTAAAATTACATTTTTTAATTTATTTTGTTATGATTAAGTAATGTACAATTAGAGAAATCACGCTTATATGCTATCCAAAGTAGTAATAAATATAGATAGGTTACAATTTTTATGTATAAGTTTTATAGTTATCTGTAATTTGTATAGGCAGTAGGTGTTTTTGTAAATATAAATCGCGATTGTGATTATGTGTGCGATTATAAATCACATCGTTGGAAAAGTATGAATCTAAATCGCGTTTAAAAATAATCACGTTTGAAAAATCAAATCGCAATTCGAGCGATTATAAATCGCAATAATCGTACCTATAGGGCGATTACTAGTGATTTGTTTACATTTCAAACAGCAATATGGCTGATAATTAAGAGTATTTATTATGATTTGAATTTTTTTTCGCTTTACGCAGATAATTTATTATTTCATCATTTGACGAATCCGTAAAAAACAATTTATACCCCACAAAAATGAATGCGATGCTTTCGACCATTATGCATAAGTAAATAAATCGTGTAAATAAATCAGTGCGTTGGAAAACGATTACAAATCGTGGATTAATTGCTGTGACGTAACGATTAATCGTAGAATCATAATCACAATCGCGATTTATATTTACAAAAACACCTAGTGTGTCAATAAGTTAACGGTTTTGACAGCTGTCATTTATTTATGAATTTATAGAAACCGGAATCCTAAGGTGATCCTAACTTTATTTTAAAAAAATGTATGATTTTTAAATTAAGACTTATATGTATAATAATAACAATCTACCAAAATGTCTTGCCAAATAGTAGATATTGATGGCTCCTTGCTTGAAGGTGTAAGTACCCTAACACGGGTTTATCTCCGTTTTTACTGATACCATTAAGTATATAAACTACTTTCCTTAGGGTGGACAAATACTACGAATGTCTCTGATAATTAGTGTTTTAAGTAACACACCAATTAGAGTTTTCAACATTCGAGCTGGACGAAGTAAACCAGGTTTATTAGATCAACATTTAAAAGGTACTATTCCACACTTGCAGTTTTTTTATAATGAATTCCTTGAACACGATTTTAGGAGTAGAATTAGTTGGCAGAATTAGCAATGCAAAGATTAAAGGCGCAGAATTAGGCTCAACTGAAATAACTTTCTTTCCCGGACAATTAAAGGGAGGCATTTTTGAAGGACGCATAAAAACTGCTGGCAGTATTAGTTTGCTGATGCAAGTTGCTATACCATGTTTGCTTTTTGCAGATAAGGAGAGTAAATTAAAATTGTTTGGTGGTACCAATGCCGAAATGGCTCCGCAAATTGAGTATATCACTGAAGTATTCCGACCTATTATGGAGAAATTTAATGCTAGTTTTGATTTCCAATTACTGCGACGCGGTTACTTTCCACGGGGTGGTGGTGAAGTTGAAGTGGTTGTCAAACCCATTGCTAAATTAACGCCATACAATTAGTGGAACCTGGACAAATAACACAATTATATGGATGGAGTTTTGTTGCTGGTGCTATATCTCTTAATGTAGCACATTCAATGGCAGATGGGGCAGTTCATGATCTTAAACATCATCAAATAAATATTAATATAGAACGCTATAAGGAAAATCCTGATATGGCTGATGGCAACTGTTCTGGGATTTTGTGAGGTTTATAATTGCTCTTTTCTTGAATTACATCTAATTTATCTTTTTTTTTTTTTAGGTTAGTGGCAGAAACTAATACGGGTTGTATATTTGGTGGATCAGCTTTGGGTAAACGTGAAGAAAAACCGCATGTAACTGGATCGCGAGCTGCTGCTGAAATAAATAAAGTAGTGGCAATGGGAGCTTGTATAGATGACCATGCTCAAGATCAAGTAATTATATTAATGGCATTAGCAGATGGTTACTCTAAGATTAGGGTTGCCACTGTAACAATGCACACTAAAACTGCTATATATATAGCAGAAAAACTCACAAAAGCTAAATTTACAATTACCCCGCAAGATGGTAATTCTCTTATAGAATGCCAAGGTATTGGATTATTTTCGATATATAGGCGATGAAATAATTAAGTAAGCACTATTAAATTTGTGCAAAGACGGCTTAAATTTAAAATTTTAAAAATGAATAACTGTATAGACAAATTTAAATTTCCGGAAACTGTTTTTACAGTTATCTCAATAATAAAGCATGAAATTACCTACGACTTTATTTTAATACCTTTCTGTTCAAGTTAATAAAAATAATTCAGAGAAATTTAATTGGTAATTGAAAACAAAAATGCATATTCTGGTTGTTTATTAATTGGTAAAATATCTATCGTAAGTTTTCACTTTCATACAATCCTGTCTTAAATTGTTTAAGAAGCCATACGAATAGTTTAAAATAATTTCTCAATTAATTTCATGTCCGTTACGCTTATTTATGTTGTAAATAAACATTTGAATAAATATAGCATTTTTCACATAGTCGTTGTTTTTATTATTTTTTCTTCTTGGACTTGCACTAATCTGTACAGGTGTTAGTTCAGCCAAATAACCCTCTAGGTCTGCTCTAGGTTCATTTTTAGCTTGCCATACATTGCTTTCACACAAAGTTTCAATTTTCTTGGTAGCGGCTGGTATGGTAATACCTCATCTCTTATGTATCTATTGAATTTTTTAATACGTTAGCAGTTATTTTTTTAATAGTTCGTCTCTTCGGACATCTTTTAAAACATTAAAGGTAGTTTTCATGACATGCTTTTCTATGTTAATAATAATTATTATAGGGGAAACTAATTCCATTGTTTGCGGAATAGAAATGTTGAATACGGGTAAATAAACGAAACTAACAATGCAACATGATGCTTTTAATATATACAATAATACATTTATTAAAATATACTCCACAATCATTTTTATTTAATTTCAGGTTGCTATGTCAATGTGTAGGTAGGTCTTTACCTTACCCATGTAAACGCAGGCTTTTTGTATGTCTGCGAGGTCAAAGTGCTCGTCGCAAAGAGCGGCTACAGCACTGCGAGAATGTGAGGCTTTGGGTGTAAAAAACAGGCAATTTTTGGCAAGCCGAAAATAAACCCAGATTATTTCCGGAGATTCTATGTCAAACGGCTTCAACAAAAAAAAAAGGAAGAAAATATAAGACACTATGCGGCAATGAAAAAGTAAGGGGATAAACTATACAAGATTCGTTATAAATATTTATTAAGTTTTGGATAAATTATTCCGGCAGAATAAAAAAAAACTTCAACAAACAAAAGTCAGACTAAAACAATAATGAATCTTTTTTTATCACTTATGAATTATTCGTTTTCATATATATTACTCATCTTTGTCTTACATTAAAATGTCGACTAAAACTAATCTACTTAAATTATCTTTGTAAAATGTACATAAATAAAAATTAAGTGGATACAAGCATTTTAATCTTGCCTATAATCAACGCGCCAATTGGATGATAAGAGCCGCGCACATTTCGAAAAATTCCATAGTGTGGTGGCCGTTTGTCTTGTTATTTACGGTATTTACGTTGGTTTGAACTGGAGTGGGAACAGATCCAGTAAGTGCTTGATTTTCTGATTCGTCATTACTTAAACTTTTAAAATCCAACAAGTAACTCTTGCTATCCACCTGTAATAACAGAAAATAAAGGTATTTTTTTTGCGCCTTCGTCCAGAAACACTCATTCTGCATTACTTCAAAGTGGCCGGCAAAAATGTCACTAAAGGTTGGCACATTACATTCGATGACAGATGTGTAATAAACTAAGCTGCTATGCAACCTTACTAACATGAACTGTTGTCTCCATTACACTTGTTATTGATAAATAGGTATCAAATTATGAAGAACATTACAGAAAAAGACTTATTCTCGGAAACGTCAAAATACTGAGGTATGTGACATGTGTGCCAACCTGTACTGTCAACTCCCTAGCGTCAAAAGTTGTTTTCTATTTTCAATTTAAAATTATTTGATTTGTCGGCCCTAAAAATAGTGTGCATCACATGCCTAAGAACTCTTTTGCGAGTATTCATTCTTGTGCAAACCATACTCAAATTCACAAAACTATAGTGACAAAAAGCCTAAGGATACAAATGACTATTGTTCATGTGATATACAGAGAAAATACAAACCTGATACAACTGCAACGACATCATAGCATATCTCCCATGTAATTTATTCTTTTCCCTTACTCGCACGTGGTAAGGATTTATGACTTTCCATTCGAAATTTAAGTGCTTCATAGCTCTGTAAACTTCCATCATAATATCGTTGGGTTTCGACTGCGATCTGATACCCAGGTGCCATTTAGCTCTCTTGACTGAAGCCCCTAGAATATAGATTTCAATCAATCTTTGACAAAGACACTAAGTGTCCAGGATCATGCGCAAGACTTAGAATTACCACCTCGTCCTCTATCTGCAGCTCCTCCAGTAGCCATGTGGTGGCCAGAAGCGATACCGCGGTCTCTAGAGGGCGCTATTCGTTCTGGATGTGGTTTCATCGGGCTGGAGCTGTAATTGCAGGGACTAGCCGTTATACTGCCGACTGGAGGCGGGCTTCCGGCCACGTAGAAATCCTTAATCTCGGCTTTCGCGGCTTCGTCAGCTATTCTTTTGTTGTCGATAATGAGGTGGTATGCGATGGCTAGTTGATCGTGGGGATCACCACTTAATAAGGCGTTGTGAACTTCGTTCTCGTTAACGCCAAATTTGTCACAAACCTATTGGATGTTAAATATTATTATTATTAAACGCAGTATACATTTATTTAAAACAACATATAATAATATCGATCTAAGTTATATTGACCATGATGATTACGAAGACAACAGAATTTGTTCAAACCTAGATACTTTGTGCAAATAATTGATTCTAGAACCTTTCTTATTTACAGTATATACTAGTATTGTGGAGCAGAGCAGATTGTAACCGGTTATCTAAAATGCACAACACTATGATTTCTTCTGGTACTTGTCGATCGTATTTAGTATCGATTCTCAGTAGTAGGGTTAATATTTAATATTGATTCAAAAATAGTTTTGCTATTGGAACGCACATACGCCAAGTGCACTTAAATTTGCAGTAAGATGTTTTAATGTGTATAGCTTTGAATATTTTGGTTTATTACGAAAAATACATTTGAAGGAAAGACATTTTTTTATAATAATTAACTTTTTTGTGGGAGACATCTAATATAAAATCTTCGAAAACACTCTTGACTTCTTGTCTTTAGTTTCCCACATCTGATATTCATTAAATTATACCAGCTATTCCAGTATCTCATTACTCTGCACTTTTTCTTTGGTTGTGAGAGCCGTCCGATATGGAGTCTCCAGAAACATTAGCCTTTTGGCTTTTTGTATTTAGTCTTTCATTTCTCGCACCCATTAAATACAACCAGGAACTCCAGTATCCTAGCACCCTGTACTAATCTGTACAAATCTCTGGCTGGTTAGTCGAAGTAATCCTCTGGGTTCATTTTTGGCTTGCCAAAAATTACTGGTTTTCTTGCGTCCGGAGCTTCGCATTCACACAGAATATGGTGAGTGTTCTCCGTCATTCCATTACAAAGTCTGCAGTTGGTATCTTCAGTGTTGATCCCAATTTTCTGTATGTGCCCTTTCTGTCCAGTGTCCTGTTAGGAGGCCTCTTACGATGTGAAGATGTCTGAGCTGCAGTAGTTCTTCAGACTTCTTCTTTGATGGTCCCTTAAAAAAGTGTTGTTTCTCTTTGACCCAGTTTCTTACTTGATCACGTGCTGTTTTTAGACACTCCTAGAACAGATTGTGGGCATATATATGAAGCAAATGATCTCAGCAGATTTCGTGCTAACTCATCAGCTTTTTCGTTTCAAACAAAGTAACTTTATTCCGATCTGTCTGAGGCTATTCAGTATTCGAATACATTCTTATTTTCATACGCCCTCTGATTGATTTCAGTTGAAGAACTGAAGATTCCAGCTTCAGTCCCGTTTTCGGATCTGTAATTTCCATCTCAAACTTTTTGTTAAAAAATTATGTGTCTGATCTCATTCCCAAAAGTTGCTTCCACATGATGGACAATGTTGTTGTGCCTCAATCCTGTATATTTGCCACTTGGTAGTTCTTACAATCTGAGATGCCACTTTCTTGCTTCGTCCATTATCACCAAATGGCGAGAAGGGAGGTCTAGAACGAATTCCATTGCTGCCGCCCTATTGTCTCTCATTGGTTTTAATTCTCTAAAGCTGTCAATTTCAAGTAAGTTTGGAGTCAAGACTGACACCAAGATATTTCACTTCTTCTAACAGCTGTATTTCTTCGCTCCGGAGTTTTAAGGGTGCAAGAGTATCCTCCTTCTCGTGAATGCTATTGTGATTGTTTTGGGAAGATTGATATTTAGATCGTCTTCCTAGGTTCATGCTTGTACAACTTGTAGAGCGTTCTGCATTTTGTCCCGTACTACGCTGTTTTAGCAGATACAGCTTTACTAATGGCTCATCCATGACCAAGTTCCACAGCAGAGGGGACAAAACCCCACTCTACAGACATCCTCTTTTACACCGAACCATCAATGTCTCTCTGATGATGATTGTGTAAACTAATCACCCTTTAAGCAAGCAGTTTCTCCAACTGTAGATGAATGGGTAGTTCTAAGAGTCCTTAAAATGAATTCAAAAGATCCCTTATGGTCTCATTTTCCGTCATGTTTCGCCCCACTGCTTACATCTCATTCCTCAAGCATATTGACCACAGTAATGAAGTGTTATGATTTGTAATGTGAAATGTACGCCAGTATTTTAAACTTATAAAATATACTGCTACAAAGTTAACATTTGGAATAATATTGAGTCTCTTTAAGTACCTCGCTTCGTAGGTTGCTTTAATGTAATGTGTTGATTCATGTTAATCATTATTATTACATGGTGAATTGTTGAAATATTTACTTATCATGTTGTTACAGAATATTAAAGAATAAAGGCCCTAAATCACTAAGGAATTGTTACACAAAAATAAGTATTTTTCCACTGATTACACATTGATTCTAATCAATATTCAATTTTACTAACTTTAATGAAGAATTGTTCCCAACAATGGAAACCATTTACATACGCTGAAATATAGTTCAGTTATTTTACTCTTTTAATATGTTCTCTCTAAGTAATCTGTCAATATATTGATTTTAACTTATACATAAGAGAAATTTCAAAACCTTACTGAAATATTTATAATGAATAATCTTGATAAGATTACACACCTCGCGTATTGCTTCGATATCGACAACAGAGGAATCCTGCTCCACTGGCGAAGGAAAGAGATATGCAGGACAATCCTTTTGGAACCATTCGTGCTTTTTTATATCTTCGATTGTTGCTCGTTTCATAGGATCAACTTGTAACATCTGACATAGTAAACTAACAACAGATTTATTCAGATATTCTGGTATTGGAAATATGCCTGATTTAATTTTTCTGAAAAGCGTTGGAACATGTTCATCATCGAAAGGCAGAGTACCACATAGCAAAGCATATAAAATAACACCGCAAGACCAAATATCAACTTCAGGTCCAGCATACAATTTTCCAGATATAACCTATAAATATTTTATGTAATTATTAATTTTGTGATTAAAGTGGTTGTATCAAACCTCAGGTGCTGCATAATTAGGAGATCCACAACTAGTACGTAAAAATTCACCATCCATCATCATATTAGATAAACCAAAATCAGCAATTTTAACATGCATATTATGATCTAATAATAAATTTTCAGGCTTTAGGTCACGATGAACAATCATATGTCTATGGCAATAATCTACTCCAGATATAATTTGCTGGAAAAATCGCCTTGCCTCATGTTCTTGCAATTTTCCATGTTTAACAATATAATCAAACAATTCACCCCCAGAGACATATTCCATTATCATAAAGATATCTGTTGGAGTACTAATTACTTGATACAACTTAATTATGTGAGGATGCCGAAAGAGCTTAAGATTCTGTATCTCTCGTCGAATTTTACCGACAACATCTAGGCTTTTAATTTTTTGCCGATTCAATATTTTAACAGCCACCTTATGGTGAGTCAACTGATGTTCTCCAATTTTTACCTTCCCAAATGTACCTACACCTAGGGTTTGGCCTAAGCTGTAATGGCCAATTTTCACCAAAGGTTGTTGTTGCTGTTGATTTTTGTCTGCCATTATTTAAAGCACTTCTAACCGGCACTGAAATAATTGGTGCGGAAAACACACTTTGCGAATAGAAACATTTGCTTGAGGAGCAAATATTTAGGTGAAAAATCAATGTATTTAAAACGTATTTTTAATTCTTATGTATTTCTCAGTATTTCACGCACTTTCATGTGATTGCCGTTATTGCAGAGCTTCCTTCACTTTGCTTCGCTTCTGTCAAATCACTGTCAAATTTGTCATTTTTCTAGCCCCAGTGTCACAGAATAAACAGAAAAGACAACAGCTAATTTTTCTATTATTGGTCAAGGTCGTTATTCTGACCTTTAGTTGCTTTTATCAAAATGGAAATTTGAAATCTTTAATTTTCAATTTTAAATTAGGTGCATTACTAAAACAAAAAAGGAACGTGCATGTTTGGTAGAAAATTATGCAAGACGGAAAATTAGATAATAAGGCGGCTTGAAGCTGCGCACAAATTCTGCAATCGTGTGTTGTTCTTTTTGTTTATTCTGTGGTCTACTATAATCGACTGTAATTAGATTATTTGCTCTAAAAGTCAAAATACCCATTTTTTAAATTTATTTAATTCTATATTTACAATTAGCTAAATAAGCGAGTTTGTGAAGTTAATAGAATAGACTTTTGTACAAATACAAAATTATTATTTTTTTACAGTAAAAGCTTAGAAAACATATAGCAACTGAAGCAATTGAACCAAAGGTTTGCTTTCTGTAAATTCTTTATCAGCAGTGAACAGTGAATGATGAAAACAATGGTAATTCTAACTCTCTTTATCGCTAATCAGTAGCCGAAATTTCTGAAAGAATTTATGATTGAGAATGCCGATTAGTGTTTAATCATTACTTATTTTAATTAAACTCATCATGTACCCAGAAGACGAAAATCGTCATGTAATTGCAAACACTGGTTCAGGTTCTTATTCTGCTACCTTTCCTGCCCCAAATGTAGAAATTTGTATGTATCCGAATAATATACATATCACAAGTTATAGGGTATCTTCCTTCCAGCAAGTAGTATTAATTCTTCTATTCACCCAGAGATTGTCGTTACTCAAGATTTTCTTGCGAATCAAAGACTGAATAGTGGAATGTCAAGTGCTCGTAGATTCTTCTGTTTATTTATTACATTTGACCTTTTATTTACTGCGCTAATGTGGTTGATTTGCATTATGGTATTTTTGTGTATTTAAAGGAAATATATCAAAATTTTTTACTCATATGTTTTAGTTGAATGGTGATACTATTTGGATAGCGTTGAAGAAGGAAGTTTATCATTACAATATCCATACATCATTGTTTGATATTGTACTAGCAGCACTCTGTCGATTTGTTGTGTTATTGTTATTTTATGGTTTCATTTGCATAAATCATTGGTTCATGATAGCCGTAAGTATTTGGCAAAAAATTCAGGCCTTTGTCTTCATTGGTTTTTTTTTATTTGCAGTTATCAACAGCAGGAACATGTATATTTCTGATATCAAAGGTTTTTGTTTTTAACGTAAGTGGGTTTCCTATTTGAAATGTTTTTTTTTTAAATTTCTATTTATTTTCAGTTGCAAGATTCTCCTCAACCTGTTTTTCAAGTACTTCTAATATTAACTTCATTCATATTATCATGGGGCGAAGCCTGGTTCTTAGATTTTCGTGTAATTCCTCAGGAATACCGTGCTAATCAAGTTATTATTGGTATGGGTAACATTTATTATGAAATATTTTACTTTACTATTGGGTGTTGGTTTTTTTAGCAACACCTGATTCAGAACGTACTCCTTTAATACGTAGTTATGTACAAGGTCTTCCATCAGTGTATACAGAAAGTATTGGTAACTTTTATTCTCCGCAAGGATCACCGACAGGCTCCGTGCACAGATTTGGTGAGCAATCAAGTCGTACAACTCATTTAACAGAAGAACAAGTTAGTATACTGTCTGAAGAGTATGATAATATGTTAAATGTGCATGGAATAAATGAGTGATTTCGGTTATTTGCATTATCTTTGCATTTTAATATATAATTGATAAGGGACTCATTCAACTCATTTATCCTATTTTTACAGTTTATTATTGTCATATATATATATATAGATATGATGGCCTTAGCTTTAATTCTTTATTTGATTTTGTATGTATTCTGTTTAGAGAAGTATTGGAGAAAATTTTTTCTTTCAAAGTATTTTTAAGCTGAGATTGGGTATTAGTAAAATTATGTAGTTACATAGTACTTCGTGATACACTTTGTAGAGCACCAGAGAAAACGCTGTTAATTTCGCATTTGAAAAGATTAATATATTTTGCACTGACCACTTTTTTTGTAGGTAGCGACATATAAAAATTTAGGAGCTAAAATATTGCCAGAAGCATGGAAATTGTTAAATCAAGAAGACTGGAAAGTTGTAAAACAAACTAACGAGAATGATATAGTTTCATCTTTGACGTTTCAAAATCGTAAAATATACAAATTGACTGTAAGTTTATATAATAATCAATTTACTTTAATACACAAATAAAGGAGGTGGTGCTCGCTTACATATTTTATATCGATCATTCAGAAACATTGGCTAGGGAGTTTTTACATTTCTTAAGACTAACAATAAATTAATTATAATTAAAATTATCTAAGAGTTAACAACCCCAAGGTCAAAATTACCTTTTGAATTGTTATACAAATTGTCAGGAGCTGCGAATTAATACAAAAGAAAAAAAAACTAATAACATTTTCTTGAGTGAAAATAACAATTATCTGTAGTCTTCAATACTCAGAGAAAACATTTTTTATATATAACAGTTTTTAATAATAGGTTCATGTGGAAAAAAAGGATATGTTGATGTATATGTAACAATCGTGTAGGGCGCGTATATAGAATGTGAAGGATGTGTAAAATACAACCAACAACTAAATAAAACTAATAAACAATATAGATAATTAAACGAACGTTTGCACCGTAAATTAAAGTGTAAGCAGAGCTTAGGCATATTTTCCTAAGAGCAACGACAAGGTGAACAACTGGTATTTATCTGTTTTAAAATTGCAAGAAAATGTTCTTAGTGTTTTTTATTTTTTATAATTTTCTTTAATAATTAACAAATTTCACCTTTTCATCTTTGGTCATAATTATTTCATAGTTAGTGAAGGAGGTAGATGTTTCGGTCGAAACGTTACTAGATGTTTTGTTTACCAAAATAAGGGCAATATATTTATAACAAGAAGTTATTTTCATTTTGTTTAATTTTAATAAAATATCTTAGTCAACGCCGGCAGTACGGCTGAGAAGGAAGGGTGCATCATTGCCAATCTTGAGCAGCAATATGCGGTACCAGTTGTTGGTTGGGTCACCATTCGGACAACGCTTCTCAGTGGCTCGGTGTGTTCCGGCACTCAAGCCAAGGGCCTTCAAGGCCTGTAGTGCTGAGTTATTATTATTATATCTTAGTCAACATTAATTTCAAATTACTATGAAGTACCAAGGATTTATTTAAATTTTGAAACAAGTGGTTTGATTTTATGACCACACTCAACATCATGCACAATATGAACAGTACCGGATTTTGCTCTACTTATTTATTTTTTTTTACTCTAACATGAAAATCATACTATTTAATTTGTTGTAGGCAGTAGTGAATGCAAAACCGAGACTTTTACTCGATGAACTCTTTTACAGAGTGGAAAACATTCCAAAATGGGATACAGCTCTAGCAGACTCACGTAGATTAGAAGTTATTGACGATCATACAGATATAACTTATCAGATCTCGGCTCCTGCTGCCGCTGGATTAGTTACAAGTCGAGAATTTATCAGCCTACGCACATGGAGCAAATGGGAGAACTGCTATTTAATTGCAAATATAGGAGTGGATCATGCTTCCATACCTTCAACTAAAAAATATGTTAGGTTGTACATCTCATCACATGATAAATGCAAATAAGATTAGATTTCATATATTTGTAGGGGTCTAAATGGACTTGGTTGCTGGGCAATACATCACTTTCACGGTGAATCAGATATATGTCAATTTGAGTGGGTTCTTAATTCGGATTTGAAAGCGTGGTTCCCCAGCAGCATATTGGAATCTGCATACGCAAATTTACTTTTGACTATACCAAAAATTTAAGGATGCACTTGAGAAAATACGAAGAATTGTAACAAGTATTCTGCCATGTAGGTAACTATGCAAGTTTATAATTATTGTGATTGGTAAAACAGCAATACTGTGAGATAGTTTAACTGCCTTTTACGTATGATATGTGTTTGTCGTTTTCTTTATTAGAGACAATTTAATTTATATATGAAAGAAGGTAACGAATTTTAGTGACTGGTTATAAGGGACGTAAGAATGTTTGACAGTGCTGTTTTTATATAATATATATTTTTTTATTAAACTATCCATGTTTGGAAGTGTATTTTATTCTATATTTTCTATGAAATTTAAGTGTATATGAATATATAATACATCCCTTAGGATAGCGTTATATTTCTCTTATGTTCCTCATCCCATTCTGCACTGCATGATTCTAACTCCTCTTATTTGTACTTTGACTTTTCAGGTATATTTTAAAGGTTTATTTATTTGTGTCCATTTTTATAAGGTGCTCAAATTGGTGATGGTAAGGTAGGGAAAGTTCCTACTTTTTTTACAGGGAGTAGACATATTTGTTTTGTCAGCTCTCGAATAAACCGGTGGACTACATGAGCTCCTCTCCTGAGATGAATAAACATGAGTGTCTGACCGCTGTAAACCGTAATAACTTTCCTTGCCTCGACGCACCTCTACTTCAAACTATATTTGAATATATAAATGTTTATCTATTTTTTTAAATTTATTTAATTCTTTCTTGACCTATTTGTTAAGATTTGTTCAGTCTTCTGTATAATCAAAAATTACTCTCTTGTAGGCAGTTTTGTATTTACTAAATTCTAATGGTGCTATAATTATAATACTTTTAGTTTGTGATGTTCGTTCATGAATATTATTGTTTTAACGATCTCAAGTCAAAATTATTTCTTTTTATTATACTATTCATAATTAATATCTTTTTTTAAAAATTGTGTTTAATGTACAAATACTGGTATCTATGTGTTAAAATATCTAACAATATGCAAATATATACTAAAGAATGAGGAAAAACAATAGATATTAATTTTATTTAAATAAAATTCCTACTGTAATATTAATAAATTACAATAAATAAACACAACAGATATAGATTCATGTAAATGGTGGATGAAACAATGCTCTCTAAAAGATTTTCTCTTTACTCCTCATTTAGTAAATTCATATTATCAAGGACTTAAATCTATTTTTGGTTGAGAAAATTATGACTAAAATTTTATATCTCTTGCTTTTTCTGATTGTTTATTTTGAGTAGCTTTATCGTAGTAAAAGATATATAAGAAATTGCATTTATACATATAAATTAAACTTATATTATCTAAAAGCCTGATTTTCGTTTTAATCATCAGGAATTATTATATTATTTTATAATGTATTATTGTTTATTGTACAATATATGTTTATAAATACTTGTCCAACATTTACCAAAAAGGAAAAAAAAGTGATTATTTTGTAAGACGATTTGGAAATAAATTGATTTAACATCACCTTTATCATTTATTAATAAAAAATACTATATGAAATTGGTAAAATCAGTAGTAATAATTTTCCAAATTTATATTATCAAGTTGCACTTTGGTAGACATTTTTAGGCATAACTATACGCGTCCGTAGAGGGAAAAAAGAACTAAATACTGCAGGATAGGTAGTCCAAATCTGAGAAGCGAGAAAAAATAGTACTTATTAGTTCTGGACAGTGTCAAGGTTATAAAAAACAAGATTTGTGAGTACAAACAATGGCTATATTTATTTGTTTAAAATTGTAGTGATGATTTTAGTTGGTGTGTATACCATAAAACATTAATTTTTTGGAGACCAAGATAGGTAATGCTAAAATTCACTCATTAAGAAAAGGAAAAACGTAGAATAGCGCACAAATACTCCTTTTTCTATCTGTATCCGCATTTTATATTTTTGATAATTATACTTACATATATCCCAAAGAATTTCCAAATGCTTGATTTACCTTTTTTATTCTTTATCATACATTTACTCTTAGCTATTTTTTCATTTATATTTATTTACAAGTTGTTTTCATTCCGCTAAGTTTATAAAAAAAAAACTTTTAACAAAAAGAAACAATATTACAGTGCTACATAACTTATTGCGTTTTTGACTTACTGTACTTTTATGCACTGATGATATTTCTATCTTATTTCAATACATACTATTAATAAAGGAAAGACATATAAAGTGTAATAAATTGAAAACGCTATTAGTGATTCTTCCCAAACATTGCAATTATACAGTGAATTGTAGTCACATTACCGAGCAAAGCATTTTGTACTACTTTTTTGTATACACCTATGTGTAACCCCAAAGACGGTTTTGAATAAACAAAAATAAATTTTATTATACAAAGTCTTATTGTTTGTGTATAATGCTAGGAATAAGTAGATCTCACGTGCGCTAGCTTAACCCTTTGGATTAATTTCCTAAATAAACGAAATAGTATATCGAAATCGAATCATAACAATTTTGTTGACAAGCGAAGAATTCACAGCAAACACTCTGGTCACTACAATAAATATTTTATTATATATACCAACATTGATGCAACACATGGATAATCTTTTCTATTGATAGAAATAATTAATATCATAATGTCAATAACATCACATGGTTCATTTTAAACGCAACATCAACAGGATAAAGAAACTTTGTTAACACAAAGGTATATATAAACGTTTTCATAGATTATAAGTACGGGTGACATTTTGCTGAGTGTTTTTTTTTTCTGTCAACACTAACCACACGAACAATAACCGATTGCTGAAATTATAGGAACATACGTGTAAGTGTGGATATAGGTATCTTGCATTTTATCAGAATTCGTATACGTGCTATATCCGATTCATATCCGTATACACAATATTTAAAATTATCCTCACCCGCAGGACTCTAGAAAAGAGTTGCTGTACGTTTTTGGCAACATAATATGTGTTCTTAGAGATTGTTTTAAACACTGTCTGATGTTGCTTTGCAATAATATTTTTTATTTGATAATAATGCTTTATTATCATCGTTCAAAGAACATAGACAATGTCATGATATCTAATAATAAACATAAATATGGTATAAATGTTGAGTCACTCCTTCCATCAATGCTATAAAAAAACATAGTCCAGCAAGTGATCACCCAATGCCCTCCAAAATAGCCCAAGAGAAGTGATGCCTTTCTGGCCTTAGATGTAGTAGCATGTAACCATCCTATAATAGGGGGCGTTTTCAAATAATTTGGTACTATGAGTAGGCGCGTTTATGTCATGCCGTGAACTTTCACAATGTTGTAATTATTACAATAATGTTAAATAACAATTGATATGCATAAAGATGTTCAATTTCCTATAAATATTACATCACTCCCATCTGTGATGTTATTAACCAATCCGAAAATAAAAGCGTAATTTTTTGCAAACACTTATTTTGTACAAATATAAGTGTAAAAGTCAAGAGCGAACATCATCTAGCATATCTTATAAATAATACTTTACTATTTTCGTTTCTAAATTTTTATTATACCAAATTGTTTGTATTTAGGAATACATAATTGTTTTTAAATCATTATGGGAGAACAAAAAAAGTGTTTTTTAAAGTAAAAATGGGGTAGGATTACTTAGAAATACAAGCATGTTTGTTACATTTATTTATTCCTCGAATTCATAATTTTAAAAAGATACAGTAAGGTATTATAAGCAGAGTTGCATTGTATCATTGGTAACTATATTGTTTTATTATTCTATTTTTCTTGAGATGGAAACCAAGCCTGGCAAGCTTCGCTAGCTATTTCGCACATCGCTGACAAGGCTTTTCCAGCACCACTATCGTAATCTGAAGTAATAATAATATATTTTAGATAAATAAACAAAAAAAAATGAATGGAAAGGACATATTTCTTTCTTAAACCATATACATCATTCTTTAGGACAACAATGAATAATACATAATTATTGGGAATTTTTAAAAGATGTGTTAAAAGGAATAACAAAAAAGAAATATGTGTTTATATTAAATGATTCTTACCGATGGAAGTGGCACCTCTTTTTCCAAAAATAGATCCATTGAATGGTGGTTTCCTATAAGTACCTTCTACAGCATCCAAGAGATTTATCAAAACCAAAACAGTGACAATCAAAGCGAGGTATTTGGCTGCTATGGTCATCATTATCTGTAAAAGTTCCAGTAAGAATTATTCGTAGTTAATATAAAATATAATTTACTTTTATACGCTCTTCGAATCTTGACTGTCTTACTGGAGAATGCGAGTTGAACTGTGATGGGTATCTGCCTTTTAGCGTTTATATACCCAACCTCCCTCGATTTACGTAAGGTTGAAATTCACCAAAGCCCTTACTGAATTATTTTTCCATTTACCGAACTTATTATCCGCCGGTCGTAATTTTATCATAATACTCGCGGGAATAAACACGATTTGACCGCGAGTGTCGCTGGCAATTACCTACACATGAGCCCATCGAAAAATAAAATATTTCACCTACTTGAAAGGAAAAGGTACTCCACTTGTGAACTAAATATTGAAAATCAAAATATTTTTGTTTGCAGCAAATATGAAGAATACTAGTATAGAAAACTGTCGATTAAATGTATTCCGTTTCTATTACCTTTACTTTGCTTTTGAATGTTAACAAAAAACAGTTGTTGATCTCCGAAGTAGTTCAGGTTAAATAAAAGAGGAAGTATTTCAAATCTACAGAAATGCTTACTACTGTTGTTAATATTTCTTCAAAATAGACTTGTAAGATCTAGATTTTAAAGCGGTTAGAGGATTATTATTTATATCTATTGTTATAATTATTAGGGCTGTTGCTCGAAATTGCTAGCAACAGTTAGGGACATGATATTGGGAAAAATATTGATACATATAAACATTTAAAGAAAACGTATCGCTAATTTGCATTTGATAATACTCGTGAATATTCGCACGATATCCGTAACATTTTATAGACTACGTACTAGCTTTGTTTATATTATATATTCATACAATAAATAAATGAAAAATAACTGGCTAGTTGGTGTTTCTTCACTCATTTTTTTTTAAATATCTTTTAGACTAATGTTTTGACATAACTACGTCATCCTCAGATCTTCACAAATTATTTAAAATGCAACTTGTTACATGTCTTATACATGTGTTCGTTATATATTTACAGCAATTGCATGTGGTTATTTGCATCTGCATCAGTTAACTTAATATGTCATCGTTCACGAGAAAACCCACTATACATGGGAAAACGAGATTTTCAGAACCAGACCTTTGAAGTTATTAGTTGCACTTGAACTAATGTCGTTTTCTGCTTTTGATTTAACAAATTACGTTCTGTACAATATATACATTTGTTTATACAAATCAAGATACAGAAGTGCTTAGAACTTTTGTTATTTATGAATGTTTTAAATATAGGGTAATACGGTATAATGACAAAAAAAAAATTGTGCTTATATATCTTCAACATATAAAATATTTCTTGGTCTTACATTTTAGGATTTAAATGTTTTTTGCATTTAAGATTAAGTCAATGATTCGTTACTGTAATCAATTAATTGTAAACGCCGATAATATACAGAAAAGTTATTTAAGTAATTAATATGCCTTTAATTTTATGTGAATTTCTATTTTTACTTTTATTTAAGAAAACCGATAGCGATAATCAAATGATAAAAAAAAAAACCTTTCAAAGGGAAAGAAGTATGTACGCAAATTGACTTCTCTATACATTTATGATCCCATGCTTATATATACATACTTCTTAAATTAATTATGGCACGCCTAAATCTAGGCCTAATTTAATATATTAATAGTGTAGCAAAAGCATTGATAACAGAAATGTGTGTATAAAAACATAAGAAATGTTTTCTTAAGCAGGTTGTGTGAGTATTTCCTATATTCCTATTATAGGTACTCTTTACAAAGTAAATATTATATATCAGTGTAATTCATTGGATATTATATATACAAAAACCATCCGCTACTCGTTGCTCAAGAATAAAGTAGCGGATTTTTTTGGAACGAAGTTGCGTCTATTCCACATAGTATGTCCCACCACTTTTGAAAAGACCCTTTTAGCAGGAAATGCCTACAATGCACACAATATTGCTTGTTTATATAATAATGGAATCTCTTTTTGAGTATGTGCAACTATCTTTTGATTGAGGTAGTTAATAGTCGTCGATATTGTACTGGTATAAAAGTATCCTTCACGTCCCTAGTTACAGTCCTACCCGTTTCGGGTCTAGACACTTTATTTATGGAATGCTAAATAATCACAAATCATCTTAAACACCGTGACCCACCTAAAGGTACTACACAGGGCTACCTATTCTAAGGACTATATGGATTCCATATTAATATAGATTGAAGTGTTTTTACTCTAACTAAATAATTTCCCTATGTGAATAACCAGAAATATGATTAGTTCACATAATTGCGAGTCTATTGTAAATGGTCAGCTACAAGAGTAAGGGAAAACCACGGGAAACCTTACTCTAGGAGCAGCATCTGGAAAGAAGTCCCAGGCCTTGTTAGTAATAGCCCAACAGGGTTCGCGATTTTGTTTCCAAAACCGCACAAATGGTATTGTGAACGCAGAATTCTGCACATATACTTTGTACTATATCGGTGGTGATGTAACATGTATCTTCCAAAATCCCTAATTTTAGTCTTTTCTAATCGTGTTTATAGATTTTTTTACCTTCTCCGTAAAATTAATCAATTTCAATTTCTTTGTCAAAGCATATGCTGCTACCTGGTTCATGTGCATTATTTTTGCAAATTAACTTAACTTTAACAAGTCTGTGTGGAAACATTTACAAAATACCTAACGTTAATAAGTGAATTTGGTTAAATAGTTCTCCATTGTATTTTAAAAATGTCAAATGCCTGGATAGAAATTTTCTGCTTTATCCATCTGTAAATATTTTAATTAATGCTGTTGATGAAAACAAGTATTCATATTAAAATATCTGGTTTTGAGTAGCCAGCTGAATACTCAGGTCCATGATTAAGTAATCTAGAAGCACTAGATAAATATCTGGTTCTTGGAATGATGGTTTTCCACTGCGCCAACAGATACACAATTTTTCCTTGAATATTTTATTTACAACTTTTTACTATAACATTAGCGACCATCTTTAACTATTTCATTTCACTAACATCATTTCAAAGTAATTCCAGATAGAAGAAAAAATAAAATAAAAATAAGCAAGAGGAACTACTTTGAAGATCTCGACAAACATTCTACCACATCCATTGGTATCTTGAACCATATTTTGCTGGTGGCTTTTCAACATCATCTGGTAAGTATTGGGCAGCATCCGGGTATACAGCGGGCCCTTTCGCTGGCAGTTTTGGACGATCAGTATGGTGTACTTGGACACGGGCATATTGGTCATATGGTGGCCTTTCCATATTTAGTTTTTCACACATACACATATCAAAGACACCTTGAGTTTTTCGACACCTACATAAAGAAATCAATACCTTAGAATCGATTTTATTACAAAATATTGTTTGTCATTGTTAGTAAATTTCTCAAAAACATAAATAGGTAAAATAAAATGAATAATTACATTTACCTAACAAATGTGCAACCTTATTTTGAATCACTTACGGTGTAAACGACTGCCAGCTACTAGATTTATCAATACACTTAACATATTGGGTAAATTCGGTGGCACAACTTCTTTTAACCTTCTTGAAAAAGTTCATTGCACAATTAGTAACTGCTTTTCCTTCCTCTATACATTTTCTGGGATCTCCCAATTCGTTCCTACATAGCATAAATTCCTGCAGCAGCGATTAATTTTTAAAAATGAATTTCTTGATTAGATAATTAACCTCACATTATTTTCTTGTAAGCAAGCATTTCCTAAATGATGAGCAGCCGCTTTTAGTGCCGGTCCGGATATATTTATTTCTGGGATGGTTAATTCTTCTTCAGTAGGCAAATAAGTATCGTCTGTAACTCCCATTTTGCAAAAAATATGTCAATTATCCAATTATGAAAACCAAAATATTGCAAATATACAATTTTAGGTGACAGGAGTTGTGATTGTTACGATTGTGACTGTCAATTTAAAGATTTGACAAACCTGTCACAGCGAAAGTCACTGTTACTACGATAACACTGTTGTGAATCTAAATATAAATTTCTTATAGTACATATCGTACCAATTAGTATATTGTGTGGCATATCTAAATAATCTAAAGTTATTCATGGTAGAAATAATACGGTATGCTTACGCGCATATCGAAGTTACGTCAGATAGGAGCATTAAATGGCGGCACATATATGATTATTATTATATTAAAATCGATTTCGACCGTGAAGGTTTGTTAATGCGAAGGTAAGTTTAAAAATCCGGACGGGGTTACGGAACAATTTTTAAAAACGTTAAGGTGTTTTCAACAATTCAATTTCTAGAAAAACACACGGAAAACTTGTAAACACACACGAAAGTCGGTACAATCGTAAGAAATAAACACGAGCGCTACTAGATGGCGACAAGATAGATAAAGTTAATTCAACTTAAAACGGGCTTTTTTAAATCAAAGCGTAGTTGAATTACATTAATTGGTGTTGTGAATTATTTGGATTTTACATTTTGCTTTTACCATACATGTATCTTATTGTTTTCGATACGCTCCTTAATTACGTCATCTGACCGGACTTGACGAATTTGAGATTCAAAACGAGCATACCGTATTATTTGTACCGTGAAGTTATTCAATATTTTGTAATGATGCGGGGTGATCAGGCGAGTATACTGGGAGGAGCGTAATTATTCCCTCCTTCATGATCCAGCGGATGTGATTTAAATCTTACACCTAAAAATCTTGTAAAGAAGACATTCAACCCTTGTTTATATATATCTAATAATATTGTAAATGTTTATACATTATTGCAAAGATTCAACCGCTTTTTTTTTTAGTCAGAAGGTACGATTCTACTGTTACTGGCAACATTGCCTGCTACTATCCCCCTTCACCTTTAATCTAAAGGGGTAAAAATTTGTATCTTTCAGTTAGTAATGGCCAAATGAATCCCGTTTTGCAACGATTAGACATATTCGTGTTTATTGACGAAATGAGTGAGGATTCGTGCTAGCAAAACACGAATGCATCTAATCGTTGTAAAACGGGATTCATTTCCCCTATCTTGCCCATCGCTATTTTAGTCTACTTATTGACTGGCTATTGGCTAGAATCAACGATTAATCTTCGCTTCTATTTGCATGAATGTGCATCATAGAAAAAATAATATAGAGGTGTTTCTCTCGTGGTGGGGGTAGGTCGTTCTAAACAGCGCCGCAGTGGCAAGTGTCCTAAGCGAAAATTGAATAGCGGTATTTTTCAAATTTAAATATATTATATATAGGATTTATGGAATATATATAATCAACAAAGCACTATTTAATCAAGAAGAGTTGTTAATAATTGACTCCCTTGATAAAATAGTGCTTTTATATGATTATAAAGTTAAAAAGGTAGCAGTATTCAGATTTATACATTTATTAACAGTAAACTGAAACATCATATATATACCTAACTAGTTAATAACATATGTTGATAATGTAACAGTATAACATGGACAAGTCAGTAAATTTATATTTCCATCCAAATTTAATATGTATAAAAGTATGGACAATATAGAATAAAAAAAAAGTACATAAAAACAATAAATTGTGAAACTAGACAAATTCTACAAAACATAAATAATAATGACGTATAAATACAAAAACGTACTCTACACCTTTATAAGATATATTACAAGCATAACTACGCATATATAAAACACATATTGTTTTACGTTATTTCTTTTCTGATTTTCAAGTATTTTTCATACGCTACGGATTTATTTTATCAGAACAATTTGTGGATTTTCCTTTAAGGATATTATTAATACTCTTAACCCAATGATAAATAAGTAATTCCATTGTGTGTTTAAAAAACAGGGTTTGTAAATCATGTTCCTCACAACTGAAAAAAGTCAAATCTATATGTTGACGTAAATAGGTTAAAATGTGTTTTCTGATGCCTATTTTATTTGAAGAAAAAACAATCAGTTTACTTATGTAATAATTACATTCTGAAAACTTTTTGGCGAACATCGTGCTCGGTGTTAATAATATATTGGCTACAACTTCTCTTCCATAAAAATAAATAGAATTGTCCTCTGTAGAGTCCTCACGATACCCTGAAACAAATGATACCAAGACACATGTAATTTCATATCGTCACTGCACATATATATGTGCAATATTGTCAGACTACTTCGTAAGCAATATTATGTCCACAGTCTAACATACATGACAAAATCATACACTCCCTACCTGGTTAATTCAAAGTTGGTAGACTCCCAAATTTTAATTTTGTACTTCCAGGTATTCTACAAAATTCACTAAAATGCCGGTCACAAACTCTGTACCTCTTATATGCAGCTTCTAGATCTAGTTTCTAGTTGGCTAAGCCCAATTCTTTCGACCCATATATCATACAGTACCATACAACTATAATTGATTGTAATATATGTTTATTATAATAAAGTTGTGAAATGCCGGTCCTATACTTACAACTGTTTATTATTATATAACTTTCTTCCACCACAAAACCACTTGCCGACAACGTCTAACCACGTACGATATGTTTACAGAACGGGTTTGACATTTGGTTTGGCGCGAACGCGAGAGCTAAAAACGAATATGAACGAGTGTTTGCGATGTTTACCGAAATTAATTAAAAAATATTGGCGGGACTGATGACGCGCCATGGCGAAGTGGCGCACAAACGAAAGACTTCCCCCCTCCTGAGAGGAAAATAGCATATTGCAATCCAAGTGGTCGTTATACATGATCACAAGAAAATAAGGTATGCTCATCTGAAAACAAAACTCGTCTTTTTCGCGCATTGCCCTCAGATACGTCATCACTCGGCTGTCGCCATTGTTGTTGATGTATTTACCAAATTACTATATTTATTTTAACAAGTTTCAGTTTATTTTTACATCGATTAGAACACTTTATTTAGTTTTATTTAATGTTTTGTGTCCTCTTATGCTTGTAGTAGTTTCGATTACGTGTATAGTGATTTTAGTTACGTGTTATAAATCGTTTTAGGTTTTGTGTGGATAAACTGTGTATAAACGTTGTAGTGGGAAATTCTTGAGTGACTTTCATTCATTTGAGGGAGTAGAATAAAAGAATTGTAAATGAATTTGTAAAAAAAGAAAAATAAAACACTGCACTCACATAATCATTCTTTTTTTTATTGCATTTTTTTATTCCAACACTGTCTGCATAATGTTTGTATCAGACTAATGATTTTCATTTGCCATTAAAAAAAAATATGAACCACTTACAATTTGTGAAATGTTAGTACGTGTAAGTACAAAGTATGAAGGTAAGAGCTGAAGAAGTGTATGTCCAATTAAAGTAAAGCTTGTAACTATTAATGCTTTATTTGCTTCATTGCACTAAAATAAGCAAACATAAAGTATACAAAAGCAAAAAATACTTTACATCAACAGAATCGCTCATCACAAAGCAATAACGATTTACATTCAATTGAAAATACATTTAAAAATGTGAATTATCTAAATTTTCTTTCAATGCATATATTGATTGATGCAAAAAAACAGTTTTATTGATTTTAAGAGGATAGATTAAAAAAAAAAATGGAAGTTAATTTTCTTACGTTGGTAATATCTATAAATTCTTGGATTGGTAGGACCGTATGGCCCTCAAATACGTCACATCTAGATGCGCAACAGCATACCTTATTTCTTGTATCATGTATATACCTTGATCGCAATTCCCGCGCCGACACGAAAAATTCCCGTTTTGACACTGCAATTCCCTTTGTTTGGCGGCAAATACTTACTAACTTATCAACTCTTTTTAATAAATTACTTACTAAATTAAAATAAATGTACCGATACAATAACAGATTCATTTTAACTAAGGCAAATGAAAAACAAAATACAAAAATAATAAAAATTTAAATTTATTTTTATTGATGCAATAATAATATTTTATCCAATAATTCTCTCTAAAACAAAACTTTTTCCCTCTAACGTTCAAAATTCCCTCTAAAAAGGGAATTTCCCTCCCATATACGAACACTGTTTGCATCCATAGGTTATGAAAACGTCGAAAACTTTACAATGGCTTTTCAAGAACTGTTTGGACTAGCTAGCTAGAAAATACAAACT
Source organism: Protaetia brevitarsis (assembly GCA_004143645.1). Lineage (NCBI taxonomy): Eukaryota > Metazoa > Arthropoda > Insecta > Coleoptera > Scarabaeidae > Protaetia > Protaetia brevitarsis. The sequence goes on from RXPK01000047.1 coordinate 2,284,664, forward strand.
AATCTAGCACCTTTTTGATACCGATTTCACGTACTTTCAGTTGTTCACGGTAGTAAACTTGAAGAAAATAATAACCGAACGATTCAAGCCTGAGCAAGCAAGACAAAATATCGGCTCCTTGTAATAGAAGGGACCCGATATCTTAAGGTAGTTACTTACCTAAAGCTTTATTTTTTAATATGGAATAACAGACAGAACAGATTTCTTAAAATATGTTTTACTCAATATTTATAGTACAAGTCAACAAACAATTCAATGTATAAAATTATTATATAAATAAAATAATGTAGGCTATGTTAATAAATGATTCTCAAAATGTAATTCCTGTCTTAAAACTCCGTCGAAAACTGCTTCGGGTGCAATTATTGTAGGTGGTGATTTCTGTTTTAAATACTTGGAGTACTTGCTTTTGTTATCTGGGCTGGCTACGATAACAAAGTTTGTTTGCTGGTCTTTAGATGGCGCTCGATTTACACATTTACCACCACAAGACTCTATCGATCCTGAATATAGACAATATATACAAAATAAATAAATTATTAATACACGGGAAATTTATTACCTTTAAGCACGTCCTGTGCTGTATTTGTCATTATTAGGAATGCATAATCTTTTAACAACTTTCTGTTACCACTTCTCCTTAGAGATTCCTTCAACGAAAAGTTCCATTTAGTTTCAGCTTCTTTGTCTTCTAAAATATAATCCCACGGATCTGGAAATTATTTTGCTCATTTCATATTGGAAATGAACAGAAATTTTGATAACAAAAAATTACCCAAAAACTTATTGCTTTTCTTAGAGTCATGGAGCCATTTAGGAGAGCAAATCGGTTTTGAGAGGCCGACTGCAGATAGTAGTTTTTGTGACCGTTTTACATTTGTTGTTAATAATACTGTGCTTGTTTCAATCGAATCAACCACAAAGCCACCTGCAGAAAATAAATTATATTTTACGATTAAAAATTCTGGCCACAATTACCTAAACTTCTAATAATCGTTTCCAGCTGTGGACTTTCTAACATTGTAAATACCACCTTAGGTTTTAAAATCCTTTTATTTCTCTGAAAGTGTAAAATAATTAAATAAAGATACTACACAAGTAAAGAGATCTTACATTAGGTGTGCAAGGCGCAACTTTTGAAGCTGTTTCTCTCATTTCGACATTACTAAGTTCAAAATCATCTTCACTATTCGCAATTGATTTTCGGCGACGTGATTTCCGCGTTTGACTGTTTGTACTAATAACTGTCACAGTGCTAGCATTCGAAGTTATTGAGTTTTGCCTCGTAAGTCCTGTATCTTTTCTAGTTTTACTAGAAGATGCATTTGATCGTGTAGGCTCAGAAGAAGATTCAGAACTTTCTTGTATTTCTTTTTCAGCTTTTTTATCGGATAATTCTCTATCATTATTGTTTTCTTTCGTGTTCTTTTCATGCCTATGTACATTGTTTGGGTTAGTGTCACCAGTATTTTTATCTGTAGCATGTACTATATTCTTGTTTTTTCTTCTTGAAGATGTTCTTATTTTATTATCAATAGTTTCACTACATGTACTACTTGTACTAGGTTCGGTCGGAATACTATTTACATTACTCTCATTCCTTACACTTATAACTGGTTCTTTTTTTACTTTCTTGTTTTCTGGTTCACTTTCTTTTTTTGCAATACATAATTTCTTTGCTTTGGACACTCTTTGTTGAACCTTACGTTTTTTAATCGGCGTTGGTGGGCTTTGTACACTTGATCCACTAATTTGATCTTCAGAAACAATTTTGCTGCTACCGGCCTCTATTTCAGGAGATTTTCTTTTCATTCGAGAGCCCGTACTTATTGCTTGATCATTTATCACTAATGACGTTTGTTTACCGGGTCGCCGTGTCCTTATTGGTCTTTGCCGGTGAATATCAACAAAGTCATCGTCGCTATTTACTGAAGTATGAGAATTTACTTCATCTTGCTCATTATCAATAGGAATAATTTGTGGATCTAATTGAAGAGGCGTCTCTTGTACAATAGGCAACTTGGGGAATTGTAAATTGGTTTCAGCGACTTCGAACTGCTCATCGTTCGAGTTTTTTCTTCGACTGCGTCGTAATATTCTGTTTTCGTTAATTGGTGGCGTTAGTGTAGCTCCCGCGGATGTTTTCTTTATTTTGCTTATATTAGCCTCACTCTGATCATTTTCAATTTTTTGCCTCTTCGTTCTTCTGTTTTCAGGGTCCGCTACTAATTTATTTGTGTTCTTTTGTTCGGAAGTATCTTTAGATGTTTCAGTTGTGATAACCACTTCTGGCTTCGTTTTTTTGTTTAATGAGCCCTCGTTTTTGACATAAGCAGATGTTGCTGTAGCAATATTCTCAGCAATGTTGTTGTTATCTGATGTCGTGATTAGTGCTTCCTCTTTGCTATCATTTTTCTTAGCGTTGATGTCATGTACTTCAGCTCCGTCTATAATTTCGTGTTTTAAACCCAGAGTATTTTCAGCCATATATATATTTTCAATTTTTACACTGGTATTACAGTTTTCTCCCTCGCTTTTTGACGAAAATGAATCCTTCTTACTTTGTTTTTCAATATTTTCATCGCGATATTCAGTCCCTTTTGCAGTTGCTTCATGTATATCTTTTGAACCTTGTTGAATATTCTCACGTAGATTAATATTTGCCATATTTTTGGAAGGTCCATCAGATTTTATATCTATTACCTGAGTTGACAATAAAAATATATCGTCTCCTAAGTTTTCTATGGATTTTGTCACATTGTTTGTAACACTTTCTGTGGTTTCAGAGGTATTGGTTAAAATCTGTGTAGGTTGTAAGAAAACATCATCCTCTACCACATCTAAGTTTGTATTTTTTGTTGGTATTGTAATATTTATATCAGGTCTATCATCGATGATTTGAGTTGGTTTTAGGAAAATATCTTCATCTGTTTCTTTATGTTTTGTGGTATTTTGAGGAGGTTCTATATTGCTTGAAATAATCTGGGTAGGTTTAAAAAATAAACCATCGTCTTTTTCTTTTAATGTGCTTGTATTAAGTTTCGGCACGATTTTTTCCGTAGGTTTAAGAAATACATCTTTTTCTATTAAGGAATTTAAGTCATTGGTTAAAACCTGTGTAGGTTGTAAGAAAAGATCATCCTCCACCACGTCAACATTTGTATTTTTTGTTGGTATTGTAATATTTATATCAGGTCTATCATCGATAACTTGAGTTGGTTTTTCGAAAATATCTTCATTTGCTTCTTTATGTTCCGTGGTATTTTGAGGAGATTCGGTATTGCTTGAAATAATCTGCGTAGGTTTCAAAAATAAATCATCGTCCTCTTCTTTTAATGTGCTTGTATTAAGTTTCGGCACAATTTTTTGCGTAGGTTTACGAAATTCATCTTTTTCTATTAAGGAATTTAAGTCATTTGGGTTCACAACTTGCGTTGGCTGAACAAATATATCATCTTCACTTTTTTGTGGCGGCGCCGGCGCTTCTTTAGAAATTTGCGTCTGGAACATTTTTGCTAACTTATCTTCAATGCTATCATCTAGCTCTGAGCTTCCTGAATCTTTAAGAACATTGATTAAAGGATTTTGTGGTCGACCAGAATCTACTAAACTTTGTTCCAAGTTATCATCAAAGCTGACTTCCAGTTGTGTTTGTGGGTCTTCATCAACCTCTTTATTTTTAGTAATTTCATTAATAGGCGAGTCTGAAACAAACGCTTCCTCATTAGTATTTATGTTAGTTGGAATTAGTTCAGGTGGTAGTTTCTCATTACTTATTGATTGTTCTTCTTCAGCACTAATTTTGTTAATATCTGTGTTGTCTTCTAAATGTTCTGTATTTGTCAAAATCAAGTGAAAACTGTCTGTTAAAGTTTCTTCCTGGTTATCATCTATGACCACATTTTTAAGTTCATTATTATTTGATTGGGATTCTACAACTGCTTCTACTTTGTCTTTGGCAGCATTAATAACTGAAGCAACATCTTGTTGAGTTGTTTGAATGATATCAGAATCATCCAGTATATTTTCAATGCATATTTTTGTATCTGTTGTCATTTTAGACACACATGATGTTTCTGTAAGAAAAAGAAATAAATGAATTAAATATTTGAAGTGTAATTTCAAGCCATGCTGACTTATAATAAACCATACTCTTACCAACATCCGTATCTGAATCATCATTTTTGTCATCTTTAGTTTGTGTAATCTCTTTTGGGTTTGAGACAACATTAGCTCCTTCTGCATCTGTGCTATCTCCTTCACTATCTGTTGCGATTATAGGTTGATTTTTTTTTCTCAATTTTTTCTTTCTAATTTGTGCACAATCAATATCAGTTTCTTCCCCCGAAGATGTAGTATTTTGAATTGTTACTTTGTTAGAGTCGTTCTTTTGGCTATCACAATTACTTAAATCTTCTTCAGATGAAGAAATTACATATCGTACACGCCTTTGTAACTGTTGAACAAATAGTTGTGATTCTGCTTCTGAACCGAAACGTTGCGTTGCTGGTTGCATAGTTAAGAAATCAGTTGATTCATTGCTGTTTTCGTCATTTACGTTATTATGATCTTCGACAACTGTTTCATCGATTATGTTCGAAATGGTGTCCTGTGGATCCACATGTCCTAGCAAAGACATGTCATCTAAAAGATGTTTATTCTTCAAAGTAAAATGCTGTTATGACACATGCATTTTGTGGCTTTTTGGCAGCTTTTAAATTATGAAATTCTTTTTTGACCCTTCTTTGGAAATGATTATTAACTGTGTGAAATGGATTTTCAAGGTGATGAATAAACAAAAGTAGGGTTTATAGCGTTATTATTTCGTAAATGCAGCTCACAATCCTGTGAATCAATCAGACAACAAATGTATGTTAAAATCTTCGAACACATCAGTTGTTACATTTCAATTTTTAGTCATAAGTCAGAAAAACTCGTACAGTTAGAGGATAAGAACAGCTGGCAAATTCCTTCAACATTACATTGGTGGCACAAATTGTGATGTTTAATTAAAACAGCACTAACTGTTTTCTTTGATTGGAATAAATAGTACAGAAATTGTAGCAGGTGTAAAAGGACAAAAATTTGATTTCCTCAGCTATCAGTTCTACTTATTCACGAGCTTGGAAATCTATCACACAGAATCAATAACCATTTTGATACATGTATGTATAAATTACAATCAAAACTCTTAATGTCTTCTATTTCTTTGAATGAGTAAGATCTTCACCTTCGTTATAGAACATACATAGAAATTCTACATTACCTTCTTCTCGGATTAGTAGTTGTGTAGGCAAGTCATTTATCGAGATATACTCAGTATCATCATTATTTTCTCCATTATAAGGATTTTTGTTTTCCTTCACATCAGTAGCTGTAAGTTGCCCATCTAAAAACGAAAAAAAAAAAGAAGAACTATTCAACTTATTAACTAAAGAAATCACTATTCTATAAACTTACCACTCTCGTGTTCCATTATTTGTGTTGGCATATCATTGATTGATAAAGCAACAGAACTTTGTGAAATACTTTTATTCTCACTTTTTAATTCCAGTTCATGTGGGTGAATTATTGGTTTTTTAAAATTTTGCGAATTGGTTTTCGGAATATCATAAATTTGAGTTCCTGCCACAAATATATGTTCGTCATATTGAAACGAATTACTTTCACCATTTTCCAAATCGTCTTGCATATTTGAAGAAACAAACTAAAGATATGATACAATCATATTAGCTAAGTATCAAAACAAGCATAGAAAACATACCTTGAAATACTTAGTGTTAATTAAACCAAACCTTAAAATGTTGTTTTCATGATTTAATTCATATAATTTCAAAGGAGTCAACATATGTCCATCCAAAAATGTCCCATTACTAGAGTTTATATCACTTATATAATGCCGATTTTCAATTACAACAATGCTGGAATGATAATGGCTTACGCTCTATAAGTAAAATAATAATTACATATGATAAAATGAGATGCATTAAATACATACAGTATCCGTATAATTACAGCAGCTCCTTTATTCCTTCCAATGATGTTCAAACCATCGTAAATAAAGTGTTTTTTATCATTTATTAAAATATAACCTCTCTGCAGAAAATATTCATGATGATTTAGCTACAGCTAAAAGGATATTTACCTACTTTTATCCTATCCATGACGAGTATCTTCGAAGATATCGATTACTGCATTAATTAATATTCATAATTATGTATCATTTTAAAGTATAACACTAAATAAGGATGCTGTAAACTAAAAACAAACTATTTGCTATGGTTTTTGACATTTCACGTTTGGACTTAACAGTTGACAGCACCCTACGGAGATAACAGAATACTTTCAACTTTGCACAAGAAACTATTCTCGGGCCATCTAGCGCTGATACTGCGAATTAAGGTTTCAATCATGTTACAAATAAATAATACGGTATGCATACGCGCATATCGAAATTACGTCAGATAGGAGCATAAATGGCGGCACACATATACGTATTATACATTAAAATCGATTCGATCGTAAGGGTTTTGTTAAGGCGGAAGGTAAGTTTAGAAAATCCGGACGGGGTTACGGAACATATTTTAAAAGCGTTAAGGTGTTTTCACGATTCAATTTTCTAGAAAAACCACGAAAACACTTTGTAAACACACACGACAGTCGCTACGATCGTAGAAATAAACACTAGCACTACTAGATGGCGACAAGATAGATAAAGTAAATTTCAACTTAAAACAGGCTTTTTTAAAGCAAAGCTGCATTTGAATTACATTCATTGGTAGTTGTGAATAATTTGGATTTTAACATTTTGCTATTTACCATACATGTATTTTATTGTTTTCGATACGCTCCTTAATGACGTCATCTTAGGCTTTGACGAATTTGAGATTCAAAACGAGCATACCGTATTATTTATACCGTGGTTTCAATTACGTTTTCATACACGATTCGACCAAGCTAATTGTAACCTTTTATGGGGAACTACCTAGTATTTGGATATTGTCTCCAAAGCATAAAATTATAATTGGAATCAACATACACAATACCCTTTAATATTCAATACACGTGATGTGTTTGTGAGGAGCACCGCGAGCACCGCTAAAATTTGCTGCTCAAGAGCTCAAGGTAGCTAATCATTTAGTTTCCAATATAGGCACCAGCAGCGCTGAAACACTGGCGTGCCTAGGTGTTCCGTAATGTGCTTTCACTAGATGCCATCAAAGTTTTTTTTGGCCTCGCGTGGCGCCACCTACTGGTTTCTGACATATAGAACTGACCGTGATATAGAAGGTTTATTTCACAGGTTTATTTACATATGTTTATTATTGATCGGTGTTTATTTTTTTTTTAAATTTATTAGCACTTTGCATGCACTTATTAGTGTGCTTATTACTTAATGACGTACATTGCAGCAGCAGAAAAAGCAATCATGAATAAGCAAACAATTCTTCGTGTAACGCAAATGAATTCCATTTATTTTGATCAGGAAATCAAAAAACTGTTTACTGAAAGTATGCAGTACTGTTGGGAACATTTACAGGTAAAGTTCTTCTTTTTATTACATAAGTTTTATACAAAACAAATTGCAGCCACATGGTCTTGTACTATACCATAACGAATTAAATTTACTTATTAAGTCCATCATTTTGTGGTACTCTGTCCTGAAACATCATGGTACCTTTGGTCAACAATTATTGTCTATGAAATATAATAATATTACAAGTTTAAAAAAAATATTATTATGTGCAGGGGTTTTGATTGAATATTTGATGGACAAATCACAAGACTCAGATAACAACATCTTAGCAAAGTTCAAATTAACGAAATTTAAAGATATTGTTCAAATATTTAAGTTTCTTAATATATCTTTATTTTTGCGAAGTGGTTTAAAACCTCGATTAGTAGAAAGAATATTAGGTTTAGAAATATCATACAGCTCAGACAATATACAACGCCAATACAGCAGTCTATATATGACGAGGGAACTATTGTGGGATAGTTTTATTGTAAGTAAATTGTTTAAATACCCCAAGTTTTGAAATAAATTAGAAAATAATAATAATAGCTGCTTTCCATTAACTGGGTGACTCGCCCCACTTCATTTTTGTGTGTTAAGCTATGAACTGCTTATGTTGAACTCATTTTGTTGGCAGGTTTCATTGTTCTAGTAAGTAACTCATAGTTGAATGCACAAAACTGAAGTGAAGTGAGCCAGATGGTAAATGGAAAGTACCTAATAATATTAGGCATCACTTGTTTTGATTGTGAACTAGATATTCTTTTTAGGAAATTCTAATATATATTTTGCCATTAATTAATTATCAGAAAGTAAAACGTACAGTAAAGCATTTAAATCCATTGTATAAGAAATTGGTTGTATCAGCTGGGACAGCTCCTGAAATGACAATAAGTACAAAATGTGCTTATTGTAATGAATTCCCAATTTTACCACATTATATGGGTTGCCCTCATATTTTTTGTTATACTTGTCTGAAGGTAAGAAAATTATACAAAATATTTGTTTAATAATCATTTAATTTATTGTCAATAATTAACACTTCAAAACAAGAATGTTGGATGATGTAATATGTGATCATTTCATATATAGTAATAACCCAGGCAACCAAATTTAAATTTCCCACAATTATTTTTGGTAACTTCGAAACATGAAATTACTTACTACAATTTTGTATTACATTAATGGTTATTTTATTACCTTTATGTTGAACTTACTAAAAATAATTGTGGGAAATTTAAATTTGGTTGCCTGGGAAGTGTACCTTATCTCTGATACCTCGAATAGTACGGTCCCAAATAGTGCCTGATTCATGATAATGGGCATTTCACATTATCACTGTTGAGGCTTCTCTCTATAAATAAGAATCTGTGGATTTTAGTAATGTGCTTTCCTCATATAATGTAAATTCATATTAATATAAGTAACCTTTCTGCAGACATATATTTTCGTACTGCAACATGTACGATATTAACGGTTTCCGAAACTTGTGGAATTGTGCTAACAGATCCGAATATCTTTTATGGTTTAGATTTTACTGTTGCAGAACTGAACAGCCTAATTTTTGATTATCAAAGCATCTAGCTAATTTACCTAATCCAAATTGTTTTATTTTAGTATTTGTATCAATGGACCTTTACCTGCCCATATTTTTATTCTGTATTTCAAAAGATATGCATTTTAAAGATTATAATTGAGAAATCTCCAAATTTTCAAGACAATTGATGATCGAATTCTAACACGCCTCATTTTCATCCTGCTTCACGCTTAATAGTGTGAATCGATTTCTAAAACAATCAAAGGGAAAGGTAACAGGAACTTCAACCATCCTAATAATAAGTCTAAGGAGACGAAACAGTAAAAAGTTGCCAAAATTAATCAAAAAAGAAAGAAAAAACAGAAAATAAAAAAGAAAAATACTTTGTAATAACTTCTGAAGAAACAAAAAATCATGACGATAATGAATTTGATAGTGTTTGCTTCCTACAAAGTGCGCATTAGTCTGATTTTTTATTGAACCGAAAATGTATTTTGTTTTGCCTATCAGTGAGGCATCGATATTAGGAAGCGCAAAACTCTAACCTACGTTATTGTGGATATTTTTAAGTTTTTAAAGAATAAATTGGGCGAATTGAAAAGTTGAGCGTTTGGTTAAAAAAAAGATTGAGATACATTGCTTTAGATATTTCACCCATTAAACATCTGCAAGCTATCACATCAAGTAATTTTAATGGTTTTGTTTAATATTTAAAAATTGCTCGGATGTTACCTAACATTTATCTTCCACCGTTTAATTATTGACAAAATTTAACTATTATATATCTATCAGTTATATTTCGTTGATAATTATGTTGTAGGGTAACCAAATGGCCGATATGAAATATGAATGCCCGAAATGTGACTACAATGGAGAAAATACAATGTGTGAAAGAGTTACGTGACATTTAATTTGTTTATGTATATTTTTAATGTATAACTATAAATAGTGCAAATATATTATTTTAACGGAATAAATTGAAAAGTGAATTTCTTGTGGGACTTAAGATTTAATAAAGTTACTTTAATATACATCAGTAATAATCTGGGGTAACGAAACGTTAGTTTAACATTTGTACCTCAATTCTAACTCGTAGTAGGCCCGTATAACAGCTTGGGTTTATGAAGGGTGTATAAAGAAATATTGCTGATGGGACACGACTTATTTATACACAATATTTACAATTTGAATGGCCAACACAGAATATTAATATACCCTTAAATTTGTCGAAAATGTTTCTAGAGTACGTATACAATGAGCAGCACTCTATTATTCACAATTCTACAATAAATTTTACAGAAAGTTTAAACTAAAGCAATCAAATTTATAATATATGAAGTGCTTAAATATTAAAAGTGAGACGAAAAGGAATAAGAATACTATTATAATGTCAAAATAATTTATATATGCTTTCCTTATTGCTGTATTTATTTGCAAAGATAATTTTATACAGGTTATCTGTCCTTTTAATTCTTAACATTCCTTCTCCGAGATATAATTATATTTTTCCTCTTTATAAAATACGAATAATCTTATTCTCCTTTACATCATAACTATCATAATATAATACTATTCAATAACGCAAAACAATACAATGGCATATTTGTAGACACATAATTATCCTCTACGCACAATGGGGATATAAGGGATTATCGTTTATATATTTAGAGTATGTAACATATGTCTTTATATATTAATTAAATACACGAATAAAGTAAACATACTGTAACGAGCGCCAACTTTTCAACTGGCGGTTCCGATAGGCGTCCCTAGATGGCGCTAGCATAGCGGAAGAAGAACTACCTACGACGAATAACAGAGGGCAGCACCGGGTCGAAGATTCGAGAATATTCTCCAGAATCTTCGAGGACATTCTAGAAGGCCCCCGAACAATCTGGAAGTTCGCGTCAGCTATAAATAACGCGTCGGGTTGGCCAGGAGGCAGTCAATCGATACGAGTTCGATAGTGCGGTCGCGTTTGAATTAATACATGTAATATAAATATCGTTTACATAAATAAAGACATTAGTGGTTAAGTGATATAGTTAATAAGCATTTTTAATAGATTTTAATTACCGTAATAGTGTTAATAGAATAAGTGAATTTAAATATATCGCCTGTGTGTTTTTCTAAAACCCCGACAACGTTTTAAGAACCGAAAAACGTTACAATTGGTGTCAGGTGTGGGGTATTTGGCGATATATTAGTGGACTAATAGTGCGTAATTAGAAACAATGGCAGCGAAATACTGTAAATTAGTGGACTTGAAAGTGGTAGATCTCAAACGGGAATTAGAAGAAAGGGATGAAGATACGAGTGGAAGGAAGGCCGAGCTTCAGTCGAGATTACGAAGAGCAATAGAAGCAGCTGGTGAAGATCCTGAGACATATTTGTTTGAAGTGTCTGGTGGTAATGGCGAACTTCTAAAAGAACTTACAGAAAATTCTAGAAGATTAGAAGAGAAAGTTCTAGAAAATTCTCACAACATAGAAGAGAAAGTTATGGAAAATTCTCGCAATTTAGAAGAGAAAGTTATGGAAAATTCTCGCAATTTAGAAGAGAAAGTTCTAGAAAATTCTCAGAAAAATATGGAAAATTCTAGAAAACTGGAAGAAAAGATTGAAAACATGGACGAGAAGAATATAGAAAATTCTAGAAAACTAGAAGAGAAAGTTCTAGAAAAAATTGAAAACATGGACGAGAAGAATATAGAAAATTCTAGAAAACTAGAAGAGAAAGTGACAGAAAATTCTAGAAAATTGGAAGAAAAAATTATAGAAAATTCTCTTAATGTAAAACACGAATTAATGAACAGAATCGACGAAAAATCTAGAATGATTGAAGAATTGGACGATCGCATGAAGGTGCTAGAAGAACAAATTCATTCTGGAACCATACGAAACACGGAAGAAACTGGAAATTCTACCAATACGGGAAGCGCTCAGATGGAACCAAGAAATTCAGTGCCCATCTGTACGGTTCAAAATAAATGTGACCTGCCTACATTCGACGGGAAGACTCCTTGGAAGACTATTTGACGCTGCTGGATACCACAGCTACGGTATATGGCTGGACGGAAGCTACCAAAGCAGCCATGTTATCAGTAGCTCTGCGCGGCGATGCTTTGAAGGTACTCCAGGTTATTCCTTCGACGGAGCGACAAAATTACCAAACGCTACTTAATCAATTGGAGATGCGTTTCGGTAACAAACATCTGCAGCAAGTATATCGCTCGCAGTTGAAAAATCGCTGTCAGAGGTCGAACGAGACTCTACAGGAGTATGAAGCTGACGTCGTTCGTCTAATTAAGAGTGCGTACCCAACGGTACCGGAAGATGTGTGCGAGAGTCTCGCTGTGGAAAAATTCCTGGATGGCCTGCTCGATAAGGATACTCAACAGGCAGTAAAGCTCGCTCGGCCGCAAACGTTGAACCAGGCTTTAGCTCAAGCACTAGATTTTGAAGCCGTGAAGCAATCGGTCAAAGGACCTGCTCGCGTCCGTGTTCTAGGGAGTCACGAGGAAGAAGAGCCATTAGAAGGAATTATGACGAAATTAAACGAAATGATGACGAAAAATATGACGGAATTGATGACGAAAAATATGACGGAATTGATGACGAAAATGGAATCCGTGCAAACTAGGCAACCAGGAAGACGATGCTGGAATTGTGGAAGGATGGGGCACGTACGTAGTCGGTGTCCCGATCCACGAAAACCAAAGCCGACGGAAAACTAAAATGGGCCGACGAGAAGGGGCGATCGTCGACCTATGTAGCTGATGCCCCAGTAACACCAGTGATTGTTGCTTCAGTGGGATGTAGACCTAGCAGCCTCGTCGTGTATGGCATGTAAATGGGAAACCGAGAGATTTACTGCTAGATACTGGTGCAACAATGACAATTCTTCGGCCGGAAGCAGTGGGAAAGAAGAACCGGATACATCCAACCAGATGGACGCTACGTACGGCAACTGGGCAATCAGTCAACGTGTTGGGGGAGACGATGGCCCACTTCCGTATTGGTGATACTGCATGCCAGTATCGTGTAGTAGTTGCAGATATAGAACAAGACGTAATCCTCGAATGGACATAATGACAGAATTTGGGTTCAAACTGGACTTGCAAGCAGGAGTGTTGAAGGTTGGCAAAGAAGAAGTTATTCTCAACCATAGCAAGAATATGTCGGCTGCGTAGTGTTGCGAGAAGAAGTAACTGTGGCGAGCCGCAGTGAAACCATTGTGGAAGCGAGCGTGAGTGGAGACATTCCCAAAGGGCAAGTTTTAATGCTGGAACCGGGAGCGATTAGCGGTCAAGGTCGTGGAATACTGGTCGCTAAGGCAGTGATACAAGCTGGAGAAAAACTGCCCGTCCGACTGATGAACGTCAATAGTTATCCAGTAAAGCTGAAGAAGGGCGTACCTTTGGGAAGTTGTGCTAGTGTGTCGTCGATTGTCAACAAAGAGGATGGCGTAACAACAACTCCAGATCCGCTTCCTGGATGGTTGAATAACTTCATTGACTTGTCTTGCAAGGATTTGACAACACAACAACGCCATAACCGTGAAACAGCTGCTTGGACGCTACCAAGATCTTTTCCAAGCAGAAGACCGGAACACGAGGGGCAGGACTAATGTTGTACGACATCGAATAGACACTGGAGATGCCCAGCCGATCCGCCAAGCCCCAGAAGATTGCCATTGGCGAAACGAGCCGAAGCAGAACAAATTATACAGGATATGGAGCAGGATGGCGTAATTGAACCATCGAACAGTCCATGGGCTTCTCCAGTGGTACTGGTGAAGAAGAAGGATGTTCAACTAGGTTCTGCGTGGATTATCGACAACTAAATAATGTAACCAAGAAGGACAGTTATCCTTTGCCCAGAATCGATGACACTTTAGATACCCTAGGTGGGTGTAAGGTATTTTCGACCCTCGACCTGAAGAGTGGTTATTGGCAAGTCGAAGTAGAGGCAAAGGATAAGGAGAAGACGGCGTTACGATCGGGACAGGATTGTGGCAATTTAACGTCATGCCATTTGGGTTATGTAATGCTCCGCGACGTTTGAAAGATTGATGGACAACGTACTGAGAGGACTATCCTGGGAAACTTGCTTGGTATACCTCGACGATATAATTGTCTTAGGAAAATCTTTTGAGGACCATTTGAAGAACTTGGAGCAAGTATTTCAGCGATTGAAAGGAGCGAATTTGAAGCTTAACCCCAAAAAGTGCAACCTGTTCCGGAAGCAAGTGCACTACCTCGCCACGTAGTATCAGAGGATGGAGTGTCGGTTGACCCAGGGAAGACAGAAGCGGTCAAGTCTTGGCCGGTCCGAAGGACAAGCATGAAATAAGAAGTTTCCTTGGGCTATGCACTTATTACCGACGATTCGTTCCTGGATTTGCTAACATCGCCAAGCCTATCACGAGACTAACTGAAGAGGGCAGAGACTACGTCTGGGAGAAGAGCTGCCAGGATGCCTTTGAAGAATTGAAACAGAAGCTGACCACTGCGCCCATCTTGTGCTATCCACAGGCTGAAGGAAATTCATTTTGGATACTGATGCCAGCAACGTGGGCATCGGAGGCGTGTTGTCCCAAGTTCAAGATGGCCACGAAAAAGTGCTCGGTTACTTCAGCAAAGTGCTGTCGAAACGGAACGCAACTATTGTGTGACCAGGAGAGAGCTGTTGGCCGTAGTTAAGTCTATAGAGCACTTCCATAAATATCTCTATGGCAGGAAGTTCTTGTTAAGAACCGACCATGCGCATTGATGTGGCTGCTACGCTTCAAGAATCCGGAAGGGCAGGTTGCCAGATGATAGAGCGTCTGCAAGAGTATGACTTGATTCGGAACATCGGCCTGGAACCAGTCATCGAAACGCTGACGCACTATCGAGGAGACCTGTTCCAAGGATTGCACGCACTGCTGTCGTGCCGAAGAGAAAAATGAAGCAACCTGCTTGAGGACTACTGTCATAGATGATAGATGGACTGAAGACCAAATCGAGCTGACCAGGAGTCTGACGAAGTTTTGAAGCGTGTGATGGAGTGGAAGATGCAAGAAGCGCGGCCTAACTGGGAACGTAGACGATATTCGCAAGAGCTAAAATCGTATTGGGCTCAGTGGGCTCTTTGGTAATGGAAAATGGTCTTCTCAGACGAGTGTTAGAAGGCGAAGCTGGGACCAATACAGACTTCAGATTGTGGGTTCGAAAGCAAAAATTCCCGAAGTTTTAAAACTTCTTCATGATGGAACATCGGGAGGGCATCTTGGAGTCCGGAAGACTATAGAGAAAGGTCAGAGAGCGATTCTATTGGTTTAATTGCAAGAATGACGTGAAAGACTGGTGCCGGAGATGTACAACTTGCGCCGCGCCAATGGACCTTCCAAAGGAAGAGGGCCCCTATGAGGCAATACAACGTTGGCAGTCCTTTTGAAAGGATTGCGATTGATGTTCCGGACCATTTCCACGACGGAATTTGGAAACAAATACATCTTGGGTTGCAGTAGACTACTTCAGCAAATGGGTGGAAGCTTACGCATTACAAATCAGGAAGCTGTTACAGAAGAAGCTGAGACTTTAGTTAAAGAACTTTTCAGTCGGTTTGGTGTGCCGCTTGAACTTCACTCCGACCAGGGACGGATTTTGAATCAGCAGTGTTTCAAGAGATGTGCAAAATATTGGGGTATTCGCAAGACCCGAACAACTGCCTTGCACCCGCAATCAGATGGCATGGTGGAGCGCATGAACAGGACAGTTATCAAGTATCTATCAAAAGTTGTCGCAGACCACCAGCGAGATTGGGACAGCAGCTACATCTATTCTTGCTGGCGATAGAGCATCGGTCCACGAAACCACTGGCCAAAGTCCATCTAGTGTGCTTTTGGACGAGAACTGCGCTTACCAGCGATCTTAAGTTCGGCTTTAAACCAAATGAAGAAGTAGTTGGAGATGACTATGTTTCGAACTTGCGGAGGCGAATGGATGATATTCACGATCGGGTGAGGGCGAATATCCATGAAGCAAGTGACCGCATGAAAGAACACTACGACATCAGAGCGAATGAAGGCGGATATCAGCCTGGAGACCTGGTCTGGCTGTTCAATCCTCAGCGACGTCGAGGCTTCTCACCTAAGCTGCAACGATCGTGGGACGGGCCTTACGAAGTGATAAAGCGAATTAATGACGTCATCTATCGCATCAGAAAGAAACCAATGGTAAAGCAAGAGTGGTGCATTTTAATCGCCTAGCTCCTTATCTTGGGGACAATCAAGAGGACGAGCAGATGGTCCGAGTTTGTAGACTCCCCGAAGAAGAACTCAGCTATGAGGAGTTCATGGACAAGTATGGGAATGGCCGCAAAGTGCGTCATGGTGTAACAACGGAGATTCAGGAGGATTTGTTTTTGGCTCCTGAAGGGTGCGCGTTAGCACACTGTGTTGCCCAAGATTTAAGAATGGGCAAGGGGATAGCTACCGTCTTCAAGAAGAAATTTGGTGGCGTCCAAGATCTTCGAAGCCAGAACCCTGAGGTGGGCAAGGCTCTGCACTTGCCAGGAAAGAAACGGCCTTATTCTACTTGGTGACCAAAGAAGCCTCAGTTGGCAAGCCAACCTACCGGACGATGTGGGATAGCCTGATAAGTTTTAAGAGAGCAGCTGTTGGAGCTGGAGATCAATAAGATCAGGGTGCCAAAATAGGCTGTGGATTGGATGGCTTGGACTGGAGGGTCGTAAGGAACATGCTCGAAGAAATTTTCCGATATACTGGAATAGAGTTCCTAGTATGCAGCTACAACCCGGGTCAGCAGAAGGGAGGCGACGGACGGTAGCGTGCTATTTCTTCGGACCTCGTCGTGTAGAAATGGAGAGAACTGTTCGTATCTTCATGGAGGTGATAGTTCCTGTTCCGGGACGGAACAGATCTAAGGAGGGAGCAGTGTAACGAGCGCAACTTTTCACTGGCGGTTCCGATAGGCGTCCCTAGATGGCGCTAGCATAGCGGAAGAAGAACTACCTACGACGAATAACAGAGGGCAGCACCGGGTCGAAGATTCGAGAATATTCTCCAGAATCTTCGAGGACATTCTAGAAGGCCCCCGAACAATCTGGAAGTTCGCGTCAGCTATAAATAACGCGTCGGGTTGGCCAGGAGGCAGTCAATCGATACGAGTTCGATAGTGCGGTCGCGTTTGAATTAATACATGTAATATAATATCGTTTACATAAATAAAGACATTAGTGGTTAAGTGATATAGTTAATAAGCATTTTTAATAGATTTTAATTACCGTAATAGTGTTAATAGAATAAGTGAATTTAAATATATCGCCTGTGTGTTTTTCTAAAACCCCGACAACGTTTTAAGAACCGAAAAACGTTACAATACGTTTATTTAATTCTCAAATTCGGCTCTTTTGATCTGAGTGGGCAAAATTTCGTGACCTTGATGTCAGTGTCTCGGGCGAGAAGTCAGAGTCGGCTTCGATAAAATTCCGTGCCTGACAGGACCTAACTGAAGTGAATTTCGAGAATATGATACATATCTACGATAAAATGAACGAATATCGCTTATTTTTACAATTATTTTACTTTCTTTTCCATTATTTTCATATTTTATCGACTTGCACTTGATAACACTATTTAAATTAACAGACGAATATAAACTTGAAGTCAGCGACGGTGTCCTAATTGCAAAGAGCGAACATAGCCGGAACCACAAGTTCTCGCCCGATTTAATGGCGGATCAGGCTGCGCGATGAGAATGCGCGAACCCTTCCCGCCAAGCCAAGTTGATGTTCTGGTTGTTAGATATTCTGTGGCACTGGTGCCAATACTCTAAAGTGATGGCCACTGCCCACAGAGTATAAATTTATAGTTGACCAATTTTGTATCCCCCATATTCATAGTCCAGTATAGGAACTCTGTAACTCGAATATTAATAGGTTTGTTCCCTGTGCAATCAGAAACTATCCACAACTGAACGACGCATGCGTAATAACAGCTGTGCGTTCGCAGTGCAACAATTTCGTATTTCGACCTTGGTAATTTAAATTTGGTGTTCGCAGAGTATCAAATTGTAGTCAGTGACAGTTTGTGATTAATCCAGAAAGTTCACGGATTTCTTGTGGATTTTAAATTCGCTCATGCGCACTAAACGAGAGAGATACACTGCACCGTGTGCTCTGCTGGCTGACATATAAATTCCAATTGCTGGACACAGATGGCAGTAGTGTCGGTTTGGATGTGTTCGCAGAGCAAATTATCAAACTAATTTCAAACTACAATCCCTTTTTGAATCATGCGCACTGGAAAAACCGAAATAGTTTCCAATTAAGTTCTGATTCGCACAGCGAACAAACCTAATATCAATGTCAAAGCAATAGCGTATCGTATCGCTAACGTATTTGGTACTCTGTAAGGAAACCGATATTGACTTCGGTAGGTAGTGCTCGGAAAATATCAACTAACTGTTTACTTTTGGTCTAAATCTTGTCGAAATTCCTAATAGGTTCAGTCAAGTGCCCTAAAGTAATCTTAAATATCAGTCATTTTTATTAACCTTTTTGTTTGACTTGGATTTTTTTTTATAAAAGTTTTTATAATTTAATTTATTTATCATTATTAACTGTTTTTTATATCAAATTAAATTGTTAAAAAAAGTTCAAAGTAATAAAAAAGTAAGCACGTATATTTATTATTGCGTTAAATTATGCTAATTGCATTTTTCTAATAAAACAATTTGTGATATATGTGATATAAATTCAATGAATAAATTAAACAATTTAAGTTATATAGTATATACATTGGTACAATAATAAATAAATAACTACAATAAATATTCTATTGTATTTCTACTTTTACTTAAGAAATTGACTAGAATATCTGCACTATCTGCTAGTCTGCTAATATTACACACTCAATTTAATTGCGTGTTCGTAATAGTAGCATATAGTCATTTTTTTAATAATATCTTTTACTTTAAATTTTAAAAATTTTCAGTTTTAACGTCTATGTGACACATTATTGTGTGTATGTAATTATTAAAAAAAATTAACTATATGTTACTATTATGAACATGCAATTAAAATTTACCAAACATTGAATATAAAATGAAGACACAAATTGAAAAAGATGTAATAAGTCACATCGAAACGTTTTTGTTTTGCAAATTATAAAAAGAATAAATCAGTGCCGCTTTCCAAGAAGTTTTTAATTAATAAATATTCATGTATTAAATCTTGTGATAAAATAACAAATACAAAATATAGTATATGTAACTTACGCTCATATAATGAAAGGACGTAGTTGTAATATTTTTAAATTAATCATTGTATGTATTTAACTCATTGATTTAACTAAAAGATATATGTATGTAGCCGTCTTAACAATCTTAGACCAAATAAAGGAAGATTTAAGGTAACTACTGACCATTTACACATCTGTTCACCAAAGGTTAAAAATGTTGTAAAGATTTCTAAATCGTATATTCGCAAGTGCAACAACAAAGAGAGGTAAATACAGCTACCTTGTTTATAAGACAAGGATAAGTATGTTGATATTCGATAGCGACAGGTTTGCATGGGTCGCTATGATTTTAAACATCGAAAGTACGTTCGGGTCACGATGACGCCCGAGTAGAGTTACAGAGTACCAATTTGTAATATCAAAGCAAAGCAAAGCAATATCAACTGTACAGAGTCCCACCCCGGCAAAATCTTAAGGAAAAGTATGACTTACGTAAGGAGATCTTACACCTTAAACAACTTTCTATTTCATAGTCACAATATCGACTCACTTCGGCTATTCTCGGACAAGGATGCTTCCTCTAGAATTGATGAATAGAATTCTATTAAATGACATTGCTATAAAATCAGCTGCGTACCACATTGACGAGCTTCACATATTACTTTTGTACTTATAATCTTCCATATTTATGGTATTTATTTTAAATTTGTTGTTGACAGTTTACGACTAGTTTGTGACGTTTATGATTAGGTAGTGGTTTGATTCAATTTTATTTGAGTAGTATGATTATAAATTTGTGTAAACTGAATAGATAGATCATAATATAAAGTATTTTTAAATTTGAAACTCCTATTATTTGCAAATAAAAGCAAAGAATCTCTTTTTTTCTATTTCAAAACATTTCCAGTTTGACCACCCAGATTTGCTAATGTAAATATTTTGTCGTTCTTCATACAAACCGTCTTGTCTTTTTTAGCAAGCGCAGTTAAAAGTTTTTGAATGATGCGAATAAACCTCGAATCTGCTGTATCAACTACTGTAATGTTAGGTATATACAATATAAATATGTATATTAGTTAATATTTGGTAATACAATGTTGTAGGACTTTTATAAAAATTTACTTACCTACCTTGAAACTGTATATCAGTGACAAAAAGAAACACAAGAAGTTAATAGTGTAAAAAAGCAGTGATATGGGTAAACCATCAGGATTTTCTATGCTCGGTAATCGTCCGTTAACAAGCGTTAATAAAATGTACGGAATTTGTTTGGAAAAACAATACCTCTTCCTAAATTCTGCATTACTAATTCACGGGATTTTTGTGCGTCCCTGATATACCGTTTCGGTTGTCTATTACTATCATATTTTATATTTATGTCATACAAAAAATCGTCTATATCTGCCATTGCATTCTATTAATGAATTAATAAACGATTAATGACATCCAAAATAACAACATGTGTCATATTTATATGAAGTATTCTTTCCTAAGGTATCCTTAAGGTACCTACGGAGCTACCTTAAGATTTTCCTTATGTAAGGTAATCTTAAGGAAAAAATGTGGTCTATGAAACAGAAATTTGTATGTCAAGGAGAACCTTAAGGAAAAGTATACCTTAAGGAAGCACTATGAATAGGGCGGTATTTCATATACACTGCCGTCCACGAAAGTCTCGCCAAGTAACAAATGTTTAAGAAATCAAAAAATAAAAGGCAACTAACACTAAAAAAATATTACTCTATAAAGGATAAGAACTATTAGAATCTAAAGAAAAATAAAAAAAAAAACGATATTATTTCTTAAAGATTTTTTTTCATTAAAATATCCACCCTTGGATCGTTGTCACACCGAAAGATGAAATTCTCGCCAATTAGTCGCAGCCCAAAAGGAATGGAATGAACTTCTAATATTTTAATGTAGTAACTCCAATGGTACAATACATTCAGGAAGCAAGCTATCATCAGCGGACCATCTCACAAACACTCTTCTGCTTTAACAAACACTTTAAATATCGATTTATCAGTCCATAACACATTCTGCCACTGTTCTACTGTCCAGTCCCGATGTTCTCGAGTTCATTGGAGCCTTTTTAATCGGTCATTCTTGATGTGCCTTGCAGGGTGTCACCCGTCTGTGTGGATTGGATGCTGACGTCTTTGATTGATTTCGCTGGGCATTTCTGGTACCGTTCTTCTGTGATTTCATTTGCTTATCAGTTGTAGAAGACGATCATTTGCGGAAGTCGTGACAAACTTGTACGGTCACGGTCTCCCAAAGCGCCTGTTTCTTGGTATTGGCGAATGATGTCTTTCACTGTAGTGGCCGGCAGATTCGGTCTTTTGCGATTTGCATAACCTTCTTCGTGTAAATTAAATTAATATGCTAGAGCGCTTAGGACACCTATCAATTAACTATGGGTCATTTCGAGTATTTTTATTCACTTATTGCAGGGGTTATCACAATAACATTCAAAGAGAAACTGAAATCTTAATAAAGCATTCTAAATAATCAAATATGATACGGATTAACTCCAAGAGAGAGAGAAAGAGGATGCCATAAAATCTTTCCCTGCCTAGTGCCAGTGGTGGCTGGTGCATACGTCACAGGTGGGGCCAATACAATGATTGAAGTTCGTGTGTTATCGTCCGAAATACGTTACGAACTTATACGAAGAAATTAGATCATTGTAATGGCTCTTGTAAAACATAAGCAACAGCCGCCGCTGCTTAGTGCCATTGATAAGAGGTGTTCAATAAACACCAATAATTCGGTGCAAATGCGATTTTGTGTTCGGTGGGATTAGTATATTTCAAACCAAGGAAGGAAAGTGCCCTATTGCAAGCCGCGCGGCAAATATTGCAATATTTTCGATTGACTTATTTGTATTTTATGTAATTAAAAATAATGGTTATAATTTATAATCCGGTTAATAAATCTACTAGACCATACGAAATGGATACGTGGTATTTTCCTTTAAAGCAATTTATTAGGGCTGAAATTGAAAGCCAGAATATATTACTACAGCGTTCGGCAAGGTGGCCCGTAGGAGCTAAAGGCGCGGGGCCACTGCACGCGAAGCGAAGCTCAGCGAAACTAATTTCCTTGAACATTAGCTCCCATGTAATCTTACGCAGACGCGGCAACTAAAGCTAAGCGAAGCGAAGTTAGGCTAGCGAAGATGCGCGTATGATTACATGGGAGCCAATTTTCAAAGAAATTAGCTTCGCTGAACTTCGCTTCGCTTCGCGCGCAGTGGCCCCGCGCCTTAACTGTTTAGGGCCATTCTACACGAGCAGCTAAAACGCGGCCGTTTTGTCGCTCGAGCGCTTAAAAATTTTCTCTATGCTACACGAGCGACTGATTGTGCGCCGGTAAAACGGCGACTAAGCCGCAGATAAAACGCTTCCCTATTCTAGACAAGCGACCAAGCTGTCTCACAGCGGTCCTGGAGCACTTTCTTGGCAAAACAAACTTGTGCACCAATGTAATAAGTGAATACAAAACAAGTGTGAAATGCCTAAATATATTAAGAAATATATTTTTGAATATGAAATAAAGTTTTTACACATTCATAGATTAAATAATACTATTTATTTATATTAAATTTATTAATTAAATCTCATATGTGAACGCAGAAATAGCAGAGATATCAGAACACTATACCAAAAGACATCGACAAAGCATTGTTTTTTTTTATCTCATCAGTATAAGGACTACAAGGCATATCAGTTAATTTTCACATCAATCTCTGCCCAATCTTCAAACATCGCTCCAGCCACTTTCAACCAATACTTTGCTTTCATTTCCTATTAGAATAGTCCTTACTTTTTATATCATACAAACGAGGTTGAGTTTCAACCTCACAGATGAACTTTTCAGTGTCAAACATTTCTAGAAGAGCACAAGTTATACTTGTGGCAGCTATACTAGTGGCAGTCATACAACATCAGAGGTGGCCTGGCCGGGGCCGGTACACACCTTGCAAGTCGTTACGTGTAGAATGATTCACTGTTCTCCCGCGCGCGACTTTTACGCATCCTTCAGCGTTCGGTTCGGCCGCCGGCTAATGAACGCGTCCGGCAACTCGCCCGTGTAGAAAGACCCAATTAAACTCTTTGATTCTGTTACACTCGCTGTTTTGTAGCCGGCTAACGGTCGCGTTTTAGCTGCTCGTGTAGAATGGCCCTTATAGTCACCCGCCCAACTAACTCAAGCGTTTTTGTAAGTTTATATCGAGAAGAATATAACATACGAAGCAGAGCACATTGAGTTACTGAAACGTAGAGCGTTGAGTTAAATGTAATTGATATTCCGAGAGCAAACGGTCGTGCGTTTTACAAAGAATGGGAAACGCAATTTTTATTTTTCAAAAATATATCTGGACATAATGAGTGCGTTATTTGTAAAAAGATAATGCAAGTATGTAAAAAAACAATTTAAAGCGATGTTTTGATCATTTTCATGAGAGATTGTTTGTTTTATTATATTATTTATTTGAGAATTTCTATTTTATGTTTTGAAGTATTTTATTTTTGTTAATTATTTATTATATATTTTTGATTTATCCATATAACTTCTGCGATATTTCTAGCCAGTTTTGTTTTATTTTTACGAAAATATATTTTTTGTTAATTTATCTTTTTAATAAAATTAAAAAAAAAAATCAAATGAAGTTTGCTGTTTCCAATATGTCTATATATATTTACATTTTAAATATATGAAGTACATATTATTTTTATATTATAAGTGCTGCGTTTATACCAGGTGTTCCAAGGCGGATGGCATCGTAAAAGTGTATGGAACACCAAACATCATAATTAATTACAATTTTCAATATTTAGACCATTCGAAATTGTCGCTTCTTGCTGAACCATGTAACAAACAGTTTCAGTTTAAAGAGAATAGTTTGTATTTTTTAATTATTTGATTCCTTTCTTACTAATAATAATTAAATGTGCACATTTTAAACATTAAAGAAGTCTTGGACTAACTTACCATGACATCCAAAATTAATTGGAATACCTATACAGAACGTTTTATAAGTAACATTTGCAGGTAATGGATCAATAAACGCTGATGAGGAGGTAGTTTTAGATTTCCCTAGAGGGATAGTAGGAGAGTCGCTTTCCCTACAGTGCCGAGCACTGTATTACTAAATACTCCCGAAAATGATCGTGGGCTATCTATTTTGGTACAACCTAATACTGTAGTAATGAAGTAATATAAAAATTATAATCACTAAGGGTAAAAATGTAGTTATATTTTAGCAAATTTTCGGATGAACGCTGTATTATATACTTTTTATATTGAAGTAATAATATTGTTCTTCCAAATTTATTAAAGGATATCCTTTTTCGTCCCCATTGTAATTTCCATTCGTATTAGCTATACGTAAGGTAAATGTACCAATTTCTGACGCTGTCCTAATTACTGGCACCCTCCCTGTTTTTTTTTCCTATAATAGTTTTTTTTTTGGCTGTGCATTCGTTTGAAAATAGTACCGCAGTCATTTATTTTAAGTTTAAAAATCAAAATTGTTCTTCCAGTGTCATCTTGGAATCTTAAACATTAACGTCATTCTATCCCTTAACCTTAAAGTGTCAGTAATTGGGACTTCTACCTTACACAAAATCTAGTAAAATGTAATGGAAAAGCAGCCACCGGTTGGGAAAAAATCCTGCAAAAAAAGGCCAAAACTGATCTACTAGGTGGCAAAAGTGGAGCAATAAAACACACTTATCGGTTATAACTGAATGATACCTGGGTAAAACCAGCGAAGTATATAAAACACTGGAACGCGCGCTGTGTACTTAAAAAACGGTCCGCTAGGCAGCTGGCCGCCAACTTCGAATGTGGCAAAATCCTAACGGCAGGATTGCATTTATATGGAATTTTGCTTTTCACATCTGTTGTCTCCTGTTTTTAGTAAGAAATAGCTCATAATGCGTTCCCATATTTTCTATACTTGATAATGTTCTGCAAATAGTACTTCCAAATCACAATTAATCCATTATTTTTTATTGTTAGTAAAACGACCACAATAGGAAGGTAAAGCCCGTTGAAACTATCAAGATTTGCATACTTTTCAATCTTATATCTGCAAAAAGAAGTGGATTTAAGTTTAATTATTTTAAATGTATTGATTACATGTAAGTATTTATTGAAATGGTTCATTTTATCATTCAATAGTATTACAGAATAATGTGAAAATGAAAGTGTCAAACGGGGTATATGAATATACCAGAACTATCCTCTAGTCTAGCGCAAAGATTACAAATTTGAATTGATACATGTTTCCTTCCTCGAGACATGCAATAAGGCATGTATACGATGATTCTAATTCAAAACCTTAACATGTAAAAAGATGACATTTACTCCTTTTGACAGACTCTACGTCAATTTGCCACATTCAAAGATGGCGGAAACCGGACCGTTTTTCAGTTACTGCGTGCACTTGAAAGCGCGTTCCAGTGTTTTATATTAGTTCGTTAGTTAAAACCAATCGAAAACGTCTATGTCTGCCTTCCGTATTGCTAGTAAGGGCTATGCAATTCCATAACGGTGTAGATTTAGGTGCTTTTTGCTGTTCACGCTTTAATTATAACAATGGGATTTATTCAGACCTATAGTTGTGATGTCCTTTATTGTAGAAGGTGCCTTTTAAATTTTTAGTTATTATGTAATGTATATAGAAAGGTATCAAATATCTGTTTTTAATTTTTGTTTGTGGTGTAATAGATTTATCCTATATGATTTCATGTGATGGGCAATGGTGAGTGTTGTATTACTAGTGTTAAGCGTGATATTGCGTGACCAAATTACGTTTTTCAATCGTGAGGTGTGTTTATTGAAATCATTAAGTAGCCTCAAATTATTATACCTACACCATATTAGACTATAAATTGAGTTTACATATTTGCTTTAAAACATTTTTTTTTTGTAAAGAAAATGGAAAAGTACAAATAATCTGCAGACATTTAAACCGATAATTTGTTGTGCATATTGGTTTGATATTTTACGTAGAAAACCTCGCAAATGAAAGCTATAAAAGCAACCAACCAACCGATACAAAGTAAAATGAAAACGCCCTGTAATTCCTCCATATGTAATACGATCTGGAAACTGGATAATTTGCTCTGTCAGTTTTGTGAAATATAGCCATGCGTTTTAGAATCCCACATTTGTTATTCATCTTCTTATGCCAATAATTTATGATTCCATGGTCAGAGTATCTTAGTATGCACCTATTAAAGAAATTCGATATCGGAGAATTCTTCGATAAATAAAAACCAATCAGATAGAACGCCACGCAATCGGGTAACATCTTAACCCTTATTCAGGCTAACATAGTCGAGCTGTTCCAACTCTGCAGAATGAATATATCTATCGGGAAGCGCCTTTACTAGAATGCCGACATTTTCTCCGCGTTGCAATTTTGCGTCAATCACATCCTTGGTGAGATTTTTGGAATAGAGGCGGGCGATATTTTCCATAACCGGATTCGAGTGGTCGGTAAAGAGGCCGAGTCTGCCAGCTCCCAATCCGCCCCAATGGAGATTTCCAGTTACCATATCTTCAAAGCTGTGATATCCTCCCGAAAGGGGTGGATATGTCATGTAAGCGTTTATACCACTGGAATAAATTGTTGTTACTATTAAAGAAAACAGAATCCAAGACATCACGAGTAGTCTCGTCACGTTGTGAGTTGTTAAGAAGCCAGAAGTAGCGTGCCTTAATGTTAGCAATCTTATTAATTGAAATACGACATCCATATAATTGGAATATCCGTTGTAATATCCAAATGTTATTTGGGCTTTTGTTATCAATAAGTATGTTATCATTACAACTGTGGCAGAAATTAAAATACCCAAACCTAATGCTAACGTGATAGGTTTGAAAATAAAGGTGCTCTGTTCCATTATGTGATCTCTCGGTACAAAAAAAGTAATGCAATGTTGCGTATAAGGAAAAGACGTTTCAATTTTTTCCGCGTTTCTGCCATCCAGCCAAGGCGTGCACATCATTATATCCGCACGTCTAGTAGCTATATCATCAACCATGGCACAGTATACATTAAGATTAGTGTTATTGTTCGGATTATAAGCATGATATTCAATTGGAAATTGCTTTAGAACTTCCATCAATATATCAACCTCAAACCCCTCAATTTTTCCGGTAGTTGCATCGTAAGATACGTAAGGCGGACAATTATACATTACCGCCCTAATGTTTCTATTGAGGTATTCTAAATTCCATTTTTTTGTTTGAATTTTCCAAATATCGTTTTGGTCTAAAGATAAATCTTCAGTCGAATTCCACGATTTTATCACCGTTTCATTTCTTACTGATATCAAGTGTAAATCAACAGGATCCTCTTCGCAAAGGTATTCAGGATAAGCTTCTATGATGAAGATATCGCAACCATAAATGTTACTGTTAAGTTGATAGTATTTTTCAAGTTTCTCCCCCTGATGCGTGCGGAAAATTAAAGCACGGCTTTCGGCTTTGAGTTCTAGCTCGTATTTGGTATGTGTCATGAAAATATCTTGAATATCTTCGTAATTGTTCAAGATAAATATGTATCCATTACAAGTTATATCTAAATCGTAGTCGAAACTAGTTTTCACAATCGGTAGGTCTAAATGACTGACTGCTTGGTTAACCAAATTTAAATCATAGTCGTCTTTGGTTATATAAAACAAACATTGGCTGTCTCCAAATGTCTGCTTGACGATTTTCGATGTAAATTCGATAAACTGTTCTTCATGGATGCAAAAGATTATCTTCAATATGCTCAAACAAGTTACCGTAATAAACATGTTGTGTCTTTAACGGAACACGACGTCGCTGAATCGCGTCGTAATGAATTTCAAACAATTTTTATTTCCATCGTTTTTTCTTTTAATGAAAGGGAGTTTTACTACATTATTACTGGTAACTGTTATTGCGTGATCCCGTTTTACGAGGGGCGTCTTCACCTGTACTGTCACGAGAGTTAATAGTGACATCGTTAAATGGTTACACACTATATAACCGCGATACCATGCCTAAGCGATAAACTTCATATTTACCTACTACAGTAAACGCTTTTTTGTGACAACTTAAATATATCGCCACCTCGCAACAAACAAAAAGCGATCGACAAATTATAATCATTAACAAGGATAATTTACAGGTGTATTTTATTATTTTGTGGTGTAAAATAATTATTACTACTTTCAGTTTCTTCTTCACATTTACTTAATTTAGTAAATTAATTCTATAATTTGGATTTCTTATTGTTTATGAAGTCCCTCAATTGTCGGCGAAGAATTTTCCCTGATGGATTTCGTGGAATTGAATCGGTAAAAATAATCCCACCATGCAACTGTTTGTTGTGGGAAAGAAATTCTGTAAAATATGAAAGTTGAAATTAGCTGTATTAATTTTTATTAAAATGGGCAAGATCGCTCAATGAGCTTAATGAACAAAAATTTAGCAATTGCCTTTTTTTATGGAAATACCACTAAATAATTTACTGGCAACACTGCACTCTATTAGGTTGTCCAATAATGCAATACAGCTGTTAAAGAGTTTTTTGGTCGAGAGGAGGCAGTTTGTGATACTTGCTGTTTCATCGCAACTCGGCTTCGAAAAAGGCGTTCCACAAGGTTCGTCAATTAGTCCTCTATTTTAACACAATCTTTTAGTAGTTATGGTATACGTTTAAATATTTTCGAATGTTTGATAATGTGATTTGGAAGAGAGAAGATGTTAATTCTGCGTAGTAACAAATTCCATCTTACGCTAAATGGTATCCGGTTACCTTAGGCTAGCTAGTTAGTTAATATGTGCAAAAGACAGAGATTGTGTATGGATAATTCTTTTAGGTTTAATAAGTAATTATCAACGTGTATTCAGTGGCCTTATACATGACTAAAATGGTTTTTCCACATCGGTCTTATTTATCACGCGAAACCAAAATTTTACTTTATGCATATATGAAGTATCTAAAGAACGCATACATACAATTAAAAATTATGGTATTAGACAGATTTTCGGTAGTCGAAGATTCAAGAGTGTCTGTATGGTTGCTTAGAAATAAAATATCGTTTTCTCCTATATTCAATATATCTATTTTATTCAATAATTTCAACCAGAATCCCTATTTATTTGTATAGAAAAATTCAGTTGCGAACAAACATACTTACATAATTTTAATGTACCTTTAACTCTGCCACTACACTGATGTAAGGTGATATTTGAAAGATCAGTTTCATTTAATATATATGAACTCTATAAAGCTGTACCTAAATGGTTAAAATCATTGGCATATAGGCTAGGTTTGAAACTTAACTATACAATATTCTGCTTTTTTTTTGTAATCTCATGAAATGAACTAGTTTCAAATTTGCGTAGACAGCGAATACATTTTACGGGTTATTAATCTTTAGTTATAGCAAGAATAGAATTTGCCTTTGGCCTAGGTTTAGTGTCAGATTGGTAAGAGATTCTTTTCTCAAACCTTCTCTGTGATGGTAAAAAATAAAGATATAGTAATTATTTTTGCAGTTATACGATGCATTGGAAAAACTCCGAATACCAAAAAAACTGAGAAGACTGGTAGAAATGACAATGAAGAACACACAGAATAAGATAGCACTGGAGGGAGGGTTATCGAGAGAATTCACTGTAAGAAAAGGGTTACAACAAGGAGATCCATTATCCACAACGCTCTTCAACCTAGTTCAAGAAATCATTCTAAGGGAAAGCGGGATAAACACCAAAGGTTTGATATATGGCTACAAACACCAGTGTCTGGCATATGCGGACGATATAGTACTCATGGCAAGATCCAGGAAAATACTACAACATGCATTCAAGCTACTGGAAGAAAAAGCAAGAGAATATGGCTTGGAAATCAATGTGCAAAAGGCAAAATATATGGTCATGAAGGACATGGACAAAACAAACATGATAATAAAATGCTGTGGAAATAGAAGCTATAAAATAGAAAAGGTGGAGCAAACGGAATACTTGGGCGTTACACTAACTAATAGAGGAGATGAAGAAAAAGAAATAGATAAAAGAATAGCAAAGGGAAGTAAGACAGCAGGGATGTTAGCAAAAGTGATCAAATCGAAAGATATATCGAGGTTAGCAAAAATAAGAGTATATCAGACAATAATAAGACCTACAGTTACATATGCCTGCGAAACTTGGACTATGAATAAGAAACAACAAGACAAATTAGAAATATGGGAGCGAAGAATTCTCAGAAAGATATATGGAGGAGTCAAGGAGCGCGAAATTTTCAGAAGAAGAACAAACAGAGAAATAACAGAAATGTACAAGATGCCAAGTATTACCCAAGTAATTTGGATGCAGAGAGCAAGAGGGCTGGGGCATATAGGCAGGATGACAGAGGATAGATGGGTTAAACGAATGCTAAAGGGTGGCGATGGAGGAAGAAGGAGAAGAGGAAGACCGCGGATAAAATGGCTGGATGAGACTTGAAAAGATTTGAGGACAGTGGGAGTGAAGGACTGGCAAAGTGAGTAGTAAGGCTTCCTTCGTTCTTCTTAAGATTTTCTTTGCGGCATCCGTTGTTATGTGATGTTTCAACTTACGTACGAGTACGAAGTTAGATGTAATCTTCTTGTCTCGGCATCGTTTGTCGTTGGCATTGCTACCAAGAGCCGCTAGACCACCCAGGCTGTATGGAATACCAAAAATACATAAAGGAGTGCCATTAAGACCGATTGTAAGCAACATTCTGTCTACGCTAAAGACTGAACCTACAGACATTTTAGTAAGTTTCAACATTATATCGCTATTCACTAACATACCCACGGAGGATGCACTGGCCTTACTTCCAGAACTTGGACTACAAGAAGACATCATTGAATTAGTGAAACTGTGCTTACCCACGACATACTTTTTGTATGAAGGAAAATACTACGAGCAGAAGAACGGAACAGCAATGGGAAGCCCTTTATCACCAGTAATAGCCAACTTGTTTATGGAAGCATTTGAAGAAGAAGCCCTAAGTTCCAGCGATATGAAACCCAAGTGTTGGCTGCGATATGTCGACAATACTTTTGTAATATGGCAACACGGAGAAGAAAAACTACAACAGTTCTTGGAACACATAAACTCACAGCGCCCAGCCATCAAGTTTACCATGGAGAAAGAACAAAAGGAAATCTCCCTTTCCTGGATGTTATGGTTAAGAAAACAAAAGAGGGAATGCTACAGCACGCAGTATTTAGAAAGAAGACGCACACCGATAGATATCTGCATGCAAGATCTCACCATCATCCGATGCAGAAGAAGACATTAAAACAAACATTGCTATCCAGAGCCGAAACCATCAGTGACGAACAACATCTTACCAGTAAAAAGATACATTTGGAGAAAGCACAAAAGAAGAATGGTTACACTGATATCGACATAAGGAGAGCCACTAAGAAGAAGACGACACTGGAGACAACTACAGAACCACGAAGACGGATGGCGTGTTTACCTTACATAGCAGGAGTCACCGAAAAAGTAGGCCGAATTTTGAAGAAACGTAACGTACAAGTACGCTTCGGACTGCAACGTCGATCCAGCAGTATCTACCGACCGCAAAGGATAAGACACCCAAGGGGCGCACAGAAGGTATCTACAAGATAACATGTCAATGCGGACAGTGCTACGTCGGACAAACAGGAAGAACCATCGACATAAGAATAAAAGAACACGAGAGGGACGCAAGATTAAGAAGGACCGAGCAATCAGCGGTGGCAGAACACATACACGACACCGGACACAAAATGGATTTCAAGAATGTAAAAGTAATAACTACCACCAAGAACTACGGAAAAAGACTCATCAGGGAAGCTATGGAAATAGAGAAGAATAAACCGTTAACAGAGAAGAAGGGTACCACCTTAGCAACACGTGGAGAGCTACTACGAACCGTCACGGTCAATGGGGCGGAACTACACGGTTGGATGCACCAGGGGCGTATACAAGAAGAATGTCGGACCATGGAGATCAGTTCAGTTATCCTGAAGAAGCTGTCAGTATGAACAGCGAAACGTCGAGCGAAAGTTTTGACACACGGCGAAACCCGCAAGAAGCTGTTAGTTAAAACTTGTCTTTGTTGTGACGGAATTTTTTTTCTGGCAAGCTTCAATTAAAAATAAAACTATGATTTTCTTTAACTGAAATCATGCAGGTAATGTTGGTGACAACGAATGTATTTTGGGGTGAGTAAAAAAAAAGTTTTCCGACCCTCCTTGCTTCAATATTTTGTAAACAGTTGTTGGGATATATATAATTCAAATCCAAGATTAAATTAAAGCTGTCTCGAGAGGATTAAGTTAAGGAAATAACCGAAGAATTGCTTTTAAATAGAAATATGTGTTTCATTGAGTGTAAACAATATTTCTTTAACACACAAGAAGCAGATTTAAAACATAAATTTATTTTTCATTTTTGTTTTGTTGTTCTTTTTGCAATTACCTATTAACTTACTTTCCATATGTTGATGAATTTCCTTTTCTGTCAGTACAACGTTAGGCTGTTTAACAATAAATGCCAATGGCAATTCTCCAGCTCTTTGGTCTGGGACTCCAATAACACCTGCATCTTGAATTTTGGGATGACCTAATTAGGATCTGTTCTAATTCCGCTGGGGCTACCTGCATGTATACTACATTTATTAAAATATAATTCTTGTAAGTGTTAGAAAAAAGATAGAATTTTAAAATCATGATTGCATACAGAATGATTTAGATATGTCAAGTTCAACCTACTTGGAATCCTTTATATTTGATCAGTTCTTTTATGCGGTCCACGATGTACAGATAACCATTCTCATCATAATGACCTACGTCACCTGTTTTGAACCAACCATCTTCAGTAAAAGCCTTTTTAGTAGCATCATCGTCTCTGTAGTAGCCTTTTGTAATCATTATACCTTTGAAGCATACCTCTCCTACTTGATTAGGACCTAGGTTTTCACCAGTAACAGGATCTTTGATAGCACAGGACATTCCCGGGCACACATATCCCACCGAACCTGGTACTTCTACGTCAATTGGAGGTAAAGTTGTTATTGCAATTTCAGTCAAGCCATATCCGTTCCTGACTAGTTTTAGATTGAATCTTTAAAAATATATCACGTCATAAATATTGAGATTTTGCAACATTTGTCTAAGAGATTACTTTTGTTTAGTTGCTTCTATCAAATCTGTTCCGAGTGGTGCAGCTCCACAAATAATTTCTTTCACGCTGCTTAGATCGTATTTCTTCGCAATGTCACTTTTCAAGAAGAATTGTATTAATGGGGGCACAGTCATCAGCACTGGGATCTTGTACTTTTCAATGCATTTTAAATAAATTTCGGGTACGAATTTGTCCAGTATTACTATCTTTTTCTTTCGCCATACAGATGCTATCGTTGTTATTAAACCATATATGTGACAGATGGGTAAGATTTGCACAAATGTGTCATTATCATAACTACCCTCAAAAGCAGAACCTCTAAAACGTTGAGAATTAAAAATAATTGAAGGAA
This sequence comes from Protaetia brevitarsis, assembly GCA_004143645.1. Taxonomy (NCBI): domain Eukaryota; kingdom Metazoa; phylum Arthropoda; class Insecta; order Coleoptera; family Scarabaeidae; genus Protaetia; species Protaetia brevitarsis. Next base: position 2,318,516 of record RXPK01000047.1, read on the forward strand.
TACCCATTAAATGTTAGCTCATTTTGGAATCCACTTTTATTTTTATGTGCGCTTGTAATATTCTTGTTAAAATAATATATACTTAGAGATAATAGATATTTCAAATATGTTTTTCACACGTACAAGCTGTTCCAGAAGAGACTGGATCTTTTTATTAAAAAATAACTTTTCTGCAGAAGTTTTATAAAATTAATTCCTGCACAACTTAAAAAATATTTTTGACTATATAAATTAGGTGAAGGCATGCTTACTCCGTTGCCTAAAATGAAACAACCCTTTTATCATTTTTGAATGATAGTGAGAAAATAACATAACTACTATATGTCTAGCTTTAATAATCACGTTGTTATTTGATTTTCTATAAAAATTGGTTCCGATGCAAATCTTCGTCTAAAGTGGTATGGTTAACGTTTGAGTGCAAGTATCCATATATTAAATACCGTAACTGCAGATTTACAATTTAATACAATTCTGAACAAGTTATGTAAGCAATGAGATATCGTTACTTTTCTGACATATCGCAAATATTTATAATGATGTTTTCTGAGCCTGCATCCTGTAACACTAGGACAAAAAATAATAGTGAAATGAAGAAAAGATGAAAAGATTCTTTTTTAAACTTTCGCTGCAGATGGTATTATTTTTTTTATAATATATTAGAGTTTTAATACTTTTAATGAATTTTTAATTTTCTCTTACCCATTATAAGACGAAATTTAAGAGATCACAACAATGCCCACAACATTGCGGATGTATTTTGTTTAACCAATATTACGTCTTAACAAAGCAAGTTTGTTAATTTTGTATATAATATATTTAAGATTCCATTTTATGTAAAGATATTTAAGAATTATTTTAATATTTATATAGTATAGTCCAGTAAAAATTGTGAACATAACTTTCTTCTTCTCAACATTCAATTTTTTGGGCACCATTTGAAAACTTAATAGAATGTAATATAAATATCAGTCGAACAATGATTTCTAGGATAATTTTTGAAATGAATGAATTAGTTATTAAGTTATTTTAACAGAAACGGAGGCGACCTAATAGAGAATCTGACCAGAAATGGCTTTCACTGCCTGGAGTATGATGACAACCTGACAGTAGTCGTTAGAGAGTGGTTTCCAAAGGTTCTCGAGGAACATATGCAAACCGCTCTAAATAGGGTCAACAAATGGTGTAAACAAGACCGACTATCAGTCAATCCTCAAAAAACCACAGGTTTGTCAGGTTCACGAGAAAAACATTGCTAGTAGGCTTGCAGCCACTGGTGATAGAAAGTGAAAGGATTCCATATGTCAATGAGGCGAAAAACCTTGGAGTATGGTTTGATCAAAGACTTACATGAAATTCACCTTTTAATACATTAAGTTTTAAACTGTTTAACTCTTTTGTTTTTACAAATGTATTTAACTATTTTATCTCTTATCTTTAGATAGTTTTAATATTAAATACGTATTGTTACAATTATAGATTATATTTATTGATATTGACGCTGTTAACACATTTATTGTATTATGTAACAAGAATATATTATTATTATTAACAAAGGCACTGTCGCTCTAAGTAGGTGCAGGAGGCTGTGTGGAAGGAATTGGGGCCTTAGCCAGAATTTAACTCTATGGTTATACATATACAACAGTAACAGTAACACTAAGCGCACATAATTAGTAGTATGGTAGCCAAAAGCAACCAAAGGGGCGGCCAAACACTAAGTGGCGTACAAAGGCTGGCGTGTCAGTGTGCCATGGGTGTGATGAAATCAACTTCTACCGCCGTAATAGAAGTTATTCTAAACTTGCCACCGCTCAATATTTACAATACAAGGAACTGCTACGTCTACAGTATATATACTTATGCACAGTCAAGCGCAGATAACTGAATCGTAACAGTGCTGACCATCAAAAACTATTAGATCAACTTAAGGAGGCTCCCCTTATGAGGACCCCAAGTGACAGAAAGTATCAGGATATAATAACAGGCAAGAAGGACTGGAAAAAAGGTACTGCAGCAAGAGTGGGTTTAGACTAATATACAGAGGGCTCCAAGCAGGTTTTGGACTGTGTAAGTGCCATAAATTTAATGAATGTCTGGTGGCTGGTACTTTCCCGCACGTTCTAAAGACCTCAAAAGTGATTCCAATCCACAAGAAAGGGAGTACTGAAAACATAAATAATTATAGGCCAATAGCTCTGCCATCGGTGTTTTCCAAGATTTTTGAAAAAATTATAAATAAGAGATTAATTTCGTATTTGGAAAAATTTCAAATACTGAGTCCCAGCCAATTCGGTTTTGTGCGAGGAAAATCTACATGTGACGCTGTCTACAATGCTCTAGATCGTGTATTTGAAAGCTTGGATCGAAAGCAGTGTGCCGTTGGCTTGTTTTTTGATCTTAGCAAGGCATTTGACACTCTTGATCACACCATTCTTCTAGATAAGTTGTTTATGTACGGTGCAAGAGGCGTAACTTACAATCTCTTTTAAATCCTTCCTATCGCACCGAAATCATTAGTGTGTTTGCTGGCGAAAGAAATAATATAATGCAGAGCTTTTATTCAGATGCGTGGAACGTAACAGGTGGGGTGCCGCAGGGTTCGATACTGGGGCCTACACTATTCCTGTTGTATGCAAACGATTTGAATGCTGCAATTGGTCAATGCCTGCTGACGCAGTATGCCGACGACACTAGCTGTATTATCTCTGGCACTTTCGAACAAGTATCTAGTGCGGCAAATTCTGTCGTCAGCAACATGATTGCGTGGTGTGACTGTCAGGGGCTGATGTTGAACGGGATAAAACGGAGCTAATTCAATTTAGGAATGGTCACTCCGATTGTCCTTGCAGTCTCTACGTAAGGTATAATGGTAAATCAATCCCTGAAGCATCCTCCACAAAGTTTTTGGGTGTCGCAGTTGATTCTAATCTAAGATGGCGTAATCACCGCGCGAGCTTAACTGAACATATATCCAGAGCATTTTATGCTCTTAGAAATTTGCGGCATTGTTGTAACCCGGAGGCTTTAAGATCATTTTACTTCGCCTGCGTGGAATCACGATTGCGCTATTGTATTATCTTTTGGGGCTGCTCCTCACTATCGTCGCAGCTGTTTCTGATTCAGAAAAGGATTTTGAGATGCCTGGCTGGGGTTGGTCCACGTGAGTCATGTCGCACGATTTTTAAGCAATTTCGTATATTGACACTAACCTCGTTATACATACTCGAAATATTACTGTTTTACAAGAAAAATCAGTCAAAATTTGTAAAAAACTGCGATATATATACTAATATGCAGACAAGGGCCAGAAGCAATCTATCTGTACCTGCACACAGCACTGCACTATTTGAGACGGGGCCGTATTACAGTGCGATACAGTGTTTTAATAGGTTGCCTGTAGAAATCAAAACTATTGTAAACATGAAATCTTTTAAACGTGCTGTTTTTGACTTTCTCCTAGATAAATGTTTTTATACCTTGAATGAGTTTTTAGCGTCATGACTTTTATATATATACATATTTTTGTTTTGCTTTATTTTGTCTTGTCTATATCATCATATCATCTATATCATATTATATTTATATTATAACTCTGTACGCTATTTTTGTAAATTTTCGACACTGTCAATGTTTTAAACACACGACAATAAATATTATTATTATTATTATTATTATTATTATTATTATATTATTATTATTATTATTATTATAAGCATAGAGCATCCAGGGCTATCGATTAGTGTAGATTTACAAAATAAATAAATATACTTACAAATATGTGGCAAATATTGCGTTAACATTTAAATGAGTTAACATCACTCCTTTTGGTAATCCAGTAGTACCAGAAGAAAACAAAATGAAAGCTATGTGGTTATCAATATTTACTTCTCTCGTAGTGAAACTTAAATAATCAAGATCTCCATCAGAGTACAACTTTATGAAATTTCCGAAGCTATATTCATCAGTTTCGTCGTCTTTAGAATCTATTGTTACAATTTTCCGTATGTAATTGTTCTGAGGTTTCAGTTTAAGGAATTTATCCAACTGAGGAGTTGAGCAGAATATCATATCCGGTTTGGTTACATTCAGGGCATGCTGTAATTCGTCTGAAAACTTTTCTTTTTAGATAAATAAGTAAATTTTGGAGTGAATCCTATGATGTACATTCAGAATATGTCGGATTAATGAAGGCGATTGGTACTCCTGCATATAAAGCTCCGTAGATAATTGTAGTGTAATTGATGTGGTTTTCACTACATATTGCTATTACTTTGTCATGTATGACGCCATAAATTGAGAGGCTCTGACACAATCTAACAGAGTTCGATAGCAGTTCCTTGCAAGTCAGTATATTGCCTGTTGTGTCATTAATCTGAAACATTGATTTTGTTATAAGTTGGTTTTTCCTTCGATATATTTTTTTTTAGAAGCCTTTGATGTTATTTACTTAAAGGTGAAATTTTGAAAATTGGAGCGAAGTCTTGAATTTATTTTTATGATGGCGATGTAGATGCCGCAGTAAGTATATAGCAGTGTTGGGCATCAAAGAATAATTCTTTATTCAAATGATTATTTGAATGAAATTTTAATCAATTATTCTTTATTCAATATTAGGTTATTGTCGAATGAAGTGGTCCGGCATTATTTGAATAAGGAATTATTGAATGAAACTTTATTTAAATAAATCATTACTGGAATAATTGTCTCACTAAATAAATCGTCATTCAAAATAAACTTGGATGCAGGTACGTATATGCACATACATATATCCGCTCGCTTTTCGTTGCCTTAACACCCGTGTTCTTATATGTGTTGCAAAGAATAGAAGTTTTTTGCGTTTGAGCGCGTCAGGATTGGGATTAATATCAAAGTAGTTGTACCTGACCCTGAAAATATTTTTTTCTACTATTGAAACTTATTACAATAAGGAGATATATTGTCTACTTGATTGTCTAAGGAAGAAAACTTAAGTACATAGTTTTTGATATATGCACAGTCACCTACATGTAATAAAATATTTGAAAGGAATAATTTACTTGTATTTTTCGGCGGCAATAGTTTTCAATGTTTTCAAACAGAAAAAAAGCGTACATGAAACTTAAAACTGTGCCACAGAATAGAGAATAACCAGAAATTTCACTCCCGTAGTTAAATGGACAGATATGTATCCTTTTTCAATTAAATTCTGATTAGATAGAAGATAGATTTTATCATTACAAAAATAATGCATGCCCTCGATTATGAAACGTACACATAAACAAGCCTAAGCCTACCACCAAGGCTTTTAATCCCAATAATTATTGGTGTTCGATTTGTTGATGAAATTTCACCGTTCACGGGGCGTAACTGTGAGACAACTCTGTAAACTTTCTGTTAATTATTTGTAACAGTTTTGAGATGAAAACACGGGTGCATTTTACAATTTAATTTATTAAAAAACATTCAACACACGCACTATACAAAAAAATAAAGGTAATGATCTTAACACTAACTGTTCGCTATAACTAAATTTTACTTAGACAACTAATATGATCCTGTTTGATTAAAAAATGATTGAGTATTGCTATTGCGCAGTATTTGAAAAACTACAAGGATTGCAAGCTTTTTGCAGTGAGAAATTAACAAAGTCCTGCCGGCACTAAGCATCATCTCTTTTAAACCAAATTTGGATTTCTTTAAATTCAACTTTATATTTAACTCCTACCCGCACTCATTCCATCAGTGTGTCGTAAAAAAAACCCTTCTTCCTTCACAGTGTAGCTCAAAAAACTAATCTTATTTACAAAACACAGGGCGTCTCTTCCACCAACCCCACTTTATGATATAAAAAAGATTATCCCTTTCGCTTACCGCTGTTGCTAAAGAACAAATATGATTTCTTTAAGAAAGAAATATCTTCTACACCTATCCGCACTACTTGATATTGAAAAAAGTGTTTCGTTCTTTTTCTGATGCTGTTAAAATATAATTTTCAGAATTCAATAAAAACCAGTGCGACTCCCCAACTAACCACTAAATCCCTGATATAGAAAAAAATGATCCCTTTCCCTTCCCACTGTTGCTAAAAAACAAATACCATTGTTTTAAGAAATACATCTTTCCTATCAATCCCCACTTCCTGATATTGAAAAAAAAGTATCTCTCTTCCTTCACGGTGCCGTCAAAAAAGAATTTTCATGATTCAAAAAAAACTAATGCCTCTTCTACACCAACTCCCTACCCTCTGATGTTGACAAAAGTTATTCATACCGCTTCTTAACATTGCTGAAAAATATATTCCGTCATTCAAGAAAAAAAATCAATACGACCCTCTAACCAACCACTCAACCCCTGATATAAAACAAACTATCCGTTTTCCTTCCTGCCATTGCTAAAAAACTAATATTATTGCTTTAAGAAATAAATACATCCTCAATATTCACTCTCTCATATTGAAAAAAAAAGTATCTCTATCCCTTCCCGATGCCGTCAAAAAATAATTTTCGAAATTCAAAAAACTAACGCGTCTCCTTTACCAACTCCCCACCCTCTCATGTTGACAAAAGTTATTCATACCGCTTCTTAATATTGCTGAAAAATATATTTCGCCATTTAAGAAAAAAAATCAATGCGATTCTTCAACTACTCAACCCCTGATATGGAAAAAATTATCCGTCTCCTTTCCCGAATGAAAGCAATTATTTAAATGAAAACGATTATTTGAATAGGAATATTTATTCAAATGGAGAATAATTATTCAAATGAAGAATAATTATTGGAATAACTATTTGAATAATGAATGAAATGAATGTGGAAATTCATTATTGAATAATACAATCAGGAATAAAAATTTATCTATTATTTCTGAATAAGAATAAGGAAGCTTCATTCTTATTCTGAATAAATTTTGCCCAACACTGGTATATAGAAATAGATAAATAAAAGTTTGTTAGAACTTACAAACACTGTTTCATGCTTTCTACGTGAGAATAACGCCTTATGTAGAAATTTCCCCGTATTTTCTTCATACACAGGAAATGGTTGTTTATCTCCATGAAGTACGTATTTCTCAGGCATTTTGAATGATGACCGGAGTCATAGAACACGTTAAATATGCTCCTGTTGATATTTATTATAGCTTTTATTGAAGAACATTATAATAATCGGAAAAAGTTATCAATGTTATCATAATTTTACTGTGACGTATTTCAGAATTTCTAACATATACACACTAATACAGTAAGTAACCTTCGTGGATAAAATTAACAAGTATGTTTAAAAAGTCAAAGTATTTATAACAACATTACGAAATATATGCGAAACCTGATTATAATAATATTTTTGAGTATAGGTACATGAAAAATGAAAGCATATCTTAAAACTATATGCGTTGTTAACCCTTCGGGGGTTACTTATCGCAGTATTGCATTTAGAATACATGCTGTGATTATATCACCTGGGGTCTTAATTAATACAAATAACTGGTATTGGGCACTATTGATATCTTTAATTATGGATATCTAAACCGCGTGCCAAAAAAATACAACAACTTGAAGGAGCTGAGTCGCAAACCTGAAATTTTAGCAAGTTTCAAGTAGTAAATCATAACTACTAGTTTTCAGTAGTAAATTATAACAATTGAAAAAAAAAAATACCAACAATTAGCAAGAATTTATCAATAAAATGTCACATCCCCACGACTGTTTATGCACTGTCTAACTCTGCGAGGCATGCTCTGAATGAGATGATCAGTGGCATCTTGTGGGATCTCATCCCAGGCTTGCTGTAGATGACGACGAAGTTTCTGCAAGGCGTTTGCTTCTTGTGGGAAACGCCGACCCATCATAACCCACACATGCTCGGTCGGGTTTAAATCCAGAGAGCGGGCAGGTCAGGGGAGAATTGCTACTTCCTCTTCGTGTATGCAGTTCTGACAGATTTCAGCTTTTCATTCAGGTGTTGCAATTTTTTGGCACGTGTAGTTTATTATTTATCGAGGGGAAACGATATGTTAATTGATACAACACAGTAAACCCCGAGGGAACCTACACACACTAATGCCCATATGCTTGCTTTTGTTGCTCAGATCCTTTCGAAGAGTATTAATAAGGTAGTGTGTATGCCATAAAATTCAAGCATACGCAAAAAAAATGTTTCACGTGAAATGTCGGATCTCTGTGCTTTCACGTTTCTTTTTGTCAAGAACAACAAAATGAATGCGGCTGCTTTTTCTTGTATAGTACAAGTGATCACTATTTTATGTAAGAAAAGTAGAACCAGCGAAATCCTATGTTTATAAGAAGCTAACATTAAGACGATTAGAGGTGTTGTGAGTTACTTACTACGAACGATGAAATTTGTCGACAAAATGAGTTCGACGTGAGGAATTTGTAGTTTGACGTACAAAACTGAAGTAAGATCAGTCAACCGATAAATGGAAGCAGCTTAGATCAGCAAATACTAATCTCAAGTTATCACGAGAGAAAGAGGGAGTCATCAAAAGGTATCATAGGAGGAGGCTGAAACCACTTTAAAATAATATATTTTGTGAGTGACTAACAATGAAGGCTGTAAGCATTGTTTAAATATATCTAGTTAGTCAACGTAATGCATTGTCAGAAAAATAAAGTATTGCTCAGGGAAGTGGTGCACTCTATCGGTGAATGAAAATTGATTTGAAAACGCGATAAATATAACGCGTATCTCGGTCAGAGAGAGAGAGAGAGAGAGAGACAGATTTCTGTGTTCTATCTATCTGCGGAAACGATGGAATCCCGTATCAGTGTGATATGTGATTCACTGGCATTGGCGAATTGTGTGGCCCGGGGAAAAGGGAGGGTGGATACACGATGACGCTGTGACGACGCGCCTCGCGATAATTCTCGTGTTTGTTTACATTAGAAGGTTAGTATTCTGGGGTATTCTGTTATAAAATAAAGAAATTGAAAGTATGCTACAAGGCACGTTCTTGTTGACAAAACATTAATTGAACTATTTTCTAAATGGATGTTTTTTTTTTAAGAATAAAATATTTAAACTTAAAACAAAAAGATATCACTGAAGAGAGAATGGTTAAATCTAAACGGACGAAAATTTGCTAAGAAAAAAAAAAAACATTACATAAAACTACTTCTCAATTTTTAATTTTCTTAGTTTTTAAATTAATAAGTTATTTTGTTAACTTAATTTATTTTATGATTATATAATAATCAGAAAATGTTTTTTTATTAAGAAGAATAAATATTTAGGTTGATAATCGATATTTTTTTTACATGTATGTACCATTTTACTTTACTTTTTAACTTTTCTTAGTTCTAATTTAATGTATACTCTATGTATATAGTTTTTTCTTATATTCACAAAACATTTTTTACTTGATTTACTTATTACTTACTATTACATAATAATAGAAATTCGTTTTTTATTATAATGAATAAATATTTAGTTTGGGAGTATAAACTGCGATTTATTTTTACATATATGCACCATTTTACTTATTAAAAAACACCATACATCACACATGATGACGCGTTCGCGCTCTTTCTCTTGATAACCTTTGGGCAAGCTCCGTATATACAAGGTAATCTTCGGTCGATTAAGAGAAAGAACGCGAATGCGTCATCATGTATTTAAAACAAACTAAATATTTATTTTTTATAATAAAAAACGAATTTCTACTATTATGTAATAGTAAACATAAGTAAATCAAGTAAGAAATATTATATAAATATAACACACATATAGAGCATAACATTAAATTAGAAACTAACAAAAAGTAAAGTAAAATGGTAAAAAGATAACGATTATATATTATTAAACTATATATTTATTCTTCCTAAAAAAAAACATTTTTATTATTATATAATCATCATACTTAAACTAAGAAAACTAAAAATTTAGAAACACAGATATATGTAGTTTCTTTCCTTTTTTTCTTGGCAAATTTGCGTCCTTCAGATTTAACTTCTCTCTTTTCAGTGATTTTTTTGTTTGTTTCAAGTTTAAATATTTATTTTTTTTTAAAAAAATCTCAAATTAGAAAATGTTTCAATTAATGTTTTGTCAACAAGAACGTGCCTTGCAATATACTTTCAAGTTCTTTTTATTATAACAGAATTCTCCACTACTAACCTTTTAATGTAAACAAATACGAGAATGATCGCGAGGCGCGTCACCACAGCGTCATCGTGTGGATACACGATCTCCTTTCCCCAGGCCTCACCTACAACTTACGAGGTAATCTTATGTATACGGACGTCATACGGACCTTGACCTTGGGGTAACTATTGCAATTAAATAATATTTTGCCGACACGTAAGATCTTGTATGTAGTAGTCTAACTATAAAGCTTATATTTAAATCGAGATGGACATCAACGGAGTATCGGCATCTAGCGCTTTTGTCCAAAATGTTCAAAAATCCGTTAACTATTTTGTCCATAAGGCTGTCTAACTAGTATGTATATAAACAATGCTGTAAGTATAAAACTACATGATATTACAAAAAAATGTATCGATGGCTTCGGGAAATGAAATCTGAAATAACATTGTAATGTAAACAGGGTTGAATCATTGAAACCTCTGGTCGACCGCGATCGTTATCATCTTTTGTGAATATCCTAGTACAGTGATTAACGCAAATTTGTGAGCAGTCTTTGGTACTGGCATTTTTACCATTTCGGAAGCTATGAACTCTTAACCGTAGTATAGCAGCCGTTGTGGTGCTAGACTTTTGCTTTTGTGGTGGAATATGTTTTCCGCAGCCTAGGATTTTCATTCGTAAAAATGATACGGATCATCTCTATTTTGCCCGTTTTCTTGAGAGAGTATATCAAAGGGTAGTGCTCTATAAGTAGTTTATGTCCGGCTTGACGAATCTCAATAGGTTTTTGTTGACGCTTAGCAAAGTAGTGACGGGCATAATCGAATGATCTATAATCGAGTGATTATAATAATCGAATGATCATTCATCACTAAATCAGTATGGCAAGGTATCGTAGGATCTTTAGGTCTTTATTATTTCAGTTTGTGACCTTCTTTCCAATTCCTAATATGCCTTTTTTTAGGTTGTTTCTATTTCACATCTTCGTGAAGTACATATTAACCATTATAATCGAACGATCATTCACAATGCAAACCTCATTATTGAATGATCGTCAATAATCCAGTGATGCGTTTTTCATCATTCGATTACGCCCATCACTATAGCAAAGGGTTGGTCAGTTTTTTTTTTCGTTTTTCTCCACAGGGATAGCGATTTTCTCACTTTGTTGGAGCTTTCCCTGATCTAGGCCTTGGAAACCAGAGCGAGTTCAGGTCTACAGAGATGGCCGCTGCCACCTTATTTAGCCAGTTTTTTAACCATTTAGTTACCTTTGATGTAAGAGTGAACAAGAGTAACTCCGATTGTCACAGTCAATCGCCCTACATTAAGTAGGCCTTAGCCCCTTCGGCCCTACAATATTATTTCTGTAATTTCCAAGTAGCTATGTTTTCCAGTTTAGCCTGTGCCGTATTTTCTTTGGGTCTTGGGCACCAATCCATATGGATAAATAGGTGACCATGAGTTTTATGACAGCTTGAGGTAAACTATACATCTTTATTCGGCTGTACTCTCTTTGCTTGTTCCAGTTTAGGGTTCCCATGTCTGGTCACGTATCACCGCCTAATATTTCATTCTACTAATTTATTACAATATTTCAGTTTCTCAGTTGTGGTGTGGAAGTTCTTGTTTCTAGTTGTAGCACCTATATGCTTTTAATTACAACGACTAGGTCATCTGCGTAAGCTTGGTGAAGACAAATTCCACGTTCTTTCAGTTCCGATAGCTGTACCGTCATCAAGCAGCTCCTTGATCTTTCGTAGACGATGAAGGTGGCTTCTATGTCAATCCTTCCTTAGCTGTTCTAATTTGATTCATTCTGCAATTGGATAAAATGAACTAGCAACTGCAATATCTATTCTAAAATTCAATAACAACTTACACTTAATTATTCTACTCAATGGTAATTACTAGAGACCGGATTATATACAAAGTTCATATATTTTATATTTTGAATATCTTTAATTATAGTCTATATGTAGACGTATTACACTAATTGAAGTTAATTAGCGCTAATTAGTGATTGCATATATTGCATATTTAGGCATATTTTTGCAAAAGTTGTATATATTGTATATTTAAGCTTTTTCTTTCTTATTTCTATTAGTAAAATTTCCTAGTAATTCCTAATGTAGATCGACAACCGACAATTCTCAGAACGATAAATCTTTTACATTGGTTTTTCTAATACTTTTTTTCCAAGAACTGCACGTGTTTAATTTCGCCTAGCAGAAGGGATGTGGTAAATACGTTTTATTATCATTAATTCCCAAATAAACTATTCATTCATTGAATATCTTTGAGCGAAACAGCATGTAATTGTGTTACGTTTTTAAATACTGTTTCTTTATGGATTAAGCCATATCCTGAACTGGTAAAGGATGGCGACAAAATATTTTGTCGAGCCTGCAGTAAACTGGTAAGTTTAATTTTACTAAAAGCCTTACAATTGATTTTAAATTCTTTAACTTTTGATATAAAATGACAATTGTTGTTGTATGTGTCTTCTGAGAGAAAATACCTGATTGATCAACACGCTAAAATTCCATCACATATTGGAAAATGTGAAAAACTAAAGCGATCCGCATGTGTGCAGCAATCTATAAGGTAAAGTCAGGTAAGTGTGTAACCGGGGCAAGTGTGTAATTTGGCTATATTTATTTTTAAAATTGAAATACGGACGTCCTCTTGTTATAATACTAATGTACTAAACTTCATACTAGTTTTACAAACAAAAGTTCGCATCTCCTAACGTGTAATAACTTGAATATCTTGTGAATATATCATACCTTATTAAACAGACATCAGTTTAGTATTACACTCTTGGCCGAACTAAAGGATAATGCTATTAGTATATAAAATATAACAATTAGTATATAAAATATAACAAATATATAAAAATATAACAATAAACATATGCTCGTGTACTTGTGCATGGTGCAGTGCTCTTCTTTCGCTCTGTGTTCTTTTTATTGAATTTAAAGGTAAAACAAGCTGATTTTGCTCGAAACTATAACAATTTGTAATTTCCAATTTTTACGTTAATTTAACAAAATTGTCCCTCTGTTTTGTAAAACCTAATTTGATTTATTCCGTTTTATGTTTAGTTACTTTGCGTATAAGTATCAATATTCTTGTGTATTGCTTTTTCTTGCTTGTTCCTTTTTATATGCTTGCGCGTTTTCTTCTCAGATCTGTGTACGGGAGCCATTAAAAACTATTCGACCGATTTTATTTAAACTATTATTTCCAATTAATACCGTTCTCCTTCGTGGCCTTCTTGTACTTGTTGTTAGTCACCAGGACGGCCCACTGGTGTGAAGCGTGTCTCCTGTTTTTTCCAGTACTCCTGTGTTTTAACCTGCTTATAATCTATCACAGTTTAATTATAATGGGTTCTAAATGTTATATCTGTAAGGGAGATTTAATTATTGAGAACGAAATCTCCTGCGATTTATGTAAAGAACCAATGCATTCTACCCTGCAGTGGCATGTCCAGATTGGAAATTCAATGCTTTAAAAGTAAGGGCCGTACACTAAGTTTTTATTGTACCTCGTGCCGAGATGTTAAACAACTACTTAGTAAAATGGATCAACTAACATCCTTGGTAGATAGCTTGAGGGATGAGATTGAAAATTTGAAGAAATCATCTTTGCCTAATGCCTCATCTCGTACCAATGACATGGATCCTGTTGCTATTGAAAACATAGTTAGCGAAGTAGCAGAGCGTCTTAAACGCAGGAATAATCTCATTATTTTCAATTTGCCTGAGCTGGAGACTGGAGGCAAGGCTGAACAAATTGCTTCTGATACAGATTCTGTTCGAGAGATACTGGGACCTCTGAATGTGCCATTTGAGGGAGTCATACCTGTTAGACTTGGGAAATTTGATGCTTCTCAACATCCACGTAAACGACCATTAAAACTATCTCTACGCAACCAAGAGGATGTGATTCACGCGTTACGTGCGAGCTCAAAACTTAAGCAAACGGAGAAGTTTAAATCTATCTCACTCTCCAAAGACAAAACTCCTATGCAGAATTCTTTATACAAAACTGTTAAACAGCAGCTGCGCGAACGTACAGAGGCTGGTGAAATGGGACTACGCATTAAAATATTTCAACGACGTCCCAAAAATTATTCAGAACAAGGATTCGGAAAACTAATCTTGCCCAACAGTTATGTCCCTGTTCAACTGTATTATCAAAACGTGCGCGGCCTCCGATCTAAGCTGAATGAAGTCTATTCCTGTGGTCACTCTATGGATTCCGATATTCTATTGCTATCTGAAACTTGGCTCTCTCCCGATATCTCCGACACTGAGTTACTTGATGCATCGTACACCATCTGTAGAAAGGATCGCGATCCTGGAATTGGGAGGAGTACTGGTGGTGGAGTACTTGTCGCTGCTCACAAAGATGTCAGTATCATTCCAGTGGACATCTCGTATATTTCAGAATTAGTTCCTCTTATAGATTTAGTTATTTGCAAATGTAAATTTATGCATATTACAGTATATATTGTAAACTTGTATGTACCTCCGGATACTACTTGCGATGACTATGAAACTTTTTTTGATGCTCTAGCTTTAAAATTATTAGATAGAAAACTAATTATATCTGGCGATTTTAATTGCCCGTTGTTTAATTCTGCTAATAATATTAGTGACCGTAAATATTTATCTCTAAGGCATTTTATGAATGTATTGAATTTACGTCAACTTAGTAATGTAGTTAACAGTAGGAATAGGCTACTTGACTTGATCTTCTCTAATTTATCTTGCTCTGTTTCTGTTACCCTTAGTGATGTTTCTTTAGTTCCCGTTGACAACTTCCATCCCCCCCTTGATATACACATTGAACTCACTGAAACCTGCCTCAATGATAATCTACTTAACTTTCCTACCAATCATAACTACAGGTACAACTTTCCGCAAAACGAACTTTCCTGCCCTCTACAATGACCTGCTCAACATCGATTGGTCACATTTGGAAACATGCGCTGATGTCAACGTTGCAGTCTCTCTTTTCTACTCAACATTGCACTCAGTAATCGACCTACATGTGCCGAAGTATGTAACATCATCTCGTAAATATCCCGCTTGGTACGATCCATCAATAATTAAGCTAACTAAGCTAAAGGAATATTACCACAAAAAATGGATATCCACTAGCTCGTATTTCTACAAAGCAGAATTTTCGAGAGTGCGTAAACTTATTAAGGAGGAATCTAGAAGGCTTTACTATGCATACCTATCCAGCATGGAAACTCAAATTTCTAGCGATCCGAAGACTTTTTGGCAGTTTATTCGCAAAGATCAGGTAACTCGAGAATACCTGGTTCTCTCAAACACGATGACGTGAGTTTGACCGATGCTAGCTCAATTGTTGAAGCTTTTGCCATAGTGTTTTCTGATGCGTACCAACCCCGTAGAATTTCTGTAACTGCTGACTATATAACAAACACGAATTATTTTCACCTCAACTCTTTTACCTCTGACGAAGTACTAACAGCAATTAAACATCTCAAGAACGACAGTGTATCAGGTTATGATAGCTTACCTAATTTTTAATCAGAGATTGCGCTTCTATTCTATGCTTGCCATTATGTTATATTTAACTTGGCCTTGCGTACTTCTACTTTTCCGGAGAGTTGGAAGATTACCTTGATTAATCCTATACTTAAGAAGGAAGCAAGTATGATATTGCTAACTACAGGCCAATTGCTATCTTATGCAGCTGCTCTAAAGTATTCGAACACCTACTTTATAACAAGATCTATAATAGCATCCGATGTTATCTCTCTACTCAACAGCATGGATTTATGTCTGGTAGGTCCACATTAACCAACTTGGCCGAAATAACGCAGTACATAAGCGTCAGCATAAACTCGCATGAACAAGTAGACGTATTATATACTGATTTTGCTAAGGCGTTTGACAGCATGGATCACAACATCCTTATAGCCAAGTTAAGCGCATTTGGCTTTTCGCCCGTCATCACTGACCTGATAGCATCGTACCTCGATAATCGATCTTGCTACTTACTTACAACGGCTTTCACTCCAGTGTATTTACTGCCTCTTCTGGAGTCCCTCAAGGATCCAAGCTTGGCGCTGCTATTTAACGTATACATTAACGACCTACTGTCAGCCCTAGAATGCAAGTCCTGGCATACGCGGACGATCTTAAAATATTTTCAAAGATCACATGTATTGCAGACTGCGAAGCTCTTCAACGTGACCTGCTTGTTATTTGTAAATGGTGCTCTGAAAATAATATCAAACTGAATGTAGGGAAATGTGCCGTTTTTCCTATACAATATCAGAAACCTATTACATATATTTACACTGTGGATAATTCTTATATATCTCGCCATACGCAATTTAAAGACCTGGGTGTTCTGTTCGATCATCGGCTTCTGTTTTCTGAGCACATCTCTGCTGTCTGTAAATCTGCGTCTCAGACATACGGCTTTTTAGTAAGATCTTGCAAAGCTTTTGGAAATACAGATACACTGAGAGCGTTATATTACTCACTTGTAAGGCTAAGCTAGAGTACGCCGTCGATAATATGGTATCCGTATACCTATATCAGCAGCTTCAACTAGAGAGAGTGCAGAAAAGGTTTTTGAATATCTAACCTTTAAACCTCTGGAAACTACCCACCCAAGGAGCAGATTATAACGAGTTACTTTACAACACGATTTTCAACGTCTATCTGAACGTAGAGAGATTGCTAGCGCTAGATTTTAATAAATCTACTCAACAATAGAATGACGCTCTGAATTGCTATCGTCGATATCAATAACGATACCTTCGCACGGCACACGTTCATCGGACACTTTCTCATTACCAACTGCAAGAACGAATGTTTTAGCTAAAGCTCCCATTACACATATGTGCAGGAACGCTAATAATTTTACTCGGACCCCTTTCACTTTCCTTCTTCACCTAATTTCCATTTGAATCCTTATTTCTAGTTTCCTTCCTCTTCTTCATTTCCAGTTTTTTTTTTTTAATCTTAAATCAAATTCATATATATATTTTTTAATACATTTGAGGTTTTTAGTTTTAGTTTATTATTTACGCACTTCTGTTTACTTAGCACTGTACTTTGTTATGTTTATATGTTGTCCTGTAAGTTGATATTATCTGTTGGGCAATAAAGATATATTATTATTATTATTATTATTATTATATTATTATTATTATAAAAAATGCAAGAATATTACACACTTGCCTCATTTTGCTGGTAAGTGTGTAGTATTGACAGTGTTTAAAATTTCGTTTTTCTAGTAAACCGTTGATAATTATAAAAGTGTATCTATTGAAGGCTTCAACTGAGCACATATTACGTACTTCTATGTGTAAAAATTTATCAAAATATCTTATTATGTGAACGTGTAACATTCTTCGTACTATGCAATGTTTACTACACACTTACCTGACTTTACCTTACGTCAATGTGTGCAGCAACTTCACGAACTCAGACAAGAAGAATATATACGAATCTGTGGTAACGCATTAATTTCGTCTAACATACCATTAGCAAGATAAAACAATGTTAATTTGAATCATTTCTGCAAAAATATTGCAAACATAATATACCTGACGAAAGTACCTTACGAAAAACTTATGTCACATCTTGTTACCAGCAAACAATAGCAGAAATTCAACAATTGGTAGGGAATAGTTTTATTTATATCAATTGGTAATGAAAGTACGGATAAGTATGTAAAAGTGGCCGTTATATTGCCATTTTGTTAATAGGAATTCTTCATGAAGATATTGTAGTTAAATCATATTTAATTTATTGTAAAGAATTCAAAAAAAAATAATGTGACAATTGCCCAATTCGTTCAAGAAGGTTTATCAAATTTCTTTTTACCTGGAAAGTATACTTTGTGAAAAAAATTTACTAATGTGTTGTCGACGCTGCACCATAACATGATAAAGCCGCGGCATTTTTTTTTATAGTACATTATCATACCACATGTTTTAGCTCGTGGGTCAATCGTGTAGCGAAACATTAGGAATAATTCCCATGGATTATGATTTAATTAGCAATGTCAAAGTATTTTAAAAGCCACTTTACGAAACCAATTTTATAAGGAGCGACGGATTATTACGAGATGGAGTAACTGGTTAGACGGCTGCAATTATTACAGCCGATAATTTTGAAGAAAAAAAAATGTAATTTTTGGAAATCCGGCTGACTGCATTGCTCTAGAAACTGTAAAAAGATAGTAACATCAACAGAGTGTGTACAAAACCTTTTGTATATTAAAGTCAAAATATAGCTTTGTTTTCAAGTTCAATTCAGTAAACTAGAAACGCAAGGATGTCGCTCTCGGAACAGTCGAAATAGTAGACGAATTTTGAATGCTATGTAAGAAGGTTAAGGGAGAATAGGTAATTCTATATACCGATAAATTTAAAAAACTGATAATAAAAATGCCGGGTATTGAAATGAAGAAAGTAAAAAATTTTGGAAGGTGAAACATAAAACGATTTTGACTTTAATTTTACTTCTAGAAGTATAGCAAAGTTAAAAAAGCAACAATTTACACTCGTGGATGTTGAAAAAGCTTTCTATTTCGAAACATATGTATTCTGATAGAAGACAAAAACTTTCTTTACATAATTTTGAAAAACATTTAATTATAAGTTGTTTTAGAAATATGTTCTGAAAAAATGTTGTGCCAATAACAGTTAATTTTAAATTCTCTCTTATTTATTTATGTAAAAAATTTTGCATATTGTCGCAATTTTTTTGCATATATGCCCCAGGTTTATGCATATTTTCTCAAAAAATCGATGCATATATATGCTCATATATTCCAGTTTTTCTTTGCATTAATCGGTCCTATGATGACGATTGTATCTTTTACCATGCAGCGTCTTGAGCATATCATTAATACCCAGGAAACAGATCAGAGGCAGCAGCACTCTCCCTTAAGGGTAAGCATCCTCACTCTTAATATATCTTTGATCTACTGGGCTAATAAATATTATTATTATTATTATTATTATTATTATTATTAAAGATCTGTCAATTTCTGCCGACTACGCAGATATCTTACGGTTTCTTCAACATGAAGCATATCCGTATCTAATGATGGAGGGCTTGAATCCTTACTAAGATCCCTTCTCGAATCTTTAACAGAATGTAATCACCTATTAATGGTGCTGATCACTGTTTTTAAATAGTGTGACAGTCTAATACCTTAATCACGCTTCGGTACATCCATTTCTTAATGTCATCGTTCTAGGTACCATCCGCGGCATTGTGCTCTCATCTGGATGGAAATATTAAAACACTCATAAACTCTAACTTTATTCAATATATTTAACTAATAAACGCTTTTTTACTGATAACTTAAATATATCGCCATCTCACAACAAAGAAAAAACAATGGACAGTCTATAATAATTTACAAGAATAACTTTCGGGTGGAGTTTATTATATCTACATAGTGTAAAACAATTGCTGTGTTCAAGTTATTCTTTAATTTATACTGTTTCAATAAATTAATTTTATAGTTTAGATTTCTTATTTTTTATGAGGTCCTTCAATTGTCGACGAATAATTTTTCCAGATGGATTTCTTGGAATCGAATCCGTAAAAATAATTCCACCATGTAACTGCTTGTTGTGTGAAACGAATTCTGTAAAATATAAAACAGTAAATTAACTGAATCCAATTATGCCTCATTAAGAAATGAACGAAATGAATCGAACGCCGGCTTCACTTGAAGTGAATTACGCATGTCTATTAGCGATTCCTTTCCTTCACCTCGTGGTAGTACGGAATGAGGGCTTCATTGAATTGATTCAAATTGAAAAATCAATGTGAGGAAAGCATTTTGTAGTAATTAGACAAGGGTAGAGAATAGCGGTGAGTGCTTGCCGTTAGACAGCTATAGCATACGGATTGGAGATAGCATACCAAATTGTATACCTGACACACAATCGCCCCGCAGATGCTCTTGCTTCTAGACCTTGTTAACTGATAAAAATCATTTTTTCATCCTTCTTTTATTGATATCATAGCAATCGTCAGGTCGATAGTGCCCTCTTGGTATGCAGTTGGATAATAGGTAAAATATGGCTTTACTTTTTTTAGAATTAAACTAATGAACTGCCTTTGTTTTTATTTTCTGATGTAGGAATTTATAGGAAAAAATAGTGAAGTAAAGGTTTATGTAAAAGAACAATGACTTTTTAATGTATCTAATATTGACTTACTTTCCATATGCCGATGAATTTCCTCTTCAGTCAGCACCGTGTTAGGCTGTTTAACAATGAATGCCAACGGCAATTCCCCAGCTCTTTGGTCGGGTATTCCAATAACTCCCGCGTCTTGAATTTTGGGGTGACTAACCAGGATCTGTTCTAATTCCGCTGGAGCTACCTACATGTATACTACATTTATTAAAATATAATTCTTGTAAGTGTTAAAAAAAAGATAGATTTTTAAAATCATGATTGCATACAGAATGATTTAGATATGTCAGGTTCAACCTACTTGGAATCCTTTATATTTGATCAATTCTTTTATGCGATCGACAATGTACAGATAGCCATTCTCATCATAATATCCGATATCACCACTTTTGAACCAACCGTCTTTAGTAAAAGATTTTTTAGTAGCTTCTTCATCTTTGTAATAGCCTTTGGTAACCATTAAGCCTTTCAAGCATATCTCTCCCTCTTGCTTGGGGCCTAAGTTTTCACCAGTGGTAGGATCTTTGACAACGCAAGACATTCCCGGAAACACACTGCCTACAGAACCTGGTATATCGACATCAAGCGGAGGTAAACTGATCGATAATCCAGCTTCGGTCATACCGTATCCGTTCCTGACTAGTTTTAAGTTGAATCTTAAAAAAAAAGTAGAGCAATTTGTTTTTTTTTTTTTGGGATAGATTGGAAGAGCATTGTGTAAATCTCTGAAACATTACTTTTTTTTAGTCGCTTCTATCAAATCTTTTCCTAGTGGTGCAGCTCCGCAGATAACCTCTTTGACGCTACTTAGGTCATATTTTTCCACAAGGTCACTTTTCAATAGGAATTGTATTAAGGGTGGCACAGTCATCAACACTGGGATTTTGTACTTTTCAATGCATTTTAAGTAAGTTTCGGGTTCGAATTTGTCCACTATTACTACATTTCTGTTTCGCCACACACAACTTATTGTAGACATTAAACCGTATATGTGGAAGAGAGGTAAAATTTGAACAAATGTGGTGGTATCATAATTTATATTAATATCAGGTCCTCTGAAACGTTAAGAATAGACGGTCAAAAATATGTATAGACAAATGTGTCGATCGTTTCGTTTTGAAAGTCTGTTAATACATCCGCAATATCCTTATTGAGGGGAATAGATGATTAAAATATCTCACGTACTACGCATGTGCAGTGGTAAAATTAACGTTACAGACATTCCAGTAAGTATATAAAATAAGTAAAAATACTTACAAAAGTGTGGCAAATACTGCGTTAATATTTAAATGAGTTAAAGTAACTCCTTTTGGTAATCCTGTAGTACCAGAGGAAAACATAATAAAAGCTATATGGTTATCGACATCTACTTCTCTCGTAGTAAAACTTAAATTAGTAAGACGACCATAAGAGTGCGCGTTTGTGAAATTTGCAAAACTATGCGGGTTACTGACGTCATCTCCAAGATCGATTGTTACAATTTTCCGTATGTAGCTGTTTTTGGATTTCAGTTTAAGAAATTTATTCAAATGAGGTGTAGAGCAGAATATCATATCTGGTTTGGTTACGTCCAGGGCATGCTGTAATTCGTCTGAAAGCATTTTTTTTTTTTGAAAAATCAGTAAGATTTTTAGTTAATTTCGGGTACGTACATTCTGTGTAAGCTGGATTCATAAACACGATTGGTACTCCTGCATATAAAGCTCCATAAACTATTGTAATGTAGTTGATGTGGTTTTCGCTGCATAATGCTATTACTTTGTCGTGTAGGACGCCATAAATTGTGAGGCTCTGACATAATTTAATAGACTTTGATAGCAGTCCCTCACAACTTAGTATTTCGCCTGTTCTGTCATTAATCTAAAATACTGATTCGATTAGATTTGCTCTTTTTTGCACTTATATTGCCTAAAAGCTTTTGTAACATTTTCTTTTTGTAAAATAGTGATGTTATTTGTTTCTGAAAATCTAAGGAAGATCTGATGTCAACAAGTATTATTGTAGGGAACTTTTGAATTCCATAACAATAGGAGTCATATACAATAGATATATTATTATAAAATATATAATAGAGAAAAAACTTACAAACGCCGCTTCGTCTCTTTTGCGTGATAATAACGCCTTGTAGAAAAATTTTCCTGTATTTTCTCTATATACGGGAAATGGTTGTTTGTCTCCTTCAAGAACGTATTTCTCCGACATTCTGAACGCCAACTCCTTGAATGATGTAAATACACTTATATGTTAATATTTTTTATCTTTATTTACAGCTTTCGTTGTGTGCAGGCATGATTATACAGAAATTTATCAGTATAATAGCCTAATTTACATTATTGTAGGATCTTTAATAATTTAATATATATACGTTCGTGGTACAACTAATGTTGTAGATAAATTTATAATTTAATACGTAATCACAAGATTGAATGGCTAAATATAAAAAAACATGATATATAAGTATGTATTTCAAACAATGTTAGATAAATCGTCATTTACCAATTCTATATTTTTGAGAGTATTATATATTTATACTTATTGACGGCTCAATAATGGAAAGTACAAGGCTTATAATCATTATTTATTAGAGATTGCTATCATTGAAATTATCACATATTAAATCAAAATTAATTTGTATTAAAAATAGATATATACAAGCTGTTCACGTAGGTATGATGCTACATTGAACTACTGTCCCGGGATCACCAAATACGATCGACTTTATTCGACAAGTTCGAGGATCGAGTCAATTCACACATACCCGCGGAAGTAACTCACGATACTCGATCGAATTAATTCGTTCAAGTTTCGGTTATCAAACGAGTTTTGGAAACAAATGATCTACTTTACTGCGGAATTAGTTAAATGAAAGGGAAGAATTGAAGCAAGTGAAGCAACGACATCTTGACGTTTATTCCGCAATGTTGATACTTTGATAAAATTCTTATTTTTTTTTTATTTTTTTTACTACGCTGATTACTACTCTTTGCTTATTGTCAGAAAAAGCAATATTTTTTTTTGTATCACTTTATTAAATAAATATAGTGTTATAGATAGCAGTAAATAGTGCAGCAAGATATGTGTTTGTTATTAAGTTTAAATAATTCAAGAAATTATTATCTTGGGTACAACAATGGATTTTGTCTTCCCCTCAGAGCTCTGCTTTCCCGTTGCAATTGTAAATTCTGCAAGATACCTACTACGCTGAAGGATACGCTCCCTAAAAACTGGCAACATTTTTGTTTGCCTACACATGTTTAATATAATTAATATTTCAAAATTCGTTTTAATAACATTATTCTAATAACTGTTGAAATGTGTTATCTCGAAATATTTTAACTTGTACCTGATTATACGAACAACGCGTTGAACTTTATACCTACAGTCTTTACTGTCACTTTATATACATAATACATCCGACTAATGAATTAGAAAGAGAGGGAGAGTTACAAATGTCTCGATATCATGTGCCGCCATTACAACTCGATAGCTCACTGGCAATCGAGTGTTACGAATCGAGTGAATTCGTGAAATCGAGTATCGTGAATGAGATTTTTAGGTATTCGATTAAACATGGCGAAATCGAATCGAGTATCGAGTTTCGTGATCCCGGGGCTGAACACAATTTATTTTATAACTGTTACATCTCGACCCTAGAGGGCGCAAGCATTTGTCGCCTGTGTATATGTATTGGATATATTATCTCTGATTCTGATATGCATGCATTGTTATTCGGTTAGGAATCTGGTTAGGAATTCCAGCTCCGTTAAGATATAGTTAAGATGGCGTGTACAATTAGGAAATAAAAGAACATACAAAAAAGGTGTATTTTATTGAAACCTACGTATCGGCACCCCAATAATAACAAAGTGATTGAATACAAAATTCAAGTTTTATGTAAGGATATTTTTTTGCTACATGTTACGCTCGTAAGAGTGTCTTTCGTTGAGAAACAACTGTCAATTTTCAAATGTCAAGAAACGATAAAAAGTAATCTACAAATATGTGAAGTGTTTTGTATTGTGGTGAATACATAAAGATGTTTTATGCTTTGAGTATTAGCCTTTTTAAAGTTAAATTTATATCCAAATTTGCAATTAGGTTATTCATTAATATACAGTGGAACCCCGTTAACCCGAATCAATTGGGACCATAACCAATCCAGGTTAACGAAAATCTGGGTTACGGATACGGACACCAGGTAAGACAGTACCTACGTACTTACGGCAAAACTAGGTACTTCATTTCGTATAGATTAACAAATACACACACAAAACAAACCGAACAATTATATTTTTAAACTCGTTTTAAACAATATACCTACACTATTATTTGATATAGGTAACGTGCATTCCTGAAAAAAAAAATTGATCCGGGTTTTCCAGAGATCCGGGTTTACGGGGTCCGACTTAACGTATGTGTTTAATTATTTTGCAGGTAACTGTTATAAATATGGCTTTTATCGTTTCTTGATGACATTTGACAGTTGAAAGCTTCTCGACTACTGATATGTTTATGAGCGAAACACGTAGCCAAAAATATTCTTAAATAAAACTTAGATTAGACATAATAGAAATTTACATACATTCAATTTATTATATTTGCTTTGTTCTTTTTGTTGCAAAGCAAAACGCAAAAATTTATGACATATCGCCATGTTTAATGAAACTAAATTTTGCGTCTTGACGCAGAAATAATGAGTAAAAAATACACAAATAGTTTACGTTCCACGTCCACTGATGATTTAACATTTTCAAGTGCAAGCAGCTAGTTGCGTCAGGAAGCAATATTGCTCGAATCAAAAAGAACAACCATTGCGTATAGTGCTTTCCACCGCAACACAAATAGAACACAAAACTCTACTTTGCATGTCCGTGCGTTTTGCGTTCCAACGCAAAGGACAAAAAGAACAAAGCTATTATCACATCCAATTAGGGACAATATACAATCTTACAATTTCCTTTGTGACCAGAGTTATTAAATTTAGTTTAGTTATAAATAAATTTAAAAAAAAATCCTTATTTTTCAAAATTGAAACTTGTAACACTTTCTTGTTACACAAATCACGAGTTCAAAATAATTCTATATCATTTGGAAATAATTACTTTAAATAATACTTTTTCCGCTCATCTACAACGAAGGTGGCAGAATGACGTGAAAGTGACGTTTAATAGACGTCACGTAATGCACGTAATACCGACGTTTATTAAACGTCATTTTACGTTATTCTGCTATCGCGAAAGTGTCCGTGTTACTACACGCAAATATGGGAGGATAAAGTAAACTTAATTTAACGACTAAAAATAATAGAAGTGGAAGGTCAATTTTGTTAGGTTACAAAGGTGCAGACTGTTTCACCCACTACCCTTTTTTGCGATTCTTTACAAATGGATTAACACGACAAAAATATTGATAAAGGAGACTCATCGGATCAATAATTTAAAAGTAACCCAAAGAAAAAGCAACCCGTCCACTCCGAATGAGAGAGAAGAGAGTGCGGTTATGGCGAGAGGTACAATAATAATAATAATATCAATTTATTTATTTATTATACAAGTTACACCTATATACATATTAAACTCATGTATGCCATAAAGACTAAATCATCATAAAATGTTTTTCCTGTGCGCACGGTTTTCTCTCGTAGGGGAAAGTGGGGTATTAGCGCGATGTTTTTTTTAATGGGATGTAACTAAGTTATCAATGAACTGATTTTCCTTCAAATTTGGGACACTTACAAATAGCTTTGTTTTTATGTGTTGATACAAATGTGCTGAAATAAAAGACCAATTATTTTGTTTTTTAATTTTTTAAAAAATTGTGCAAACACGCTGTTACCCAAAGGATTTGGGAATAGCGTGAGGTTTTCACGCTATTACCCATTATTTAAAAAATGATTTAAAGTGAATAAATATGAAAGAAAAATTTATTGGACGTAATGACACCTTCAACAATAGGTACACAAATATGATAGGACATATGCCTTGAAAACTAAATTTTACTCCTACGAAAAATAAAAATATGAATATCAGAAACACAAACTTAAACACTATAATCTAGTAATCCTCTATTATATACCAAATTTCTATTTTGGGTACAAAAATAAAGAACAAAGTGAACAGAACATGTTAAAACAACGTAACCTAAATCCAAAAACAATTTTTAGCGAACATCAAATCTATCAAATGAAATGCCAAACTCTAAAAATGAGTGCTGCCGTTTAGTTGTTCCATGAAGCTTAGGACTCGAAGTATCATTTTAATCGATCTAAGTGAACCATCGATATATCAATCGCATTTGGAGACACAAATGCGTTGGCCACCTTTGAACTCTCCGAAAAAATGATATTTCATACTCTCGATTTTGGTCTATTTCAGTTAATATCTTGCCTACGTAATACACCGGTTGTTTTAGTTTAGGAATTTCGAATTGCACCAAAACATGGTCATGTTTTTTTGGCTCCTCTGTTAGTGATGGAAATTCCTGTAATAAATCAGAAAATGATTCTGTATCATCGTCACCGGATGATAAAATTGGGTCATCGCTTTCTGAAGAAGACGTAAGATCTTCGCTCTGCTTCTTTTTTACGATTTGTTATCGCCTTTTCTTGCGTATTTCAGAAAAGACGTTTCTTATGTGAGAGTTTTTTGCTTTATTAGATTGTTTATTTTTCTTTTAAATAGCTTTTCTTTGCTTTGCTTCAAGAATTTCCTTCATCGGTGTAGCTGTTTTATTTCAGATGATTTCCTCTTGAGATTTCTTTTTTGAACGCCGTTTTGCTTTGTGTTGCATAGGTAAGATATCTTTGAGCTTAATGAATTGATGACCCGGAATTTTCTTTCTCTGGAGTTCTATTATTAATATTTATTATACTATCAACACTTTGGAACAAGTTGCCCTTTCTGGACCTCGAATGTGTTCCAGATTGCACATTATATGGGCCAGCGTTTTTTTGGTTGTAAAGCGTTTGAAGCAACAAAATCCTCTTCCGTAAATATAGTAGGCTGAAATGGCCAGATCCCAGCTGGCCTTGAATCCATTTACACACTTTTCAATTGTTGCAACCTTTTGTATGCTTCGGCAAATAGTTCTGCTATTTCGTATATAGTGATTCTTTTACCCGCATTTGATTTCATCCAATACGAGCACTGATAATTAAAATTATTTTTTAACGGCCCAAAAAACACAAGGTCCAAGGGCTGGGTTCTATGGGAAGTATGCGGCGGTAAGGAAATCATGTCTACCCATTTCTTTGGCCATCTCATACGCCGCCAGTGATAAATGGCTTTCATGGTTGTCCAGTACAAGCAAACTCGTCGGTCTTTGTTTGGCTTTGCAATGACTTATAAAATGAGCCAACCATTTAACAAAAGCGTCTGAGTGCTTCCAACCATTTCCAGTCGCAGCACCTATGGTTCCAGGAGGAGCGTTCTTTAACAGTCATCATTCATTAGTTTCTGGGGTACAGTAACATTGGGGGTATATAATTACCCGCCGCATTCATACAACAAATTGCTGTTACCAAGTCACCTCGTTCAGCACTAGTGATTTCCCATTTGTTTTACTCCTTTTTGTGATATTATTCTTCCTGGTCTATGCACCGTATGAAGGCCGGTTTCATCTACATTGTAAATATCTGCCGGAGAGAACGTATGTTTTTCATAGAGCATATTTAGATTGTTAAAATATGTGTCAATGGCTGTTCTATTAAAACTTATTACTCGATTATGCTTGTTGCCTCGGTGTTCTGAGAGACAAATTTCGGTGCCTCTTCATAAACCATAGTAAAAAATCAATCCCGGCTTTCTTTTCAGTTTTATTAAAGGGTGATTCAAGCCCAGTTTTTCTGCAAATTGAAAATAATGGAACCTAAATCATTTACAGTGAGCCCATAGAATCGCTTTGAAATTTCAAGGCAATAATCTACAATTTCGAGCTCTTGTTTTTCACTAAATACTGCTGTCCTGCCAACTTTTTTAGGCCTTCCTGGAACTCCTGCAGCATTGCGGCTTCTCTGCTTGACATGATCCTTAATTGTAGACCATGAAATCCCAACATTTTGGATGCATCTGAAATTTTCATAACCTCCATTGACAGCATCTAATGAGTCCTGAAGGGCTTCCGTGGACCATTTGGCTCTTATATTCTTTTTGGTAATAATTTCGTACCATCTGAAAAAAATAGCTTGTAAAGTAAGTGAAACACCATGATACAATAAACTAAAGGTATGATATCTAGCCGTCTCAAAGTCGTCCGCTACGCGCAGTGACGTCATTGCGTGCGTGGTTTCTATTGAGATACATACGAAGAGGCATGCAAATATTATGTTTTAGCTATTTTCTCGTATTTCACAGGAAAATGTGTGCCATGGTGAAGTAAAAAAGTAATTACAAATTAATATTTATTAAATGAAATTAAAAAAACTCATTTTAAACATAACTTTAATTAAAAGGGTCAAAATAGTTGTATAGTTGTATTTTGAAAAAATAATACATTATTACTTTCAACTAAAAAACGTTTATTGACAATACATTACAATACCAGTAAGTAGCAAAAAAAAAGGAAACTGCCTATTTGAAATGCGACTTTAGTTGTTGGAAGAAGTTATTTAAAAGAGTTTATCATAATAATTTTTCATAAGTAATAATTTTTGTCATTTTTCTTTTTTTGGAAATTGTTAAATTTCGTAAAATTTTGATTGAGTGCCAGATTTTCTTATCTTTTGGAAATGTAAAAAAACCTTATATTTTTATCGAAGTTTTTGGCTTCGTTATCCACAATCCATCCGTACATAGCACACCTCATTATTAAAAGTTTCTTTATGAAAAAATAATAAAAACACCTTTAACCAATACCAGAACCACCAAACAAGGAAGTGACACCGAAACAGACTATAGAATAACATAAATATATGTCAAATGTAAAGCACATATAATACAGGTCCAACGTTGTGTGAGCCAGCCACCGGCAACGAACGCTCGCAATGACGTCACAGGCTGCGCGATATCATACCTTTCGTTTATTGTACCATGAGTGAACACGTTTTCAGATGTGTCAAAAAATGTTTATGATTTTTAACTGCCTAATTTATAATAAAAAGTAAACCCTGGATATATCATGCTGTTACCCAACACAAGCTGGGGTAACAGCATGATCGCGCTATAACCCCAAGCAAATTTCACGCTTTTGCCCCTTTAACCGACCTACAGAAACAAAAACAAAAACTATGGTTAGGACTTTTTTATTTACTTTTTACGACAAGTAACTAAAAAGACAACTAAAATACGGTATTATTAAATAAAACTACATTTACTTACATTTGTAACGAAGTTACCAGTCTTTGTTTTAGAGCATCTGAGTTCTAAGCATGTAAAAATACACAAAAAGTCGGATCGCCTCAAACGCACGTGTATCTCCCGGTAGATTACCACAGACTAAACGAAGGAATTCTATTACGCATCCGTTATGACCGACACAACACTGCCATCTATAGTATGTTCCTCAAAAACACTCATCACGCTATTACCCGAATCGCGCTAATACCCCACTTTCCCCTACTTGAACTGAATGGATTATTCTTTCTTTGGGCGGGCTTTCATCATTGGGAAACGTTTTACTGTACCGGAAGTCGATAAAAACTTTTTTATTTAATCAGCAAGAAGGATCATTTTCAGTTTTCAAGAGTACCGCGTGTACGAATTTAGCGCCCTGACTGCACTGTTAAATTACAAAGAGGATGCTACAAACAAAAGGGACAGCTAGCAAATTTTAACTGTACGAAACTAATAACTTTTCTGAGTTCATGCAAGTCAATAGGAAGCCAAGCTTAGCTCTTGTCAAAACAGTTCTTGATGGTCATTTGACAGTTTTCGAGATTTTTATAAGCTATGAACGCTCATTCAAATCAGTAACAACTGTTATAAAGGAACATTAATCTAATAACTAGCAAATTTTAAATGTGTATACACAATTGCCATCTTTTTTGAGTTCGTATAGCCAATAGCAGTCAATAAGTTAACAACTGAAGGTCGTGATTTTTTAGCCTCTCAGATCTAAGGTAGGCCACCAAAAGAACTGACTGCTTGTCAGTTTGTGCGCTAAATTTTGAAAACATATGTGTATATTCAAGAATTAAAATTAAAATCATTCCTGCATAAACGAAAACACTCCAACATTCGAGAAGAAAACTAAAAATTAAATTTTAAAAAACATCTAAATTCTAAATCATAGAATAGAAGTAAAATAGACGCACATTCGTACATAAACATACGAAATATACAAAACAAAGTGGCGTCTAAAATTTATCTTGGCGAGAGTGACGCTATACATATAGTTGGTTTTCTTATATTTTGTTATCGTTCTGACATTGATTTTGACCGTCATTGAGCAAAACTCATGATTCCTAAACATTATTTCAGTGATTCTAATTGATTTTTAATTCAATTTATTGTTATTTAGTTTGTTTCTTGCTGTTTTCCTATTTAATTTATTAATAATTAGCGCTTACATTAGGCGAATGCCAGGGGTCGATTAGTGCCATAGGCCGCCGGTTCAAATCTCATTCTTGTCAATTATTGTAACTGGGGCCGTAATGATGATTAGGAGGGAGATTTGGCTCTGCGGGGATGCCTGATAAGGAAATAATTGCTTATAATTTCTTTATTACCATCATTATCAACTTGGGTGGTATAGATAGCGAAAAAAGAACAGTAGTGATTTTAAACCTCTTGTGTCTTGGTACGTAAACAGGATTGACTTCTATGTAGTGTCATTAAAAACTTACACACAAGTTTTTAAGGGAATTTATTTAGAAAAAAAACATAAAGTACAATAGAAATCTGCTCTTACTTCCTTCTCGCAAATCATACAACAACTACTAACTACTACCGTTTCCCGCCCGTTCTCCACCCCAAGCTACCACCGTTAATTTAGCGGTAAACTTCGGCGGCAAATTTAAATTTAAATTTTCATACACTACATTTATTATTTTCATATTAAATTAAATCTACGTTGCCAAGTTTGAATACAATGATACGAAACATTGGCATGCTTAACAGTCATTTTTTTTACAAATATTTTTTTTAATAAAATATTATTGTATAGGCGTCACTTAAGACGTTAGGCTCTTATTCAGAAATAGTGGGTGGCATCGTCATTTGTCTTTTGAAATATAATTCGTAGAGGCCTAATTCTAATTGAAAAAGAAATCCGCCGTTGATTTTAAATGATAACGTTGGTAAACTGCGTATTACCCGGGAAACTTGAATTTTAATACTGGGGTGTGTTAGATGAAATGTAACTGATTATTAACTATTGTACTTATTAGCTTTCTCAATTTGTCTCAACGCAATGAATGAATTATTGAATAATTTTTGACATTAAAAATTTTTAAAATAACAAGTTTTTGTAATACATGATATTTAAAGACGCAATACTTGGAAAAATTACATTTAAAATCGCAATCTATTCATACACAAATAGTGAAATGGCACATTTTAAATTGCTAATCGTAACCCTACAGATGAGACGATAAGCAACTGTCAGAAGTTCAAGTTTTTTTGTATATTTGGATTTGCATCAGCGTTCACGAATTACGATTGGTGCAGTTCTATTAGCAACGAATCGTGCGAAATTTTGTAGATTTTGTCAAAGGTGAACTTTTCTCAAGTACCCTTCTAAATTCCAGTAGTAAAACAGCAATGTGCTAAAAGCAAATCTGTGCTTTCCCATTCTAACCTCCTGGCCAATTGTATAAATTGTAAGTAATTTTTGTGTAGGTAATCTATTTTACATGATAGTATAATGTTCTTTTTTTCTTTATTTAGGATTATTAATAATGGCACAGAGTCCCCCATTGATTTTAAAGTTGTTGGCTTCATCAGTGAGAGCTGCAACAAGAGCTGGCAAAATAATTCGTGATGTAATGAGTAGAGGAGATCTAGGTATAGTTGAAAAAGTAAGATTTCAGGTTTGCTTATGTTAAATTAGTCACAATGTTGTGCTTTTAAAGGGTAAAAATGATTTACAAACAGAAGCAGACAGGTCAGCACAGAGATGTATAATCGTCTCTTTATCTCAACAGTATCCTAATTTGAAGATAATCGGAGAAGAAGGGAATTGTAATTCTGAAGTAAGTTGCATTATAGCAAATACACCATGTAATGATGATTTGTAGGTTCCTAGTGATTGGGTAGTCACTGACTGTGATCAAACAATATTGTCCATGCAATGCCCCGATGAATATTCGAATGTAGGTCTGAAAGATATTGTCGTTTGGGTTGATCCTTTGGATGGGACATCTGAATATGCCCAGGTAATTCATCAAACTTCATTTCAATAATAGATATTAATGTGATTGTGATCTTTTCTCAATTTTGGAATGTTAGTTATATCGTATGTTGATTAATAAATAATATAATTGCGCACTTAGTCTGATGCAACTTTAGGTATTTATTGGGAGGAACTACTTTTTTTTTGTTTTATGAAAAACAGACATAAGAAATGCAGTCTTTCCTGGAACACTATTATATATCTCTAATTAAAAAAATAGAAATATGCAATAAGTTTGTTTTATTTTTCTCATACTGTACTTATTATTATTAATATTTTATTTTATCATTGCTAATGTATGATTTACTAGATTTTTTAACCCTTTATTGATGAAGTTTGCGATACCTTCAGTCACTATGTATGGCCTTTAAATGTAAAATGAGAAAAAAATGTTCTTAAGGAATTAAAGTGCACTTTTATGACTTATGCAACAGTAACAAAAAGAAAATTACATTGGGCATTAATATGTTAAATAAAACACACTGGGCTATGTGAACTGGTAATCTAAGAAAAACAGAAAATTAGCAATTTCAGATTATGCCCATCTTTTTAAATATTTTTTTTTTCAGGGCTTGCTTGATCATGTAACAGTACTAATTGGATTGTCAGTCAAGGGTGCAGCTGTAGCTGGCGTTATTCATCAACCATATTATAATTCGCGTAATGATTCTGAGAAAGTTGGTCGTACTATTTGGGGCTTAATAGGGCTTGGTGTTGGTGGCTATACACCAACTGCACCTCCAGAGGGTAAATTCATTGTTACTACAACTAGATCTCATTCTAGTGCTCTAGTACAAGAGGCGTTAGATGCTTTAAAACCTGATGAAGTTTTGAGAGTTGGCGGAGCAGGTCATAAGGTAAAATCTATTGTGTACATATTTACATATTTTTGTAAATGCTATGAATTAGGTGCTTCTGTTACTCGAAGGGAAAGCTCATGCGTACGTATTTGCTAGTAAAGGATGTAAGAAATGGGACACGTGTAGTCCTGAAGCTGTCCTTGTAGCTAGTGGAGGGAAACTAACAGATATCCATGGAAATCTATATAGCTACGAAGAAACGGTTGCTTTTGCGAATACACGGGGCGTACTGGCAACCGCAAGAGGGGTGGATCACGCCAGTATAGTCAGCAGAATACCACAGACCGTGCGAAACTCTCTAGTTTAAATTATGGAAAATGTATAAATATTAAAAAAAAAAATTAGTAGAAAACTGCAGAGAAGGTATATCTATTGTGTTTTAGTATAAGCGATTAAGATTAAAAAGATTGCCATCAGAGAATCCATTTTAAATTATGGGGGAAAGTTAGAAAGCAGGTTTTCAGATTTTTATTTCTGCGTAAGGCATTTGAGTCCAAAAAGGGAGTACAAACAACTGATAGAAATTGGGATTTTAGTAGGTATAGTTACCCAAATATAAGAAAGAATATTAGAAATTTCCCCATATTATGGAATTCTATGTAAACTCTAAATCTATTTTCCTACAACTTGATATTTTTTGCAAAACTTGCAGACATAAAAATATGAAAGTTTACTTTCTGACTTCAATTCATATAATGTTAGTGTTTTTTAATTCTATTTTCATAATGTTGGTATTGTTAGTTTAAATGAAGTGTATTGTATTTCGGTATAAATTGATAACAGCGTAAGTTGATATGTTAAACATACAGTAAAATCCAGTTTTTGTATAGAATAATATAAATCTAAATAATATCTAATTTATTGTTCAAAATTAAAAAAAAAAGAAGAAAAATGTTAAATCGTGCAATATATATATGTTTGTATTTTTAGCTTATTTTTTTATTTATAACAATAACAATGGAATAATATGCCGTTTTTTATTTTTTTTTTTTACTCGATTTAAATCATTCACCTTTGACGAAGGCAACCGCTTATGCAGAGGGCAGTATAAAAATGATTTTCTGTGGGTTTTGCTGACATTGTAGAGATGGCGCTGATTACATTGCTTTCTGTTGTAGAGTCGCTTTTAAGTTATTTGTGTAATCAATGACATTGCAAAGCATTCGATTTCGTTTATTTGCACTATTTATTTTTATACTTTTCATGTAAAATTTAGGATGCAAAATTTGTAATTTTTTAGCTTTATTTTATTCAAAAAACATTTTTCACATTGTTCAAAATTTTTCCGTGTTTTACACATAGGTATACATGTTTTATATTTTCAAGCGCTAAAATCATATTTTAATTGAAGTGGCAGCAAAAATAACACTAACAAAGTATCTAGATTTGAGTTTGACGAATTTAATTTTTTTTTTTTGAAATACCGTTGTGAATAATAAAAAAATAAGTTTTGTATCACCAAATTTGTCTCTTACTGTATGAATATCTTTTAAATTTGCTTTTTTAATCAATTCCGTTTTCAGTGTGCTTCCTATTGTTGAAATTCTAGAAGGAGATTGTCTAAGATCTTGTATTCGTGGAAATAATTTGAAAGGCGCTCGCCAAATTAAGGCATTTTTAAATTTCTTCACATACATGTAAAAGCTATATGTATATAGATATAAATAATACAATTAGTATATGTTTGTATGTAAGTGTAACTACAATACAATATTCCTCATATTGTTAGTGGTAGATGTAAAAGAGTTTATAAATGTTTTTAACTCTTCATTCCGCGACCTGCTCTGTAGATGTATTTATATGAATCATTGTTCTTTTGGTCGTAAGATAGCTCTTAGTTAGTATTACTTGAAAATACTTCCTAGGTTAAGACAGTTTGGCTTATAGTTGTCTTTAGTATTATAAACTAAATCGACTTAAGATATTTTTTTCATGTGCATCATTTAAATACTACTACTACTATTACTACTAATACGAAGTATTTTATTTTTACGTATATAATATTAATTAATGATACTTATTATTAATGATAATAATAATAAGACAAAACACGCACAATGTAGTTGTAAAAGATATTCAAAGAGACTTAATAAATAAATAAATAAACGGCAATACTTATCAATCCTATATCATTGATCTTCTAGTTTTATTTGAAAATAATAATTTAATGGATCACGTCACCATTGGTTGAATGGGAAAATATCTTCTGAGTACGTAAGTGTGTATTAATACATGGCATGTTGGCTACAATAGGCTACCTACTTGTCCTTGTAACAGAAATTGCACAAGTACTCTGTTCATTTTATGTTTTTAGTAATTTCTAGGTGAATTTCCACGATATAAGAAGTAAAACATCATAATCCATGACGTACATTTTTCTTGCCGATATAATTAGACCAGTGTTGAGCCACACCTCATTGTATTATGGTAAACGGATAATTTTTGAATTAATCAGAATTTAAAAGCGGTTTATGTTAGATTGAAATTTATAACTTGTCAGTTTGATACATACGTACTGTAAATTACTAAAGAAATGCTTTTTAGTTCTAGTTAAAAACCATAAAATTAGAATATATTCTATAGTAATGGATATAAAACTCTTATGGTAAAAATTATGGTCGTCTCTATAATTGTAATTTTATTGGTTGAGTCAAACGTACTTAAATGTTACAGAAGTCTGTAGAAATACATGAATATAGTAAATCATATCAAATATCTATTGAATCTTAAATTTAGTTTGAGTTGAGAGGGTGTTGAATATGTGAAGAACTGGTGTTATTAATACCACAACGTTACCATAACTACTGCAATTGATTAACCGGAATATAGTTTCGTGGCGTTATTCCAAGACTAGGGCAATAGTTATAATTTCGATTCAGTTTTAAAGAGGCTAATAATTATTTGAGATGCCTAGGACTTAATAGTTGAAGAATCTACATTCTCTTATTGCTTATATTTGCAATAAATTACATATTATGGATCGCTAAAGTCTATAGTTGATAGACATCTACAGGTGTTCCACCGAATACTGTTTCTTTGATTATACGTATATTTTCCATTTTCGAAAAAAAACATATCTATAAAAAAATTATAGAGTTCAATGCTGCATAATAGCATAATCTGAAAATGTTTTTGATTACACAAGGTGCACCAGAATTTGGCAAACTCAGCTACTCCATTTTTAAATGCTAGGCAGAAAACTACCATGACTTAATTAACCCTTTCTTATAAAGATGTCCCCTCTGCAAGCTTTCCTTTAAGACGGCGTACTTTGTATTTGACATTGAATTTGTATTTTATGATCTGATACTGACGTATGCGTTTATTTGATTATATAGCGTTTATATTCCAATCCGATTTAAAAATTAAAGGAAAATTCATTTAAGGTAAAGTCAGGTAAGTGTGTAACCGGGGCAAGTGTGTAGATTGGCTACATTTATTTTTTAAAATTAAAATAAGGATGTCCTCTGTTATATTAATAATATAACTAAACTTCATACTAGTTTTACAAATAAACATTCGCATCTTCTAACGTGTAATAACTTAGATATCTTGTAAATTTATCATACCCTATTAAAAAGGCATCAGTATAGTATTACACACTTGGCCGAACTAAAGGATAATGCTATTAATATATAAAATGCGGAATGATTACACACTTGCCCCATTTTGCTGGGTAAGTGTGTAGTATTGACACTATTTAAAATTTTTTTTTTTACAGTAAACCGTTGATAATTATAAAAGGCGTATCTATTGAAGGCTTACAACTGGGCATATATTACGTATTTCTATGTGTAAAATTTATCAAAATGTCTTATGTGAATAGTGTTACATTTTCTTCACACTGTGCAATTTTTACTACACACTTACCTGACTTTACCTTAATTTATTTAAGATTAATTCATAAAATCCTGCATGAGGCATCAAAAATGTTTAGTGTATGATTTGAGCTTTGCATAAGGGTTAATTGAGCATAGGTAAAGATATACGGTTTCAAAAAACAAGTGAAGAAAAAATCTTGGACTGAAGTTAAGCAAATGTTCAAGGATATATCAATTGCATTTTCGCTGTTGTATCAAAACAATTGCATTTGAAATATGAATATCAAAAAACAAATGCAAATACAAACTACGCTGTTTTAACCGAAGCCTTGCAACGGGCCAATTTTTACAAAATGGTACCTAATTATTCTAATTAACAACGTTGTTAATGATAGACAAAAAGTAGTTTATAACAAATCATGGCATTTTTCTACGTGGAATTTTAAAACGGAATAATATATAGGTGTTTTCATTTAAAATAACGGAGTAAATATGCGTTTTCGTACTCCTGGGACACTATCGACAAATATTAATAGTAAATAATAATATTAAGCTACGTAGCATTCAATTCTATTTTTTTTTTGTACTGTTTCCTAAAATAAAAAGAGAATCGTAATCAAAGATCCAGTCTTTGGTGGGACATTTGAATTCCATTAATCGAATTCGTTAATCGTGATCATTCCTGAATTTGATTATGACTTGTTGATTATAAATGATAAGTCAATAATGACATTGAGTGATGGGGAATATGGAGTGAATAGTTCATAATCAATTATTAAAGTATCTAATCATAATTTATTATTAAGTCAGTCGTAATTGATTATATTTATTAAATTATTTGAAATGGATGTGACATCACAGAGGTATTAGGCTATCGATGTGGATACTGCATTTTTATATATGAAGGCAGTGGTGGCTCCTCTTAAGGAGCCACGGTGCCGTGGCCTCACCATTGCAAATCACAATTAATCATTAAGAAGCTTTTATTTTCTGTAAAAATAGCGATAAATACACATACATACTCACAGATTTAAATAGAGAACGAACGTTTCGATTTCCATGATTTGATGCCACGAATCAGGCTTTGTATTTAGTATTTATTTATACAGACAAGCGGCGAGCGGGAAGCCACATCCAGATCGGCTCAGATTTCAGACGGTATGTAAGTAGTGCTGTTATCCGGATCCGGATAATTTACTATCCGGATATCTGGATCTCAATGTTATCCGGATCCACTATCCGACACCTCGGATCCGAAACCTCAGATCCGGATCTGCTGTCCAAAACCTCAAGTCCGGATCTGCTATTCGAAACCTCGTATCTGGTGTAATAATAACTAAGATTTATTGAACACCTATGTAATTCAAAGTCAATGTGTATATGTATGTAATACGTACACTAATATTGAGTTGGTTGATAATTTATATCTTTTTCAGATCTGAATCCGAAAACCGGATAGTGGATTCGGATCCGAAAACCGGATAGTAGATTCAGATAGTGGATCCGGATATCCGGTTAATTTCAAATCCAGACATCCGAATCTCAATTTTATCAACAGCACTAGTTTGCAGGTCTCCGCGCGGAGCTAGCAGAAGAGGAGATGGTCGGACTATACGCAAAAATTATATTGAAGTGCAGTCGAGTCACGCGGTAGTTAACATATGCATTCCTAGACGCATCATCGGTATACATTAGTGCTTGGCAATGTAGGGGAAGGGTGTCTCTTGCTATCACGGTAGGGAAATCTAAAGCAAGCGTGTGAGTCAGACGGTTATCGAAGATCGGCTATTGAAAGTAGAAACATATAAATAAAAATTGTGATTAATAATAATAATATTTATTAATTATAGTAATAAAGTGTAGTGTTATTCTAGGATGACGTCGCGGGCAAATTAATAACTATAGTACTTCAAAATGAACTATCATTTGTATCTTTCTTACGGTAAAAATTATGAAAATAAATAATACATATTGCTGTGTACTGATGGTATCAGCATAAATGCAAAATGAAAAGTAAAAAAAATGAAAATTTAAATTAACTAGCTCAGTGGATAAAAATAAAGGGCGCAAAAGAACTCTCAAACTCAGGGTTATTCTCAGAATTGAACTAATCATGAAAAATAAAATGTGGGTGAAAGTAATCAAAAATAAAAGAACTGAAATTTTGAATGACGTTAACAATCATTAATTTTTATTTAAAAAAAAAAGAAAAAAAAACATTTAATTACAATTACAGGAAAAATCAAACCTTGGACTGAGAGTACTGGCCAAAATCAAAACCTGCTTGAATCTACAATTAAAAAGGACGATGCAAATCCTTTAACAAATAAAGCGGTAGATTTGTTCTAGAAGAAAATCCTATTTCACAAAAAATCCACGTGGTCTCAAACTTACAACAACCTAAATTAATTTAAACGTGGACAAAACAAGTATATAATTAAAATAGAAATTTAAACACAAGCACAAAGCTTCTTTTCACCTAAACCGAGGTGATTAACAAAGAAAACTAATTTGAAAACTAAGAAACGGAAAATTAAACTCTTTAAACTAAAAAAACAACATCTTCTAGAACAATATATAATAACTGATCTTACATCCGACTTGTGTACACAATAAAATATAACAGCAATTATTAATAAAAGAGTTCCTTGAAGGATGATAAAAATTTCAAATTAAACGAACATTTTTAAATAAAAATGAATTTACCAAAAATGGCAGCAAAGAAAATAAAAAACATGTACTTACTCCGCAATCTTTCAAGAAACTGAGTGCCTCTGGGTAACACGGTCGCATATATATATATATATAAATTTACAAATGCGTGCCAAAGCAGCGCATGAATCGCAAAGAAAATTTCTTGAATAGAAACTACAAATACAATACTGGCGAACGCAATATCTACAATTGACTGAAATTAATATACACAACTGAACAATTACATTAAATTTAACAAACAATTCTATTAACAAAATCTTTTCAAAATAAAATATTAAAATTGTGGAAACTCTATCATTGCATTGATAAAAATGAATTGGTATGAATAAAAATACAAATTTGAATTTCCGTAAACCCGGGTGCCAGACCACAGCAATATGTATAATAAGAGAGTTATTCCTGAAAAATTTATCATAATAGTGTTTTAAGTAAAAAACAAACCATTTGCTTAAGTAAACAAACAAAGAAAATAAAAATTGTGTTTATTAATTCTTGGTTGATATTTTTCGTAGCCATCGTAAAGTTATCTTTCATGCAACTAGGTTTAGTGGAATATTGGCTGGATGGATCCAGCCGGAGGCAACACTCTAGTTCAGCGATCTGGACTGCCTAACCACCGAGGAGGAGGTTCGACAAGCTATCAGAAGCACCCTGAAAAATGAGACCGTCGAGGCCAAAGTAGCCAATACCAGGGAATTGAGGATGATTATCGTCCACCTTAACGAGACAGATGCAGTAAAAACTGCTCAAGACCGCCCGAGTTAAAATCGGGTGGGTAAAGGCGAAGGCTGGAAGTGGCACGCTGTTACCGGTGCTTCGGGTACAGACAGAGAGAGAAGGACTGTACCGGACCGAACCGGAGAAAGGAAGATCTATGCATCAAATGCGGTGTGAAGGGTTACAAAATTAAACAGTGTACGGGAAGCCCTAGATGCTACTTGTGCAGCGGCATGGCTGTGAATCACGTCGCCAGATGCGGCAGGTGTGAGACGTTTAGGAAGGCGTTGAAGGCTGCCAGAAAAACTACAAGATCGCCATTGTGAAGTTTCTTCAGGCAAACATGCATCGAAGCAGGACGGCTGACGACCTTCTTTGCCAGCTACGTTTGGAGCTGGGGAGCGAGCAATACCGGGACAGAGAGGAGGCTGGGTGGTATGGGAACACCACCGGCACGGCCGCCATATGGGTCCGGGGTAGCATGCGAATTTCTCGACTTTGTTAACTGATAGAAATCATACTTTCATCTTTCTTTTATGAAGAGTGAGCTCTTGGTAAATGGAATGTCAAGTTTTTATTACTTTCTATATCTAAAGTAAATTGTAATGTAGGTATTGAATTGTGATAAAGTATAATTTATATTTTGTGAATTTTTATCTTCCTGCCATTGAAAAAGACAGTTGATACTGTCGAGCTAGTTTTGCAAATTAATTATTGCTTGACTATTCGTTGCGTAGTCCTTGCTTAGATTCCGTAGGCCTACTCTTAGAGTAGAGGTTTTCGTGGTTTCCCAC
Source organism: Protaetia brevitarsis (assembly GCA_004143645.1). Classification (NCBI taxonomy): domain Eukaryota; kingdom Metazoa; phylum Arthropoda; class Insecta; order Coleoptera; family Scarabaeidae; genus Protaetia; species Protaetia brevitarsis. The sequence goes on from RXPK01000047.1 coordinate 2,360,058, forward strand.
ACTCCCTAGTATTGGGCGAACATTTTAAGTCGCTGCATGGGCGCAGGCGTGATAATAATTCGTGGCCGGCCGCCCATGTAAAGTGACCTTAAATAGACGTGGATATCTGGTCGATATTATGCGATATTGATGTCTATTAAACGCCAGTTTACATTACTCACTAGGACGATGCCGTTTGTAACTGTTGGGGGTGTTAAGGTATGAATTATTATTATTAAGTATTTTAATCAAGCCATACTCCAACCAGTGGCGGCTCGCGCATTCGTCACCGAGGAGGCTGCTATAATGATCGAAGTTCTTTTTGTGCTATTGTGCGATAAATCCCATATTATGAAGTTATACTGCCACCGAAAGTTCCACTACATAGAAATTACGTAGGTTTAAGAAACAGACTAAGATGTGTTCAGAGATGACAATCGGATTATCGGAACCTCGTCAGCTTTTTGCAGGCATCGCGCTCGCGAGGGCATTGAAGGCGAGGTATTGGTATTCAGGTTGTGACCTTCGAAGAGTGTGGCGTGATTAATAAATTTAATGTAGAGTATAAAGTACTAAGTAGTTTATAAGTAACAACCCCCAACTGCAGCCCCCCGGAAAGTACCCTTTTAATATTATTTCATATATATAATAATAATTCATGCCTTAGCATCCCCAACAGCTTTCGCCAATTACAGCGGGCATCGGCGGCCATGAGTTATTATTATGCCTGCGCCCATGGAGCTACTTAAGATGTTCGTCTCTCAGCATTTGCCAAGGAGTAAGGGAAACCACGAAAACCTCACTCTGGGAGCAGTCCTTCGGGTTCGAACCGAGGACCCCGCGACTGACAGCCGAGCGTGCAAGCCACTCGACCATCAGGCGGGATTTAATTAATAAATAAATATAATTGAGTTTAATAAAGCGAGTAGCTCAAATCCCAAACCCTTAAGGCAAAGGGCCGCGACAATACGGAGACATCGATCATTGCCGTAGTCTCATCGCGGTGAGGTATGCACGTGCAGCCGCTGCTGACTGAATGTATTGAAAGAAAGAAATGTTGTTTGTGCAATAAAATAATATTTAATTATGAAGTGGTGCAAATTTAAAATGGTATCTGTAACTGTCTACTTGCGACCTATAGATACTACTATTTATTAAGATTTCTCTGCATATTTTGGGCTACACTATATTTCCTCAAAGTTTGTTTTCTTTTGAGGAATCGCTAAAAAACGCTTTTTCTCAGTATCAAAATCCAATATGGTCCCAAAAAGAAATAATAGAATCGTTGATGACCAGAAAGACTGCAAATGACATAAAAAAAGTTATATCATTAGATTTATTAAGATTAGAAGTGGCATTGAGAATATGTTTCTGGTTCTTTACTACAAGACCAAACAAGGATACAGTGAAGAAGGTTAACGCTCTATCCTCAATAATAAGCGAGATCTTAGACCGAGAGTCCAAAAAGAATAACTTTGTACGTCATAATAGTTTTTGTCATTAAAAATATTTATCTTCATATCTATATTATATCTTTTGTGCTTTTTTTCCTCTTTTGGCACTGTATCTATTCGTTTACGTTTATGATACATTTACATTTTATTCCTCGTTATTCCAGCTGGTTTATTACTACTAATATTGTACGAGTTCCGTAAGAAATTCCTTTGTGTTTCCCCATGGGTTTTACGACTTTTCGGGCGGCCATTTCGAGGGCGACAGTTGCCCGTTCCGCATTCCGCCAATGATGTTAAAAGTTACAGTATCGAGTCGTTGTCTGGATTGCTACAGTAACGTCCAGACGGCGTCATTGGCGTCGGCGTCGCCTATCAGAATTCCGATGACGACACACAGTTGCGCATTGGTATGTTACCTCATTAGAAAGAACGCTAGGAACGAGTTTACCGGAGCTATATCTTGTAAAGAGGAAAAGATTTATAGCAGAATTCTTCTTTGATTTTCATTTTAATTCAAACTATATACTCAGAAAACGACAGGTTATCAGTTTAACAATATTACGACTGCAAATACAGTGAAAGCAGCAGATTTTTTTCCTCTAAAACAAAACACTTTTACTTTATTGTTAGATTAAACAAACATTTTATGTTAAAACGAACAACTAATATCATTATTATTACTTTTCAAGTCAAATGTATTAATTATTTTTCAATCAATACATTATATTTTTATAGGAACCTAAAGAAAGAGGCATTCATTTCACTTTGCAAGGGGTATGGTTCAGGCGTCATGGCATTATATTTTTACTAGATATAAGCAATGTAAATGTTGATAGTTTTTGTCGATGTTTTACAACAATGTCAACATCCATGTTTAAGATTAACGCCGTAGTTATATTTTTTCCCATCCCATTAGTAATTTGAGGTAAGAAAGTTATATTTTATTACTTAGATACTGTAAAAATCAAAGTAAGTTGTTTTAAAATAAACTAAACCAAATTGTCTAAATAACAGAGAAAAAATTAAATCAAAATTAAATTTTGAATAGATTTCTGTTTTAGTATATTTTAGTTATGATATAATATTTACTTTTACAAAAGTTAGTTTAGTTATCAAAAACTAGAAAAATGTTTTGCTGGAATACCTATATGTTCATTGAAAACTATCCATGCGGTAACATTTTAGCACTGCTGGTGATCAGCTTGCAATTTAGTGATGCGAGTCCATGATTTTTAGATTCAAGTAACTCGTACTCGGTTGGCAAAAGAATCGAGTCCATACTCGAGTATGTAGACCCGATTCTAGTACTCGAGTTCTCAGACTAGATTCTAGTACTTGATTTCCCAGACTCGAGGTCGTTACTCAAGTTCTTAGACTTGACTCTAATACTCGAGTTTTCAAACTCGATTCTAGTGTTCAAGTAGACAGGCTCTAGTATACATAGCATAGATTTTGAATGCTTATTTTGCTCCATAAAATCCAGCGCGCCAATTATATATTTGCATTATTATCTTGTTTATTATTTAGTGAAAGATTCGTAATGAATGACCGGTATTTGATTTTTTGGTTTCAGTTTTATCTTCTTATTCCATACTCAGTTTGCAAATATTTCGTAATCAAATAAAACAAAACGGACATTTTGATGGGGTCAACGTATATGACGGCATATGTAGTGGAGATGTAACTGTCTGAAATCGGGTCTACGAGTTCGAGCCTGGAATCGAGTCTACAAATTTCGTCAACGTCGTTTAGCACATGCTGTGTCACATACGTCTGCCAGAACAATGAAGTGCTCAGCCTGAATTCAACAAACCGTGGTTCATTGGGGTATACTAAACTCTATAATCACATACCACAAGATCTGCAGAGTTTACCACTGTAGCCTTTCAAGAGACGGGTGAAAAGTATACTGATTCTTAAGGAGTACTGCTGGATGAAATATTGATTTTTTAACTGTATCGTCGTAATCTCTTTTTTTAGCTTCTAATTTTTACAATAGTGTATTACATATTGTCAAGATAATAAGATAAAGTTTGTTTATTCTTTGCGTAATTAATTCGGTTTTTTTATAAATCAAAAATCTCTTGGGATTTTACTTTGTTTAACCAAAAACGTTTAAATGTATCAAAACATCTTTTTCAATTTGTATATAACAGCTATTTGCTAATTATTTTAATTGTATGTGCCAAGTGCATATAGTCGTATTTTGTTTAAACAATTTCATCGTTTACTTTAAATGGTAAGTTTTTTAAATTTTAAATCTAATGTGTGTCCGCTAAATTCTACATGTTTCGTTTTTTTTGAAGACGAAATAAATAAAATGTATAATAATTTTTTTATTAAAGCAGAACCTCAGAGTCTCAGTTTTTATATTTTATATCGGGAACATCATAACAATAGTATAAGTTTGTTTCTTTTTTTTGATCTTGTAGTAATTCCTACATGTGATACATTCTTCGCAATTCTCTAACAGTGTTATTGCGAAATATAAAATAACCTGAACGAAACTAATATTAAAAATATCAGACAGGATGTTAAATACATTAAAAGAATGTCCATTATTCGAAACATCACTGCCTTTGCAATTTCTAAGGCCACCAGTTGCCCCATGCATTATTAGTTCATTCCAAGGATCGGGCCTCAGTCAAGGAGCACCGCAAAAGCAATGGACAAATGTCGGCACCTTTTATCTTAAAGGGCAAAGAAATTTGACCGAACCGCTTATTGACTGTAATGGCAAGAACGAACTCATTGTCAGAAAAGGTGGCGAATGCAGGCGCACATTTAAAATTTGCTAGCTTGAAAACTGTCAAATGACTATCAAGAACTGTTTCGAGAAGACCCGAGTCTGGCTTCCTTTTGGCTACAACGTACGCAGAAAAAGTAGCGATTTTGCGCAGTTAATATTTGCTAGCTGTTCGTTTTTGTTTACATGTTCCTTGGCGCGGTGGTGAAGAGTGAAGAGCTACTGTTTAAATGATCGCGGCTCCTAAAAGATGTTTAGGGGAGGGTTGGGCAAGATGGGGCCACGAGGCATGATGGGGACATCGTCTTATCTGCAAAACGGCAGTAAGCACCTGTCAAATAATAGCAGTCCTAATATTGACAAGTGCTGTTTTATGTTGGTTGTAATGTAGGAAACTTTACTAGTCGTAATAACAAAGTTATTGCTGTTTGTGCGTGAACTTTGCAATTTCCAGGATTTCGTTATTATTTTGATGGTGAGTTCAATGGTCAGTATCGGAAGCATAAGCAAATTATTTACAACTACACTTTTTTGCGCTTATTAATTGACATGTATTGCATGTATTTTCTATAGTGTGTTATTTGTTTATTTCAAATATTTAATATGTTATTATAACATAACCAGAAAATGTCCCAAAGAGGCAAGATGGGGCTATTAGTATGGGGCAGCATGGGGACATCATTATCTCACTCTTCAGTCTGGTCCGTTATGCCTGGATATGCCAGTATGCTTTTTCAAAGACATAATGCCTATTTCTCATGTTAGGAATAAAGTACAGGTTCAATCAAAGCGTAACAAGAGAAAGACAACAATCCTTACAAGCACTACGTATAAAAATCTGCTACAAGAAAATAGAAGTCTCGAGAATCCCTAAGGCAACTGGAAGTGCTGAGAGAGAGTTAAAGGAAAAAAATGACAAAGAAGAAAACAGAAGAGATCAAAAAGCCGAATTTTGTAAGGAAAACAAAGAGATAGATTTTTAGAAAACGTCAAGGAAATAATCAAGTTCTTCTGTTGAGGAAGATGACGCTCAATGTTAGTATTGTAAGGGGAAGTATTGGTACAATGCCATGGATGGCGAGGTTGGGTACATGGAGGGTGTGCGAATAACGTGGATGAGTTCGTCTTCTATTGTCTCAATTGTGAAGATTAAGTTCAATATTCTTATCGTTATTGTATTTTTTTTATTTTAAGTAGTTCCGTTCTAAAGAGTTTAAGCTTTCTTCCTGCATATTTTTAAGAATATTTTAAGAATCTATTTCTTTTTACCTATTACCTAGATTTATGGTACGACCCATTCTTAACCGGAACCCCATCTTGCCCCCATGGTGGGGCAAGATAGTGTATTTACATATTTCTTTTCAAAATTTTCTCACAACATCAAGAGTACCCATCGAAAAATTGTAAATTCATCCATCAGCAGATAAATGTTTAAAGATTACAGCAAGCGTACTTAGAACCTTGTATATCAATTTGCAATCCTGATACAGTGTTCTAAAGCTTAATGTTCCCATCTTGCCCCACCTTCCCCTACCTAGTAAATCTATCAGATTAATATTTGATAAATAGGTCAAAAGTATCATCTTTACGACAATTTCTGTAATACTTATGTTTAACAGATGCTACTACATGGATAGAAATCTTTGTTATAATAATGTTTAGATTATAGAGCTGTCTATAGACGTAGGGAATAGGTTTGGGGAAAGAGTAATTACTACATTATTATTACATTAAATTAACTATAAGTATGTTAGATTAATCAAATAGAAATAATAAAATAATATCTATGATTGCCTTCACTATGGTTTTCTTGTTAGATTAATTTTGACTTTGATCAACTCAACAATATTTTGTTAACAAAACCTGTTTTTGCTCATTTACTGCAATGTCAATTATGTTATTTAATTGTTTTACCCTCCTAAAGTTACTCTAATCTCAATTACTAAGAATTTAGCACACATTCTGGCTAGAAAAGATATAATAAATAGGTAACTTTATGACATTTTACGAAAACAGTTGAAGTTCCGAATTATTTCGAAATTATGGGACATACGATCCAAAAATGTTTGGGACGAGACCCGCCCCAACCTAATCCGGTGACATAACGCCGGTAATACGAAAAAAAAACGAAAGCGTTATGTCCTTGAATTCGAGACAAGTCTCGAGATGTGGAGCAGAAGAAAGATTCGCGGCCAAGTGAAAGGACTACGCCTTTGCATGATACTGGCGACCGCGGTGCTGTATGAACCGTAGCACGGCGTGTGTAGATATGCAGAGGACGGTTTTGATGTAGGTAATTCAGGCTATATACAATTACCACAGAAAAAAGAACAAACGAAAGCAGCTACCTCTAATTTTTAGATTTAAGTCCATGTGAAGGCAATTTGGTGAGTATAGATATTATAGTGTTTCTCCATAGTAAATTGGATTCAATAACTCAAAAAAAATAAAGATTATTAAAGAAAATTTACACAGGATGAATTCAGAATACAAAAAGCAATGCCTAATATTAATCCTTCATAAATATATTAAGGTAATAGAAGTTTGATACTTTATTTATAAAATAATTACAAAGCATCCTAACCCCATGCTCCACCTAAAAGTACTACACGAGGCTACCTACTCTAAGTAGGTACTATATGGATTCCATAACAATTGAAATGTTCCTACTCTAACTAAATAATCTCCCTACGATTGTTAATAAAAAAAATATAATACAGTAGCCTTTTGATTAATCATTTAGTTTTGAATTAATACTTTCTTCGAAAATTGACACGCAGTGGGCTTAATTGATATTTACATCGGAAAATGGATAAAAGCTCTAATTAGCTGTTAATCAATCATTTTTCAGATCAGGTCTGAATAATCTGTGAATAAAATACTTGATTTTGTGTCTTACTACATGAGTGTGTGCTGCATATTTGGTGAAGTACTAATTAGAGGCTAGCCATTCATATAAACTACAAGATCTGGTGTGTCTTTCTTCAAGCAGAATAGAGATCGTATTAACCTCGACAAAATCGACTGGAATTTTAGTAATTTCCGTTCCCAATCAATCATTAATACTTGTTTATTTGTTATAAGAAGTGTTTTGCTGTTACGTACTTTACCTTAGTAATAAAGTAAAAACAACATTAGTATTATCATTTTATGATATCCCCCAAACTATGATGTGTTCGTTTATATCGGCGTGTATTGCTATTATATATATATTTAACAGGACCGTGATAAGTAGTCGACTATTTTCATTGCATCAAAGTTTCGAGTGTGTTTCAGTATCAATTTGTCAATATGCCATTTCGACATTAATAATCTTTAATCCACGACCTGCTTGATGACTTGGACAATTTGCTTTATAAAGCAAACTGCCAAAGTCGTAATCTTTGATTATTGATGTCAAAATGACGCCGAAACAAATTAATGAACACACGAGTACAAGTTAGTACCAATACAAATAGTAGCTAATTTATCAAGTTCGTGTTATATTTAGTAAGATTATCTCCCGAGCATACAATCGAAACGAAAGAAAATATGCAATTTTACATGTAAGTGTAATTGAAACTGAATATTAACTTTGCTGTGGTATTAACTACCGGGTGAAATAGTCGACTATTCACCACGATGCGGTGGTCAATTAGTCACAATCAATTTCGAACAGTTTTCAAGCGTGTGATTGATTAAGGATTTGTGTTTGGTAGACAAGGCAAATAATAATTCATAAAAATAAAATATCCTTGCCTGTCGTTTTTCAAAAATAATAGAGATCGTATTAACCTCGACGAATCTGTCGGAATTTTAGCAATTTCCGTTCCCAATTAATCATTAATACTTATTTATTTTAACATATCAACATTTAATAGAGGTTTATGAAGGAAATGATATGATGATAATTTCCAGTATCAAAATCACTTTTAATACTAGCTATATAAATAGCGCAGCAAACAGGACTTCCACCATGTGGAAGATAGTAAGAATTCTATAATCTTTCTTGAATAATCACGGAGTAATATTACACTTAACATATGGAAGGTAAACATATTGTATTGCTGAACACTTCCACATATTTCTTTTACAAATATCAGCCTTTCGGGTTCGTGTCACGATCCCTTCCGTCAATCTGATAACAAAATACAAGCCAACACGTTTTCAAAGTTTCCTTTCCCTTTTCGATTAGACAAAGTTTACAAGATTAAAAAATAAATACAGAATAATTTCGCGGCTTCAATGATTGAAGAAATTAAGTTATACTTTGTTGAAATACTGACTCAATAAATATATTTCTAACATAGAAAGAATTTTGTCAACAATTCTACAAAATGCTACCGTTATTCCAATTTATAGAAAGGCATAGTTACAGATATTTTAAATTATAATTATTATAACAAATTACTGACATCTGTAATTATAGAAATCTTAGAAGAATATTGTATGTTAATTCTTTTCTTGACAAACACAATATTATTAGTAATAATCAACATGGCTTTAAAAAGGGAAAGTCTACCTTCACTGCGTAGATTGCAATGTATATCAGCTATCGGTGTATTCTGCGATTTGCAAAAAGCTTTTGATTGTGTATAAGATGAAGATCTGTTGAAAAGCTTGAATTATATGGAATAAGAGAAGTACTTGGACGCTGGTTCATATTTCAACAATAGAATCTAAATAGTAAAGGTATGTTACAATAACAATAAAGGGAACGATACTTTCATTCAAACATCGTGGTTGCCCGCGGATTGTAGAATTCCGCAAGTTTCAGTGTCAGGTCCTATGCTTTTCTGTTTATATATAAACGATATAGGTTTGTTTCTATCAAATATATACTTAACGATTTACGCTGATGATGTTACAGTGTTAACAGCTCCAGAAATAAATATCCAAATTATTAAAAATTCAACAAATTCTCTATTAAACAACTTATGCAATTGGTTTTTGTAAAATAAACTCTATTTAAGCTTAGAAAAAACAAAATGTATGCTATTTTATGCGAGACAGGAGAGCATTAAACAAAAAAAGAATTACTTTGCGATGACAGTACTATAGACTCTTAGAGTTATTTTCGGTCATGCACCAAGTAACACAAATTTTTGCTTTTAAACGGTTAATATCTCAAATATCGGTAGATTGCTTAATTTCACTCTACTCTGCTGAAATTTATTCTAGATTATAGTATGATACAGTCTTATATTCGGCAAGTGCACATCAAGTAAGTTTAGCCCACGAGTCTGTAATTAAGGAGTATAGCTGCTGCTTATTTTTGTTTCATGTCGACCGATCTTTAGAAAAATATGAAATAATCCCTCCTTCCTGTTTATACATTTTAGAATCATAAATCATTAAATAGCAAAATTTTATGATTATGATATTAGAACAAAAATTGACTGCACTTTTCTTCTAGCATAATGAATATCATCAGCCAAAGTACATACAACTTAGGAATAAAAGTATTTAACCATTCGTTTATTATTAAGTGTCATAATAATTATGAAAGTTTTCGAAAGTCACAAAAAGGATTTTCATAAGAAAAATGCTTTTATTCGGTGGGTGAATATTTCCAAGAGTGATTTAATCTTCTTTTATTATTTTGTCTTGTCTGCATAAATAAATACAAAGCCTGTTTCGTCGCATCAAATCATGGAAATCGAAACGTTCGTTCTGTACTTAACTGTGTCAGTGTACGTGTATTTATCGGTATTTTTACAGAAAATAAAAGCTTTTTAATGATTAATTTGTGGCTCTTTAAGTGGAGCCGCCACTGGTTTTGCTATTTCATGTTTTGTGTCAATAATAAAGCGAGTATTAATAACTTTAGCGTAACAAATTTTATGATAGCCTAACAGACTATATATCAACAGCAACTCCGATCCTAATCTAAGTTAACAATGCAATATTAAAACGTTAAACGGTCGCTTAATAGAGTTGTACACACATATCTAACGATACTATTTCAATTCTCATTAATTGTATCGATCTACTGTTCTAGATTCATTCATGCTCGCGCGAGTGCGAGTGATCGAAACGGAAAGTCGACGATCAAGTTTCGAGAAATTGTACATTTGCATTAGGGACATTCGTTATTGTTATTATGAATGTTGCGTAATGTTCACTTGGACCACGCAGGCGAAAGAAATGATAAAATATGTACTACATACCGCACTCCATGTTTTAGATCTAGTATAAAAAAAACCCACCGCCTAGATTATTCTTATATAATTTCGTTTCACTTAAAGATAGTAGCGGCTGTTACTCATTTTGCATAGTTGTTGTATTTGTATATGTGTGTATCAGAGATTTGGGTGTGGATCCGTATTCGTTACGTAATTTCGTATCTTTAAATTCGAGTCTCTATTTAATATTATTAGATCAACATGTGTGTTGCCGGAAATATATATGTGAATTAATGAGTACGTGAGTACATGAAGGTGCAAATGAAGATAATGTTTATTACAAATGATACACAAGATGTGTTTTTGCACTTTAGATAAAGTGGGTAATATTGTGTATTGAGAAATTGAAATGAAGTTGAAGTATAATGGTTTAAAAATGTTATAGTTCACTTAAACAGTCTAGTAGAATATATTAAATTCAATTACTAGTTCAATTTTTTTGCAAAACAGAAACTTTCAATTGAAAGACCGCAATCCTATACAGACTGTCCTATTGGAAGTGGGAATCGATTATATCTTGGAAACTGCGTAGTTATAGAGTGCTGAGAGTGGCAAAGGCAAATTTTATGAATGGTTATTTACCAACCAAGTGCCTGAAAATACATTTCACGAATGAGTGAAATGTGTCATCCTAGGGGTTTGTACAGTTTTTTTTTTGTGTACAAATGACAAATCCTTTTAACAATAAAATATTAAAAGGCTATGATTTAATACGATTAATTTTTTCCATACTATAGCCATGTCTCAAAATTGTGATTCAAATAGTCGCGTCAAAAAGAAGTCTTCTAATTGGCTTTCGCATAACCTTGTTTACGCATAAAAAGAAAATGTTTCCGAGATCGTCATCATCAAATCATCATGTCATTCTCCATTTTAACTGCCAACAGTCTTCCGAAAAAAGATTCTTCATATATCATCTATTGCTTATTTTGGCGCTTTATAAATAAAAATATATAAGTTACTGTTTGAGCTAACCGGCTATGATTGAAAAAACAAATTAAATTTAAGCACTTCTTCAACACTTTCTCCATCAAGAAAATGCTACCGTGTTGGCAATTTATCTCTAGACGGATAAAAAATGTTTGGATACGTTTAAGATGTTTGGAGCTACTTGATAAGGGCATTACGGCAAATATATTGAATATTTGCAAATTTTTTGGGTGTCTTTTCGTAGATATTTGGAAATATAGAAAGTGATGGCATAATGGACAATTTGATAGAAATATTCATAATTAATTTAGGAAGTAGTGTCAAGTGCTCGTTATCTGTAGGAGTGGCACAGAAAGTGATTTTTGACAAATAGTGATCAATTAATTATTAACATGAGCACTACGGTATACATAAATATAGTTCAGTTTTTAAAATATAAATATCAGCAGATACGCAGGTGTTTCTATTGTTATTATCTGTAATTTAATTTTAAATTACAAATCATCGTTTAACATTCAAGTATTTCAATCTTTAAAAGTTGTTTTATAATATAACTACCTAGCATCTATCAAAGCTGTATGCCAAAAAAATTGCACATTGATTATAAATTTAAATTTGCCGCTAATTTTATCCTTTTCGTTTAGAAGTTAAAACATAAAATGTTACAGTGTAAACCGGTCTAGTGCCGCTACTCCTCCTAATCTTGTGACAAGAGCTGCTTTCCATTTACCGGTTAACTCACCTCATTTCAGTTTTGTGCGTTAAGTTACGAACTGTTCACGTCAAACTCATTTAGTCGCTAGGTTATGTTATTCGTAGTAAGTAACTCGTAGCTAAACATACAAAACTGAAATGAAGTGATCCAGACGATAAATGGAAAGCACCTAAGGTATAGTACTGTTAAAGATAGCTGTCAAATATTTAAATTACAACGTTTGACAGTTTTTTTACTTTACGTCCTAAATGTCATTGCCACGACCTGCTTGATAACTTTGACACTTTGCTTTATACGGTCTGTGGAATCATGCAAATTTACAATGAACTGAATGTCACACCAGATTCCAACAAGTGGCGATATCTGCATGACATTTGAGAACATGACAACTGCTTTCTTGACATATCAAAATAATAGAAATAGCGGGTACAGCTGATGGTAATCACTATGTAACCAGATAACTGCGTAACTTAAATAACCAACCAGAATGAAACAAAACATTAAAAACCTAATAGTTTGGTCACAGTATAAACCTAAGCAGTAATTTCACTTAGTGTCGGCGCCTTTGATCTTTTCTCTATCATATTAAGGAACAAACTGGCGCTTTGGCGGCTTTGCGTGCAACTAATAATTGCAAAGTGGGTACGAAAATCACAAAATCACGTTTATATACTATAAACAACTCATGTCGCGTCGAGTAAATAAGTATATTTTTTATGAGCAAAATAATTTTTTTAAAATTACAAATATAAAATGTTGACAATATGTAAATTATTAACAAAAATAATATTTAAAATCATGTATTAGAAAATATTTAGTTTTAAAAATATATACATATAAGCTTTAAAATGTTGTGTGTTAGTGTTTATGTGAATAAATATAATTATTTATTATAAATATATGTATCTAAAAAATAAATAATGTTTCTGAAGAAAACAATAAAAAAATTCTCAAAACATAAAACACAATTTTATTGTATTATTGCGAATCCTGGCAAAAAAATAAAGTAAAGTTAAAATATAAGCGGCTAACTCAGGAAAGAAAAAAAATAAAATTACATCATTACCGGCTACGAAAAAAAATCATGATAAATGTTTTTGTATTAACAATATCTGTAATCAAATTGAACAAAATAAAAGATTCGAAATAAATGAAAAAAAAAAAAATATGTTGACAACATTTTGTTAGTTTGACAGTACACCATTATGTTAGCGGGACCACCAACGAAATATTATTTTGTTTTCAATGTATTAAAAGCGTTGACATCTTTAAGGATCTTTAAAATTTATTAAAAGGACGTTTTACAATAAATATATTTATAATTTATTTATAAATAACAATAACTAAATATTTTATTAATCTTGAAATCATATATGACATAGGACAGACAAGACACATATTTTTTGCATGACAATGTCTATATTCTTTGAATCTATGACAATAAAGATATTATTATTATTATTAAGTCAGATTGCCAATACATAAACAGATACAATAACAAATTCACACATAAATATATAAAAAATACCTATATACACCTATATACTGGAACGGATTGACAATTGACAGAAAATCGCACAACATCAATGTCAAGGTAGTTGCTCTCACTAATAAAGTGCTTTGTTTCTGTAGGAGATGAACGTTATTAAGAAAAGTTGTTGAGATTGATAAATTACTATTTAAGTGTCATTAATACAGAAATGCATGGTTACGAATACTAAGACGAAAAGTTACATACACTAATCACAAAGTATTTTCCAGTTAGCTGGCATTGGACCACACAGTATTGTATTAAAATTTAGAATAAAATATCTAAAGTTCCGGAATGATATTACGAATAAATAATTTTAACTTATCTTAATATTTTTATTCCATTGAAGAATTACCATCTAATTTTACTTAGTCAGCTACTTATACATAAGCACATGATGAATATAATAATAAAAGTAGAATATATATGTATATGTATTTACCTAATGAATATAAATTTGGATTTCACTGGCGACTCCACCAATGTATGTAACTTGTTAAATTCATACAAGCATTCATACACACAAGTTTTATATACGATTTTTAAAAATATATTTACGATTACATTTTGTATATTTTTAATATAGAAAAATGCATAATAATAATTGCCAAAATTTAAATAAATTTAACTATTTATCTTAATACGAATAGTATAATCCGACGTAAAAATTGCATGCACAACATTTATCAACAACATCCTTTTTTAAAATATATTATGCTAATTAAAACGTCCGTCATCAATTTAAAATTCGTGACACAATTTCCTCTTATAGTCGACTCGTGTATTTTCCATTTTTACTTGGCTATAAATAACAAACTTGAATTGAAACCAATAAGACGTATCTACACATTCAGAGAGATTTGTAATTTATGTATATCGCCCAAAGCGGTCAGAATCAATAAGCGGTGTTATAGCAGGCTCGAAGTGCGATTTTATTTTTGATATATGTTCACACCATATAATAATATGTAACGTATTCAATCTCTGTGTATTATATACTTACCTATATCCATATTTACGATTTTCGAACACTATTTCAAAAAAAAAAAAGAAAACTTTTGGAATCCTTCTTTGGAAGCGCACATGCGACATGCTTGCTTCTATATTACACCTTACTAAGGAATTACTTTCTATCTCTGTTCAAGCCTAATTATACCTACATGTACATATACAGGGTGAGTTTTTTATCTTGAGACAACGGAATATTTCTAAAACACTGCATCAAATCAAAAAAAGATCTTAATAAGATTTATTATAATGCAGGGGGCTCACTGAATGGTGCCAAACTCAATCCCCCACCTCACCCCCCAGTGGGGCGACAACTTTGAAATTTTAAATGGGAACCCCCATTTTGTATTGCAGATTCGGATTGTACGCCATCAAGTATGTAGTTTTTGTTTAAAACTTTTTTTTCGATTCGTAACAGCTCGCGTTGTAATCGCAGAAAACATGATTATGAACGTCTAGAAATATACACAAAAAAAGAGAAGCAAGCAAACATGTTTGTGTTTTTTTATTTTAACATAAAGTAACATTCCAAAAAGCCATTCAACAACGAAGAACTTTACTTTATCATACCTTCCATAGCCTCCAGCGATTCCAAATGAGGAAATATTTTTCGTAGAATGAACTAATGCCACCTAAAATAAAAAACTTGAAAACGAAAGGAAAGCATCCCCCACCAAAGTTTTATTAAAATCGGAAATGTGAGACACACTGTATATATTTACAATGACATAAAGTCTGTAAGAATCGCAGCGAATCACACCATGATAACTTTTTGCTCCTCCGTCCCGAAATACTCACTTTGCAGTGCTTCAAAATGCTCCCTGTGGCAGGTAAAAATGTTACTAAAGTTTGGCCACATAAGATTCCACATGACAGACGTGTAAAAAATTGTCATTGAGCTACTGTTCAACCATGCTAAGATGAACTGGTGTCTTCATTGCACTTATTATATTACATATTATTATTCGTACTTGTGGGCTTCGGCTATCGCCTCGGTCTACAAACCGTACTCGCAAAACTCTAGTTTCTGACCTAGTGACACAAATAACTATTATTTCATCAGTGTAGCGAGCTAATGCTTCGTCATATAGAAACCATATCCTTTGTTGCACGTTGAGAGTAATATCCTCTAATAAATCTGCCAATTTGTGCTGCAAATACCCTTATCCAGTTAAGCGATCATTAAAAAATGAGGGTCAACTACGTAACTCCCTACAATACCACCCAAATAATGTTCATTGTTCATTCGTGTTTTTCATAGGAAATGGTGCCACTTGCATCAAATCTTACCATACTCCTTTTAAACGCTTTTGCATTTGGCTGCCTTCCATTTGTATATTTCTGCTTATAGATTCTTGTAGCAAGTATACAATTCTTTTCACTTTCTCTTAACACATAATTCATGTTAATTATCTCCTCGTTTGAAAAATTAATTTTTACCCATTTTCAAATAAATACTTGCAAAATGACAGACACTGTTGTTGAATAAATTTTATATCTGTTTCATATTTTTCGACATTTATTGTAAGTCTACTAATCAACATAATAAATAATACAGCAAGAATTGATCCTTGATTTTGAATTCGTCATGGAACCTTGGAAAATATTAATTTTAAGTATAATATTTTGTTAACACAGCTTAAAGAGGAACAAAAAAGAAATAAAAGAAAACTAACAAAATACAGGATGATTCATTTAAAAAACCAAAGTAAATGACACTTGAAGATTATTACATTTGTCCTCACATAAAAAATATATATAATCACATTTTATCGTACTCATGCGTAGGGTCTCTCTCATCTGCATAATTACTAAATATTGTTACTGGAAAATGAACACCACAGCTATCATGATACGTTTTTGCTACTACATGCGATCTCGAAATTTTACACGTTTTCTTGAATAACTTGGCAACACTGCAATCACAAGAAATAAAACAGTATTTATATTCGTAAAGCTACTTCAATGCAATATTTATTAAATCTTTAAAAATATATAGGGTGTGCCATTAAAAAAAAATAGTCTTATGACACCACTTTTCTACTGAACACTTTGTGTATCTCTAAATAATTTTAAACTAAAGGCCTTCTGATCCGTTACAATTATTGTATCTAATATTTTGACGTACGTTCTATAGCAAGAGTGTTACATTACTTTTCCACACTATTGACTCACTCAATATTCCCTTCATATATACTATAGGAAGGAGGTTACGTACGCCATATGGTTGAATAAACGTTTAATATGGTTTATAACTAGTGTAATTAACGTAAAATACCGTCTTGAAATGGAGTTTATCGTATACAAATAATTGGTACGTTTTATATTACGGGTATTGTGTTGTTTATTACTAGTTATAAACTATGTTTGTAACTATTATCTTATCTTTTTGGCATTACTAACGCACGTCTGAAAATATTAAAGCATATATGATACGTCATACGTTACAGCTATCTATACTATTTTTTACCATATGCAATCAATTTGTATGCCCCTTAATTATATTTTTTTCTGTGTTAATACTCTGTTTTAATTAGTATTTCAACACTAATTTAAAAAAATCTTGGCTCCTACATTTTATATCTACATAAAACGAAGTCGGTGATAATTTTGTCAAAAGAAGGTATCTTGATGTTGAATTTACATTTCAATAAATCGCTTTACTCCTTAACTGATTTAAAAATATTTGCTCCCTTTTAATTAACTTTCTACTATTGCGAATTATCGGAATGTCAAAGTTGGGTAACGCCCTCTCGTGATAACCAACAAAGAAGTTATTGCAGTTTTTGTATCGGAGGAATGCAAATGCCCATATGTTACGAAATCGTGTTGAATATATATATAAATAATATAGTGTAATACATGCGTCGGTAATGTATTTTTTATTTAATAAAACTTTATTGATCTTACGACCAAGTAATAAAATTGCATACACGCGCACTTTATAACTTATTTAATTAAATTGTTTTTATTTTGACATAATTTGGTGCAGGTGTTCCAGATTCATTATTTATGTATTTGTGTAGTATGTTTAAGAAATTATTATAAGTCAAATTTGTAAATTTATATTTACTTATTTTTTTTATGTTACTGTCCATCTTTTTAATGATTTTCATCATATTCTAATAGAATTATTTATCTAGCACAAAATTTTGAACCACTTCATATTCATAATAACCTGCGTTTACAAACTATGAACTTTTCCATATGTGATGAATATAATTTTTGTATTAGGCTTGTAAACACATATAAATAAAATAATGTAAATCATATAACATTGATGTTCCTTTCGTAAATATATTTTACAAAGATAATTTAGCTGATCTTATGGTTTTTGAACACCTTTTTGCTATTGAACTCCAATACAATAACGTTTGTTCTAAAAGCTTACCTACCTTAAATACGAAACAATTACGTGTCCTAGAATTAATTAAGGAGTATGTTATAGAGAAAGTGTAAAATTTTATGGCTCCAAAAAAAAAAAACCTTCACATAACATGCGTAACTGGAATTATAGCATATATCAAAATCAAGACTGCATCAGTAATTTAGATAGACAATAAGAGCATTAAATTAATTTTACAAATATACACTAATACCAATTGCTGTGCAACATAATCTCTAATGAATAGCAGTCGGTAGACAAGAGGGCTTATAAACGGAATAAATAGCAGAATAATAGATTACATAACGTGGTCTATGGTGATATTGTTAATATTGGGTGTGGTTCGGAATATATTGTGCATTAGGTTGCTTGTATAGTTTGGTAGATTATTAAATTCGGGCCATATAAACGGGACCCACATGTAATATAGAACGCGTTTTGCAATTACTGTCTTAGACATGGAGCTTTACACAGAAATGTTGTTGGCTGTTCAGTCTCGTTATGCGACCAAACGTGATTAGAATCAGTTATTAAAAAAAAAAGAGTAAAGCATTGAAAATGTTATAGTAATAAAGTGTGGTAGTTGTCAAATTTATATGTTAACAAGATATTTGACTTAAGGCGGTAGTTTAGAGATAGTGCAATATTTCAGTAGGTAACATGTAATTAAAATAAAAATTAATTTTTTTTGTGATGTTTAGTATGGGATTCTCGGAAAATAGAGGCAATAGAGAGGCGACCAAATGAAGAAAGAGTTCCAACTTTACGAATTCAATTGAATGTATCTTTTATTTTTTGGAAAAAATGCAGGGCTAGCTTAATATCTGGAAAATATGTTGTAGATAATTATGTGCCTTACATGATAATTTATCGAAGTTTTCAATTAAGTTATAGTTGACATATAAAAAATGATATAGAATTTGCGTCTTTTTAATGGAAATTATAATTGGTTGTAACTTACATTTAGTAGACAATTTTTTCAGTGGTTTTAATAATATAACCCTTAAAATTGTTATTTTTACAAATAAATAAATAATTGCATTATGTCTATGGATTGATGTATGGGATATATAGTAGGTAAAATAGCACAAAACTGCTGTTCGATTCAATCAATCCTTTAATTGTAAAAATACATGCTACTAGTTTCGGCCTAGGCCATCATCAGGCATCTGGAGAAATAAGTTTGATAATTATAATTAGGTTAAGTTAGGTTAATTAAAATTACAATTAAATGAAAATAACAATAAAGTGAAAACACAAAACATACAAGAACAAATAATCGCAACAAATAAACTTACGTTTTGTTAGTTTTATTAAAATCCTATGATGAAATTTGTCAAAAATTGTGTTTTTTTATTTTAATAAAATGTATTTTATATATAACTGGGAAAATTTTGTGACGTGAATTTTTTGGATGAATATTTAAATTTCAAGGTAGAGAGAATACTAAGGAGAACAGATATATGAATATACCCGAACTAGTTCGGATGTAAAAAAACATGGTTAAACAAAAACCGTACACATACAAATATATAAAACAACAAATTTTGAATACACGAATTAAAACGTAATATAATTATCAAGTAACTATTTAATATCATATTTTTATTTTAAAAAACTAACAGTTCTATGGTAATTCACAAATTTTTAAAATTTATGTAGCTTTTTTTCATTGAAACATGACATTAATTCCATTCCGAGCCAGCTACAAACATTTAAAGATGGGGTTACTTAGTCTGTTTAACAAGAAGTCGCTCATATCTCAAAATCTATTAAAGATGGGTATAGGGAATGCTGATATAAAATGATAGGGGATGATATTTACTTTCTAATTTTGAATTAAAATACAGGCTTTCTATTTAAAAATTGAGTTTTCTGCATTTGGAAGTATGTTACTTTGTTCCTCAGTTTTGAACAGCCTGTATGTTAGAATGTAAAGTGTGTGTACCGTTTCTTAGGGTCATATCTACATTCATAACATAGCTAATTTGAAGTCTCTACTTGCAGTATTAACCGAGATATTAATTTCTCAATGACGCAATGATTATGACTAAAAAAAAGAAAGGCTTAAGTAACTCAAAAACGGCAACATGTAGCTATAGGAATAGCTAAAAACTGACGTATTTATGGCCGTAGAATCCAAAAATGAGCAAAAAATTCATTCCATTTAAAATAACAAAGTCGACGTCCATTTCCGATCAACCGGAAGTGATATTTTGGTTAAAGTATTTCACATTTATAGTTCCAATCGAACAGATAATGGTGCCAAAATCTCAAATATAAGTAAATAATAGAACATCATAAACTTTTAGTGAACCACTTACGTGGAATACTTTGTATTATTTATTGCGTGACATACCTAATGTTTCTTCGGAATGTATGTTTATTTACCTACGTTATTCACAATTAGACACACTTTTTGACACTTTTAAAACAAATATGTTTTATTTAGTTCTGTAGTAATTAAATTTGTAAAAGCTTCTGATTTAGAAAAGCAAAGGCGATTTGATTGATTAATTTCATTTGCTTCGATCACTTTTATAAATTGAATTGTTGGTAAATTTATCAGGTAAAACGGTTTAAAATTCAGTTTTCAATCAATCTCTTCAATTAAAAAACATTAAAATTTAATTTTCGCCTAAAAATATGAATGTTTATTAATATTAATTAAAAATACATGGACCTGTCACGAACCTCTTTAATCTAATGAGTTAGGTATTTTCGATTCAATGTTCCGCACATAAAATTTATTTTTTACTATGGGCAAAATAAATAGTTATGTATTAAAAGGTAGTTTTAATGTTTTCTGTGTAAAGCATTTTAAATTTAATGTAAATCGATAACAGGCTCCTCCACCATTATTCTTTCTTTTCTATTAGCTTTTAATATCTATAAAATGCAAATGCATTTAGCCAGAGTATCTTTTTTGTGAGCTTTTTAAACTTCTGTAAAAGCTTGAGCAATATCGTTTTGTTTAATATGCGTATATTATGCGTAGAAGTGGTTTAAAAGTAATACTTAATGGTAGAAAAATGCTAGTCTATCGTTAATCATTTTTAAAGAATTATAAGTAGGAAGAAAAAAATGTGAGTTCAACAAATATTTTGGGTATTCTTAAACTTAAAAAAAAGTAAATTATAAACTGTTTACGCTTAACTACTGAGATTATTTACATACCAATCACAAGGAAGAAGTCTTACCATTGAAATACTATTGAAACGATGAATGTCAAAATTAGTATTAAATGTTTTTACAAATTTAATCAACAGTAAAATGCTTTCTTAATGATAATTTAAGTTTTGGAGTGCATTACGCGTATTTAAAACGAAAATGATATTAAGTTAACTGATAAACGACGGATAGGTTGTATTGAATAAAAATGGGGCATTCTTTTATAAAAAAAAATAGATAGCGTCTCCTGCGGGTGATGCATAAAACAACTATCATAAATAGCTTTTTCATGATTCGCAATGTTATGTATATATGCTTACAATAACATTTAATTAAAAATAAATTTTAATTATTCTTTATTATGATTTTGTTAAAGTAGTTGTTTTAAACATACGCAAGGTTGGTTGCAATCAAATTAATTTACTTGAAACACTAAGAGCGTTACTTAATCAATTGTTATTAGTTTTGATTGACTATCGGTGTAACAAAGAGAATGTGTTCCTATATTTCTTAGTATACCATACTTATCGTATAATAGATGTGTCATTGACACAAATACTAAGAGCCTTCACTTAATTTTACATTTCAGTGGTTTGTAGTCTCAAGCACTTGCCGGTATCAAACTAACTATGAACCATCCAGTTTTTTCGCTTATAGTTTTTTGACTTTGAACTAAACTTTAAAAGGTAACTCCTTTTAATTTTTCCAGCAGATTCCAAATTTTACATTGACAAGTGTGCATTAGCGCACAGTGCCCATGTATACACAGTCCTCATCATCAGTCCTCCATCAGTCCTCGTTATGTTAACTTAAGGGCTCTTTTGTGGCTTCTACAATAATGAGACCTTCGAATTTTGGATTTCTTATGTAGGATTTTGTAAAAGATCAGGTTTGTTGTCGAATATTCTAGATAAATTAAAGAATAGAATGCAATTAGTTGTGCAGGAAATTGCATTAGAAACAATGCGTGAATGTACATAAAGTATTTATTGTCTACGATAAAAATATTACAGGTTTGACAAAATATGTCAAAAAGAGGTAGAACTAAACTGTGAAAAATATTGTCGATGTAATTTATTGTTCTGAGCTCAGATTATATCAACAAAAAGATTGAATATGTAGAAATTGTTCAATCTTTTTGTACGATAGTTTTGATTTTACTGCCTAGTAAATTCATTCATTCAACTACCTAAAAGAGGTAGAATTAAACAGTGAAAAATATTGTCGATGTAATTTATTGTTCTGAGCTCAGATATATCAACAAAAAGATTGAAAATGTAGAAATTATTCAATCTTTTTGTACGATAGTTTTGATTTTGGTGCCCAGTAAATTCATTCATTCAACTATCTATGCAAATTATGTTTTGTTACTATGCCATTATTTTTACTCATTAGCTACATTTCCATAGCCTACTTATTTGTTGCCTAAAGAGAAGAAATAAACGGGTTGTTGTATTTAAAATTTAATAAACTATTTAAATATGCAGAGACAAACAAATTATTTTGCTCCACTTTTGGTTTCCGTAGTATAGCATTTTATCTTAGTAGAAAGAACATATAAAATACTGTAATACATTTATTTTTAAATCTTTTAAATTTTTATGGAAATAATGTATTAACATTATTTTAAATTCCCCTAATTGTCACTGTAATACATCAATTGAAAAAAAAAACTTCTCTCGCACACTAGATTCATTTCATAGATTTACACTACGTATATTAAGAAACTAAAATCCAATATTGAAATTAAAGATTTTAAAAAATACAATAGGATTCAAATCAAAAGTGCTGTTTGAAATAAAGTATACATAGGTCAAACAAAAAAAAATCTGAGATTAGATTTACATAATATTTATACTATATTAATAACCACATTGTTTTGTTTGCAAGCTTAGAACTTGAACATTTGAATATCTTATTTGAACTTTGGCTGCCGTAGCCATTTAAACTGACCTTCTTGTGGACCTAGCCAGTACAGCCAATACTTCTTTCATCTTAATAACCACAATGTTTGCAAATCCGTTTTAGCATATCATTTTGTTAATATAGGGCATAGTTCTTCCATAAACGATTTAGGAGCAATTAATGTTTCAAATTGTAAGGATCTAAACATTTGGGAAGTCAATTACATGAAAAAAATATTTAGAATTCATTGACGATAACAGATAAAATTAACTAAATTTAATGAATAAAGATGTTAGCATAGTTGTCGCAATGTCAATGTGTAAACTAAACCTAGAGCGAGAAAGAATTTTTTTTAATTGATGTATTAATTCTTTACATCTAACAGTTCTTAACGTACCTTTAATTTGTACTGTATGACGTGAATTTTCCATTTTTGTTTCTATTAAAAATTTACAAGATAGTTCTATTTAGGTTTCACCTACTAAAGTCAGTTGGTTACAGCACACGCATATAATTGACAATCGAACGCATTACTCATTTCTTGCAAATATAATGCGTGCACTGTGCCCATACAAACAATATGTGCGTATGAGAGAGTAGTAATACGGTGAAAGGGGGTTCGGGGCGCGGGTTGAGACCACACCCTACCTTCTAAATCATATAAAAGCTTGATGATGTTCAATTACAGCTACACTTGACAAAAATACATACACATAATAACATGTCGTTCAAAGTAAGTGTTCTGTGGTGAATCGAAAATTGTCAGTGCGGTTTCTAATTAATTCCGTTTGATTTTAGCTTGCGATCTTTGCTGCTGTGGCCGTAGTGGCTCGTGCCGGTGTTCCATTGGGATTAGGACATGTAGGATACGCTGCACCAGCCTACAGTGCTGCCCCAGCCGTATCATACAGCTATTCGTCTTCTCCATTGGCTAAAGTTGCGGCTGCTCCAGTTGCTGCTTACGCAGCTCCAGCTTATTCCCATGCAGCATATGCTCCAGCCATCTCCCATGCGGCATATGCTCCAGCCATCTCCCATGCGGCATATGCTCCAGCATTATCGCACGCAGCATACGCTCCAGCCATCTCCCATGCGTTGTTATGCTCCAGCCATCTCCCATGCAAGTTACGCTCCAGCCATTTCCCACGCAGCTTATGCTCCAGCCTCCTACGCCCATGCTGTTCCATCAGTTGCTGCCTACGCCGCACCAATTGCCAAAGTTGCTGCCCCATATGTTGCCAAAGCAGTGGTAGCCGAACCAGTAGCTCCAGCCGTTTATGATTTCGGTTATTCCGTCAGTGACCCGCACACTGGTGACAGCAAAAGCCAACAAGAATCCCGCCGTGGAGATGAAGTTCATGGAAGTTATTCGTTGATCGATGCTGATGGATCTAAAAGGACTGTAGAATATGTGGCCGACGCTCACAATGGATTCAATGCTGTCGTCCACAGAGAACCAGCTGCGGTCGCCGTTAAGGCTGTAGCACCTGTAGCTAAAGTAGCTGCACCACTTGTATCGTACGCTGCCCCAGTAGTTGCCAAATACGCCGCACCAGCTCTCTATCACCATTAAAACTGTTCACCTCATATGTTGTATCACTTTAGTAATAATAATATAATTATACTTAGTGAATAGGTTGTAATTTATTTTTATTATTATTTCAGTTTTTGTTTATATGTTTGTAAAGATGAATAAATAGTATTTGCGTATTTTTGTTTATTGAGTTTCTTCTAATGAAAAGAAAATTTTTGACGCTTCTTTGCATTTGGATTTAAAAGAGTTTATAATAAACATATTAGGTGGCTGCATAAGGCACTTTTTTCATTAAATTCTTTTGTGCATATTCAACAGTAAATGATAATAAAGTATGGAACTATGTATAAATTTTAAGTCACTGTACATCTGTCTGTTTACACATAACGTGTTTTCGACGTTATATTTCTTCTCATTTTGTTAAATTACTCTAAAATGTGTTACCATTTTAATATACACCATGAAGTGAAAATGTATAAATTACGCAAGACAAAAGGTAGTAAATAAATTATCTATAGTCGTTGGAAAAAAATTCGAAATACTATTATAAAACTTATAGACTTCTTAAAAATAAATGGACTAGAAAGTACTACTCTACATGTGCGTATATATTGTTGCACAAAATGAAACGGTTTACATTTAGATTTGACGTTTGGTGGGTTTAAATTACACTTAAATACCTATGGTACACCAGACCTGTGTTTTGATATGATATTAATTTGTTTTGTGTGACTTGTGTTCGTAAGAAACAGGTACCTAGGTTTAGTTTGGTGCCACTTGGCAGGTAAGCCGCAAGGTCTACAGTACACAGACTTTTGCATAGTCAAGTACCGATAAGTAAATGACTATAAAAGCTGTTAGACGAACTCAAGGAGGCACCCCTTCTAGGAATGCCATGTGATGCCATGGTTCAGAAATTTGAGCTAGATAGAAAATATCAGATTATAATGCCAGAAAAGAAGGACTGGGAGACAGGTATTCCGGTGAAAGCGAACTCAAGCTGGTATACTGACGGCTCTACAACGGACTACGGCGTTGGAGCGGGAATATACGCTAAAAAGCCTAAAAAGGCTCTTTCGGTAAGCTTCAGCAGAGACACGACTGTGTTCCAAGCTGAGGTTGCTGCAATTCATCACTGTGTCCGAGAGATAGAAAGATGTACCGAGGGTAAGCGTAAGGTAAATGCGTAGCTATCTTCTCTGACAGTCAGTCCACAATTAAAGCAATTAGCTCCACAAGCATGGACTCTAAGCTGATTTCGGACTGTGTAAAGCGCCATAAATGAGGTGGGCACCCGAAGGAAACTAGCCCTGGCCTGGGTCCCTAGCCACTCAGGCGTGAGAGGAAATGAGGCGGCAGACGAGCTGGCCAGGCGAGGTTCGTCAAGGCCATTCGTTGGAGCCGACCCCTCTCTCGGCACTACCAAATTGCAAATTAAAAAATCCATCAATGAATGGATACATAATCAGTCCAGAGAGTGGTGATAAAAATCACCGGGACAAAGACAGGCAAAAGATTTCCTAAAGGAGCAGAGGCCTGAATTCACGAGAGATCTACTGAATAACAGGAAGACTATCAAAATGATTGTAGGTCTGCTGACTGGTCATTGTAGACTGAATAGGCATATGTACAACATAGGCCTGGCAGATGATGCAACCTGCAGATACTGCCAAGAGGAGGAAGAAACACTAGTTCATGTGCTGTGCCAATGTGAAGGCCTGGCGAGGACAAGGTTTCTAGTAATGGGGGAGGAGAACCCCACAGCTAGAAGCTACATAAAGAAGCCGCTCTCAAAGACGATAGGCCTAATTAAGAGGCCAAATTAGAAAACGTCCTCTAGGAAAAAGGGGATCACAATAGATCTGAAAAGGTCGCGGTGAAACAGGTCGATAGGCCACCCCAATCCTAATCTAATCTAATCTATTGTCTTCATATTTTCAAAATTTAGACCACAATATTAATTATGATAATACGAAAATTCTTGACGTTGAAAATAATTACAAAAAGCGGTTATTTCCGATGCACATTAACAGCAATCAAAATTTAATTAATTTTAAAACTTAACCATATTTATTGTAACATTTTACATAATATCGACTAACATTACCTTATCGACAAAAATATTTTTCTGACTTTTTAACAATTTTAAATTCCAAAAACTTTTAATTATATTACTATATTTAAATTTGTAAGTATTATTTCTACATTTTCAGTACTATTGCTTTATATCCTTTTATAATATTGTAGAACTCCTCCTGAAGAAGTGATTAAATAAATGACAAAATATTGATGTCGTATAAAGTAGTTTTTATTAAATAGATCGCATTACCCACACATCTGATTTTATTCCATACGGAAAAGGATAGATTGATAAAGGGAGTATTGATAAGATCACGACACTTACGAAGAAGAGGCAGACTAAGAAAACATGGAAAAGTACAAAAGAAGAAGGTTTGATAGAGTGAGGGGTATTCCTAAATTAAACAAAAGGAATGATAAAAAATAAGAAGGAATGGGCGGTGTTTATTTAAAGCAAAAAAAGAAATTAATGCAGAGTATATAAATTTTACTTAACACATATAATGTACACATAAAATGTTCTTAAATTCAATAATTAAAAGAATGTTGACGAACATATTCAAACCAAATAATTATTTTAAAGTAAAGAAAACTACTGGTGCCGCAATTAATCAAATTTATATTTCTAAAGAAAAAAATACTAATTAGGGCTTGCATAATGTAATAAAATATTTATTAAATATTTCATTTTAAAAAGGAAAAGTTTTATTTTCAATTAAAAAAGAAACACAAGGAACACATGCCAATGATATTGATAATTTTCTTGTAAAACTTTTGTCAGTTATGTCGATAGAAAATAAATTAAATATAAACATATGCATTCAGCAATTCAAGCTTGTGACATTGACATTCGGGCATTATATAACACCTCGTATGCAAGTATACTTCAAGTGGGTGTACAACTTCGCACTTTGTTGAAAATCCTGTTTGCTATAAGTTACGTATAGTTCGTATGTACGAAATGCATTGCATTTTTAAGACATCTGCTTCGACTACAGACATTCGAGCATTCTGGAACACTTGCATACGATGTGCCAATTTTAGGGCAATTGCGCAAGGTTTATAAAGAAGTTCGAAAGAATATTTCAAAACCTACATCAAGTTGCATGAGTCACGAAATAAGTCGTATACCGAAGAACAATAAGGATTGTTAAGAAGAAAAATGAATTATCATAATTAGCATATGTCGTTAGTTTTCAATAGACATATAATAGACAATCATTGGTAGATTTTAGGAGTAAATCACGTGGGATTATACAAACCATTCTTTGTATTATTTTAGTTTTGTAATATATGGCATGAAAGAAAAATTAAAAGGGATAGTAGAAAAGTGTAACAAATTGGGGTGGAGCGCAATAATCTTAAATTAAAGTATGTCATTGGTTTATTAAAGGAAGGAATTTATTTATATACACAGGATGTCAATTAACAAATACTATTAAATTATATAAATTTATCAGTGGTGGTAATGAGATAAACCTTCTGAGTAGACTGGACTAGCTGAGTAGGTTGCTACTTTAGCAATAGATGGCGATGCATAGCTGATAGCTGGGCCTGCAGCGTAACTTACAGCTGGAGCCGCAGAATAAGTAGCTATTTTGGCAACTGCAGGCGCAGCGTAGCTATAGGCAGGACTAGAGGCATAGCTGAAAGCTGGGCCGGCATATTTAGCAGCGTATCCTACAGAGGGAGCAGCTGAATAAGCTACTGGTGTAACGAACTTAGCAACAGCTGGCGCAGCATAGCTGACGGCAGGAGCTGCAGCGTAAGTGGCTACTGGTGCAGCGACCTTTGTTACTACCGGAGCGGCAGCATAGCTTGCGACTGGGGCAGCATGTCCAGGTTCTTTATGTACGACGGCGTTGAATCCGTTGTGGGCATCAGCAGAATATTCAACAGTTCTTTTGCTGCCGTCGGCATCGATTAAAGAGTAACTACCTTGGACTTGATCCCCTCGTCTTGATTCATGCTGGGATTTGACATCTCCAGTATGTGGGTCATTTACGGCATACTCGAAATCGTAGGCGGCTGGGGCTTCTTCAACGTAAGCTTTGGCAATGACTGGAGCGTGAGCTGCGTATGTGGCCACTGGAGCTGCAGCGTACTTGGTGATTGGTGCCGAGTATGTAGCTACAGTTGGGGCGGAGTAGGAAACAGTTGGTGCAGCATGAGAGATAATAGGTGACGCATAGCGAGTGATAGCGGGAGCGGAGTAAGTGTGCACTGCTGGCGCGGCATGGGAAATAACTGGAGATGAATAGGAGACAGCTGGAGCCGCACTGTAAGTAGCTATTTTAGCTACTGCTGGAGCTGCATATGTAGTATAAGCTGGTGCGGCGTATCCAATTGGTTGCCCGGCCTTGGCTACAACTAACAATGTTGCGAATCCCAAAAACTTGAAAAAAAATAATAATAATAATTGAAAAGAAATAGTTAAATATAATTCAATAAATATTAACGAGGGTTACTCACTTTGAATACCATCTTGATGCTAAAGCTTCTCAAGTGTTAAGTGTGCTTTTTGTGCGTTGATTGTAACATTTTATACTAAATTCATGGAAGGCGTCTAGCTCCTATAGGGGATTGCCCACCACCTTTCACCATTGTACCTTAGGCAGTGTATTCGTAGCTTGCGTATTACGTATACTTGATCTTGTACTGGAGAAATATGTGCCAATTTTTTTTTATTGTCGTTTCAATGACGACTTTCCACAAATATGCGTGCAAATACATGCATTTTTTATATAAAGCATGTCAAGTATTATGAAACGGGGTTTATTTTACAAAATAATGATGGTTACAGCTACGAATTAATAAGCAATAGGAAAATATTGAGCAAATAATTGTAATATTATTTTTGTAATTCTAATTTATTATTTCATGCATACGAAATGTTTATATACGTAGATGTTTATGTATTGTCGTTGCAAAGATGAATCATATTAGAAAGTAAATATGTTTAATTAATCCATATGAATTCACTATTTTGACAAAATTCAATTATAATTCTAAATCGTTTTGCTGCATTGCATAAGGAAACCAGAAACATTTATACATAAATGTATGTTATTTTATTTTTGAGATAATATTAATCCAAATATTAATGAAATGTGATACCTATGTATTTCGGATATCTTTTAATAAACCTCATATTTATTGTAATTTTGAAATACTAACATGCAGAGGATTTTATTAGATACGGCAACGAAAAAGTAAGTAAACGAAATATTAATATTATCTGTACTGGATATGAAGCTTTTAGGTAAGATTTTCGGTAAATGAGTTTTATAAAACGATGTAATTCACTAAAACTGATCCTGTTAAAAGTTAAATAAATAGCCAATTTAATATCGCGATTGCTAAACCAAGAAAATATATATTATCAGCAAAAAATTAGTGAATCAAATAAATATTTGTTAAATAATAAATTAAAGCAATTTGAGAATGTTCTGATTTATGGTAAACTTAATGTTGTTTTCTTGTCTTTTAAGTCATGGATCAAAATTATGTTGTGAGTTTCGTCCAAATGGAAGGATCGAATTAGTTAAATTATAAAATCATAATGATTTTATTTGATTTTTTTACAACTTCATAATAAAACATGTCATCTTTTTTTTTACTAACCAATTAGAATTATATTATTAATAATAAACACTTAACAAGAAATCAAAGTTGTGAAGTTAATGGGTGACTACATAATTTGGGTCCAATATATATACATATTTTTTTGATTATCCATAATAGAGAGCCGAGCAGTAGAACTGGTCCATTTTTTTTTTAAATAGCAAAACCACTTCAAATATCAAGCGGAAGAGTGGATGGAGATAAAAAGTGAAGTGTGATGGATGCAAAGATGATTAAGCAAAGGTGAAGGTCGAGAATAAAATAGCAATCACTTAACAGCTTTTCCCAATTATAGAGGGATTGTCCACTAATCAGTTATTGTTACGCCGGCGCCCATAAAGCGATACAAGTGGTCCTCTCTTGCCCGCGTATTTATAATCGTTCGCCAGTATTTCGATAACGTTTCGCCACGTTATGTAAGATACGGTAAAATGTAGTGCTGTTATCCAAATTCTAATCATTTTGGATCCGGATTATTCATTATCCGGATCTATATGTTATCGGAATCAGCTATCCCAAACCTCGGATCCTGATCCACTATCCGAAACCTTGGATCCGGATCCACTATCCGAAATCTCATATCTGGTGCGATAATCACTAAGATTTGTTGAACACATAATGCAAAGTGAATGTGTACATATACATATAGCAGGTACACTAATATTAAAGTAGATCGATAATTTATATCTCTTCCAGATCGGAATCCGAGAAACAGATAGTAGATCTGGATCCGAAAATCGGATAGTGGATCCAGATCTGAGAACCGGATATTGACTGCGGATTCGAAAACCGGATAGTGGATTCGGATCCGAAGGCCGGATAGTGGATCTGAATCTGAGGACCGGATAGTGGGTTCGGTTCCGAGAACCTGATAGTAGATTCAGATAGTGGATCCGGATTCTAGGATCCGGGAATCCGATAACTTTGGATCCGGATCTCAATTTTATCGGATACCAACAGCACTAATAAAATGTTAGATTAGCCACGGTAAGTGTTTCTACCACTCTACCACTTTTCCCTGTATACGTTGGTAGTATTGACAATTCAGTTCTGGCTTGCGTGATCTCTTTTCTGCCATAATCCATTCAAAGAAATATACAAAGGACAACAAATTTCCGTAGTTGACGCAATGCCAGTTCTTTTCGGAATTTTTTGCAAACCGCAATTGAAATAAGCGCAAGGTTCAGTTTTGCTGACATAGACAAGGTCGAACTTGTAATCTGATACAAAACAATTGTACTCCACTAAATTATATCGTATACTTCGAGGTTTGGAAGAAGAAATAAAATCCGATAGAGTAACAATATTCAAACTCGCAGGGTATAGCATTTCCTCAGATTGTGTGCCTTGATGTTTTTTCACTCTGTTTTTATTGTCATATTTTTTCTAAAATGTTTCTTGGAGAAAAGAGGAATGTTTAAAATAAATCAAAACAGAAAATTATGAAAAACAACGCAATATAGCGCATCAAGCAATACAATGCAACACAATATCAATACAACGCAAGAATTCGGAGATTTTATAACTCAAATCGTGTATACTATTAAGAATATACCAAATCTAACAGCTGATTGTGGAAGAGCTTCTGGCTAACTGCTGAGACAATTGCAGTGTTATGGCTGTGTACCAGTGTCACTGGCTGTTTTGTATAAAATTCATATACTTAACGGAATAATTACACTAACAATAAGATAGAGTTAGTAACATTGACTATTGCTAACCACGGTCACAAAATCTATCAATTCTGGGCTGTTTTGTATTTTCGCTTTCCCTGTAAAATCAGGTTTTTAACCTTTAGAGTACATTCTTTTCGTTCGTGTTCAACTGAACTAGTTATTTTTGAGTAGATTTAGCATCGTCTGAAGAGTAGACTGAATGAGAGACTTTACTAAATAAAATGTAGTTTGTGTAAAAACAAAACCGAAATAAAACAAATCCAAAAATTGCAACACATGCAAACCCTAAGTTTCTTATTGCTTATTGAGTTTTATTTAAAAAAAAAATCCCTTATTCAGTGTGAGCAAATATGGTTATTTAACATGCTCAGAAATTTTGAAACAAATCGGTTCGCGAACCTTTGAGAAAATGTTGCTTTTCTCTTGGCGATAATCCTCATGATTTTCCATTGAATTCAAATTATGTAGTAACCTCCTTAATACTGGAAATTGAGTTATAAAAAGCTATAAATTATTTGAAAAATAAGAATCAAATACAATTTAGATGTTTATTAAAAAGAAAAACATATATACACAATGTCAATCAACAAAAAAATACTTAAAAGCTATATTTATCACTTAATGGTAATGGCCCAAACCAGCTGAATAAACTGGACCAGCTGCATAAGAGGCTACTTTGGCGTAAGATGGCGACGCATAACTAATAGCTGGACCTGCAGCATAACTGACAGCTGGTGCTGCAGAATAAGTAGCTACTTTGGCAACGGCAGGTGCAGCATAGCTGTAGGCCGGACCAGCGGCGTAGCTCAAAGTGGGTGCCGCATATTTAGCAGCGTATCCTACAGAAGGAGCAACTGAATACGCTACTGGTGCAGCGATCTTAGCAACAGCTGGAGCAGCATAGCTGATGGCAGGGGCTGCGGCATAAGTGGCTACCGGTGCAGCGACTTTCGTCACTACTGGAGCGGCGGCGTAACTTGCGACTGGGGCAGCATGTCCAGGTTCTTTATGTACGACAGCGTTGAATCCGTTGTGGGCATCAGCAGAATATTCAACAGTTCTTTTGCTGCCGTCGGCATCGATTAAAGAGTAACTACCTTGGACTTGGTCTCCTCGTCTTGATTCATGCTGGGATTTGACATCTCCAGTGTGTGGATCGTTTACGGCGTATTCGAAATCGTAAGCGGCTGGTGCTTCTTCAACGTAAGCCTTGGCGACGACTGGAGCGTGAGCTGCGTATGTGGCCACTGGAGCTGCAGCGTATTTGGCAATTGGTGCTGCGTAAGTAGCTACAGCTGGAGCAGCGTAGGAGACAGCTGGAGCAGCGTAGGAGACAGCTGGAGCAGCGTGAGAGATAACAGGTGACGCATAGCGAGTGATAGTAGGAGCCGAGTAAGCGTGAACTGCTGGTGCTGCATGAGAAATAACTGGAGCTGAATAAGAGACGGCTGGAGCTGCACTGTAAGTAGCTATTTTAGCTACAGCTGGAGCTGCGTACGTGGTATAAGCTGGTGCGGCATATCCTATGGGTTCTCCAGCCCTGGCGACCACCAACAATGTTGCGAATGCTAAAAACTAGAAAAATGAATTAAATTTACATCTACACCAATCACTTATATAAGTAAATTTTGGATATCGATTGCTTACTTTGAATACCATCTTGATGCTGATGCTTCTCGGATGTCGAGTGTGCTTTCGCCATGCAAATTGTAACTTTTTATACTATGATGATGGAAGGTGCGCACCTCCCGGTCCGGTTTTCCACCACCTTTCACTGTCATCGTTGCACACCTCCACCTCGGGCAATCTTCTCACATTCGCGCCTGACGAATTGGCTGTTTTTGCGCGACCGCGGACGCGGGCCAAATTTGTGGAAAACAATTTACCCGTTAATGGCGTGGTGTAATAACACCTATCTCTCGTAACGGAGTCAGTCAGGTATGCGTCAATCGTCCAACGGTGAAGAAAAAATAAAACGAACGTTGCGGGAATCGATACGATTACGGAGCACCGAGGGACGCTTAGTGGGTCAGACGACTGGTTCGGGATTTTTTTGAGAACGGTCCACGCTGTGCTAACATCGTACGCGCTACTCTGCCGCGTTATGTAATGCGTCGATTCATTGAAAAGTGCAAGTAATTATGTTACAATTTAACTGGCATGCCAAGTCTCATAAATATCAGTTAATAAATGTGTCGCTCGTAGTCACAATTCTGCGTAAATTGTATGTTTTTTTCCTTGGCGATGCCATGAGATATTGCAATATTAATGTATAAACCAGTATGTTTTTTGAATTTTAAGATTATTCATTTAGTGCGCGACATCTGCGTGTTACTAATAGATATACTTCTATATATCTATGATTTAGTGTTGCTTCTATGTTGAGTTAAAAATTTATTTATCTTTATTTTAGAAGCATTGATGAATTTTATATTTGCACTTGAAAATTATAAACCTACTGGGTTTACCTGGAATATTTTTAATACATTAATTGCAAAAGTCCAGAGTAACATATTTAGTTTTCTTTGTTAAAACTTTATTTAGAAATCGATTTTTTGCGGTGTTAAAATTAATGCCTATTATCCATAATGTTAAATATTAAAATACTTTAAGTTCACTTTTCACAATTATTAGAATGAGTGTTTTCATTACAGCTTAAAAATGTTTTTTCATTTATTTCATACCTTCCTCTTATTGATTATAATCGTCGCAAATTAAAGTAAGTAGAAATTTATTTTAAACACAGAAGTATAAAATATGTCAATTAAATTCAGCTAACGAATAAAAACATTGCGCTTGTAGCTATGTTTAACAACTTTTTTAAAGTTTTTTCAACAGTAAAATTTTCCTATCATTAGGTATAATGGTTATATATTTTAATACCTCAGATATCCACACTTTTGGCGGTAAGGTTTAATACGTATAGTTCAGAGAGAGTTAGAATTTCTAAAGTTTTAAAATAATTTCTGCATTGAATGGGTTCAAGGAAAACTTCACCGGTGCAGATAAGGATCCTTATAGTAGGATTCCATACATCAAGTCACTTTGAAATTTAGCGTGGTTTAACATTTTTAAGGTACTTAATTCAATAACATTCTTCAGAGATCTTATTTTAAATATTGATCTTTTTAGTTTTTTGTTGATAATGGCCGTTCCAGGATAAAGTGAAAATAAAAGTCAACCATTGAAAAGTGCCCCTATAGCTACAGAACTGAAATTAAAGAGAATGGTTACTACTGTCGCATATATTTTAAATACAAAAAAAAAATAGCTTAATTGATGCCACCCCATTTAACATATCACGTTAAAAAAAATGTATGTAAGTAAATACTATAAAATACATCGTACTTTTTCTTTCAAATGTGTATCTGACCTTGTAAGCGGATGACATTTCGGCTCTAGTGATGCACAGAACATCATTTATCATCAGACTATCTATTACAGATATTAATGCCATGGTTTTCCGACAAGTTATCCCTCAGTTTAGAAAAAATCAAATACATGATTCTTCATACAAGACAAACACATGTCGACTTTGAAAATTAATTACACTTTTTCAGTCTACTGATCTTAAATTGCTGGGCATAACATTGAGTTCTGGTTTATCACGGTCAAATCGTTGTCAAAAGCTAGCTACTCAAATCTTTCGCAAATGTTACGCTTTCCGTTGTCTTAGATCTCAGGTTTTTCACGGATTCCTGCAGAAATCTTTTTAAACAACTGCACATGTCTTTAGCGTGCTTTTGCATACTAGAGATACGCCACCAGAGCCACACAGAGAAAAATCCGCATAGTAATATGTATTTACAGTTCACTGTTGGATGAAAATTGTAGTAAGAATTTTTACTATTGTGCGAAATTTTTAGACAACGTCGCTGCAGTTTTGTAAACCAGAGTTACAAAAAAAGCAATAAAATTGTTGGAAAATATTGTAGCACAATCTTCAAGAAAATATTGTGAAATGCTTTACAGTATTTTACAAATAGTAAATATAATAAATTGCATATGAGGAAGTGAGAAATAGTTATAAACGAGAATTTTTATACCGGGAAACTTTATAGTACTCGAACACTAGTTCACGGATCGAATTAATAATTAATTATTTAAAATTGCAATATTCTGATTTCCGCTAATGTTAAGAAGGACGTCGGTCTGCCAAGATCTTGGACATACTTTAATATTCCGAATTGCTGTTTCTGAAGCAATAAAAGCTAATATTAAGACGGGCATCGGCCTGTCGACATGGCAGTAATAATTATGTCCATCCCATGCCAACATCCTTCGAGATTTACGTATTGTGGTTAATGAAATCAACAAACAAACCATCAAACTAATAAAATCTCATTTATTTTAGAGATACTGGGAAAATTAAGAAAATAATTGGAAATAAAATGGGATCATATTATCTTTTTACTTCTAGCTTATTAATTTCACTTAATAAGTGCTATCTAATTAACAAAGTGAATATTATTAAGATATAAGGATTACGCTAACCACAATTATAGTTAATTTAATGTAATTATTATGTTCAAATTCCCAAAAAACATTGTATACCGGCGAAGTAGAATTCGCAAACGAACAAAATAATAAATTAATGAGTTCAAAACTTCTCAGATTAATGACCCTTTATTCCTTAATCCAACAGTCCAGCTTTACTGTACTCAAAACTCTACTGAAGATTCACTATTGCATTTGCGGCAAGCAATGTGTAATTTATGCTCCTTTTATGCTGCTGTAATTTTTCCCAATTAATAAAAGTCCAATTCTTCTATCAATCAATTGAAAAAAAAAAATAAACGCATCGACAAAAGCAGTGGAAAGCAGTTAAATTTTCCACACAAAAAGGAGGAAAAAAGACTCCCGTTCGTCATAAAACAGGATAGACGTGATAGACGATTCTTTTTCCAATTGTATTACGTAGGTGAGCAAATGTGTGTGTATGTATGTGTACAGTATATGTGAACGTATTGTGACGGTACATATATCGGTAACGTACGATGCGATGGTCAGCAGCAACCACTGGACGAAATGCAAGGGTTATTACTGGGATCTGTTGGCGACATTGACTAGTGGGACCGGACACTGGAACCTCGGACCTTCATTGCTACGCTCATTTTTAAACTCTTCTGCCAGTCGCACCGCGTCGGTTATTCAAATTCCGCACTTTTTTCCGTTGTTTTAGCCGACTACCGCAGATCGAGATTTATATGGGTGTGCAGCGCGGAGGCGCTGGTAGGTACAGCTACCGATCGTGATGTCCGAGATATTGTGTACCTATTGTCTGTTTTACTGGTTAAAATTAATCCTACGGTTTTTACTTCCGCGTGAAATTATTTTGAATTTTGAGGCTTATTGTTAGCAGTGTTTATCACGGAGCAAAGTAGATTTATTAGATTAGATAAAGATTGAGGCAGCTACGCGAGCTTTTCTTTAGGGCATTCGGCCTCTAATACTTTTACTAATGTACGGAAGATCACAATGATTATACCTATATTCAAAACTAGCGATGCACCAGATACATCTAACTACCAACTAATTGCAATTTTAGCAAACCTAGTTTAAATATTTGAAATACTTTAAAATTTATCCTAATATTAGACCGAATATATCTGTAGATCTACATGGACGGTAGATTAGTGATTACAAAGGCCATAATTGGATAAGCTAGTGAAATCAGCCCCTGCATAGATTTGGCCAATATTTTTATTAGCTGTTTCTTATAGCGCTTCTTACCAGCCGATTATTTATCAGTACAACATTGGAAATAATATTATATCTTGGAGTAACACTAATAAAAATCTTGGCATTTTGTTTGACACACCATTAAACTTCACAAATCATATTGCTGCTATTTCTTCCGAAGCATTCAAATCTTTGAATTTTATAATGCGTACCAGGGGCGGCTTCTCTTAAGGAGCCATGGGGCCATGGCCCACCATTGCAAATGACAAATTAATCATTAAAAATCTTTTATTTTCTGTAAAAATATCGATAAATACTCGTACACCTACACACACACACACACACACACACACCCACATTTAAGTACAGAAGGAACGATTCCCATGATTTGATGGGACGAAACGCGTTTTATTTTCTATTCTATTATAATTAAAAACGTCAATTCGAGCCAATACAATATTTTATGAAATATTTGTGGTACCAGGTAGATAAATTTTATCCGATCAACCCTCATTATTACCTCGTTTTGACTTACCATGTATGTATGTATGTAGATAGAAGGGTGATGTTACGCTGGGACCTAAAAGATCTATTGTGTCCCCTATTCTTGCTGCTTTACAGCTGGCCTTCCAATCCTATTCCTTTCAGAGAATGTAGGATATCAGAGGGCCTCAGTCTAGGTACGTCTCCCTCTTCGATTTCACATGCTCCCAGGTGCAACGCCCTCGAGTTGCACAGTGCTACACAGTTTGAGAGGAGGTGGATGGGTGTTTCATCCTGTTCCCCACAAAATTTACATTCAGATTCCTTTTCCAATCCAAGCTTACTGAGGTGTCCTTTCAGTCTACAGTGGCCTGAAAGTATTTCTGTTAATATGGGAACATTGTTCTTACTCAGGTTGATGCATTCTGTAAACCGCTTCTGGTTATAAGTTCCCAGGCCCTTTGCCTCATTCCCTGGAGATTTTCCCAGTAACTGGATTTTCTCTGCTCCATTTCTGTTTTTAGTTTCTTCAGTATTGTACTGCTACTTAACCCGCGCAAAAGGGCTCAGGCCCTACAAAAGGCATTCCAGCCCCTTTTTTTGCGAGGTTATCCGTTTTTTCGTTTCTTTCCACTCCTGTGTGACCCGGAACCCACAGGAGGGTTACTTTATTTCTTTTGCCTAGCTCATTTAATTTCCCTAGGCATTCCCAGACCATCTTGGAACTGATTTCATACACATGCTAATCTTTGCACTTTCGAGAGGTTAATTCTCGCGGTGGCCAGAGTAGTTCTTTTGCTCCATGCTACTGATGCGTAAGTGATGATCGGTCTCATCGTCTTTGACTTACCATACTTGTCCTTCAGTCGTGTGTTCATTAGTATTCGTTTCCTGTATAGCTTATTCCATACTGCCGTTGACCGTTCTGAGTACTTTTCATACAACTGTCCACCGTGTTTTATTTACGATTTACAAAAAATAATATATGGCTTACGTCATATTCATATGTTTTGTGCGGGAATTAGGATTAGTGAAGTAAGCGATATTCATTTTCAGGGACTGAAAGATTTGAACCATCCTTTTGAAAAATCTACCAAAAATATCACTCTTAGGCAACATTGTAATTGTAGTTTTATTATTTTTCTTTTCAGATTTAAGTTATAATTCTAAATTGCAATATGTTTGAGATTCTGTCGGGCAATAAATATAAATTAATTATTATTCTGGTATATTGTTATTCCCTTATTCTAAAGAGGCTTTAATTTTATCTTCTTAATATATTTTCAGTATTATTTTTGAGAGCAGTACCGTCTGTCTCCAAATTCGCGATCTTAGTGGCAAAGTGCGGCATGGAGCATAGCTTTCTTTATAAAAGCATTGGTTTAGTTAAATGTGACGGTTAATAGTTTAGAGCAATACTATTTTCTGTAGCCGCATGTTATTCCAAAATGATTAAGGTAAGATACAATAAATAAGTAAAAATCTCGCATTTGTATTTTGTTATTAGGCAAGATATATTATTTCAACCATTATCAAAACATGTTTGAGAATATTATTTTGAACTGGCTCTCTAACTTCTTTAGAATTTATGTCAAACCTGTACCTAAATATTAACTTATCTATAACCATCTATAGCTTTCTCTAATTAAAATTAATTATCCACATATTTCAAGAAAAATCAATGTTGAGATATATGCGATATAACTAGTTACTAATATATAAGTAAATATTTTTTGAAATGAATTTACTTTCATGACATACTCTGCTATTGTTTACTATAGTTATTTAAAAATCATTTTTATTTTATTACTGCTAGAAAACGATGCAGAAACTTCGTAACCAGTTAAGCTACTCTGTTTTGATTGTTGCATAGTTCGTTCTAGGTGTAACATAAATACTCCATTCAAATCATTATGTAAAATAATTAGATAAATTGATGCTATTTAAATTGTTTTCTTTGTAAAATTTTGATTTCTTTTTTTTTATTAATAGATATATTCTATGAGCAGCTTCACACTGTTGACAAGAACATTAATTGTACGTTAATCTAAACTGCTATAGTGATTAAAATTAACATCTTACGTTTAATAATTTTGCTAATGTTGGACAACTGTTTACAAATCCATTGCTCACAGGCAATCATTAAAAACTGTTGGGTTAACTAGGAATTTGTTGAACATTTTGTTTTTTCCTTGTAGCTGACATATTTACTAGCTAAACCTGCTTATTCTATTCGCAAACTATTCAACTTTGTTAAACACTAAATATTAAATTTTTATGTGTCATTACATTATAATTATATTAAAATTGGTAGGTGTTCACTACTAAATCAAAGTCACATATTTAATAATTACAAATTTTAGTTATTGAAAGTGCATTATACAATAGGATGATGACATTAATACGTTTTGCCAGTAAAATTATATTTTATGTAATTACGTAAATCAATTCCAATAAATTTCAACGTAAATATTATTTGTAAGCTGACGCACACTGTTATAATATTATAGAACCGTAAATCAACGTAACACGGCAGAAGCAAACATGTACGTTATACTTGAACATAATTTAAAACGATGCAAACGCAACCATCTGCATGTCTGGTATTATTTATTTATTTACCATTATGAGTTTTATTATAATATCTATATATGTATGCGTTAAAATGCCGATTTTGCCAAAAATTAAATCAATACTAGTAATGTCCCTTTTGTAACGTGAAACGTTCGAACTTTGAACGGTTTCACTTCCCCAATGCTATCGCTTTTTCTTCAACGGAGATACATACATTATTAAATCAGATCGAGTAGTAAATAAAAAGTGTGTAGTGGACGTGCAAGGGGTTAACCACCCTTCCTTTGCCCAGACGGGGTGTTGCAAATTGTTCACATTTCTGACTGCGTTTTATTACACCAGCCAGCGGCTCTTATATCACTTCTATAGTTCTTATAATATCTTTTGAATTATCGCACAGGATCGTACTCGTCCTTAACAGACATAATCCTCCTATTACAGAGAAAAAGGGCTTACTCTCCTACACTACTATTTCGCCTTTTATCTAAACATAATTTTCTCATAAAACTAGTTTAATTTAACGTATACCTACACAGGCAAGGACGAATTCAAGATTCCGTTTCAGTGCTTGGAATCCGAGAGAAATTACATTGCAATACAGTCCTGAAAAAACGTTGAGCCCGGACAAGGCGTGTTCGCTAAGCCACCCTTCTGGATAAATGTAAATATTCTGGTATTCTTTATGTCATATTGCGATGACTTTTTTATTGCTTCCTTCAACTTTAAAAATGTCATTTGTATTTAAATATTCACGCAACGTGCCCGTTCGTGGCGTAATTGTAGACGCTAT
Source organism: Protaetia brevitarsis (assembly GCA_004143645.1). NCBI lineage: Eukaryota > Metazoa > Arthropoda > Insecta > Coleoptera > Scarabaeidae > Protaetia > Protaetia brevitarsis. The sequence goes on from RXPK01000047.1 coordinate 2,401,488, forward strand.
TAGAATAAATTACGGGTAAAAGTTCAGATTCGAGGATTCGAATGGAGATCTTTCAAGGAATGTCGGAGATAAATATTGTGAACGAGATTCAAATAACGTACGATAGGAAAGTGAGGCTTTACATAGTTTTTAATTAAGGTTTTTAATAAAAGCGTAGTGTTGGATAACTATACATTTATTTCATTATTTCATCTTTTAAGGTATTCATTTGAACCTATTAAAAACTCTAATTGCATACATTTTCAGAGTTTCTAAAAAAATCCCGAAATACAATAACTACTAGAGGCATATTTATATTTATTATCAAATGAAATACAGTATGCGGCAAAATAAACAGTACTGAAATTATGAAACGTTTATTATTTATTATTTATGTACTTACTTTACATTATATAGTGCTGCAAACATTATTCACGACGACGTCCCCGCTAAAACACATATTCAAGATGCCCTCCGTTCAGTTTGAAGCAGTATCCGTAGCGTTCGGGAAGGTTCACAAACAAGTCTGTGACAAACACAGGTTGTTGCATGGCAAGAAAAAAACGTTGAATTTTAACCCGCAATTCTGGAATGTCAGACGGTGGATCGGTACGGAAAACAGCCTCCTTCAGCATTCCCCCATATGTAGGCATCAGGTGGTGTTAGATCTGGTGAGTGCGATGGGTATGGGAAATCAGTGCCACGCGAAATAAGGCAATCCTCAAAATGATTGCATAGCATTCGAAGGGACTCCCAGCCGTGTGACAGGTTGTCCCGTCCTGCTGAAACCATTGCCGATTACGTGGAATGTCCCTGGCACGACAAAATCGCAGAAAATCATGCAGAAATGGTGTGATAACCTTTTCTCTGTAGCGCCTGTTTCATAAACTGTGTGTTTGTGAACCTTCCCGAACGCTACGAATACTGCTTCAAACTGAACAGAGGGCATCTTGAACATGTGTTTTATCGGGGACGTCGTCGTGAATAATGTTTGCAACACTATATAATGTAAAGTAAGTACATAAATAATAAACGTTTCATAATTTCAGTACTGTTTATTTTGCCGCATACCGTATTTGGTATTTTTTTTACGTTGCTTGTGTTGCGTTAGTAACGCAGAAACAGTATGGCAGAATGTAATCTGAGTAACTGATTAATAATTCATGATTAAAGTTACGTTCTGTGTTTGAAATTTTGATAACAGAATAAGGACATGCAATCCCAGTTGTAATTCATAATTTAATCATTTCAGTTATTTGGAATTATCAGATTAAATGTTTTTACACTATAAATCTAAATTTGGGAATCAATATCTTGAAACACAATTGAGTAAAATTGAATTTATTCTTTAAAAAATATTAGTTTTTTTTTAAATAATATATATCTTTCGTATTGCGAAAGAGTGGTAGATGATTAAGAATATCTGTGTCCTAAATGGTACGTGTTACCACTAACAACTTACTATGATTTATTTACATTTATTACACTTTTTATGGATTAATAGTTTTAAAAACAAACTTTTAGTTTACCTCTGGTCTTCACAATTGAGACAATAGAAGACGAACTCATCCACGTTATTCGCACAGCCACCATGTACCTAACCTCGCCATCCATGGCACTGTATCAATACTTCCCCTTACAATACTAACATCTCTTCCTCAACAGAAGAACTTGAATATTTCCTTGACGTTTTCTAAAAATCTATCTCTTTGCTTTCCTTACAAAATTCGACTTCTTGGTCTCTTCTGTTTTCTTCTTTTTCATTTTTTTTTCCTTTATCTCCCCCTTAGCACTTCTAGTTGCCTTAGGAATTTTCCAGACTTCTATTTTCCCGTAGCAGATTTTTATAGGTCGTGCTTGTAAAGATTGTCGTCTTTCCCTTGTTACGCTTTGATTAAACCTGTACTTTATTCCTAACATGAGAAATATGCCTTATGTTTTCGAGAAAGCATAATGGAGACTCCTTCAATAACTGAACTGAAGCTATCATCAAGAGCCTGGAAACACAACCCGATGCCCTTTAGCAAAATAGATTAGTTTTATATTTCTAGTATACGTATGATGTCCGTCCAGCAGCAGTAAAACTGGCGATTTTCTAGAGGTTCATACTAGATCCACGAATTTTTCAAATCAAGAATAGATGTTTGTTTGCATCCAACCGCTTCAATGAACTTCAGCCCCTGCTCTCGGAGAACAACTATTCATAAGCTATAGATCCATTCTAGCTCGCGGAAATACACGCATTGGAGGGTAAATAAGCTTCTGCTGCACTAAAACAGACTTTAATGGTAACAGTAGCTCCCTGTTCTGCCGAAGTTAAGGCGCTTTGTTTTTAGTGCAATTGATACACCGGTCTCAGCACAATTCCAAATTTTGTCTACGGTAAATTTATGCTTATCCAAAGCTTTGCCAAGCAAATCATAAACTTGTTTTACTGCTATTCTGTTAAAGCCCATGGCTCTTGTCCTTTCGGGTTTTCTATTTGATAAATCCGGATCACATTTCACAAATCCTATCAGCCAATATTTTCCTGCAATTTTTGTATTTGTTCAACAATGACCTTTCCCCAATTTTTCAGACCATCCATAAGCAAGATTTCTGAAATCTTGAATTGTTAATCCTGAAAGACCCAATTCCATTTTTTAAATATATAACTAGCTGTTTCTCGTCTTCTACGCAAAAAAAGTGTTTTTAGCCTAATAATTTCTAGGTTGGAGAGGTCCAGCAAGCTGACGCGCTTCTTCCACTTTTCTTTCTAGAATTGTTTGTGGTATCTCATACTCATTCTCTTCTCTTCTGTACCCCCGACGACCCTGTTGCAAGTAATGAAACGATTTAATTCTATATTTAAAAATCCAACTATATCCAGGCATAACGGACCACACTGAAGAGTAAGATAGTGATGTCCCCATGTTGCCCCATACCAATAGCTCCATCTTGCCTCTTTGGGACATTTTCTGGTTATGTTATAATAACATTTTAATATTTGAAATAAGCAAATAACGCACCATAGAAAATACATGCAATACATGTCAATTAATAAGCACAAAAAAGTGTAGTTGTAAATATTTTACTTATACTTCTGATACTGTTGAACTGACCTTCAAAACAATAACGAAATTCTGGAAAGTTCACGCACAAACAGCAATAACTTTGTTATTGCGACTAGTAAAGTTTCCTACATTACAGCAAACATAAAACAGCACTTGTCACTGTCTATTACAAATCTGAAATTTTGTTGATCAGTGTTGTTATTTCATATATTTCTTTATATTGTTTTTGGGAAAGTTATTCATATTTTGAAACAGCAATGCTGCGGTTAACTAAGTGTTCATTGCGGTAATTCCCAAAAAATTAAACTTCCAAAACATGTGGGTTTGATGAACCATTCTGTATAGACTTCTCGTAAGCATTTTTTTGCTGTCAGGCACCTCCACCAAAATAATAAAATTAAATCGCATATGTATAACATAGGCCTGGCAAATGCTGGTATCTTCTGTCAACAGATGGAAGAAATCCAAGAAAAATTGGGTTTCTAGTACTGCACGCAGATAATACCATAGCTAATAAACGAGCCGCCCTTGAAGACAAAGTTGCAGAGCTCCTTGAAGATCTGAGAGGTCGCGGTAAAAAAAAATAGTTCCTTATTGACCCGCTCAATCTGACCCTTAATCTAATTACGTTGAAACTGATAAGCATTCTTTATAATGACTATTTTATCCAAAATAGATCGTTTTACTCTCAAACCGAAACAGAAAATAACGTATTATTCAATCTCCCTCTTTTCAAAGGTGTCAAAAATGAATGTCAATGAAGAAACATCCCATTAGGTGTAATTTCTCCTGCATACCTGCATTTCCAATAACGTAACACATATCAAACTCTATATAACTCTAAATATGTCACGCCATGAATATGTATGCATGTGAACGCAATAATAAAGTATTCCAGTGACATATATCCTTATAATACACAAATTCTGAAGTCGCACGGTGGTATTTGTATACATACGAACGATGCGGAAGGCCATTTCAAAAAATATCCACGCACCAGTGATCGCATACCGTCGCAGATATTATGTTCACCCACGGAATTTACAAGGCGGATATTTGCACTTGAAAAATGTGTGTCCCTGCCGCGACGCACCGTATTCGCCACACGAATGACATTCGTATAGCTTCTTCCTCTCCGTGTGTGAAGATATTTTCCCCTCGCAGAAAGTGTAAAGGTACTTACGGATGGTTGGTTGGATCTGTGGATTTAAATGGGAGAGGTGGTTTAAAAATTGTATTGTACGGAGGAAATTGCACGCATAAAATTGGAACATATTGATCAAAATAATTTTAAGAACCATATCATAATAAGCAGAATTTGTATTATATTAAAAATATTATAAGATTTTGGTATTTTTTTTTTGTTAGAGAGGATATAATAATTGATATAGGCAAGATATAGACCCAGGGATAAATAGTGTGATTAAGCATTTATTTTGAGGATATACGTAACAAGCAAAAGGAAAAAGGATATTAAAATGAATATTTGAAAATGCCCCTAACAGCCAGAAATACTACATAGATATTTTTAAAAATATATTTTATAAATATTTTTCGTGAGAGGTTTTTGAATATATTTTTCATATTTTTTTTCTAAATATAGATAAAATATTCAATTAAAATATTTGTTCCATATTTTAAATTAATGTAAGCGCTATATTTTTTCTAAATATTTATATGAAAATTGAGATTTTTTATGCAATCTATTTAATTTGTCGAAATGAACTAAAATTGTTCTTGGTTATTTAGAATGTATAACGTCGATAACGAAAAGTTGAAACATACATAGAGTTATCTAAAAGGCAAGAACTTCTTTTTTCACACTCTGGCGGTATGATCTAATACAATTGGCATTGTTTTAGAGGCCACAAGGAAACGCCATGAGAGCGCCACTACCGAAGATATGAAAAAAGCCATAGGGTTGTACCTGCACCAGCCAAGGCTAGACTTAAAAAGAGTATTTTCATTTTTATTAGCTTCTTCAAATAAAATGATAATAAATACGTTTGTTTTTTATTTAGAACACTTCAATTAAAAAATAGTGATTAATTTGATAAACCTTCAGTATGCCTTAAAAGATGCCAGAATTATTGATTATTAATTTGTATGGTGAGTGTGAAAAAACAAGTTCTTTTAGACAACTCTATGTATGTTTCAACTTTTTGTTATCGACGTTATACATTCTAAATAACCAAGAACAATTTTAGTTCATTTTGACAAATTAAATAGATTGCATAAAAAATCTCAATTTTCATATAAATATTTTACGAATATTGTAGAAAAAATATAGCGCTTACATTAATTTTAAAATATGGAACAAATATTTTAATTGAATATTTGATCTATATTTAGAAAAAAATATGAAAAATATATTCAAAAACCTCTCACGAAAAATATTTATAAAATATATTTTTAAAAATATCTATGTAATATTTCTGGCTGTTAGGGGTGATTCACAGAACTCGTTTATTAAAAGTTTTTGACTTTGCAATGATATCTCGATTTTGAAACTGTCGGGTTAAGCATAGTTGGCTATGATCTCTTTAGAAAAAAATAATTTCATCTATATCGCACTTCCGGTTACATGAAAAGTCATGGCCAACTTTGATATTTTAATTAGAAACCTATATTTTTTTGTGCATTTTAAGGTTTTACTGAGCATTTTAAAGCCAATTTTATAAAACATCTACTAACCTATCGATTACCGTTTCCAAGTTATTTTGGTTTTTTGTGAAAAAAAGCTCAAAAAATATGATGCTGTGAATGCGTGTAACGGCTATACAGTAAAAGATAGAAAGCTTTTATGTTAACTGCGGAGGGTATGAGTCCTCTGCTATTTAACCAGGGAATAAAAAGTAAACAAAATTATACAGTGTGTTCCATATTCTAGGGTTGATTTGGGGTAACTTCTTAGTACTAAAAGTTTTGTTTTCCAAATGGAACGCCCTGTATATTTTTACACCATGTGATGTAGAATTGAATCCTCTATCGAAAAGCTATTGGTGTACTTACCTATCTCTATTGCTTCTTTTAGAATTAGCGATTTTCAGAAACTGTAGTTCTTAATTAGAATTAAATTAATAGTAGGCGGTGAAAAACATTTTTAATTTTAAAAGCACATAAAAAAAATTAAATACAGATGAAAAAATATCCTCACCTTATAGTTCCATAGGTGTTGTTGCTGAGGAAATGGGCATATATTCATCAATACAGCTCATTCTGTCAAAACATAAAATGTACGTATCCGATTTAATAGTTGATGTATTGGAAAATTAAGGAGGAAAAGACAATATTAAATAAATAATGTAAGAAGTACCAAGCCAAATGTTATACAAATAAGTATTTATATTTTTCATGGTACAGATTTTAAATCTAATTGTTTGAAAAACTTATTGTCAATAATAACGAAACGATCGTAGCAAGGAAAAAAAATAACTCAAATGAAGTTAAAACTTTCAACCTATCGATCTAAAGCCCAAGAGCACTGGGTCGTCATGGTTTTCTATCTATACCATAACTTTGAATAACCAGCGAAAATTACAGTTGTTTTTTTTAATCATTATATATTTTCTTAACTATCACTTTACCAATTAGAATTTTATGTTACTTGTACAAAGTATTTACCGATAGCCTTGTCAGAAGAGTTTGCGAGATTGATACAAACCTATTTTGTTGTTTTCAGAATTCTTACTGATAAAATTGCCAATATGGGCGCGATTTTTATAGTTTGAAGTATTATACATAATCATTAAATGGGGGAGTTATTGCAAGACGCATGATTGGAATTGGCGATTATTTTTTTTTAAAGTTTCGATATAAGTGAAGAACAATAGTTTGGAGTTTTAACAACAGTTCTATTACCCAGTGACTTAATAGGCAGATATTAGTCGATAATTTTCTGAAGTCTAAACTACTTTTACAGATTTTTAAAGTACATCTACGTAATAAAAATAAGGGAAAGTATGTAATTTCGATTATGATATTTGTAGACATGACATTTTGATGAAATGAAGAAAAAATAAGAAAAGAAATCGGATGAAAACACTAGGTATAAGATACAAAAACAAATATTCTCAGCTACACTCTAAACTCAAAACTAACTAATAGCGCTAAATAGATATATAGGTACACTGCCCGACAAAACTAATGTCATGGTCTACAGCGAATGTTCATATTTTCCTTTCTGATTTAATAATTACCAAGTGCGCCTGTTCAAACGATGAGCAGTTTTGATAGTCACTGCGCTATAAACGACGGCATTCATTTTGTCGGGCATTGTACATTGCAATATATCTGCACAACATTTTAATATAGTTGCATGTGGTTATAAATACCTATTCCGTAATTCAAACCTCTCACTTACTGCGTTTAAAAATATGAAAATGAGATTTTTTGTAGTTAAATTAACAATTAGATACTACCATATTCAGGCATTCCACAATGATCTTTACTATATCTTATTATTAGTATAGCCATGTATATGGAAAACTAATCCGATAATTTAAAAGTGTCTGTTACATCCCAATCGTTGGCACGCAATAAATTTCTAAGCCGCCACAAACACAATAGCTCTACTAAAATCTCGGTAAAAACACACTCGAAATATCTAATTTCCCGTGTCAAGGATGTTACCATTATGGAATTAAAATACCTGTCAACGAACAATCGGTAACATTATCCTTAATTTGCGGATCAAGACCAGTCTATTGACTGTGCAGACGTTCAAATTTAAACGTATAGGTATAAGATGTAGTGTGCGAGAGCAGTATGCGGTATTAAATGTCGGTTAACGTACACGTGGTTACCATTCACTCATTATTCCTAATTGTCCCTACTTGAATACAGTTAACAAAACAAACCACTAAACAAATAGACAAGGCAGGTAGGAAAGGTCCGAGGTAAAAGGAACGATGCAGCAATACGGATTCTTTTAGATCTCTTTTTAACCTACGAGTACTTTTCAAATAGTTTCAAATTTTAATTAAAAGAAAAAGAAACGCAGTGACATCGATCCGTTAGTCTTCCATATGGAAGAGTGCGATTTTTAAAATTTCCGAACACTCATTTAAATACATTTATGCCAGTTTCTTATGTTGAACATGTTTGTAGCGGTTATAATTTATTTTAATATCCCTCGTACATGCGGTATTCTAACTTTTCGTGCTGTAAGCGTCCGTGCAATGTTCCTACCGTTGAGGTATTGTAAGGTATCCATACATGCTTGTGCTGGCATGTATCAGGTTGCTTCTGACGTTTCACAGATGAATAGACGCAATTCAGTATTCGTACTGTTTCTTAAGCCCTTTTCATGCGAATTGCGTGGGAAAAATGCTATTCGCATCATGGGTATTATATCGCGGACCATTTACGCGTCATTGACGAAGTTATGTTTGCCAAAACGCCCCATCGTTTATAACTTTATCTAACATATCGCCCTTGGCAGCTTTTCAAACCAAAAGGTGTTGTTATAATATCGCTATTTGCAAATGTAAGCTATTATAGTTGATTTATTGCATTTAGATCTATGGAATGTTCATTTTTTTATATTAGTTTTACCAAATATTGTACTAGTATACATATCGTCAAAGAACTGTTCCACTGGTGAAATACAGATGACACCACTAGCATTTTCTATTGTTGTGCATTTGTTGTGGTAATATATTTCCATAAGAGAATACTTGTGACGCCATCTATATTTTGCCGGTGGAACATTTCTTTGACCATACGTATACTAGTATAATACCTGATCCTACAGGCATTTTAGACCTATGATTTAGGTTATTTATCACTCTGCTTCTTCAATTTTCCCCACAATTTTCTCCATTCAAAAGTTCTGTGTCGCACCTTTCCACTTCGTTAGCTTGAAAGTTTTCAAGTCCGCTGTTACTGCTTCCAACTATTTTTTCTTCGACCTATCCATTTTATTTCCTTCCCTTTCTCCTTCCTTCATCATTCTTCTGGTGTGTATGTGTTCTTGCATCTTGTTTACATGTTCTAACCTTCGCGAGCTCTGTATTTTAACATGCTGAACTATGTGGCTGTGTCCACATACTTTCCTAATTTCGCGACTCGTTTTTTTTCTCCAACCCCTCTCTTTTATCTTCGTTATTCCAAATATAATCCTTAATGTTTTTCTTTCCCACATCCCTATTTTCATTTAATTTTTTTTTCGTCAACACCAATGCTTCACACTCGTATACTACCATCGGCCTTATTACTACAATTATTGCTGTTTTGTAGGGTGCTTACGGTCTTGTGATTTTATTTTCAAGGAGTGATTAAACATCTTAAAATAAGGTCATTAACCTAAAAACATCTTAATAAAAGTTGCATAATAAGGGAGATGTTTATGATAAAAATAGTTTTTTTATTTTTTTTTATTTTTAAGTAGTAATTAAGCATATTAAATTAAATATTTTTTTTATGTTTTTCATGGAATCCACTTTGCACTAGTTGTTTAAACTTACTGGGCCTTGATCGTGCTGTTGAATTGTCGCCACAGCTGCCTCAATGCAATTATATGTTGGGGTATCCATTGAGATTTACTTACACTCACAACCAACAACACTGTTCGCTGGTCCATCAAAAAGGGACGCCAAGTAAAGCGTATTGCTGTGTACTGATTGAATTAATTGAAAAATGCAAAATGGATAAGATTTTAATGAACGCAAAAGAACTATTATTCTCAGAGTTACCCTGGCGAATTAAAACTTGAACCTAACCACGAAAAGTAAAATGTGAGTGAAAAAATCAGACTTTCTTAATTACCCGAAAAATTGAAAAGGTTTAAAATAAAATAAAAGAACAGAATTTTTAACCCAATGACGCTAATTAACAATCAATTTATTACAACAACGGGTTAAATTACATTGGTGTGTAGAAAAAAAAACCTTGAACTGAAGGTTCTGGCCTAAAATAAAAACTGCACTTGGCTCTAAATTAAAATAGGACAATGTTATTTCCTACACAAAGCAAAAGTTTTGTTTGTTCGGAGATTATCTAAAATACACAACCTTTGAATTTCTATCCACGTGGTTTCACAAATTAAAATCAAAGCGTGGATAATTACTAGAAATTTACAAAAAAGAAAAAACTAAATGCAAGAACAAAAACTTCTATTCACCCAAACGAGGTTATTAAAATGAAACAGCAAAATTGAATAACAGAAAATTGACTCTTTAAAATATAATGAGAGAAAAAAAAACTAAAATATATCTTCCTAAACAAAAATAATAATTGATCTTATATCTACTACGTGTACACGTTAATACACTAACAATTATTACGATATAAATTCCTTGATTCACTAAATATTTACAGCAGAAATGTTAATTTTACTAAATCAAAATGGATTACAAAATGGCAACAAAGATTTAAAAATACGTCTACTCACGTCAATAGTCTAACAAGGAAGTCCTTAACAAAATTCTACAATTGTTTTTCTTACAAAAACACAACCATAGACAATTTAATGAATGGAATAATTAAAAAAAATCTTAACACTACATAAATTAAAATGACACAATAAACTCTTTAACTACACTTATACAAAACAAAATTAAAATTGTGAAAAATTCTCGGTAAATTGAATATCAGCTGCTTAAGCAAAGAAAACAACCATAACAAGCAAAATATGCAACTTAAAATACACTCAGCGAAATGGGTTGTCTAACCACAGCAGTATGTATATGCAAAAACCCCTAAACCTAAAAAGAGGAAACTAATGACAGATAAGTTTTAGTGCAATAAATGGTGGGGTAAAATTTGTTTCAAATGTTTCAATATTATAGTAATTTCAATTTGATATTTCATGATTTCAGTACAAAACATTTAATAATTTTATATAGTAATCCATTATAACGTTTGGTATAATGGATTACTAATTTTACTTTTTTTACTTACTTATAAGGGAATTTATTTTGAATCTACAGGCTTTCTCACTATCTTTATCACTTTTAACAATAACAATAACAATCTTCATTTGGAGGAAGTATACTTCAACGTAAATATTTTTTCGGAGAATTTACTCTTATGATTTAACCAACAAGATTTAGTTCATCGTATAATAACTAAAGTTTAGCCACTTTAAATATTCTTTTATTTAAATTAACTATTTACATATCACCTAAATTAAAAATTTTATAAAGTGGATATATAAATAAGCTAAACACCTAGATGATTCAGCAACTGTTCTGTTATCTCTAATTGCAATTAGCTATTTTATTTTTCTCTGTATGTGATTCCGTTTTTCTTGTTTATGCATTTTCTTAACTATATTTCCAATTCACCCTATCTTTTTTTTATTCTTTCAGTCGGTCTATCCATGAGTAGTAATTTTCCCTGGTTTCGTGTTTCTATTGCTTTTCTACCGCTTCCCGTGAACTAATCCTCGTTTCTTTTAGATTCTCTGAATTTCATTTTCAGTAACAGTTTCAAAATAGCAAAGCTCATGAAAGTTTAACAATTTATTAGTCTTGTAGTGAAATTCTGCTAGAATCAGCAACATTAAATTTAGAATTTGGATAAATTTTTTTATTCCGTTCGTATTGGAAAAGTGATATAGTTGCGAATCATTTTATAATAATCCCAATGTTGCTGCTTCTTGTTTCTCTTAATCTGCCGAATTGTTACATCACCGACATTATGACCCTAATAATGGGTGACAACCAAGTGCACAGAAACCGGATATCTTGATAATTTTTTTAGGAACATATAGATCATAGAGACATAATGAGCCTGTTCGCTGGGATATCCAGCATACAATTTCTAGTAAAAGCATTGTTTAAATATATCTAGTTAGTCAACGTAATGCATTTTCGGAAAAATAAAGTATTGCTCAGGGAAGTGGTGCACTCTATCGGTGAATGTAAATTGATTTTGAAAACGTGATAAATATAACAGGTATCTCGGTCAGAGTGAGAGACAGATTTCTGTGTTTTATCCATCTGCGGAAACGACGGAATCCGATCGGTGATTTACTGGCATTGGCGAATTGTGTGGCCTAGGGAAAGGGAGGTGGAGCCATGTGACGCTGTGATGACGCACCCTCGCGATAATTCTCGTTGTTTGTTTACATTAGAAGATTAGAATTCTGAGGTATTCTATTATAAATATTAAAGAAATTGAAAAGTATATTTGCAAGGCACGTTCTTTGATAACAAACATTAATTAAACAATTTTTCTAAATTGGGTTTTTTCTTTTAAAAATAAAATATTTAAACTTTAAAACAAAATCACTGAAAGGAGAAAAGTTAAATCTAGAAGGACGAAAAAAAACAAAAACATAAATCTACTTCTCAATTTTTATTTTCTTAGTTTTAAATTAAAGTTGTTTGTTTACACTTAATTTACTTATATTTATGATTATATAATAATCAGAAAATGTTTGTTTTATTAAGAAGAATAAGTATTTAGTTTGATAATATATAATCTGTAGTTCGATGGCCTTTTATATTTAAAATTTTAATTAAACGCGGTTTTTCGTTCGAACGTATATACGAAAAACTTCTTCTCTCCTCTTCCTATTGCTATCTTCGCTTCTGCCGTGTTATAGCGGTACTGTCGCTAACTTCAACTGGTGTATAGGCGAGAAATTTGAAATTTAAAATGTAGATCTACTATAAATCGTTATTTTTTTTTTACATGTATGTACCATTCTTACTTACTTTTGACTTTTTCTTAGTTCTAATTTAATGTATACTCTATGTATATAGTTTTTTTCTTATATTTACAAAACATTTTACTTGATTTACCTATGTTTACTATTACATAATAATAGAAATTCGTTTTTTATAAATAATAAAATATGTACTTGAGGGTACAATACGCCAATTTATTTTTACATATATGCACCACTTTACTTATTAAAAACACCATACCTGATGACCACATTCGCGCTCTTTCTCTTGAGCGGCTGAAAGTTACGAGGTAACCTTTGGGAGTAACCACATCCGTGTATACAAGGTTACATCGTAACTTTTCAGCCAATCAAGAGAAAGAGCGCGAACGGTCATCATGTATGCTGATTTAATAGCTTTGTTTGTTTGTGTGCTTGGAGCAGTATCTACTGACGTCATCAGAGTAACTTGAGAGCGTCTCAGAGTTGGATTAAAGATGTACAAACCAAACGCGCTCGATTGCAATATAACCTTAATTTTATTATTTACTTATTGTCACAGCTATTATGAATAGGAAAAGTAAAAGTAATTTTTCAAAACTAATGAATCTAGACTACAATAAATGCATCATATATATTAGATTTATGTACTACCAAGTGAAGTTTTTTAAAATATAATGATCGTTCTTTACAATCATCACTTTGGTATCATTATATTATCCATATCGTGCATATTTGATGCAGGTATAAATCGGATTATATTTACAAACGACAGTTTACTACAACACGGTTGTTTGCGCGGGATTAGGTTATGTGCACAAATTGCTCGGACGACGGATCGCGAGCAGAAAGAGGACCTCTTTTGATTTGGATTTGCTTGCTCTATAACAAACAAACACGCACAAATCATGCTCTAAAATACAAACAAACGCGTAAAATTCCTTGGATCTGCTTAGATCAGACAAACAAACAAACCTAATAAGTAACGTGGTGCATATATGTAAAATATAAATGGCGATTTGTACTCCCAAACTACATGTTTATTTTTATAATGAAAAACGAAATTTCTACTATTATGCCAATAGTAAACATAAGTAAATCAAATAAAAAATATTATATAAATATAACACAAAACTTAGAACTACACACATATATAGAGCATACATTAAATTAGAAACTAAAAAAAAGTAAAGTAAAAATGTTAAAAAATAAGATATATTATCTTATCAACTTAATTTTATTCTTCCTAATTAAAAACAAACATTTCAAATGTAAACAAGAGAATTATCGGCTGTCGCGTCATCACAGCGTCATCGCCTATCCACCTCTTCTCTTCCCCGGCCTACCTACAATCTGCCTACAACTTACGAGGTAACTATTGCAATTGCAATTAAATAATATTTTACCGACACGTTAAGAGAGCCATCTGTATGTAGTAGTCTAAACTATAAAGTTTATATTTAAATCGAGACGACATCAACGGCGTGCTGCCATCTACCGCTTGTGTCCAAAATGTTCAAAAATCCGTTAACTATTTTGTCCATAAGGTTGACTAACTAGTATGTATATAAACAATGGTAAAAGTTAAAAATGAATGAAATTTATTGTAACATTCAATTTATTCTTCTGAGAAGTCGATTGCTTCGTAATATCATCCAGTTGTGATCCCTCTATTGAACGTTACACCCGCCGCAGAACTTGCCGACTAATTTGCGAATTTACGTTCTTACAAAAATGAAATATATTTTCTGCCCCCATTGTTCGTTCAACAATCGAATTCGGTGTGCCATTGATATATAAATAATAACCGGTAATAATAACGGAGGGTCTCGTCGATTGCGCGCCCCCATGCGGAGCGTTCGATTATTCTTACATTGTTTTAACGGAGCGGTTGACTAATCTGTCGAGCACAATAGAGCACCAATAACAATCAAATATCACAGTGTGGACAATCGAGTAACAAAGGCGTCGTTTTATGCGAAGCTACTAGATTTTATTCAGAGGTAGTCTTTAAAGGAGAGAGAGAGGAGGTCGACAATGGACCGGTGGGAGGCTGGGAGGTTGCGGCACACACATGCCGAGCATTGCACGGTGCCATTACAGCGCTATTATAATATATTTTTATATGAGCGCATGTGGATGGATGGATGGATGGATGTGTGCAAGCCAATGTGTGTATTTGTAGGGTACTATAATGTGGACGGGGGCCGTCGTCGCCCGTTCACCGCTGAAAAGGTATACTCGACTCTGGGATAAAGAAACTCCGATCAAAGAAACTTAGAAATAATTGCATTTTAACGTTCCCTTTCCGGTCTGTTAATGTGATACCCGAGAGTTTTTTCCTCCTCTCTTTTCTTGACGACGGGACGCCGCGTCGTCGGGCTTTGCACGGCTTCTCTCTGTTTTTCGCTCTTCAGAAAACTGTTCTTTCCGAGTTCCGAATATACCAAGCACCGTTAGCACCACCTATTTTATATTAGGAAATATAGGGAGTGTTTTCTTAAAGCAAGATATGTCCATATCAGTTAGTTGTCAGAGATAATCTCAACAATGTTTTTATAACTTAATTAGTTAAGAATACACTAAGAGTTGATGTTTCACGCATATTCATGCATTCATATAACTATGAAAAGTCGACACTAACACATATAGGTAAAATAAATAGTTTCCTTAATACGTCAGCCTTCAAATTAACAAGACCGGAATTTCAAAAAAAAAAAATAATATTCCTTTTGTTGACCTAAAATTATATAATATCATAATGTTGCTTTTATGTCTGATAGTTATTTACATACAGTGACCTGTATAAATATTGGCAACATATAGGACTTTTTTTTTATTGTTAAAATATAGTAGATTCTTTTTTGGGGGATGGTTGTGGATGTCTAGGAACCCCGACATTTATTTTGATACAAAAAGTAAAATCTTTAACATTTGAGTCACTTCAGCTACTTGGTGTCTTTGCTAGAAAGAAATGCGCAGAAGAACCATATTGTGTATTGAACGAAATGGTGGACACATTGAATTTTAAATATTTATGTTTATTAACAAACAAAAAAAAACGAAATTTCCATGTACAGATAACAGTATTCTATTTTTAAAATTTCCATTCCCACTTACATGCTCATCTTTATTAGTTATTATCTATTTAAATGTATTTACCTATTTAGTATTTTATATTTCAGCAAAATTAAATAGGTACCTTATTGTTAATTATTTACTCTTACTGATGTGAGTTTCATAGACATTTTATTTATTTATTTATTTATTTTCATTTTACCTAGTGTTTATTATTCTTTAATCTCTACTTTCAAAACCTACTTTAATACATTCGGTGGGGCATGTAGCATTATCAATTTTGGACTAACCGTTTCCACTTTAATACAGGAAACAAAAGCAAAACATGTAATTTTCAATAAAAGTACCTGTATGTCGGCTAAAGTGGTTTAGAATGAAAATATTTGAAAAATTTTGTTTATTACTACTACATATAGAGCCTTGGAACAGCAACTCATGTCATACTGAAGACGTATTTTCAGTTCTGTGTAAATTATGCAAAAATTGACAAAATTGTTTGAGTATCAACCAAATTTAGAAAGATTACTACAGTTGAGCTGCCAAAAATGAAAAAAAAAAAAAATTAAAATACGTAATTTAATTAGACAATATTTGGAAAAATTGTGATTTTAAATCTTTTTAAAATATGTTTACAAAACGTTGCAACTTATCCCCTAAAAAAAATAGTATATTTTAATAATACAAAAACTTTAAGAGGATACAAAATAAAAATCATATGTCAACTAAATACATCGTATTAGATACTTATGCATAGTTATTCTCTATTTGGTATGTACAATGAGTACTTTGTATAATTGGCATTGTTTGAGGTGAATTTGTTTAGGTGAAGTCGGTAGTGCAATTCGTACTTTGACATTTCACATTCACACAAAACAGGTGTTCCAATGACTGTTGTAATATTTGTACAACTGTGAAGCTGTGAACTGAATGTCCAGGCATAAAATTTAAGAGAAATTAAAAAAAAGACAAAATTAATTTAGCTAGCTCAGCAAAAATGAATTCAAAAAGTGCAAGATACTAAATCTCAAGGTTAATTTACTAAAAATTAATAGTGGGCGGTTGCAAAATGATCTTCATTTAAAACCCCAAAAATAGAACTGGCAAAACCAAAAAATAAAGAACTAGTGATTTTTTAAAATGATATTTACAATCATTAAGTTTATTTTTAAAAAAAAAAAGAAAAAAACAATTTGATTACAATTAGCAGGATAATAAAAACATAAATATATGATTCTGGCATAAAACAAACCTGCATATGACTCTACAATTAAGAAAGGACAATGCAAATCCTTTAGCAAACAAAATGGAAGAATCGTTCTAGAAGGAATTTCATAAAAAAAAAATCATCCACGCGGTCATGAAATTTAAACTAAAATTTACACGTGGAGAAATAGATACAATTTACATTGAAATTTTAAAATTTAGTAGCACAAAGCTTCACTTCACCTTCCCCGAGGTGATTAACAAAAATACAAAGCAATTAATAAGAAAACGGATAATTTAACACACTTTCGCGGAATCCTCTAGAACGTTTTTACAATAATTACTGCATCTAACATCCAAAATGTTACACAATTAAACAATACAGCAATAATTAATTAGAGTGTTCCTTGAAAGCTAATCAATCAAATAACCGAGCAACAATTTAAAATAAAAATGAATTTACCTATTACGGCAAAAAGAAAATAAAAACAACATCTCTACTTACGGGCAACTTTCAATGAACTGCTTGCCTTTTTCAAGGCCTCCCGCATATATATGAAATATACAAATTGTGCGTTGAACGCAGAGCGCAACTCTAAGAAAAACTCTAACAAATAACTAAACAATACGGGAGTACGCAAAATGTACAAATAAATGATTTTAAATATACACAACTGGCCAAAAGAAATGAAACAAACAATTAATAAATATTCTTAACAAAACTTAGAAACAGCGGAAAACTCTAACATTGTTTTGACAAGGCTGATTAGGAATAAATAAAAATACACATTTGAATTTCCGAAACCCGGGGTGCCATACCATAGCACATCTCCCCAATTACTAACGGGAAAACGAAGTGTCAACGAAAATTGAGTTTTTCCGCTTAGAAATTGTCTGCACACAAAAATTTAATATTTCTAAAGTTTCCGGCACCAAACGAACAATACCGTATCTCCGCACACAGGGGTGAAAACGTCACTTCCGGTGTGATGAAAACTACCCGGGGTCGTGGTGGGAGGTTCCAACATACCATCCGGTTGATCCAGTTTCCAACAGCAATCGGCATAGCAATCGGTTATGCAGACGATGTGGCAGTCGGTGTTGGCAGGTGGTGGGTCTGCTCATGAAGAACCTTCTCTACTCCATGGATGTACCTCTCGCTTGTAACTCCAGAAGGATAACTCAAAAAACAGAAACATTCTTTTAAATTGTGCTCAACAGTGGTTCAGGAACGGGATTTTTAATTTGACAGGGCTTGACTTGATCTGAAGAGAGTGTTCGCAATCAACGACAATAATGGGCAACTTATTTCGTAAGGATACATGCTGGTTGAAATTCCCTCGACTTCAACTTCAAACTTCTCATTATGATTGCTTTCAATTTGATTTTCGACATTTGGGGATTCGATGTGGGAATTGATAACTTTCTTCTGGAATTCTTCTTCAGAATAGTTGACTACTTCTAGAAAATTCTTCTTGGGAATTGTTGACTTCTTCTTTCTCTTACTCTAACTCACCAAAAACCCAACCTCGACATCCTCTTCGGATCTCACATCTCCAACAACTTTTTTCGCTACCTTGTATAATCATCACCTCTAACTTTTCCCGCAACCTTGTATTTCAAACTTAAACTATCATCACAATATTTCATTTTTTCATCATCCTTTTCATCATCAACATTTTCATCATAATTTCCATTATTTCAACATCATCAATTTCATCATCAAACATTTTCATCATCATTTCTCTTCTCTACCTAAACTATTAATTATTTCTTCCCTTCTCTATTACCATCATCAACAACTTTCTCTTCCCTTTCTTTATTTCAAAACATCAACATTTTTTCAACTTTATCTTCCCTTTCTTTATTCAAATTATCAACAACTTCAACTTCCCTTTCTTTACTACAAACATCAACATTTTCATCAACTTTATCAACCCCGAGTTTATTACCAAATACTACTTCCTCTAATCTTTTTACACAATCATTTTGCTTCTGTAGCAATTCTTTATTCTGAGCAATCAATTCTTTTTTTGTATCATTCAATAACCCTTTTATCATTGCCATCATATCATTCATACTCTTAATACTTTCCTTATTGTTAGTCCTGCTTCCTCCATCTCTCTGGATCTCCTTTTCGTCCATCCTTCCCTTTGTTCCTGCCACAATTTCCTTTTCGTCGATCCTTCCCTTTTGTCCTGCCACAACCGACTCCTTCCTGCCATGAGTTCCTTGGCTCCGCCAACTCTGGTCTCCAGGAACGTCCACTTCCTGATCCCTCGTGGTCCTGTCCATCTTCATACTCGCAGCGGTGTACATAAAAGTTTATAAAACGCAACCGGTCAGCCTTGTCAACGCAACGAGAAATTCTCACAAATTCAAAACACGGGATCCTAACCTTACTAATTACAATTACAATCATATCGTGCTTCGCACATTGGGATTGCCATAAATATATACTCAAAAACTGCATGAGAATTTACAATTAAAAAAAAATGCAATAAAATCGTGCCTCGCACGTTGGTCGCCATAAATTATATGGTGACTGCAAGAGTTTACAAATAAAAAAAAAACAAAATTACGAAACATGAATATAAGATTCTTGCAACAAAATCGTGCCTCGCACGTTGGGCGACATAAATTTATGCTGTGAACTGAATGTCCAGGCATAAAATTTAAGAGAAATTAAAAAAAAGACAAAATTAATTTAGCTAGCTCAGCAAAAATGAATTCAAAAAGGTGCCAGAGATACTTAAATCTCAAGGTTAATTTACTAAAAATTAATAGTGGGCGGTTGCAAAAATGACTTTCATTTAAAACCCCAAAATAGAACTGGCAAAACAAAAATAAAAGAACTAGTGATTTTAAAATGATATTTACAATCATTAAGTTATTTTTAAAAAAAAGAAAAAAAAAACATTTGATACAATTAGCAGGATAATAAAAACCATAAATATATGATTTGGCATAAAACAAACCTGCATATGACTCTACAATTAAGAAAGGACAATGCAAATCCTTTAGCAAACAAAATGGAAGAATCGTTCTAGAAGGAATTTCATAAAAAAAAAATCATCCACGCGGTCATGAAATTTAAACTAAAATTTACACGTGGAGAAATAGATACAATTTACATTGAAATTTAAAATTTAGTAGCACAAAGCTTCACTTCACCTTCCCGAGGTGATTAACAAAAATACAAAGCCATTAATAAGAAAACGGATAATTTACACACTTTCGCGAATCCTCTAGAACGTTTTACAATAATTACTGATCTAACATCCAAAATGTGTACACAATTAAACAATACAGCAATAATTATTAGGAGTTCCTTGAAAGCTAATCAATCAAATAACGAGCAACAATTTAAAATAAAAATGAATTTACCTATTACGGCAAAAAGAAAATAAAACAACATCTCTCTATTACGGGCAACTTTCAATGAACTGCTTGCCTTTTTCAAGGCCTCCCGCATATATATGAAATATACAAATTGTGCGTTGAACGCAGAGCGCAACTCTAAGAAAAACTCTAACAAATAACTAAACAATACGGGAGTACGCAAAATGTACAAATAAATGATTTTAAATATACACAACTGGCCAAAAGAAATGAAACAAACAATTAAATAAATATTCTTAACAAAACTTAGAACAGCGGAAACTCTAACATTGTTTTGACAAGGCTGATTAGGAATAAATAAAAATACACATTTGAATTTCCGAAACCCGGGGTGCCATACCATAGCAGTATATTGAATTCAAACTTGTACTCGTATTATAACAAACAACATTGTAGCACTAGTGTTTTAATTAAATAAAAAAAAGTTATCATGAATAACAAAACGAGCGTAGCAAATAAAAAATAACCCTGAAATTGTGAATTGTGAAACATGAAATTGTTATTTATAAAAGTTATTGGATATACTATGTGTCTTGCAGTGTATTGTATGCTGTTATAATTTATAACCAAAAAAAAAAAAAAAAACTAGCAAAACTGAAAAAGTAATGATAAATTCGTTAGGTAATTATTGATGTGAACCAAATATAGGCTATTAGACATGTATTATTAGCAAATTAAATGCGAATTGAAGCTCCACAAATCTTCGATTATTTATACAACTGAAGATACAAGTAGTTCGTACCGAGCAATGGATAATTCAGAATTGTTTGCAAATAATTTTTAATTACTATTTCAGTGTGCTGAAATCACAAAAGAATATCAATTAATTTGCTAAAGATAGAACATACATAGAAATTATTGGTTTATGTAGATACTTTTTTATTCAATAGCATTATTAAAATATACGGGGTCTTTCACCAGCAGGGAACTTCTCTATAACTAAAAGAACTAAAAGAAAAACATATTGAGAAATCATTTGCAATAAAATATAAGTAATGCTACAGAACATATATTAGTAAAACGTATTCCTAATATATTTTCTGTAATATATTTTATACATATTATATTAATATAACTAATATTCAAGAAAGATTCAATATTTTCTAAATATTTCTGAAATATGAAATAAATATAATTGGCTACTGGGGTGGTAAGGATTAAATTTATTTTTGTTTAAAATCCGATGAAGTTCCTGTGCCTAATACGATCGGCCACATAGAAATGTTGGAGGACTCAACACTGCCTACTACTGAAAATTCATTTATTTCAGTGGTTGTCCTTCAGTCTTTTAAAAGGGAGCACATAAGTTTCCTTTCAGCGTATGGATGTTTTTGAGTGTACAAGTAAAACCAGAAACTGTCACATTCTCCCAGTACATACACCATACTAATTAATTCATCTTTCGAAAGTTAATTTTCTACAAATAATTTAGTTACTTGCACTAAACACGATTAAAAAAAAAGCGGAAGATAGTCTCAAAGAAAAAAGACAACATTTAATGACGAAAAGAGAAAATATATTTTTTTTAATTATACCCTAGTCAATTTTTATTCCATAAATTTGATATCCCGTCGTTTTCCACTTGTTTCTGGTGAACTTCATTGGATTCTGCTTACAGTAAACTGCACTATATACGAAGCAGTAGCAATGCAAATATATAAAGAAAAAATGAGCTGAATAAATAAGTTGTCTATTTCCAAAACCATCTTTTCATTTTAACAAATTACAGAGGAGAGCAAATTAATTCTAAAAGAAACACATAGGTACGTATGTACAACATACACAGTAACAATAAACGTATATTAACGTAAAATTAAAACAGTACAGATCCGTCTCTGGATTAAAAATGTCACATGCGTTGAAAGATATTATTTTTCCCTACGAGATAGTATTAATTTGTTCTGTGAAAAATATGGATTCGGCTGATTTTCAAAGTTAGGACTTTTATTTTATTTATAACAACTTTTCGCATCACCGCTATGTTATATATTTTGAAGTGTTAATAATTACTAATTAATTAAATTAAAGAATAATTAATCAAATCAAAGAATAAGGACAAGATACAATAGATTTAGATTAAAGAGAAGGAATTGGATGTAGCATCAAGGAAGAAATATATACTGTGAGATTCAAAATGGTTGTCGTAACAAAAAACTGTTGTCCGGAAAAATTATCTATACTTAGTACCGATTTAATGAGTGAAGTTAGCTACATATACATTTCATACAATAAATCAATTTTATTGACATTTAGTGACATTGGCGTTTGGGTTGTAACTTTCCTTCGTTTATTTATCTTATAATTTTGTGCAAACCGTTTATATTTACATCTAATATCACCAACAATAGTACAGTAACACTGATTTAGTTAAAACCTTCATTACAAATACATGGCATATACCTACACCCTGCTACTATCTATAGAAGCGGAATTGAGAATCTTTTTGAATCTCACGGTATTATTCAAATTATCAGGTCGGTGATCATATAAGTACACATGTTTACATTTACGCGCATTTTTAAAATTATGGATGGAAACGTTTTGAAATTAATCCATTATTAAACAAAATTTTTGTAATTTATATATTTGGATTAAATCTGAAATCGTTTGTATTTTAGTATTTATATTGATAATTTAAAGAAAAGACTCACATCTTAAAAATATCAAAGTGACATTATTAAATCATATTGATAGATAGCAATATATAAGTTTAATTTTGCTAGCGTTAATATACTATATTTAAAAAAAAGTGTATTACTAAGCGATGATGTTAAATCGAGTACCAAACTAAATTGCGAATAGTAAAAAAAGCGGAAACAGCAGAAAACGGGATAGCGTATAGATTCACTCGCCATCACAGGAAAAAGATTTTTGTTCTGCAAACTTAGTAAATAAATGGTGTCGGAGAAATGAGTGTACATGACAGATGAAACAAGCGTTGCCAAGCGACTGTAAAATTCAGCCGAGCATCACCTAAAGCTCTTCCGACGTTATAAAGTCGGGTAAATATCGCGACTTGGATCTGCCCACCGTTGTCTGCGTTGGAATAAGAAACCCAAAGGAACAAAGATGAAAGCACAATTAATGGTATGTTAATAAGTGCAATTGCAGATAAGATTGATGTTAGATCAAAATTGTGTTAATTGAAAACGGTTATTTTGTTATTATATTGCACATAAGTTCTTTATTATATTTTTATAATTTTGATGATTGAACTGAAAAAAGCCTTCAATTTAGTTCAGCATAGTTTATTGTTAGATAAATTATTCGTTTGGAAGTACGAGTCCTTTGTTACCATGGAATTTCTTCTTATTTATATAACCCAGTCAAACAGTTGTTATTAATCAAGGTAGTATCATAAAATAAACTAACAAGTAGACTTCCGCGGTCGTTGTCCATACTATCCTCTGCTGGGTTTCCGGGTTGAATCGATCCTGGATCGTCTATACTCTATTCTATTCTAACACCGGCTAGAATACGATCCAGAACGCGGTTCGAAACCCAACAGAATACAGTCTCATAGAATATTCGCAATCAAAATTTTCAACGTTGAGAGTTCCGCAAGGATCGATCTTGGGACCGTTGGTTTTTGTGATATATGTGAATAACCTGCCGAATAGTGTGAAGAATTTAAAAAATGTGGCAGAGATTAATGTGGATTATCAGCAACTGGTAATTTATCTGCATTAACAATTTCCACATTGATATAATCTAATGCTTTGCTGTTAAATAAGTATAGATGTAAATTAAATGCCTTTAACACTTATAAAAGATTTCATTCCTCAGTTTTGATAAAAATTAATGATTCCTCGATACCTGAATCTAATAATTTTTTTAGGAGTAACAGCATATAATACGATATAAGATATACTTAATTTTGGCCTGGATACGTTATAATCATTTTAAAATATTGTTTAAAAAAAAGAAACTCGCGCGAATCACTTGTTCTTTAAAATCTTTCTGTTCCTGTAAACTTCACTTCATTGAGCACACTGCCTTCATTGTACCTGTATGAATGTGCTGCATTCACTAAATTAAAGATATCAAAATTCACCACGAATTTTGACTACTATAGTAATACTGGCAATGGCTAGTTTTTAAGCATTCCTATTCACAATCTTCAACTTCTTGTGAAATCACAGTATTACAACTGTGTTAAAATCTACAAGTTGCCATAAAGGCAACTTAAAATGGAAATTTAAGTTAGTTTGTAATGTATACATATATAAGTTTGCCTTAGGTATTACCCCAAATCTTTGTTTTAATGTGTTTTACGTGTAAGAATATATTCTATTATTGATCGACCACGCAGATATCTGTTTTAAGCAGATCAAATTACAAAATATATCTATTTTAATTTGTTTGTAAAAACAAAGGGCAATAAAACGTATGCACAAGTGTAACCCAATCGCTGTTTTAATGAAGCCAAAATATGCTTGATACTGTGTCACCTTTTTTGTTGTTTAAAAATTAAAAAGGTGTAGCTAGAACTCTTACGGAATGGAAGCGGAAAATGGTAAAACGCCCGAAATTAATTTGTCAAATTGCAATTTACTTATCCTATCGACAACAATTACACATGGAAAACATAGAGGAAATTTTCACTCACTAATGCTAATGTGATCGTACTGCCTTTTAAATTTATTAAAGGAAATGAGCAAATTATAGGCAGGTGTATTCTATAAAATTTAATAATTAAATTAAAAAAGAAAATAGTATTCCTGCTATTTTAATTCAACGATTTTTTTCTGATAATAATTCCTGGAGCTTTTGTAAAAAATATATTTAGAATCAGAGAAAAAAAAACTGTTTATTTAAGAAATTGTGTAGAAAAGATTTTTGAACGTTTTAATTCATGTCATGAAAAATAATCAAGGTTAAATTTTGAGAAACCCTCCGAGGAAACCCTTTTCAGAGTAAAACTCAGCAAGACGTATTCGAAAATATTCATCGGTTTCCGAGAAATAGGAACATGAAAGATAAGAAATAATGATCTTATCCTTTAAACCTACCTAAAGATCCTAAAGATCTACCGCAAATAAATTTTATGAATATAATTTATATATCAAATTAGCCGGAACGGAGTTCTGAATAAAACGATAGCACTTCTAATAAAGCTATTGCACCAGAACTTGGAAATTTAAGTTCAATGATGAAGAAGTGTCGGAAGAGCTCCAACTCCCTCAAGAATTAACCAGATATGAATGATGCGCATAAATTAAGCGTTATTGGAGATTTTCACACAGTTACCTATATTTCCTTTTTTTTATCTTTTCTTGTCTTGTATATTCATTTTATTGCTATATAATATATGAATATTATTTAGGCACTTTGGATTGAAAGATAAAAACTATAAATTTTGGTAATGGGGTAAAATTTTGTGCTAATAACCATGGAAACAGAAACTAAAAAACTATATGTTCCCGGTCTCAAAATAATACGTAACCAACCAGATTTAAATGAAACTTGCTGGATTTATAGACTGATGTAGTGCAGGAACGTAAGTTCTTTAGTTGGTAAATCCTTTGTTTTCGGTTAAGATAAATATTTAAATGTTTTACTAGTACTAAAGGATAGCTTTTAAAATTCGAAACAAAAAATTGTAAAAAAACGCAAGAGGTTATGTACCATACTCCGCTGGGCTTCCAGGCTGAAACCGCGTCCTGGATCTTCTTCTGGCCAACGTTTCGTCCGCACTCGTAACGGACATCTTCAAGGCTGCTGCTATTGCTGAAACCGAAAAATTTTATTCACCTCTAGGCAATTAAGTGGCAAAAATTTTAAACATGCTGTGGTAATAGCCGGTGCGTTCCAACGACTAAAAAGGTTAAATACAATATATTTTTATTAATATTATTTAAAGAATTTAGAGTTACCGGACTCTGCATCCAAAATCCAAATATGCAAAAATACACAACCAGTTTTATTTAAGATATTACGTTTACTTTTATTTCCGGTGAAAGCGAGAACAATGAAAATGAAAATATGGGTTAAAATCTTCATTTAAAAAAAAATGACGAACAAAATATTGAGCATAATTTTACTCTTGATGTTATTCAGGACCACTAGTTGTAAGACTTATTTATTGATTCTTAGAAGTTACACCTCGATTAGCAGTAATAAATAATAGTAAACTGTGCGGACACCTAAATAATACCATCTGTTCCCCTGTAAAGTTCGCCGATGTATTTAAGACACGACACGAACCCACAAACAAAGACATCAAAAACCACACAAACGGTGTGTACATAAGACATTTCCATTCTCTTAATTTCTTTTCAACTCTTTAAGAGGGCCGTCCGTCCTGTTTCTCTCTTCAACTGCGACGTTCCCGCCGCGTCTATCCCGCTCACGACTACAGAGCGAGATTCTTTTTAAACAGTTTTCAAAACTTTAAATACCACAGTGGAATAAAGTCGGACAATAAGTCTGTAATGGACTAGATCCGCTTAATAGCGGTTATAAAATATTGGAATGAAACCGGCCCACTCGCCGTTCTTAAGAAACACGTCTGTTTTATCCATTCAGACGAAAGTTTACCAGATTCGAGTTCGCGCGGGTGGATGTGCAAATTTATGACGGCGAGTGAAACGGGGAAGAAGTTGCGTTACAGGGTGGTCTATAAAATTTATAAATAGCGATATTATCGTGAGTTACAACGGAAATTGTTTTTGAATTTATATAATTTATATTAAAAAATGTTTTTTTTCATTTGAGGGAGGAAAGTTATACTTTTCCTTCCTCAAAGGAGGACGTACAACTTTCCTCCCTAGGGAGGAAAAGTAAGTGACATTAACATGATGAAACTGTACATCTTATACAATGTGACATTATTGACATAAAGTTGCCGTCGCGCGTTACGTACAGAAAAACGACGTACTGCTGTAGTTTAGTTTACCCGCGTACCGCTCAGTGTATTTTGAGTTGCATATATTTTAATTTGTTACTTTATTCCGTTTTGCTGAATCATTTTACCAAGAGAATTTTCACAAATTTAGATTTTGTTTTGTATAAATTTTAGTTAAAAAGTTAATTGTATGATTTAATTAAGTGTTAAGTTTTTTTAAATTAATTATTAATTAATTATTATTAATGAATAAAAAGCAAGTAAGAAACGGAGTATTCAGAGGTGCATTAGTGTACACATTTATATCAGTAGGCGTCTTGTATTTTCCCTTGCCCAGATTTTCCCTATTCCTGGTATTTTCTTAACATTATGAGTGAGGGGGAGTTAAAGATTGTGAAAGAAACTGTCAATGCAACTAACTTCCAAGCATTTAGTGAAGAATAAGGACAAATTGGGTGACTCTCTAGCAACAGAATCCATACAATGACATTTTATACCACTAATGTTTCCCAAATTGAGAATTCTTTGGTAAAGTGAAATCAAAAGTGTTAAAAATCATATCAAGAAAGTGGTTGGTGAAGCCAGAATAAATTTTAGAAGAGATGTAAACGCTCTTAACAACCATAGAAGGTTGAGTCAATTCTTACTCCAATCTATGACGATTCTTCAGATATTTTCAGTTTCGACCGTGCACATTTCCTAACTTTAGCTTCAGTATCACAAATTTCTGAACCTCAACTGACTGATATAAAGATAAACAGACTCACTAAGTGGCAGACAGTGCAACAAATGTAACAGCAACTCTGGGAATATCTGCATCATCTTCAACATAGGAGGAAATGTTTCGAGCAAGTCCTAATTTTCGAGTTGATGATGTCGTGATGTTGAAGGAAAAAAAAACACTTTAGCGCTAGCATGGAAGCTCGGACGAGTGAAGGAAGTGCATTTTGGTAGAGACGGAAACCCTCGAGTGATGACTGTGTGTACGAAGAGAGGAAGTTCTAAACGACCAGTGTCTAAGGTGGTGCCATTACCAAGTGTTGAAAATTGGTGAAACTAGTGTTTCTATTGGAGGCGACATGATTAAAATAAACAATAGACAATATACTGTGCGTGGTGAATAAGTACAATCGTTTTTGTTTCGATATAAGATAAAAATACATAATTTTGTCATTTCCGAGAGTATGAGATAAGTTTTTAATCTCTGTATTCTACTTTATTAAATCAATTTTAATAAAAAGAATCGAGTTCTATTTACCAAAAAGATGAATTTCTAATGCCTTTAAATAATCTTAAACTGTTTTTGGTAACTTCTTAATACATAGAAAAATATTTTGTAGTAATACAATATTTAAGAATACTAAACAACAAAAGTAATTAATACATCAATAGTGTAGTCAATAAATCTGTGAAAATCACATTATCCTAAAACTGAGGAGGTTGATTGACATATTGTCTATTGCTAAAGTATTACTTGCGGGCATAAATCAAATTAAGTCATAATATCATATGTAAATAGTAATCATAATTTTAACAATCCCATTGCCATATTTTTCTTTAAAAAAGAATTATCTCTACATAACATCAAACAAGTTAAATACATATATGTGTATTTCTAAATGGTGCTGTCTACTCAAGAGGCCTTTTAGTTGTTATTTATTTTTTTGCATTAATATTTCCGTATTCGGTATTTCTAAGAAAACACCGCCACTGAAATTCCAATGTGTTTATTTAATGTATAAACCTTTTTCTCCTAATATATTTATATTTCTGTTTAAATTTTTAGTCTTTACCTTTGATCGCAATAATACACACAAAAAAGTGATTTACGGCTTTGATAAGAGCATATATCCTCTGAAAGCTGCATTTACACCCAAGAAATTTTAAAATTCACGATTGCTGGTGTCCCGATTTTTCCTGTGAGAAGTGTACTAGCAGCAATACATACTGCTGTGGACGAACATCTTGTTTTCGCAAGAGTTTTTTTTTTTTTTTTTAAGTTTCACAGATGTGCATATTTACTCCGATTTGCCTTTATCAATGTTTCGGGAAAGTTTTCTCTGTTATTAATGTTAATTTTTAAATAATTTTGTTAATGATTTGATTGTATGTTTTATTTATTTAAATGTTCAGTTGTTTTAAATTAATTTCACTCTTTAATATGTTTTGCATTTGCTCATGTTGTTCATGTCCTTCCAAGAAGTTTTCTTCTATGATCTTTGCGCGTTGCGTTGCACGCAGCTGTTGATATATGTATACGACTGGTTAACATTGTAAGAACTAGTTCCGAGATTGACACAAGCGTGTAAGTATATGTGTTTTTGAATTCATTGCTGCCATTTTGTAATTCATCTGATTTTAAGATTTGTTTCGGTTAATTTGATTTATTTCGTCCATCACGGAACTCGTGTAATTATAATTGATATTATATTCTTGTGTACA
Organism: Protaetia brevitarsis; assembly: GCA_004143645.1. NCBI lineage: Eukaryota > Metazoa > Arthropoda > Insecta > Coleoptera > Scarabaeidae > Protaetia > Protaetia brevitarsis. Next base: position 2,431,108 of record RXPK01000047.1, read on the forward strand.
TAATTTAGATATAGGATCATTTATTATTTCGTGCAGGAAGATAGATATTTTAGTTTACAGAGTTAACTTTTCGTTTCTTTAATTTTGCTGATTTGTATTTATTTATTAATCACCTCGGGTTGGGTGAATAGTAGCATTGTTCTTGCTATTAGTTTCTTTTGTTAATTTACTTGAATTGTCCACGTTTAATTTAGTTTGTTTTAATTTTGAAACCATGTGGATTGGATTGATATTAAAAGGATTATCTTCTTGGGCAAATTTGTTTTTGCTTTGTTAAAGGATTTAGCATTGTCCTTTTGTAATTTAGAATCGAGCAGTTTTTTGATTTAAGCCAGGACTCTCTGTCCAGGGTTTTTGTTTTCTGCATAATTGTAATTTACAATTTTTTTTTTTATATATAATAAATTATTGTTATTAACGTCATTCTAATTTCTGTTCTTTTATTTTTGATTAAACCTTTTCAATTTTTGGGTTGTCAGATTTCTTACACCCACTTTTTACTTTTCGTGATTAGTTTTAATTTGCGAGGGTAACCCTGAGTTTAATTGTTCTTTTGCGCGCTTTTAAATTTTGAATGTCAAAGTAAAATTCGAAGTGAAGTCATCAAAGTCCCATTTTACGCCGAGAAGGTATTTTAAGTAAATTTTAGAGTACCAAAATTTATTTGTCGCTTTCGTTACAGGCATTGTAGAGTCCTAGAACAGTTATATTTTTAAAGAATTTCTCTGGACAAAGCCAGAAATTTGACGTTTTTATAACACTAAAATCACATTATTTAAAAGATGTGAACTTTACGATGTTTGCAAGCATGTATCTTTAATTTGCGTAATATATCAGTTAAAATTCGCATCCTAAAACGTAATTTAATGTGATAAGATATATCACAATCTTTCTAGAATTGGGAAAAGTTAAAATTGTCGGTTTGAATCGCATTTATCAGATCCTAAATCACTGTGGCTGATGCGTCACTGAAAGTATCTGAAGCTCCTTGCTGCAATACCTTTCAGCTATCCTATTAGCTTTGGCTATGGATAATAGATATGAAAGCGATATTTTCTAAAGCTGATATAGATTCTTCTATCATTATTAGTTATTTAAAATTAAAAACTTAACCACTATTTGCACGTTAAAGAAGTAAAAATAACGCGTTTGATTTTAAATATATTCATCACGAATATTTTTTCCTCAATTTCTCTTCTTCGCCAGACCTATTTTCGAGCATTCCAGGTTATAACCTCATTGCCATTCTATATACGTGGAGGAGAGCTTGTAGTGCGACACAAGTACGGATTGTCCCCGACGTATACGCATAATGTGCGCGCGTTTAGTAGAAGCACAAGGCAGAAGCGGTATTAGTTAATACGGGGCAGGTAATACGCGTATTGTGTACGCGTCCGTTTGTACGTAGGTATAGACGTAGTATGTTCACGCAAACAAACGTGCGCTTACACATCGGGAACGTGCAATAAGCTTTGTTAATCAGGAAAACAATAACTGAATGCCGCATGAAGTGACATGTATGGTTTTCATTGACGAATTGTCAAGTTTATGTCAACTCAACGCGATCAGATAACCATTGGTCACGGTAAACAGGGCCGCCAATGCATTTGACATGATACTAGTACCATTACGGTCATCAGGGCGATGATAGATTGCGGTGGCGAATGCCGGAATTTAGAGAATCGACAGAGGGAGGTAATTATGACTTAAAAATTAAGTCTACTATAATCATTTTATGCTTCATTTTTCTAAGCTACAAGGCTAGGTATTAATAAATTACAATGCACTGAAGAATGCTTATTTAATTCAAGAAATACATGCATTGGTTTCAACCAAACTTTTTTTGTTATTTTATTTTTATTTTATTTTGTCTGAACTGAATACATATTCACTAATTGCAACAAAGATTTGGTTGTTAAAATTTTAATGTTGTTGCAACATAAAGATCATAAAATAGAAAAACTGTCGGGGCAAATAATATTTTGTGTTAGATACCATAGATAAACTAGTGCTATAGATAGGTATGTTGCATATACTGTTTTGAGGCCGTAATGAGCCATCTATAGGTATGTTATCAAAGCTTATTAAAAACCGCGCGCTTATTTAAACGGTATACTAAAAAATGCTATGCTAGTGAAAAAAAATTATATGCATCAGGATGGAGTCTATGTTGGCCAGTTCCCATACTACCGCCGTATGCACCGTCTGTGATTAACATTTTAATTAACTAATCAAAGATTAAATTTAATTACGAATTAAATATGAATAGGATTGCACCGAACAAATTTAATTAATGATTAGTTAATTAAAAAGTTTGCGACAGAAATATAGGTTGGTAGTGCGTTAAGTTTAGTTTTTAGTTAAAAATTGTATTTATATTGGGAACACTGTTCCATCATAATGAAAATTGCCGCTATGCGAATGCGCGATTTTAAGTGGCATTTGAAAGTTATTGGAAATTAAGCTGAAGAAAATTGCTACAGAATTAGATATTGAAATAAAAAAAAGTTGAGTAGTAGTTTTAAAATGGAAATTAATATGTGAATGCAGGTTTTTTTTTCAATGCGGAATTCTTTTATTTGTTTGTTCTGCAAATGCTCCAATTTTTGATACTTTATTTGACCTCTGCTACTACTTGTTAGAATTATTTTATTATTACCGTCAATTCCTTATATATTTTGTTCCTTTTATTTAATAAATAAATGGTTAATTACATACACAATATTTCTTTAAAAAAAATCAAAGTGATAATGCATTTAGAGTAAATAAAATATATTTCGTTTATACAAATGCCAAAGAAAACTAATACAAAAAAAAAGTTGAAAAGTTCATTTCTAGCAATGAATTACAAATTGTTGAAATAATAATTAATTAGTAATGCCTGTGTCGCAGCAGGTACATCATCAACAGCGTCATAATTAATCTCATGAAGTTGTCCATTTAAAATTTTCTTGATTTGATTTTTCTTCATTGATTTCCTCTTCACCCACATTTATGGCTATATTGTGCAATACTGAGGTTGTACCAACTATTACTGCTATAAGAGTTATACCAGCTTACCAGCTTTAAGCGACAATTATATGCCAGTATTGGAAAACATTCTTCTTAGAAACATGCTTTCAATGACATTCCGTGTTGTAATGTGGCTTTCATTATAACGACTTTTCACAACTGTTTCATAATTTAACAGTGGGGTTAATAAATTTGTTTTTGAGGCATATCCACTGTCACTTATGGAAAAGAATGGATCGTTAAAGTGTGTATTTCCCTGGCCATCGTACTACGATATCCATTATTTTTAAATTAGCATCATATAAAAATTGTGAATTTATAGAAAGATATCCTTTCCTATTACGAAATACCTCCGGGTCATTCCCACCTGAAACCACGAGTAATCCTCAAACACATTTATTGTTAGTTTTTATTTCAGGAATTAATTTTTGATTTACCTTGGACTTTCTAAAACCCTGCCAAATATATACAGTCGCGAGCAAATGTTATAGGCACCCTAAATTTTGGGCGAATATCACAGTAAGAAATGAGAAAATAAAAACTTGTAGGTAATACATTATAAATATTTTAGTATTTTAAGAGATCTTTTAATTTGTTGCATATTAGAGTGTTTTAGTACAGCTATAATACTTTTTTAGATGGGAGGGGGAAAGTGACTTCTCGAAGACTTGAAAATATATAAAAAAAAATAATATATTTACAAAAGGTATCTATAAAGACTATTGTAACCATAAAGACGATTATATAAACGTTGAAATAACTGTCACAAAAAAAATGCAAGAAACATGAAACCCATTAGTTTTGTCAGAGGTGCCTATAACATTTGCTCGCGACTGTACTTCTTGCACGCCGCTATTCCTTGTCCTAATCTTAAAAGTGAACACTTTAATTAGCTAGCTATTTCAATTTAGTCACAAGATATTTATATTGTAACCAAAACCCGCATAACATAACCTATAATTGCCTATAAACACGCTTGTAAACAAAGAAATTACGCTTGCGCCAACTTTAATTATGAGTTAATTCGTACCTTGGGTACTGATTAAAGATAATCACGAATTAAGGATTTAATTATTAGTTAAGCAATCGGTGCAAGGGATTTTAAACTTTAATTATGATTAAGTTTTAATTATAACTTAATCACAAGCGGTGCAAACGGCCGTATATGAGAAACTGCATTCAATAGACTCCTTGGTGATGATATTCGCCATCATCATATACAGTATCGTGAAAAGTTGTTTTCTGTATTCTTTCAAGCCATGTGCTAATGGCCGTTTGCACCGACACGTTAAGCTTGGTTTAATTTTAACTGACGCTCAGAATATGACGTCCACTACATGCACGAGACATGAACTATCACCTTCAAAGTACCGCTTACCACTTAAAATTAAACCAGGCTTAACATGGCGATGCAAATAGGGCTAAGACAAATGACATTAGACGATTAGGCACCACCGACAATAGACACGGTAAATATTGGGCAACCGTCGATAAGATTAGCCTTCTTGCTTATCCACGATGCACATATTATGTCTCATTTGCCATCTATTGGTGTGTTATCGAAGTGAACATTTAGTATCAGTAGCTGCTATTAAACACAACCACCCATGTTAGATACAATGTGCGTTAAAACAACATATTTTTTTGTTGGAATGAAAGTACCGTTAGGCGTCGTAAATTTTATTTACGAGACACTGCTTTCACTTGACCGAACGACGGCGCACAAAGAAACTCATGATGATGACTTTGGGATTTGTTCGTATAATTTAGATGAAGACGGCACAGTTTCATATTCACCTGATATTGGGACTATTATGTGAATATTAAGGTGACGGTTTTGTTTGGGCTTGACTCCAGCAATTTGTTCCACAGTGCGGGAGGATGGCAGGGGCAACTTTGGTTTGTAATAACTAAAGGTTCGGTGAAGTTATTGGGAAAGCAGCCAAAGGTAAGAAATTGAAAAGATTCCTCCATATCTAATCTAAACTTTCGCTAATATTTATTAGTTTCTTCAGAGATATAATTTCTACCAAATATGAACAATGAGAATTACATTAAATAATGTGCAAAATAAACTTACAAAAACTAAGAAAACAATGTATGTACAAAAGCCATAGAGACAAGCAACTACAAAGTTGACATTCAAAGCAAACTGAGACTTAAATAACATTAATTGGATTGCGACCGTTGCAATACTGAAACAGCATTAGCGAATCACTCTTTTCAATATAAACATTTGATTTTGATAGTGTGAAGATATTATGCGCAAAACAAATCTTGGATCAACGACTTTTCCTTCAACTGTATTATATATTTTTTCGATTAACTTTAGAACAGATATCCACAATCTGAGTAACATTTACAAGTGTTCTTATACCTTTGATGATAGTTGACCATATCGTGGTACTCCTTATCTTCATCCTCTGTTGTTTCTGCATTCATTCCTTGTCAATTTTATAACTTAATTTTAATTAACTTTATCATTGTACTTTTATTGTTAATTCCATAGTTTTAGATCACTTGTATATGACACTTTTAGTGTTTTTGGTTTTCAATTGTTGTTAATGAGAATTTTAATAACCTCTACAACACTACCCTCTCAATGTTGGTTTGAATGTCAGCTTTTGTATTATTTGCCATTCTTTATGGCTTCTTTTTCGCCGTTTTCTTAGTTCTTGTAAGTTTATTTTACACTTTATTTAATGCATTTCACATTATTCATATATTGTAGAAGTTATATCTCTGAGGAAGTTAATAAATATTACTGAAAGCTTAAATTACATGTGAAGGAAACTTTTTAATTTTTTACCTTTGATTGCTTTCCCAACAGCTGTACCGAACCTTTAGTTCTAACATAGCACAGCCAGTACTACCACATCTATACTCTGGTTCCTAATTTTTGATAGTCGGAATTGGTAGTTATCAAAGATTTTCATTTGAGGCATCAAAAAAAATAGTGTTGAGTTTGATTAGTTTGAGTTATTTAGAAACATATCAAAAAAAAAATTCTTTAAATGAAAAATATTTTCAGAATGAATAAAATAATTGTTTAGTTTTACAATAAATTTTTGCTTGATTTAAGTTAAATATTACTACTATCAAATGTTTATTGCTTTGCATCAAATATTTTTTTTATTTATTGCCAACACACCGATGGTCTTGCATAAAATCAATTTCATTATTGGATCAACATATTTCATGCATTGAGTGGACAGTTAATTGTATATTTTTTATCAACCTAAATTACTTAACATGAATCTTTATAATCGTTCAAAAAAGCCTCTGCGCTATATTTAAACAAAAATTGTTGTTGAATTTAACATTTTTTTGGTTGAATCAATGTTTGTATTTTTCCGAGTGTGAAGAAGTTCGAAATTAGTGGTCCATACAACATCAATTCAGTTTAGTAAAACAATATCTGAATTTCAGTTTAACATGTTTTATGGTTTGAGAAAGGAGAATAAAGCCTTGTATTTTCAATAGCAGAACTAAGGAGCACGGGATGAAATGGTTATGTATACGTACACAATAAGACAATTTAGTAGATGCAATATACAGTATAATAGCGCACGAGACGGATGAAATAAGGAATAGCGAAAACTTTAAAAAGAGTACATTCCCTCAAAAAAATAAGATTCGTAAGAACCCACATCGTCAAATCAAAGGGGCCGGATTCGAGAAGATCCATTTCAAGTGGCGATGAAACGAGAAACGTTTTACAAACCTTACCTTACCTTGAGTGGTGCTCGACGCAGGCGGTCTTTTATGCGCCGAGATGGACATGCGGGAGTCTTCTCCGAGAAGAGTTATTGTTAGTTTGGTCATGATGCCCGATCCGACCACTATGTAGGGAGCGCTCCAATTTTCCGTCTTTAAAATCTTTTAAAAACCTTATATAACAAGTATCTCGTTAATAGGAATACTTGTATATATGTGAACGTTTTCAGAGGAAATATACAGTGTGTTTTAGACTAGTCGTCCACTTGGTTAAAAGAACGCCATTATAGTTGTAATTGTCAGAACTGCTTGCGACTCCATGCCTTGCTGCAAAAAATGCACACTCTACATAGCTTGCACCAAAAGATAAAGAAAGAACTTTTAATGTTGATACATCATGACAAATATGTCTTTCGGGTGTTGTCGCGTTGTTGCTTTTTGGCTTGGCGCGCATGTTCTTGTTAGTCGTTGGTCACTATGTTGGATCCTGTGACGAAGTTTCTTTTTTTCAAAGTCCCCTTCAGTCTGTCGATAGCTCCGGCTGTGTAAGGGCAGCATATTCGCTGTTGTTGGTCTCTGTCCTGTTTCTTTTTGCGTGGTTTCCACGGTATGAATGTGGAAAGAGCTATATTGGCTAAATAGGACGAAGTATTCAGTGCAGAGTAAAACAACATCAGAGGGACGCACGCCTTGAACATACGGCGAATTCTGCAGTCGCCGAACATCTGCATCAATAAGGTAACCACCACATGGCGTACGAGGATGTCAAACTTCGTTAAAAAAATCATCTGGCCTGAAAGAAAAACAATCTGCTAAAAGACCTCTACTTATAGTTACAGATATTCCAATCCAGCGAAAGACTGAAGCCACACTACAAAGCAAGGTAAAAAGACAAACCTAAAGTGAGATATGCCAGATCTTACTGGTGATAACTCAAAAACATTACTACAGGCTTCGAAAAAACCTAATGGGACCACCCATAAAAACAGCGATGTCGCTAATAGATAAATACCATCAGAAACCTTCCATAGCGAAGAAATAAAAATCTAACTAAGACAAGGTATCCATGACGGATCTTTGAAAGGAAACGGATTTAATTACTATTGAATCCCTGGACCTTCCGAAGAGGTTCAGGGTACCAGTCATGATATCAAGACTGTACACTGTTGAAAATTTTAACACTTTTTTGACTAATTTAATAGTCAGGAGAGGTCCACACTCTTTTCGTGTTATTTTGTCGAGAGCTATAGAAGTTTAAATTTGACGAGCAAAGATAGTCAAGTATTGTCTATTGCTAAGGGGTTATTTTGTCCAACTGACACGTGGAATTATAAAATACTTCTAGTCACATTTTATTTAATCTGGACTAGACAAATTTACTAGCTGTTTAACTAAATGAATGCGATCTATTGGGTGTTTTAACACAATTTTCTAAACACAACGTCTTTTTAATATGCAACTCCTATTTCTTAGTGCTATAATATTCTCTCTTTAAGACGTTTTCTCCAATTACAAATATGCAAAACCACCCATTCACAAGTTTTGGTTTCAACTAAACGCACCAATTTTAAAATGATTTTTTGAGAACCATTATAAAATTAAGTGAATGTTTAAGCTATTTGACTCAAATCTGAATTAATTACGTAAATAGTTGTTCCCAATACATCTTTAAGATGTTGAAATTTGTTATGCCCACTGGAATTAACGTTTAATAACACGAGGTTACACTTCGCAAGTCAGTCACATCTGGTGGTTTGTTTGGATATGTTAATACGGAGAATCAAACACGAAAACAGATACACGTGCAATGCAGGTGGTGCGTATAATGCAATACTGTATTAGAATAGGTGGGGTTTCTATATTTCTATCCGAGGGAAAATTCTGATGGTTGACGCTTCTGAATGTCTAGAAACATAGTCAATCCTCATATCTGAACAAAGAATTCACACGAAAATCTAGTCATTTCTGTTCTATTAAATACGCGTAGTCAACTCGTCCGGCAAAGTTTGTAAAAATCAACACTAAAATATTTGACTAGCGCAAAATTAACGCCAACACCGTAATATTTTCAACAGTGTAGGAACCAGTAACAGAGAAGAAAAGAACTCCAAAGTATCGAATGTGAAGTAGTTTGTAATAGAACCTCCAAAATACCTATATCTGTACCTCAGAGGCAAAGTATGTTAAGTCCAAAATTGGCATTTTACGGTAGACGCGTTTAAAGTTTTTGTTATGTTAAGGCTAAGGTGTGACTTAACATAATTCAAACGTGTCTAACTTTTTAATGAAACAAGGCAAAAAAACCAAAAAAGATGGCAATGAAAGATATTTGTATCTATATTAACTTAACATAGTTGACTCGATTTCGCCATATTTGGACTTAACATAGTTTGCCTCTGAGGTACAGATACATATTATACTGCCGTTGACTAACTTTGGTCGCAGACAAAATTAAATTATAGAACAGGAATATGTATAACTGTTTAATTATCAAATCAGGTCTACCTTATGAATATCCAGACCTACCATTGTCCACGAACTGACTGGAGGACTTGTTATTTATAGCAGAAGACTTCAATTTAAAGAGAAACAATAAATGGGTAATTAAATATAAAAAGACAAGAAGTTGCAGTGTTTTCGAAGAATCCATTAAAAGAGGGTTTCCAGCAACAACAGAGAAAAGAATGCCATGCTGATGTCGACGATATTAGAAGGTGAGAGAGGTCTGTGTATACCACTGCAACATGCCCAGATTCATGCACAGGTATTATCGCGTGATAGTCGATGAAATCTTTCTAAATACTAGGTAAATGTGGCGGAACTGCCGAAGAAGAAAATATTTCGTACGCTTTACTTACCTACTTTATATTGTAGATATTCGTCGCAATTGCTGCATAAATTTATGTAAAAAATAGTACATACTACTACATACCTTAAGGTCTTGAAAATCTGACAAAAGTAGTAATATACGAAACGGGCCACCTGTAATATGGCAAGATTCTTCTCAATAAATTCTTAGTAATTTCCAATACTGGAAAAAATGAAAGCCGTTGAAGCCAATGTGCTAAATTTGTATCTAATACTCAGAATTAGTGGATAGATATTTCAACGTTTGATAAAATTTGGAACGTCACATAGTGCAAGTATTGGATTAGCCGCATCGTTCGCTTTATTGTTGGCTAGTTAGTTTGTATTACCATTTTCACCGCGATAAATCGTGCAGGCTATCAACACCATCGCTACAGAATAAACCACTGCACATTATTTCGCCATTGGAGGAAAAAGAAACTGACTACGTTATTTTTCGAATATGACCTTGTTGCTTTAATTTGATGTGCCGGGAAGAAGAAGGAATACTTTTTACTTTAAATTAGAAAAATTCAAATCCGATAACCACGTATAAAGAAATACTTGATACGAACAGTATTCAAAAACGCCTTTTTGAATTCTTACATCAATTATGGTCGTCTTATGTCGCCTAGTAGCAGTAAAGTAATTCGTTTGTCACATGTCTCGTCAAAATGAAGATAATTTTCTCCACTCATGATTCCTAGTTATGTTAACTTCAAACTGGGTTCTCTTCTGATGAGAATATAACGACCCGGAGTATTCCATTCCATACCTCCGTCAAAATTAATGTAAACAAAAAAAAACACAGTCGTAATTAATTTTTCTATAGTTGTCAGAAATAGAGACAGTCTTGACGGTTTCTTGTTCCGAATATTAATTAATAAGATCTAAAGATTTTCGACCTACCAAAAACTTAATTTACGTGGATGTTTGGCGGAGTGCTTTCAAGCTACTGACAAATTTTCTCGAGTGACCGATGTATACAAAGTATAATAGGACTTTATTTTCTTTTTTTGTGAAATTCCAGAAATGCGCAAATTCTCCCATTCAATCCCCTAGCTACGTCATTGAATTAAATTCTTACACACTCAGAGAATGAACCAGCCAAATCAAATTCCTCTCTTGGTAGATCGTGTAAATCGTTTACTGGGTGTTTCAGGAAGAAAAAAGAAAGAATGGATTATTGAACTCCTTAATATTCAGAGCCGAAGAATTGAAATTTACAATAATCGAGTTAGTTTAGAAAACCTTTCGACAGTATTTGGAGATTGGTCAAAATTTCCTGTTATGCCTTACAATTAGATATCTCGTAGAGAAAGTACAAGCTTCTCAAATCAGTGATGAACAACATACATGACGAGTGTTTTTCTTTCCCTAGTATTTCCAAAATTAGTATTTCGACGAATTTTTTTCAAAAAGCTTTTTATGTATTACAATTTGCAAAACTGATAAAACTAAAGAACCACATATTATATGACTATACGAATCCCGAATTTGTGAGCAGATGGAGTTACGATGGTTATGACAGTGTATTGCTTCGTTTCAAAAGAGGTTCGGCGACTTAATTTTAGTTTTTACAAATAATAAATAGGTAAAGTAAATAATACTACCTACTAGGTATACTTTTTATCAAGTTCATCAATCATAGATGTAATATTTATTATATAGTTCAAATTAAACTTAGTAAAATGCAATAATTTTCAATGTTTTTTTTTTGTTTGTCTGTGCACAATGTTTTTGGCGTTTATACTTTTACCCATCTCTCGTTATCATCAACAGACACAAGCAGAGAAGCATATACCTTTTACATATATGTACGTTTTATTTTCTTTGGTGTCCGCGTGTCAGATACTCACAGCTTTTATGTTGTCATTCATCGCATACACACAATTCATACATTCAATACGAACACACTACATATTAGTTTCATCAGATAATGTTTTCTTGTTGTACCTGTTTGGGAAACGCGTACTATATTGAAATACAAACACATCCTACTTAACAAAAGATCTGATACGATTGGCCGTAATCACAATGGTCACACTCAAAAAAAAAAAAAAAAGAAAATAAAGCCTAGTCGGTCGTGGGCTGCGAGCAACACAGCAATGGTGCGTAGTCTTGTATTGCTATATGTTTGTAGTACACACGAACTTAGTTGTTATTCAGAATATTCATTTATCCGTGTATTCGTGCTCGGTTGCGCACATATTAATCATAATCGCAATCATCATAACCTTTTTATTTACTCTTTTAGTTTTGTACTCCGTTTGGTACAAATACACACATACGAATATACATTTATACAGATTGATCGGTATCTCTATTGTGGTTCCATTGTCATTTCTCGTTCTTTCAATTTTATTCTTCATTACGGTGGTGTGTACTTCTATGCGGTGCGTACGCATACAATAGACCCCTTTTTCCACCGTTTATGCGATTTGAATATCAATCCGGATACGTTATAAATTCCTTGAAGTTTGCCTATATAACGTCATGTAGAAATAAAAACAAGAACTATTTTATCTTGCATAAATTATTAAATTAGTTTGTGATTTTTATACATCTTAAGCATTGCCAAATTAATATGTACTGTGTGCTAACGGCATGTAAGTTTACCATAGCTTCCTTCCAACCGGTGATTTTTCTTCTGTATACACTATATATCTTCTAGGGAATTCTTAAGCATGACAGTTGACTCTAAATTCAGTTTTTTTTTTAAATTATAATTAAACCTCATTTTTTCACATGTTACTAAATTATCTTTAGTTACTAGTTTGTACAGTTAGTAAGTGAACTTTTTTTACTTGTTTTTAACATATTAAACTTTATTAAATCAATGTATTCCATTTTCACAATTTATTTAAAATAGATTCCCTGAGTTTATTGTTATATTAAAATTTGAACTTTTTCAGTTTTTTTTTTTAATTTGGCCTCGTCAACTGTAAACAGAGCATTACTAGTCAGTCAATGCAAGAGTAGCTTCGTTTTACCGCCGTTTTACCGGCATTTTTCCTCATCCTACAGTTCCTACCAATGTAAAATATGTAAAATATCCTTTATTTAGTTTAGAGAAACACATATTGTTTATTGTTATTGACAAAAATCATCGTAAAAAATTCTTTGAGTTAAGTTAACGCAGATGCATTAATTCACGTCTCCCGACTGTCACATTGTCGTATTTTTCATTAAATAACATTTTGCATATATTTTCACGACCGAAAAATGTAATGAAAATAAAAAATATCGCTCGTTAGGTCTAACTCACCATTAGGTCCCCTGTTATTCGTGCTTTTCATCAATGATCTGCTTTCGCAAATTGATCTTCCTATACTTGCTTACGCTCATGACATTAAAATATTTTCGGAAATTTCTTTTATTGATGATACATGTCGACTGCAGCGTGCACTGGACACAATAGTTGATTGGTGTGATAACTTCAAACTTAAATTAAATGTTGAAAAATGTTGCGTACTCACCTACACTCGTTCATTCTCCCCATTCTTATCGACTTATAGCATCAAGGGTAGTACTTTAATTCGCAAATCTGAAAATAGGGATCTTGGTGTAATTTTTGATACTACCTTTACCTTCAGATATGTTCTGCGGCCATGAAATCTCTTGGTTTTATCATACATATCTCTAAATACTTTAAAGATATTTCCCTCTTAAAGACATTGTATTTTGCATATGTTATGAGTAAGCTTGAATATGCTGCTTTGATTTGGAATCAATTGTATGCGCGTGACTCTCTATACCTAGATACTATCCATCGTAGATTTTCAAAATTTTTGACATATGAATCTGATGGAATCTATCCTGAAAGGGGTGTCCCCTCAGGACGAATTACTACAAAAACATGACATGTTGGCGTTAAACGTGGGAAGGGAGGAGATCTACAAGAAATTTCTCCGAAAATTACTTAACAATGATATAGATTGCCCCTTCATTCTTCAACGTATGAATTTTTATGTGCAAAGGTTGAGCTCAAGACATAACAGTACCTTTCTTGTTCCTTTTGCGACACCATGAGACGGACGCCAACTTACACCCTTTCGAAGTGGCTCATAGGCATGAAGAGGATTTATTTAATACGATTTGATTTTTATTAATTCAATTTGATTTTTTTTAATTAGTATTTTTGTATTTTAATCTGTATACAATTAATATATCTTTTCTTATGTATTGTGTATACCTGTTGGATAATAAAATGTCTATTATTATTATTATTAGGCACATGTTTTTGGTATGTGCTTGAAGCTGAGTTTTCGCGCTGTAAATAACACTTACCGAACTCAAATATAAATAACTATTATTGAGTAATATATGATATCTAAAAATATTTTGCGCAAGAGGATATCCAGAATGATTGGGAACAAATAGAGAAAGAGATTCAAGAGAGCTTGCAACATGTGTAATTTAGAGAGTCCAAGAGAAAACTAAGACTGGTTCACGTAAAGCTGTGGAAGAGCGACGAAGAGGGAGGAAACAAGGCAGGATTACTACTCACGAATAGATCAATTAGCTAAGAAAGTGTTTAGACGAAGAGAACGGAATCACGTAAATAAGGAACTGAAAGCAAGAAAACTACGAAAACAGAAAAATAAGGAATTGTTACCAAAGCGCAAAGAAAATAAGACAAATAGAATAGAGAGCACCGCCTCCTATAAAGAATAAAAACGAGAATTTAATAGGAAATATAGTATTGGAGATTAGAAAATTAAGCAGATGGGTAGAATATTTTGATGACGCTCTAAATATTGGAGATTGTGAAAAGCATAGCAAGGATCTCCGAGTACCAGATGGCAATGAACGGGAGAGAATTGGAAAGCTAACAGACCAAAAGATAGCAGAAGAAAGACTAAAACTAAATAATAAAAAAGTGCATGCGAAAATGGTATTTCCGTAGAAGTCTTAAGATATGTAGGAGGCAAAAAAAGAAAGAATTAACACCTTAATAAAACGAATATGGCAGGATGAAAGGATGCCACTTCAAAGGAGGAATGCTCTGATATGCCCAATTCCGGAGGAGAAGGAACTATACGAAACCACAGAAGTATCTTACTGGTTGATGCCACATACAAAACTTTGGTGAGAATCATTAGAAACAGACTGAGTTTTTATCATAATGTTTTAGTAAAAGAATATCAGGGAGAAAATAAAGGTGAAATGTTAACAACGGATCAGATCTTTACCTTAGAAATGGTACTAAATCAAAGCTAGAAACAAAATCTGAGTTTACATATCCTGTTTATTGATTTTTTAAAAGCGTACGATTGAATAGAGATAAGAAAAACATATGAAGTATGCAAAAGCTAAATATTTCAACCAAATTAATTAGGTTAATAGGTTAATAAAAATGATGCTAATAGATACACGCAAAAGTGGGAACAGAAGCAAAAGTATCGCAGTGGGAAAGGCTGGACTTAAACAAGAGGACGCTTTATCTGCGGTACTATTTAACCTAACACTACAAGCAGTTTTCATAGACAGCGGAGTACAAACGCAAGGGATTATATATTAACTAAAACTGCAAGGAAAACCCTATGTAGATGACGTAACATCAATAACCTGGTCAAAAAAAGACCTAGAAAAAATATTCAGCAAAAAGGAAAAGACGACAAAGTTATATGGACTAAAAATTAATGAGGACAAATCAAAGTATTTAATAATGAAACAAACAACAGATGAACAAAGATCTAGTGTAATCTATTTTTGACGCTGTGTAAATAATATGATTAGGAAGGTAAACAATAGAAAGACATGTGGTGATCTTACGTCTATAATTAGGTATATTCGATAGTTTAAATAGGTAAAATAAATGCTTCGTAATTTAATTTAATATGGTAATTTTTATTTACTACATTCTTTAATTAACTCCTGCATTACCGGTTTCGGCTGATACGCCTTCCTCAGGTTGTTTAATCTGAATTAAATAAATGCAATAGTCATCAAGGAAACTAAAAATCGATGGAATATCATTTTAAAATTTTAAGTTAATTATCGCAGCCCCTCGGGCGGATCTTTCTAGAACTGCACTTTTTAACCAACGAGGTACACACAGTAGAAAGACAGGTCCATTTTATCACAAAATTCTTTAATAAAATCTACCGATTTCGTCAGTATACGGACATCCTCAGACAAGCTATAGGAACATCCAATCATGAGAATATAATATCAATAGTAAAATGAACATTTAAAATAATAAGTAATCTTCATAAAATCTTATCCATTAAATAAAATAAGGTAACGTTAAAGTTAAAAAGTTTTTTTTTTTTAAATAAAAATAATTAGGTTGTATAAGAATAGTCAAAAATTAAAAAAATATAAAATTGAATCGCACAATAAGTAAAATATTTGTATAAAACTTATAACACACCAACATTGAATCACAAACAAACTACACTTTAACACCAAATAAATTACTGATGAAATTAACGTATCGTGATTACCTAAAAACCCAGCGAATCTGCTTCTGGAGATCTGAAGAATAAAAATCTAGATCTCAAACAAACAATCCAGAAAAAGTGTTAGCTGCGCCTGTAGCTGTTTCTCAAGAATAGTTGGCAAGAAAACGACTATTTGCCGTATTCCGTAAAAACGCGAGGACTTAAACCTTCAGTTATAAATACCATTCGGTAGGTATTTAAAAAGTGCATTTGCTGGTGAATAAAAATAGGGCGTTCCATTTAAATTAAATGTTTGGTTAGATACAAATGCAGTAATGTACTCGGCACCTCCACCAAATATTTCTTCTATATATTTTTCTTTAAAAGTGATTTCCATTACCATAAATTTGTTCTCGAGCATTGTGTGACATTGTAATTTCCTCTTAAACCTGTTTTGTAAATGCAAACTAATATAAATAAAAAATTATTAAGTTAAAGTGAATAAATTCTGTATAATCCTTCTCTTGTTTTTCAGAGCTTTCAAAGATCTTTTGTAAATATGGTTCAAAAAGTTTCATGCTTTTGTATAATAATAATAATCAATGATAATGTGATTTTTCAATGTCTTTTAGTTTCTAAACGTAACGTAATCGCTACTAGCTATAATAATCATTTTACATCATCTACGATTGCGGGACGTCACTTACATATCTAAACTAATAGGATTTAAAATAGTTCACACGTTTGACAAAGCGGCGTCGGGATTTATAATCTCCGTCTCGTGGCCCGTACCACACGATCCGCGTACGTAATACGTCTGGAAAAGTACGTATGTGCATACGCTGTATACGCGGCTCGCCTCTCTATAACGTATTTCAAATTCACGCCCCGAATTGCACACATGCAGAAACACAAACTCAATTCGGTTTAAACTCCTGCTGTTGACGTTAGTTTTCAATTAGCCGCTGGTTAAAAGCGGCGGACCTCCGATTGTTACCGCAAGGGCGTCTTGATTGGGGACATCACGTACACACAACGTATAGATTAACACAACAATACTTACGGTGGCGCGCCGCGCGTACTGATAGATGTTGGACGTCGCGTTTTGTGTGGATGTGTGTGTGTGTGTGTGCTGGGTACACCACTATTCTGCATGCATTGATGATATCCAAAGTCCCTGCGAGACTTGATGCGAAAATGATTATGCCATGTATATAGTATTGTATAAGTTAGTCTTTTCAAAATGAAGGATATCTACTTGGATATTACACCGAGAGAAAAAATGTTTTAGTTAACCGTTTCTCAGTTACTTTAACGCTGTTTTCGTATTAAATACGAACACTGAGTTCTAAACTTTAAATTAACACTACAAAAATAATATTTTACTGTTACTTGAAGACACAAAAATGTTTCCAGTTTATTATTAAAGAACGATAATAGCTACTAAGATGCTACTTACATTCTACTATGAAAACGGTATTAATAGACAACTTTAGTTGGAAGCTATGCTTAGTAGCAAATCATGTTTAAATTAAAACTAACCTAAAATTTTCATTAACGCGAGAATTGGTCTGTTACCTGTCAATCTGTGCGTGTTCTGCGCTTGTTCGAAATAATTTACATTGCGTTGGTGGGCAACAAATACCAAATATCGTAAAATAGATACAGCATATGTAAGTTTCAATTAGCATTTATAAATATGGATATTTTCTTTCATTAATTATATTCAGCATGAATTTATATCAGAGAAAGAAGACCGAGATCCCAAAATTCGAGATCAAGGGGAAAGTCAAGAGGAAAGACTGATTATTTTCATTTTCCACGTCATCATTGAAGTAGTACAGAATATTGTAATGTTAATTTAAATTTACAATATTCTGTACTACATCAATTGTACCACTACATGTATTTTAGCAGTATCAAGCCTGATAGAGACTAAAACGCCGAAACTAGTCGCTTGGGAGTAATCTCATAGTAAAAATAAAATTAATTAGAAAGTATACACCACGAACTTTTATTTTCATGCATTATTATCATTATTAATGCGATTTTATACCATTTATTGTTTGAATAGTATTTACTTCCGTAAGGCTACTTTCTTATGTTTCGTATAACTATTAAAAACCTTAAATATTTGAATGGTACACTGAAACAAGAAAAATGTCGAACTAACCCAAAAGTAGGCATGTCTCATCAAAAATATTTATATCAATTTAACCGTTTGTCAGTGTTATCTTAACAATTGAGTATATCAAACGTGTTAGATTAAATTATGTATTGTAGTTAGTGGTGGATATTATCGATAGCGACTATCGATACCGAGCGATAAATATCGATAAATAGCAAGAAACAAAATACAATGTAATTCTGTGGACATATTATTTCTCTACTGAAGCAACATGTCCTCAGACTGTGGGCACTATCGATAGTTATGGATAATCAACTATCGATATTATTGATAGTTATCGATAGTCAATTATCGATAGTTATCGATAGTCAACTATCGATAGTACTATCGATAACTGTCGATAGTTGGTCCGACTATCGATAGTTGAAAATATTGATAGTGCCCACCATTAATTGAAGTGTTTTCTTTCTTTCTCACAGCACAAGAAACTATATTGTAGGAAAAAATACAAGGAAAGTGTTAGTAATTAAGACAGGATCAGAAATTTACCTTGTGTAATGTATTGTTCATTCCGATTTATTTTTTGCATCTTTTTGTTGTAAATTACATGAAATGCTTTGTTTGATATATGTAGCTATTGGTGTCAGGTAGACTAAAAGACTTAATTCTTTTAGCTTATAATGTATATTACATATATCACGACATTTAGTCAGCATTGCTTTCTCACATTTTCAAGTGCATGAACTACAACAATCAAGGTAGTATATGTAACAATCAAATAATTAGACGTTTTTTTTTTTAGTAATAATCATGATAAAAGTTATTATAAAGCTAAATACAATAGTACAAGTGGAACTCACCTTAATTTTCTCTAATGTTTTTGTTTTTCTCCATCTTAGAAAAGAGATTAAAAACTAGTTTAAATTAGAGAGTATAGTCAAAGTGGTAAACGATGAAAATAGTCATAATTGGTTGTCCATAATGTTTATCAAGGAAAATTTCTACTTTAATAAAACACAAAAATAAATGACAAACATTAAGTTACTAACTTCGCAAACGGACAAACAGTTATGCTCATGAAAAATAGATTAAGAGTAAATATATGAACAAAATAATATTTTTTCCCCAAAACAAATATAGGGAACAGGAAAAACAAATATTAATGCCCATAAAGAATCAAATTACATTCCGATTAAAGTTGAAGTAACAACGAGAAACGTAATAAAAGCCAGAACAAGATGAAAACATAAAAATTAAGTCAGATGCAGGCCTTTATGATTAAAAAGTACGTTCGATTAGTAATGAGGTTGTTGTAAGTTACACTTAAAGCACTAACGTCCTCTCTGTGATTAATAGTTTTTTTTTAATGCTTCTTTTACTACAATTAGATCCTTTTTCTAGAATTTGATTGACATTTTCAAAACAGTAATGATGTAATGCTAAGACCATAGCGTTTTTGTTTTAAGTATACCTCGAAAAACAAAATGAATTTGCTGCGATTTTTATTGCAGTAAAATACTAGTGCAACAAGTTTGTGATTTGTGGGAACAATTACTGTCATAAAAAAATATATAAAATCAACAATTGTTTGCTGTGGATATAATGATCGCTTTCATCAGACCGATGCACTTCATGAGAAACGATAATTTTTAACAAATGTTTTTTATGAAAATTCCTGGAATATTACTTCTCAGATGTAAAAATGCATGCAGAGATTCTAATCAGTGTATGACTTTTCAGATATAAATCAACGCCAAGTTCCAACTGAATTTTCCATGTGTCTTTATCAGTGTAGAACAAATATATAACTCCGTTATAAAATACAAAAATCCGACCCGATAGGTTCACACGGCAAGCAATTACAAATAGCCTATTTCCACTATGAACAGTTATTATTTCAGCTCAGTTATGCCGGAGCGGTTGGCGCTCAAATATTGACCAAAAGGCAGAAGACGTTTGTATTAATAACACGGCGTTAGGTAAAAAATAACAAAATATAACAGGTGAGGAAGTACCATCACTGTTTACATAGTCACACCATGCGTTCCGAACCACTAATGGCTTCACAAATAAATTACTATATTTGTCGTTGGTTACATAATGAGTTATCTAAAAAAAAGAGCAAATTTGCTTACAATTAAATAGCTAATTAATTAGTGAAATTAGTGGAAAAATATAAACTTTGTGTAAACTAACCAGTTAAATATACCACATTAACTGTTATTGAAGCTATGACTACAGTAATTTTGATGTTGTATAATCAAGATAAAAATAGACAGCTTTATGCATATAGATATTGGTGTTATCAATGAATGAACCAGTAAACTTTTCCCATATCTCACTACTTTCACTATAATTGTAATTTCCTTTGTACCCTATAAATTTTTAGGACCCACCGAGTATTGTAACTTTTTTGTTTTGACGGAATTTTACGTTTAAAGGATTAAATCCACCCTTAAAATTTCGCCAACTTTTGGTTTTTCTGTTATTTACACTGTTCTTATAAAAAAATATTTTTTTCTGTCCTTAGTATAGGATACAATCGAAATAATACTTCATATTAGAATAGCAGTATGATGTTTCAATCATATGGATATGATTCCCTTCGGAAGTACTTTTATATAATAAGTAAAAGATTTTCACAAATAATTCTCTATAAATACCGTTTACCCCTAGACACATACTACTTTTCTTCTTATTCTGAACTAATTTAAGAAAAAATAAAATTAGACACCCAATTATTTGTAAAATGGTTCATTAAAACTTCTTGCAACGAGTAGGAAGTAGGACATAAGTAACTGTAGTGGTCATACATATTGTAGTATGGTCACAGGTTTCGAAATAGGAAGCATATTATACATCAGATAAATAAAAAACAATAAAAGTAATATTTAAACCCAAAAAGTTACTTATAGGAAGTCTCTTCGTAATAGAGCACAGGGGAATACAAGATGTTGCAGTTAGGTGCAAATTTTGTACTATGAGCGTATTTGTAATTATACACTGTTGAAAATATTATCGGTGTTAGTGTTAATTTTGCCCTACTCAAATATTTTAGTGTTGATTTTTACAAGCTTTGCCAGACGAGTTGACTACTTGTGTTTAATAGAACAGAAATTACTAGTATTTCGTGTGAATTCTTTGTTCAGATATGAGGATTTACAATTTTTCTAGACATTCAGAAGCGTCAACCAATCAAAATCTTTCCCTCGGGTAGAAATATAGAAACCCCACCTAATCTAATACGCACCACGTGCATTGCACGTGTATCTGTTTCGGGTTTGTTTCTGCGTATTAACATATCCAAACAAACCACCAAACGTGTACTAACCTGCAAAGTGTAACCTTGTGTTATTAAACGTTAATTCCAGTGTGCATACAAAATTTCAACATCTTAAAGATGTATTGGGAACATCTATTTACGTAATTAGTTCAGATTTGAGTCAAATAGCATGAACATCCACTTAATTTTATAATGGTTCTCAAAAAATCATTTTAAAATTGGCACGTTTAGTTGATACCAAAACTTTTGAATGAGTGGTTCTGCATATTTATAATTGAGAAAACGTTTTAAAAAGAGAATATTATAGCACTAAGAAATAAAAGAGTTGTTAAAATCATATAAAATTCCACATTAAATTAGCTTCAAGGGCTGTACATATACTTAGATACATTGTAAACTGTGGCTGTTAATAGTTGTCGATTTGTTCACTTGTACCTGAAAAAGTTTCCAGAAACAGGTAAGCAATAACCATATTAAAAAGACGTCGTGTTTAGAAAACGGTGTTAAATCACCCAAAGACCGCATTTATTTAGTTAAATAGCTAGTAAATTTGTTTAGTCTAGATCAAATAAAATGTGACTAGAAGTATTTTATAATTCCATGTGTTAGTTGGACAATACAACCCCTAAGCAATGGACAATACTTGACTATCTTTGCTCGTCAAATTTAAACTCGTATAGTTCTCGAAAAAATAACACGAAAAGAGTGTGGACCTCTCCTGGCTATTAAAGTAGTCAAAAAAGTATTAAAATTTTCATCAGTGTATGGAAAAGCCTTTTTTCCTTTAAATCTGCTTAAAGTTAGACCTTTTTGGAAGGTGTTCCAGAGGTAAATAATACGTGTTCCTC
Source organism: Protaetia brevitarsis (assembly GCA_004143645.1). NCBI lineage: Eukaryota > Metazoa > Arthropoda > Insecta > Coleoptera > Scarabaeidae > Protaetia > Protaetia brevitarsis. The sequence continues at coordinate 2,453,332 of RXPK01000047.1, forward strand.
TAATTCTTAAACGTCATTGCGATTGACTATTACCAATATCTTCCAAATGATCTTCCATATAAAAAGTGTTGCGAGTATAGATTTTTAAACTTGTATCGCTATTACTTGGGGATCTAAAAGAACCCAACACCAAATTTGGCTTCCAAACATACCAAAGCCAATTTCAATCAAAAACGTTGTTGTTAAATCATCAAATTCAGAATAACTAACAACTCCCTTATTTAACAATTACTTTGTTAATATTTATTTATTTAACACTGGGTTAAAAAGCATTATACCTGTAGATTCGTGGACAGGACACTGTCCAGAATTTTTAAAAGCAATGATGTCTAAGTATTTATAGAATCAGAGATCAGATCTAAGTTAACTTCCTTTATATAGGGGAAAGGATTTGGGACATTTGTACGACAATTTTGCAGTTTGTTATATTTAGTAGTTGTATTTCTATTTTTTTATCAGCAGTAGGTAGGTTGTCGTGATGGTTGTACATGTTGTGCCTTTTAAATCAATAACTTGTATATTATTAGACTTTTATATTAATGAAAACAGTGTAAATATCAATTACATGCACAATTTATTATTCAATATTAATAACATCCATAATTTGACTCTGTGTGACTAGTATATAAAGGGAAAGCAAGGAAACAAAGTCTTGATCCTCACAAAGTTCTTTAATATAACACGACCGGTTTCGCTCTAGCCGAGCATCCTCAGGCCAGCTGCAGAAGCATCAATTAATGAGTGTAAATTAATAACAATTAGTATTATATAGAGGTTTACATATTTTGTATATAAATAAGATAGATAAGTAAAGTAAAAAATTAAAAATTAAATTTTTAAATAATTTTAAATTTAATCGGAAAGGATATCATTCGTGGAAAATTTCAGAATACTGCGTTACTACACTTTCCTGCTTTTTTTAGGAAGAAAAGTTAGATGAAAATGCATATTATAAAATTCTCGAGACTTCGTGTAGACAAAGGATATAAGACTTTTCAATTCAACATCAACATCAAGATAAACGGTTAAGAATTTAGCAAAAAAAAAGATTGCCCGGTACAGGTCATTTACGAATGTACACCTTGTATAAATGTATGGTAGCGATAATATTTCCATTACGATAAACTACGACTTGCAACTAGATCTTATAACTAACACCATTCATTGTAGGTATTGCACGTTTTTTCATCCTAAAAACTCAAATCCAGATGACAAACTCCATGCAACAGTTGCATATGATTCTACAGAATGCAAATTTTCGAAATAGTACGTCGAAAATACTTTGTGTTATCTGCATTTGTGGTCAGTAATAACCAGTAGTATATTATACCAGAGCTTCTCTATGTCTTTATATTTAATTAAGCTAGATATAAGATTAAAGATCCAAGAACACATCCTTGTGGTACACTTCGTTCCAAAGACAGCTCAGTAGAATCAAAATCACCAAATACTTATAGTAGGTATGTTCCTCCACTCAGAAAATCCTTTTTCTAAAACTTTGAAGCCTGAAAACTATGACTTTTTTTTTATATATTTATTTATTATATATTATATTAAAAAAAAGTCTTTGTCAATTGCAGTCGTTCTGGAAATTTACCTTCTGTAACTTAATTGTTTATAATTTTCGCCAGTAGCACCGCAAACAATATGCAAATTATAAGGGATAAAATAAAAATCTTCAAGGGAATCGTAGAACGCCTGCTTGCGTGAGATGTATTTTGTGTACGTAGGAGTGTATAAACCAATTATTTTTGTGCGACATTTCCATATCCGTTTAACTTTCAAGAGCGCGCTTAGCTCGGATTTCCGCTATCGCGCCGTCTCGCTACAGGGGGCGGAATGCGAACGACATCAAAGTTAGAAATGTTGCAGCAGCTCAACGGCACATAGGCCTTTTCACCTCACATCATCGCCAACCGTCAGACCGAAGCGTTAATTAGGGAATTAACTGCGAAGAGTTAATTAAACAAACGCGTTTCGCTTGAAAAAGAAACTTACCTACACAAATTAATTAAAATTCTTCTTTTCACTGCGGACGGATTAATTAAGTAATTAGCACCGCACGGCGCAAGCTTTCGGAATCAACACTAGATGGAGTGTTAAGTTAAACGAAAGCACGAAGCCGACTCTGTGATCCGTTGGTTCGACGTTCCCGGTTTATGTATAAGGGTTGCCGATGGTGTTGAGACTTTATTGAATCGCGAGTATAAAATTGGAAGTGATATCTTGGCCACGGCTGTCAACGGCAGACAGACACACTCTTTACAACTTCTTAAACTTAATTGAAATATTATTAGCATTCTCTCGGAGCCGACGACTCCGCCAATAATTAAATTCTTAAATTGAAAAATATCGCTTCTCCGAACTTCTCTCCGATATAGTCAAACTTGCGTTCGTTTTTCGTTTTGGAGGTTGGTATCGACGTGACATATAAAAAAAAAGCAAAGTTAAGTAAGATGAAACAGGAATTTTATCTTAAATCTTTTGTAAATAAATTGTAAAAAGCAATATTTTCAAAATGCCAATCTATTTTATCATAATTTTCTTCTCACAACGAATTCTGATTATTTTTTTTTTAAATTTTGATTTACATCCACTAATCTTCGTGACTTTATGCATAAATTTAAACCTTTTGTTGAAAATCATGTAAAAGTATTAGTTTCTTGTGTACTTTGTCTATCAAGCATTAAGATCTACTATTTTCCAATATTTCTTATATATAATGTATTGATTAATGTTTCATATAACAGGATCATCATCAAAGAAGTGAACAAGGCTACACTCGATGCATACGAACTGAGTTTCAGCAGAGTAAAAAATGTAGGAACGCTCGTTGGTAGAATAGTCATCTGATACGCGGAAGCTCTTTAGCAAGGCCAAGTCTAACGGATACTGGCAGAGCTACACCGGGAAGCTTACCCTCTATAACAAAGCTGTTAGGAAAGCGAAAAGAGATAACTTTAGAAAGTTCTGTGAGGATATCGAGTCAACACCAACCACTTTACGACTTCACGAAGTAATGGCGAAGGGCAGAATCGATACAGGAATGGCACTGAGAAAGCCAGACGGAAGCTTCACTGAAAATGAAAAAAAAGCTCTTTTCTTTCTAGAGATTCACTTTCCTGGTAGTAAAGTGGGTACCTTGGAAAAATTTTTCGAGCAACATAGAAGACCGGTTAAAATGAGGCATAAATATCTTTCAGCCTTTTAAAACACCGGGAGTAGACAGGATTCTTCCAATCTTACTTCAGAGAAGGCAGGACGAAATCCTTCCCCACACGATCCGGATAAGCCGGAGTAGTTTGGAGCTGAGCTATATTCCAGAAGCTTGGCGTAGGACCAAAGTCACCTTCATACCAAAAGCAGGGAAAAAGGACACTACACAGATAAAAATACGGAGTTGAATCTAACACCGTTTTAACTCTTTTCCGGTGTTCCCTCGCGACCATCCGTTCAAGGAGCCTCCATTTCGGAGTTAAATGTTTTGCTACTAAACGGATGGAATACAGAGATAATTTTGCTTTTCATAGGGGAAAAAACATCTTTAACCGAGGCAACCTAATCCGTTAAGGAGCAATTTGTCTCTCTTATGCAGTTTTACTATTTTGCAATGAATGTAAAAGTTTCCGAAATGGAGAAATTTTAACTCCTACTGCTGTTATTAAAATGAATAACGGATGTTGTTTCCCCCATATGTATGCAATACTACTATCGTATCAGATAAAATTATCTCCGTTGCTAATGCAAGTAACTCCACTTGGAAATAATTACATCCGCAATAAACAAACGTTAACTCCGTTTCGGAATGTATTTCATCCTTTACACATGAATTTATTTCCGTTAATAAGGTACCTGCCACAGAGAGAGAGAAGAGAATATCTCTCTAGTGAGAAGGTTTTTAACTCTATTTTTATGTTACCTAGCTCCATAGTAGCTAAGTTTAACATCATATTGGAGTTAATCAATGAGGGCTATTCTATGTGGACAGAAGCACCCTTGCTCAGTGCATTTATTCTACTATTTATCATTAAAAATGCATCAAAAATGTCGTCGAACCTCAAGTTCTTGAATTATTTTTGATATATTCCTAATGATTACTAGGATAGACACACTAAGCACGTCCTCTTCTACGGTCACAGAGCAGCCGTCATTGGAATTGCTTTAATTTATCCATAATATAGTCGCTTCTTCGAGTTTGGTACCGACCGTGGGTTGAAGGCACGACACAATTGAAACACCACGGATTCAGAGAGAGAAGATAAACGTGCTTTTATTCAGGAGCTAACACCTAGAATGTAGTGGGGGCCAATTAAAAATTGGTACATCGTAGATTGAAAATTAAATAAGGATGCACGAGTTTCTTACCTGCTTTATCTACATCTGCCCTGGTGATGTTTGCTCCCATAACTCTTACCCATCTTTTACGGTTTTCGTACTTTACTCTGATGTGTATTTTATAAATTTCAGGTACAGTGCATTCCGCCATATCCTTCTCCATTCTCGAACTATTGCAAAGTGACTACGTTCAGACTTGTTGCACATGCGCTGCACTAATATCGCTTTAATAAATGCGCATGCCCTATGCAAACTTGCAATTTTCAAATGTTTAGGGAAACAGTTGCGATTTGGAGAACAAATGTTCCCAATCGGAGGTATCCTTTCCCTTTTTGGCGTTGAGGTATTAGAAATAGAAATATCTGTTAAGTATACAAATTATCACCTCCGTGAAGGAGAAAATATAATGCAATGTTAGGGATATTTGTTCACATTTAGGGCTTAAATACGGTAGTGTAGATGCGGAGAGAAAGGCGGGAGATTATTTCTTCCTTGAAAATCGTGTTAGAAAACGGAGTAAATTCAATCTCTCGTTTTGGTTGAGATTTTGTACAAAACCGAGGAAATACTTTCTGTTTTAGCTATAGCAACTCCTTTTTGGAACAAAATATTTCCAAAACGGAGACTCCCTATTTCACTCCCTCAAATTTTTACCTGTGTACGCACCCTAAATCTCACAGACCTATCAGCCTTACATAATTCTTTTTGAAAACGGCTGAAAAGGCTGTAGATAATTATATTAGAACAGATATCTTGAAGCGAGATTGGATCGAATCCAAGATGCACTGACGAATAAAGAAACTATAATGTGCGCTTTTCTAAGACATAGAGGACGCTTTTGACAAATCTCCACAAAAAAAAAAACCCTGTCAAAAAAGTATGACCTCCAGATGGATATCCCAGCTGCTGTCTACCAGGTCGGTGGGGGTGGAGGCGGAGGACATAAGACCATCTCGGTTAGTACGACCAGAGGATGGCCACAGGGGGGAGTTACATCCCCACTTATGTGGAGCCTAATAGTTGACGCACTCTTATGCGGGATGACTAGTCTAGGCATACCTTGTCAAGGATATGCTGATGATATTGTCATATATGCAACAAGCAAATTTGAGAATACTCTCTGTGATTTAGTTCAAAGAGGATTGAACTTTACGAGAAGATGGTGTCAATCGGTGGGACTCAATGTTAACCCCACTAAGACTACCTTAGTAGCATTCACTGGGAAAGGAAAATCAAATCTCAAAACCATAAAAATGGATGAGCAAAATATAGATTGGAGAAGAGAGCGTTAAATACGTAGGCTTTACCCTAGACAATAAAGTTCTGTGGAACAAACACCAACTTGAAGTAACCAACAAGGCCAAAGTGCCTCGATGGTGTGTAGAAACTTTGCAAGGAAAAATTGGGGATACAACATACAACAAATCAAAAAATTTAAGTGGCCGAATCAGTGATATTAAAAAAAAGCGAGCAACTAACTAATTCACATCAGCACCGTTTAGGTTAGTTTCCTATTTAGTTCATTTGAACTGATCAACTGGCCCAGATTTTCGAGTGATTACCAGAAGAGTAAAGGAAAATGAGTTTGGTTAGTGCAGTTTGGTCACTTTAGAAAAGAAAAACACAGCTTAAGTAACCAAACACGTAAAACGCATGCACCTATAATAACATGTCAATAAGCAGGATGAAATCACTGAATTTTTGCCTCTTAAGATTAAAGATGCCACCGCGGTTTGTTCATTCTTGTTTCTCTAGGTTTCTGCCAACGCTTTCTCAACACACCATAATCATAACCATAATCTCCTTAAAGTTTAGTAAGTATTCATATATTGCTTGTACATCATAGTAAATGTTCAAATGAGGTTTAAATTGCTTTGCAGCAGAGAAAACCGTGTTGCTAAGGTTAAGGAGAGCAATTAACGGTTGCATTAAACCATCCAACAATAACAGGCTACGATTCACACTAGTAACAACACTTCAATACATAATTTAATTTAGAATGATTAAAAAAAAACCTAATTGTTAAGATAACATTGATAATTGTTTTATTTTTTTGCGGGAGCCATCTAACATGGGGTCTTGGGAAACACTGCAGCCTCTTGGCATTTTGTATTTAGTTTCCTATTATTTTTACTCATTAAATTATACTTTATTCCAGTATCCTAGTACCCTGTATTAATCTGTACACATTCTCTGGCTGATTGACCGAAGTAATCCTCAAACTTGATTTTTGGCTTGCCAGAAATTGCTGTCTTTTTGCATCTAGAGGATCGCATTCATACAGAATGTGGTAAGCGTTCTTTGTTACTCATTACACAGTTGGCATCTCCAGTGTTGGCCTCAATTTTCTGTAGGTGTCCTTTCAGTGTACAGTGCCTATTAGGAGACCTGTTACGATGCGAAGATGATCCCTACTGAGCTGCAATACTTCTTCAGCCTTCTTTTGTGATGGCCCCTTAATAAAGGTCTTACCATGAATTTGCCTGATTGTATTATTCCAGTGTTTTTTGCTTCTCTTTGCCCAACTTCTTACTTGCTCTCGTGCTGTATTTTTAGACAGTCCTAGAACAAGTTCTGGGCCTATATATCAAGCAGTTGTTCCCTTCCTTGCTAACTTAGCGGCTTTTTTTTCCTTCGATTGTTGAATGTCCGAGCAGCTACAGCAAAGTGACTTTATTATAGCCTGTCAGGCTATTAAGTTCTCGAACACATTCCCAAACCGGTCTTGATTGTATCTTGTGGTTCACTAGTGCTCTCAGTATCGCCTGGTTGTCGTTTGCAATACAGATTCGCTTATTTTCATAAGCTCTCTGATTGATTTTAGTTGCACAATGCAATATTCCTGATGCTTCTGCTTGAAAAACCGTGGCGTACTTTCTAGTGGAAGGGTGATGGTCATTGTATTTCTCACCCCGCTGTAGATCCTAGCTCCAGTCCCGTTTTCGGTTTTTGATTTGTCTGTAAACCAATTCAATTCTCCTCAATCCTAATTGGATTGATTTCAACTTATCCAGTCCGTGATTTCTTGCTCGAAATTTCTTTTAAAAAGATATGTCGAAATCATCTGGTCTGATCTCCCAAAAGGTTGCTTTCCACATGATAGACAATATTATTGTGTCCCAGTCCTGTATATCTGTCAGTTGGCAGGTCTTACATGACAACTCGTTAAATTAACATAATTATTTTTCATAGAATCAACCTACATTTTTGTTAATTCAAAAATTTTCTTGTTTGAGCGTACTACATTTTTTTTATGTGTTGAAAGATGAGTAGAATGTGAACCATTTTTATAATATTAATTTGAAGTTTATTTAAAGAGACTCCACCAAAAATTATTAAAATTTAGAATTTTTTTCTCTCAGTGTCTAGGTTTCATAACCTATACCGCCACAGTCATTTGTAATTCTTCTTTTAATTAAAAAAGAAACTAGAGAAAACGTCGATTTCTGATACTTTTGCGACCAACTATCATTTCGAAGCGGCACCAATACTTTCCGAAAAAAGTCTACCATTAATATTAACAACTGGAATTTATGTTTATCCAAAATATAAATTATTATTGCTTATTAGCTATTCCACTTTACCCTGGCTCTCCCCTACACATGTACCAACGTCCTTTGTTCCTGTTTATTTGTCATCACACACATCAACCATCGGCCGAAATTAATTTGTATTTAAAACGTATTGTGTCGGCCCGAACTCGATTAAATAGGACGGGATAGAAGTGTATCCTATGACGGGCGATTGTTGCATGTTGTGTCGGCGTCCGCCGTTTTATATAAATGTAATTCAGTGTGGAGGGTCACCGCAACAATACGTGTCATCGACAGAGATCGGGCACTTCAAACAAGAACTGGACACGGTATATAACGTGCCGTTTGTTATATAAGAATCTCCTGAACCCCTCTTCCAAGATAACACGTCACTGCGAAGAAAATGATACTCGAATTTTGAGGTCTCAGAACACAAACGCGTCGACGTTTTAAGTTATATTACTTGTGGGGCGTTTTTAATACAGTTATATCCTACAATTAGCATTATATTGTCACGGAAGGCTGTCAAAACTGAATCATGTATGTATTTAATGCTTTTTAAAGCTGAATATGTGTAAAATCGATTAATCAATGAAACATCTGTTACTTACTTATAGGCGGCTAAGTCCTACGCATTCTTTATCTTCTATGCCCGCATTGCCCACCAGTGGTTCGCATTTAAGAAGAATAAGACGGGTGCCATCAGAAGAATACGAACGAAAACTCGTTTTAACGACTCGTGATAAAAGGTTAATGATCATATGTTTAGTAAACATAATCATTTTCTTCATATTGCTCTGGCTATTTGTGAAATATACGACCTTAGTTGTAGGCTGTAATTATTTGTTCGAGCAAGAGGAAGAGGAAGAAGATTACGATTATAATAGCTTTGATAAGTCTCAAAAACGAGACCTTTAATCAATCATCACACTTAATTCGAGAAACTAACTCGAGAACTAACCTAAAATGCAGCTGTCAAAACGATTTCACACGCTTATTGACATTTAGTTGTTTCAATAGAAATTTTGAATAGTAGAATAAACATATTTCACAACTTCAGAGCTTAGTTTTTGGTATTTTGCTCTATGTCACACTATACAGTGTGTGTCACGACGAGCTTCATATTAAAAGTTTGTGGCGGAGTAAGTAAATGCCGCGAGATTTAAATTTTTTTTATGCCAAGTCTGTGGATGTAGTTTAGTTAAAATATTTTCGACTTCCGCTAATGTTCCCTTATACCAGAAGTAGTTGTCAACTTTATTGCAAATGGAAAGGTAGTATTTCTATTTCAAATTTGGAATCTACTCTGAATTTTATGTCAAATTTATCTAACATACCAGGCACCTAGTGTTTATGCTTTACAAGATATTCCCTTTTTTTTAATAATTTTGTACTGTGTAGTGGTTCAGGAACTTTTAAGTAACTTGCACTTGCTACAATAGAATCTTTTTCATTTTCATTTGTAAATAATATCTACCAAATGGGGCATCTATTTACAACAATGAAATTAAGAAATATTAAACTGACTGCGAGTAGAGAAGTGGCACAAGATCTTCAATTTGTGTTAACTCATTTTTTTTTAAATAGGAACCCCTAACTTTTTCTGCGCTAATCGATTGTCCATCAAAAAATACATATAAACGTCAAAACAGTTTTTAGCTGAAATGAATACTTTTGGGAGATATTTCAGAAAAACTGTCGTAGCATTTTCATTACAACTACATGCGTCGGTTCTAGGTGGCCATGGTCACCATAAATTACCGGAAGTCGAAAATATTATGTATACAGACAGACTTACTACAAAACCTTTTAAATCTCGCATTTATTTACTTCTCCATACACTTTTAACGGAAATTTGCCGTGACACACATTGTATAATTTATTTGAATTAATAAATTATGAAATTATATTATTATATTATATATTATTAAATAAGTCTTTTCTTAGTATTTTATTAAAATCATTTATTTGAAGTTTATATTACACTTTGGTTTCGTAAAGTAATGGCATTATATTCCTTTGTGCAAAGAAGATAACGGATTTTATCGTTTAGGATCTATATGAATTATGGGTTATTATACAACCAAACCTTCTTAGAAGATTATTGAATATAGAAAGAAAGTAGAATAATAAATACTGGTCTATTTGTTTTTTAGGTATTATATTTTGATTTGTTAGCTAATTGCAGAAATTTCAGTCTTATAACTACTAGGCTAAAATACACGCTAATGAAATATAAAAGAGGTACTTTAAAAATGTAATCTAGTTTTCTTAAATTATTTTTTTATTTATTTTTTAATTTATTAAAAAACTAAATATTTGATATAATAATTAATCAATTGAGTTTGAAATATTTTCTTGCGACAATTTTCCACATGGATGAAAAAATGATACCATAAACTATTTCACTACCAAAGAAGACTATTTAAATCAAAACAATATTTGTGTCTCTAAAAGAATTTCTTTTGGTTAATACATATAAATTGTTGTTTTTAATAGTGGCAAAGAAATATTTCGTTGATTTGAGGGGTTCTGACACCTCTGACTTCCTCATGGACAACTTATCTGCTTAAGTCGACTTTTGGAATACGGTGATCTTTATGTTCCTTTCTCTCAGCACCAAATGAATATTAAGGGCATCATTTATTGTGTTTTAATCTAAAGAGTTAAATAAAAATCTTGCAGTCATGCACGTTTTTTTGGGTGTTTCAGCGTTTATCTTACTCGCTTAACATTGATTTCTCATTTATCTAGTATGCGGACATGTGCATGTTATGAAAATGGATACTAGGCAAGATGAGAATATCGGGCTCACTACCCAAACCGAGAGTATCCTACAGAAAATGTCTTTCAAAGATTGGACCAACGTCTTCAGAAAACGTGTTCGTTTATATCAAATCACCGAAAATCTGGGAGACCAAAGCACCGTACAAATGGAAGAGAAGATTTTAGACTTAGTGAATGGTGATTCTTTAAGTAGCACAAAACAGTTTAGCTGTTATGAATACCCCAAACCACAAAACCGTTTATTCAGTTTGAAATCATTCTGTACTCAATCACATTGCTAAAGTTCAACCTGTTTATGAAAGCGGGAACGTTCTCCGATTGAATTTCTGCAACACCATTTTAAATAGAATTCGTAATAATGACGTTTTTCTTAGTCTTTAAAGCGGTGAATTTAATAGAGATGACCCGTCTGTTCTGATATTCACAATCTCTATTAAAACAACTAAAAAATGTCAATAAGTATTACAAGTGGATTTCTTTTGACAACTGTATTTTCAAGGTTAGTTTTTTCGAAAAGAGAATCAATTATGCGTGATGATTGATTAAAGATCTCGTTTCTGAGACATATCAAAGCTATTATAGTCGTATTCGTCTTCCTCTTGTTCATGCTCGAACATATAATTACAGTCTACAATTAATGCTTTATATTTTATAAATAGCCAGAGCAATATGCAGAAAACGATTATGTTTACTATACATATGATCATTAACTTTCTATCACGAGCCGTCCAAACGAGTTTTGGCTCGTATTCTTCTGATGGCACGCGTCTTACTCCTTTTCCCAAGTGCGAAGCGGTGGGCATAGAAGATAATGACCGCACAGAAGGTCGTTCCCTATAAGTAAGTAAGGAGACGTTTCATTGATTAATAGATTTTACACATATTCGGCTTTAAAAATATTAAGTACGTACATGATTAAATTTTGACAACCTTCCTTGACAACACAATGCTAACTGTAGTATATAACTGTATTGAAACCGGTGGTGTCCAACTTGAATTAGACAAACTTTGACACTTTCTCCTCCGGAGGGGAGGTAGTTTAGGTGGTTTAGGTATCAATCCTCAGAGGCATTGGAAATCAACGTGCAAGCACATAAAGTTGCCTAGCTATAAGAAAAGTACATTTTCAAAAAAAATATTAATGTAGTTGCATATAATTCAGGCGCAAGTATACCATTACAATTATTCCTTATTCTAAGTTGCAAAATCGCTTACCGTCTTAACCATTGAAATAATTTTAGTTAATTGCATTGATAATTGATAAGTAATACTTCTTTTAAGAAAACTTATCATTCTAAAGCAAAAATGATTTTTCGTTTTTCATTCTAGTTAACTAAAACGTAATTTTGACAGTTAGAAAATTAATTGTATATACTTGAATCATGCTGCAGTAAAAAGTACCATGTTCCATTTGATCGAAGAAAGTTTTGTTAGTTTAAAGGTATCCACATTGGATATGCGTTTTTGAACAGCCCTGTATGTAATTCAGCGATTATTGCTGTAACATTGTATAAGTAAGTCGTTGTACTTACATCGACATTAGTAGAACCACTAAAAATCTGATACTTCATGAACTATTTAATTTTATTTGAAAGAGTGCAAACGTCAAAAGCTCAACAAAATTACAAATATCTCAAAAACGGTGGAGTTTAGGGATAGGGAACCCTAATGTAAACTAGTTGCAAAAAATGACTCGGCAAGTTCATTTGACCGACGAAAATTGCACCATTGCATTTAAAATAAGAATGTTGATATGAACACCCTGCATACCGAAAGTGCTATAAAGTTGAAGATATTTTCCTTAAATAGATCACAGTGGGCCTTGACTACACTGTAAGTTCACAAAACCTAATAACCCAGTTAGGTGGGACAGCCCTGTGTAGGTTGTTGCATTTAAGTTTTTCAAGTGATAAGAAATTATATGATATTAAGTAATTGGAAAGCTCATGTAAATCAAACATTTCGAATTTTATTGAAAAATATTATTTATATAAATAAAAAAGTTACGGACAGAAACCTAAGAGTTAGATAATCCGTAATATTGATAGCAACAAAATTTAATGCACATTATTATAGAAATTTGATACAGATTTCCTGACTGGTTATTTTAACGTGTAATATTATTATTTATTCATGCATATTATTCCGTAAGACTGGAATATTAAATACATGCACACCTACATGAATTTGGTGTTGGACTAACTGCACACATTTATCATTTTTCTGAGATACTTTTGGAGAATATTCTCAATTAATGTACATGACTATATGTGTCAGCCTACTACTTACCAAAAACCTGCAAAAAAAAATCGGACGCTTAATTAACAAAAGAACTGAGGAGGCTGTGAAAGGGTATTTATAGGATGGGCGTCATAATGACAGAATATGTATATAGATTTCTGAAGAAGATAATATACGATAGTCGTTAATATCACGAAAACAAATTGACAAAATTTAATGTGTTTTAAGGAGGTACAAAGTTTTGCTACAATACGGTTTAATAGAATCAGGAAGCATATTTGATGAATAGTATTAAACCCGAATTCTATTTTTTTATAAATATAACATGTACAACCAATATCCTATACCTGGGATGCCTTCGAGAGTTTCCTCTGTATCCATATAGGGTTCATAAATGAATGCACAAACCAGATCAGGCGTATTCATCTTACGTATTTATTTAAATTTCCGTATACACAATAATATTAATAATAATAGTACATACATGGCATATACTGAAGTCTACAATATATCTCTCTATAATCGTATTTATCTAACGACAATTAGTATTGTTACACAAAAATTTTAAGTTACATGTTACAATTATGCACAATATTTACAACTTTTTCTTTTTACGTGGATTATATTATGATACATTTATCCTAGTATCTACATGTTATTTTGAAACAATGATTTTTTTTCTGTATTAATCATTTTGTGATATCCTTCTTCCGTCGCTATTGATACATGATTGTTGTGTATTATACTGAAGAAATGATATCACAGATCGATTAATGCAATTTAAACAATATCCTTATACTAGTTTATACATTTGAATTGGTTTATACTGTTTAAACAACTTCAAACGATGATAACGTATTCATAAAAATGCGTACACTTGATATTTTCTATATTTTAATATATTCTTGCTTTTATGAGATCGTATAAATGTCAATAATATGAAGAACTGTTTCAAAATTATAAACAAGATTATAAAACATTGAATATTGAAGTTAGTTTTACAAAATATTGCCATATATGCCCATAGTAATTGTACGCTTTTTATAAATACGAGTATGTATATAGGTACATAGAAGGAATACATTGATTTCAAATTGAATTTAATTTGTGAGAAAACGCATAGAAAACATAGTTGAGTGTTGAGATGGTTGTACCGGTTAACCCAGATATTATTACAGAACGGTAATAGAGAACTACGCATATGGGGTTGATTATTATAAGGGTGAGCGGTATCCTTCTTCGAATATCCACACACACGCCGCTGTTTACAATATAATTTATACGATCGGCTTGTTACAGGAGCACAATGGACGCCCCTAATAACTAGCCCGTAATCAAATACCTCGTCGAGTTGATTCATATGTATTCCATAATTAAATTTTGATGTGACTGTTCAAATGGAAATGCGAATCTATCGTTTATCTCGTTCCATCTTTTTCCCCCTTGCACGTAGATATACGTAGGCAATCTATACCGCGCCCTCTTCTTGAATAGGAGACGAGCTAGCTCTACCGGTTATTAAATTTATCATTTGCAATTCTATGTATTATATCGTTTTCGCTTTTGGACTCAATTCGCATTTAACAATCATAGAAACGGATTACTATTTGGAATACGTTGTGTGAATATATATACAGGGTCTGTCCATGACAATATTAATGAAAAAAAATACATCATATGTATTTAATATCTTTTCGTTTTTCGAGTAACTTACATTATATAAAACATGAGATACTATTTTACATGAACAGAATGTAGGATAATTTATTAACACGCATTTGTATATTTCTTTAAATTACTACAATCATATTTTTAGACATTCAACATTGTAGTATAGTAATTTGCTAAAATAAACGTTTTTTTTTTCTTTTTTTAAAAACATAAGCAAAATCATATTTCATGCATATCACAGATTTTCTTATTAAATAAACTTATTTTACACATGGAAAAATATGGATCATATGTAGACAAATATATCTTAAACGCAGTTCATTGTGTTTTTCCATTGATAGTTGCTTATTAAAAACACTGGTCAATACAATTTGAAAATAAACTCTTGCTACCAACTCTAGTAAAATAAGCCCTAATTTTTAGGTTTATGGGGTGTGACGTTACTTTCCAGTATTTTGCAAAAAATGAGCAGGGATCTAGTCCTTGTTTTGATATGTGTTATATATTCTGGATTGTATTACGGTGGGTTTAGTCTCAATAAAATAAAGTGTGTTGGTGTACAAATCGTTTAAATTTTAAATATTTATTAAGGACGTTTCGGCTAAACTGAGTGGAAGTATCGACCGGACTTCGTTAGGAAAAAAAAATATATACGTCACATAAATTTAAAGAAAAAAAATGCTTAACATGTCATTAATTTTAAATTTTTAAATTTTATAATTAAATTTCAAGTTTTAACGAATATGTAACAATTTTATTTGGATGTGTATAATTATAATTTGAGTTAATGAGTTAATACTTAAAATTTAAACAATTTGTAATTCATTCGTTCCGCTACTACCAAGAAGACCAACACAGTTAATTGATTAAACGAACAAGAAATTTACCACATGAACAAGGTAATATTATTTGTGGACGTAGGCCTAACCATATGTTCAATTTATGAAAAATTTGTGAGTCCAGGATGCATTGCAAAAATGAAATACATGCAATAGAAGACAAGAAGCCAACATTATAAGCGTTTTAGAAGCACTCTTGAATAAGCTAAATTAGCTTTAAGATGACCAGTGAGAACCCATCATCCTGAACCAAGCAGAATATGGCTGCGAATATGGTAAAGACTTTTCTAGCTCTTAACTTTACGTCAACAAATTGCAAATGTTCATAGTATTTTGTTTTAGAGGCTTCCTCGAACGCAATAAGCTACAGTTTGACAGTTTTCACGAAAAGTGATTTTTTTATGGAACTTTGTTTTCTCTATCTTAATTCAAAGGAGAAGTTTTTGCCGATTAAAATGTCGATTTATAAGCATACAATCTAGTGTCTTTCATATAAATTTGTTCATATTGGTAGTAGGTACATTTGATTAAAAACCACCTAATCTATAATAGTAATAACAAAATTTGAATGGCTTATGTTTTATTGCTCTTTATTGTTACGTAGGTAAGCTTATTTAATTTCAAATAATGTGTGTAGATACCATTATACTCACTTTATTGTGATTATTCGATGATTTATATGGACACGATTTATTTAAGAAAAAATAATGTTTATTAAGTGGCGAACATTCAATACGATATATATTTTCAAACAAATAAATAGTACTACTAAATATAACTTTGCTCTAAATCCCAATAATAAACTGTCGATAAATATTTTTTGCGCCTCCGATCGGAAACACTCATTTTGCAGTACTTCAAAACGGCAGGAAAACTACCGATTTCTTGCCTAGGCAGGCAAAAGTGTCACTAAAGGTTGGGCCCACTAGATTCCACATGACAGAAGTGTAAATAAATTGTCATTAATCTACTGTTCAACCATGCTAAGATGAACTGGTGTCTTAATTGCACTTATTATTGATAAATAGATATTAAACTAGAAAGAAAATTACAGAAAAAGATTTATTCTTGGAAACGTTAAAATGCTAAGGTGTGTAATATGTGTGCCAACTTGTACTGTCAACTCCCTAGTGTCTTTTTTTTTCTATTTTCAATTCAAAACTAAGATTTATCGGCCCAAAAAACATTGTGTATCACATGGCCAGAAACTGTACTTATGGGCCTCGGCTACCGCCTTGGCGTAAACCGTACTCATACTCGGCAAACTGTCGTTTCTGGCCTAGTGATACAAATAACTATTAAATACCTATTCACCCTTGAACAATTTATTTCAAATATAATATTTTTGTTTTCATTTTTTTTTTTTTTTTGGTTATAGATATTTAATATTTAAAACAATGGTGCAAAGTAGTCAGTCTGTACACATTAGGCAAAATCAAAAGTTGATATTTGTTATATATTAGTCTACCCCGGCTTTTTATTTTAGGTAAACTTTTTTCTCGTTCCTATAAAAAAAAATAATATGGACGCTTAACAATGCTAAAAATAAAAAATGGTAAAGATTTTATGAAATACAGTAGAATTTCGAAACCATGAACATAAAAAGTCTGAGACTGTTTACGTTATGGAATTTGTTCACGTTATCGAATATACTAAACATACATTCTGCTACGCCATACTTTTTTGAAATAGCAGTCACACTCAAATCTTCCTCATAATCTTCTATTTGTTAGCCTTTTTCAGATAAAGACAAAGACTTTGCTTTATTTTTTGTCATTTTACGACAGTAAACGCACTGCACAAGAACATTCACTGAATTCTGTGGCGTGTTTTTAGCATATCATAAAGAGAGGGGAAAAATAACTTCAAAATTGAGTATGTTCGTTGTTCACACTATAGAGCATGCAATAGAAACTATTTTGTGTTCCCAGTACTGAGATATTCATATTAAGGCATTTTCACGTCAATGAGATCTTACTGTAATTAGGAAAAAGCTTTTTGGCATACAACAATCGCAACTAAAAATTACTTTAGTAATTAATTCTTTAATTTTAGTAACGGTCTACTTTACTAATGTAACATTAGAAAAGTAGACCCAGCATTTTTAATTTATAGATAAATAATTTGAAATTAAAATTGGCAAAAATTTCTTTAAAATTAAGGTAGAGCGCGGCTGTTAAAAAGGCTTCTTTTAATAAAAAACGCTTCTTATGAATGGCTATCAAAGTGTACTTGTGCGTCCTAACCAAAGGACTGGAACATTTGTCAGTGTTGTTATCAGTTAGAGGGGTTTTAACGTATTCAAACATTCCATCTAGCGATTTACTCATGGGTGCTACACTTTCTACACTGATTTGTGATTAAAACAGCATAGAAGATTCACGTTGCGTACATGAGAAAGATAAAAATGCCCCAGTGTAATTGGTGTAACACGAACAGATCTTAGGTTAAATAACTACAAATTTATATTAAATAATACATTTCATTTACCATAGTTTTGGTAAAGAATTTGCTAAATTAAAATAAATTAGGGAAAATTCGCTATAACAAGTGCTTTCCTAGCAAATAGCAATGTTGATTAAAAAAAATTAAGGGTGATGGAGGGCAGTTGCAAGAAACGGGTAACTGCTAGAGGAACACTACCGACACTAAGACATAGTAGGGTAGTAGGTGGTTCGGCACATTTTAGGAGCGCATATTTAATGACAGCGACCTAATCGTCATAAATTTCTACTCCAACACCAACTTAATTCCTGCATATTACCCAATGCTACCACACTAAGCCCTCTTACCGAATGTTTGGCGTTTTCCTGTTTGTGCTCGGAGTTCGGCAAACCCCGAATCGTGTGGACGATCGCGTTTAAACGATTCGTGTAGAGTTCTGTAATTGTCGAACATTCGGAGTTCGGCGAACTCCCGATCGCGTGGACGCACCTTTGGGATAATTGTATTTTAGTTTTTGTAATAAGCCAATGATATATTAAATACTCTGTTTTAATATTTGTAGCTTAGTTTTTGTAGTTTATCGATATATTTTCGTTTCTTTTTATTCATAAAATATCAGCGAAATTTTATAAACTAAAGAAGAAACTTGGTAAAACACAAAACGGAAACTAAACATAAAAGTTGTATTTATAAATTTTGTTAACTTTGTCGAATACAAATATGAATTTGGTGTTTGTATTTACAATGGCATGTTTATCAACCTTTCTATAACTTTGTTCCCATAAAAAAATAACAATTAATAAAACATGAACTTTAGACACCATTATTTTGTTCACATATGATCCACAAATATAAATTATTTATCAATTTTTATAAAACGAAGCAACGAATTTTCATTACTTAATTTCCATCTTTATACACTCCTACACACACTCACACATATGTATATGTACGTAATATCATGTGTTGATATTAATTTTCCTTACTACCTACTGAATAAGATATAATACGTACATACATACATACACCATTCGATCAATATCGTCTCGGAGGTTATTCCGAATAGGACGTTTTGTCGGAGCCGGTGTTCGATCCGGGCGACGAGGCGGTTGCCTTGTCCGACTGGTACAATTCGTGATGCGGCGGTATCATGGATATGTGATAATCTGAAGGTGGCCGTATAACTGTCGGTAAATATCCCGTGCCTGCGTAAGGGGCGGACAGGAATCTCCGTGAGGGGCTGAACCGGTGGAAGCTTGGTGGTGGTCCTAACGGTGAGAAGGCCGACGGAGTCGGTTGCATGTCTTCTGGGTTGTTACTAACCATTACTTCCATGGCTTGCAGAACGTCTCCTTTACATCTGTAATAGGAAAATGAATGATTTTCCTTTGTGTGATCTGCGTTAAAAGAGAGATAGTTGATAAAATAAATAGGAATTCGAGATTCCAACTACGCAAGGAAAACGTTTTGATGTGATTTTACCAATTCATGGTTGTGGGTCAACAATAACCGTATAAATATCACATGCTATTTGTAATTTTGTAATGGAAATGAGGACGATCCAATGCGAAAATTTTGTGTTCGCTACCCAAACCGGAGGCATCCTAGAGTAAATATCTTTCGAAGGTTGGAGCAACGTCTTTGGGAAACGGGTTCGTTTATATCAAATCATTAAAACGCTGGAGAACCAAGGCAAAGACACACTGTACAAATAGAAGGGCAGATTTTAGATTTAGTAAATGGGGATCTCCCAGTTATCACCAAACAGTTAGCTGTTGCAATAAATATCTCAAACCACAAATCGTTCATTTAGCTTTAAAAAAAATATTCTGCACTCATATCACAATGTTAACGTTCAATCTCTTCATGAAAACGACAACCTTCCCTGACTGAATTTTTGCAATACGATTTTAAATAAACTGCGTGCCAAAAAGAATTAAACACCTCGAAGAAGGTCAGTCACAAAGCTGAAATCTTAACAAAACAACTGGCTGCAAGTAAATAGTCGCTGATAATCATCTGGCTTGCTCGCTCTCTGGTTTTAAACCCGATCGAGCATTTGTGGTATATGATGTGTCTGTACATAAGACGGTTACCACAAGCAGCGAACACCTTGCATGAACTTCGGCGTCATCTACAGCAAACCTGGGATGAGATCCCACAAGATGCCATTGATCATCTCATTCAGAGCGTGCCTCACAGAGTTAGAGAATTGTTTTGCTGATCGTTGGTATTTTTTTTTTCCATTTGCTATGATTTACTACTGAAAACCGGTAGTTATGATTTACTGCTTGAAACTTGCCAAAATCTCAGCTTTGTGACTCAGCTACTTCAATGTGTTGCAATTTTTTTGTACGCAATTTATGACGATGATCACGATTTCCTAAGATATATTCCTTGGAACAATGAATGCATATTAAATTGACGTGGAGTCTTTAATACTCCTAACTTTCGCAACTGGGCAGAGGAAAATCAGCACCAATTTCGTTACTATGGTTTTCTGTTAACCTTCAGTTAGGCACAATAAACCAAACAATTATTGGACCAATGTACGTTCCGAACCGTTTATATACCGCTGAATGAATCAATATATTTTGGAAGAAGTTTTGGATAACATGCAATTGAATGTGCCGCTCATAATGCTGTACAGTCGAAATATTTCTTTCTATTTTATGAATATAATGTTTCTTTGTGTTAGCTTAAAATGTGGCTCTTGTTTCATTAAGCCCTCAAATTGTCGTAAAATGCTGCCACATATATGTTTACATTTAAATTAGATATATTATTCGTTCACTAAGAAATTTTACGGAGACATGAGTTTTGTATTTCAGTGTACATGCAAGATGGAGCTTACTATGCTACCTTCTTTAATCTTAAATTTGATTCTTTATCAATTAAAGCATAATATCAAATCTTTCATCAACATGTTACAAATGGTTGATATAAGAAAGTTGATCATTGCCGGAGACAAGCGAAGAGAATATGTCTTTAGTTTTTCTCTGTAAAACCAAATAAAAGTGCTAAAGATACATTTTTTTTAAATCTCGAACGTCATTTGTTCTAATCTACTTTTTTTTCGGGATCATAATAATCACAAAATTTAGCAACTTCGCCAAATTTAAACCTATGGTCTATCTTCAATAATAAGCGAGATCCCAATGGTGAGGACCTAAAATGAATCACTCTGGATCTACCTTTTAAAAAATTGCGATTATTTAGCAAATCTTTCTTTATTAATCTGTTAATTAAGAAATCCTGATATCGATTTCTTCCCTGGTGACTTGATCGGTTATTTTTAATTTCTTGCTATAGGTTTCTATAGATATTTATTTCTAATTTGCTATCGTTTCTTATTACTCAACCAATTTGTAACGGCAATTAGTTGTTTATTCCTTCCACAAATAATAATATTGAATTTTGAATTTAATTTTGTGGGAAACTACGCAGTAATTAAATTTAATGAGTAAATTTCTTACTTAATTGATGAAAAAAAAAGCGCTTATTTTGGACAATATTCTTTATTTATAATAATAATAATATATCTTTATTTTTTCACAAAACACAATCAAGTATAACAAATAACACTTAAACTTATTATATAAAATCTGCCCGTAAGTGGAAAATCTTAAGGCGTAGTTTGGTTTGAGAAAAAAAATCTCTTATCAATCTTACACTAAACTCTAGCAAAAGCAAATCAAAGTATAAAAAACAAGAGAGATGTTCTCTATTCTAGCTATAACTAAAGAGTAATAACTCCTAAAATGTAATTCGTACCTACGCACATCTATAGGTAATTCATGAGATTGCTGAGAAAACAAAACATTGTATAGTTACAGCATTAATTTTTTTATATGGCAACGATTTTAACCATTAAGTACGATATTATAGAGTTTACCTATGTTTAATGAAAACGAACTTCCAACCAATACGGTAGAGTGCAATGGAGGAGTGAAACCTTTGCTTCTTACATTAGAGTTATGTACTTCTGTTCGGAATTGATTTTTTCTTTAAAAATATGTAGGGATTCTGGTTGAAATTATGGAATGAAATAGAGATATTGAGTGTAAAAGAAAACGATATTTTATTTGTAATCAACCACACTGGTGGTATGCATGTGGCTGAAATCTTGGAACACCGAAAATATACCTAATAAAATATTTTGAATTGTTAGTAAGCGCTTTTTCGATGTTTAATCTGTGCAAGGTAGCAGCATTACAAAGTAACATCTATAAAATAATTTTTGGTCGTGAGTAAGCTCGCTAAATAAACAATGAGTGTTGCTTTTTAAATCTAAAAGAATTAACCATACGCAATCCCAAGGTTTTGCACATGTTAGCTAAAGGCGGCCGGATACCAGTTAGCGTAACATGCAATTGGTTACTACGCAAATCAACTGTCTTCTGTCTTCCAAATAACATCATCGAGCATTTGGAGGTGTTTAAATGTAGATCATAGTTGCTACAAGATTGTGTGAAAATATCTAAATCGTCCTGGACCGTCTGAGCTGTTTCCAAAATATGAGAAGGATCAAAGGAATAAGATAGCTGCGTATCCTACATGCATATATATCTACAGAACAATTTGCGATATTATTAGAACATAGAACATGTACAAATGGAAAACAATAGAGGGGTAATTGGCGAACCTTGTGGAACGTCCTTTTCAATGTTGAAATTGCCAAGTATCACAGATTGTCTCCTCCCGAACAAAAGCTTTTTACAGCTGTATAGCATTATTGGACAATCCAATAAAGTGAAGCATTGCCAGCAAAATGTTGTGATTAAAAGCCTTAGTAAGAAGAAAACAATAAGCCTAACAGTAAGTTTATATTACCTAAACTTCTCGGCGAAATTTCACCAAGTCTTCTTTAGTCTACCTACTTCTGACTGTTGTATTACTGAAGACCAAAAATCTGGTCGAAATGTCGCTAGGAACTTATAGAAAATAAATTAAAGATATTTGCTCAAAGTAGCTATTTTTTCTCATCAATTAAGTATTCAATGAGCGTTATTCAGGAAATTTTTCTTTTATTAACGAGAATGATAAAAAATTATGTTTCCACTACCATTTAAACAGTTAGTTAACAAAACTAACCTTTGTAATATGGCCTCCACGTCGGACCTCCTCCTTCCGGGGAAGACCCGCAACAGTACATCGACGGGCGATCTCTGGTACTGCGGTTGAAAGGGTGGAACGTGAGGAAAGGGATGGTAATGCAACAAAGACGGCGACTGTTGTGGCGGTGTCTCTGGGGAGGTGTTCTTCTTCAGGGATAGGTTTTCCGGGGCCTCGGACTCGTTCTCTTCCTCGACGTCCAAATCAGGATCGGGTGATGTTACGGGATCAGGGGAGGGCGTGTTTAAATTTAAGGGTTGTTGGGTTTGTACGGGGAACTTTGTCGTGGTCGTTTGAGATCCTCTTGTTCCGAGTCTGAATCGTCCAGTTGGCATTCCTCAGTCGATATTCTTGGACGTTTGGCATCTGAAACAAACATAAGGACATATAGAACAAAAAATTGTAAACTAACATATATTTTTGTGAAGTGTGAAGTCATCCATTCATTTAGTTTTAATGAACTACCATGTAGATCAGTTATTAATGATTCTTATATATAGGGTTTTCCACGGAAATGGCTAGTTAGAAGTACTCGGCTTTAATAAAAATTGTCTGTCTTAAAAATCATGAGCTTGCAATAGTTTGATAAAGTATCAGGCTAAATGATATGGATCCAAGTTGCGCGAAAGTGCTTACGTCACAAACTACTATTCAACTAAAAACTATAGCGTATTTGCTATCATATGTTCGTTATCACATTACTTATCATATAGTGAATACGCCTTACTTTGTAACAAACTTAAACGTCAAATTGAAAGTTAGTTTCGATTTTTGGTGCTGTCTAGACCTATTTTTTTTATATAAATCATGGCTTTTACTTGACTGTTTTTAAACTTGCTTGTGAATCTATAAAGTCGTAATATCGAAAGCTATTTTATTATGTATCGATCCGCCAATTATCAAAGGCAAAATTTTGACATTTATTAATTCATCAGTATCTGAAAGTAGGTGGTAAAAGAATATCAAGAACAGCTGGCGAAATTTATTTACTTTGCTACTGACAATAGTTGCAGAATACAATATCAGAGATTATTAAGGAATCAGATTTGCTTACAACTATTCGCTGGCTTATTAATTTTTACATCGCTCATGTGAATTTAATAAATAACATGTAAAATGAAGAAATATGAAGGAAAAAAAATATGCAAAATATGTAATAATTATATACAGCATTAGAAATATAAATATAGAGCTACGATATTTTAAATTACAAAGGAATAATAAAAACTGTAATTGATCATCATCTAAAAGAAATAAAAATCATTATTACAGGACTCGTTACCAATATGAATAAAATTCTTCGTAGAAGTTATGCATTATATGTTAATCAGTTGGAACGGCATATATTCGATCATTCATTTGCTCGAATGTTGCCCAAGCTTTTTCTTGTTGGTCCCTCTACATCATCCAATTTAAACGTAACATCCCTCGCCAATATTATTTACAAGGTTACCTATAGATTAAAAAAAAACATTACGCTACACACTAACATTATACTTATGGATAGTATTTACCCGTAAATTAGCTTTTTATAATAATTGGAAACATTTCGCACTATTTCACGAGCGTCTTGAGGAAATACTTTCGACTTTTGCGAAGTTAAAGCTCCCATATAAATCTTACTTCGATCCAGCTCGCTTATGCATTATATTTCAAAATATTCATCCCCAAAACACTACAAAACATTCACAAATATCTTTCATAAAAACTGTGATGATTTAAAACAAATACCATCAATACAAATGAAAAAAATATAAGGAAAAACATGAATGACAGAAATAAATACGAGCACCGCCAAAAATGTAAACAAACAAAATGGCACAACACATCAAAGGGCTTGATTATTTTCACTGGAACACTCTAAGTCTATATGTTATTACATTTTCGAATTCAGAATAAAATTCTGTGATTACAAAGTTTCCGATACATATTTTCAACTGCTTCCAAAATATTACGTTTATACAAATTTTTTAACGTAATTAATTCTCACTTGCCACTTGCGTGCCAGAAGTCTCCCATTTTATTCACGAAGTACTAACATTGTTTCACCAAAACGTAATAAAAAGTTCGTGTCATATCAAACTAGCCAAAATTGCAATTAATTCAAATAACCCTTATGACTTTTTCCCACCTTGTGCCCCGAAACATTATGCCAAAGTTTTCAAACCATATTGGCACAAACCAGCCTTCAGGAGTAGGATGACGCTAGGATGTATAATCCTAAAGGCGCGGGGCCACTGCGCGCGAAGAGAAGCTAAGCTCAGCGAAACTAATTTTCTTGAGAATAGTTCCCATGTAATCATACGCGCATCTTCGCTAGCCTAACTTCGCTTCGCTTAGCTTTAGTTGCCGCGTCCGCGTAAGATTACATAGGAGCTAATTTTCAAGGAAATTAGTTTCGCTGAGCTTAGCTTCGCTTCGCGTGCAGTGGCCCCGCGCCTTAATAGTTTTAGTCAAAAGAGAGACTCTGTTGAAGCAGCTCTCTCAGCTGAAGGAATTCCCTTTTAGGAGTCTCCGTTAGAGTTAATGAAGAGATGTGTGGGTGTGTGTGTATTCGCGTGTGATGTTTTGATGAAGGCGCGGGTAACTATTATTCCTCAGGGATATCTTGCACTTAAAATGATATTTACAGAGTTATCTGCTTCGATCTTGTATTGCAGTAGTAAGAGGGACATAAGTACCGAGTATCGGAATATTTCTCATTCTGCGTCTAACAGTTTTTGCATACCCTAAATGTTTTGGTTCAAACTACTTAAGCTTTTACCAAACAATTGTTCATTACCATGGATCTGACCTATTATCGTGTTCAAAATTTCTGTGATTGATTTAAGAACTGATGTTTGTTTTAAGAAAAGATTCGACACATTAGTTGTTTTCTTGTTAAGTAAATTTATAGCGTTTTTATAGTGTTTGTCGTCTTTGTACGATAATCTTCCATGTAAGTTTTGCAGATATTTTCGATAACATTTAGATAACGTCTCCTAGCTTGGACATTTTCTCTCGATTGTCGATTGTTGATGATTTCCACAACCACATTTAAATTTTGCGAACAAATATCAATGAACGTTGTTTTTTATAGAGCTTTCTAGTGCTCACTGAAGCTTCATATTTGGTCCAATTCTTTGTTGTAATTCTACATATGTATATATGTAGGTACAACATCATACTGTCATACAGTAGTTCGGCTGACTGATCCAGAGGGACTGTTTGCAAGAACTCCTTTAATCTCTGTAGCAGATAATAATGATAATTCTGCCTTCGTTAATGGAGTTTTTTCGGTAAATTAATTCGATGGGGGAGAACTTTGTATCTTTTTAAATCGCCGTATTGTATGCAAAAATCACGTGGCGTAAAAACCTGCTGCGGTTGGTGCATGCGTCACCGAGGAGGCTATGATATAGATGGAATTTCTTCGTATAACTTCATAACTAACTTCGTAACATAGCATCTTACACACGATATCATGCGAAAAACATCGATCATGTCACAGCCTCCTTGATGTGTCATGCACCGGCCGTCGGTGGTGGTAAAAATTGATCCTAGTTCTTCTGAGACGTACTTGTATGTTAATAATATAGTAGCAAATACTTTAAATATACTGTATGAGCACAGAAATTGCCGTAAATATGGTAATTCGCCTACCTCACTAGAATACATGGTGAACACATCTATAAAAGTAGATTCTGTAATGAAGTTAGAATGAAAATCGAAATTTCAATCGAATGTTCATTCTATTGAGTGAGACATTTGCATTACATTGTATTAATATTTATATTTATAGTGTTGGTACAATTACTGAAATTAAAAGTTGGTGCATAATATTTTTCAAAACAGATTGATTTGTGAAGGCACACTTAACGGTAGTGTAGCAAGAAGAACTGGAGGTTAATGGGATGGTTACAGATTACATTAAATGCAGTAGTTGAAGCAATTAATTGATTTGCTACATTTGTTCGGTTTTGCAAAGAATTTTCTATATATCCTTCTGCTACTTCGGAAGACCTGCACCCTCCATGCTTTTTCAATGTTGTAATTTAATGTTGTAAAGCTCATTCTTGCGACAAACCACCAAAACACCAATTACAAGGGTGGCCCAAAAATAGAAAATACATTTAATTAAAATTGATGTTTAAATTAGTAGTTTATTACCTTTATAGATAAATATATCTCATCCGGAGCATTTTCTATGAATTACTTACCATTTTCTTCTGTAAAAACTTTTGACTTCTTAGCGACATACCTTTCAGAAGAGCGTTTTAACAAACCTTTTTATTTTTTGTACTTTGAAATATCGATATCATATTTCACATTTGCTTTTAGAAATGAATATATTTTCTATAGAGTCGAAGATTTCCGTTTTTTTCGGAAAAAGAGTTCGTTTTCTTTTCTTGTTATCAATCTCTTAACAAGGTATAGTATCTAATACTTTTCGTATTCATTTCTCGGCTGTATAGGTTCTTGCTTATATTATTTGCATTTGTAATTTCAGGTGGAGTATTATCAAATTCCATTTCTGATTCAATCGATTTTCAAGTCATTATTTTATTTAAATTTAAATTTAAATTTGTTCCTAAATAATTATTATGACGCCGTGATTTAAATCTGACATTGATAGTTTTGAAAACCATCGCAATCTATGTTGTTTGGTTCAATTACGGGATATTCATTCTGTTCCTTGTTATAGAATGTAAATACATGCAAAACCCATGAAAAGTAAACATTTTTATAGTAAAATGTATAATTTTATAGTAAAAATCTGGAGAGTGAGAATTTTTACATTTTGTTAAAAACGATATCGGAATTACATATTATATTCACTACTGCCGTAAAAATATTTATTTATTTAGCTATCGGAAGTCATGTGATCATCAAAACGGCTACTCACATCGTAAACTTGAAGAAAAAAGTATCCGAACGATGCGAGAGGAAGCGAGTGAGATGGAAGATATCTGATCCGTTCTATTTTCTCTCTTGCTTGCTCAGGCTTGAATCGTTCGGTTATTGTTTTGTTCAATTCTACCATGGTGAGCCTCCGACTCAGACCCAATACGGGTAGCAACTGACATGCGCAATGGCTTAATAAAATAATTTACTTCGGCCAAATCAACAAATTATTTAGCGAAAGGTATGTTTTATTAATTCCGAATATTTTCCTTTCTTAGAATTAACTTTCCAATCAAAGCTGTATTTTTTCATTATGAAGAAATGTGCGTGTTAAACCACTATTTGTTTCAAATAATTTTTTTCTAAGCATCTCTAATAAATATTTCTTTGCCACTGTTTAAAAGAATAATTTATTTGGATTGATGCATATTTATTAAGGACAGAAGAATTTTTTTTTTTTGACGGAGTAGCAAAGTTTATTTCTACACAGAGTAATTTTTTTTTCATTCATTCGTTATTGAAGAAAAGAAAAAAATACACATAAGCGAGGGTGGTTAGAGGGAACGGTTTTATCTGACGCACCATCCAGATCCAGCCATGTATAGCGTTGTATCCTCCGCCAGCGGACTGTTAACTTGTCTCCGCCAGATCCTCATATATCCAGCGGCGCTGTGTGTAAGACAATGCGCTCGCGAGAAGACTGGTACAATGGGCGACACCCGTTCGCAAATTTATTGCCATCAGTATTGTTATATTTAACACAATTATGAACGTATACACGGAACGTGCTGAAGAGACTGTGAGCTACCTAACTAAAATCGACCGGCAGCGTCTCCTAACGGTGATGCACATGTTTGATGGTGACATTAGCCCAACCGTTCTCCCATTCAATCGCTATATTCAAAGCGTGCATAATTCGTGATTTACGACCAACAGGCTATCATTGAGGTATATATTTCGTTGTAGATCTGATAGTTCGGTGTAGATATAATTAAATATTGTTTAGAAATATTTACAAATCAATTAAAAATAATATAAATATCCTTCACTGAGGAAAAAAAGGTTTTGATAAAAATTTATTAAGTGAGAAATTTATGGGAAGATCAAATAAAATTAATATTTGGAATGGTAACAAAAATTCGTATTACACATCCATATGTGCTTTACATGTTCCCAGGATCAAGGTCACTCCTTGCAATTCCTATACAATAATACATATACATATATTGTTGTGTACTGATGGTACCAGCATAAAGGCAAAATGAAAGAGAAAAAAAAATGAAAATTAAATTTACTAGCCCAGCGGATAAAAATAAAAGGCGCAAAAGAAGACTTAACCTCAGGGTTACCCTCACAATTAAACCTATCATGAAAAGTAAAATGTGGGCGTTTGAAAAAATTTTGACTTTCTTTAATTACTTTAAAAATTGATATGGTTGATTCAAAAATCAAAGAACAGTAATTTCGAATGACGTTAATAATCAAATTTTATTATTATTAAAAAAAAAGAAAAAAAAGACATTTAATTACAATTACGCAGGAAAAATAAAATCATAGATAGAAGGTCCTGGTCGAAAACAAAACCTGCATGAATCTACAATTACAAAGGACAATGCAAATCCTTCAACAAACAAAGGACAAATTTGTTCTAGAAGAAAATCCTTTTTTCACAAAAATCCACGTGGTCTCAAAATTTAAAACAACCTAAATTAATTTAAACGTGGATAAAACAAGCATATTTGAAATTTATTTTAAAAATTGAAATTTAATTGCAAGCACAATGCGTCTTTTCACCTAAACCGAGGTGATTAAATATTCAAAACTAATCAGCAAACTACAAAACGGAAAAAAAAATATTTAACTCTTAAAACTTAAAATACCTTCTAGAACAAATATAATAACAGATCTTACGTCTAAATTGTGTACACAATAATATAATGCCAATTATTATTTAACGAGTTCCTTGAAGGATGATAAAATATACAAATTAAGCGAACAAAGCTTCAAAATTAAACGAAATTACCAAAAATTGCAGCAAAGAAAATAAAATAACAATCTACTTACACGCTATCGTTCAAGTAACTGCCCTTCAGGGGCCCAAACATCGTATACATATAACAAACAGATGCGTGCCAAACGCAGCGCATAAATGCAAAGATCATAGAAAAAGAATTCTTCTAAGAAGGACACAAACTACATAATCAAATAAAAATATATTACAGAGTGAAATTAATTTAAACCAACTGAACATTTAAATAAACAAATTAAACAATCAAATCAATTCAATTAGCAAAATCTTACTTAAAAATAAAATATTAATTTCTGAGAGAATTTGCTCGACACATTGATAAAGATTAATCGAAGTCAATTTAACACTGAATTTACGAACCCCGGGGTGCCAAACCACAATATGTATAATAATATAATATATCGAAGATCTGTTAGATATAACCAAGAATGTGGTAATATTTACTTTAGGAACGCCCTGTACATTAAAACAGCCTATATATAGTTTTAAACAGAATTAAAAGTCACACAACTTAGATCTCAAACTTTTCTTTGTATTGTTGCAAAAACATCCGTACAAGCGTAAGACTCAACGGAACACTCTGTATATACGGTGCACTGTAAAAAAAGTTGCAGTAAAATTACATGTAAAATCGTTGGTAACAAAGTTGCCTACAATTTTACAGGTAATTTTGCTTCATAAGGTGAAATTTCTACCATCTAGTAAATTTCACATGCTGATGTGTTTTTCAAAGATTCTACTGTAAAATTCGTATGTAATATTTATATGAACTCTATATTTACCGAACACTGAAGTAATTTTCATATGTATTTTTATAAAGAGTATTTTCATATGTATTTTTATTATTATTATTAACTTACCTTATTCTTTCATAGCACCTAATAGGTCATACTGAATCGCTCAACCAGGGATCAAGAATGAACACGCCTTACGCGAAACCTACGATTGTTTGTGACGTACTATATTCATTGCGCAAAATGAAGTGTCGACGACAAACGAATAGAATTCCTACGCGCACAGATAAATAATCCAATAGCCAATCACATTGGGCGTATGATTTCGTATTTCCATGATATCTATAGTTTTACCCGAAAATTCAAGTAAAAACAAATAAATATAAAAGATCCTCATATTTTTACAGCAAAATTAATAGTTCACTAGTAGAATTTCTTTTAAAGTGCACTAAATAATAATAAATGTTTTTTCCTGTATTTTCCTTTTGAATTTTTGTTACATCTTAAACTTACATGAAAAAGCTATAAATTTTACCGAAATTTCTTTTTCCATGTTAAATATCCTAGAAAAAACATGTAAAACAAAATTTACATGATTTATTTTGGTAAATTCCCAACGTTATTACATGTAATATTCCTGATTTACCATGGCAAAATTACTGTAATTTTTTACAGTGTGGCCACGTATTTTGAAAGCCCTTGATATATGCTGTAACTACTGCATTTACACCTACCTTTTATTTTTCTTTTTACATGGGTTACATGGAGAAAATTGAAAATCCTCCAATTTCCGATGGGGTGTTTCACTCCTTCAAAGCGAATGTCAGCCCAAAAAAAATGGGTATAGCACACCTATATCAGAGTATATACATCTAAGCACTAGTTTCACATCGTCGGAAACATGAGTTTCAAACGTATTCCACCAATGAACTTCGCAGTGTCGCATAGGTGGGTGAAATTGTAACTAAAACTATTTGAGTTTGTTTACAAACGAAAATCTAACGTACAAAACCGTTCCATTCTGTCATTCTGTTCTTAGCAACGTTATTGGTGACAGATGTTGTGCGATTTTCTGTCAATTGTCAATCCGTTCCAGTATATGGGTTATTTTCGCACCCACTTTGCAATTATTAGTTGCAAGCAAAGTCGCCAAAGCGCCATCGCGTAATTCCTTATTGTTAATTGATAGACAAAAGATCAAAGGCGCCGACACTAAGTGAAACTACTCCTTAGATTTATACTATGCCTATATATGTTCTATATTATATTCCCAAAGTTGCTTTTTTTTTAATTTCCGGTCTCGGGATTTTCTCTTGTCAGTTAGGTATATGATCCATTTTTAATATTTTGCATATTTAATTAATATGGGTATGCATATTATATTAAAATGTAGTTACTGAAATGAAGTGCCTAATAATAATTATAATACTTACTTTTATTGGTTGGTGCAAATTGCAAACACGATGTATAGAACGTTTTCGATAGGCAAAAATACCGCACGACAAACATCAACCAATATTATTAACCCTCACCAAATTCTAAACATATGACACAATACGCACACGTATATTTTAAAAAATATTTCCTATTAAATCTAAAATCTGAAATGTTTGAGTAGAAACAAACCGATTTTTCCAACAAATATATTTTATTTCAATTAATATTTCCTTGCTTTGGCACTAAAACAATCACTTTGTTTAGTTTAATGTGTTTGAACGTTGTTGTTCAAACAACAAATAATATTGGGCCAACAAATATATGTTTTAAAGTTATTGACGTATTTCCTTTAATTAAAAATCCTTTGAATCAAATAAATAATATACAAAATTTCGATGTTTTTTGATATAAAGGATTACTTTTTTTAGTGCGTAAGTAGCTATATATTATTTGAGTATTTAAGTTAGGAAATGGCCTTTATTGCTACATATCATATAGCATTTCATTTTCATTTACATGCTGTATCTCACCAAGAACTTGTATTACCCCCATACAGAGTTTTTCTGGGGTGACATCTTCAATCAGCAACTCAAAGAACCTCTACCTGTCTCACTTGTTTCACACAATAAATATACACATACATCCATACGTCAAAAGTGTTTAATTAATATATGCTGTATGTTTAATGATGTTGAAAATAACGAGCCTAATAATAACTGCGATAGTTTAGTGTTATTTTTATGTACAACTGCTTTCCGTGGAATATTATTGAAACAAGTCTTGTGGTGTTCATCAGAAATTTTTGATTTCACGCGAAATACCTGACGGCTATACATTACTATGAAGTGATTGCGACAAAATTTATCCTGAGAAAAGCAGAAACTTATTTCAATTCTGGGACACATTTAAGGGGGGAAAGAAATGTATTAGCCACAGAAAAAAACTTGTCAACGATGTTTTAAGAAATGGTAAAGAAACAAACGATTTGTGAGATGTTATTTTTTATCTAGCCTTTTTATGCCATTCCGATCAGATTTGGTCGAAAGCTATTGAAACCATGGAGAACAGAAGTATGAAACAACTTTCTTCGTTATATTGCGGTATTTATATATGTTTATACATTTTATTTTTAAGTTTATGATTATAAAAATAAATTATCTATATCTGCTGGGCGCCTCACATCAAAATATCATTACTAAATTGTTATTAACTATTAACAATAAAATTTGTTCCTAGAATCCTGAATATCTTAATAATAATAATAATAATAATATATTTGCGTTCCATAAACATCATAACGTGTAGAATAAGTCAAAAAAATACTACGAATACATATACATGAAAATACATTTACAACACATTAAAACACTAACATTTAGTTTAGGTCATTGTTACAATAAAAAAATCTTCGATCTTGTACAGAGTTATTCGAACCAAGAAAGCTTTCATTTTATTTTTAAATTGTAAAAGTGGAAGCTTTTTATTGATACAGGGATATGATTATAAATTTTTATACATTGGTACAGTGCTGTTTTTTGTAGTTTACTTAAATGTGTGGATGGTGGCAAAAGATAGCTGTTTGTTGTGCCTCTGGTGTCATGACTGTGCAAAAGTTCATATTTGCTAAAAAAATCGGTATAGTTACATTTAACAAATAGAGCACATTCTAATATATATAAACTAGGCAAGGTAAGTATTTTATACATTTCAAAAGAATCTTTGCAGGTTTACGGCGACCAATACCAAACATGGCTCTTACACAAGCCTTTTGTAGAATGAAGATCCTCTCGGCTTCTACGGAATTCCCCCAGTATATGATGCCATACCTCAAACGTGAGTAGACATTCGCGTAGTATGACACCAAAGCCGCTTCAACGTTGACATTCCGGGATATCACTCTCAGGCTATAGCATGCACTGGACAACTTTCCTGATATATACTCAATGTGTGATCTCCAACTAAGCTGAGAATCCAGTTTGCATCCCAGAAACAGCGTGTTTTCCGAACAGGTCATACTTTCATTGTATTTAACACTAATGTCTGTGCGCACTGTTAGAAATTGTAGTAATTTAGTTTATCGATGTTAATTCTAAATTGTGATAAGCAAACCACTCTTGTAAAGTGTTAAATTGTCTCTAAGCTGTTACGATTTTTAAACTGTCTTTCACACGAGTAACAGTTGTTGTATCGTCTGCAAACATTATTAACAAATCAGGAACAACAGCCGGCAAGTCGTTTACATATAACAGAAATAGTAGTAATCTTCTTCATATCATTGAGAGAA
Organism: Protaetia brevitarsis; assembly: GCA_004143645.1. Classification (NCBI taxonomy): domain Eukaryota; kingdom Metazoa; phylum Arthropoda; class Insecta; order Coleoptera; family Scarabaeidae; genus Protaetia; species Protaetia brevitarsis. Next base: position 2,487,666 of record RXPK01000047.1, read on the forward strand.
AAGGAAAGCATATGTTCACAGATCAGTAAGAAAAGATATTGAACTTGACCGAAATTCTATGCACTTGGAAAATGGTTTCGCATCCAGTCACCAGCGGCGTATTTTACCGCCCAATTTGAAAATATAATTATTATTCTTTAAGTTTTTATTATTCATAGGAGATAATTTATTGCCAAACAAAAACTATGTTAAATAAGGCTCATTCTTTTATTCATCGATATCTAATTAATATATAAATATATCGATGAAGTAAATACGCCTTAAACTTAAAACAAGATAGTAACGAAAATTTTTATTTTTAATGCTAAAACATACTGAAAATGTGTATATAAAATCCCTATGAATATTAATTACCACGTGCAACAATATCCTACAGAATTATATTTATAATTCTATACACGTTTGGGAGATGTTACAACATTAAAAACAATAGCAATAAATCATTCACTTTTAACTCGAAAATTCACGTCAATTCCTCGATGTAAATTTAATAACATGAATGTTATATTCCATTACAACAAAAATCAAAGTTCCTTTTAGCGTTGCCGACTTATTTCAGTAAATTCCAGGAAATTAATGCGGTGTAACCGAATTCGCACGTTGCAGCGCAGACATTTTGGTTGGCCTAATAAATAAGGACAAGGAGTACAGCTGTTGTAGGGATTGCTAACTTAATACGCTACGTAAACCTCAAAAATCAAAATACTAACTTTCCGATTGTAGCGCTTCTTGTGTTTGGAGGTAGAACTGAGGGTTTGCAACTCGACTAAGTTCCTTATTTTTCAATGCAAAAACGGGCTAGTTTACATGGCATAGGACATGTTAAAGCAAACTAAAAACACGCTGCAGCCTTTTACAGTATTCTGCAATGTATAAAAATTTTTTTATAGCTAAATTCATACACAAGTGTATTTAAAATAAATAAAAGTAATTGTTAAGTTGATTTCGTATTTGATGTAACTCTTAATATCAAGTGTTTCAGAATTAAAAATTTATCTAATTTCACTTTAAAACAAACTGATTGTAATTTGAAAAATAAGAGAATGATAATTTGCATAAGAATTTTTAACAGGAGAAATATATTTGATTTTAATATAGTTATATTTAATTTCACCAAAATTTTTTCTCAGTATCTACCATAAAATTAAATATATAAATGTCTACAATCCTACATACTACATTCTATATACTAATCTCGTCGCGTAACATAAAATTAAATTAAAATTGAAAGATTGATAGAAAATTAAAGAAAGATAACGGCTTTACTACATTAGCAACATCTTAAAATATGTATACTGAAGAGATTGTACTTGTGATGTATAGAGTTTAACATCGCAATGATAATGGTACTATTAAAGGAATCTTATTTTCACTTTAAAGGTTCATAGATATGATATTATCGCTAGAAAGATAGTAAGCCGACACCTGACACCAAGCTGTCCATTCTCACCCGCGCAAAGAGCAAAGGTAATCGTAGTTTGTAAACGGATACTTTAACTGTTAAGCGAATGACGAGGAGCCGTTGCGATATATTTGTAGAAAGGAGCCGGGAAAGATTGGAAATTCTTTCAACTTTTATTAGCTGTTCGGAGTAACGTTACACCCGTAGAAACCCGAGGTAATACGACACAAACTCGCTACTTAATACTAAACAAATTTACAGTACGAATGAATTCTCCGAATGTGTTTACTCCACAACACTTCCCTGAGGGAAATGATCTTAGCTTTTCTTTTTAAAAGAGATTATGTATATGACAATGATAGTTTAATCTTCTGATGTCCTGATTTTGGCGGAATTCTTATTGAATATTAATGAAATGTAAAAAATCTTCTGTCACGATTTTGATGTTTCCCTATTGTATATAATGGCTTGTTCAAATCTAATTTAACTTCAAATATGTTTTTTCCTTATTCCAATATTCACCTAATAATAGTAATGTACGTCAAATAGAAGAGTTAGAGAACATTTTGTATCTCAATAAGAATTTCGCCAAGACCACGAAATCAGAAGATTATATACATATAAACACAAGGAAGTGCGATAATTAACAGTAACATGATTGGCTTACAGCAATGAGAGGAGAGCATGGGGTCTCGGTTTCTGGTTGTACTCTGATAGATATGGACGGTAGTGGTACGATCATTGCTACAAAGCTTTTGATATTTCGAAAAGTCTACATATTAATAGAGTATGCAATGATAATAGATGTTATAAAATATGTGAATCGAGAAAATAATGATGGAGAATTCATTTTATATTATTATACAAATAGCAAAATTCAAACAAAGTACTAAAACAAAAAAAAATAAGTTCTTGATTCACAATTAAGTCCAACAGCAATAAAAACCCATCTTCAACAAAATGATCAGAAATTAAGGAGAGTAAACTTCATAAAATAAATTAAGTTAAAAATACTTCTAACACAGAACTAAAAATGAAAAAGCTTAATTCAGAATTAAGTTCAATAAATTTTTCATAACAAACAAATAAAAATATATTCATACATCTGGTAAAGGATTAAGAAGAGCTGAAAAATTTTAAACAAAATTCCCACATTAAATGTTCGAATCGTCTTCCATCTACTTACAATAAACAATAAACTACACGATTATAAAAAAAATATATCATACATTTGAATAATGACTCTACGACTAGATTAATTGTTAATTAAAAGTGTTTTGAAACATGCCTGTAATAGATAACAACGGGTGACCTTCTAATGCCACCCTATAGTTTGCACTTTCTCGTCTTTTGTGTACTTCATTCTAGCTCTATTCCTCTCAACGATTGATAAGTGATTTTCATTCAAACGCTCGCCCATTACTGTATGTTTGTTTGTAGCGCCTTAGTGACGTACTCTGTTTTACTATTCACTTCACTAACATTTCCCTTTAACTACATTATCGCACTTTCATGTGTTTGGCTATATGAACAATGGAAAAAAGTAAGAAAAAATGATAGTTTATTACCCAACAGACATATTTTCCAATTACACGAAAAACTTAACGTATACATGTGCAAAGTAGTAAAATAATTTTAATAATAATAAATATATCTGTTAATAGGAGAAGTCTCGCATCGACTACAGTCAACGTTTCAACAAGATTTCTTGTACTTTACTGTACGTAGGCTCGTAAGTCCTAGATTATTTTTCGAGTCTCCCGAAGTTCCGCCAAGCCACCTGCATGTGTATTCTCGAGCTCAAACGATGCCACTCCTAATAAGAAACGTTTTTTGTTTTATATATCCGGGGCTATTTGTATTGAATACATTTATTTTTCCTGTTGTAGTTCTACTATATTTCTTATTACTTATTAATTGTGTTTTATTTTAATTTGTGCTGGAAATACGTATTAATCACTTCATCACAGATACATAAACTTACAGTTATATATAAGTATGTTAAACAAAAAGAAACAAGATTTAGGGTTTAACAAATGTATTGAAACGTATCGAGATTAGCGAGAAATCTCGACTCGTCTTGATAAGCAACGAGCCGAGACGAGACGACAGTTTTTGTCACTCCTTGTCTCGATTTAACAGGTATTATGAAGAAGCAAAGGCTGTTCTACTAAATTAATTAGTATAACAACAGCTTAGGTGGAAATAAATAGCGTGACAAAAAAAGTCTTATGCAAATAAGTATCATATATACAAAGAATTGGGTGCCTATCTCTTAATCAGTGTTGAATTTGAAGCGAAGTTTAAATCAACAGTGTTTTCAGTTATGGAGCTACATTACAAATTCTTTATAGTTACCTGTGATTTAAACAAAGCAATAGTTCTAGAACTATTGCTTTAGTGCGATAGAATGATGTATGACGTAACCTGCTAGCTGGACTAAGCACCAGAAAATAAAGTTTTTCCGACAGTGCATCTACCATATTGTTCACAAGGTAATAAAGCAATTTTAAATCGTAAGTTATGTTGAGAATTCATGGGTATTTAATTTTAGAAGAAGAATAGGGTAATTTATCCGATCAAATGCTTTCCTTAGATCCCATAAATAATATCTGTTTGTTTATTCTTGTCCATATTATCAGAGGTGAATTGGGTAATAATGGCTAAGTTGGTCACAGCGGACCGTTGTTTACAAATTTATGTTTATAGTTAGTAGTATATGTATAGTTCAATCTGAGAACAAAAAAGCGAATGCAAGCATCTTTAAAGATCGTCGCAAAACTATTTAAAGTACCAATAGTTCTTGACCCCTTCGCTGCGCCTAATTTGAGAATCTTGTGCATTCGCAATTGGTTGTCTTCAGCAGTGAAGGGGTGAAACAACTGTCTATCGCGATTCTTTTAGGGAGGCGCTAATCTAGCAATAATCCAAGCACCAGGAAAGATTTTTATTTTCAAAGATAGGTTGAAAATATAGCACAGTAGGACAGTAGGTAACACTGTAGGACCATCCTTCGCGATAAAAGCAGGTATGTTATCATTTCCCATCGAAGAATTGTCCTTCAATAGTTTTTCTGCTTTTAATGCATCAACGACGTGAAATATTCAACAGTGATGGAAGCGTTGTTAACAGGGCACAATCTACCGTGGTAGATATGGTGGCGGAAAACTCGATAAAGCAAAACCCATCGTTGAAGAGTGTACGGAGTTAAAGTAATCACTAAATGTATTCACAGAGAACAAAGCTCCCTCATCGCGGTCAGCATTTGCATTCGACATTGAAGCATAAATACTCATGCTGTTTCTTAGTTAGTTTCGGATTGCTTAAAATAAGATTCTCCGATTCAACTATAAATTTATTACATAAACATTTAGAATAAGCCTTAATTTCCTTACCTAACTTTTGAAAACAATTCACGTGCAGGGTTTTAAATTTCACACCATGATATTCTTTCATTGTAATATCACGAATATGTTCTTTTGTATACCATGCAGGATACTGTGGATGAAAAGCATTTTTTTGCGGAACGTTTTGATTAATATGGTTATAAACAGTGTTATAGAAGGTTATACATCCTTATTTCAGTAAATACTGAGAGTAAATACAATCACAGTGTAATAAGTTCCAACAGAAACCAATAAATTTGCTTTCTTATAATTATAAATCTTTTCATATTTATACAATATGTAATATGTATGTATATAGTTGTATAAGCAACGTTTCATGTTTCTTTAATAAAACTATCGTTTATCTAAACTGAAAATTTACTGAAACAATTGGTTAAAAGCTGTCAGAATGGTGACGCCCTCAACGTTAATGAACGCAATGCCGACAGTGTGAAGCGCGCGTGACGCTAAATGTCTAGGGAGGAGTTCCGCGATTAAAAGAGCTGTCGCCACTTCATTTGCCCCGTAAATGATACTTGCGGAATTCGCAATAAGCCAGGAATGCGCCGCTGTAAATATGAGTAACCATTTAATATAATGGGATATCTCTTGCATCGACCGCCGTTTATGGTTTCTTGATGACCCGCGTGTGCCTCGAAAACACGTGCGAGATCGCTAGATATATCTTTTTTACGCCTGCTTCACATCATGTGGAAGATATTAACGTTGTGCGGTTATAACACCTGTCAGTAAGTTGAGTCCGTTTTTATACGCCAGCGGTTCACAATTGAATTCATAATATTGACTGACGAAATTGGAAGGAATTAATAAAGAGAATCTTTAGAGCAAAATTGTTTTTGTTCGTGAGAAACATCTGAAATATATTTTAACTTTTATTTATTTTTCTTATAAGGAAAATACTCAAGCTATCGGTCAACTATTTGAATCAGATATTTGTTGAAATTTAGACTAATTTTAAATTGTTTAAATTAATTTATGCTAATGTTATACAGAAAATAGAATTCAGTTAGCTATGTATAACGAAATTCGTTTATTATAGGTATATCAAACTGCTGTAGATGAGAACATAAAGACGTAAAATACATTCACAAGTAATCCTACGTAACCCTCTAAAAATATAGATAAACATACCTGCTCCCCATTCATACCCCAACTGGTACTTATAGAATTATATACGAAATAATTTTTTGGGATACTTTTGCAATTAGCAGAGCCTGGGCCGAAAATAATTTAGATGCTCAATCGATAGAATGGTTATTATAGGTATATAAACTCGATTTTGATGCTTTTTCAGAAGCATATTATCTTGCTGAATTACTAGAACATATCCGGACATATCCGACACAGCACTAATAAGTGAGAACTGCTATCCCGTTTTAATAGCGAACTTGAAATAACACTGAAGAACCAAAATCTAACAACTTGGTCTTACAAAATCACGTCATTAAGGGCTCTGAAATTGTAATAGGACATTAAAACTTAGACAACAAACACTTATTAGAATATCTTTAAAGAGATCCAAAACAAGTGACCAAAACGATGTTGTCAACATAGAAAATAACACATCTATATACATTTGAATTTGTATGTATATCTGTTTTCTAGTATCATTTACTAAATAAAGTCCGTTACCAGCATCAAAACTGCTTCAACTTATGGACCTTGATAAAGGAGTAAATATCCTAAATAGCATCAGCTTACGATTATAGAAGAATGCAGATCAAACTATAAATTCTTTAAGATAGATATAATTTCTATTAGCAGCAAATGAAAAATGTGTCTCCAATTGCAGTGTCAACCAAAGATCAAACATCATTTGACGAATTATATGGAAATTATTACTTTGATAATGCCATTATTATATATTTGCATCAACGCACGCATCCTAAACTGGGAGTGAAAACTTAATGTTCTATTTTGTCGACAAGGTTGCACGCCTCCCACTTCTGCACACTGAACTACAACTAATCTGGCGGGTACATTCAAATAGGTGGTTTTATATACAAAATTTTTATTAAGACCAAATATTTCATAATTATAATACAATTTGTAATGACTATACTATTACAGTCCTGATATATTTGGATATAGTATCACATAAAAAAGTAAATTTTGCTTGGGTGTTAACTACACGACAGATAAAGCACAAACCCGCCGAAACCGGATTTCATCATTAAAAAATAAAAAAAAGTAAAATTTAGAGTCAAAAATTCTTTAGTCTGGGCCTGATGCAAGGAAACGTCATGTTAAACACTCGCTAAACGTGGTATTATGTATAAATACATTGCACTCATTTAGTATTATTCTTAATGGTATGCCGTAAGTTCATTTAACGTCATTCTGAATAAATAAAGGCACTTGTAAAAATAGCAAAACTGAGGCATTTTAAATTTCTTCTTTTTATAAAATAAGCATTCCTTTTTTGTTAAGAGCATTCTACGTAAGTCTACAAAGTATTATTTTTTAATATCCTGATAAGACGTTCTAGTTTCACCGGATATGCGACTTCAGTAGTTACAAAAAACGTAAATATTTTTCCGTTGCTTTGTCGAATCGAGAGTTAGTTGTTAATAAACGATACCACATGAATCTGAGTTATTTCTTTTAGATTTATTTAATCATATAACGCAAAATGAATTGAATCGAATTACACAGAAATAATAAGAAAATTTGTAAACACGTCTTTTTACTATGATGTCGCGCGAAAATGAATCTATACATTCCCGCGCTTTTGCCGATGCATCAAGCTTCGATTTTCTTTATAAGAAATCATGATGGTCCTGAAAAGGATCGTTTTTTTTTTCGAGACGGGAAGAATTTAAATAAAATGTTCGAAGTGGCTTGCACTCCAAGCGGCGATCCACACAAAACTAACAGCGGTAATGCTGAATGATAGTGGTATGTGGGGGTATACTCGGGACAGTATTTATGTTTTTTTTTCCTCGTTAATGCTTACAGATAGACCCCCTGTGTATTAAGACTTTTTAATCGTATATGATTATAGCTGCTACATATTATTATATTTACCTCTATGTCTGATACATCCTATATACACACACACATATGATACGATCTGGTCATAAATACAACACTGAAGTAATATATAACACTTTATTTATAAAACAAGTTATAATACCAATTTACGACCACGCTGTATATTGTTCGTTTTATGCATTTATCATCTAGAAAGAATAATAGTGATATTTACAAGTGATTTGCTTATTCATAATTTCAACTGAAAAAGATTGAACTAAGTTTTAGCTCTTTTTAAAACGCTCTTTGCCAACATTTCAAATTCTTTGATTCCACAAATCAAAAGCGATATATTTCATGACTATTTTATTAGTTATTATATTATAGGTATGTACATAACAATATTTATGAAAAGCAAACTTACTTATTACTTAACTAATATTAATTTATAATATTTTACAAATAATATTGAAAATATCAACGGATGAAATTTTATAGAAAGTAATCTAAGCTGTTAAAAAATAGTTATGATGTTTTGTGGAAGAGAAAGGTGCTATTTAACAACAATTCACAAAAACTTTTAAGATTTGGATACTAATAAAATAATTGTTTTTGTTTTTCATTAGATATGTCTAATTAACGTAATGTCTCATTTCTTTCTGTTTATAAAAATAAAGTCAAAATCAAAACGAAACCATTGCGTCTCTTAATAATTGAGACCACTTCTTTCTTTTATTACTAGAATAAACATACTTTTGAAGTCCTATGCAGGAGCGTTGCTCTGTGACGTGTACCCGTGTATTTAAATATCTTTTTTTTTCTCACTAGCACACGTCTTGAAAACCGCAGCGTTAATATTTAATAAGTGAACGTCGATTTCAAAAACGAAACAAGAAGAAGGAAACAAAAGCTCGCATGAAAAGAAATCAGAAGTGTATGCTAGTTAGGCGGCTGCGCGTTATTATTCCTAGCGTTTCTTTTTCCGCGTATACTGCGGGGACGTGCAAAAGAAATATGAGGGAATACAGAAAGAAAGAAAGAAAGAGAGAACGGGGAATAACCGGCAATTAACTAAAAAAAATAACAACAAAAGCCCTTCGAATACTCAACGCCACAACGTTTAAACTGTTCATTAAATGAATGGCGCGCCGGTGGTAGGAGGTGTGCTAAAAACCAGCCAGCCAACGCAACGCCGCGTCGGCCTCGCTCGCCGTTTTGAACGAATTAACAACTCTTTTATGCGGACGCTGCGAATAAAAGATTGTATACGAAGTTAAACCCTGCGGTTTTCAGTATTTTGTTTTCAGTTTCCAGCGTGCACAAATACCAACACACACACACAAATAGTCACAAAACAGTGCTGGAGAGTGACCGCCGTTTGCCCGCGCTACTCGTTTGCCTCTGTTCGGATTTAAACGCGGAAGTTTTTTTACGTTTTATTTATGAGGGTTTCTACAGTGGTGCAGTTATGAAATACTCCTACATTAGAAAAAAAAAGATTACCAACATACCACTTTTCCCTTTAGTTGGAATTTTAACAATACTAAAGCCATCTAAAGCTTGCTCAATAGCCGTCGGTCATTTAACGCGTGCTTTTTGGTAAAGGAAATCAGAAGAAGGCGAGTACGATTAAAAGGGAGAAAAATTGTTGCGAAACATAAAAAGTCAGTTGTTACTGAATAGGCGAATTTCCATTTAACAACAATAGTACAAAAAAAAAAAATGGGAAAATTCGCTGGAAAATTTATCAATTTTAGCCTCTTCGAGAAAGCGACATTGGCAATGGGTTAACGCCAAAAGAAGAAACGCAGACCAAATCAAAGTAATATACCTGAATTTAGAGATAAGACACTTCCATAATAAAGTGAAAGCATTTTTGATTATCTGCAGGATTTTCTTAAATTTATCATTTATGTGAAAGGGAACTCCGTTTAATATATTACAATTTTAAAAAATAATAATTACCAAAGCTTACTTTTATATTTTGAATGCCGTAGAAAATAAATTAAAATATTAAACGATAATTCATAATTGTTTAATAAAAAACAAGTACTAATAAATATGTAGGTACTTGATTGACTGTTGGGAGGATATGTAAAACCAAAAATTAGAATGAATTCAAATTTTGTATATGTAACTTGTTCTAAATATTTCTAAATATTGTTATCAACCCAGTGTGGAAATTTCTTCTTTAAACAGGTAGGGATTTATTTTAATTTAAATGAAAATGTTTTATTGTTGTTATTTTTTTATTATTGGATTTCTTATTATGTGAACTTCTCTGTTTACATCCGTGTACCTAGACTGAAAGAAAAGTTTATTTAAAAATTGCAAACTTTGATAATATCAAAGAAGTATTAACTAACTAATTCTAACAAATAATATTAAATATGAATCAATATATTTAAAATAAAGTGATCAGAAAGAGGGGTTGCTACAAGCTCCTTAACGAGTATAAAAGTGGTCATGGAGAGCTACCCGGTGGCCGTCTGCGTAACCACAAAAATTTCCTCCAAATCCATGTTTGACTTTAGACCCCACTTCACCCTTAAACAATCTATAAATATGTTACACGCCTAAAGATTTTCAGTTGTTTTTATACCTTCATAAAAATGATTTTGATGGAAGCCTTCTAACTAATATGTCACTGTATTTACGATTCTTTTGGACATTCATATTCTAACTAAATAATAAATCTTATGCAACAGTGTTTTGGTTCATGTAATGGTATGGGGCGGAATATCTCTTGGTAGAAGAACTGATCTTCTCTTAGATCGGTATTTAAATGCCATTGACTATCGGCACATTATCCTTCAAAACGTTGTGGTACTATATGCTGCAAGAATTGGTGAAAAATTTCAACTCATGCACGACAATGCGCATCCGCATACTGCAGACTGCGGATATCATTCGTGCATTTCTTCAAAATCACGAAATTAATGTTTTGCCATCGCCAGCGCAATAATCTGGTTTAAATCACATAGAGCGCGTATGAGATATGCTGCGAAGAAGTATACTGCGCCAAAATCTGATCTTTGAAATAAAACAACAATTATATCAGCGTCTCGTAGAGCAGTGGAATGTCATCAATCCACAAGAGTTAGACCACTTGATTATGCGTATGCTAAAAACGTGCAGAAAGGTAGTCAATACTTGTGGAGCTCCCACAAGATACTGATATTGCACTCATTGTCACATGTTGTTGATTGTTATTGTTTTTTTTACATAAGTTTTGTAAAAAAAATTATTAATTTTGGAAATTATTTCTAAGTAAACATTTCTCATTAAGTATTCTTAACTGTTACTAAAAGTAAACAAAAAATGACATGCCTTCACATTGCATGATCCCTGGACGTAAGCAGATAAGTCATTTTGACAAGTCATTATTTTATCACAAATAATGGTTATGTCACCTTAGAATTATTATTTAAACAATTTTTGTAATATAGATATAGCTATATTTGTGCTATTTAAATAATAATGCTAAGGTGACATAACCAAAAATGATTTATTTTATATTATACGCATGTTTATCATACTTGCTGTCAGAGAATTCTTTAAGTATATTTTTTCCTGAAAAATTACCAAAATGACTTATCTGCTTATGTCTAGAGATTATCCATATAACAAACAATTACTCATCTATGTGGAAGACTACGGCGTCGGAGCTGGTATATACGCAAAGAAGCTTAAAGAAACTCTTTCGGTAAGTTTCAGCAAACACACAACGGTGTTCTAAGCTGAGGTTGTTGCAATTCACTCTTGTGTCCGAGAAATAGAAACATGGATTGAGTCAGGTAAAAGCGTCGCTATCTTCTCTGACAGTCAGTCTACACTTAAAGCGATTAGTTCCAGAAATGTGGACTCCAAGCTGATTTAGGACTGTGTAAGCGCCCTAAATGAGGTGAGCACTCAAAGAGAATTAACTTTTGCCCGGGTTCCTACCCACTTGGGCGTGAGAGGAAATGAGGCGGCGGACGAGTTAGCCAGGCGAGGTTTGTCAAAAATCCATCAAAGGATGAATACATAATCAGTCCAGAGAGTGGTAGCAAAAGTCACCGGGACAGAGACAGACAAAAGAGTTCCTAAAAGAACAGAGGCCTGAATTTACTAGGGTTCTACTGAATAAAGATAGGAATATTGTCAAAATGATAGTAGGTCTGCTGACTGGTCACTGTAAATAGACATATGTAAAACATAGACTTGATAGATGACGCAACCTGCAGATTCTGCCAAGAGGAGAAAGAAATACCAGTTCATGTGCTGTGCCAATGTGAAGGCCTAGCGAGGACAAGGTTTTTAGTAATGGGCGTGGAGAACCCCACAACTTGCAGCTACACAAAGAAGCCGCTCTCAAAAATGATAAGCCTAATTCATAATAATTTTTGGTAGCAACACACACAAGAAGAAGAAAATCCTTGTACTATTTTAAAATTTTCTTCTACAAAGTACGCCACTGAACTTGCAATCCCTGCAATTGGTCAAAAGAACGGTTTATCAGTGTTTTATCTTGCTCGCTCAACCGTAGCGCCACAGAAAACCGCAACGGTCGAACAAAACCGACACGAACTAGAGACGAAAGAGCGCTGGCCAAATCGGATAAAATAACGACGGGAGGTTTTCATCTCGTCGTTGCGTTGCCTCGGTGCATTTTCGAGGCACTCGAATTGGAAATATACTCGAACAGTAATTATTGTTGGGGCAGGCCACTTCACTTCGGCTCTGAGTTACAGTAGTATCGTGCCATTTCGGAATAAATAGGACTGTATACTACATACAACACGGCTATAGAATAGAGGATGTGAGGGTTGGAAGGTATTTCAATTTGTAAATTAATAGGAGGTTTTTGTTATTAAAGTAGATAAGAAAAAAATGTCGACTTTTATAAAGTTTCGCCAAAAGTAAGCCAACAACAAAAATCAATGGTAACTAAAATAATTGGGAAATAATATGATTAAGATACATATAATATATGAAAACGTACAGTGCGCTTCTTTTCTCTGTCTCTCCCTTACGACCATGTATCTATTCTTTCTACTACACGCTCTAAGCCGTGCGCTTCAGCTATTTTCGGATTCGCAGGTGGCAGATAGACCATTATATTATATATTTACCTTCGCTTTATGCTGAACCGAAGTGTTTGAGCAAGGTCGAGCACTACGGAAAATAGTATCGATATTTGGTCGTTGCAAGGGGGAGACATTAGATCTGGAGGGCACTGTACACTTAGACCCCCACGGGATGCGACCGATTTGCAATTTTATTTAAGTAACTATTTCGCGACGCAACATAAATGAAATTAGAGTTGCATTTCAGTTTGTGTTTTCCGCACACTGAACAACTGAATTTCGATTAAATTAAAATCAAATTCCCTTGCTATATTATCGAATACAGTGAAGCGCTAACAACATCTGCAACACGTTCTGTTTTTTATCATTTAATTTTTGCCTGTAAACACTACTAGTACTAGCTTATCTACTACCGATGATCGATAATGCATGATTACATATTATTAATCAATTTTAAATTTTGGTTGAGTCCATATAATGAAAGAAATATTAACGGCAGACTTTTCATGGCAGCGACACAGTTAAAAGAAACAGATGCGAAGTTCATGCAATTGTACACTGAAAAACCGATTTGTTTGATAAAACCAAATGTTGTTTAAGCTAACTTAATATTATGTTAAATATGGGCAAACAAATATTTGATTAATTGAATCAAATTATTTACTTATTTAACCCTTTATTTATTTGAAATAACAAAATATTTTGATGGATCAACTAATTTTTCATGATAAAATTTTGTTGAAATTATTTTGTTGTCCTGAATACATTGCTTTTTCAGTATCTCAAAAGCTTTTTACCAGGAATTAGTACGGCTAACCGTACCTTTCGTGGACAAATACGAGAGAATATGTGACCGCAGAGGGAATAATATTAATAACTCTAAGGTTTTAAATTTTAGTATTATTTAGTGTAAGAATAGAATGGAAACGGAAGTTGTATTTAATAAAAGACACACACTAGAATCTCCCTAGTTCGTCCGATTTATACCATAAGTTTCAAATTTATTTTGATTTCTGAAAATTTCATAATATGGTTCTACAGAAAGGTTGTGAGGGAATGTAGTTGATGTCGAACATGCCAATATTGCATTGTGCAACTAAAATCAATCAGAGGACTTATAAAAACAAGCGGATCTATATTTCAGTACACAGTCAGGAGATACTGAGGGCATTAATGAACCCCAAAATACGATCCAGACTGGTTTGGAAATGTATTCGAGAACTGAATAGCCTGACAGTCACACAAAAACAATAGCACCAGAGCAGGTAAGAAGCTGAGTAAAAGAAAAACACAAAGAACACTAGGATAAAACAGCCACGCAAATTCATTGAAAGATTTTTATTAAGGAATAATCAAAGTAGAAGACTGAAGAAGTACTGCAGAAGGCCACCTACAGAAAATTAGGGCGAACATTAGAGATACCAACCAGAGAGTGCATGATAGGATGACAGAGAACGCTGACCACATTTGATATGAATGCGATGCTCTGAACCAGAAAGACAAATAAAAAATAAACCCAGAGGATTACTTCGATTAACCATAGCCATAGGCCTGTACAGATAGGTACAGGGTACTAGGATACTGGAATGGCCGCTATAATTTAATGGGTAAAAAAAAATGGTAGACGAAATACCAAGATACCAATCCAAGGGGCTGCAGTGTTTCTGGATGCTACAAGTCAAAAAAAAAACCTCCAGCTAATTATTGGATGAAGGCGGGATAACTTTACAAAACTCAAGGCAAATTGCATCACATCGGCCAAATAACAGGCTCTCTTATTTTCTACTCCTAAGGGGTTTAATTTCATGAACAAAAACAGTTAGAAGATTACGCCTTTTATTTTTGCACTCGACAACTCAAAAAAAAAAAAAGAAACGAGTAAGACGAAACGTAGACATTGGAGAACTATGAAGTAAGGAAATACTGGAATTCATAATGTTCAGTTGATATAGGTAGTGTATTTCCTACTTCTGTTGCTATTTTTATCATTTGTAGCTATACTTAAAGAAAAAAGTATGCGAACGATGCGAGCCTAAACGAACGAGAGGAAAGATATCAAGTCCTTTCCATTACAAGGAGCCGATATTTTCCGTCTTGCTTGCTTAAGTTTGAATTGTTTGGTATTTTTCAATTATAAATCTTATCACTCTGTCATATTAATAGCTTGCTGTGACGCAGACGGACTATTCACAATGATTGAAGCAGGTTATGTCGGAAGAAACAGTGGCGAACGATTTTTTACTGCTACCAGAACAAAATAGTGAATTATACGCAGAGTCAACATAAAATTCCTTCAGCTCTCCATTAACACATGATGAAAAAACTTTGTTCTCTGATTATTTTGTGGCTGATTTTTCCGTTAACACGATATTTAATGACATTCTCTGCGAAAAGAACACTAGACAACGAAGATATACCAACAACAATACAAATAACAGAACGACTTCAAAGTCATGCAATAATCTCGATGACTAATTACTTTTTCTCTCCTTATGTATTCTTACTTTGACAATGGAATTATTATTGCTACAAACGCAGCTTAACCTCAAAAACTGCAACTGAATTTTATATGTTTATCCCGTTTCTCTTCCGTAGTCGTATTCAACTCTCTTATGATGACAGATTGCATATTCGATTTCGTAAGCGTTTAACAACTGGAATTGCAAAGTAGTCACAGCAGTATATTTACATTTGAACATTACAGATCTGCCTGATGTAATTTTACGTTTCAAAGTAAATTTACGCTGGGGATTGTATTGATTGATTGTAGATCCGAAGCTACAAATGAAAAAAATACATTTTACAAAAACAACAACTGATATAAATATGCTGATTCTTTTTTAGTAATGATTGGAATAACTGTTTAAAAAAATGGCCACAAATGGCAATGTACAACATTTTCTTTGTTTCTAAAATTTTTAAATTAATATATAATAAAATAAAATTTGTGTTATTTATTTATAATTAACATTCAATTACAACTAATACCTATCTGTATTTCTTCCAAATATTACCGTATCAGCATGGTTTATCTGCCTTAATTTCAATGAATACTCATAGATCGTGCATATTGTTGTGGGTTTTTGAATCGTGGCCCAAAAATGTAAAGAAATTCTGCTGCGATAAATTTAAGAGGTGGCATGTAAAAAATTCAAAAATTCTAGTCGCTTATTTCACATTTATTCTAACAGAAAATTCGGTAAATCATAAATTTAATATATTAAAAGAGAATTAGTTGGCGTGCCCTAATTGTATTATTCGATTGGCGAAGCGTTAACGGTAGCAGGCTACGAAATCTATTTAAACTAAATTTCCGGACTATACACCTCACCACCACTACTATGCACCCGGCGACACGCCAAAACCACCCCCGCTTCGCTTCACTTCTCAGTCCTCTCTCTTTCTAACACACACGTACACTCTATATTTCGTCTCTCTTCTCCTTATCCAGCGTGTATACACATCACCTAATTACTGTGAATTGTTCTTTGCAGTCCTCGCAACCGGAGGGCGCGCGTTCAATTGGCGTGTTCACGCTCGACTTTTCCCGTTAATAAAGCGTACATTTTTTTAACGCGTTTATAATTGTTTGCAGTTTCTCTCTGTGATGATGGTGACGATGATTAAAAATCGTCGTGTGCACTACGAACGCGTAGCGCCGTGATTTTGCAAGCGTATTTCTCGCGGCTTCACGTACGATTAATGATTTTGTTAACGCTATCGCCCAAGCAACATGTAGTCGTCATTTTTCGTCGGTTGTTGTTGACCAAACAAAAAGATTAAGTATAAATACAAAACATACAATACAATAATAATTATTGAAAATAATGAGTCACAAATAGAGAGACAATTAATTATTTCACGTCTTCCACGACTGAAAGTAAATATCTTTACAATAAAACTTGGCTGCTGCCTAAAACAGTATTGTTGCCTAAAGAAAATTTTATTCTACATCGAATGAAATTCTAGTAAATTTGTGATTCGACTTCCTGATTGTGATTACACCACAATCACCACAAAACGCACACCAGAAAAGGAAATTGAAATTATGGTCATTATTCGTATAACGATCTGCCAACGCAGTTTTTGTTGATTTGGGATTTTTTTTCTTATTATGATTCTACCCCCTGGCCTATAGTAGCAAATCCGTTGAACATTGAACATATTTTACAAGTCCAGAAATTGCCATGAAGATAGCGGTTCGTCTATTTCACTACATTAACTTTCCATTCTCGATATAAGTTTATTTCTACATGGCAGACATAGCTATCAAATATTTATTTCTTACTTGTCAGATTAATATTTCTCAGAAACTGTTATCAAAGGATGATGCCAACTTAATTGAAAACTATAGACCGATAACAATTGTAATATTATTAGTAAAGTGATTAGACGTGTTGTATACAGCAGAATGATAGATTTCATTACAAAACATAATATTATTACACCTTATCAACATGATTTCTATAAAGCAAGTTCTACGGAGACTGCGGCGTATAGCATTAACGAACTGATCCATAAGAATTTAGATACCGGAACTTATACGGCGGTATTACTATTTGATTTATCAAAAGCGTTTGATAATATAAATCCATCATATATTTAGGGTGTAAATTATTTTCTTTGGGATTTCGTGGTGTCTTTTTGGATTGGGTCTTATCGTACGTCAACAATCGTAAATTAAGAGTAAAAGTAGAGGATATGGAGTCGAGTATTTTTGATTTAAAGCTTGATGTCCCACAATGTTCTGTCTTGGGGCCACTTTTGTTTTGTCTCTATGTCAACGATTTTTCCGAGTTTTTCAAGACGGGTAAAACTTTTTTGTACCCGGATGATTCTGCTATTGTTGTTGAGAGGGCGACGGAAGAAGAGCTCTGCAGTAATCTTTTGATGGCTCATAAGTATTTTATCGCCTAGTGCGACCGCAATAGGCTCTTAATTAATTTCAATATGAAACCAAAGGATAGCTGTACGACTATGTTTAAAGAAAAATCTATTTTGACTTTTCCGTGTATATACATTTATAACTGCGTAAAATATATTAAAAAACATGTTACAACGCAGCACGGTGGTGTTGGTTGTGTTCGGGTGTTATGACTATGCACATAACACCCGAAATTTTATTCAGTCCAGGAGTTTTTGAATTATAAATATTAATGTGGTGACATCTTAGTGCATAACCTGCTTCAATTTTTATGTAAACTTACTTATATACATATTTTTTGACCACTCCAATAGCATGTACTTATATGTTCGTACAGAGAATAAAAAAAATATTAGATATTATTTTAAAAAAACAGTTTTTCCATTGCATACGGTGGCCCTTGATTTTTTGCGAATAAACCGTGAACGTGGAGGAGCAACGGACAACTGGCGTGCAGTGGTCTTGACTGTTTTTTTTTTTGTTCATCTGTTAACACCTGTAATTTCATATTTACGGTAAATCTAAGAGGGTCAAACCATAACCAATAATAAACATTTATATAACATGCTTAATAAAATAGTTTATTTTGGTCAAATAAACAAATTACTAAACTAAAGATATGCTTTATTACTTTCGAATAATTTATTTTTTTACAATCAAATAAATATTTATTCGAATATAAATTGTAAAGTCATTCGATCAAATATTTACTATTCCAAACAAAGAAATCTTATTTTACGACTGATATCGATTATTTTCAAGTCGAAGCTATTTTTTTTCATATAAGGAAAATTTTTTTATCTAAATGACTAATAGTTTCAAATATTTTTTTCTTAGGATTTAATAAATATTCCTTTTTCCACTATTTAAAAGGATAATTTATTGAGATTAATGCATATTTATTATTAGAGTTGGGCAAATTTTCCGGCGCGGCAGGTATACGTATTCAGAACGTGCGCTCCAACTCATGTACTCAAATAAAGCAGATGACCCGTAGAGTTGCAGGTCAGGATCCAGCAGGTCTTTATATAGGACGGACGTATAATTATTAAATATGATGGACTGTGCAAGGGAAAAAGGAGACTATCGTTTGACGCAGTGTGAAAGTTAATTAAAGAATTTCCCGATTTATATTATGATGTTCCTAAGATATACTGTAAAGTTTGCGATAAATCGTTGATGTGCTTTATTTATATTAGATTATTTGAGGCCCGCGTCGCAATACCAATCTGCTCCGTCGGACAATTGCCCAACTCTATTTATTATCGATAAGGAAATCTTTCTCTTAGTGCACTACCAGCCAAACAAATATTTTTTTTTGCTCGAGCCTATCAGAGCGGTATCATTCGCAAATTGACAAATTTTTACAGTACTACAATATTAATTAAAGTGACAATATTCTCACAAATTGTAACTTTCATAATCATTCAAAATTTTTATTCAATGTTACCATCTACCAAAGAGACCATATAGATACTTTTGACCCTCAAGTTTTTTTTTAAGTTCTTTTTTCGCGTCCTGTATTGTACATAAGCTACATAAGCTTTGAATTCAGAAACCCAAATCCAGTGTTTAGATAGAGCATTGCATACATTTCAAAAAGTTTTTTTATTTGCTTAGACGAAATGCTGACCCACATTTGCGCTTCATATTTAAACAGAGCGTATCACCGTTAAAATCACCTTCAAAAATTAACTAAATATTAACATTTGTCTCGTGTTATTTCATCACAACCTTAACAGGATAAATTTGGAATATAAATATGTCTTCTATTTGTAGCCACATAATAATATGAACAGTATAAACGTTTAAATCAACATCTCTAATTGATATTAAAAGGCCAATGTTTACTCTTACAATATTACAACTCGAAATTAATTAAGGAATCAAATCTAACATGTCTTCGATTTTCGAAGACATTTCGAAGGATTTACGCGCACCTACACAAAGCTATTCGTATGTTTCATCCGAGTTTCACATATAAAGGATAACATTGAATTGACATATTCGATGTGCAAACAAGTTCCTTATTTAATTGAAGATCACCGTTTCAAACGCAATTGCCCCAACGAACGCATGCAAGTACTTAGGGTACTCGATAGTCGAAAAAGAGCAAACATTAAGAGCAGAGAGTCGAAACGTCGCCGCCAGCAAAATCCATTAGACACGATTTTAAAGCGTAGGCAAATAATTACAATAGTTTCTATACACAATAAGCGCGCCGTATGTGTGTATATTTAGGGGGGTCCAATTGCAACCTCTAGTGTAACATTTACCCAAAGTTAATGGTTAGGCAAACAGCCCGCGGAAACAAACTCTCGACGACTCCATCGCACGCATACTAATTATTAACAATGTATACGCGTTAGGTAAAATGATGATAGGTCGGCCGTTTATTATTATTTAAACTACTGTGCGTGAGTTGTGTGGTACCGCTCTGATGCGGGTATAGTATAGATTTGATGTACTGTATACAGAGAAAATTAGTTTCGCAGCACCGAACTGCATCGTATCTCTCGTGTCGTCTCCTATCGATGTTTAATCCACGGGCGCTTTGCAACTGACATCCCTCTTCTATTGGAACCCAAAAGGAAATTGTGTTTTTTTGTTTGCAATGGTTTCCGTAGCCACTTGAAATAATTGCTTCGTTTTATATATAAATTCTTTTTTTTACATCTTTTTAAATAGGTTTTTGTCAATACTATACATAAAATAATCAACAATTTAATACAAAGAGAGAAGTAGTTTAATTACATTGACAATCTCTATACTATTTTCATTTAAGAATGGTTGCAGGTGATTGATGACGTTGACGCTATGTTGTCAGTTATAAAACGCCAACACATAAAGAAACTTCAGTTTGACAGATAAAGTTTTGCAATAAAACAAAAATGGAAAAGAAGTATCACAAAATTCAGAAATATTTACTACTTATAACCAATGAAACACATAGATTGTAGTTTACATCACAATTTAATAATAAACTTGCACCAAGTAAGTATAATAACTACAATTTCAGAATAATTAAACTTTTGCTTCTAATATGACGAGTCGTATTCTTCAGTGTCAATACTCTCCGCACCAACATAGATAATAAATTCACTGATGTCTTCCCGGGCAATTGCCCTGTCCCACCCTTCCTGTATTTCCTCCTCCATAGTCCTTACGGTGTATTGTATTTTTCCAAGTATTTGGAGTAATCATGTTGAGAGCGTCTAATAGTCGTCTAATATTCGCATTTTCAATTGTATATCAGTGTAATCTTTCTTTGCTATACTCTAATGATATGGTAGAATACGTAGGACTTTATGATATGTTTCACTTACTTCTTTACTAAATCAAGTAATTGAATTACACACAGCATTTCTGATAGCACACTTAACAAAAGAATTGACTATTGGCTTCCTGGTGGCAACGTTCCCTAAGTTACAAACTAGTTACTTTAAGGCAGACAACCTAATAAGAATATTACCATGATATTGATGCTGCGCGTTAACGGGTAATTTCACTGCGTTATATTTGCTATTCTGAAAGTTCTGTCGATGACGTGTAACGATTCTTAAGATGAAAATAGTATCGCATATCGACCCGTGAAAATTTATAAATAAGGCATTAACCTATGTAGTAGTAACCTAATAGGAAACCACACCCACCGCACCTTCTTCACTCCTGCACGCAATCTTTCCAAACAAACTACAAACGGCAGTACTAATCTAGCACACATTGATTAATGTAGATATCCACTGCTATCAGTTATTTCTTTTCACCTCTCAAATGAGACAAAATATGCATGACTTCTACTTTTCTAAGCAAAAAAAAAAAAAAAATCAAACAATTGAATGCTGCGTGCGCTATAGGGAAAAAAATTCGGCAATAATTTAAATTTTGTCATCTAGCTCATTTATTGTTAAAGATACTAAAATAATATATTGACATTCTGAAGGTGCATTTTTACGTAGAATATAAAATACGTTAGTGAAATTTACGTAACTCTTTCCCGTTTCGAGATTTTTACAAAAAAAAAAAAAATATTTAAATTTATTGCCATATTGCTAATTTCACCGTGATTTGTTGGGTTTATTTACAGAAATAACGAAGTTATAAGAATAATCCACAATTTCTTTTTTAACACCTATTTATTCCGAGAAGCAAAATACAATAGAAAAATTACTAAAACGAAATTAACATAATAGATATTTACTGTTAATAAGGTATTTTGTTGGTGCAAATTAAGTCAAATGCTAAACAAATGTCCATTGTTATTGATACATAACTGCGCTCTTGAAGCAAATTCAAATAGCGTTCACTCATTAAATTTTTATCAAAGATAATAGGTCCAAGTGTTCTTCTACTGACAATACTGTCCCATACAATAAATCCAAAATGTTCCTGATGTCGACCTCTATGAAGAACATGGGAGTTTTCTGTCACGCAATGATAAATGTTATAATTCTGTTAAATAATTGTATATGTATAATAATAATAATAATAATATGTCTTTATTACCATTTCGAACATAATTACAGCTAACTACATAAAGCAAGTAAATAAAGTATATATATATATATATGTATGCGAAGGTAACCCCAAGGCGAGATTCAGTTTTGCCAGGATCACATCCCGGCAATCTGCTCTACCATCTAACCTTGCGTAAAATTAAAACATGATATCCTACCTATAATACACAGATAACAAAAAAAAACAGAAATCACAATAAATGCATGATTATAAAAGAAAACAAATGTTAAACAAATTTTAAACAAATTCTAAACTGCGATGAGCCGACACACCCTAACGCGCCCCGCCCCCACACTGCTGTACGAACATCCACTCAAAACATTTTTGCCTAAACGTGCCTAAACTTAATTCTGAAATATGTAATAATTGTTCGTAAAACGGGTTTCATCCGACCACAAGACATTAAAGGGGAACATTGTTGTAATTCTGGTTGATATATCAATGACAGAAATTCAACCACCTTTCTGCATCTCCTAGTTGAAACCCTTGACTGATGTGAACTTCATAAGGATGTTGTCTTAATATTGTATGGGCGGATATTTTAGGAATTTCGGTGGTGTGTTATATTTTTCTGGCGGAAACCTTTGGATTTTCACACACCTGATTTACAACTAAATCCTCTGTTGCTGCGTTTACTATTCTACGATTTCTTGTCAGTTCTCTATAGGCTCCACATGTTTTTAAATTTCTAAAGTCTACTTAACAAAGTGGTTGTCGTAATTTTGGATATAACTCCAAATAATGATTTGCTGCATTTCTTGAATTTTCGAGAGCTGTAACATTGCAGCATATTATATCTTTCTTCGTTACTAAAATTCTCCATGGATGTGTAGCTTGCTTGAAAGTAAATTTGACCGATACAACTATCCATTGTTTTATGAATGACGCACAGCTACCTACGATGTAATTCGCTCATTGGCAGCAATTGTGGCACAACTCAAAAGCAGACATCATTGAGAAAATAAAGCTTATCATAATGTGGTACTTTTAATGTTCTATAGAAATACAATGCAAAGATGATTTCTAAGTCTGGCTGGAATTACTGATGAGATTGTATGCTATAGTAAGTAGTACCTAAGTTTATTTTTTTTTTTGAAAAAAAAAATGATATTTGTTAAATGTGTCACTATTGATTAAACAAGGTGCAGAGGTTTTAAATAAACGTTTTCGCTTTGTGACACCAGAACGTGATAATTACGATTTGAAATAAAACAGAAAATTTTATTTGGTCCTTGTTTTATTAAGATACAATGCTCTGAAACAAATGAAAAATTAAAATAATTATTCTTCATCTCGTAAACAGAAATCCATACTACTTTCATTTAAAACTTAAAGAAGTATATAAAAATGCCTGTGACATTTTTTAGTGCGTTGCACTGTAATAAGTACATGAGCCCATCATATTTTTTCTTACCAATCGGAATAGGAACATTATAAGCTTGCTTTAGTTTAAAACCTAATATTTTAAGGAGTTGTGACCTAGTGAGTCTCTTGATAACATTTTTTTTTAAATTCCGCGTCCTGAATGGACGTCCTGTAAAAATTGTCCGGGTGAGCTGTCTCAAACCTAAGTATAGTTGTATCACTGAGTTTAAATTTTTCCCCTATCGCATTTTTGTGGAAATTGCCACAAGTTTTTTTCACTCAAATCTTTTATGTCTAAAAAATCTTAGTGTGACATTTCCATAACACTGAAAAGCTTGCCAGTTTTTTTAGATGTTTGTACTATCAGTGGCGTAATGTAAGGATGTGTAAATAAGGCCAGATTTTAAAGCTCCTT
Source organism: Protaetia brevitarsis (assembly GCA_004143645.1). Classification (NCBI taxonomy): domain Eukaryota; kingdom Metazoa; phylum Arthropoda; class Insecta; order Coleoptera; family Scarabaeidae; genus Protaetia; species Protaetia brevitarsis. Next base: position 2,511,739 of record RXPK01000047.1, read on the forward strand.
TAATGTTTCTTCTTGTTAAGAAATGTGCGCTGTCTCTCTCGTTCTGCGTATGGCAGGAAATAAGATACTTATGGGTAATAGCCTTAATTTTATAGTTGGCCGCAGCGCCAGCGTAGAGAAAAACTGCTAAGTATAACACAATCTCCAGGTCATCACTATTGAAAGCGTGCGCCTTTTGTTTTAAATAGTGTAATAAGCAATTTCAACGGGTTCACTGTTCTTTTCTTTGTTTTTGTTATCTTTGTATTTGGTTCATTGTTATTCACGTTGATACGAATCCTTTAACATGCAAATTAATACTGAGCTCTACTCCAATCTGCAAAATTTAAGATTTTACATGTCTCGGTACATAGATATACACCAACTTCAGGTGTCTGTAAATAAACGTCAGTCCGAAACATACCGTAAATAAGATCTGAAATAATAATAATCTATTTATTGAGATCATACAAAAATACATTTTCATATTGCCCAAAAAGACCAAATCACCATAATAGTGTTCTTCCTCTAGCCTTGAGTCAGATTGAAATATGTAAAAAAATCATTTGCATTTTATTATCTTGGGTATCTATGTTTTAGAAATACTCAGTAACCAGTCTTTAATATAACTAACAAAACAGATATTGGCACAATTAAGAATCTATGTTATTCATAAATAAAACATTATTAATTTTTTTAGTATCAAAACTGCCCTGAATTCCACAGAAACCCAAAGCTCCTTCTTATAAATTGTATCGAAGAACGCGTGTTCGCACTATACCATACTTATTGTTAGTATTCTCTTAATACGTACGCCGAAAATAATCCCAGGCGAGTATTATTCACGTTAAGGACGCATTCTGCAGTTATTTTAAAGCGCCCTTGCCAGCTCGTACTTGGAGCCGCAGTTAACGAGCCCGAGTATCGTTTTCGAGAGCCATTAGCGGGAGAAGTGAACCACCGCACGATCAATTAAATTCCTTAACCACCCAGCCGTACGATTCACTGACTTAATACGCCGGACTCACTCGATGCTCTTAATACATATTTAAAAGATCTAGAACGAGCAGCGATGATTGAGGCTACAGTGAATGGTCGGTATGCATATACATGCTTATGTGTAAATACACGGGGGTCGGTACTTCAAGCATTTTTATGATTTTCAACTATAACAACGTCTGTTGCGGTTGTAGTTCTTCTTTGTGTTAGATATTATGTGTAGGACAAATTGTTTTTATACGCATTTCAGTAAGGATTTATTATAACTAGGAAGTATTCAAAGTAGTTCTTTGAATTGCAGGTACCCATCGAATCTTGTAACTTTGCTAGGAATGTAGGGGAAATTTTAGCTTTAATAAAACCGTAACCTAGTTGATTTTTTAAAATTGTTTAAAGCATTAGACATTCAATATTTGTTACAAAAAGCACTTGAACGATTTCATTCCCTAAAACAATAATAATAACAATTGAAACTGAAAACTTAATGTGCGCAGATTTACCCGACTAGATGGTGTAATTCTGCGCGCACTAAGTTTTGAGCTTTTTTGATTTTCTTTAAATAACAAAATCGTTCAAGTACGTACGTGTGAAGCAAAATGTACTAAATTGAAATGTAATTGTAATTCTTTACTAATTATAAATATTTCTGTTTGCAAATTCAATTTTTATACTTTACTTTTCACAAGAAGATTATCCTATACAACTAGACACGATAATATAATCACAAACCCAGACAAAAGAAACGCAAATAATGGCGTCTCTTCCTTCACACTAACTTTTCTCGCTTGTTCCTAGATGGTAGTATCGTACACACGACTAAGTAAGTTATATGAACATTGAGACACAAATGCGCAAAATTCGACCACTTTCCTCTAAATGCTTTCATTAGATGCATTTTTAGATACATTTAATTTTAATACACAATCGTGTTTTACACAAGTCACAAAACATGATAAAAAGTGAACTTTAGTAATATAGTTACTATTAGCAATAATAATAATAAGAAGAATAAATACACATATTGAATGAGAGGACTGAATTATAAAAATTTAGAAAGAGCAAACAAAACTAACAACAAGAAAAAAACTAAATCAGCTTTATTTTACAATACAAAAGTAGGTAATAAGTGAAATTTATTTGAAACACCTAATTTAAACTATTAATTAACAGTAGCAATATTGAAAATTATATATAAATTTATGTAAAGTAAAAGTCAAAAAGTCAAAATTTTCCACAATAATCAGTTTTTTGAGCTCTTCGTTTTTTAACTAACAGCTTCTTGCGGGTTTCGCCGTGTGTCAAAACTTTCGCTCGACGTCTCGCTGTTCATACTGACAGCTTCTTCAGGATAACTGAACTGTTTAGTTATCCTGAAGAAGCTGTCAGTATAAACAGCGAAACGTCGAGCGAAAGTTTTGACACACGGCGAAACCCGCAAGAAGCTGTTAGTTATAGTTACACCGGCCGTGAAAGCCTTCGTTTTTTTTTTTATTTTTTGATAATATAGAAGTAATTGACGTTGGTCAGTAGTCGCCAACATCGTCCATATCACCTTTCTTGAAAACAGAAGTTACGATTGATAGTTTAAAAACTGTTGGCACTATGTGCACTATTGACAAATTGATTTATTAATTAATTAATGGTAAATAATAATAAATTTATCGTCATTAGAATTTTATAGTTTACCATAAACATCTTTACTTGGTGATTTACTCAATTTGTTAATGATATCTGTCATTTCAGTAAAAGTAACATTATGGGAATAAGGAATTTTAGCACATTTATCTCATTTTGACATGTTTATTGCATATTTCAATTATTTGTATATAATAAATAGGCAGATCATTTAGTATATATCTAACAAAATCAGAACCTCATTAACAAAAAATTTAGGAGCCCTATTCATTTCAAGGAAAAATAAAATGCTTGATAACTGAATTTTGGTTTTTCATTTAAAACAAATTTCCAAAATCAATAACTATATAATAATGTTATGTTATCAGTTATAGATATTTATTTCATTCCACCTCATATTATATGCACATATTTTAGCATTTTTTTTTCGCATATAAATCTCGATCCAAAATAATAGTTCAGTTCAGAGTTTTGCACCGATGCGATTTACAAATTAAGTTTAATAAATAATAACAGAATAAATAATTGAAATATTGCTAAACATATAAAAGATTAAAGAAAACTGCCTAAATACAACGAACCGATAAAATATCACCATCCTACAATAGACCATGATGGCATTTTATCCGTTCATATAAGATTTATAGTTATATTTTTTGCAACTATATCCATCATAATCAAGATATAATTAACCATTTTTTTTTTCCTTTTTAAAAAATTCGCACTGCGAAAGTCATTATGTTTTAGATGAAATTTTAAATAAATATATCTAGCTCGTTCACGTTCCGTTGACAGTACGGAACTTATGAAAGACAAATATACAAAGGCATTAATTGCGCTGTGGATATAATCTAACTAAACGACCTACAGTTTGTAGCGGAAAATTTCGTTTTTTCAATAATAATTTGTAATAAATATAAATTATAATAAAAAATACTTACTTGGAGCTGGAAAATTACTTCATTTTAATTGAAATTTTCTCTTTCTGTTTTTAATTACCAACTCATTGCCTGATTTTATAATAAAATGATCCATTTTGAAGCTTCATATAACGCAATATAACTCCGTTTCTTTTAATTCTCTGATGGTACGCGGTATATATTATCGAATAGTGTAACACAATCTAATCACTTTATTTTATTACGCAAACAAACAGAATTGAAAACAAAAAGTATATTTTATTTTGCTTACGGGTGCGTTTACATTCCTGTGGCGGGAATCCATTATTATGTTTGTACATGTCAAAAAATGACAGAAAAATTGCGTAAGAATTTTATGCACGAGAACAATGTACTATTAAGGCTTGCAATTTTCCGTATCATATATTCATATATTCGTAATATATCAAGTTTACCGTTATTCCCTAATATTCAGGTAAAATAATACAAAAATCTGCAATTTTAATGTATATCGGGAAAATTTATTTGTATTTTTACAAACTACACGAAATATTCTCTAATTCATTGAAAAAATACAGTGGAAAATTACAAACTGAATAAAATTTGCCGTACGAATACAGGGGTAAACTACCCCCACCATTTCGGGGTTTACAAAAATTATAAGGGACAGCATGTTAACTGTGTTACGCTTTATCATGACCAGGCTCTTGATTTCAATCAAGTTATTTCGATTAAAAAAATATACAAATGTGAATAAGTAACAAAATTCATTACAAAATTGTGACAAATTTTTTTGTCTTGAGTATTTTGTTTTTTTTATTCTCATTTACAATAAGTTTTCATAAAATATATCACACAATAGAAAATAACTCCTTTGAATCCCGCCACAAAGCCGTGTAAAGGCTACAAATTAATAAGGAATCATATCTGCACGCATAACGAATGGTAATATTGTTTACGAAGATTGTATTCACGTATTATTAAACCATTGCCCTGGATAATTCATCTTATCATATATATGTATAGCTGAAACATTGAAAACTTACCACCATTATCATGGAGGAAGGCTCAAGAACACAAATACACTGTGATGAATACACATATTGTCATCAGAGTTGATCAAAATTTATAAAAAGGTATACAATTCATATGTCACTGATGAATTGGCAACACAAAATGAAATATTTTTATGATTATCTTCTTATCGCTGCAAACAGTAATTACAAAAAATAAATTTGAAATTATTAAAAGTTAAACAACTTGGTTTTAAAAAAAATGTAACTGTTATTGCTGATTAGAACCGGCATAAAAAATCTTGATGAAATGGTCGTTAGAACCATTGCAATAGGGCAATGTTAATGCGAATGATTCCGAATATTTATGGTCAATTTGAAATAAAATAAAACACATAATTTTTTTAAAAGTTCATATCTTTTACGATTCAATTTACTCATTTTCTAAAATGAATATGTAAATACGTAAATTTATATATTTAAACATCTATAACACGAGATGTCTCGGTCTAGAATGGTCATCTTCAGATGTAAAACATCAAATTCAGAAAATTATGAAATCAAAACAATGAAAAATATTAAAACACACATTTGAACAACATTTGAAAAATACGTTAGTCTGTGTTGACTTTTATTACATCTAGATATACATATAAATGCCTTCTGGGCTAAAGACAAACTTATTGCCAGAGAATTAAAGTTTCCACATAATCCTTAATCTCAAGTATTTTGTTGATATGACAGTCATTTTAATTTTGCCGCCTAAATTTTCTTCAAGAGTTTCTATTCGTATATGTAATGCTGTTCAGAAATTCGTCTCTTTATTTTTGAAACAAGAAATAAGCAAAGAAAACTGAAAATTGTTACAAATATAAATCAATTATTTTCATATAATTATCTGTCTGTTGATATCCTTTTGTATATATAGACGAATTATAGCAAATGTGTATTAAACATTTTTAAAGCATAGATATGATTTTGTTAATTTTTACGATATCTATAAATATAAATTACAGGATCACAATTCGATCTCCATATCCATTATTCATCCAAAATGTAAAATAGGTAATCTGCACACACTAAAAAAATTAGATAATTTTTCTTGGTAAAAATCCCTTTTTTTTATAATTCTGAATGGGGATAAATGTTAGGAATTTTCCCACAAAACAAATATTTTACATAAATATTAATTTCTTAGAAAGAAATATCTAACATTGTAATATTTCAAGACAAATATTAATATATCTCAGCAAAAACTTTAAAATTCTTACAATTTGTAAAATTATAGTTATAAATAACTATAATTTTAATAATATTTAAATAAAATTAAAAATTAAAATTAATATAAACAAATAAAGTAATAATCAAGTGATAAGCATATAAGTAAGGCGCGCATGCGTAAAGTTAGAACATTCTGGTTTAAGTCAGATTACGCGCGTATACAAGGGGAGGTATAGTGGGGGTAATTACCCCCTCACCCCATGAGCCAGCGACATATACTTGTAAATCAAAATCTTATATGCAAAGACAAACACTCATTCTTTCTTTTTTGGTGTAATTACCCCTTCCCATGATGACACTATTGAAATATATGCGCTTGTTCTGTTTTCTTGTTATGTTGCAACTTTTATACTGATTACTAGTAGGTGATATTAATTCATATTAGAAAATCTGTTCGTTGTATTTTTAATGTTTTAAAGTCTGTTACGCACTCTGCTACAATTTCAACATGGAATATCCGAAACAACTTACATGCATGTTGGAATTAATTCAGAGTTATCTGTTAGAAACTTATCCTTGCGTTGGAACAAAAAGCTCTTCGTTTTTTCACATCAAGAAAAGTGGTCAAAATTCTAATTTTGTGTTAACATACATAATTGATATAAATTCATATTTTGTTTGTCTTTAATGCATTAAATTCCAATTAAATAAACTCTACCAAGCCACTTCCATTTCAACGATATTTCCCTTTTTGTTAGGAAGAAAAACAGAAATACTGAATTTTTCTTAGTAATTTTACTTTTAAACAAGTAGGTATAACTTCTATGAAAATTATCACTACCATAGAAATTATGAGTAGGTACTCCAGCCCTAATAGCCAAATTTAAATTTCCCGCCACAATTTTTAGTGAATTCAACGCAAAGGCATTAAAATAACTATTAATGTAGTACAAAATCGTGGGTAGTTTTATGTTTCAAAGTTGAAGCTACTAAGAATAATTGCGGGAAATTTAAATTTGGCTATTAGGGAGACCACATGAAGATAGTTAGTATTTCTTCTAATAACAGTAAAATTCTACAGGAATTTTACCAAAAAATGTTTGGTGTGTAGAACTTAATAATTACATTGAAACTTAAATAATGTGTCTGAACCTACAAAGAAGTTTGTGGTTTTCCAACATTTTCGGGATCTTTATTTTTCTTTGTTGCCTTATTATATTGTAAGTTAAGTCCGCGTAAAATCTACAGTTTGCAGCAGCTAGATTGGAAAATAAATGCTACAGAATTTAAGGGTTTCGCAGCGTCATCTCTTATAACGACAATTTTATTTGGCGGATGCCGATATTTAGAAAACTTAAAAAACGTGATATTTGAAAATAGTGGTTGAATATAGGTACAGCAAGAGAAAAAAGTTTCCGCGTAGCTTGGTAGTAAAGAAAAATATGACGTGAACACAATTTTTACGGGATATATTGTAACATCCGACTCTGCTGAATAAAATATATGAAAATAATTTAGCTATTTCTTTTGGGCTGCCGGCAATAAACACCGCCAGTTGTTATGTTTATTTTGCGGTTTTTAGATAATATCGCAGATATTATTAGAGATATAAGCACTCGACTATCGAAAAGGTTAAAATATATCTATTTCATTTACCGCTACTTGATGGAAGTATTTTTACATTCTAGACTATTAAATAATTAAGTTAAATTACCTAACATATAAAGAAGAAGAAAAGAAAACAAGTAAAGGTCTGATTCGTCACAAATTCTATAACTATAATTTGGCGACTTAAGATTGTCATAAATTAAAATAAAATTTAATAGTTGTGATTACTTAAATAACTTTACTTTTAATTTAAATATCTACAACAGAAAAGAAAATGTTTCTAAACTCAATACCTCAATGTAATTATGTATTGGTACAAAGACGCGCTTTCGAAAAATTTCATATGAAATATAATAATAGTAATCTTTACGGGACATATTAAAAATATTTACTCTATTGAATCTGAGATAAAAGGGTTCTACTTGGTTCTACTCTTGATGAATAAATTCAAATAGAAGTAGGCAAGTAGGACGGCGTAATAAAACAGGAATTATCAGCTAATATTGCGGCTGCATTTAATATCTATAGCTTCAATTAGTAGAGAAGACATAAATTGAATTATTACTATTGTTATCAATATCACTATATTTAGCAGTGATAGAGCAGTGAGTATAGTGAGTTTGCTGAATTGTGTAAAATATTTTTAAACTTATCCAATGAAAATGTCTTAATTTTTCTAACTCCTCTTATAAACACATAAACACTAATGAAATACTTTTCATTCTCATTTAATATTCCTACATTTACCTATTGAATAGTTCAATTTCATAATAAATGCGTAAGTAGGTAGTTTTTTCATAAGTTTCTCTTTTTACCAATAGTAAAGTAAGACATTGATTTTAATAGCTTTTTTTCTGTTGTAAATATTTAAATTAAAAGTAAAGTTATTTAAGTAATTACGACAATTAAAATTTATTTTAATCTATGACAATCTTAACTCCCCAAATTAGAGTACAAAATTTGTGACGAATCAGATCTTTTATTTGTTTTCTTTTCCTCTTCTTTATATAGGTAATTTAATAGTATGTTTAAAAAATCAACCAATTGTAACCGTAAATTCGGTTTGTGTTTAATAAATCGCCCACTCCTGAAAAGGGTATATTTATTAAACGCGGTTTCCAGAAATTGGTAACTTACGGTGTTACCAAACTAACCGAGATCATTTCTTGGTTTTTATCGGTAAATATGACGGTTAAGTTATGTTACATGTTTTGATAGATCTGGAGATATAGATGACATTTGTATTTTAGTGCAGTTTTAATTTATTTCTGCAGTTGTGAGGTTGTTATGATGGATTGTATGCAACTTGTAGATTGCCTATTATTCAGTAGTAGTGAGGAAAAAGGTGAAGGAATTGAAACAGGTAAATAAAAAAGATAAAAATCTATAATTATATGCTTAAAACTGTTTTAGCCAGAAAATGCCGTCCGAAAATAAGAGGCTACGTTGATAATGTAATTAGTAATTATTCGGAGTCTAATTTCGTGAAAATTTTAAAGTGAATCGAACTACAGTTGAATATATAACTTCCTTAATTCAACACCAAATAACATCATATGGCGCCAGAGGAAAGATGACAATTGATTGCCAGTACACCATACAATGATAATGAACACCTCAAGCCAAATCAGCGCCGCTACAACCATCATCATGCTTCTGTACGCAGCAGCATTGGAAGAGCATTCAAGCTTATAAAGAACCAGTTTCGTATTTTAAATTTTTTGGATGTAAGATGCATTGAATGGGCTTGCAAATATATAATGATGTGTTGCTTTCTCCACATTTGCATCTTTGAGGAATATATTATGGACACTGTTATACATCATAACGATGGGATGAATTAAAAATGGATGATTACTATTATGGCAATTTGCAGGAAAGGGAAATGAGAATTGAGGTGTAAAATAACCGGAACCTTATCCATCAACGAATTTAATAAATATTTTAATAAAATAAATAAATATATATATATAATATCAAAAAGGCAGTTTTTTTCTTTAAAGATATGAGTAAATAAATTATCAAAAATGAGAGAAAAAAAACAAATTCTAAAATATTTAAATTAAATTAATTCCAGTTTGTTATAATAATGGGTTTACTGTAGGGTTTCAAAAACAAATTTCATGTAGCTCCTGTACTAAGTAAGAAACATTTTAATCTACTCAATATATTGGAGCAATTTCCCCATTTCGGCAGCAATAATAACCAAAACAGTGACCACCTGTGACAATAACCTATACATAATGCAACCACACCGTTTCAAATATCACCACGAATTTCAGTTACCACAATTTACCGCAACTTACCGTTACCAACCGTATGGTTGATTTTTAAAAATACTATAACTTAATATTTAATTATTAGATATATTTTGACATTTTCGATAGTCGGGTGTTTACATCTCTTTACGATCTTATCTCAAAACCGCAAACAAATATAACAGCGGGCGGTGTCTATTGCCAGCACTCTAAAAAAAAATATCTAAATTCTTTTCATTTATTTTATTGAGTAGAGCCGGATGTTACATACAATATGTCCCGTAAAAATTGTGTTCACGTCATATTTTTCTTTGCTACTAAGCTACGCGGGAACTTTTTTCTCTTGCTGTTCGTTTTCCGGAGATTTCAAAAAAAACAAGCTGGTTAAGATAGACAACTGAGTGCGTGAAAAAATCACATTTTGTTTTTTTTTGTTGATATAAATAAAAATAAGAGAAGTCTGTCATATTTGGAAAAGTGTGACATCTAAATTGTGTTATTCTTTTTATTAAAAATTGGTTTAATAAAATAGAATTGAGATACTTAACACAAGCTACATTCTAATCATTTTAGAAAATTTACTAGAAATTGTAGAAATAATTGTTTGAAATTTTATCATATCAATATATTTATGCTATTTTTAACACTAGAATTAGACTTACTTGGACTAGACGGTTCGGAGTGTTCACTAGCCGTTGACGGAAATGTATTCCTTTGGACCAACGGCGATACCGGCAGATCGGGCTGGGGTTCTGGTGCCATGCCCTGTGGCGTCGGGAACAAGATCCCCAACTCTCTGGCTTCGTTCTCCTCCTGAGCCTGTTGCCTCCTAAGCGCTACTTGAGCCGCCATGACTCGCTGCCTCTCGGCTATGAGGGTGCATTTGGCACAAGAACAGTCCCGCCAGCGACAGTAACGTTTGTGTCCTTTGAGTGCACTGACTACACCGTGGTTCCTGCATCTGGCACATTTCGGCGTCCTCTGGTATCGCTCGCTGGCGCGCAAGAAAAAGGCCGGCGGTATGGCTCCTAACACCGGATGCTGGGACATCAGCGTCGACATATCCACACCGCTACCAGGGATGCTCATGATATAAGATATTCTTAAATCCCAAATGTTTACAGAGCTATCTTGGACATCGTTTAGACGGAAATTACACTGGCTTATCAAGCGTTCCCCAGGAAGTGGTCACCAAACGCGAGAATGCTGATGATGTTGACAATGTGTTTTGAGATTCGAGATTCAACTGTGTCTGAACCGAACTGTAACCTTGCAGTGGCTACTGTGCTAACAACCACTGTTGGCTGGTCTAGGTCGTTACATCGTCCAATCGCGACTCTCCAAAGTTAAAACCACGCCTCGCGCTGGAGTGTACGCCCACAAATCCCCTCGCGCTGATATTTACTGTATTATAATGACTGGTATAATAGGAATATACAAACCGGTAGCCGGCTGAATGGCACGGTACATTATGGGGCTCTCACTCCGTTTCAAATGTAGGTATACGCGTATGCTTACATGCGGATGTGTGTGAGTATATACGTATGTGCGACTATTGTGCTCACCGGAACCATTGTTCGGATACTTAATATATAATTTATTATTCTCCCGACCATTGTCACTGTTATTGGACTGGATATCGTTTTTTAATGGTCGATGTTTTACTGTTGACAAATGTTTATTGTTCACCGCGGATCAATTATACAGTTGAACGACGCTGCGATGCGGTGGCTGTATTGAATGTGTGCGCCCCCGAACCTGAATACACGTCTGTGGGAAGCAGATACAACGCTTACGGTATAAAAAATTTATCATCCTTTGCATATTAAAATCAAAATCTGTTCAACTATTAATTAATTTAAGGATATTCACAAATAATCTCACAATTTTCAAATTCCAGAAGTTTCACTTTTTAAACCTTAGAAATCTAGGGCTATATACCTATATTTAAAATAGTAAAGAAACGAAAATATCTGGTTAAAGTATCATCAAATCCATTCATGCGATCTTATTGCAAAAATTATCATAAATCATAAATGCTCCCAGAAAAATTGTTCAATAGCTTTTGAAGTGTTAAGATTTTGAATCATTGATTCAAATATTTATCTGTAATTTTATCGGTAATACTCACAAAATTATTGTAGATACAATTGTAACTCAATATGCAATTTACTAGATACTCCAGACAGACCATCAGTCTGTTAACTTAACATGTTAATTTAATCACTTATGAGTTTATAAACTAATTAAAAAAAAACTATATATGAGAGTTTTGGCATTCCTTTCTTGTGTTCTTTTTATTTCTTTAATTCGCGCCATCTGTATTAGAACTATGTTATTCGGATGCGGATAATTTTGGATTCGAATATACTATCCGCATCTAAGATGCTATCCGAAGCCTGGGATCCGGATCTGGATAGTGAATCGTGTAGCACGAACATTTAACAAATATTTTATTTTTCTTTAGGTAATGCCGGTTTCAATTTGTTCTTTTTTAATAATATATAGGTTTCAACAATAAAAAATTGATGAAATTGGTTAATTGATAAATATAATTAAAGTTTAATAATTAAATAAACAAATTCCCACCATATATTAAATTTATTGCTAGAATTGAAAACGAATATATATATAGGACAAATACAATGATCTAAACCAACGTTGGGCAAATGCGGCTTCAAGAGCTGCATGCGGGTCTTCGTTAATTCAAGGGCGGCCCCTAATCTAAAATTTAATTTTAGTTTTCTTTTTCTCGAAACATGTGGATTAATTCGTGTGGATTAGTTCGTGTGATGAAAGTTCGACTGTATATAATAATTTGTAAATAATTATTTTCCTTTTCATAATTATATTTTCATATGAGTTTTGTGTTAATATGCAAGTATTGATGAACTTGTGTATCTCTTTATAAAATATTAACAACCAATAGTAGTCATAAATTCAAATTTGATGAAACCAAAATTATTAATGTCGAAAATAATTATTATAAAAGAATATTCACGGAAATGTAGTATTAATATAAAATCAATAAGAGATATAAATAACCTCATTTATACTCACAAAAAATACACCACTCATTATTTGATTGAATCATGATTCTCTTAAGGCCGCTTTACAGTTCTCAATTTTTCGTATTGCGTGCAATAAAATTGCGCGAAATGAAATATTAGAACACATTCTATTCCGTGCAATACCAATAAGATTACACACAGCTGTTCGAAATCCATTGAATGCGCATGCGCTATTTGTATTGCACGCAATAGGAAAAATTGCGAACTGTAAAGCGGCCTTTAGAAGGAAAGGCACCCAAATGTATCAGTTATCTGCATTTGGTAGGAATGTAGAACACTGAAAAATACTCAAAGTTACCCCCAAAAACACTTATTTTGCAATATTTCAGAAACGAGAACGAATATCGAGACCAGCTAAAGAACAGATTGTTTTTGTTAGCAGCCGTACATTTTAGGTCATAAAATGACAGGGCGCATCCACGGGCTCGTTCGGGAATTAAAAAATATAATTTTTTTAATGTTGTGTATTTTTTCATTTTCTTTTTCAATCTTTAAATTGCACGAAAAAAGTTATGGATTTTTTGGACCTTTTGCCTCCATAAGAGTGTTGTCAGCTTGCTAAGCTGTATTATTATAGTCTCGTTCTATTCGTTATAATTACAATTTTTTTTTTGCAATTTTCTGCGTTTCTCTCTCTTTTCTAAAGTATTGCAAAAAAATTGTGTACTTTGAATCCCCATGACACCCCTAAAACCAAATAACGGTGCGCTAAAAACAAATAGGTGTCAAATATTTTTCAGTGTTCTACATTCCTACCGACTTTTATCAAAATCGGAGAGAATATTTCGCTACGTTTTCTTGTTAGTGTTGAAAATGATAAGTATATAAAATTGTTGTAACAAAAATTATAGTTAATCTAACAAGAAAAACGTGATGATAGTATTTTGTTACTTCTATTTTGGTAATTTGGCAAATACAAATTTACTTAAGCATTAAATATTGTTCAATTGACAAAGTAAGCGTTATAAAGAAAGAAGGATTAAGCTAACCAAAAATGCAGTTAATTTAATGCAATTATATGGGCCGTTATTACAATCGCGATTTAAGGATTAAATATGGCAAGATCGAGTTTATTTTTTTTTTTATTCATATCGATTACAACTCTAAAGTGAAGTTTAAACCGAAGATTATCCATCTACGATTTAAACCGCGATTGTAACAATGGCCTTAACTGAAATAATACCGACACAAAAAATTAGAGTACACAAATTTAGAAACCATTTTAAAATGAAAAATACGTTAAGTTCTTATCGGGAATAATTATCTTGACTTCGGAATTGCATATATTTAGTTTTTAAACTCCACATACATACATGGGTCACTTGTTTACGTTCCCCCACATAAACAACGCAAAATTATTCAAGTGTTATTGTGATTTTATATCGACGAAAACATAACACAACACAGAACACATAAGTTATTTAAGCAAAGATTGTCGAGTAAAATATAATGAATATTCTAAGCATAAGCGGACGTATTTCTTATAAAGAATGGGAATTTTTATTTTCTGTGTTTGTTTACCTAAGCAAATGGCTTGTCTTTTTTACTTAAAATACTATTATGATGTATTTTGGAAGTATCAGTCCGTATGCGACGACCAGTCGTCTACATATCTTTCTACTTTCAGTAGTCAATCTTCGACCGTCGTCTGACTCACACGCTTACCTACCGTGTTAGCGGAAGACCCTGGGATCAACCAGCGGGCCAAGATACGGCTAGCCCACTTCAATATAATCTTTGCGTACACTGTGACCACCCCCTCTTCTGCTAGCTTCGCGCGGAGACCAACAAACGTCTGAAATAGGGGCCAATCTAAACGTGGCCCCAGTTCGCCGCTTGTCTGCATAAATAATTACATAGCGCGTTTCGTCGCATCAAATCATGGGAATCGCAACGCTCGTTCTGTACTTAAACTTGTGTGTGTGTGTACGTGTATTTATCGGTAGTTTTACAGAATATAAAAGCTTTTTAATGATTCATTTGTGATTTGCAATGGTGGGGCCATGTCCCCGTGACTCTATAAGAGGAGCCGCTCCTGATTGTTAAAATTACCTTTTCTCAAATCTTATCCTACGATAGTAGATCAAATATAAACAAGCTTATACATGATCCACCCAGTATCTGCACTTTCTAAGCTTATAACTCTGATCAAAATATTATTATAAGTAGCAAAATTTTCTACCCATAAAATATCAAATATGTTGAATAAAATATTATGAAAAAGACTTCGATTATAATGTTTAATCGGCTTAAATGTATGCCGGGCACAGCCGCAAAGTATTTAGAATTAGTAAGCCAAACAAGCTCTATTTTTCCAATAAAGAAATAATTTGTTTTGGATTAACTTCTTAAGCGATCAATATTTTTTTTTGGTAAATGCCTCAAAATTGACAATTTTACGTTTTGAGCCCGAATATTTACGGAATAATCGCTTAGGAGGTTAACACATACTGTTAGCGATAAAGAAACGTCTTTCTCAGTGTAGAATTAGTCTCTCATTCAGTTTACAGTCATGATAAAGGTATCGTATTGAATCCACACCAAATCAATACTACCTGTAGATACATCTATACACATATTAGATATCGTTCCTTAAATAGGGGACCGGTGAACGAAATCGAATTTCGAAATTCAATTAAACTTTATTAGATACAGTGTACGTGATCGCATACAAAAGACAAATACACAATAGAAATGGAGTGGTTGAAAGAATGGGTGGGGAATCCATGGACGGATGGTTAGTTACATACAGAGCCGCTATCTCTACGCCAACCAGTAATCCTCATTTAATTAAATTCCTGAAGGCCCGTGTCTGCGCGTACACCTCCGCCAGTCATTATCCCGTTCTTTTATTCTACATATAACCTTTCGCATACCGTGCTCCTCTCTGTTCTTTGTGTGTAATTGTGCATAAAAGTCCGAGACTGCGTCTGAAAAAAAACGGCCACAATAGGGTCCTTTCGCGTGGAATGACTTCTAAAATCCACACACATCGGATATGCCTACATAAGCGCCAGCATCTTTGGATAAAAAGAAGAGAAATTGGTCGGAGTTGGATCTTTCTTATATGCTGCTGTGACATATTTTGGTTTTTATTATTAAGCAGGTACACAGGATTCAAATTTAGTTGCAGCAGGGGTTTTATTTAGGGTCAAATGCGTGTGCTCTTAACGGGAATGAAATTTTTTTGTAAGATAAAATTCCATGGCTGGAGTCCATGATTTTTCGGCAATCTTTAGGAAATAGGAGAAATAAGTGGCCTATTTGACATGAATAAATGTCAGGATTAATTTTGGCAATTTGATATATATTCTGATCTACTATGTGAACTCACCCAACCGAGATTTTTGTTAATTGTTTTTATTTTGGAGATTATGTTGATTTATCAATTAAGATATCATGTACAACAGAAAATATGGGAATAAAAGATTATAATCTGGAACAGACATTTTGTAATTGATAGCAATAATGTAACAATACATACCTATACAGAGTAGTTGATTTTTCTTTGTGTACCAATACTTGTCATTAATAATATATCGACAGACGAATCAAGTCAAGTGTTCATCAGAATGGTGTCTTTAATAAACACAATTATAATTTTTGGAATAATGTGAATTCACATAGAATTTGGGAATCTAATTTCCCTACGTTTATACGAATGCACAGGTAGGCGTAATAGGTGATCACTTATTAGAGCTTTATTTTAATAAAGATAAATAGATAGATTCAGTGCAACAGTATAGTGCATAGAACATATCAATTGTAAGTACATAAAATAAAGTATAATGCACAAAATAAACAGTAAATAACCGTAACAAAATACATGTTAGTCAAACAAATACAAAATCAAGATAATAAGTTACTATAAAAAAGTAAAGTCATCTTAGGTTAAATATCATGGATAGGGTTTTAAGTATGTATACAGGGTGAAAGTTGCAAGCTGTGGATTGCATTCTGGGCGATTGGAAACGGAAAGCACACAACTTTATTAACGTTCGGCCTATTGTCTTAGCTCAGCGGAAGTAAAAAGAGCATGATATTCTTTTTCTCACTAGAGCTCATTCTTATATCGCTATTCGTAGTACGAATAACAGATTAATAACGAATTGATGTCTAAGCGAGTTATTGTAAATACGATTTATGAAGTTTGTAAAAGTAAAATTAGATCCAACATTACATTTGTTTTAATGAAAACTCATAAATAATATCAAAAAAAAAAGAATGAAAAGAGATTTTAAAAGTCAATAAGCAAATATAGATTCTAAAAAACCTAATATTTTTTTTGTTTACTCAAATCCATGAGTAAGGCAGCAATATATTCTCCATTGTTAATATTGTTACGTTTTTCGGTTCTTAAAACGTTGTCGGGGTTTTAGAAAAACACACAGGCGATATATTTAAATTCACTTATTCTATTAACACTATTACGGTAATTAAAATCTATTAAAAATGCTTATTAACTTAACCACTAATGTCTTTATTTATGTAAACGAAATTTATATTACATGTACTAATTCAATCGCGACCGCACTATCGAACTCGTATCGATTGACTCCTCCTGGCCAACCCGACGCGTTATTTATAGCTGGCGCGAACTTCCAGATTGTTCGGGGGCCTTCTAGAACGTCCTCGAAGATTCTGGAGAATATTCTCGAATCTTCGACCCGGTGCTGCCCTCTGTTATTCGTCGTAGGTAGTTCTTTTTCCGCTATGCTAGCGCCATCTAGGGACGCCTATCGGAACCGCCAGTTGAAAAGTTGGCGCTCGTTACACTGCTCCCTCCTTAGATCTGTTCCGTCCGGAACAGGAACTATCACCTCCATGAAGATACGAACAGTTCTCTCCATTCCTACACGACGAGGTCGGAAGAAATAGCACGCTACCGTCCGTCGCCTCCCTTCTGCTGACCGCGGGTTGTAGCTGCTACTAGGAACTCTATTCCAGTATATCGGAAAATTTCTTCGAGCATGTTCCTTACGACCCTCCAGTCCAAGCCATCCAATCCACAGCCTATTTTTGGCACCCTGATCTTATTGATCTCCAGCTCCAACAGCTGCTCTCTTAAACTTATCAGGCTGTCCCACATCGTCCGGTAGGTTGGCTTGCCAACTGAGGCTTCTTTGGTCACCAAGTAGAATAAAGGCCGTTTCTTTCCTGGCAAGTGCAGAGCCTGTCCCACCTCAGGGTTCTGGCTTCGGAGATCTTGGACACCACCAAATTTCTTCTTGAATACGTAGCTATCCCCTTGCCCATTCTTAAATCTTGGCAACACAATGTGCTAACGCGCACCCTTCAGGAGCCAAAAACAAATCCTCCTGAATCTCCGTTGTTACACCATGACCACTTTGCGGCCATTCCCATACTTGTCCATGAAATCCTCATAGCTGAGTTCTTCTTCGGGGAGTCTACAAACTCGGACCATCTGCTCGTCCTCTTGATTGTCCCCAGATAAGGAGCTAGGCGATTAAAATGCACCACTCTTGCTTTACCATTGGGTTTCTTTCTGATGCGATAGATGACGTCATTAATTCGCTTTATCACTTCGTAAGGCCCGTCCCACGATCGTTGCAGCTTAGGTGAGAAGCCTCGACGTCGCTGAGGATTGAACAGCCAGACCAGGTCTCCAGGCTGATATCCGCCTTCATTCGCTCTGATGTCGTAGTGTTCTTTCATGCGGTCACTTGCTCATGGATATTCGCCTCACCCGATCGTGAATATCATCCATTCGCCTCCGCAAGTTCGAAACATAGTCATCTCCAACTACTTCTTCATTTGGTTTAAAGCCGAACTTAAGATCGCATGGTAAGCGCAGTTCTCGTCCAAAAGCACACTAGATGGACTTTGGCCAGTGGTTTCGTGGACCGATGCTCTATACGCCAGCAAGAATAGATGTAGTTGCTGGTCCAATCTCGCTGGTGGTCTGCGACAACTTTTGATAGATACTTGATAACTGTCCTGTTCATGCGCTCCACCATGCCATCTGATTGCGGGTGCAAGGCAGTTGTTCGGGTCTTGCGAATACCCAATATTTTGCACATCTCTTGAAACACTGCTGATTCAAAATTCCGTCCCTGGTCGGAGTGAAGTTCAAGCGGCACACCAAACCGACTGAAAAGTTCTTTAACTAAAGTCTCAGCAACTGTTACAGCTTCCTGATTTGGTAATGCGTAAGCTTCCACCCATTTGCTGAAGTAGTCCACTGCAACCAAGATGTATTTATTTCCAAATTCCGTCGTGGGAAATGGTCCGGCAATATCAATCGCAATCCTTTCAAAAGGACTGCCAACGTTGTATTGCCTCATAGGGGCCCTCTTCCTTTGGGAAGGTCCATTGGCAGCGGCGCAAGTTGTACATCTCCGGCACCAGTCTTTCACGTCATTCTTACAATTAACCCAATAGAATCGCTCTCTGACCTTCTCTATAGTCTTGCGGACTCCAAGATGCCCTCCCGATGTTCCATCATGAAGAAGTTTTAAAACTTCGGGAATTCTTGCTTTCGGAACCACAATCTGAAGTCTGCTATCGGTCCCAGCTTCGTCTTCTAATACTCGTCTAAGAAGACCATTTTCCATTACCAAGGAGCCCCACTGAGCCCAATACGATTTTAGCTCTCGCGAATACGGTGCTATCGTTTCCCAGTTAGGCCGCGCTTCTTGCATCTTCCACTCCATCACACGCTTCAAAACTTCGTCAGACTCCTGGTCAGCTCGGATTTGGTCTTCAGTCCATCTATCATCTATGACAGTAGTCCTCAAACAGGTTGCTTCATTTTTCTCTTCGGCACGACAGCAGTGCGTACAGTCCTTGGAACAGGGTCTCCTCGATAGTGCGTCAGCGTTTCGATGACTGGTTCCAGGCCGATGTTCCGAATCAAAGTCATACTCTTGCAGACGCTCTATCCATCTGGCAACCTGCCCTTCCGGATTCTTGAAGCGTAGCAACCACATCAATGCCGCATGGTCGGTTCTTAACAAGAACTTTCTGCCATAGAGATATTTATGAAAGTGCTCCATAGACTTAACTACGGCCAGCAGCTCTCTCCTGGTCACACAATAGTTGCGTTCTGGTTTCGACAGCACTTTGCTGAAGTAACCGAGCACTTTTCGTGGCCATCTTGAACTTGGACAAACACGCCTCGGATGCCCACGTTGCTGGCATCAGTATCCAAAATGAATTTTCCTTCAGCCTGTGGATAGCACAAGATGGGCGCAGTGGTCAGCTTCTGTTTCAATTCTTCAAAGGCATCCTGGCAGCTCTTCTCCCAGACGTAGTCTCTGCCCTCTTCAGTTAGTCTCGTGAGAGGCTTGCGATGTTAGCAAATCCAGGAACGAATCGTCGGTAATAAGTGCATAGCCAAGAAAACTTCTTATTTCATGCTTGTCCTTCGGAACCGGCCAAGACTTGACCGCTTCTATCTTCCCTGGGTCAACCGACACCCATCCTCTGATACTACGTGGCCGAGGTAGTGCACTTGCTTCCGGAACAGGTTGCACTTTTTGGGTTAAGCTTCAAATTCGCTCCTTTCAATCGCCGAAATACTTGCTCCAAGTTCTTCAAATGGTCCTCAAAAGATTTTCCTAAGACAATTATATCGTCGAGGTATACCAAGCAAGTTTCCCAGGATAGTCTCTCAGTACGTTTTCCATCAATCTTTCAAACGTCGCGGGAGCATTACATAACCAAATGGCATGACATTAAATTGCCACAATCCTGTCCGATCGTAAACGCCGTCTTCTCCTTATCCTTTGCCTCTACTTCGACTTGCCAATAACCACTCTTCAGGTCGAGGGTCGAAAATACCTTACACCCACCTAGGGTATCTAAAGTGTCATCGATTCTGGGCAAAGGATAACTGTCCTTCTTGGTTACATTATTTAGTTGTCGATAATCCACGCAGAACCTAGTTGAACCATCCTTCTTCTTCACCAGTACCACTGGCGAAGCCCATGGACTGTTCGATGGTTCAATTACGCCATCCTCCTTCATATCATCTATAATTTGTTCTGCTTCAGCTCGCTTCGCCAATGGCAATCTTCTGGGGGCTTGGCGGATCGGCTGGGCATCTCCAGTGTCTATTCGATGTCGTACAACATTAGTCCTGCCCTTCGTGTTCCGGTCTTCTGCTTGGAAAAGATCTTGGTAGCGTCCAAGCAGCTGTTTCACGGTATGGCGTTGTTGTGTTGTCAAATCCTTGCAAGACAAGTCAATGAAGTTATTCAACCATCCAGGAAGCGGATCTGGAGTTGTTGTTACGCCATCCTCTTTGTTGACAATCGACGACACACTAGCACAACTTCCCAAAGGTACGCCCTTCTTCAGCTTTACTGGATAACTATTGACGTTCATCAGTCGGACGGGCAGTTTTTCTCAGCTTGTATCACTGCCTTAGCGACCAGTATTCCACGACCTTGACCGCTAATCGCTCCGGTTCCAGCATTAAAACTTGCCCTTTGGAATGTCTCCACTCACGCTCGCTTCCACAATGGTTTCACTGCGGCTCGCCACAGTTACTTCTTCTGCCAACACTACGCAGGCCGACATATTCTTGCTATGGTTGAGAATAACTTCTTCTTGCAACCTTCAACACTCCTGCTTGCAAGTCCAGTTTGAACCCAAATTCTGTCATTATGTCCATTCCGAGGATTACGTCTTGTTCTATATCTGCAACTACTACACGATACTGGCATGCAGTATCACCAATACGGAAGTGGGCCATCGTCTCCCCAACACGTTGACTGATTGCCCAGTTGCCGTACGTAGCGTCCATCTGGTTGGATGTATCCGGTTCTTCTTTCCCACTGCTTCCGGCCGAAGAATTGTCATTGTTGCACCAGTATCTAGCAGTAAATCTCTCGGTTTCCCATTTACATGCCCATACACGACGAGGCTGCTAGGTCTACATCCACCGAAGCAACAATCACTGGTGTTACTGGGCATCAGCTACATAGGTCGACGATCGCCCTTCCCGTCGGCCCATTTTAGTTTTCCGTCGGCTTTAGTTTTCGTGGATCGGACACCGACTACGTACGTGCCCTCCTTCCACAATTCCAGCATCGTCTTCCTGGTTGCCTAGTTTGCACGGATTCCATTTTCGTCATCAATTCCGTCATATTTTTCGTCATCAATTCCGTCATCATTTCGTTTAATTTCGTCATAATTCCTTCTAATGGCTCTTCTTCCTCGTGACTCCCTAGAACACGGACGCGAGCAGGTCCTTTGACCGATTGCTTCACGGCTTCAAAATCTAGTGCTTGAACTAAAGCCTGGTTCAACGTTTGCGGCGAGCGAGCTTTACTGCCTGTTGAGTATCCTTATCGAGCAGGCCATCCAGGAATTTTTCCACAGCGAGACTCTCGCACAATCTTCCGGTACCGTCGGGTAGCACTCTTAATTAGACGAACGACGTCAGCTTCATACTCCTGTAGAGTCTCGTTCGACCTCTGGCAGCGATTTTTCAACTGCGAGCGATATACTTGCTGCAGATGTTTATTACCGAAACGCATCTCCAATTGATTAAGTAGCGTTTGGTAATTTTGTCGCTCCGTCGAAGGAATAACCTGGAGTACCTTCAAAGCATCGCCGCGCAGAGCTACTGATAACATGGCTGCTTTGGTAGCTTCCGTCCAGCCATATACCGTAGCCGTGGTATCCAGCAGCGTCAAATAGTCTTCCAGGGGAGTCTTCCCGTCGAATGTAGGCAGATCACATTTATTTTGAACCGTACAGGTGGGCACTGAATTTCTTGGTTCCATCTGAGTGCTTCCCGTATTGGTAGAATTTCCAGTTTCTTCCGTGTTTGGTATGGTTCCAGAATGAATTTGTTCTTCTAGCACCTTCATGCGATCGTCCAATTCTTCAATCATTCTAGATTTTTCGTCGATTCTGTTCATTAATTCCTGTTTGACATTAAGAGAATTTTCTATAATTTTTTCTTCCAATTTTCTAGAATTTTCTATATTTTTCTCGTCCATGTTTTCAATTTTTTCTAGAACTTTCTCTTCTAAATTGCGAGAATTTTCCATAACTTTCTCTTCTAAATTGCGAGAATTTTCTAGAACTTTCTCTTCTAAGTTGCGAGAATTTTCCATAACTTTCTCTTCAAGTTTTCTAGAATTTTCTATATTCTTCTCGTCCATGCTTTCAATTTTTTTCTTCTAGTTTTCTAGAATTTTTCTGAGAATTTTCTAGAACTTTCTCTTCTAAATTGCGAGAATTTTCCGTAAGTTCTTTTAGAAGTTCGCCATTACCACCAGACACTTCAAACAAATATGTCTCAGGATCTTCACCAGCTGCTTCTATTGCTCTTCGTAATCTCGACTGAAGCTCGGCCTTCCGTCCACTCGTATCTTCATCCCTTTCTTCTAATTCCCGTTTGAGATCTACCACTTTCAAGTCCACTAATTCACAGTATTTCGCTGCCATTGTTTCTAATTAAACACTATTAGTCCACTAATATATCGCCAAATACCCCACGCCTGACACCAATTGTTACGTTTTTCGGTTCTTAAAACGTTGTCGGGGTTTTAGAAAAACACACAGGCGATATATTTAAATTCACTTATTCTATTAACACTATTACGGTAATTAAAATCTATTAAAAATGCTTATTAACTTAACCACTAATGTCTTTATTTATGTAAACGAAATTTATATTACATGTACTAATTCAATCGCGACCGCACTATCGAACTCGTATCGATTGACTCCTCCTGGCCAACCCGACGCGTTATTTATAGCTGGCGCGAACTTCCAGATTGTTCGGGGGCCTTCTAGAACGTCCTCGAAGATTCTGGAGAATATTCTCGAATCTTCGACCCGGTGCTGCCCCTCTGTTATTCGTCGTAGGTAGTTCTTCTTCCGCTATGCTAGCGCCATCTAGGGACGCCTATCGGAACCGCCAGTTGAAAAGTTGGCGCTCGTTACAATATCAATTGCAATTTCATTAAGTATACTTGATAAATTACCCTGTTGATATTCTTTCCTTTCGTGAACCCGTTTTGCATAATACTGATAATACTAAAAATATTTGACATGTTTAAGAACCTATGTATTCTTTCGTACAGTATTTTCTCAAAAATCTTTGATATGATGGGTAGAATCGATATTGGTCTATAATAACTATTGTCACCTTATCTCATTTTTTTTTTTTGTAAATAGGGATAACAGCTGACTTTTTAATTATTGGTTCGTTTCAAACTTAACAATTCGTTCAGGGCATGTATTTTTTTATCGCATTCCTAAGAATTTTAGAGAAGGCATAACAGCTCTTATTAAAATCTATGTAATAATGATTAGATATTATAATAAAACTTACGCAAAAGAGGTACTTAAACTCCTCCAAGCTGACTTTACTTTACTGATATGTTTAGATCCTCTATAAATGCGGTCCCAACATGGCGATGCAACATTGTAGCGAATGTTCTATATCTAGAATTTGGAAGTAGAATGATAAGTATCAAGGACCTATATTTGTGGCCATCGACATTATTGTCAGTGTTTGATTTCTTTGAGTAAGCTATTGTAAAAAAGATCGGGTTTATTGTCAAGATGAATTAAAGAATAGAATACAATTAGCTACGAAGGAAATTACATCAGAAATTTTACGTAAATGTCGATATAATTTATGGTGCAGAGATCAGATGTCCATTTACAAAAACCATTTTGAACAATTTCTTTAGTAGAGTACTCTTTTAATTTTTATTGTGCGATAATTTCATAATTTACTTATGCAATTTGTGCTTCTGTTATTATTTTTGTACCCACTAGTCACATTTTTTCCAAAGCCTACTTAAATAACTTTTTGTTTCGTTTTTTGTCATGATGAAGTTATATTTTGCTTAAAGAGAAGAAACAAAAGCAGCGTTTATATTCAAAATTTAATACACCATCTAAATAAGCAGAAAAATACATAACCTTTGGTTTAAAAAAAAACTGCTCCATTTTTGTTTTCGAAACTATAGCATTGTATTTTATATGATAGGAATGAGTTAAGTAATTAAGAAAAACACTTCAATTCTAACAGAGATAATGAATGCAAAACGATAAATCAAACATCCTGAATGTAAAAACTGTTTCCTTCTGGTTTTTCATTTTGTTGACATTAACTGAAAACACTCGTTTTAATTGAAGACGTGCCTACACAATTTCTATTAATAGCTCTGTTCTGGAGATAGGAGGGAAGAACAGAAGAAAGATGTTATCTCCTCCTCTTTCAAACGGCGTAAGATATTCTGTGTCATTTTCTCGGTTATCACATTAATTAAGATTGTTCCGGAAGCTGTGGAAGTCATCCGGGTGTACACCGTCTCCTTATACACACAGAGAGAAAACAATTTAAATTTTCCATTTTTGTAATGAGCCAAAGAGGTCGTCTTCTCCTGCTCCTTCGTCTTCGAGACTTGATAATAAAATTTCATCTCTTATCTTGCGACAAGAAACGTCTGTCTCCCCTGCTTTACTCTCTTTAACAATGCTGCTGGCGGGACCTTTTCGTCTCTTTGTTGAAAGGGACATTGCTAGTGGTATATTATATAAGACGTTTCACCACTCGACTCCTCGTGTCTAAATATCAAAGTGTAATATAAATGCTTCTTTTGTATGTTTATCGTCTTGCTCACTCACTCTTTCTTTTCTTTGCTTTTGTCGATTCCTTTCGATTTTCTTTAGTACAATCGTTGGATAAATTTAATAATCTTACAAACTGTATTATGAATAATGATATAATACGAGTAATAGAAAATAATGTAATTAATAAAGTCATCAATTTACTAAAATACCAAAATTAAATCAGTCGTATTCATAGAGAAGTTAGTAAAGAGCAGAATCTTACGTATATAGAAACGTTCGCGTGCATTCGCGCCATCTAATGAGCTTTGCGGGTATTATTCACAAAAGCGGTAATATTTAAATCGGTTTTATTTTATATATCAAGAAAAGTAGGGTATATGCATACAATTTAAGCAATAATATTCACTTAGATACATAATGTTCTATAAGATTATAGCGTTATCTAAATTATTTCCATGTGAATATTATTACTTACATTGTATGATTCTATTTATATTTTTGTGTATTTTATTTACTTTGTTGCTAATGACCTGTGTAATAACCCACAAATGTATTATATTGTGCCCGTTGGTTTGATCAGTGAGAATAAGTAAATATTAAATAAACATGCAAAAAATAAAACTTCCATTAAGTTTCTGTTAATACCTACATATATTTAAAAGTTGCTGTGATAAGAAGTATGCTGACATATGAATGTAATAAGAACAAAAAAAAAACACTGCAGGTAAAAGCAAATAAAGAAATAACAGTAAAACACTCAAAACTAACACTATTACTAATAAACAAATGTAAAATAAAGTAATAACAGAAATAATAACTGCGGAAACCTGGAACGCACGTCTAAAACAAAATAGATTAAAAACAACTGGCCATCAATTGACGAACCACACAAACCACGGGCCACAGCCGCCATAGCCACGGACGAACTATGCAACATCCCTCTCAGTAATAAAGTATGCCAACCATAACATAATACCAATGCACATATAGTTATTACACAAATATTACTAAACATATAGTGTTTGGCTTCCATCTATTGAGGTTTGCGGAGAGTACCATTTGCTTTCCTTGTCTGAAAGACACCGCTGGGACTTT
This sequence comes from Protaetia brevitarsis, assembly GCA_004143645.1. Taxonomy (NCBI): domain Eukaryota; kingdom Metazoa; phylum Arthropoda; class Insecta; order Coleoptera; family Scarabaeidae; genus Protaetia; species Protaetia brevitarsis. The sequence continues at coordinate 2,538,087 of RXPK01000047.1, forward strand.
TGACCAGATTTAAGTTACTACCCCATGGTCGTATTATAATATAACGGATTTGGCTCATGCTTTTACTGGTTTCGAAACGTAATTTCTTATATATTTTTCTATGGAATTTCAATTGAATTAATACCGTTCCAAATTAAACTTGAAATAATTGTTTCCTCTGTGTTTATAATACCGGATATAAAATGTTATCCCTTAACCTTAACCAATTAACTCCCTGGATGTATTCGAGATCATCTTTCAGTCAGTATACCGTCCATACTGAGAAAAATTTTCGGAGAGATTAAATATAAATATATTAAGATCAAACATTTATTGTATTTAAATAGGGGACAAAAACAAAATATATATTTAGATCAAACATAATTTCTTTGTTATAAATTTTTATTCAAATTAACGTTCCCTTATTCTTCATATATTCAAGATTTATATGGAATTTGTGGAGGAATTATTAAAATAACCAGTTTTTGGCGAAGACAATATAATTTTAATAAGCAACATCCTTACCTTATACATAATAACAACGTAACACAATAATATTCTAAGGCATGCTGCGTAAAAAATCCGTAATGGTACTGCTGTGTACTGATGGTACCAGCATAAATACAAAATGAATTTAAAAAAAAAAATGAAAAATTAAATTGACTAGCTCAGCGGATAAAAATAAAGGGCGCAAAAGAAGACTTAACCTCAGGGTTACCCTCACAATTAAACCTATCATGAAAAGTAAAATGTGGGCGTTTGAAAAATTTGACTTTCTAAAATTACTCCAACAATTGAAATGGCTGATTCAAAAATAAAAGAACAGAAGTTTTGAATGACGTAAACAAACATAAATTTTATTTAAAAAAAAAGTTAATTACAATTACGCAGGAAAAATAAAACCTTGGACTGAGAGTCCTGGCCAAAATCAAAACCTGCTTGAATCTAATATTTACAAAAGGACAATGCAAATCTTCCTCAAACAAAAAGAAAAACAGTGCAGGAAGATAATCCTTAGGTTTGTTCGCTGGTGTTACACTGATTTAATGGTGTAGTGTAAAATTAAGTCACCAGAGTAGCGAGTGTAAGTTGGTGTACGTCAGTTTACAATATCTGGTGCAAATACCAATGAACGGTCGAACGGATTTTCGTGTTCATGCACATGCGCGTAGGGCGTAAATTATGTATGTGCAATTAAATATAAATATAAATATAAATGGATAGTATTACCACAGCCATCTACAATTTTTTCCCCGCAATCACAAGAATATTTTATGGTTATTAATGTTATTTTCTTGCCTATTAATTGATATATATTATATAACAATTATCTACAATTAAAACTACCATCATCGTTTTTTTTTTGCATTTATAACATTTCCCTGGTCTCTCATTTTTATCGCTCGTTTTTATTATCGAACGCCTACCAGCTATCACGCTACTGCGATAAGTATCACATACGATATATTTTGCTTTCGCGCCGCTACACAGTGGTTTAGGATCCGATATACATGATCGAAACCTCTAGCTCCTTAAATAGTTGACCAAACGAGGTGAAAATTTAACCATAGGGGCTTCAAGGCGTGTAGAATCAACTGACGAAAAAGTTTTGGTACACCATGTCATCTTCAACTTACAGTGAGGGTGAAAGTGTGTGTACCGTTTAGGGAAAGGTGCAACTATACAAGAGGTATAAAAAACTTTGTTTCAATAAAATTTTTATTTATTTTTAAAATTTTAATAATATGCTTGGTAATAGTCGCAATAGTAATATATAGTAATAGTAATAATAATTAAATATACATATTGATAAAACCTTTAGAATAATTCTTCCTCTGAAAATTCTTCTTCACTCAAGTCTATTTGTTCTTCGAGGGACAAAGTGTCTTGTTCATCTCTGTTAAGTACTACTAATTGCAACATTTCGTCGTCTAACTTCCTATGTGGTCTTTGCGTAACACTAAATGAACTTAACAATGGATCAGAACTAAGGATGAGTCTGTGGAACAAATCTTCGTTTACTTTTTCCGCACTAATTTTTCTGGTGTGGTGTTGACGATATCGCCTCATGTCTTTATTTTTCGATTCTTGAGCCTCTTCAGATAGTTCACCAATAGGAAGAATTGCTTCTTTTACAATAATTGGACCATGGATCAATAGTTTGTGAACGGAGGGAGGCATGTAGTACCAGTTGTATAATGAAACGTATATCTCGGCAGTTTTTAAACATACAACTCAAAGTTATCGATATTGATTTCATAATACTGTTGATTGTACGCAAAATTACACCAAAACGTTTAATCAATCCTTCGTCAATCCAGTAATTTCCGCTGATAGAGATGGATTTGAAAGAACGTCTTGCAGTATTACCATCATTTGTATTCCCAGATCCAGTTTTCGGAATGTCTACAAGAAGACCCATTTTTCTCGAAATTCTGATTGAATCTTTCTTTTCCGTGTCTCGAAAGCCTCCTTGTGTGCTTTGCTAACTTTCCACATTTGCAGCTCAAGCCTATATGAAATATGTAGTAAACATTCAAAACAACGAATATACGAATGTAAAACAGACAATCCAAATTCTAAAGAGTTCGGATCAACTGGCAGTTGCCGAAGAGATACTATATTGTTCATTTGTGAAATTTTTACTCCACAAAGATAGCAAGTCATGCTTGAAGTGTTTGTCAGCGCATTGCAGACTTTCCCGTCCACCATTGTTAAACACATTTTGAAATTGATTTTTCCTATTGGAGAGACATATGGGATCAAATTTTCAATTTCACTTTTCACGGCCGCTTCTTCCTGTGCTGAAATATTCGCAGTTTCATGCACCCATTGAAGTCTTATTGGGCGACAATATCTCTTAGAGGCAGGTCGCGGGTTTTTCCATATAATGTCTGTGGATTTTTCATCGATCAATTGGAGCGGAACCAAAGATGTTATAAATACTATCATCCGCACGTGGTGCATCTTGACTTTGATGTTTATACGCGTGTATCCCGAACTGCCGTCAAACCCCACTTACACAATAAAACTAATGAACTTTCTCGTGCCTTCAAGTGAAATACATTTAAAAATACTTTCACAAGTGTTATTTAATAAATTTTGCAGGGGTACTTCACACTTTTTTTCGGAGATTGAAATTTGCGATGGGTAAAAAGCTTCTTCCTTTCTAAGACTTTATAATAACGGCGGATACAAAGCATGTCCGTGCTGGTTAGCTCCACTTCTTAATGTGTTGTACTGTGTCTTAGTCAGATTTGCAGAAATTAAAAGCGCAACGGCTTCTTCTAATGAATAACTTGACTGTTCATAATGTGGAGATCTCCACGAGTTAAAATTCGCTTCGACCGTGAAGGGGTTGTTTGTGGTCATTTCTCGAGAAGCTGGCCCAGCTGGATCACCACTTTCTCTTAGCTTCATTGATGTCGCAAAAGCTAATTCAGCAGTCGATTTCTCTTTTTCTTAACTGTTCGGTTTTTCGACGTTTAATTACCACTGAAGCATCCTTAAAGTCTTCGATGGTCGGCCCCGCTAGTAGAAGAAGGACCGGGAATACAACGAAGAACTACTTAGGAAACTTTATTTTCTTCTGCAACCAGGCGCCAAATTTTGCTAAGAAGCGATTGTTCATTCTGTGCGCACTTTTCCAATTTCGATAATAGGGAGAGAAAAACGATTCTGGTAAAATTCACAAGAGTCTTTGTTGCAATTTCGTCACCATTTGTTTGAAAATGCTCTTTCAGGAAATCAGAACTCGATTTTTCCGCAGTTCCGTGGATTCTTCATGAAATTCCATAATTTTTTCATGCAGGACCATACGTGTGATTGGCCGATTCGCCATGGCCACAATACGGCAATTCGAAAAGAAAACAAAAAACACAGAAATAACAAAGTTTGCAAGTGGAAACACCGATATAAAGTCTTATAAAAACACATAACAGTTAACAAAACAAAGCTCTGTGGAATGATTTTATATACCCATGCCTTGCAGCCTTTTATAGGCTTTAGCTCTACCCTTATTTACATACCCTACCTGCCACCTTCAGGGGCACGTAGGGGCATGTAAATAAACTTTCCTTATATTTATAACTCATTAAGGAACAATATATATTTTGACACATTCCGTCCTAAGTTGTCTCTTTATTGATACTTCGATTAATTACCTACTTCATAAGAAATATGCATATAATTGCATATAGGGGCTTGAGCAAACAAAAGATAAATTTCTAATACCTTAATCGCACTTAATGATAGTATTATGATAAGAATTTCATTATAAACTCATAAAGCGTTATATTTCCAAAGAATTTCTTTGGACAATGTGAAGAATTTATAAACATTAGAATCGCATTATTTAAAGATGTGAACTTTTACGATCTTTGAAAGCGTGTATCTTTAATTTCTGTAATGCATCAGTTGTAATTCAGCCTAGAACTTGAACTAATGTAAGAAGAGTAGCATATTCACAATTTGTGCCACGATTGGGAAAAGATGAAATTGTCGGTTCGATCGCGTATATGCAGATCCTAAACACTGTGCGCTATTGCCGGTGTATAACTATTCATCCTGCTCCAGACAGCGAGTAAAGAAGTATAACAGGGTTATCCACGTAACGGTTCATTGAGAAAGTTTATGATGTTCTATTATTTACTTCTATTTGAGATTTTGGCACCAGTATCTGTTCGATTGGAACTATAAATGTAAATACCTTAACCAAAATATCACTTCCGGTTGACCGGAAATGGATGTCAACTTTCTTATTTTAAATAGAACGATATAATTTTTTATTCATTTTTGGATTCTACAAACTATAAATACGTCAGTTTTCATTAGCTATTCCTATAGCTACATGTTGCCGATTTTTGAGTTATTTAAGTTTTTCTTTTTTTTTAGTCATAATCATTGCATCATTGAGAAATTAATATCTCGGTTAATACTGCAAGTAGAGACTCCAAATTTGCTATGTTATCAATGTAGATCTAACTCTAAGAAACGGTAAGCACACTTTACATTCTAACATACAGGGTGTTCAAAACTGAGGAACAAAGTGACATATTTACAAATGCAGAAAATCATTTTTTTTAAATGAACACCTGTATTTTAATTCGAATTAGGAAGTAAATATCATCCCCTATCGCTTTATATGGGCATTCCCTATACCTATCTTTAATAAATTTTGAGATATGAGCGATTTTTTGTTAAACAGACTAAGTATTCTTTTTTTTTAAATAGAACACCCTGTATTTTAATTCGGAATTAAGAAGTAAATATCATCCCCTATCACTTTATATAGCATTCCCTATACCTATCTTTAATAGATTTTGAGATATGAACGACTTTTTGTTAAACAGACTAAGTAGCCCTATCTTTGCGTGTTTGTAGCTGGCTCTGAATGGGATTAATGTCAAATTCATTGACTAACCAAAAGTGTTTATGTATATTATTGTAATTACACTTTCGTACAACGCAATATTAATAGAAATGACTATTCGAAAGACATTCTTGTATGGTTATTCAAAAATAATACATGAATTTGACGTGAATCATTTCAGAGCCAGCTACAAACATTAAAGATAGGGCTACTTAGTCTGTTTAACAAAAAAGTCGCTCATATCTCAAAATCTATTAAAGATAGGTATAGGAATGCTCTATAAAGTGATAGGGGATGATATTTACTTCCTAATTCCGAATTAAAATACGGCTGTTCTATTAAAAAAAAATGAGTTTTCCGCATTTGAAAATATGTCACTTTGTTCCTCAGTTTTGAACACCCCGTATGTTAGAATGTAAAGTGTGCTTACCGTTTCTTAGAGTAATATCTGCGTTCATAACATAGCAAATTTCGAGTCTCTACTTGCAGTATTAACCGAGATATTAATTTCTCAATGATGCAATGATTATGACTAAAAACAAGAAAAACTTAAATAACTCAAAAACGGCAACATGTAGCTATAGGAATAGCTAATGAAAACTGACGTATTTATAGTTGTAGAATCCAAAAATGAATAAAAAATTATATCATTCTATTTAAAATAACAAAGTTGACATCCATTTCCGGTCAAACCGGAAGTGATTATCTTGGTTAAGGTATTTTGCATTTATAGTTCCAATCGAACAGATACTGGTGTCAAAATCTCAAATATAAGTAAATAATAGAACATCATAAACTTTGAATGAACCAGTTACGTGGAATACCCTGTATACACTGGCTGCACGAGTGTGGCTACACGAACTCCAACGAACAACGCCCGTGTAACTACACTAACCCCAATGAACGCTTTTTTTCTACACTCGCTACTCGGTGTAGCCAGTGTAACACCAGCGAACAAACCGCTTATTACAACAAAAATCCACGTGGTTTCAAAAATTAATACAAAAACTACAAGAATAGACATGAGCTAACCTGAACAAATAAAAATATACTAAAGAGTGAAAACAATTTCAACTGGACATATAAATAAATAAATAACCAATTAATACATTCAATAACTAACTCTTATTTAAAAATAAACAATTAAATTCTGAGACCAATTTCTCAAAACATTTAGAAAAATAGATCCTAATAAAATATGATCACTGACTTTACAAAAACCGGGGTGCCAGGCCACAGCAGTACGTATTTCTTCAGTTTACACCTATACCTATCTATTTGAGATGCATGGATTAGAGTTAACGTTTATGAATTTATTTTGCAGTTGAAACAAACACAAACTTTCCTTAATTTCGAGTTTACTTTTCTGTCAATTTTTCTTGAAATTAAAAAAAAAAACCTTTACCAAAGATTGAAATGACAAAGTGAAGTGGAAGAATATGCTTACTAATTAAAATGTTCCCAAAATTTATGAAATATCTTATATAACTACGCATATATGTATATATATGTAATATCGCGAATAATCTCCGTCTAATAGATAATATGCTAAGTGTTTGGAACAACGTGGCAGAAACGTCGGGGATTTAGCTAGTACCTAGCGTGAAATTGGTTAAATTTGAATTACTAAAGGATGCGAGGAGCTAGCACTATGTTCTTCTCTTTCTACCTCGGCGATACGGATAACGGACCGGAAGAACGGGAGTTATAGAAAGAGAAAGAGAAAGAGAGAGGAGAACGGAAGGTGTATATTCATGTGTCAGTGAATTAATTTAAAGTTCGCGAGTTACAATGCGATATCGGAGCATTGTGCCGGCGACAATGGAATTGTGACTTTGCATAGATATATACGTCGGAGGACATGCGCCATTGTCTGTGTTCTCCGTCGTCCCAATTCAATTATTAATCCTCCAGCTTCTGGAGTTCGGCGACGAAGATATTCGTGCGGTGTGACGACAAGAGAACTACTAAATGGGTGGAAATCGAAGGATTTCTACCAAATACATGATTGGAAATTATAGCGTTTATGAATCCTATACCTAAATAAATCTATTTAGGAAATGAAAAGTCGATATATATGCAGAGGAGGACATTAGATATAGACAACATCCAGCGTTGTATGACAACTGTGCTTTACGCGTAAAAAATTGCATCGCAGGAGCGTCGAACTAAGCTATGTTCTGACTAGCAAACATTTTGCTGCAAATTGATTGCAGCAAATAATGTTTGCAAGTGTGAACTGCCCAAAAAAACATATTGCAGCAAAAAGATGTTGGTGCAAGTTATTGCAGCAATATATTTTGCGTAGGTGTGAACAGATAACTTTTGATTGCTCGTATTGTTTGCATGCTTGCGACGGTGGAATGTACGTGTCAGTCGCAAGAGAGAGTGTTTCCACGAGATGGCCAAATTTGCGTGGTAAAAAGAGTTGACCCAAAAATTAGTAGCAATTTATGAATCTAATCCCGAATTATTTGAGGTATCAAATGTGGATTACAAAAATCGCAATAGGAAACAAAGCATTATTGAAACGATATTAAAAGAGCTAAATATTTGTGAAAATGAAATACAAAAAAAAATCCATAATCTATGCGCACAACTCCTACAGGAAGTGCGACGTATTAAAAAGGAAAAAAGTATACAGGGAACTAGTGATAATTATGAAAGTACCTAAGTATGAAAGTTAAATGGGAATTTTTTGAATCATTAAAATTTATTTCCATAAATATACAAAGCTCGCCAACTATAAACAATCTGATAAGTTGGTGGTTGTAAACAAGTAATAAATAAGTAAATTAAATGTGTTGGTATTGCCAGTTAACTTCTCCTTCAGTAGATAAAAAATAACCTCTGAACTCATCGCATACATCTTCTGCTATGGTTCTCATGAAATTTACAAAACTGCGGGCATCTTCATTTCTTAGTTCTTGTAGAAGTTTATTATAGAAACCCAATTCGTTTCTTTGAAGTATCCATTCTCTTACCCATATTTTCCTTTTCTTATTTTTACTTGTTTTATTCCTTTGCCTTTTTAACAAAAGCACTACTGCCGCAGCAGCGATTTCTTTCACGGACGATATATCAAATTAACTGTTAGAAGTTTCAAATCAAACTGATGCAAGAAACATGTGCCAATGTGAATAACTACGCAATATTTTGCAGCAAGTGGGCCACAAAATTTGCATAGGTGCAGCGAATCCACTTGCAGCAACAATTTGCATTAATTTTTTTAAAATTAATTTTTAAATTGTTTACTAGTCAGAACAAGGCTTTTACGACGCGTCCGACCGATGTTCCAACGCAATCCAAGGCTCTATATAAGACAAACGTCTTGCATCAGATTTAGAGCGGATATAAATAAAGAGAGAAAGGTATAGACTAACTATGAACTGTGCGAGCGTAATATAACAAGCACGTGCTGTCTTGACGGCGGCGCGTACCTTTGATGATAAGAAAATAGCAAATAAAATAATGGTGGAAATACCCAGGCAAACAAGCCTATTGATTAGCCGCGTACTTATATTTAGAAATGTATACATATTCTCATTTATTAAACGTTAAACACAAAAGTGTGTTTTTTCAGAAGATATGTATGCGGGTTTTAAAGTTTTAGCATCGTTCTTACTTTCCTATATTTTGTGATTTACACTTTAAATCGATATTTTAGTAAATAAACAAATTATTAAAGAAGTGGTTGCTATTGTATTTATTAAATAAAATATATTATAAAATGCCCTTATACTTACACAGAAAATATCATGCCGAATTTATTTATCATTTATTGTTCTAAACACTCTGGCTTTTTTATTACAAATTCTTTTGTAATTGATATTACCTTTGTTCTTTATGTCATTAGCCTTTCAACGCGAAACATATGAGTACGGTCGAAAAAAATCATTTTCAGCATTCAAAATTTTGCTGTTGCTCCACATGTGGATTTTTTTAACAAGATTCTGGTCGTTATTGTTGTATAAACTAGGTTTCTGCAGTCATTTAGGTTCGTCGGCAAAAAGTTGTTGCTTTCAATTCATTGCAATAATTGATTAGACCCCTCAACTTTGCTTTAGGTGATGTTTTGCACAGCAATTTTGCATGCCCTTTGGTATCATGGAATGCACAGCAATGCAGTATACTGCTAAAATATGAACAATGGATTATTTTAAAGATAAAAGTTACAAGAGGTTCTGTCAATGCAATTTAGTGGAATTTTAGCTTGAAATAATTAGAACTAATTTATATCGCAAGATGTTACAGTCTTCTTTCAATTGCTTATAAAATTATTATGGTTAATATTAGAATTTTATGACTCATACTGACATCATCAAATGGAAACGTTTTGCGATGTAAATTAATTTTAATTATCTCAAGCCGAAAGTTCACCAAACTATTAAATAATTACACAATCATGCCTACAAAGTCAAAGTATCCAGTATTTCTTTTAATTACATATCACAGTTTTCTTTAAAAATTATAAAGAATAACTTATAAAATACTTCCTTAAGATTGGATTATGTTACTTTATACATTTTTTTTAATATTAACTAAAGATAATATTTAACAGGTAACTAAGCTAGGGTGACCAAACGCCCGTAAAAACGAGATTTAAAATGAGCATATTTTAATAAATAGTTTTCGTTGGGGGCGCCCGGACTCCTCTTTAGCTCGAGCGTATTCCCCGAACCCTCCTTGGAGGTGTCTCGTTTTTTTCCAGTTCATGATTTGGTCATACTAGCCTAAGTTAATCCCTAGTGTTTACAAGACAATATCAATTAAAAAATAAACTGTAGCACAAAATTAACTATTTGTGAGCATCTATATATAAATGAATAACTTAGGCACGACTTTTTTTTTGTATTTTTTTTTGTATTACCTTTGTGTTTACTAAACTAACTTTACTAAATATAACCAAAATTTATTTATTTTATTTATATACTTAGTAAAATACGAACCATAAAATATGTTATTAGAATGAAAATAATAATGTTAAAATTATTTCAGAATACATTCTCAGAAAAAAAGAAAACACTTAAATGAGGTGAATATGTATTTTTGTGAGCGGTCACACGTGTTCATTATACTACGTTCACACAGTTCATAGATGGTCCATACCTTTCTCTCTTTATTTATATCAGAGACCTGCACGAGTGAGTACGGCATCGTGCGAGTATAGGTACGTTTACGCATTTGACGAGTATAACGATGCGTATTACTAGTATGCATAAAGGCGCGGGGCCACTGCACGCGAAGCGAAGCGAAGCTCAGCGAAACTAATTTCCTTGAAAATTAACTCCCATGTAATCATACGCGCATCTTCGCTAGCCTAACTTCGCTTCGCTTAGCTTTAGTTGCCGCGTCCGCGTAAGATTACATAGGAGCTAATTTTCAAGGAAATTAGTTTCGCTGAGCTTAGCTTCGCTTCGCGTCCAGTGGCCCCGCGCCTTAATCGTGCACATGAGGTATGAGTAGTATCGGCACCGTGGCATCGTATGATTACTACTCGCAGCATCGTCAGGAGCACTCAAGGTCCGTATACATATGGTTACCTCGTAAGGTGAGGCCCGGTTAAAGGAGAGGCGTGGTATACGTTGACGCTGTGATGACGCGCTTCCCGATCATTCCCGTGTTTGTTTAACATTAAAAGGCTAGTATTGGGTATTCTGTTATAATAAAAGAACTTGAAAGTATATTGCAAGACACGTTTCTGTTGATAAAACATGATGGCGACCACCAAGATACAACAAAAAGAATTTACGTGTAATTCAGTGCATTATGTTTATTTTTTACGTATTTTTATAACGATGGTATAAAGTTATCCTTCCGCACCGCAGACGCTAGCGTATATGCGAACGCTATGCGAAGCGAACTATGTTCCGGGCACTCTTTCCGATGTACCTATTTGGTGTATGAATCGGACGCTCCGTTTATCTTCGCTATATGCGCTTATACGGTCGCTACGGGGCACGTAATGCCGTGTCCCCAGTTAACGTCTTGCATTTGTTGCGACTTCATCGTTTTCAAGTTCATTGAATGCAAAATCTTGAAGAAAAAAACCCGCTCTCATTTGAGGAAAAACTTTTAATTAAAGAGGAAGCAAGGCCTATTCCTGATCTTCAAATAAACTACACTTCCACAAGTAAAACTCGAACTTACAATAGAGTATTTAATAAAAATATGAGTGGATGTGGGGATGTTCACTAAAAAATAAACTATTTTGTTTTGTCTGCTTAATTTTTAAGAAAGAGGTCAGTAATAAACAAGGGTTAAATGATTTAAAGCATATCGCAAAGAGGGCAAAGAAACACGAAAATTCCGTTTCTTACATGATTTGAATGTTCTAGGCAAAGTGGACATACGTGAATAAAATTAAGTACAACGAAGGTGTAGAAAAAAATCGTCATATTTTGCGTCGGTTAATTATGTGTATAAAAAAATATGAAATCTTATCCTATGTTGGATAGAGTAAAATTGAAAAGTGAGCTTTCAATAATTTATGAGCGCGAGGACATATGTGACGTAGATGTAGGTGGTGTTTTCCCGCTTTTAGTGTTCATAACACACAACAACTTAAAAAAAGTTTTGACGGAAACATATAAACTGTTGGATATTATTTGTACAACCCCCATGTCGACAGCAGTATGTAAATGATGTTTTTCCACCCTCAAACGCATTAAAACATTTCTGAGAAGCACAATGTCAGAAGATCGACTGAACCCATTTTTACAACAAAGTCACTGACGTCTTTTCCAGCATGAAAAATAGGAGAATGAATTTTATGTACAAAAAATAGGCAAGTTCTTATATTGTGCCCACTCTCTTTCATAACTCACGAGCCGCCATTGTAAAACATTAATTGAAAAATTTTCTAAATTAAAATTTTTTTAAAAAAATAAATTTTTAAACTTAAAACAAAAAAAATTACTCTAAAGAGAGAAGTTAAATCTGAAGGACGCAAATTTGCCAAGAAACAAAGAAAAACAAAACATTAATTTTAGTTTTCTTAGTTTTTAAATTAATGTTATTTTGTTAGCTTAATTTACTTATGCTTATGATTATATAATAATAAGAAACTGCTTTTTTATTAGGAAGAGTAAATATTTAGTTTGATAATATATAATGTTATCTTTTTACCATTTTACTTACTTTTTCTTAGTTTCTAATTTAATGTCATGCTATATGTGCGTAGTTCTAAGTTTTATGTTATATTTATATAATATTTTTACTTGATTTACTTATGTTTACTATACATAATAGTAAAAATCTTTTTTATTATAAAAAATAATATTTTAGTTTGGGAGTACAAATCGCCATTTATTTTTACATATATGCACACACTTTATTATTAAAAACAGCATACATGATGACGCGTTCGCGCTCTTTCTCTTGATTAGCTGAAAAGTTATGAGGTAACCTTGTATATACGGACCTGGAGGAGCACTTGCTTTTTTCTTTTTTTTTTCGAAATTTTGCGATTAGGGCAGTTTGCAGTGTCATTGTTATTCGTTTACTGTAGAAAGCAATAAAACTAACGTTTGTTTAGATAGATCTAGTATGATTAATCTCGACAGAAACCATATCATATAAAAAAAACAGGAACACGAAATTTGGAAACTTTTATTAGAAACTATAAACATACAATACATTAGGAAAATCAAGCCACTATAATAAGTGAAACCAACAAATAGCACAATATGCACACATTATTGTACCCTATTCTTACGAGTAAGAATCGTACCGATCTTTGCGATGGCGACGATGCCGATTCTACGATGCCGGTCTAATGATTAACTACTCGCATCGTCGGGAAGTAACGCCGATTATTAATCGACTACATTTTTACTTACTCGTGCAAGTCTCTAATTTATATCCCTTTCTAAATCTGATGCAAGTCTTTTGCCTTATATAGTACATGTAGTCAAATCTTGGAAAACATTTGCTTTAGTATGTACGAAGCAACCGAACGTAAATCAACTGTTTCCAACGTTGGCATTGTTGTTGGAAGGCGTTGTCGATGTATCAAAGAAAGTTCGATTTGGTCTGGACAGTATTAGTGTTTATGCAATTGTTTACGAGCGTAAGAGGAGGCCAAATACTTCTTTTTCTTCTTAGTTGCTTAGCTATAGGTATATAGGTATGTATATGCATACGTATTGTCCCTATGCATGTACACTTATCTAAATAATTTTATTTTCAAGAATGTTCGTTTGCCCCGCATTGTGTTTCTAGAGTTTACGTAACTTTTGGCCTGTCAATTACTTGAACAAATCACGCAGGTGCTTGAAAACAACGTATGCCTCTATCGTGGGTATAATCTGTTTTATAGTTCGGAATAAAGCTGCATCAGTGTACGGGGATATAACAATGGTAAATTAGGGCGCTTGTAAGGATTGAGAGATCCCTCTTCTAAATACATTATGTTACATAATAGTAGCCAGGAGCCAGATACCCATCAAGGCCCTTGGAAACCGCAGATCCCACGCAATCGAAGAGCAGGTTACCACTACGTATTACCTACTTTATAAAAACAAACATCTCGTACGGACAATGAGATGCGATTGATACACATAAATGAAAAAAGGATGTTCTAGATATCCTTACTTGGATGTATATGTAAATATTTTTATACAATCGGCGGATAAATATTTAGATTATTATTGTGGTTCTGAAATAATATGTTTTTAGGCACAAGGGCTTAAAAGTTAAAAAATCGTTTTTTGTAATTATAAATGTTGATAATAGGATCATGTGTATACAGTGTGAGTCGTTAAGAATAGGAAATCCGGAAACTGGGGTAGTAAATCTTAAAACATAAGGATTGAGCATAATATGCCTTATACAAATGTTGCGTTTAAGACATACAGGATATTCAACTTAATAATTTTATCTCTAAATTTCCCAATAATTCAGCAAGTTTTCATAGAATCAACGTGAAGATTTGTAAAAATACGTTTTTCAGCATGATAAATAGGAATTTGTCATCACTTTTACCGTTGCTCATAGAGGGCGCTAGTTACACCCTGCTGAATAGGTAAATCGAAACTTATCTTTTTTGTGTATGCAGAATCACATAAACCGAATAGAAAATCTGAAAGAGCAACCTTTTTTACATGAAAAATACATACTTGTTTAATTTTGCATATAATTGAGTGCATACACACTCAATCATACTTTATCAGTAGAGTAATAACCCTAATAGCCAAATTTAAATTTCCCGCAATTATTCTTAGTAACTTCAACATTGAAACATGAAATTACCCACCATTTTGTACTACATTAATAGTTATTTTAATGCCTTTACGTTGATTTCACAAAAAATTGTGGCGGGACATTTAAATTTGGCTATTTGCATAAGCGCAACATTTGTATAAGGCATGTTGCGCTCAATCCTCATGTTAGGCTCCACTATCTCCAGTTTGCAGATTTCCCATTCTTAACGACTCACGCTGTATATTACAAAATGGAACATGTGATAAAATTCCATACCGACAACATCGACTTTGTAGTGCTCGCCGACTAGTTCATCATTTTTAAGACAATGTGTAATCCTGAAGGTAAAGAAATTTTTGACCATACTTTTTACATTTATTATAAACATTTGTCGATTATAGATAAAAATGATAGGTATGTAAAACGTTTGAAAACGAAATGTTTAGGCACTTGACATGTTCAAATTAATAATATTCTTTATTTCAAACTATAGCAAAACCCATACAAAATAACGTCAATGTACAAAGATAAAAGGAAATATAAAAAAATACATCAAGAAAATACGGTTCAGAACTATTGAAATTATAAGTAATCGTTTAACGAATAACAGCACAGGGCAAGTAGATGCCTTTTAACTTTGAATTTGAAACTTTTAAAGTTATTGCATATCTTGATATTATTTGGCGAGTTATTAAATAGTTTACAGCCCAAGAAAGCTAATTTTTTTTAAAAAAAAAGAGTTGTCCGGTGCACCGGAAACTACAGGTAATATGTGTGTCGTACATTATCATCATGTCAGCATAAAATTGCGACTTATATTTGAAGACAAAGCATAACACTTCAAGAATGTATGCATCAAATAGGGTTAAAATTATCTGTGCTTTGAAAGTTTTCTTACAGGATTCATGATAAATCAAAAATAATGCGAAATGAAGTGCTCTCTTTTGCAGTAAATCCACGCCTACACCAGAACCTCAGTGAATGATTCCAAAAGTAATTTTTGAGTGAAAGTGAGAAAAGTAGTAAGTTTAAAGGATATGTGTGTTACAAGAACTTTTTAAATTATAAAAGGCATAACATATTTGTGATAAATCGCAACAAAGCTTATCGATGTGCATATTCCATTTCAGATCTTCGTCAATAATGACTCTAAATAATCTAAAGAATACATTCAATTCTATCAGTGTACCGTTAAAATTAAAACTACGAGTGTTATATTTATATTTATTACGGAACAAAATACGTTTAGTTTTGTCATGATTAATTTGTAAGTTATTGATGGTGAGCCATTCACACACTCTGCCAAATCAAAAGCCCGTGAAACATCAATTGAGCTGATTAAAATATTAATATTGTCAGCACAAAGCGCAATATTTGTAGCTAAGTTTAGTGATAAAGGAATATCATTTATATAGATTAGGAAAAGTGAAAGGCCTAGAATAGAGGCCTGAGGTACTTCTCTATCTACAGTGCATATATAAGATGAGTATTCATTAATCACTACTTTTTATTTATGATTTGGTAAATAGCTTTGGAACCAGCGCAAAGAATTGCCCCTAATACAGTAAGTATTTAATTTTGCAAGTAAGATAGTATGATCAACATTATCGAAAGCACAAGATAAATCAATAAACATAGCAACACGCGGACGATTTGAATCAAGATCGCGGAAATCCAATTAATGAATTTATACAAGGCAGTGTTAAACGAGCAATTAGAAAGAAAGCCATGATGGTAACTAGTGAAAAGACAAAATTTATTAAAATATACTAGCTTATTTTAATAAATTTTGTGTTTTCACTTCACATTTCATTCATCAATGATTCATTTCGTATCAATGTCGTGCTTATCAAATTTATCATAGCTTAGAAATTCGGGTGTAAAAATAGGATATTTTCTAGTGAGACTGGGCATGAATAAAAAATTTTTTTGTAAATGAATTAAGTAAGGTGTTACCCAGTACAATCCGAAGCGAGATTCGAATCCGCAGCACCCGTAATAGTCAAACCCCTTTGACATTCGACCATCATACATACTAATATATATGCCATCACTTAAGTACATTCATTATAATATATTTATATTCTATTTTACTTATTTATTTATTCAAACACAAAAGCTTCTGACATATATGTATTCGAGTACCTTCCTATTAAAAGGAGTACAATTCACATGCAAAATGTTTAATACCGATACATAATATATAACATAGTTGCCTTTATATGTATACCAAGCCTGTACTTATTCCAGGCAAAACTAATAATAAAGATTGGGTTTGAATAGCAAACAGATTTTCAGGGATATTTCAAACGCAGTATTGAAATATTTGACAGTAATACAACACCGTTGATTTTAGAATGATATAGCACCTATATGATATAGTAACACAATAAGGGTTCCATTTACAAAAGCAGCGTCACCCCAAATACATCCTGTGATAAAAAAAGTGTAGGTAGGTATGCATTAGTAGGTACCTAATGTAATTAAATCATATTACAAGTTGTGTAATGTATTATGTATATTATAGGCTGAAGGGTTCAATTCCTTTTTAGGAAATTTATTATTACATATTTCTTTTAGGTATATCTCGTAACAAAACATCCGTTGTTGCATAACATAACAGAACAATAAAAAAAATGATTAATTACAAAAAATATACACTCAGGTGCATAAAAACCGGGTCATTGTATTTTCTTTTAATTTTTTATGTTGTTGTAATACTTAGAAATGAACTTATAGTATTTTACAATGAAATAGATCGTCAGGATGTAGAAAGGAACAAGATACCGGATTTATCAGTCTATTTGATGCCTATTTCTTTGAGGAGATAGGTTCAACATGTTTAACAAAAACAAAATTTATTTTGACACATATCACATGACCGCTTGTATGGCGCCAAATTTGAAATGTATTCAGTAAAAAAGTTATTTAAAAGGAATACTCAGAATTAAATTTTCTGGCCATACACAAATTTTTATGTATTTTTAGTGACAACCTACTTTTTAGTTTTAGCTTTATCAGTCAAGCAAAATTGTTTTAAGTATCAACCAAATCCAGAGATTTTACTTGGGTTGAGCTATCAAAAACGAAAATATTGGAAACATGTAATTTATTTAGAAAATGTGTTTTTCATTTTTTTTTTAATATGTTTACAATTGAATCCAGAGGAACTTTTTCAAATAATTTTTAGATATCATCTCATCCAACTTCACTTTTTGACGACTCATGCCATATTTTAAAATTAATTTAAATTTAAAATAAATTTTGATGTCGTCAGACATGAACAGGTTGAACCTATCTCCGCAAAAGAATTTTATGAAATTTAAATAACAAAAAAATCTACTTATGTTACAATATTTAAGTCGGAAGAAATAATAAAAAAATTTTTTCTATTAGGCAATAAGACTTCTTTTTATTGTTTTACATCAATCATCATGTTACAGGATAAACGGATCTAATTTAAAATTTAATTATTTTCATTATTATGCAAGTACATATTATACCTGAACTAACTATAATACCGATATTTGAATGGAAATCATGGGTCCCATTTTAAAATAAATAATAAATTTTCCGAAAACGAACTCTTCAAATAAGAACCGTTGACGTTATCAGAAGCAGGCTATACCATCAATATAATACAAACGAACCGGATACGGAAAAACTTTCGTTATTCGTCCCCTGCACGGAGAACAGCCGCCACCCGCCACCTACCAAACGCCCAGCCAATTCCAAATCAATTAGAATCGAAAGGAGAATATGTAAATTATTGTAAAGTTAAGAACAGAATTTAATTTGCGAGTTGAGGAGACGGGAGACCCGAAGGCGGTTGCAATTCTTGAGATTCTCGGGAACCTTTTCATACAGCAATATCTCAAGATGTCGACCTCCGTGAATTGAAAATTGTAAACCGCCCCCGCATTCCATCCTATTGAACATTCACGCCAATATCTCCCGGACTGATACTATCGGCATTTCCAGCTTTCCTCTGGTCCTGACTACGTGGTGTAGTCATAAAATTTTGACGAATTTACGATGCACTTATGTACACAATCTTTGTCTGTTGTGTCGTAATCACAATCATAAAATTATAAAAATAACAAAAATAATACAGTGCTTGGATCACTGGTCTCGCACAACCTTAGTTAAATATGCAGTCATGTATATACTCACTTTATGTAGTAGATACGTCTCGAAAGTATGTGGAATCAAATAAATGGGGGTATATAAATAAATTACATTTATTGAACAAATCTTAATATTTTATACGAGATACAACTCATCTTACTTGCTAATACACAAGCCATTTGACCGTAAACATTTGTTAATTCAATTGGGAATACCGACATGCATAGTTTTCAGTAGTAACTTGCCAAGCTTCTAAAACGGCTGCCACTAACTCAGGTCTGTTAGGTGCCGCACCTGATAGGAGGTGAAAGGATTCCACATGTCAAAGAGACGAAATACTTTGGGGTATGGTTTGATCAAAGACTTACATGGAACCCACATATCCAGAACACAACCAACAAAGCCTCTATCGCTCTAGGTAGGTGCAAGAGCTGTGTGGAAGGAATTGGTGCCTTAGCTCCAAGATGAGTCTGTGGTTATATACAAGGATAATTAGACCCATAAAAACGTACAAAGCTATTGTATGGCGACCAAAGGTGAGGCAGGTGGAGGCGGCCAAAACGCTTAGTGGCGTACAAAGACTGGCGTGTCTGTGCGCCACGGGGGCCATGAGATCGATCCCTACCACCGCAATGGAAATAATTCTAAACATGCCATCACTACATATTTACATGAAAGCAACTGCCAGATCTACAGCCCATAGACTTATGCTTAGTCAAGCACCAATAAGTAAATCGCACGGCGCAAACTATCAAAAACTATTAGATGGAGGCACCCCTTTTGCGGATACCGTGGTTCAAAAATTCAGTCTAGATAGGTATTCTGGTATTATAATATCAGGTTATAATACCAGATAAGAAGGACTGGGAGACAGGTACTCCAGTACGAGCGACTCAAATTGGTATTCAGACGGCTCTAAAACGGACTACGACGTCGGAAGTGGAATTTACTCAAAGAAGCCTAAAACGGCTCTTTCGGTAAGCTTCAGCAAAGACATAACGGTGTTACAGGCTGAAGTTGTTGCAAATCACCAGTGTGTCAGAGGAATAGAAAGATGGACCGAACCAGATAAAAGCGTCGCCATCTTCTCTGACAGTCAATCCACACTTAAAGCAATTAGTTCCGTAAATGTGGGCTCTAAGCTGATTTGTGACTGCGTAAGCGCCCTAAATGAGGTGGTCATCCAAAGAGAATTAACATTAATCTGGGTTCCTAGCCACTCGGACGCGAAGGGGAATGAGGCGACGGACCAACTAGCCAGGTGACGTTCGCCAAGATCATTCGTTGGAGCTGGTTCTTCTTTTGGCACTACAAAATCGCAAATTAAAAAATCCATCAATGAATGGATACATAATCGGTTCAGAGAGTGGTGGCAAAAATCACCAGGACAAAGACAGGCAAAAGAGTTTTTAAAGGAATAAAGGCCTGACTTTATTATGAATCTACTAAATAAAGATAGGAAAACTGTCAAAATGATAGTAGGTCTGCTGACTGGTCACTATAGATTAAATAGGCACATGTACGACATAGGCCTGGTAGGTGACGCTACATACAAATTCTGCCACGAGGAAGAAGAAACACCAGTTCATGTGTTGTGCCAATGTGACTGTCTGGCCAGGACAATGTTTCCAGTAGTGGGCGTGGAGGACTCGCAGCTAGCAGCTACAGCAGCCGCTCTCCAAGATGATAGGCCTAATTAAGAGGGCAATATTAGAAAGCGTCATCTAGGAAAAAGGGGATCATAATAGATCTGAAAATACTAATCTAATCTAATGTAGGTGTCGCACGTTCTACCTCGATTTTCATGTGTCTCCAGATATTTTCAATCAGGCTTAGGTATGAGAGGCTGATGGCCACAGGATTATTTCGATTCTATTCTCTTGCAACCAATTTCTTGGAGACGTGGCATCTAGCGTTATCTTGCTGTAACCTCCAGCCTTCAGAGTGTAAAGTATTGGAAGTTTGAAAAGGCATTCATTCAGAATGGCATAGTAACTATGCTTATCTACTGTACCGGCGATAATACACAACGGAGTAGAACCAGAATGAATTGTAAAGAATTTGGACTTGTGTGCTGGTACTTTGATCTTTCTCTGCTTAAGACCATAAGTCGATTATTACCATAATTGAAAGTAGACATCATCTGAAATAAATAGTTTTTCAAAATTTTCTTCCCGAAAATCATCACAAGATTCTTTGTTGAATTTAAAACTCTGTAACCGCCAGTATCTTCCTAGGCACCAGTCTTGCTTTATAGCAACTGCGTATAGATGTCTGACGAACGGTTTCGGAGTAAAGCTGTGTTCCTTGTTCTCTGAAATATCTACTAGCCAAGTCTCGGTAACCTAAATGAGGGTTTCTCTGATCCATTTGCACCAAAGCGGTCCAGTCCGTCCCCGTATCTTGTGTGGTTTACCAGAAACTCGCCCATGTTTCATCCCCATGCCCAATCTTGTCCGTATTAACCTATTGTATATAGCCGACTTGTATATTCCTCGCAACCTACTCAATTCGAGCACTTCGCGGAAGCTTTTTCAAGTAATATTTATGTTCTCGCCTTTTTGCTAATTGATTCATCATTACCGAGATTTCATTTAAAGTAAGAGTAGTAAAATGCAACAACCTAATGTGCTTCTCAACACTGCATGTAGAAACCGAGTAGACACTAACTATCAACTATGTCATTCGAAAGAATAACTAATAAACTATACACTCTTTAATTAAAATAAAATAATTATTCCACAAACTCTCTAGACGCTCTATAGTACTTGCGCGGCACACTGATTGATGTCAACTCTCCCTATTTTTAGTGGTTGGTATAATTTTTATGGATCA
This sequence comes from Protaetia brevitarsis, assembly GCA_004143645.1. NCBI lineage: Eukaryota > Metazoa > Arthropoda > Insecta > Coleoptera > Scarabaeidae > Protaetia > Protaetia brevitarsis. The sequence goes on from RXPK01000047.1 coordinate 2,559,604, forward strand.
AGTGAATTTCTTGCATCATTTGTAACTAGTTTAGTATAGGATTCCCATAAGGAACACCTGAAGTCATATGTTTATGAATATTCGTAATTTTTTGCGGTAATGAAACATTTTCCACCTCACATGTAATATATTATTTCTTTCTAAATACGGTATTGACATATTGAAGACTACATCAACTGCATACTATTTTTGATTATTCCGTACCTGCTGACTATCTTTGTTGCTAAGATGGCGTCCAATTTGTTTGGACACAATGAGAGATGCCGACAAAAAGTGAGAATTTTAGATATTCTGTATAATGTTAACGAGGTTAACATAAACCTTCGCATTTAAAATGCAAGCCTCTGGCACTTAAAGCAAATGAAGATTAATCACTTAAACATAGAATTTTACACTGAATTCATAAATATAGTAATATATAAGGTATCCATGGCGACTCCCGATTATTCGGCGAAAATGTAAGAAACTTGAAAATATTTTCGAATGAAGGTACCATATTGTTGCAACCCCCAAATTTTTAGAACTTAAAGTTTTAATTAAACACCGAAAACTTTTCACCACTTCCGTGAAAAACCCGCCTGTATACACATATTGTGTAAACAATAATAATATATAACATTAAGCTCGTCTATTGAACGCATTGGTAGTTGGTTGTGTCAGCTGCAATGTTATTATTGTATGTATAGGTACTAAAACTAAAAATTTTATATTCCATCATTTTTTCAAACGCGAACCTGTGAGTTATCGAGCGCACATAAATAATGAAATCAATTATGAAGCCTCGATCCAACCGATAACAATTCAAACTCTTGACGTTCAGGAATAATTTAGATTTTTAATGGACGTGGCGAAAAAACGATTACTCTAGTTCACGACGGCTGTACAGGGTCTAGTGTGAGCAACGCCATTATATTCCACCGCAAATGTATTGGTTTGCGCGCCAATCACCAAAACTCTTTCATAATCAAGCAACACAACGGTTATAGAGAATTACACGTAATAAAACTATTAGAATCATTTTCAAGGAAAACATATAAACACACAAGAAATTTATTTTGATTAAAATAATTTGATAAACGCAGTTTTAAAAATAAAACTCAATCATTAATATGTTCATTTCGGAAAATGAAAAGCATAAAATAAGCAAAAATCAGAATTTTAAAATTGTTTAAATATAGATTGTCGCGACATCTATGAAGAAATAGTTGATAATTATTAATAATAAACAGGAAACTGTAAAAGTGCATAATTGTGCATAAGTGCATATATTTTATGGATTCTATGCTCTTGAAACCAAGGAACATATAAACATAAACGGAGAAATAACGTCGGTATCGTCGATCTTAAGGGGGCGCTAAGATAAAGTAGAGAGCACGAAGTCGGTACAAAATAGAAAAGCGAAATTTTTAGACGTTATAGTTGAAAAAAGATTTGTTTTCAAAAATCAAAATAATCAAATGTTGCTATAATGATCCTTAGCCCGTTTGTCTGAAAAGAAATTTATAAAGTATGGATGAAATTTAAAAAAAATTAACGATGTACCAGAGGCAAATTATATTGCCAATATAATGATAACCATTTTTCAGAATTCGTAGAAAAAACGTGTATTTTTCTTGAAAATCTGGAAATAAGTTTTTGTAGATAAACAAGCAATCTGCAAAGAACATGTGGAAAGAATAACAAAAGCATCCTTTAGCATTTTCCAGTAAGATGGCGCTTTTGATTTGGGAGTAATCACTACTCAAATATTCATACAAAACTTCGTGACCTTTAGCATTGTTATTAATTAGCCATTGGCTAGAATTAACTCAAAAAAAATGGCGATTGCGTGCTAGTATTCAAATTTTTCTAGCCGTCAGATTGATGTTTCTTGCATGTCCTTGTCACATCCATTATTTGCATAAATATGCGTATATAATATGTATATAGATTGTAGCACTCCATAAAAGACGTAAAAGTTTATTACACACGCATTGCAATATAAAGCGGGTTCGTATATGTAAGTATATGACCTCATGTTGTCGTTTCAGGCTTAGGTTTAGAGTTATTACTTCATTATTTGTTAGTATTGCATTAGCGCACCGTAATCTCAAGAAAAAAGATAACATGTCCGCGTATAGGTACGAATAATAGTTATTTTTGCGCCTCCGTCCAGAAACATTCATTTTGCAATACTTCAAAGCGGCGGGAACTCCCGTTTTCCTGTCTGGGCAAAAATTTCACTAAAGGTTGGCCACCCTGGATTCCACATGACAGACGTGTAATAAGTTGTCATTATAGTGTTCAACCATGCTAAAATGAACTGGTGTCTTCATTGCACTTATTATTAATATATAGATATTAAACTAGAAAAAAAATTACAGAAAAAGATGTATTCTCGGAAACGTCAAAATACTAAGGTATGTAACATGTGTGCCAACTTTTACCGTCAACTCCCTAGTGTCAAAATTTCTTTTAACCGACCTTTAGTGACATTTTGTCAAAAACGATAATTTTCCTGTCTATGCTGCCGCTCTGAAGCACTGCAAAATAAGTGTTTCTGGACGGAGGCGCAAAAAGATATTTTGTTTAAATATAATATATATAATAAAATATACTGGTTTTTTCTTAATAGTTGTGAATTTGTAAGATTCATTAGAATTATGTTATGTTATCCTTACAACGATAATTAATCGCAAATACAAGTAAAACTAAATAAAAATAAACAGAAATATGAAAAACGATCTGCAATAAATATGTATAACTGATACACCGAAAACCTCGAAAACTGTTAACAAATGTGTGACAATTTTGACAAGAGCAGATTGGTCTGCGGGTCAGGTTATTCTATGGTCTGTGGCTTGGCTATGGGTGGCTATGGTTAGAAGCGAACTCAGAAAAGATGGCGATTCCGATTTCCATGCAAGGGACAGCTAAAATTTTAAATTTCTTAGCTGTCCATTCTTGTCTGCATGTTTCTTTCAAAACGCACTCCAAAAATTACATTACTCCTAAAGTAGTGTACAATGTGCTAAGTCTGGTGTTAAGCCGGTAGCCTAGATAGGAGACCAAAAACCAAAAGTAGTTCCATTTCAAATTCAAGAATATGACAACTTAATAATGTCAAATAATTCTCTCCAGAAAGGTATAGTAAAATAGTATAGCATGTAATGGACTCTGCATTATCATCAATAAAATGTATATATGTAAATAATTAGTTTCAGTAAAATTAAATTTCAAAATCAATAAAATATGAATCGTTTGTTTTTGTCATTATAAGAGTGATAGTAAGTTTCATCATCATATACATATAACATAAAGCTACCAATTCCAAACTCTTCCTAAAACTAGATTCCTTCCAAATATTCCAACATAAAAATTAATACAACAAATTAATTTATTATTCTTTTAAACTACAAACTTATTTTAATTTTTTCAATTGTGCTAGTCTATTATTCCGTTGCATCGCCATTTTTCGCACTTTCCGCCAATACTCTATAGAATTTGGATCAAGGTCCTCTAACTTTGGCGGTGGACCTGTCCTTAAAGTCCACAACCATTCAGGGTATTCACTATCAGGTTTGATTTCAATGTCTTTCCCTTCCTTATAGATATTTGAGCCGGACACAAAATTAACTAACTTATAGGGATCCGTTTCAACTGGTAACACTTTCTTTTCCATTGCGGGTCCTAATTTACCCAACTTCTTTTTCTTCAGCATACCCCCAACCATACTAACGCCTTAAATATTGAGAAAATATGCGTGTCCTGAATATAGAGTGTGGAGTACTAGATAACTACCTGCCGTTTCTTTTTTTGCATAGTGGTTTTTGGGACACATCAAAGTAAATGTAAGTAGTAGTTGTCGCCTCACATTTAATAGTGAATATACGGAATTAGAATTCATTGTGTAGTTTAGAATATATATTATTTTGCAATCTACAAATAAATATTGAAAACAACCTAACCTCTGCTAACCTTGCCTGAAAATAACATACTGTCAATAGCAGAAGCAGCACAGAACACCAACATATGACCAACATAACACCAATAAAGACACAGAAGCACGCAGTGTTCCCAACCTTTAAGCATAGAATTTCCCACGAGAACTATCAAAATTTCCCTTTTTTAAACAAAATTCCCACGAATGCGCAAAACTGTGGTACAAACCATGATGCAAGAAAATAATATATGCTCTTGCGCATCTATGTGTGAGGTATTTGAGGGCCAAACAATACTACCAATCCAATAATTTAATAGGTATCACCAATGTAAAGAAAAGTAACTCCCATTTTTTTTAAAATATATCCAATTAGAATCAATAAAACTGTATTTTTACCATTTCTTTCAATCAAATTTGCATTGAAACAAAATCTTTAGACAATTCACATTTTTAAATGTAATTTTCAATTGAATGCAAAACAATCTTGAAAAAACTCATTGTAATTAACACATTTTTTTCATTAAGAAATCCAGCCATAAAAATGTTAATATTATTGCTTTGCTAAGAATGATTCTGTTAATATAAAGTATTTTTGCCTTCTTTAGCTCTTACCTTCATACTTGTTGATACTTATACGTACTGAAATTTCACTAATTGTAAGTGGTTCATATTTTTTTTTAATGGCAAATGAAATATCTATTAGTTTGGTACAAACATTATAACGTAGACAGTGTTGGAATAAAGAAAATACAGATAAAAATGAAAGAATTAATCAATAATTGTGAGCGTAGTGTTTTATTTTTCTTTTTTACAAATTTATTTATCAATTCTTTTTATAGATATGAGATAATGGTTTGTTTTCTTTGCCGTATTTGATTTATATATAATTTTTAAAAAGCTTCTTGAGAAGCGGCATTGATTTATTGTTTTATATTACTTATACAAAAACGTTTCGATGCATTTACATCTTTTTCATTTTTTTTTTTTTTTTTAAAAACACTGTTTTAAACAAAACAAAAACGATATATACAACATGCAATGCATAGCATTAAAGTAAAAATATAAAAATAAAAAAAATAGCTTTTATATTTGTACCTGGTAAATACGTCATATTTTAGGATATCACGTTTCTAAAAAAAAAAAAATTCCCACGAATACCATGCTATTTCCTTTGACTTCAAAACTTCCCACGAATCGGGAAATTTCCCTCGAGTTGGCAACACTGAGAAGCAGGCAGAAGTTTGGCAGACTACAGTGCTACCAACTGTGAGATATAAAATTCGCAATCTCGTTGCTAGTGAATTCCTAATTAAATAAAAACATAAACTACTAAAAATCATATACTGATGAGTGAATTAAGAAAAACACCTAAGAAATATCAAAAAGTAAAAAATTATAATGAAAAAAAAAAATACATAAGACAGCTCTAGTTAATCACTCTCATTGTTGTTCTCTGATTGAAAATTACTGCCATTTACAAACGGCTACAAATATCTAAGCTCATCGTTCGCGCGCAGAAAAAGTATGTTCGAGCAGTTTTTATTCAACAAACAAAAATCTTGGCTTTTTACACAACAAATGTTTCTCATGATCGGGCACGCATAGGTAGACCAGTTAGAATGGTTGTTCACAATTATATTATTATAAGCTACGCGCGCAAAACTAGCTACCTGCTCAGGTAGCAAAATGACATTTAATAGACGTTGATATCACGCTTTAGACGTAATATATAGACGTCTATTAAATGTCATTTTACGTCACTCTGCTACCTGGATGATAACGGAGTAGGGGAATCACGGCAAGGCATGAGTCACTATTCAAGTATTATATATTTTTATTAAAACAACAATAAAATAATATTAGAAGTTCATGTTCTAGCGCTATTCCATTTAGCTTGTGAGGCCACAAATGGTCCATTGTGAACAAAATGAATTTTCATTGAAGACACGTAATTTAAATTGGAAATTAGCTATAAAAAAATAATGTTACTTAATTGAATTTAGCAGTTTGCAATACTTACTTTCGGCGTAATCAAGAAGTACTGGGATGTATTCGGTTGGCTGGTTAATTCAAACAGCAACTCAAATATTCTCCTCTCGTTTATTTCATCCATCCCTTGATTTATTTCGTCCACGCAACGGAATGGAACTGGCGTTAGTTCCTGTAACGACAGCATAAATGTAGCTGTTGCAACCGCTCTCTCGCCACCACTTTGGACAACATTATTTAATTCTTGAAGAGGTTCTCCATCTCTGTAAGTGACCTTGATGCTTAAGCCGTACTGTTCATAATCCTGAGGATTATCTCCTAAAAATTGAACAATTTAAATCAATAAAATCTTTTTTGAAGCCACATTTGTTTACCAGTATATATAGAAACATCCCCAGCACAACCCATCCTTTCAAAAGCGGCACTAAATCGACCACTAATCTGATCTACCAGTTCCTGTAATGATTTAAGATAGTCTGTCTCCATTTTCCCCATTTTGCGTGTTATATTATCGATCTCAAGATTATCACTTCGCAAAGAATCTTCTAGCTCTTCAATTAGTCTTAGTCTATCTTCGTAATCTCTCATTTCAGCTTCATCTGCGGAATTTAAGCATTCCATTCTACCGATAATTTCATTTTTTTGTTGTTCTAATTCTTCTAGGCTGTCACTCAATTGGTCGAAATCTTCGCGAAATTCATTAAATCCTTCATCATCTGGTGTAAATCCGTTAGATAATTCTTTGCCTTTTTGCAGTGCCTGTTTTGCTTCCCTAGTTATATCGTTGTAAGATTGTTTTATAGCTTGTAGCGTGTTTTCAGCTTCCTGGCATAATTGACGAAGGTCATATACTTCATTTTCCAAGATTGTTATACGTTTTTCGTATATGCTTACTTTCACTTGTTTTAAGTTGACATTATTTTGTGAAGTGCTAACTTTTTTATATTTCTCTGCAATAACTTTCTGTAGATTTACCAGCTGTTTAACTACAATCTATGCAATGATAACAACGATTAGTAGTACATTTAAATATATTGGTATGAAAGCAAATGAACATGAAAGAAAACTTACTTTTATTTTGTCACGTGCTTCTTTTTTTATTTCATCCGGAGTTATATTTTCTTCTTGAAGTTGTTGTATATTGTTGTTAGCAACTCGTATCTGACTGTCAATAGTTTGAATATTTTGCACAACACTTCTCAGCTTCTTCAGACTCTCAACTAATTTCTCTTTTCTTTCAGTAAGTTGAGTAATCTGTTTATATCAATAAAAATATAGAAAGTATTTAATCTCAAAAATAAATCACTTACGCGAGCCTGAATATTTTGAATTTGCTCGATATACTGTTCACAACTTTTTTGATTATCCTGTAGCTGGCCCTGCATATTTTGTAATTTAGCCAGATCTAATGAGATTGATAAAGATCCGTCGCCTCTTACTTCACTCTGACGAACAATCTTTTCTCCTGTATATTTGGAGTAAGAGCAGGAAAATCTAAATCTGTCTACAATAAAAAGAATTACACAAGTTGTACTCATTTTGTATTCTATGTAATGAAATATACACACGCCTGCATATTTAAAGAAAGAATATAAACGAGCGCACAGTGGGCTCTTTACTTTGTTTGAAATCAGTTTTATTTAAGTCTAACGTCTTCGAGCTTTTTGCTTTTTCTTTTCCATTTCCAACAAGTTTCATAATTGCAAAATCTTTGTAAAACAAATTCATTCAAGTTACTCAATCTAATTTCATAAATAAAATAAAATATAAATAAATAATAACTATGAAAAAATAATTAGGTTTTACACATGTTCCCTTAAATTTGTTAGTGTGTGTATTTTAATATAAAGGGATTTGATTTTTGCAGATTATATTTATAGACACTTTGAATTTAGTATCATAACTGAATGTGAACTTAGAACTTCATGGTATTCACTTTTCAACTGGATAATTATTGTAATATTTCCCAAGTGAATTGTACATACCACTAAAGAATGAAGAAACATCTTTTGGTATAGCCTCAAAATACTGATTTGTTTTTTCATCGCCCACTGGTGTATTATGAAGCCCATAATTTCTACATAAATAGGTAATGAGAGGTGGTGGCCCAGTAAGCAGACTTAATAGGTACGCGTGTAATCCAAATTTTCTCAATCTCTCGATTGGAATTCGAGGCTGATATATATGGACACCTTCTTGTGGATCAGAATAAACAATATTCACTCCTAATTTTTCCGTATCCCTAAACCTTCGAATTAACACGTTCATGTCATCCTTATTAGTACAAGTTATTGCAACCCTATCCCTTACTGGTATGGTGTTTTCTATATAAGCAGCGTTCTCTGGCTTAATAACATTTAACTGAAAATATACAGTCTGTAAAATGAGAAGTTAAAATTGTAAAGAACTTTTTATACTTCTAGCATCATCGGCTCAAAAACTTGACTCTGAAAACTGTGAGCATTCTCTCTTAGCCATAGAGTTGCAGTATAAGCGTCCATATCCATTCTTCGTAGATATTCCAATCGTTGTTGTTTGATGTTTTCAATCTTTTTCATTTCATTTTCAAGAGCATGTATTTCATAGGTCCTGTCACGTTTTAATGCTAACAGCTCTGATTTCTTTGCTTCGAGCGTACCGATTTGAGAAGAGATTTGCTTAATTTCTTGGTTGTGCTGTTTTATTCTTGTCTCCATGTCACTATCTACCAAGGCAAGGAAGAATGATAAAAAAACGATCGCTTGTGAGTGAATTGTATGTAAAAGAATTTTATTTTTGATTCGTGAGCGAATCTTATTTTCGATTCTCGGTAAAATATAAAATTCGCTTTTGAATTAATCATAAAACATGGAAAACCAAAAATACTAATCTTTCGCGAACAAACTGTATATTAAATTGTCCCTGAATCAATTTTAAACATACGTGTATTGCGTATAGATAGACAAGGAATGTGTCTGATTAGTTTTATTAAACACAAATTGCTTATGGTTTATCGTGACAATATTACTAACTTACCAAATCGTTACCTACACGCTTTGGAAATAATGTAAAACTACATATAATATGAAAATATGGAAGTATAGATATTACCCGGCATTTTTTGGCGAATAGTAGGAGGTGAAAGTAAATATGTATTTGAGTTCATAGGTTAAAATTGATAATTAAATTCCATATAACTACTTCCCAATTTTATTTTATATACTAAGTATTGTTACTGGTTTCGGTTCTAACTATAGCTTACAAAAATAAATGTGATTTTTATTAGTTTTTGGGGGTTTGTTTGTGGGTTTCAGTTACCAACAATTTTCCGTGTTCCGATATACAAATATAATATAAACAAGAACTGCAATAAATAAAACAATTCGATACGTTATTTTCATTTATAACTAGAGATATTGAGAATTGTTTTCATTATAAAAACTACAGGTTCGCAACCAGGCACTTAAACCTTATTACATCTAAACTTACCAGAACCACAAACTTTTAACAAATCTTCCTTATCAGATTGTAATTTAGCTAACTTCATGTGTGCTGTACGAATTTCTGCCGCCCTTTGTGCGATCTCTGTAATCCTTGCTTTCATTTCCAACTTAACTTCTTTAATTGAGTCATTCAATTGCTTGTACCTGCTATTGTTTTTTTGGATTTCCATTGCAGCAGTTCTTCTATTTTGTTCCTGAAAGACAAATTAAATTTTCAAACAAAGTTGTGAGTAATTGTTTTTCTTTTGTACTCACATCCTGCCCAATCTTTTCTTTCAATTTTGATACAATAGTTTTGGCGCTTTTGATAGTAGCTTCTTTAGGTGCAGCAGAATTCTTATATTTATCTAGAATGCTAGCAGCACGATCTTTGTCAGCTCGTATTTCATTCCTTCTCTCAGCAATCTCTTCATACTTCCTCCAAGCTATTTTCCTATCAATATTTTTAACTAGAGCTCCAAATTCCTGTCTTCTATTAAAGTTTTTAACTTTTCCCTCTAATCTTATATTAGCATCTTTTGCTTCCTGCAGTTTCTTTTTCTTCTTATCAAAATTATCGAAAATTGCCTTTTGCCTTGACCGTCTCTGAATCAAATTCTGTTGCTTTTCAATCAAATCTTCCTTACATAAAGGCCTTTTGGTTTGCTTCAACAACTCTTGCTTGTTCATTTTTGCAAAATCTTGCACCCTATCTTGTGGTAAGAACTGACAGAGATTATCCACTTGTATATTGTATAATTTAATTTGTTCTTGCATGTCTTTTTGTGAAACAGTTTTCCCATTTATTTTCCAAGTTGATTTATCTTGCAAATCAAACTCTCTTGTTATTGTTATTGTACTTGACTCTTTGGAATTCTTTGCTTGTAGCAATATATCAATGCAAGCTTTGTCACAGTGATGTTTAACATATTCTGAAACCTATTTAATTTCTCAAATTATTATCCAAATATAAATAAGTACTGAACAATACCTTAGATCCTCTACCAATAGTTTTTGGATTGCCTCCTAGACCTAAAATAATTGCTGCTACCATGGTTGATTTACCAGTTCCATTGGGGCCGATAATCATATTTAAATGGGGCCCAGGATACATTTCAGCATATGTATAAGTGCTAAAATATTGATTTTTAAAGCCTATAGTTATAGGTTATAATTTAACACTTACACAAAATTTGTAACACAGATTTTTATTATAACGCCAGGTTTGTACATTTTTGGTTACCTTTTTACTGCTTTTTAATAGTAAATACAAAAATACAGGATAGCATAACTGAACATAACGACATAACCTAAACTACCTTTGGATATGTAAACAAGTATACACAAAACTTCTTTTGTAAACTACTAGTGTTATTTCTACAAAAATATTTTAGTATACCCAATGTTCCTATTTGGTTTGGTACAAGCGTACTAGTTTATCACTTGACCAGTATGAACCAAATTCTGATCACTTTATCCATACCTGATCACATAGATAATCCTGATCACAACATTGACGCTACAACGTGCTACAACGCCATAGATATTATCTTGTGCACTACAATCACTACATCGCATAGATAATGTAAAGGTTGCTACATCGACTTCATCACTATTTCACTTGATTTCACTATCATATATCACTAACCTCACTAACGTCACTAACCACCGATTATGGGGTTAAAGGTTATGAGGTTATCATTTATCATCAGAAATCAGCATCCTCGTTGCCAGTTCAATGTTTATATTTTAAATATTTTCATTAAATCTGCACTGAAAATTCAGTAGAAATTAGTAAACAAATTTAGAAAAAATAGTCTACTTGAGATTAATATATAGATAGCCAACCTACCTTATCTATAAGTTTGTTCGCGTCGCATGAACTATTTGCACTATTATGCACTTTAAGAACTTTTGTGTGCAAAAGTGCATAATAGTGCAAATAGTTCATGCGACGCGAACAAACTTTATGATAGATACGATAGATAGAAAAACAAAGATAATATATGGCTGCATTTGGTAAACCTCCCATAAAAGAATTATGTCATTAAAAAAAATGTGTGGGAGTTCCCTCCTAGCCCTCTAATTTTTATATTTACAGGAGGGTTATAATAGATTAACGGCATAATCTTGTGTCGTTTTAAGTCCACAGGATTTTACCACAACCATTTATCTCCATTAGTTTCCAAGCTTTCTTGCCCTTAATTAAAGAAAAGATACACATAACATCTCTGAGGACTAACGAGGCATTATTAAGTAAAACACAAGTTAAACTGAGGGTGTGTTTATATAGTGAAAAGAAATAAAAATTTGGGAATACTATTAAAACTGTGTCTGCATTTTTGTTCAGTTATTATAAATTATAACCAACCCAAAAAAATATATTTAAAATAAATAATACTTACATCAACTACCTACACAATTGTCTTAAATTATCCATGGGAATAAAACAAAAACAAGTTTTTTCAAATATTTTAATTAAAAAATAAAGAGAATATACATGTAAAACTAAATAGTTATTGCTTATTTGTTCATATACAACGAACAGATGACATGAGACGCAGATATATACAAGTGAGATGAAAAACAGAAAAAACTAGAAAAGGGAAGAAATAGAAGTACGATTACTAATAATTACATCAATGAGCGAGCCTCAGATATTTCTTTTATTTGATAAACAAATTGATATGAATCAGTTACATGAATTTATTAAATTAACATTAAAACTGCTAGTTAATGATATTCAAATTATAGCAAAAATATCTATATTACATACAACGAAGTCTAGCAGTTTTTTCTTTTAACAGATATGATTCCAAAGATATTAGGGTATATATTTATAGCTTAGAAACACAAACTGCTATCTCTTACTTAATGTGAATGCAATATCGGTTCAAATTACAAAAGGTTTGAGTATTAATATTGCTAGACATGAGGTAATTTATAAAGTTTGATAGCTTTCAAATAAAGCTGTATCATAAATGATGTGAATATCTGGAAGCTGCTGGATCAGACTGCGAAGTTTCTTTAGTCACCATAAATTCATTCATATTTTTAAGCTATAAACATAAAAAAATATACCAAAACATAATTTGTAATAAATATAAAACAGCGTCCTAAAAGATATCAAAAATTAACATCATTAATGGCACTAGATGAATATTGTACTGCAGTAAATAAAAGGAGTTAATGGATTAATACTGTGATACTAATAATGTTAACAAAACAATAACGAATAACTCAAATATAATCATTGACAACATACAATTAAGTGTTTTATATGAATATTTTGATTTGCACAATACATAATAAATATAACAATGAAAACAATAATAAAGTATAATAGAGTGAGAACCTAACGTGTTACTGTTTCGTAAACATTATACATATTATTTGCGAAGTCAAAAAATTTGGCACATTCGAAATATAAAAAACGTAGATATATAAAATCATGAATTAATCATTTTACAACTAATGACATGTATTAACAGGTTCCAATTTCATTGTGAAACTTTCGATATAACAATGTTTCTCATTCATAACATTCTTTTTTCTTAATATCATATAAATATAAAATGTTTCGTAGTCAAGTCTTTTTCAGGTAAACATTTATCATACTTTTGTAAAATCTTTCAAATATTAAAGAACACTCAAACGCACACTTCCATATCTTCCATATTTATCATACAGTCGCCACTAGCTAATTTTATTAAAGTCTTCTTTATCCTAAGGGCTGGCAGTCGGACATTTGGATTATGATGCCAACATTCACGCATTAATTTACCCAAACCGCTTAAAATCTGTACATAAAGAAAATATTTTGGAGCATTCTAATTTGTCATAATGTGGATTTTAACAATACTTACTGTATCACTCGCCCAACGGTTTGGTATATTGGGTCTTTGTTGGTCGATGCAGACTACTTTTCTCATATCTTCGAAACTGGGATCACTGGGAACCACGTCATAAAATGGTGGCTTGTAATCTTCGGCAATGCCATTGCTTATAGTACAGCGACTAATTTCCCAGAAGACTAAACCTAACGCATATATATCGACGCGTCTAAAGGAGTCAAAGTGGTCCATTCGTATGCTAAACAGGATTAGCAAATAATGTGAAAGCATTTAAAACTATCTCATTTAAAGGTCGATGTAAAACAAACTTACGTTTCATCCAATACTTCTGGACTCATATATCTCTTGGTACCAACACGTGGATTGGAACCGATGTTCAACTCATCAGATACTTGCGAATGTGTGACAGCTAAACCAAAATCTGCTATCACACAAACACCATTGCTTTTAACCAAGATATTTTTACTTTTTATATCTCTGTGAGCTATAGCTGGCTTTGCCTAAAAGTATATTAAATTTTCACACATAGTGTACAAACATTTTAGCATCTTAACTACCTCTCTCCCAAAAATTTCTGAGTGCAGATGTACCAGACCACTAGCTATTGATATACAAATCCTAAGTAACTGTTGATGTGTCAAACTTGTGTGATTTAAGTAATCGTACAAGCTACCTAAGGAATGATAATGCGTAACTAACCATAATTGTGTGCAGGAATTTCTAGATGTCATATCTGATCCTATGTATCCCAATATATTCTCGTGTCTTAGAAGTATTGTACTGAAATGTTATCATATAAAATGTTAACTTATGGTGATTGAGCAAAATGTAACATAACGCTGCTAAAACTTTTTATTTTAAAAGTTTCTGTGTACTCTTTTCTGGTTCATCAAAATAATATAGCAACAAAGGGTGTGGTGTTCAAATATTATTATTTTTTGAGCAACAATACATGACTTTCAATCATAGCGCAGAAGATATAAAGATCAAAGTAGATTTCCAATTGCTTTCTGTTGGCATGAGTGTTCCACAAGGCTGAATTTTCGGCTCGATTCTTTTCATTCTGTGTAAATGACTGGAATCTTTATTTGTACACAATGTAATATGTGTTTTATGCCAATGACATTTGCTTGATAGTTCCTGCAGATGGTAGTGTGATAAAAGTGCAATAGAATCGAATATTAATAATGTAGCCAATTATTTTAATTTTAACAATCTTCATTTTAACAGTACCAAAACTCAAATCATGTCATAATTGACAGAATAGATAGCAACAACAATAAACTTCAACTTGTATTCCCATTAGTTTTTTTTTTTTTTGTATTAAGATATATAATTAACTGGTGAATATTTTGTTTGACTATCTTGCTCATGATTGCAAACACAAATGTTAAAAGATTACACTGCAAAATTGTACATCTTTTTGTAGGTATACCAAAAAGATGTATGAGGCATATAAAGTGTAGTTTTTATGTTTTATTATTTTATTTTTCTTACTTTAATTTAGTGTCCCTGAATATTTCCATTTACTGGCATAATTATAGGTTGGTACTTTTATTGGAAATATTTATTAGCTCTTTAAATTAAAGAAAACCATAATTGTTTAAAAACGCTAAAACAACTATTTTCACAAAATATTAGGTTGGTATGTTAAGTTACATTTTGCGCACTCCATACAGATATAATTAGACTATAAAATTGTCTACAGATACAAATATGTGTAAATGCATACATTGTCATCAAATTTACCTGTATATTTCAGTTTCTCGTGACCAACTTGCTTCATCTCTCGAAAAGAAAATTTTTACTGCAACACTTTCACCGTGCCATATTCCTCTCCACACCTCTCCATATCGTCCTTTACCAATACATTCAACTAACGAAATTTGTTTTGCTAGTGTCCTTTGAATAAGTAGGGGTAAACCAGATCCACTGCCAGATGTCAAAGAATGTTGCAGATACTCTCTTAAAGTACTATCCCCAGCAGCCGTCGCACGCAAGTCATCATTTGCGTAATAAGATTCAATATCATATTTACTTTGATTTCGTATTCGCTGCCTATGAATCTTTCTAAATGTAATAATAACGACCCCCAACAGAATTATTATGCATATAGGACCTAAGACAGCCCCAAACAGCTTTGCAAAATAGAGTGTTTTAGAGTAAACATTTACTTCATCTGGAAATGAAGGTATTTCAGGAAAAATACCATCATTACAAAGATCACCCTCGCAACATTTCACATGATATTGTCCTGCAGCATGTCTCTTGTTTGGTGCAATAAAATATGGTGTGCTACATATCATAGGCAGCTGGTCATAACTTGTAGTGCAACCCCTAGTAACACTTTCTTCTCCTAAAAGACAAAATTGTACAATATTTTGTTGGAACAAGAAAGAATAACTACATACCAGAACTCTCTCTAACGCGTGATTTCCAACACTGAATGGCATCATAACAAACTGATTGATAGGTGCAGTGCGGTGGATCACACGAATAACATTTGTACCTTGGTTGTTTCACATAACCTTGTGCTGACGCGTTATTTTGATTCCCGTATTGCTTTTGCATATAATCGGGGGGCGGTTCTCCTGGTTCGTGTTCGTCAACAGATTCGTTTTCTCCCAAATTTTCACTGAGTTTTGGGTAAATATAGTCACCTGAAATCATTAGCGATTACACCTCTCCAGATAATTTAATCGATATTTTTGTCGGAGCAATATTGATAATAATACATTTTTATCGCAAAAAATATATGACAAACTCACATGTACATATGTTAATTGCAAATACAATTAATAAACAGTTCGCAACAGCATAGGCGGCCATTTTTGTCTTTAAACAACAAAGACAGAGTTAGTCAAACTCGTCATATTAAAAATGCTCAAACTGTTCGTGCACATTATTGATGGTGTAAAGCAAATATATTATTTTTAGTATTCATAACATAAGCATAATTAAAAATAGATTTCTTTGCTAAAAACGCACTTTTCTGGGTGCAAATGCATGAATGACACCTACAACACAGGACCGTATTTGGTATTCAAGCATATATTCAATCATGTATACAATTATAACCTGTTATAACATTTAAATTAAAGATTAGTACAGGCACAATACCTAGTGAGGTGTTTCTAATTTCTAATAAATTGTTGGAATAGAACGATTAATAATTTAATAAAGCACTAGTTAAATTTATCTTAGCTTATATGGATTTATTAATTAATTCAATTTGAGAATCCCTGATTCCTCCCAGTAAACCAAATTCAAATTTCCCACAATTATTTTTAGTAACTTCAACATTTAAGCATGAAATTACCTACGATTTTGTATTAGATTAATAGTTATTTGAATACCTTTAAGTTGAAGTTACTGAATCTAATTGCGGGAAATTTGAATTTGGTTTACTGGGCTGTAATTGCAAAATCTTATTTACATCAAAATGCTTCTAAGATAAATAGAAGAGAAGTGCAGGAAACATGTATAAGTAGCATTAATACAAAATTTAAACTGATTTTATACTTGACAACGTAAATAATAGGTATAGCAAAATACAAGTATTTTAATTAGTTTGCCCTAGTCAAAAGTAATCTAATAAGAATATTGTGAAAGGTTTAACAATCGTCAAAATAAAAAATGCCTTTCATTAATAAAATATACCTAATATTTTTGCATACAAAAAAAGTGTATTTTTAAGCCGGTTCTGTAAAATCTGACATTGCGAACCTATTTCTACTGTTTTGTACTAAAAATTATAAAAGCCAAAGAGCAAAGAACGGGTGAGCCAAGCGGATGTTTTTCGCGATAATGGTTAACTGGCTATTTTTTTAACTGTGAACTAACTAAAGTTATCTCGCGTGCATTAATTTTATTTTAATATTTTGTGCACTCGTCAGAAGCAAGGTTCGTGAAGGCATTAACCTATCTTATCTATGGCTGTCTATGGCATAGTGCAAATGTTATAATCTTATAATTTCGCAGGTATTTATTATAACGGCTTTTCACATTGAACAGAACACAGATGTTAGAAAGCATGTAGAAAGTATGTAAGCCCATATTTCATGTTATCTTCCTTTCTATTTTTAGTTTTTTGATTATTTCGGTTCTATATGGACATTAAATAAATTTGTTTATTTGGTATTTTGAGGCATAGTTAGTTAACATTCACAATGACTACAAATATTACTTTTACCAATGTACTTAAAGAGAGTGATCCTCAACAAACTCCTGTACTAATTATTGGACAACTTAGACATTTAACACAACTTAAGTATGATGATATTAAATCCAAAATAGAACCAAGAGTATCTGAAGAGGTAAGTGAACTCTTTTCATGCAGTTGTGGTTTATTTAAATGAAATGTATTTGTTTTCACAGATTTTTAAAAATGCTGTGTCAAGTTTACACCCTTCACCAACTGATAGTTGTTCTTTGTACTTAAATTTAGCAACAATTGCTGCCCTGCCCGTAAAATGTAGCCGTCACAATACTCCATCTCGATCTCATGCAATAACACGACTTGTACAAAATTGCAGTGTTGGTGTTGATGAGAGCATTGTGGTATGTTGTCTTTGATGTATTTCTAATTTTTATTAATCTTTGCTATGAAATTCAATGACATTTTAGATAGTTTGTGACAAATCAGATGTGTATGCAAGTGGTTGTGCTGTAGCAAGAGCGTTTCCTCTTTATAGCAGAAAAACATCTTCAGTTTTTTCTGAAAATGTTAATGTTACTGTCGAATTTATAGTAGTTCCGAATAATGAAAGTAATTTTAGATAAATTTGCAGATATATTTAAAATAAAATTTATAATTTTATAGCAAATGGTGAAGTAGATGTTACTGTTGAGGAATTAAAAGCATTAGAGGCAGCTACTTATGGCATTAGACTTGCTGCTAAAATCGTTGATGCACCATGCAATGAGATGGATGTTGATGGGATTTCTTAAGGTACCATATTACAATTAATTTTGTTTTGTATATACACAGTGTTATTGAGTAGATCATCATTTATAGTTTCTTTATTTTTAATATTTTGTGCAAACGACATTTATAATCAGAATTTACTTTCCTTAACTGGTGACATGGAATCTGGCAGACTCTTTAGGCCGTATATATATATATATATATATATAAAAAAATATATAGAAACATAAACGGTTATAACAGAGCCCGACCAATATATGAACGGTTAGTTATTAAGCCCGAACCGACGTTGTTGAGCCCACTTTCGGGCTCAACAACGTATCTAGGTAAATTTTGGTCAGAGACATCATGTGAAGGCTTCAGGAACCTCTGGGTAAATTTTCGCTCGGGCTCATAATTGTACCACTAATGCATTCTACATGCAGCGAAAACTGTAGCGGTATTAATCTAGATGGCGCACCAATGATTCATATATAAGCCTATAGACCCATCGGATGTTATTGAGCACTCTGCAGATTCCTCGATATTCACGTAATCTTGTGAAGCCCAATAACTTGGCAACAATGTTCTCTTACTTTGTAACACAAAATCAAGTTGAAAGGTTGTGTGCGATTATATTTTCTTTAAATGTTGCAAAATTATTAAAAAAGTTTACTTAAAATTTATGTAATTTGTAAATTGTAGCTTTTCACATAAACATTAAATTTATTGTGGAATTGAAACATAATTAAATTAAATATCCTTTAAGTATTTAAAAATTTACTGCATTTTTTCCATAAGAAAAAATAATAAAAATATCAAACATATCTAACAATCGATAAAATTAGCTAGTGGTGTGAAAGGCGAAATCATTTCAATATAACTTTAAAAATATTTATTGTATCTACAGTAGTTAATGATTATGAAACAAAACAAAAGGCATTTTCTATAAATAAAGGGTTTTTTTTAAATTTAATAACATTTTATGGGTACAGTTAAGGTTGTTACACATTAGCCCATCACAGCACAGCACGGTGCTGTCAGAAACCGGGAGAGAATAAATATAAAAGAATGAACACGTGCCCACAGTTCCAACACAGCACGGATCAGTGCGAACGGTACTGAAGTGGATTGTCAATGCTCGATTCCTCCCGTCACGCAACGAAACGTGCCGTGCTGTACCAGTCAAGTGAGGGTTCCGCCGGCCATCGCTGGCAGTCATCAAATTACCCGCATGTGCAGGCGCGTGCATCTTTTGCAGTATCTTGGCGCCTGCTGGTAAAAGTTTAGAAGACGCAAATAGTTTGTTAAAAGGGGATGAAGAATAATTACTTTACTTGGTTCAAAAATACCAATTAGTTTTGAAAATTTAAAAATCAAGTAACATTTTAAAATACTAAAAAAATTTCGTTCCATCCTCCTCCAAATCATTAAGCAAATTATAAAATTCTCCTAGATTCGATCTTTTTGGTTAATGAATGAATCCGTCTGCTTTTTTCTTTGTACTTTTTTCTTCTTCTGTTATAGTAAGGTGATACTACTACCATCCGAACTGCTGCTATCACACAAATTGAATTTGATCTGTTGGTCTCCTCCGCAATAATTTGCGATCCCACTTTCTATCGCGCTGGTTAACTGTGACGAGCTAATGTGCGACAACCTCTTATTTGAAAATTTCTATGTTCTAAAAATTCACCAAAATGGTATTTAAAGAAGGGCAACGTTTATTTAATGCCGTGTTTTAGAATAAATAAACATTGTTATAGATTCAAGTATTTCGCACGAGCTAGAAAAATGGTTCAATATAACTTTCTTTTCAAATAATTTAGTATATTGTGAAATCAATAAAATTTTCGAATATTACAAAAACAAAAATTTACGATATATCTTTCAAGTATTTGTTTTAATTTTTTGACCAAGACAATTGAACATTTAACTAATTAAAGTTGTCTGTAGATTTTTGCATCAGGATAATTCTGAAATAACCTTTAAAAAATAAATAGGATATCTAAATCTAAGATAATTATTGTTTTAATTTTTTTATTTGATTTATATCGGTTTAGGAAGGGAGTAATTTGAAAATAATTATTACGGAAATAATATCCTAACAATCCCATGTTTTTCCGTAATTATTAAAAGTAGAATTACTTAAAGAAAGATGTAAACCCTCCAGCTCCTAATTCAATTGCATAAATTTACAATCAGATTTTTTTATTATTATTATTTTGGATTTCTAGCTCTAAACCTCTGCTCGAGCAATTTACTTTCACTGATATTTTTATATATTATATATAACACTTTGGTATTGAAGAAAAAGCATCTTTTTCTTGGATTTTAGGTACTTTTTATAAAAATATTGAAATGTATAACGACGTTTCGCTCTTATTACAAAAGCTTTTTTAAAACATGTAAAAATATAAATATTTTTTGTTTAATAAATGACAAAATCATAATTGTTTTGTTTACTATAAATTTTAATATATCTTTTTGTTTAATTACAGATTGTGCTTCAATATCAATATCTTGAAACACAATCAACATTTGATTATTTATTATTAATTAAATATGAAAATATTATTGTATTTAGATATATTAATTATAAAATGAAGTTATATAGTTTTATGAAGTATTGTATGTATGTTTCATCATTAACTGCGCTTCGTTTTCGCTTATAAATTTGAATCATTTCTAGTATATAACGTATTTTTAAATTTTGTTCTGTGTTTAAAATTGTTATATTTTTAAAATCAATTTAATACTTCACAAAACTAAATAACTTAATTTTATGACTAAATACAATATTTAATGTTTTCCACATTTAGTTAATAATAAATAATCAAATCAACATACTAGATTGAAGCGCAATCTGTAAATAAAATAAAAAGATATATTAAAAATTTATAGTAAATAAAACAATTATGATTTTATCATTTATTACACTAAAAAAACTATACTTATATATATATAATATATTTAATAACATTACCCCATTTAAAATTGATATTTTTACATGTCTTTATCATTTAAAAAAGCTTTTGTAATAAAAGCGAAACGTTGTTATATATTTCTATATTTTTATAAAAAAGGACCTCAAAACCAAGAAAAAGAAAGAAAAACCACTCATTTTCGTAAATTATTATTTAATTTGATAACGTATCTGTTCTAAAAAATGTAATAAGGGCTAAGGAACATGGGAAAAACATACTGGCATCGGTTTTGTCATAAATAGTTAGTGGCAACACCGCAGGGCTCAACAAAAACTGATGTATTCATATTACATACACCGGGCTTTGAAATGTATGTTTATATATGCAGGGTTCAACAACTAGCCATTCATATAGTGGGCTTTACAACATACTGTTTAACTCCCGAAAACATGTATTTAAAATTATCATTTTCTTAACCTGTTTTTTTTTTTGTGAGCATGATTTAGAATGAAAATAAAAACATCATGTTAGCTGTTCATATTTCTACTAGTAAAGGTTAAAGGGTTAAAAAAAGAACTGTTTTTCCCTGAGTAAGCAATTTTTTTTTTGTAAACAATTCTATAGTATTTTCAGTGCACCAATATATTACTATTTTATAGGAAGTAGCAAATGTTGGCAAATCACTGAGTATAGTGCCATTCATTATACGAGGTGAAGATTTGAAGGAGAAAGGTTTCGGAGGAATATATGGAGTAGGGAAAGCCGCTGTTTCTCAACCAGCCCTTGCTGTTTTAAGTTATACACCCCCCGGTGCTTATCATACAATTGCTTGGGTTGGGAAGGGGATTGTATATGACACTGGAGGCCTCAGCATTAAAGGGAAGGTAAGGTTGTATAAAATATAGAGAAAGAAATTGGAACTTATAGAATAAGTTCCAATGAATCTACAGTATGAACTATAAATATGAACAGTTTATGTGGAATAATGTTCTTAAGTTGACAAATAATAATTTGAGATATGATCTTCTGATTGTAGAGTTATATAACCGAATCCTTTTAAAGAACAGCTGTAATTGTGCGAATGAAATAATGAATGTTTACGATAGTTAAAAAGTTTTTAACATCTTCCTCTGTATTCCTTCTAGGAGTCTATGTAATAGAAGTATCCTGGATTTTATATAATTGTGCAGTATTCTAATTTTACATAAAGTGCTCAGAAGTTTGGTATTTCTGCTTATATCCAGTTTAGAAGCAAAAAGGATGCCTAAGCCCTTAAACCTTACAATGTTTTATATTTATTCCTTTTAAGTTATAAGGAAATATAATCATTTATTTCCTACCATATAATATTGCTTTACATTTATTTATATTTAATAATAGGCAATGTGGACTTATGAGAACGAGATGCAACTAAGATATTCAACATAATTGTTCCGATCACTCAAATAGGATTAAAACAAGGCGATAATGCCATCAGAAACTCGATAATCATATAATTTCCTGATAATTAAATGATATACGCGATCAAACGCCTTTGAGAAATTTACTGCATGAACTTGGTATCGTTTATCCAAAGCTTCGGAAACATAATGTGTAAAAGAACGTACATTTATTGCAGTTGACCTTGCTTTTATAAACTCATATTGGACAGTTGGTAATTCATTTATAAGTATACAGTGGTTTAAACAAAACGGTTGCAATTACTTTAAAAAAATTGCATGTTATAGAAATAGGGCGGTAGTTACAAACCTCATTCTTATTGCTAGCTTTAAAAACAGGGGTTATACATAAAATTTTCCAAGCAGAAGGAAAATTCTTTTTGGAGTGAATCAAATTGAATAAATGGTAAAGTGTTTTTAATAAAACAACGACAATCCTTAGCAATAAAATCAGGAAGTCTGTCTACAGTCATGGTCATTTTTCTTTTTAAACACTTTAAATCTATCTGCTAATATCATTTCCTGACACTTCTAAATTCTAAAATAAAGAAGATTAAAAAACATTCTTAAAATTATTATGTATATTGTAACTGTCTTCAATTGTAAATACCGAAGCAAGATGGTCATCAAAAGCATTTGTTATTTGAAAAGGGGCAGATATAGTTTGTTTATTGTGAATTGTATGTCCAAATACATTTGATTAATGAGGCTCCATAGTTTGTTAGGTTTTAATTGAATACTTTTGTAAATATCCGTCATATAGTATTAAAAACCATCATCTATATTTTGTTGAACTTGTTTTCGAATGTGACCAATTGTTTAATGATTATACATCCATATCTGTATGCTGTTGCAATACTAAAAGATAACATCCGATTTTGACCAAATTTGAAAACCATTTTTGGCACTACAGTTAAAAAATTAAATACATATTTTTTTTTGTCTTTTTTATTTATATTCAGACTGCCATGCCTGGTATGAAAAGAGATTGTGGTGGTGCTGCAGGCATTTTAGGGGCATTCTATGCGGCAGTGAAGGCGAATTTTACTCAAAATCTTCACGCTGTTTTCTGTTTAGCTGAAAATGCTGTCGGCCCGAAAGCAACAAGGTATAAAATTTTTGTTAGATTTGCTTAGAAATCGTTAATGTTAAAATATTGCGAAGGTGATGATATATGAAGCTTGTATTGTTTCTCCTAAAAGAAATTGAAATTTTCGCAAAAACAATGTAATTATTGCATTAACATCTTTTAGACCTGATGATATTCATACTCTATATTCAGGCCGTACAGTGGAAATTAACAATACGGACGCTGAGGGTCGTCTTGTATTATCTGACGGCGTAGCATACGCCCAGAAAGATTTAAAGGCTGACATCATACTGGATATGGCAACTTTAACTGGTGCTCAGGTAAGTTGATTGAATATAACTCATATTTTCCATACAGCTTCTTTAATTGCGTTTTTTCCATCTGTGTTCTTAGGGCGTAGCAACTGGAAAATACCATGCGGCTGTTTTGACGAACAATGGAGATTGGGAAGAGTTAACCATGAAAGCTGGTCAAATTTCAGGCGACTTAGTGTTCCCCATTCCTTACTGTCCAGAATTGCACTTTTCCGAATTTGCATCTGCAGTTGCCGATATGAAAAATTCTGTTGCCGATAGGAGCAACGCTCAGTCTAGTTGTGCTGGGCTATTTATTGCCAGCCACTTGGGTTTTGATTATCCAGGAGTTTGGATACATGTTGATATGGCTACGCCAGTACATGCTGTATGTTTCTCCGACTCCATATCAGAGTTTACTAACTTTTCAATATTGTTTTGTTTTCAGGGAGAAAGAGCAACCGGTTATGGTGTGGCTTTGCTGACCACCTTGTTCGGAACTTATTGCAGACAACCCCTATTGAGCTACATAGGACCAGATTTAGACTCTAAACTTGAGACTGCTGCTAAGAAATTTAAGAAAAACTAACGGCATACGTAACCGAATTTGTGTTGTTTTTACTATAATTATTAATCTTAACAATTTATATAACATTACTTTGATCATGAAATTTATTTTGTTTAATTCGTAATAACATGGCTTTGTTTGCAAAATACATATATATGTACAGTAAATGAATGATTGTTTGGTTATAATTATTTAGTTTAATTGTTTTGTTTTATTATTAACGCGTTATCAGTATTTTTTTGCACTTAACGTTTTAAACAGAGTTAAATCACGATTCCAATTGGAGTAGCGACATCGAATATTGGAATTGCGCATGTGCAACGTGTTTTAAATAATCCAAATCTAATAATTTGAAGAGGAATGTTGTAGGTGTTACAAGTCGCTCGGGATTCCAAGTATGTATCTCAAAAACTCAAAACGGTGCCAGACTGAATTTAAAAGAATTTTCGGATTTTCTTAAAAATACAAGCGACGTTATAAATGACCTGAATGCCTAGAGCAGAAAATTCTTTGTTGGTGTGCTTGGGCCTGCGCTTAAGGCCCACGCCCCACACTATAATGAATGTAGATAATGTAAGTGTGCTAGGATAGGTCGGGCAACAACTAACAGGGTTAATTTCAAACAGCGAAAAGATAAGAACGTGAGTCACATTTTGTCGGCGCCTTTGATATGTCGCCAGAAAAATAACCGATAACGTTACTTCATCATATTTTAGCGCCAGATGCATCGACTTTCTTTGTTAATTTACGCTAATATATAGAACGTAAGCTAGGAAGGGAAGTAGTGGTGGGTATAATCAAATGATTTCATAATTAATTATTGATCATTTGTATTTGGAGGACATTTTTAGGTTACGATGGTGTCCTATCTTTTAAAAATGATTTCCTGATCGGTTGTGAATTATAGTCCATTATTGAGATCGTTTGATTATACTTATCATTATTGCAGTGGCGTCCTCTCTCTGTAAATTGACAATGCTGCCAGGACTCCAAAGGTGGCCAGAGTGACATCAAAGTGACCCTTTTTGCCTTACCTCATTGTTGATTGAATCAGTAAAGAGATAAGCAGCAAGTGGCACTTGCCGTTTTCAGTGGGTTCGTATGTCGGTATTTATAAAGCTTTCAAATTGAAATTAAATGTTATTTTATCTCAAATTACATTATCAAGGGCGGATCCAGGAGTTTTATCGAGACTGGAGGTATAGTACCCAAACTAATCATTCAGATTCAAATATAATACACTTACTGGAGGTAAACATAAACCCCCCTGGATGCCGCTTTGCCCCTAACGCTGCTTTACGTGTAAAAAGTTGCCAAAGTGTTGCATCGCGAGTACGTTATATTATATCATACTTTTCGCATAATACGTGTAGGGAGCGTGCGTTGACAACTATGCTGATGGATAGTTTGTCTCATCCCGAATCGACTATCCGATGATGTATACGTTAGGCAACTTATTGTTTGAAAAAGATATTTGACTAGTTTGTGCTCCAAGATAAATATTAAAAAAAAAAACATGTTTTTGTAATCGGAATCACAAAAAGAGAGCGCTACGTTATCAACAAATCCGCATATGAATTGAATCAGTACTTCATATTATACCCGCACCTTCGGCAGCCTAAGCTATATTTTTAGCTTGTCAGGCCCCCGCAGAGCCAAATCTCCCTCCTAATCAACATTACGACCCCGGAAAAAGAAACCGATTATCGTTATTGACCAGAGCGAGATTTGAACCCCGGACTCCGCACTGATAGTCAAGCGTGCAAGCCACTCGACTACCAGCCAGGCAAGTACAAATGTTAGTCCTGGAGCGAGCGCGCTTCGATAGTAGCATAGGAGATCGCATGCTTAGTGCGTTCGGATATCTTCTCCGAGTTACTCTCTGGCGTCAATTTGGCGCATAGGACAACTTGTGATTGGGCAGGTACTACCTATTCACGTCAAATTGACGTCAGAGAGTAGCTCGGAGAAGAGATCCGAACGTATTACTAAATGGCGCCAGTAGCCTCCGGAGGGTTAAGGCGCGCACGTATCGAAATGTCATTCACATTCGACAACAGTTAAAATAAAAAAACGTTAATCCAATTAGGTCTTTGAGTATGGTTGCATATTGTTGGTGTGGAAATCCCATTTTTGTTATATTTCTATCTTTGTCTTGAACATTACCTTTATCTTCAAAAGTATCTTTACTAATGACTTTGTAAATGTGTACAGTTACTAGACGTGGCAATTTAATTGTGTCGGACCCTTCTCTTATGCTTCCGAGATTATAGCCAAGCAGTCACGTAAGATGACGTTTATTAGACGTCATTATTAAGTGTATTACTCTGGTATTACGTTATATCGACTTCTGTTGAGCGCCACTCTCGTGTTATGGATTCCGAAAAAGAGATAAAAATAAATTGGATTTTGGAAGGTTCATTATCTAAGGTCGAAATCTATAAAAAAAATCAGGGAAATGTCGGGTTTGAAGTCATAAATTTTGAATCAAAAATAGGAGCTATTTCAAGTATTGGCGCCAAACAGCGCTGTTTACACGTAAAAACAAAATGTTCCGGAAATCGTCATTCCACCATTTGAAAAAAAAAAAAATGTCAACCGGCATTGTCATCATAAATCAAGTAAGTAATTAATTAAGGTTACTTAAATACATTTTCGGGAATAGGTACATCAGTGTATTTTATGGAAATGTAAATGAAAAATAAACAAAATATTCAAGTAAACAACAGTGTAAAGGTCGATTTAAAGGTAACGCAGAAAGACTTTTTTTGAAAAATGTAATTATTTAATTGTGTAGTAATATGAAATAAAATGAGTATCTATTTCACGGTAATTATACTGAAGTTACAAGAGGATATGCAACTGTATAACTGCGGAAAAGAAAAAAATCGGTTAAAAAGTGTCGACTTAGAGCCGTTTTACACGTACGAAAATTTTTACATAAATCATAACAAAAATTATCTCGAAAATTTTGGTGAGAATTTTTCTAAGAAATTTTGTCTCTACACTTTTACGTCGTTTTACACAGGAATAAGGTTGCTTCCATTTGTACTTCTAGTTGTAACCTAAATCTAAACAATTATGATCCATATTTTGCTGGTTATTGGGTTTAACTGCTATTTATTTAGGATTTCTATGATAACCATAATCAAATAACATTTAACAAATACGCCTGCTTATAACAACAAATATCGTGAAAATACCGGTTAAAATTTATTCCTGTGTAAAATGACCTGAAAGTGTCGCGACAAAATTTCTTAGGAAAATTCTCGCCAAAATTTTCGGGATAATTTTTGTTATGATTTATGTAAAAATTCTCGTACGTGTAAAACGGGTCTTAAAAAAGTTTTTACTGTGGTTTTACCGCCATTCGATTTTTTTCCTTCCCCGCAATTATACATTAATAACATATGTACTCTTGTCACTTCTTCATTATAATCACCGTTAAATAGATTCATTTCCTAACTAAAAACGTCATTAAATAATGTTATTTCTCAAGAAACTCAAGCAGGAAATGGAAAATGTGTTCCCTTCGTATCAATTAATTACTGATGTCCATCGATTAATACAAACTTAACCGATTGACGCGTAACTTCTAAATAATACATGGTCAGAATTGCAGTCTAGATGTAAGTATCAATATTTTGGCATTAAAAAACAAAAACACGGCCAATTAATATGATACACATTATTTTATGAAATAAAATAGTTTCTTCTATATAATTTTATATTTTGCTCTTAGAATTGTTTAACTTTTGAAATAATTATAGTGGGATATTAGATAAGTTTGACTTTTTTTTAGTAATTTGATGTAGCAATTCACATATTGTAGTTTATACCTATAAGCAATTGAAATAAAAAGCTACAAACATGGCCTATAAGTAGATATTAGAACATTTAAAAAGTAAAAAATAAAAATTATGAACAAAATGCAGATAAACGACACACGTTGAAATGTTTTTACATGCTGGTTATTCCAAATCCGCTGTATAACGAGAGGCCATTATACTGGCAATCACTTCTACTTTAAACTATATAATGACGAAAAAGTCATCATTCGATTATAATGTTTGAATTATGAATGATCATTCGTTTATGATATACCTATTAATTTATATGAATGATAATCCGGTATAATAAACATACATAACAGAACTGGGAGGGTTTAAGGAATAGAAAAGGAAATGAGAACCTAAAAAAAAAGATAATATTCTAATTATATTAAGAATTGGGAAAAATTATGCACAAAAAAGAAAGTGAGGACCTAAAAAAAGTCTTACTACCGTTTTCTTCCAACGAATGATTATTAGATTATTACAATCATTGGATTATGCCCATCACTACCTTAAACATTTAAGGCTATGTGCCGCGAATGATTTGAAATAACCGCTACCGTGGTTTCGGTTAATATCTGGTAGTTACAGGTTCCCTGAAGATACGGTTATTCACGGAACAGAATAAAGAACACAACATAACCATACAGATTAGGTACCTGTAGATAACTGTAATAACGATACTTACCACAACAAACCAACTTCTAATTCTGGTAACTGCGGTTGCAACCGTAACTCACCAATTTCAGTAACCGAGTTCCGTGAATTACAAAATTTCAGGAACAGGTGATTTACGGTACGCAAAAACGGAGGTCACCGCAACCACGGTTGCTGCGGTTCGGGGTTCGATTCACGGTAAATAGTATAAATAAAAGGTGATAAAAGCAAAGAGCCAGATTAAAAATTTTAAATTCCTTACGTTGGCAAGTACTTTAAATGTACAAATGTAAACATAATACCAACATTTTGGTGATTTTGCCGGCTTCTGTTTCGTTGGTCCCATCTTCATGTTTTTTTCTACGAAAAATTCATTCGTTTCTTGATTTTATTTATCCAAATTTAGACAGTGCAAAGTTATTACATGGTTGTTACCCAGCTTTGACACTTTAAACGATATTAAATAAATCTGTGTAAGTCTTATGATTTATTTACATTTTTTATTTGTTTCTTTCTATAACCCTTTCCTCTGCTTACTCATGATTATTTTGGTTATTCAGAACTTAGGCCAATGGACGAGTGTAACGATCAGAACAAGTATGAACAAATTAGTCAAATTGGATCAGGTAAGCTACCCTGTATTAAAAAGATATTGTTTTGTATTTGAATCAAATGCTTAATCATGTTTTATCAATGCTCTCTTTGTAATTTGGTATGGAAAGTTAGGGGAATATTTGTAAGTATTATTTGTTTTTAGCATTTAGCATTTGACTTTAGTACAATCTCATTATTCAATTGTTTTTATTTCTGAATTTATGTTACAGGTGCATATGGCACTGTGTTTAAAGGAAAAAACAAGAAGGATAATAAGGTTGTGGCTTTGAAACGTGTTCGAATACCAATTAAGGAAGATGGAGTTCCATTGAGTACAATACGGGAAGTTGGATTGTTAAAACATATAGGGGATTACGGGCATCCAAACATAGTTCAAATATTAGATGTGTGTCATGGCAAAAGGCTAGAAAAAGAATTGATCATGTACATTGTGTTTGAACACATGGAGCAAGATTTATCTTCATATTTAGAAAAATGTGCTAATTCAGGGGGAATAAAAAGTACAAAAATTAGGAAGATTATCCATGGTATTCTTTCAGGAGTACAATTTCTACATTTACATCGTATAGTGCATAGGGATCTGAAACCTCAAAATATTTTAATTTCTGAAAATGAAGTTGTTAAACTAGCCGATTTTGGTTTAGCAAAAACTTATGACTTTGATATGAAATTAACTTCAGTGGTATGTTTTATTTTGGATTATCATTACCACTTAAATGGTATATTTGAAGTTAAATTGCTTTACCATTATAGGTAGTTACATTATGGTATAGAGCTCCAGAAATTCTTTTGAGCATGTCTTATGCCACACCAGTTGATATTTGGTCAATTGGCTGTATATTGGGAGAATTATATTTACTTAAACCATTATTTTGTGGCACTTCTGATACTGACCAATTAATGAAAATACTTAGGTATAGTTTGAATTATTTGTGAGCCCATCTTTTAACAGTATATATTTTTAGAATATTAGGGAAGCCAACACACGAAGATTGGCCTCATGATATCTCAATAAAATATGATTCTTTAGATATTGGTGAAAAGGCGGATATACGCTCGTTAATACCAAACTTGTGTGAAAATGGACTTGATTTGATGATGGTGAGTTAACTAATATAAAATTTAAATTGGAAAGTCGTCTGTAATTTCAATGTGTTTTGCAGAAAATGTTGACTTTCAAGCATTCCAAGAGAATTACTGCTGCAGAAGCGTTAAAACATATTTATTTTTTAGAAGAACCACTGGATACATAATTTTTAGATCATATGAAAAAATGCTTTTACATATTTCCCAAAAATTGGAATTTATTTTTATCTGATGTCCACACAGTCTCACTGTCACTTTTATTTACTCTTGCACATTTTGCCTGATCATCTCTATAGTATATGTATAGATCTGTAAGTACAAGATCTAATATTTTTTATTTTTATTCGACATTCCGTAAATATATTATTTTTTTTCCTGTGTTGTGTTTTTCATAAATTAATCATCATCAGTATTAAAAGTAAGTAATACAGTTGAAAAGGGCCAGAGAGAGAGAGAGAGAAAAGTAACAAAAGAGATAAATAACAAAATGACAAAAGAAACAGGTAATTGACAGTGGCGGCTGGTACTAAAGGGCACAAGGGGCACGTGCCCACTCAACCACCAAGATAAACACAGAAAGAATTTTCAATGGAATCCAGTGCATTATTTTATTTTATTATTTTTATATATTTTTATAACGATGCTATCAAAACTATGTTCCGGGGCACTATTTCCGATGTACCTATTTCGAGTATGAATCGGACGGCTCCGTTTAATCTCGCCATATGCGCTTGTGCGGTTGCTTTGGGGCACGCTATTTCGTATCTCCAGTTAACGTCTTGCATTCATTGGGACTGCATTGTTTTCACCGCGTATGTGTGATTTCACATGTTTGAAGTGACGTTTATTATTAATGATGGAAGTTAATTGTGTGCAAAATCTTTTAAAAAAACCTGCTATCATTTGAGGAAAACTTTTAATTAAGAAGAAAGGAAGGCCTATTCCTGATCTTCAAATAAACTACACTTCCCCAAGTAAAACTCGAACTTACAGTAGCGTATTCAATAAAAATATATATGAAAAATATGAGTAGATGTGCACATGTTCACTAACAAATAAATTATTTTGCTGTATCTGCTTAAATTTTAAGAAAGAGATTAGTGCGTGGAATAAGCAAGGGTTGAATGATTTAAAGCATATCGCAGAGAGGGCAAAGAAACACGAAAATTCCGTTTCGCACTCCAATGCATGCGTGGATTTTAGTGTTCTATACAAAAGTGGACATACGTGATAAGTTAGAAGGTTTATAAGGTATGGTCAGGTAAGTGTGTAGTAAAAATTGCATAGTGTGAAGAAAATGTAACACTTCACATAAAGACATTTTGATAAATTTTACACATAGAAGTACGTAATATATGCCCAGTGGTAAGCCTTCAATAGATACCCTTTTTATAATTATCAACGGTTTACTAGAAAAAAAGGAATTCTAAACACTGTTAATACTACACACTTACCCAGCAAAATGGGGCAAGTGTGTTCCGTTCCGCATTTTATATATTAGCATTATCCTTTAGTTCGGCTAAGAGTGTAATACTATACTGATGCCTTTTTAATAAGGTACGATAAATTTACAAGATATCTAAGTTATTACACGTTAGGAGATGTGAATTTTTATTTGTAAAACTAGTATGAAGTTTAGTACATTAGTAATACAACAGAGGACATCCATATTTTAATTTTAAAAATAAATGTAGCCAAACTACACACTTGCCCCGGTTACACACTTATCTGACTTTACCATACTGTGGTTAGACAGTGCTTATTTGCGACATAAAATTAAATACAACGAAGATATGGAAAAATGCACGGTACAAATAATACGGTATGCTTACGCGCATATGGAAGTTACGTCACATAGGAGCACAAATGCCGCCACATATATAATTATTATTATATTAAAATCGATTTCGACCGTGAGGGTTTTGTTAATACGAAAGGTAAGTTTAGAAAATCCGGACGGGGTTACGGAATATATTTTAAAAGCGTTAAGGTGTTTTCACGATTCAATTTTCTAGAAAAACCACGAAAACACTTTGAAACACTTTGTAAACATACACGAAATTCGCTACTATTGTAGAAATAAACACGAGCGACACTAGATGGCGACAAGATGATAAAGTAAATTTCAACTTAATTGGTGGTTGTGAATAATTTGGATTTTAACATTTTGCTATTTACCATACGTGTATTTTATTGTTTTCGATACGCTCCTTAATGACGTCATCTGACCGGCCTTGACGAATTTGAGATTCAAAATGAGCATACCGTATTATTTGTACCGTGGAAAAATGGTCATATTTTACGCCGGTTAATTATGTGTATAAAATTTTGCAAAATTCTCCTAGATTTTATATGTACAAAGAATAGGTACGTTTTTATTTTGTATGTTTGATAGTCCATAATTAGGTGAGTGTGATAGATAAATAAATTAAATTGGAAAGTGTTCTTCCTAATTCTTTTATTAATATACTATAGAATCAAATTGCTTTGGTTACTAGTTTCGACATATGGTAGTAATTGGCTTCTTTAGGCCTCAGCATGATCTCATAATAGTTGACTGTTGCGGTCCGACATTTTTTTTCCGCGATGTCCGGTGGCGAATCATATGACTATAATCCAATTTTAATACACTGTTTGCTAAATTTTTTAATCCGTTGACTATTTTTATGCTTCATTCTTTTGAAATCAAATATGTATTAGAATGATAATGAAGGTGTAAAAGAAGGTTTAATTTACATGTAGACCGTTAGTAATATTGTTTAATTGTGTATGTGTGAAAGTAAATATCAATAATTAGTAACATGGGGTGTAATTCAGGATGAGGTTAGTTCGTTGCGATCGTTCGTAGAGAGCAAAGACCTATAATTTTGAGTAGTACTTATTGCGGTGAACTTTACTTAAGTACATGTGTTTAAATCTAGAGAATTCCAAAATAGGCTGGGGAGTTCGTGTGTTACGTATATTGGTATCCAGAGGTCGCTCACTAGGCACTGCGACCTTTATTTTCGAACACATTGTATTTTATAACTAATGAAAGATAAAATAAACTTTAATACAATAGCTATAAAAATAACAATTACGAGATGTTACTTGAATATTAAGATGAGCAACATATTTTTTAATTCGAACTTATATTTCATACGAAAATTATAACAAACAGTAGGGAACAAATACTAAGCAAAATCCACAATGGTCGACTGTTAGAATACATAATTCCCCTTGAGTATTTATCGTATATGTCAGACCAAAATTTATTTCTTTCTGCATCCGGATTTATGCCTGCAATTGTTTCACTGGAACCAAAATCTATATAATGCATCGCGTCTTTAGTTGCTGGTATCCATTGCAGATCCTCAAAATCCTCTGGTGTGGGATTTCCATATTTTGCAAAGTTTGTCCATAATTTTACTAATCTATCGAGCGCTCTATCTTCTATGCTATTAGGGATTATTTCTGGTATGATATCTCGGTGATAATAAGTTGAAAATAAATAGCCAAGTTCATCACAGTGAGTTGCACCTGAATTGAAATACTTTTTTTTACTTTGTGAAAACTATAGTAGTTTCTTTAACGCACCTGGAAAACCAGACATGAAATCAAAGCGCAATTTATATACATTGAGCTTGGTGTCGGCAGAGAATCGGTAAACGTAGATTGGACTATCGGTTGTATTCTTATGTTCTAATATGAATCTATGGACAGGATAACTAAACCAGACATCAGTGAATATATCAATCAGGGGTTGGCTGTCGTTAAAAGAGGGCTCGCTACCGTTGAAATAGAAATTTTTGATTTCTTCAAGTATTGCTGCAGCATTATCTGTATTTATTGCAACGTCTAAGTCTCCTGGTATTAAATTAAAAAGTTCAGAGTACATATAATGAAAGCTTATTCCCTCAGCGTCGTTATAACCCACTATCATGGGGACTTGGTTATAATTTCCACTCCTTATGACTTCTAACGGTTCTTTTGTCAAGAAAGCGGTGTCCATTTCTGTGTCGTCTTCGATTATAGGAAAATTTGCGGACGCCCATCTACCAGTTGGTAACTGAAACCAAAGATATAAAAAAATTTCATAGATTTTCCACGTTTTTCGGAATTTTTTTGCTTTCTAGTTATAGGAATAAATTTACCTCATCTAATTTCTGTTGCCCAACAAATATAGCACCAGCACTTAATTTCAGTATCTCGTTCATCATCACAGTAACATCATTTGTTTCTACTTCCAATACTTCCGCTAGCAGTATTCCGTTATTTGGTACGCCCAGAACCCAAGGACTTATGGCAGTTCCGCTTTGAATGATAGCTTTATGGAATGTACCTTCAAGATTTATTATTTTTCTATATGATCAGTTTGTTTCATGTTTTTTTATTTATATGCTAAAACCTGCTGATAGCGGCGATAAGACATGATAGTGGACGCTAACTGCTCCTGCACTTTCACCAAATAGTGTTATACTATTAGTGTTACCACCAAATCGATCTATATTTTCTTTAACCCATTTCATAGCTAATGATTGGTCTTTTAAGCCGAGGTTTCCAAAATATTCTAAAGAAGAATCTTCTAAGTGGAAAGCTCCTGAAAATCAATCCAACGATTATGTTTTTATAGTTCACTTTTGTGATACTCCTAGGTTTGTTTTTGGAGTGAATATTTTAGAAGTAGGAAAGAAAATTAATTGCTTACCAAATATCCCTAAACGGTAGTTTATTGTTACTAATACAATGTCCTCAGTCATCAGAAATTCTGGGCTATATAGGTCTTCGCTACCTGAATTTTCGTAAAAACCCCCTCCATGAATAAAAACCATAACATTTTTGTATATGTTATATGTTTCTGATGGTGGCTATAGCCGAAATTTGATTTCAATGAAAAAAAAACATATCAAAAATACTCATACATTTTCAAATATAATTAAGTACCTGTGGTGTGTACACATTTAGATATAGACAGTCTTCTTGCCCCAAATATCCGCCCAGATAATCTAGTTGAATGCATTGGGGCAAATCCTTTGTTGCATCTAAAATACCATCCCAGGCATCAGCTTGGTGAGGTTCCTAAAAGTTTGTTCAAAACTTTGTTGTTACATACTTCCAGTGAATATAAAATCTTACTTTAAAGCGTAAATCGCCAATGGGAGGTTTACCAAATGGTATCCTCTGGAAACTATAGAAAGATCCACCTTTCCTGTCATATTTTACAGTGCCATTTAGTGTTCCTTGGTTAATATCCAATAGTACATATTCTTGGCACAAACATCTCGAAATTAATAAGATAGTGATGAAAAAAAATAAATTGTTCGTGGTCATTGTGCACCTAAGCAAACACCACAACTATATTAAGTAAAACAAAAATATTTTGTTTGTCGATATATGTGTTATATCAAGAACGTTTTCGTGATTAGATTTCAATGATATATAAGTTATAATGTATGTGTGCGAATAACCGATTATCTTTCCGCTAGTATGACTTGCCTGACATTTTAGTTTAGATAATATAATCTTTGTAATCTACGGAAGAATGTATTTCTTTTTTCAATTTCCTATAATCGTTTAACCAAAAACAAATTACTACTATTAATTGATCCAATTAAATTGTTTTTTTTACGGTAAGGATTAAAAAAAATCTTGTACTCAAAAAAACTTTTTCAATTAAGTACTGGAAAATATTTCTTTTTTAATTCACATTCTAAATAATGGTTTAGCTGATTCTACAAATGCATCTTTATTGGTGGATATACCAAGAGTTCTTTCTAATGTGAATCAACCTAGTCTGTATGTCTTGTTTATGCAATTCTTTTTTATTTTTTAGTATTTTATTTATTAATATAATTTAGTATGGTACTCGCTTAAATTATTAGGTGAAAGTTTTTCACGTAAATAACTATAATAACTACCCAATGGACAAGTAAAGATTATATCACAAGCTTACATACATATCCTGATTCAAGACCAATTTATAAATTATCCTTTTTTTAATAACGATTTTATTAGTTTTTCAGTACGACAGCTTTAGGGTTATTTAATGTCACTATACGATATGCACACATAAAAGTTGTAAAACAATAAACTTCATTCAATGGAGTGACAATGTAAATATAAAGCGTAATATTACAAAAAAAAGGTTTAAATTGAAATTAAATAGCATACAATTTCAACTCTAATTTTTCTTTTTATAGCGCAGATTAATTGGTTTTTAATTCTTTAGCAATGCAGGGACTCGATACAATAAAAGCGGCTAAAATGCCCGAAATGCATTTTAGACCTCTAAGATTTTGCTTTTGGGCCACTGTGCGTTGGCCCGCACAAAGAAAAATCCGGACAGCGGACAATTATTAGTCGTATCCGTTGCTAGCACTCATTAAACTAAATATTTTCATTATAGGTATAAACAGGAGAATTGTCATAGATGTTTGTATAATCACAAACCAGTATTATTTATTAAGTGATATTTGCTAATTATTTTAGTGAATTCAAATTTCAGAAGCATCAAGTTGATCCAACTACGCTAAATAAGCGATAGCTAATTCAAATAAAGAAATTTATTTTTCATTTGGGCGGGTTAAAAGTAGTGGGGGGGAAGAGATTTCTCATTTCCCAAGTTTCTTGAAAAATTAAATTATTTAATTATGTTTTCACTCATGAAAAGAATCTTTATTTAGCGGTAATTATAATGAAGAAATCACAAAAGAATACGTTAATGTATAAGTGCGGAAAAAGGAACAATCGCATGGCGGTAAACTTATTTTTAAAATGACACTCTTCAACCAACTTTTTCCTTTCCCGCACTTATGCAGTTACGTATCCTCTTGTAACCTCTTCATTATTATCATGGTTAAATATAGCGTCATTTTATAACTTAAAACATAATTAAATCGTTTCATTTTTTTAGAAATTTAGGAAATGAAAAATTTATTTCCCCACCAATTTACACGCGGCCTTAAGTCGGGCTGACTGCAAGGGAGCTTAGCCGCTTATTGCTAATTACGAAGGAAACTGTAGAAACGAAAAATTAGT
This sequence comes from Protaetia brevitarsis, assembly GCA_004143645.1. Lineage (NCBI taxonomy): Eukaryota > Metazoa > Arthropoda > Insecta > Coleoptera > Scarabaeidae > Protaetia > Protaetia brevitarsis. Next base: position 2,597,261 of record RXPK01000047.1, read on the forward strand.
ATGTATTCGGAGAATAAATTTACAGTTCATCGCCAATTAGAGGGGATTTAAAATTTAGGACAATTTGGAAAACGATTAGAACTATGAGAAACGAGAAAGCAATTGCAGGCCTAATTAGATAAAACGAACGGAAATAGTACCTAGTCTACCTACTACGTGCTACTACTAGTAGTTTACGTTAACTCTTGTTTGTTTAATTGGTTTATGTACCACCGATAATTTAGAAAAAAACATATCACAATTAATGCATATTATTCTAATGCTAATGGTGAGGATGACGCTAAATAATAAAATAAAAAAGTGATAAAATAACAAATAGCTGAATAAAACTTAAATAAACCGATGTAAAGGGATTTTTTATCCCCCTTAATCTCCTATTTATTAATAAAATATTTAAATCAGTGGCTTGGCTAGCACAAAATATGATAAATAACAGTATTAACTAAGGTAATTAATTAATAATTAGTATTTATTGGGTTAAATTCATCAGACTGCGCACCGCACTGGATGAGCCTAGAGTCGCACGTTTGATGACTGCCTACGCGTACATGTTGTCTTTCCGCTTGGTCAACTCACTAGGTATGCAAAATTATTCTTTGTCTACTCTCTAATATAATGACTAGAGAGTAGACTCTGGTCATTAGCCCTACAACTTGACGTAGGTTGCTGCGAGAGAGTTGCAGGCAGTATCTTGTTGTGCTGGACGTGGCTTTGTGCGCTTGACAGCAGGTATAGTTATGGATGCCTATCTATTCTCGTGTAGTAATCTATTGATTGACTAGGGGACGAGATGGGAAGAACAGGCTCCGGTCCTATGTAAGGAGTACGCACACTCCATTTCGCTAATCTATTGGCAGCCTCGTTTACCAGGTTACCTTTAACTCATCTGAATATCAAAAGTATTAAGTCATTATTAATAACGTTCCAAGACATAATGACACTGAAATACTACGCCTGAAGCGATCTTATAATTGCTGAGAGCTTGAAGGGCAGCTTGGCTCTCACCATAAAGGACAATGCGTCGTTCCTTAATGCTCTTTGCTAAAATTTCTTCGGCAACTTGCAGGATCGCCAAACCTCGGCTTGGAAAACTGTAGCTAACCTACCCAGCCAATTCTAGGTTGAGTTTGAGATCCGGAGAGAAAACTTCCGCACTTTTGTCTTCGATCCATCTGTGCAGCTGGCGGTCGAAGGTAATGATTCGACTTAGAAATAAACATAAACGCGGTGGTGTTTGCCCAAAAAGAGGCGCCTTAGCGATGCCCTCGTGAAGAATGTTTACATGGCCGTGGGCTTCCTCCTCCACGACCAGAGGACCCCGGGATCGCAACCTCGTAGTCGCTCTACACGCTGTCTCCTTCACGAATAGATCCAGGGAACGGAACACGTGCTTGCATTGCCGCTGTCGGCGTCGTCAGCATTGCTCCTATTATGCTGAGACGTGCGATGTTGGCATTCCTGGTTACTACTCGTCTTATCCTTGGTCACCAGACGGGGGCGCCGTAGCCCGTACATTAACATGGGCCTAATTATGGTAGTATACCACCACAAGGTAATTCTCGGGAAGAGCCCCTAGTCGTACTCAGAATGCGAGACACTGCTAAAAAGCCTTATATGCATTCTCGGCTTTTGTTTTGACATGCATCCGAGAAACTGAGAGCAGTGCAAACGAATGTGGTGGAGCCAGTTCTACCATTCCTCTGTTAGTAAAGTGTACTATCTCTGCCTTATCTGGATTTACAGAAATGCAACTTTCTCTACCCCATTGTTATAAAAATGTTTAGTAAATATTAAACGGTGGAGAAGACTATGGAGTGAATTTATCTATCGAATAATATCGATTGCGACCTACTATCGATTGCTAACTCATGTATTCATTAGCAGCGTATGCAGCGGCGGCTGGTGCATACGTTCTAAGAAGGCTTTTACAATGACCGAATTTCTTCGTATCACTTCATTTTCGAATTTCAGGAAATAATATATGAACTTCGATCATTACACTAACCCAACACTTTTACTAGGTATTGCTTATAACCAACCATGATTAAAAAAATCTGCATTTGCAAGAAAATTGAAGCAATCTTTTTATTATTGGCCCAAAAATCTAAAAACGCCTAGTATGGTATAGGTTACAGCTCACAGTTTTCAGTGAAAATACCGTTTACAAAGCCTACATTAATTTTCCACTGCATATTATTCATCCGAATTTACATTATGATGATTGTAGGATTGCTACTTGGTTTACCGATGTTATTCTTTATTTGATATAGTGATAATAATATCCTCTTATTAGGTATAAGATAAATACAAAAGCTTTAATCTATAACTAATATGCACTAGAAGAAAAACCAAGAGAATGGAAAGTAGTTAATATTAGTTTTATCTTCGAAAGTGGAACAGAAAAGGCTGTGCAAGTTATTTAGGATTGTGTCATAGCTTCTACAAGTCGGTGAAGTTGAGAAATGGGAAGAGTGAGTGACTCAAGTTACGGAATGCATTTATAACGAAGTCGTTTTGTATCAGACAGTTTAGCCAAAAATCGTTAGCGTGTCGTACTTAGCAAACAGCATTTACGGTTTATTGTTTTAAGAAAAAATGGAATAAGACTATATATAAAATTTTTAATTTTCTACAAAAACAATCAGAATATCTTAAAGTAATCAAAAGGGCGTGAGATATTGTTGATGCCTGTATTCTAGTCTTCTCAAAATGTATTTGAATTTAATTTTGAAAAGTTGGTGCAAGATTTGTAATATAATGAACGTTCAATTAGGGGTAGACAATATTAGTAGAATCCTCTTGGCTAACGATCTAGTTGTAACTGCTAAAACTATATAGTATACTTAAGCTAGAAAAATAATGGGGAATGGAATTAAATATGACCAAGACTCAATATATATTGATAGAGATGCCAACAGACTATAAATCTTTGAAAGTTAATATATTGATAAAAGATGGATAAGAAAGGTAGGAAAGGATAAAATTATAGTCAACTAATTAAATTCAATGTCATGAAACAGGAGCATTCGGAGATAAACAAAAAGTAGAGATTTCTCAAGTAGAGTACGATTGAGTATGGCTTCGAAGAAGAGGAAGAGACAATCAATTAGAGACTCAGATATCGAAATGCGTTTTGGCGCAGATGCTCTAAAATAATTTTGCAATACTAAGAAAAAAATCGTTTGGTTTTAAGGGAAAAAAGAAAGAGAGTCGTGAAATAAAAGAATAAGGCATAGAGAAGAACAATCATGGCAAAATAAAGAAAAAAATGACGTACGAATTGTGTCAAACGTCCTATGCCATTACACATTTACTGTAATATAATTTTCAACTAGTGTATTCGTATCCACGTGAAAACATCTGCTTTCGACTCTTATCATTTTATCTCACATCATTGTTTATGATTTTGGCAGTATAATCCTTTGATTACGTGGTGTCACACTTATCTCTAAATCCAATGATTAAGTTAATATATAAAATGTCCATATATTTTTATATAAAATATTGCTTTGTATACAAATACTCCTATATTAAATAAATAAATAAGGTACAGTCAATTCAATTGATTATAATATTTTGTTAATTAATGCTATAACATCAAGTAAAATAACATACGGATAATTTAAAATAATACTTGTCTTAAAAAAATAATGTTACCATATTACTTTAGCCTGATTATATATTTAAACAGTGCTTATAATATATAACAGTATTATGTCATATCTATGTTTTTTTTATAATCGCATTATCTTAAATTTTAATAATACATTAGCCTTAATAATTTATGAATAATTGAAAAGAATATGAGCTAGGACCAGGCCAAAAGTTGCAAGTAAGGAAATTACTTGGACAGGACTAGCAGCATTTCTGAAGAATTCATCGTAAATTTCTATCCACAATTCCAAACTTTCTGTAGTAACGTTAACTGCTGGTTGTGTAGAGTAAGTTCCAATATCCGCGTAATTTTGATCTTCCTTAGAGAAGGGTGTCCATTGATCTTGATCAGAGGTAACAACTTCGGCTTCATTTTTAATAGGTTGTCCTGTTTTCGCAAACGTGGTCCATGTCTGCACCATGCGCTTCATTGCCTCTTCTTCTACTTGTCCTAGTTCAGGCGTTAGATCTGGTATGTAGAATAGATACGCCAAATCATCACCGTGCGATGCACCTGGTTTTTACAATATTTGTGTCAGTACAGTGGTAAAAACAGAGTCAATCGCGGTTATACTTACCATCTTCAGGGGGGTCGGTTGTATCTTGCAACTTGAAAATATTCAATTTTGTATCTGCTGTAAATCTGTAAAAATAGATTGGCTCATTTCCTCTTTGCGAATGTTCTAAGGCCGCTCTAAGAGCTGGGAATGCGAAGAAGACGTCGGTAAACAGCGGAATAAATCCATTTTCGTCTTCGTTCGGGAAATAAAGTTTTTGGATCCTTCCGATTATGGTGTCGAAGGCTGAAGTACCCCTTTCTACATTTAGTTCTCTGGGTATTATTTCGAATAAATCTTCGGGATTGGCTTGCCAATCGCCTGCGGCCCTCAACATTTGCGTCACACCTATACCTTCAGCGTCATTGAAGCCTATCAAGAGTGGTACATGGTGGTAATGACCTTTTTCCAGTAGGTCGAAAGGATTACCAGTCAGGAAAGATACTTCACTTTCGTCATTTTCGACTATCGGTGCTGCAAATGGTGTCCAAGGATTGTTGGCATATCGTTGATCCTGTTGTTAGAAAGTATGTATGTACGACATTGTGGTATTGTGACATTAATTTATTGTCAATTATTTTTTGGTAATTCTTTTTAGAAGTGCTCATATGTTTAAATATAATATACGTAATTGTTTCTTGAACATATATCGGATCAGCGGTAATTGTCGCTAATGGAAAAAAAATAAAAGGGAAGAACATATAAAAATAGCTTAACTGGGTAGAAAAAAATCTAACTGCGTTGCCGATCTACCATTTTTAAGAGTAATTAGATAAATAAAATATCAGCTTTTTAAGATAAAACACAAAGAAAACAGTATATTTTCTCAATGTTTAAGCTGAATATTCTTTCTATATGTATTCAGTTTGGTGTTCGAACACCTTGCAATCATCAGTGTTTTAAGTGATAAAGTCAGTAGTTACAGAAATATTGAAAATTGGATCATCGATATTATTCAAACTTAACTTCATGAATATTTTAAACACATAACGTCATGGTCATAAAGTCCACAAAAACTTTGCTTTTCGTTGATCATTTAAAATTGTCGAGTCATTATTTTGTTTTTTAGTGTAGCAGGTGGTATATAAGGTCCTTCATTTTCAATCCTCATCATGAGGATCTAACTTATTATCTTTAGTAGAAGGTAAGGCTAAATTGAACAAAGCTAAATTTTGTGTTTATTATGAACTCGAAGAGAAATTGAAGTGTTGTAAATGTTTATAGGAGCCATTCTGGATTTTGTCAGTGTTAGAATGAGCTTCTTTTCTAATTTCAATTAGTATTATCAAAAACAAAGTCTTGACTCAAGTTTGACATAACTAGAGATAGAATCATTGAAGTTTCTTCAGTATTTCAATATTTTTCTCTTTAATTTTGAATCAAGATTTTTGTCTTCGATGGTACATAGGTGAAATGCTGACAGAAATGTTTGATATTATATTTTAATTAGAATTCATTTTAAGATTAAAAAAAATAGCCTTGAGATTTCGAACTGTCAATAAGGGATTCCCATGGGGAGGATTGATCAGCCTGTGCATAAGGCATGTTAAATAGTTCAAGAAAAAACGGCTTACGCAATGAAAAAAAAAACTACTTGAAGCAATATTTTACTAACTCAAACCTAAATAAATTATATGCCCCTATTTGATATGAAAATATGATGACATTGCTAACTTCATCATTACTAATTAATGTTAATCCTACAAGGTCTGTTAAATTAGTGCAGAGTGTGATAAATAAAAAAAAAGAAACATCCAATTATTACAAAGAAATAAAACTAGTACGTACGCAGCCTTAACTTACTTCAACAACAGATCTAGCTCCTGCAAGAATTTGTTCGACACTTTTGTCTCTCAGTTCATTCACCATTTGTTCCTGATCTTCTGTAGATACGTCCAATGCTACTGCTAACTTCTCACCGTTATTTCCAATTCCCATAACCCAAGGACTAATAGCGGTTCCACTTTGTAAGATGACCTTGTGGAATAAGTCTGCAAATAAAAAATTATTTACAACGAACCTCTTCTAAGTGTACCTATCATTGTGCAAAATTACCGTTTGATTTAGGTGAAAACATATGGAGATGAACACTAGCTGCTCCTGCACCTTGTCCAAACAAGCAGATATTTTCAGCATCCCCACCAAACCATTGGATGTTATTCTTGATCCACGTTAATGCTAATTGTTGGTCTTTCAAGGCGGCATTTCCTGGAGTTTTGAGGTCTGCATTCTCCATATTGAAGAAACCTGCATGGAATAGTTAGTTAATTTTGTAAGTTAATGGAAAATAATACGATGTAATTTACCTAAAATTCCTAGTCTATAGTTTACAGTCACCAAAATAATGTTTTCGGTCAGCAAAAATCTTGGATCGTAGAAGTCTGCTTTACCACTTCCTTCGTCAAAGGTGCCGCCATGGAAGAATACCATAACTGCTTTTGGTTCAATATTTTCTGGATCAAATGGCTAAAAGAATGATGGCGTTTTTAGAAAAATCATTGCATATATTTAAATAGGATGTCAAAAAATAATTAGTATATCGGCAGTTCACAGCTGTCATGTCCCGCAGAATATTACTGTTCTGGTGGAGCTTTTGAAGACGGGCAGAAGTATCCAAAGCTCCAAGCAGAAAAATGATAATAAAATGTTATTTTACTGGTTGCTCATTTAGATACCAGAAACTATAAAAAAGTGTCGACAAGCACTCACTATCCCAAGTTATTACAGGTAAAAATCTCAAAAATAGCGTTCTTTGTGATGCGACTCTATTGCAAACTAGCGATATGTATCTATTAAAGGCAAAAAATAAATTAAATTTACTGGAGTATAAATGTTTAGGTACAAGCAGTCCTCAACACCAATAGTCTTAGTTCCTTCGGACTGTGCACATATTGGCATATCTTCGCTTGGATCAGGTCTGTTATTCAATCCTTGCTTAGGTTCTGGATCTAAAGAAAAAAAAAATATAATAATACTGACAAAGTAACAATTCATGAAAAACCTTAGTCACTCTCGCTAATTTTCATAGCAACCTAGTTAATAGGTAACCTCATTTTAATTAATTCCTAAATGTTGGTACAATTTTACGCAGTGTTTTTACAAACATTTCGGCAATACTTAGGTGATCGTGCATATATTTCTTCTTATTTTTACTAATTGGGTAATAACATTTTCTCTAGCTGGTTTGTTCTTAATAAAGCTCTAAATACACTCGACGGAGTTAATAGTTCGTAAATAGGTTTATAAAGGAATTTTACGGGAAAATTAAAAAAAAAAAGATGACTAATGGTTGTGAAGTGAGGTTTTCGTGGTTTTACTCAGTCCTTAGCAAATGTTGAGAGACGAACATCTTAAGTTACTCCACGAGCGCAGACGTAATCATAACTCATGGCTGGGCCCAAAGCATGTATTATTATGATATTATTATTATTATTAAGACCCATCTCATAAGGCTTTTCTAGACGCGTCTTTTGAGAATTTGGCTGTTTGATATTTGAAAAAAAATGTTTCACGCAATTTTTATTAACTTGACCACTTCTACTATGGATTTCGATCTCAACTATCCCAGTAACATTAAAGGCTATATGTTTTGTATAATACAAAAATGATTAAAGTATGGTTAACTTAACACCTGTCGCTTTTTGAGTGTAATCATCCAATCGCAATTATCTAAAATAATTTGATGTTAGGATAAAGCTATAAACACACTAGACGTTTATGAGTGACAAACGCACTAGTGCATTAATAGTTTATAAAGGATTTTTACTGGAATTTCTTAAGTTGTAAAAGGGCGATTAATATGCAAATTAGAAAAAAATAATATACATTGAAACTTGTACTCGTATTACAACTAAGTCATTGTATAACACTAGCGTTTATTGTGTAACTAGTGTACTATTTCATAAAATCGAATAATATATAATAATTATATAATAATAACTTTGAGCACACTACAAAACGCTGCTTTACTATTATTAAGTTTCATTTGTTTGTGAAAAAAATATCATAAATTAAATCTATTATTATCACAGGCTTCTGACACATACAAATGGATTATCCTTTATCAGTATATCGAATTTATATAATATAAATGCCAGGGAGTTTTTCCAGAACATTCCACCTAATAACTTCTTAAGCTCTTAAGCTCGAAACTTCGTCACAGATATACAAATTGCCATTGTTTTACCTCAAAACCGTTGGATAACGTTAACTCGCTTTTTTTTTCTCGTTTGATAGCGTGATGGGTAAGCAATTTTTTTTGCCGGGAGAAACGTGTGGATATACTGCAAAAATATAGTTATTATAGCAACTTTTCTAATTCATTATCAAATGAAACCTAATATCGACTTTTTTTTTAATTTATATATTTTTTTAATCGGCGATATAAATTAATTGATGAATCAGGCGATTAATCTGATACTTATCTTATGAATTTGATTTTAAGAATATATACTTTTTATCCTTTTCTTGGAATAGATTAAACCTTTCTGGTTATTTTCCTGCTTATTTAAGAACGGATAAATTAAGAATTATACAAATATAATGAGAGTGCAGTGGTAATCAAGAATTTAAAGATTAGAACGCAGGGTAACTATCTATCCTCGTAGATATTACTGAATCATAATCCATAATTTTCTAATTTCTCTATTTACGCTATCAGTGAACAAAAAATACTACAAGTATTACTACAAAAGCCGTTGATTACTATTGAATTAATCCCGTCTAGAAGATCTTATTGCTACTTCCAATTACAAAATGTTTACTGCATTTTGAGACGCGTACTTAACTACAAGTAGTTTTTAGAATCAATCATGGGTAAATAAAAAATATAATGATTTTGAACAGAAAATTGTTTGTAATTGTTTTTGAAATTAACGTTTATTTTTCGTTCGTTGTATTATATTATCACATGGTGTAAGAGCGATATAATCACTCAGGAGCAAAATGTATTATCTATTTGCGTGCTACTTGCGTGGAAATATATATATTTCATAATATAAATATCAATAAAAAATCAGGGAAATAGTAGATTTTTTGTTCGTTTTTTTAATTGCAACAATTAAATCATGGACATTTTACATTTCTTGTCTTTTTTGTAATGTTAGGGGATGTGATAGTGTTTAAATTTTTATTTAAGATGACTTTTAATTTAACATTATTTTAAAAACAACATGATGCTGTTTAGGCCATCATTAAGTTGACAAATTAAAATTTTATAATTCACAATTACATAAGTACATCGATATGAAGACAAACAAATCATATACAAACACTGTAGTAGTATATATGTTTTATAAAAAAATGTAGCTAATTGTATCATGTAGTACCTCTACATCAACAAAAACTACCAAATATAAAGCTCTTCGTTTAAGAAATTGCAAAGAAAAGTGTCTGGAGTTGCCATTACCACTAAAGGCTGCATTTTGAAGCTTTAATTTTATTCCTAGATGATTATGTACAATTTATTTGCATTTGTTAACAAATTTACGGTCAAGTTATTAAAAAAAATTCGAATATCACAAAAAAGGCAATAGCATAAATTGCAATACATTACAATATATATGTAAGTATATAATTAATTCTTTTAGGTAAGGTAGATGTAGCAAATATAATAGTTAACTATTAAATGATTTTCAATCTGCAACGAAAACCTACTACGACCACTAACAATTTTTTGCAACCACGGGCACAGTATGCTGGCGTCACAGTTCACACATTAACAGGTAGTAGCAGTTAGGTGACTGGGCATAGATGGTTGTTAGCTATTTATGTAATGTTGTAAAAATACAGTCGGTGTACAGAGAATTTAGTAAGTTTGATCAACGAAAGGGTTGGAAATCATTTAAGAAAAACCAGACTTAACCTAAAAATCAACACTTTTTCTAAAGCAAAATGGAAGACGTGGTCTTCTCAACAACGAATTTGTTTGAAACTTTTGGAAACACTGCAATTTCGTTATTTGCCACAAATCTAAAAAAAACTCTTGTTTCCTTTTAGGTATCGCTATGAAAATAAATTGTATGAGTACTGCAAACATGGAAGCTGTTGTGGGAGAGTGACTAGTAAATAGTAAAGGCCAGAGAAATTCGAAACAGGGAAATAATGAAAGCATGAATGTTCAATAACATATGTTTAATGAAACAATATATATTTTATACTAGTGTAATAACGTCTTGACCCTGGTACCTTTCAGAATATAAGTTTTCAACAGATTGCAATGCTGTAGGAACGTTCTGGTGCTGCTAGGGTAATCCTTTATTTGAAATAACGAAATATTTTGTTGAATTTTAAATTTTTCACGATAAATTTTTATTGAAATTATTCTGTTGTCCTAAAGAAGACGGTTGTTTAGGGTGCACAAGCGGATAGAGAACCCATAAAATCTAGAAGCAATTGCATGGGGCGGTTGATGCGAAAATGTAAAGTTAGGTTTATAATCCATAAGAAAGCAAATATTTACTCAGTATTATGCTGGAGCTATCAATAAAAAATGTCTAATACTTGTGTCAAAATGACTTTTGCTGATTTTGCACCTTATTGCGTCAGCAAAACATTTGTCAGCAGTTCGCAGGGTATTTACTGGATGCGTATGCTAATGTACGAATACTGCGAAACTGTTTTTAAAATCGGTTTTATACATGGCTTTGAAAATCGATTTTAAAATGTTTTGAAACGGTTAGGTATAACTGTAAAATGCTATTTTTTCAGATTTGTATTAAAAGAGTAATATTAACAACATTTGGTAAGTTTCAAGATGGAATAGGCATTTACTGCATATTAACAATATATTTTTATATTTAAAATATATACCTACTAGTGATGTAACGAATACGTGATTTTACACATTCGCGAATGCGAATATGTGCACTAGACGTTCGCGAATGCGAATGCGAATGCGAATATTAACTTTTTAACTTTACTAGCGTCATCTATTAGTTTTCAGTTTACAACTATACGAACACTTGCATTAAGCACACGCAGAGAATTAAATTTCTCCATCACCGCAGCGAAACTAGCCAAGTATAACCGAATGGTTTCGAATTTTTACGTCTTATTCTTGTCAATTCAAATTAAGTTTTGAGGTTATTGATGGTTATTCTAATGTAAACTGCAAATTTGTGTTCAAAAGATTGTTTCAGGATTTCAATGAATTTGAATACTAGTTTTTTTTTCTAAATTATCCATTTTAACTGGTAAAAGTTACTTGTTAAAATGGATAATTCGGTATTCGCAATATTCGCATATTTATTGCGAATGCGAATATTCGTTATATCACTAATACCTACCTTAAAAATGCAGACGTTAATAATTGTTATCTCTGAAAACGGTGAAATGCTCATTAAATAATTTACGATATTAGAGTTAAACCTCTCAAAATTGTATAACAGTTATATAACTATTGAATATCACAATGCAAAAATATATTACTCTTTCAAAACACTCATTTCAAAACATATTTTAAAAATTAGTTCTAGTGAATTTGGTTAGGCGGTTTTTGATATGCGCTTCATAAAAGATTCATCAAAAACTGTTGAGAGCACCCGGCCATCGAACTTTTGTTATCCTATATGACACATGCGGTGAAGCCTTGTGATCGCTTTGGGAAAAATGAAACACCTAACATATAATTATCCGCTCTGAATGTGAAAATAATCTGTATTACTTCTTGTAAATTAGTCTCCATTTTTTTTTGCTGTTTTGCTTCTGCTTGATACTTATGACATTTCGAGTATCGGTGTATACAGCAGATATATTCCCAAATTGGAGTATGTAGCGATAACACAGCAAACGTTTTTGCTGAACGCACCCAATAGTTAGTTAAATTGTCCGTTAGTTTCTTTTTATACAAATTAATGCAGTACATACCTTGAACCTGCGCTCATTAATTGGTGGTTCCGCGAAAGCTATTTTCAAATAGGCGAACAGAGGTTGGTTTAGTCGATTGTGCCTTACAATTCCCTCTATATCCCCTAGCTCTTCGATGGTGATAGTAGGTGCTGCGTCATATTCGGGAGTTGCTGGATCTTCAGTTGATGTTTCTGTGGTCGTTTCTTCAGTTGTTGTATCCGTGTAGTCGGTTTCCGTAGTAGTATCGTCGGTAGCAGTATCATCGGTAGTAGTATCATCGGTGGTAGTATCATCTGTAGTAGTATCATCGGTAGTGGTATCATCGGTAGTGGTATTATCGGTAGTAATATTTGGATCTTCGGTTTCTTCATTTGGAGGGGCAGAATCGTCTTCACCTGGCGGTGCAGGCTCCTCTCCACCTGGCGGCGCAGGCTCCTCTCCACCTGGCGGTGCAGGCTCCTCTCCACCTGGCGGCGCAGGCTCCTCTCCACCTGGCGGTGCAGGCTCCTCTCCACCTGGCCGCGCAGGCTCCTCTCCACCTGGCGGTGCAGGCTCCTCTCCACCTGGCGGTGCAGGCTCCTCTCCACCTGGCGGTGCAGGCTCCTCTCCACCTGGCGGCGCAGGCTCCTCTCCACCTGAAGGGGCGGGCTCCTCTCCACCTGGTGGCGCTTTACCTGAAGCAGGAGGATAGTCTTTACCTGGAGGATTGGACTCTCCAATTGGAGGGACAGGAGGCGGATAATTGTTGTCAGCTTCCTCTACGGCATTGCAAAATGACACGAAGAGAAGTAAGGCTGTCAATAAAAACGATATTTTGCTCGCCATCTTACACAGTTCACACTAGCTCGAGCACAACAATATTAAAAATTACTACTGCCACTTGTATATAAAGATTTATCGTTACCGATAAGCGAACGCACAGAAAGGTTTGTAATCCCACGGATTTTGGGAGTAATCCACAAAACCCAGGGGATTATGTCCTGCTTTTGTTATTATCTATCCGCCGTCATGGAATAACTTTCTATATAAAAAATGCAATTTCTTAACGATAAAAAAGGAAACAAATTTATTTGCTTGATTTTTTCGTTTTAATTTCGGGTAATTGGTAAAAATAAACTTAATTGCCCAATGATGTATGTTTTTATAAATAAATTGGTGCACGAATTCCATTGTATGTATGTATATATGTATGTATGTATGTATGTAGATGAAGGGTGGTGTTTACACTGCGACCTAAAAGATCTATAGTAGTCCCCCATTCTTGCTGCTTTACAGTTGGCCTTCCAATCCTATTTCCTTTTAAAAGTGTAGGATGTCAGAGGGCCCCAGTCTAGGTAAGTCTCCCTCTTCGATTTCACATGCTCCCAGGTACAATGCCCTCGGGTTGCACAGTGCTACGCAGTTTGAGAGGAGGTGGATGGGTGTTTCATCCTGTTCCCCACAAAATCTGCATTCAGGATCTTTTTCCAATCCAAGCTTACTCAGGTGTCCTTTCAGTCTACAATGGCCTGAAGTATTCCTGTTAATATGCGAACATTGTTCTTACTCAGGTTGATGCATTCTGTAAACCTCTTCTGGTTATAAGTTCCCAGAAGAATTTTACTCTGCGTCATTCCTGGAGATTTTCCAGTAACTGGATTTTCTCTGCTCCATTTCTATTTTTAGTTTCTTCAGTATTGTACTGCTACTTAACCCGCAAAAGGTTCAGGCCCTACGAAAGGCATTCCAGCCCTTTTTTCGCGAGGTTATCCGTTATTTCGTTTCCTTCCACTCCTGTGTGACCCGGAACCCACAGGAGGGTTACTTTATTTCTTTTGCCTAGCTCATTTAGTTTCCCTAGGCATTCCCAGACCATCTTGGAGCTGATTTCATATGAGCTCAGCGCCTTGATGGCTGCTTGACTATCAGACATGATGATAATCTCCTGTTTCCGATAGTTCCCTATCCATATTGAACTGAACACATCTTCAATAGCGTGTATTTCCGCCTGAAATATTACTTGGGTATTTTTCCCAAGCTTTCGAAATATGTAGTTCTAGGCCCATATATTCCTATTCTAGTTCCTTCTGCCGTTTTGGAGTCATCAGTGTACCATTTGATGGCATTTCTATTAAGATTCAAGATGGTGTTATGATCCCACTCGCTCCTGTTACTTAGCTTTGTTGGTGAATTCCTTCACAAAGCAAATTTCTTTAACATGTCATCCGGGGCATATCCCAGGTTGATCACCGTCAGGAGATTGAGGCCTATGCCTAATCATTCCTTCCTTGACCATTCTTAGTGCGGTTCTTTTCGCCACGCCCTCCACTACAATGTGGAGGGGGGCAAGATCCAATACTACTTCAATAGCTGCTGTCGGGCAGGTTCTCATAGCCCCCGTTATGCATACACATGCTAATCTTTGCACTTTCGAGAGGTTAATTCTCGCGGTGGCCAGATTAGTTCTTTTGCTCCATGCTACTGATGCATAGGTGATGATCGGTCTCACTATCGCTGTATACATCCAAAGCAGTATTTTTGGGTTGCATCCCCAATTTTTCCCTGCAAAGTTTCTGCACACCATCAGAGCTCTTTTGGCCTTGTTAGTTACCTCAAGCTCATGTTTGTTCTATAGAAGTTTGTTGTCTAGGGTGAGGCCTAGATATTTAACTTCCGCTCTCCAGTCTATATTTTGCCCATCCAGTTTTATGGTTCTAAGATTGGATTTTCTTTTCCTGGTAAACGCTACTAGGGTTGTCTTAGTGGGGTTCACGAATTCCATTACAAAATATGGAAGTGACTCAAGGGTTTGAGATTCGAAATTCGTTCTTTATTTTGTTTGTAGATTGCCCTCGATGTTGCTTTACTCTGCACTTTTGTATTACGATTTACATGTGTATATGTTGTTTCCAACTTTTACGGTCATTTGAATCTCTTTTCTGTAGATGTCATTGTGGTTATCCTTTATTTTCCGTACTCTTTATGGGATTAGTGCATTATTTGTTACATTTGTACATTTTCTGACACATTGGAAAAGTAAGTTTACATTAAGCTATAGTTAATTTTATAATTTGGCGATAAACCAAGTATTGCTGAATGAAAATAGTCATACTAGAGATCTATGAAATGTATTGAAGAAGGGTAAGAAAATGTAAAAATACTTTATAACTATCCTAATGTAAACTGCGTTGGGGAAACGGCAGCTGTTAAATTAATAAAACAGGTTTCGTTACAAATATATTGTTGAGCTAATCAACTGCATAGCTAATCTCCAGAAAAACGAAGTGATTTATTCATATACATTTTTAATTTAAAAGCTAACAAACTCTCACTTAAACAATACGCATAGTTCAATTTCAAGGTGAGCGTCATTAAGAAACAAGAACTAAGCCAGCCATAATTACAGTTAATTTAATGCAATCATGATGTTAAAGTTATCTTTTCCAAAATTCATTATCATAGTAATGTTTTCTACTCTTACAGTAACGAATACGAGCACATAATTGATTATATCAGCACCATAATAGCAAATACGTTAAATATATGCATCTGAATTAGTCGTTAAGATGGCGCTTCTTCTATTTCATTCATCATTTGAATAATGATACATTTCCGGCACAAATGTAATAGTATATTTACCAAGTCCATATTTACCATCTAATAGAAACGGTGATCATTAAAATAACGACTGGTGGCGTGGCTTTATGGGATATTTTAGAGACATTTATTTTACACTTCATATTATGAATACGGAGTGATAAATGATATGTTGTACTGAATAATACCCCCTAAAGTGAATTTAATGCCCGTACAGTTTGTTGTATGAATGAACATTATAAAATAATTTTGCGTTCGCCCTTTCACCTGGTTATCAATACCCGATATCTTTTTCCCAAGCTCAGCTCTTTCTACGTTCCTGTTGCGCGCCAACCATCAAAATATTCTGCTTCAAATATATATATACAGGCTGAGTTTTTCATCTTGAGACAACGGAATATCACTAATTGTAAGTGGGCTTTCACACCAAACTAGCATGCTACGTGCGACTTGCTGCCTGGCAGCAGAAAATATGCTGCTTGTTTTGAAACGTATATTACTAAATGAATGCCTTCTCACCGAAGTCGCGAATCATGAATGCGACGTGGCAACGTGCGACGTGCAACGAGATTCATAGAGCAAGTCCTATATTTTTGCTAGTTTGCGACTTTACCTCTGGGTGCATAGTTGTGAGTTAATTTGTGTTTCCAAAGTTTTTAATTAATTACGTGATGTCCAACAAATGCTTACCGGACGACGAACAATTTAACATATCTTATGTGCAGGCGATTGAGAAACACCCTTGCCTCTACGATAATACATTGAAGGCATACAGCAATAGAAATGAACAAGACAAATCTTGGAACCAAGTTACTGGGTTGTACTTTTCAACGAGTAAGTGAGTTCCATAGCGGCCGTACTTTTTATTACCACATACCATACAGACAATCAAAAATCGCGTTCTGGGAAGGAAAAGGAATCAGCAAAGAGAAAACGTTTACAAAATTTAGCATTTTTATTTTTCAATTCTCCTTTATCTCCCTTCAATCTCCTTTATTTATGTACAAACATTGTTTTGCCATGGTAATGTATTTGCAGGTTTCGTAAAATAGGCACATAGCCTATCTCGTAAATCGCCTGCTTCTGTTTGTTGACGTCCATGAAGCTCTTGTTGTAGGGCTGGTAACACATTGTAAGCTGAGCCAATGTCTTGATCGTTAGGATTTGAAAACCGACCATCGTGTTTCCGAATAAAGTTGTGTAAAATACACGCGGCTTTGACAATCTCGACAACTTTTTCTGGCCTACAACCTATTTGTGTCTCAAAAATTTTTAATTTTGAAACAAGCATTCCAAATGCACACTCAACACTCTTACGAGTTCTAGAAAGTCTGTGGTTGAATATCCTTTTAGGGTTTGTTAATATTCTTCTGGCATAAGGTCGATAATATGCTTATGAAGGGGGAATGCTTCATCTCCTACAAAGAACATTGGAAAGGTGGAATTACTCTCATCATTAGGTAAAACAGCAGGCGGTGGAATGTTAAGCTGATTTTCGGTAAGTGCGTGGAAAAATCCGGATGATTTAACTACGCGACCATCACTATTCTTACTCTTAATCACCAACACTTATAAAAGTGAATAAACCATCTGCATCAGAATTTGCCATTAAAACTATGGAAAAATAGCCTTTGTAGTTGTAATAGGCAGAACCTGATTTTATGGGACATTTAATTCTGATATGTTTGCCGTCTAAGGAGCCCAAACAGTTTGGCATATTCCACAGTTCATAGTACCTGTCAGAAATATCTTACCATTGCTCTATTGCAGGTAATGCCATATACTTGGGTTGCAGTACAGTCCACAATTTCTCAGCAGTATCACCAATAATGCTACTTATTGTTGTCCTATAGTTCTGAAATTTCTGTGGATGCAGCTGTCGGGAAACAATATACGCACTATGTGTATCAGCATTGTCTCGTAAATACGGATGAACCCATAATCTCCTTCTCCTTTTCCTTTTTCTCCTTAATATAACCGCTGCTCAAAAAAAAGATCTTAATAAGATTTATTATAATGTAGGGGGTTCACTGAATGGTGTCGAACTCGAAAATAAAAAAAAAAAAACACAAAATCATGTTTGCTTGCTTTTCTTTTTTGTGCATTTTTCTAGACGTTCACAATCATGTTTTTTTTTGCGATTACAGCGCAATGTGTTACGAATCGAAAAAAAAAGTTTCAAACAAAAACTACATACTTGATGGCGTAGAATCCGCATCTGCAATACAAAATAATGGGGGTTAATAAAAATAAACTACAATAGATGTACACACTACATACAGTGACCGGCATAAATATTGCAACATATGGGAAATTTTTTTATTGTTAAAATATACTAAAACTTTTTTTGGGGGATAGGTTGTGCAATATTTATGCCGGTCACTGTATAAATATTAAATATTGGCATAAGCAATAAGCATCCGAATCGCTTTGAGAATATTGCAAATATAAAAAAAATCACGGAAATCCATTACTATATAATAATGATTATTAATTTATTTTTTCAAGCTTTTAACTGTCAAAAGTTAAAATTGTTAAAATTAAAGTAAAGACGTCAAGACTTCAAAAAATCATTTTTTTGTATTAATTAAAAAATAAGAGTAATAAAGAGAACCGGGAACTAACGATTTTTGATAGTATATTTTTTTTTATTGCAAAGAAAATAAAAAGAAAAGTAAGTGATTACAACTGATCCATACCAACAATTCATTCAACAGAGGAGTTTAGGTTTATTTCTAATTTTAAAATATATATTTTTTTATATTTCTTATATTTCACTACTTTAAAGAGAGTTCCTAAATCCACCAATGGATCGATCTTTTGATTACAAGGCATGTTTGTGTAGTACATAAGTTAGATAGTGATAAAGTAAGTATATTCGATGGATCCATCGATGAATTTAGGAGCTCTCCATTAATTGTTTTTTCGCATGAACTTTGTGTAAATCGAATTCCTAGAATTAGTATTAAGGTTTACTTAAAATACTTTATTTTTATTTATTTTATTCTCGGAATAACACAAGTAGTTCGAAATATATAGGTACATTTCTTACGTCCACAAACAGATTTATTATTATTGTTAGTATTAATAGGCTCGGGAAACAATTTTTTTAAACTAAAGAAAAGTTTTAAATTACTACGGATTTACTGGTTTTTTGTTTGTGAAAGTGGTATTTTTCAAGGAAAAAGGTTTGAAAACCTATATTTAAAAAAAAATACTTCAACAGTTACAACTGCTCCGTCCAATAAAAAAATAATTAGCGGTTTGACGTTGGCCTATTGCGCAATCTGTGTCTTCGCTGTCAGTTAATATGTCAAATTTTCAATTGTGTTTGATTGGAATTATGTGCATAATCCGTGTTGTTTTTAGAAAGGCCTTATCGTTAAAATCTAGATTTGTTGGAAAAATATTCTGTAATCATATCATCGATAGACGGTAAATTTTGGTTAATAACTATTACAGATTCAGGATCTAATATAAGTTGCCTGTGTAATAGGATATTGTTGTATAGGATTTGTATAAATCCTATCACAACAATAGTCTTATAAAACTTACTTTAGAATTTGGACAAACTATTTCTCTAATACTTAATACTTTCCCAAGGTATTGTAATATCACGCAATTATTAAATAATCGTACTAAATGTCGCTTAAACACTAACCAAAAGGCATTAAATGATACCTGACATATGCGACACTGAGCGAACGCAAAATCGTCAGTTTTTTATTAGCCAAAACAGTTGTGACGTCTTAGGACATAATTTGAAGTTTATCTTTTTTTAAATTGGTTTTACTCGCAAATATGGAACTCAAATGTTCAATTGTTTTAGGCATTCGTCATCGTATAACACAGAAATGCAGTATAGTAAGTTGTTTCTTTGTGTAACTTGTTCAAGGACTCGAGTCTAGGGATGGCTTCCGTGGATTGGACCTGTTCTTCCGGAGCAGGTTCGTTTGTCGGAGTATAGGTGCACCAAATTCGTAAAAGAGCGGGCTTGCTAATCCGCCGGGTGCGGGTGCGGAAAACTGAATATGGCTTCCGACTCGATCGATTGGATTGAACTAGATGGAGCCAGAGTGCCGAAGGGGCAGCTACCCGCATTGGTTCTAAACCCTGACCCGTTTACATAATAGAAAATACCTATTCAAACTCAGTTTTTTTTTGGTATTGAGGATTTGACACGTTTGTATAGCTCGTTTAAAAAAAAAACAAGTGACATATTTTTGGAAGTAATGGAAAAGTTGTAAGAAAATAAACAAATGGATAAATGTTCAAAATAACTTAAAAAAAAATAAAAAAGGGGATGTTTGGAGAACGTTTGGAGAAAATTAAAAAAAAAGGAAAAAGTGTCAGAAGAAAAAAATGCGAAAAACTGAAAAACAATACAACTGTATAAAAAAGATAAAAAATGGATTAAAAAACGAGAAAAATGAAAAAAGAATAAAAAAGGAAGAGATTGTGGTTTGTGTATTGTATGCTTCAAAAAAAGTGAAATATTTGAAAAGTGATGGAAAAAAAAATGTAAAAAATAAACAAATAGAAAAATAATCTTAAGAATGTTAAAAAGGTTTGGAGAAAATTTTTAAAAGTTAATATCAGATTTTTTTAACGAGCAAAAGTTTAAAAAATGTTAAACTGTAAAAAAGAGATAAAAATGGGAACAACAGGGGAAAGGCTCACTCATGGGCTGCACCCAAGACTTGTTGGTAGTAACAGCCGCGGAACTAGAAATAGGTAGAAGTAAGGCAGATTTCCACCAGAAGTTAGCTAAGTCATGCGGTTGGAGGTTGGAAGACGGGATTTTGTGAATTAAATGGATATATCGGATATAGGCACTCTGGCAAATGGATTTTCACGAAAACCTGTATGTATTGCTAAACGACACCTATTTAGTGCCTCATTATGATTCATTTGTGCCACTTATTACTCATTAATAAACGGTTGTGTGGGCCAGAAATGAACACCTGTTTAAGCAAGCTATGGAAATCGCAATAAGCTATGAGCATACGTAAATGTGCAAAAAAGATGTAGTATCACCATATATCACCAGATGTTGTTTATATGAAAGGAATGGCATTTCCAACATACTAAATAACGATTGCTGCTTAGCAATCATCACATAACATTAATGCTTATTAATGTTATGTGATGAGGTTGTTGGTAGTTTTCCTCCCTCTTTGGGAAATGCTGAGAAACGAACATCTTCAGTCACTCTATGGGCGCAGGATTAAAGGCGCGGGGCCACTGCACGCGAAGCGAAGCGAAGTTCAGCGAAACTAATTTCTTTGAAAATTGGCTCCCATGTAATCATACGCGCATCTTCGCTAGCCTAACTTCGCTTCGCTTAGCTTTAGTTGCCGCGTCTGTGTAAGATTACATGGGAGCTAATGTTCAAGGAAATTAGTTTCGCTGAGCTTCGCTTCGCTTCGCGTCCAGTGGCCCCGCGCCTTAATAGTAACTCATAGCTAGACAAAATCGAACAAAGCGGGCAAACAAACGGGCCACCTTGCGATGCATTCGCATTTTACATCACTACATATTTAGATAAAATAAAAAAAAAAAAATTTAAAGAAAAGCAGACACTGTTGTTACTGACTTGCAACGCTACGGCTCATCTGCTTTATTGGAGTACATGAGTTGGAGCGCACGTTTCGAAAACCTGTCGCGCTGGAAAATTTGCCCAACTCTACTCATAGCAGGTCAAGGTTCCCTTAATTGGCGAAAGCTATCAGGGGTGCTGGGGCATGCATTATTATTATTATTACGTAACCAGTAAAATTAAAGTACTGTGTTTATGTCAAAAATCAGGGGTGCTGGGGCATGCATTATTATTATAATTACGTAACCAGTAAAATTAAAGTACTGTCTTTATGTCAAAAATTGCCATGTTTCTTTTTACTATCTAACTCAGCTAACTTCATAGTTATCTATTGCTCATGACTAGCTTATAATTACTAAATCGCCTAGTTTCGGCTTTCGTCACACTGCTTAATTCACAAAAGCGATACCAGCTTTTTTTGTAATATCGAATTATAATTATAGAAGAAAAAGAGACGCAGTTTTTTGTTAGTGCGCTTGTACCTCAGAATATACAATAACGCGTTTTTAAACCAATGACATTGTGGTCGTATTTTATCAAATGGAGGAATTTAAGATTAAGATTGATTATGATGAGAATAAAAATAAGTACTTCCCTAGAAATTTATGACGATATAATGAGGATTCTTTTTAAATGCATTTGTTATTTTTATCGTTGTTGACAACACATTTTGAAAATTCGATTTTACTTTAAAAAGAATTGGCGAATGCTTAATTTTTTGATGCAAAATACGTATAAAAATTTGGCATTGTTTATAGTGATTCCCAATAAATATGGCTTATTTCTAAACTTTACATAATTTTATAATATAAAATTTTCTAAATTCAAAAGCCGGATTTAATCCGATTAATTTTTATAAATCTACTTTAATCTCAGAGTTCAGATAATAAATTTGGAAAAATAAAATGAGGACACTGTGTAATCTGTATGATATTTTAAGCATTCAATAAAAAATTCAATGTTATCGATCTATTGTAAATTTACAATACTTGCTCGCTTGGACTCTTTATAATACATATTATTGCATATGCATAATTATTCAAGATGTTCCAGAGTTGAAGTTCCTTCAGCTGAACTTCACTTAAGAAGAAATCAACACTTAGGTAAATTGATAATAAAAATAATGATAGTAAACTTTATAATACGATATTATACCTACTTTCCATTTTTTCCTTTGTCTCTTACTTTTTTATTTTTATATTTGACTACTAATGTGCTTACTGCTGTCAACTTGTTATCTATATTTCGTTATATATAATACAGTATCTTACTATTAAGTATTAATTTGACTGGTTCAACGTATGTATTGCCTTACTAAATAAATTATTTAAGTATTTGTGGTAGACTTGGATATTAGGTAACGTGTAATCGCTGTGTCTGACAAGGGAAGGATCCAGACTGTCGATCACAGATTTGTTCATCATTCTCATTCTCAATCGAAGACCGAATGAATTAAGAAACAAATCTATTACTTACATATGTATAATACAACGTTATTTCTTTCTAAAAAGAACATATTTACAAGTCCAAGTGCTTTACAAATGAATTAGGGACGAATGTTATCCCCCAAAAATCGATCAATGCTGATTATTGGTGGTTCAATAAGACATTCGAATGTTATTTCGGGTAAGTGTATGGTTTCGGGTGAGTCTAATTTCCTCTGTAAACGTACCTCCACTCTTCACTAATTCAAGGTTTCCTTATGTCCGGTATGTCGTTCATATGTTTTGCAACACTGGATGATCCAAGCCTCTCATAGTGATAATTGCTGTGTGATGCTCGGATTGCATGTTTCGTCTGTTCATTCTAAACTTTATTTTAGCCTCAACATGCGATCTTGTAATGTTTAAATTTAATAATTTTTTGTCGCCGTTTCTACTGAGATTATAATATAAGGCCTTGTACTTCTTACATAGTGTTTATATTGGACTTATATTCCTGACTGCAACGATAGAAGAATAACCATTATAATTGTTCCATGAAATTAATAGTTTATTAGTCCATTAATTAAGAAATTAATGCTGACTATTTTATGTTGGCCGGAGTGTTTTCAAATACATATTGATTTCTTTTCTGTAGATGTCTGTTTGAAATTTGTTATTGTTTCTGTCACCAAGTTATCTAAGAAATCAAGCTGATTGTTTATCTTTTCTTCTAGGTAAATTTATTACTGTTTGGTGGGTTGTAAACACCGTTAAATAAAATAAAAAACTTACGAACAGAAAAATATCCGGTTTTTGTGGATCTCTGCATATATGGAGCCGTTAAAAAATTTAAAGAGTTAAGTTTAGGTTTGAGTTATTGTATCGTCGTGTTCTATCTCAAAATATGTTATTATCTGCTTAGAAATTACGGAATGACCATTTATTTATTAGTGTTTTTCTATATTTAAAATTACTTCTGGGATTCTTCGCTACTGTAAATATGCCAGTGTATTGTTACTTGTGTGGTAGAATATCAAACGAGAACATTTCGGCGCATAAAAAGTTTAAAAACGTGCGATGGGAATATTTCTCATGTTTACATGTATTTTAGATTCTCAATTACCAACAAATCGAGAATTGTGTTTATTATAGTTAATACAATTGTATACATCAACTTTCAATTGCATATACAATATTTTGCATGATACTATTTATTTGAAGAAAAATAATACCGTGGTATACATGAATATAAAAATAATCTTAAATATCTGTCAATTATATGGAAGTTTATTAAGTTTTTATTTATATTTACGTAAACACGAAATTAAATAGGTATTCTTCTCTCTCAATTTTTGTATCTGCGGAGTAGAAGAAACGATTCAATAACAAATGATAAACCATCATATAACTATCTCATAATGTTGGGACCAAAAATAACTCATGGCTTAAGATAGGTAATGCGCGATATATTCTAATAGATATATATGGTTTGGCCGCTTCACTGCGGGCCGCCTGTATGTCTAGAAATGTTTAATTGCTATTTGGTACAAATCAATATTAAAATAGTAAGTTCATACTTACGTGTATTGCCAGTTACTATTTTACGTCAATAACGGCTTATTTATTTCTCTATGATACCAACATACATAGAAATACACCCTGACAATGAGTAGTCTAAATGTATATTTCTGATGCTACGTTTTGGCATATCCGAGGTTTTGTTTTTGATTATTAAAAAAAAATCGAAGTATACTTTGTTGCACCTTAGTAGGCATCGAAAATAAAATAGCGCAATATTAACTTCTTAAGCTGGGGCTACCTACCCTACCGTCTAACCGCCATTATTAATCACGGCGCCAAAAACTATAAATTAAGCTACGCGGTACATTGAATTGTTACACTTATATTTGATGCCAAATCAATAAATAACGTATTTTAAAAAACAATAATTTCAAGATATAGAAATTGAGGCTGCTGCACTCGAACCTGGTTCCGCCATTTCATGCAAAAATGCTAGCTAACGTATCCAAAATAAGCGTTAAATAAGTTGGGAATAATTGGGAGATCCGATTGGAAACTTCATAAAGATAATTCAACGTTTCATTTTCTGTAGATGTGATAATAATTAAGTTTGATATGCATAAGAAGGCTAGTGAGAAATAAATTTGGTTTATAAGAAACAAAAATGTATTTATCGCAATATACAATAATGAGAAAAGTAGTATGTTTAACAACGAACATTGTTTGTTGATGTCTACAACATAACAAGTAATAAATTCTGAATCAATAACTTCATTGAAGAGACAAGAATTTTATGAATCCAGCGAACATGTGGTTGCATACATTTACGGCGACAGTTTGCTATAAAAAACTATGATTACCGATTTTTGTCGGAATCCGGAATAACATTGTGTAATTCATTACAGTTCACCACTTTCTACTTCAATTAAAAAGATGTCAGTATTGTCGTAGTATACAAAGTTCGCCGCGATATCTATATTTTTAGGTAGGTAATCTATCTATATAGCGAATGCTATAAATTCTAATATAAGTACACGGACGGTTATGTTGTGAGTGTACAAATATTCAAACCTATGGCTGACCCAATTGTGGAGATTGAGCAGGGGAAGTTACGGGGGCGATTGGATGAGGACTACAGGGGCGTCACGTTCTACAGTTTCCAGGGGATACCTTATGCTAAACCGCCTCTGGGCAAATTGAGATTCAAGGTACAATATATAATAATAATATATTACTTTACTACGCCATGAACATTTAGATGTTAAGGTTAGGGATTTGATGGTCAGCAAATATGTGTTAATAGCTATTTGATAGGTTATAGGTTATAGTAGTTTCTCTATTTTTAATAGCTATGTAGGTAGCAACATTTTTTTATTCATACTGAACTGATTGTGTTTAAATAAAATCTTATCTCAGATTATTTCACTGTTATCATTGTTTATATAATCACATATAAAGCTTTTCTTGGAAATTTTTAAAATAAATATCGGTACCTATAGAAAAGTATGTACTGATTATTGTAGTATAATTTTCAAAATTCAAAAAATCTGTAGCATGAACCAGAAGCTAATATGAAAGTTCAAACATCATTTTGCATTCGTCGAATATATGTATAAACGCGCCGTTATCTTTACTCTAAGATAATGTGCTATTTTGATGAGTCATTAAGGTAGTTCAAAAAGAATTATATCTGTCAGACTTTATATTCTTTCAATTTTCGCGAATTACTTTAATTAATATAATTGTAGCAATTTTTTCTTATTTTTGTTTGTATTGTGTTTTCATTAATAAAAATAAACTTGTTGATATTCCTAAATATGGTTTTTTTTACTCGATTACGAAAATGCAGTAAATCGGATACGAAAGTATCCGATGTGATTCTGCTATGGCTTAACGAAGAAAGTTTTATCTGCCAAATTATGACAAAACGGTAACGGTATTTTGTACACTTTATTTATGAAAAGCTAAATAATTATAAATCATCTTAAATGCCGTGCTCCACCTAAAGGTACCTACTACACGAGGCTACCTATTCTAACTACTACATGGATTCCATAATAATTGAAATGTTTTAACTCTAATTAAACGGTTTCCCTGTAATTATTAGCAATAATAATAATAAAAGTATAACAACAAACAGCTCAGTTATCAGTTGCTATTATGTTTACGCCCGTGAAGCGACTTAGGTTATCTTCCAGCATTCGCAGATGATGAGGGGCAGGGAAAACCACGAAAACCTTACTCTGGAAGCCGAATCTGAGAAGCAGAATTTCTGAGAATGAGAAGCAGCTCCAGGTCCTTTTACTGATAGCCAGTAAATTGTTGTTATTATTCTTCTAGGTTTGGAGAAGACAACTTCCACGTTCTTTCCGTTCCGATAGCTCTCCCGTCTTCAAGTAGCTCCTTCTATGTCAATTCTTCCCCAGCTGTTCTAATTTGATTAATTTTTTAGTTGGATCAAATGAACTAAAAGCGAATAAAGCAACTGCATTATCTATTCTAAAATTCAATAACAACTTACACTTAATTATTCTATCCAATGGTAATTACTAAAGCACGGACAAACGCGTTCGGAGAAGCGGAAAACTCAGTGGCGTTGCCTACACGCAGTCTATGCTTAGGAACATATGTATTTACATACATATGTTCCTAGTTGTACATATATATTTACATATATATGTACAACCTACATAGTTTTGCGAAGTCAGTAGAGAATATTTTCTAAGGTTTTGTATTCACATGTAAGAGAACTCCACATTTACAAAGGAAGATCTAGAAATAGTACGTGGTTACAAATTTTAAAAACTTATTAAATTAAATTACAATGAAAAGTAACAATAATTAACATAATTTAGTGAAAAGAGCTTCCCCCTTTTTGGCCTAGTTGCATCAATATTTTGAATAGAAGTCTTGAGGTAGGGGCGTTGATTGGATTTATTAATATTTGATACATTTTTTTGATAATCGTTTAAATTTAACGTGCCGCTAGATATAACAAACTTATATCTATTTATCATCATTTTCAAATGTATTGTTGTGGAAAACTACAATGTTTTGATATTAATAATATGTAAATTATTTCTAAACAATGATAAAAAGACTTACCAAGTTTTTGTTTTATTATTTTAAATAGTTAGTGACTCTTTATTTCTGCTTGTTTTATCTTTTTTTTAAATAAAATACAAGAAATAAAGAAAATGTCACTATTACCTATTTAAATAAGTAATGCAATTATATATTTTATCTTGTTACAGTGCTTAAAACGTATTCAAAATATAAATTATTTTAGCAATTCTTACTTTTCAATGAAAGCCTGAACGGAGATATTTGAGTGCTGCACAAATATAAATAAACAGCTACATCTAAGACGCCGCCAATGCGTAGAATATTGCGAAAACAAAGCTGCGTTGTGGTTCGTGTCGAACAAACAAGTTATGTATATATGCGTCATCGCTGTGCACTGAAATATTCCACGTGATTTACGGTGCATATAGTTTTTATACATGGGTGTGTTTTTCTTACTCGATCAAAACAACTAGAGTATTTATACGGGCAATCGGGTAACTTTCTATCGACACCCGTATGTGCGTGTGTTCGCTCCGAACGCCGACCTCCTTGCTTTGGTAATTACATTAAAGATTTATATTTCAAATATTTATTTTATACGCCCCTGGTTTGTTACGATCTAATAGGTATAATTTGACAACAATTCAATGAAATATTCGTTTATAAATATGCACGTACTATACGTGCTTCAGCACCATTATTAAAAAATCTCCACCATTTGACCGATTCCTGTTTCGAGTCGCGGTCAATTTAACCCCTTAGCTAGTGTAATAATTGAATGTAAGTTTTGTTCATAAATTGATCGTCAAATCGCATATTTTTAACCCTAGGAAAATGATTTTCGCCAAATAAAACGTAATCTTTCTGATTAGGACATTTAAAGCGGACATCAATTCTCCATCCAGAAGCATTAAGAAGTACCCAACTACAGCGGTTTTTAAGATATTAATAATTATTTGCTTAGATAGGAAAATTAGAATTTATTTTTTTTTGCCGCTAGGTTTCCACCGAAGAAACATTGCAGAACTTGTTTCTCTTAGACATTTTCGGAAACAAGCAACAGAAACACAAGCTTTTGTTGTTGAAAATGTTTCATAATGTTCTCTATAGGTGAACAAATGTTTGTCATTATTTCCGTAACGAATTCCAATTGTTCATTATGATGCAGTTGAGCTAGTTATTTATTTCATTTATTTATTTGTTTTATATAGTAAATGAACATATTTCTGATGCAATTCAACAAAATTGACTTTACTACTTTTGCTATTTTTGGTTATAAATATAAATAAAAGCTTACGGTCACAAAATTTGAGTAAGACGATACGGGATTTAGAAACTTTTGTATTTTCCTGGTGTTTTTTTTTTATTATTAGAGCACATGAAAAAAAAATGCATTTCCCAAATAACAAGTACAACATGACATATGAAATATTTTCTTATTCTTTACTCAGAATATCTATGAAATAGAGTTTATAAAGCCATATGAACAATTAAAAAAGGTTGTGGACTTTCAATTTGTTGAACTCTACTACTTTGTAACTACACTAATGTTGTGATATATATTTTTTAAATCTGCTTTAAAGAATGTATGTATGTTTCAATTGTTCTAGCTGACAAAAATTATATTGTTTTTCTAAACTTAAAGGTATCCAATTTGTATAAGATATCGCTACAAAATTTGACACGTAAAACATTTTCACTGCACTGTAGCAAAATCACATCATTATCATTGATGCTCTGTAATGTACGGGACATTTTTTAGAAGAAAATGTCAATTTTTTTGTCAAAATCGCAAATATCTCAAAAACTGTTGGGTTTACAGATAAAGAACTGGTAAATTGTGTCGATGTATAAATAATCCCTAATGCAAGGAAAACAATACCAATTCATTTAAAATAAGAAATTCGCTTTCAACTTTCAGTATAAGGAGACGTTTTCGGAAGTTTTTTTTTTTTTGAACGGCTCTGTAGATCTATTTTAGGCTCCCAAAGTTTGTATTAAGCGATATACAGGACAGCAATAGATATGCAATTTTTAATTTAAGATATTATGGAGAGACCATCCTCCATCATGTATTCTAGCATAATCAAAGCATAATTAAATTAAAAATGGTCGCATCTCAAATTGTAAGAACTACCAAGCGACAAACATGCAGAATTGGAACATAAATATCATGTAGAAGCCAACTATTTGGGAATGAGATCAGACCACATGATTTCGACATATCCATTTAACAGAAAATTCGAGGTGAAAATTACGGATCAGATAAGAGGAAGCAGAACCTGGTAAGCAGCCGCAGGCGCTATTACTGATGGTCAGCAAATTATTGTTAGTATCCTTCTGGGTTTG
This sequence comes from Protaetia brevitarsis, assembly GCA_004143645.1. Lineage (NCBI taxonomy): Eukaryota > Metazoa > Arthropoda > Insecta > Coleoptera > Scarabaeidae > Protaetia > Protaetia brevitarsis. Next base: position 2,626,855 of record RXPK01000047.1, read on the forward strand.
GAAGAGGTAACCTAAACGTTCTTTCAGTTCCGATTGTTATACCGTCTTTCGTAGACGATGAAAACGACTCCTATGTCAATCCGTTCTCAGTTGTTCTAATTTTATTCATTCTTCAGTTGCATAAAATATAAATACATCGCAAAAAGACAGGCAATTTTTGTAAGCCAAAAATGAACCTAGACGATTACCTTGATCAACCACCCACGTACTTCCACAGATTAGTACAGGGTGCCGGGGCACTAAAATTGTTGGCATTTAATAGGAAAAAGAAATGGGAGATTAAATACAGAAAGCCACGAGGTTGTAGCCTTACCGAAGGAAAACAGCTTCCAAAACGCTAAAGTATAATTACGTTGACCAATAATAAATATTAATATCAACTTTTCTGACACACCTATATTTTATAATCACACTTTCTTCTAATATTTATATATTTTGGCATCAAACTATTAATAACTTACCTATAGTATTGTATATTACTTATATACTGTGTGGTTGTAAGCGAGCGCATCATAGGAAATCCGACGCAAGTCTCACAGACAATGTGAGAAATATGGGTAATCTATATGCGGTCGCTTTAAAGCAGACCATATATGTTTACCCCATTTGCTATTTCATTAGCTTATTGTTGTTTTTGCCGTTACTTTATTTAATCTATATGCATTATTAGCCTGCAAGTACCAAATGTATAGTTTGCATTTTTCAGGCTCCTCAAGCCCCTGAGAGTTGGGTCGGTGTCAGAGATGCTACTAAGGAAGGTGCCCAATGTTATGCGACCGACTTCATTTTAAACGCTGAAGCAGTTGGGTCCGAAGATTGCTTGTTTCTTAACGTTTACACACCTCAAGTATACACATAACAGCCGTCAGAAACTTTTAAAAGATGTCGTAAATCATCTAACACCTTGCAGATTCCGCCCGATGGAAGTGCTCTTCTTAAACCGGTAATGTTTTGGATCCACGGAGGCGGTTATACAACAGGATCGGGAAATAGTGACATGTATGGACCCCATTATTTAATATCCCAAGATGTAATAGTAGTTACGATCAATTACCGCTTAGGGGTTCTCGGTTTTTTGACTTTAGAGGATACTAAGTTAGGAGTACCGGGGAACGCGGGCTTGAAAGATCAGGTCATGGCACTGAGATGGGTTCAAAAGAATATTCGAAATTTTGGCGGCGATCCCAATAACGTGACCATATTCGGAGAAAGTGCTGGCGGAAGTTCCGTACATTTTCTACTGTTATCTCCTATGGCCAAAGGTCTGTATTATCACCAATCACTTGTATTTCTAATTTTAGTTGGATTAATCTAGGTTTATTTCACAAGGCGATCGCACAGAGCGGTTGTGTATTCAATCCGTGGGCGTGGGGACAGGCTAATGGAAAACTATTATGTCGAATGCTAAATCATCCCATTGATGATGAATCTAAAGTGTTAGAATTCCTACAGAAACTTCCGCTAGATAAATTATATGCCGCACAGCTAATACCTAAGGATGTATGTATGATTATCTGATTACGGATGGTTCTGTTAGTTATTTCGCACTTTTTAAACCCCAAAAGGTGATGCGAGCGGATCTACGCAGACCCCTAGGACCTGTGATCGAAAAAATATCCCCTTACGAGCCCGCATTTCTATCAGAATATCCCTTAGACATCATACTACAGGGTAGATATCACAAAGTGCCGTTTCTCCTGGGATATACTTCGCGCGAAGGGATGATAATAGAGTCTACAACTTCAAAAAATCACAGATTGATTACGAATTTCGAAGAAGCTATTCCATTTACTTTGGGTGTACCAAAAGGAAGCAATTTATCTTTGAAGATTGCTAAGAAAGTTAAAGAATTCTATTACGGGGACAGAGACCCAACATTAGATGATATAGATACGTTATACAAGGTAGGAGGAGTCTATGAAGAAAGAGTTTTTTTGTCAATCTAAATATCTATTTCAGCTTCAAACGGATAATTTCTTTTACAGAGGAATCTATGTGACCGCCAAACTGCATGCTGCTACGTCATCAGAACCTGTATATTTCTATAGATTTAGTATTGATGGGCCAATGAATATGCTAAAGAAATTTTTTGGGATTGACTCTCCTGGTGAGTAAGTTTTTACAATATCGATCGAGTTAAAAGGCAGACCACAACACAGCTAGATATTATTTTCCGTAATAGTTTGAAATAGCACTTTGGTACGTTTATATTTATAAGAAAAGTTATTCGCCTGCATTGCCATCAACATTTTTTCTAATCTGTGGAAAAAATCATGATATTGTGTTAAATTGCACTATCTGTAAGGAAAGTGTTAAATCATTTGTCAAACTTCTTTACTCAAGAATTTATAATAATATTTGACTTGTCACCAAAGCAACATGGTTTCATCCGTGGATGATCAATATTAACCATAATTTGCAGACTAAGTATTTCAGTTTCTGAATAGAGATGACGAAGCTAATGTAATTTCCAAAAAGTCGGTGCTTTTGATGCTATAACCACGTTGCCTTGTTGCCAAAACCTTCAATTCTTTTGGCTGACTTCCATCGGCATTGCAACTAAGGTGATTGTATTTTACCAATTAACAACGGTACGTTGCTTATGATGGATGATCTTCTTCACTATAATGAGATGAATTTATTACTACTTCAGGCTATAGATGAATTGATAGTTCATTCAGTGTATTATTTTTCAAATAATTCAAACTCAACCTATCTTACCTATAAGTATAGCGGTTTAAAATGTAGTTCGGCTACAAACAAATATTATTTTTAACAAATTAATGTAGTTCTGCTTTTAACTGTAATAATTAGGAGTATTTTTTCCCAAGAAAAAAATTTCTCCTCACGCAGGATTCGAACCTACATCCCGTTTGCCGGACGGGCGCTTTATCAATTAATCTAGTAGAAGACGAGGTTCGAGCGTTTTAACCGAACAATATATTATGTGTACCTAGGGCAAATACAACTTCTTTTGGTCATAAGCTAGTTCCTATAGTAATTATTCGTTGTTTTCCATTGTTTTTATGTTGTTTTCATTGAATTACTAAATTTAATGTTTATTAAAACGGAGCTAAACGGAAGATAAACGGAATTCCAAAGGAATATAACTTTTACCAAGATGTAGTATGAAGAATAAAGTGGCAATAACCAGAAACAGGATCACAACCTGCATTAAATAACTTATTACTTATCATGAATTTATTGCTTTCTTTTGTTATTTTTAGCGCGCATGTGTCTACCGTTGATGTTAAAACATATGTTCAAACCAAACAAAGCGATAATTGTAACTAATAAACTCAGATTATTATAAAATAAATTCTTTATTTTAATGACAGATTTATCATGAAATAGTGATGTATAAAAGTGCTACTTCTGGTTTTAAACAGTGGTATTCGTTAAACAGATAAACTGTTTCTACAACTTTGCACACAGCTTATAGTGTCTTATTGTTACCGCTATCAATATCTATACCCATATATTTAAATTGCCGACGAGTCTACTTGATTCAACAACGAGTGGAGATATATGTCTACACGACGCGCCTCCCAAAGTGATCAAGAAGATCTAAATACCCCTAACGACAAAATTTATACACTGGGAGGCGCGGCTACAGTGGACAATAGAAATGTAAGAAACTGCTACAAAAAGTAGCAGCTTCTTTTGATATTGAATAGCTGCCACAAACTGCTAACGGTTGTTAGCTGCTACAAAATAGCAGTTTGCTTCACAGTAACTCATCACTATCGTGAAATAATATTTTTTTACAGAACTTTGTACATGTAATTAGCTTACACAATTTGAATTAAAAGGGAATTTCTAGAATGCGTTTTATTAAAAATAGTTGTGAGAATACTTAATAAACAAGAAACAACAAAGTACCTAATAGTTTAGCGTATATTATGCGGAACTGTTGGCAGAAGTGGAAAAAACGATAAAATCGGAGATTGAACCAAACCATTTCTAACCTATTTTCAAATTTAAAACACCATATGTGTATATTCATCTTTTTCAAAATGGATTTAAGAAAGGAGTACGAGTACCACTGTACTAGCGATCGCACCTCTGTTCGATAGAATGCAGGAAATGAAAAAGGAAATGTTGTAGAGAAAACAGTAGTAAGACTCTGCTGCAATTAACTTTGCCTTCTGTTTTATTGCGTACGTGTGCATTTATGTGTGCAATTGTTTTTGGAGTCTACATAAAAAGTATTTTTAAATGGCATTTTGCCTCATTTTTTTTTTGTACCAGGACTAAGCCTTTTTAAATTATTTAGCCCCTAGAAATCATGGAAAAGAAGCAATTGTAACTGTAAATAAGATAAATATATACGTGCATACAGCTTAACTTGTTCAGTTTTCCAAGGCATTCCCAAATAATCTTGAAACTGATTATACAGGGTATTCCACGTAACTGGTTCATTAAAAGTTTATGATGTTCTATTATTTACTTATATTTGAGATTTTGACACCATTATCTCTTCGATTGGAACTATAAATGCAAAATACCTTAACCAAAATATCACTTCCGGTTGACCGGAAATGGATGTCAACTTTGTTATTTTAAATAGAATGATATAATTTTTTATTCATTTTTGGATTCTACAACTATAAATACGTCAGTTTTCATTAGCTATTCCTACAGCTACATGTTGCCGTTTTTGAGTTATTTAAGTTTTTCTTTTTTTTAGTCATAATCATTGCATCATTGAGAAATTAATATCTCGGTCAATACTGCAAGTAGAGACTCCAAATTTGCTATGTTATGAATGTAGATATAACTCTAAGAAATGGTACAGACACTTTTACATTCTAACATACAGGGTGTTCAAAACTTAGGAACAAAGTGACATATTTTCAAATGCAGGAAACTCATTTTTTTAATAGAACACCCTGTATTTTAATTCGGAATTAAGAAGTAAATATCATCCCTATCACTTTATATGAGCATTCCCTATACCTATCTTTAATAGATTATAAGATATGAGCGATCTTTTGTTGAACAGACTAAGCATTCTTTTTTTTAAATAGAACACCTGTATTTTAATTCGGAATTAAGAAGTAAATATCATCCCCTATCACTTTATATCAGCATTCCTATACCTATCTTTAATAGATTTTGAGATATGAACGACTTTTTGTTAAACAGACTACAAACACGCAAAGATAGGGCTACTTAGTCTGTTTACAAAAAGTCGTTCATATCTCAAAATCTATTAAAGATAGGTATAGGGAATGCTGATATAGAATGATAGGGGATGATATTTACTTCTTAATTCCGAATTAAAATACAGGGTGTTCTATTTAAAAAAAAAGAATACTTAGTCTGTTCAACAAACGGTTGCTCATATCTTAAAATCTATTAAGATAGGTATAGGAATGCTTATATAAAGTGATAGGGGATGATATTACTTGCTAATTCCGAATTAAAATACAGGGTGTTCTATTTAAAAAAATTGAGTTTCCTGCATTTGAAAATATGTCACTTTGTTCCTCAGTTTTGAACACCCTGTATGTTAGAATGTAAAGTGTGCTTACCGTTTCTTAAAGTTATATCTAAATTCATAACATAGCAAATTTGGAGTCTCTACTTGCAGTATTAACCGAGATATTAATTTCTCAATGATGCAATGATTATGACTAAAAAAAAAGAAAAACTTAAATAACTCAAAAACGGCAACATGTAGCTATAGGAATAGCTAATGAAACTGACGTATTTATAGTTGTAGAATCCAAAATGAATAAAAAATTATATCATTCTATTTAAATAAGAAAGTTGACATCCACTTCCGGTCAACCGGAAGCGATATTTTGGTTAAGGTATTTTTACATTTATAGTACCAATCGAACAGATACTGATGCAAATCTTCAAAATATAAGTAAATAATAGAAATCATAAACTTTAATGAACCAGTTACGTGGAATACCCTGTATACGCCTATGCGATGGCTACTTGACTATCACATTCTGCTAATCTCTTGTTCGTCGCTATCTTCTCTGACAGTCAGTCTATACTTAGAGCGATTAGTTCCGTTAGTGTGGTTTGGGACTGCGTAAGTGCCCTAAATGAGGTGAACACCCAAGGAAATTAACTTTGGCCTGGGTTCCTAGCCACTCGGGCGTGAGAGGAATTAGGCGGCGTAACAGCAAATTAAAAATCTATCAATGAATGAATACATAATCAGTTCAGAGAGTGGTGGCAAAAATCACCGGGACAGAGACAGGCAAAAGAGTTCCCAAAGGAACAGAGGATGAATTTGATGAATGTACTATGGATCTACTGAATAAAGATAGGAAGACTATCAAAATGATAGATCTGCTGAGTGGTCACTGTAGACTAAATATGCATATGTAGAACATAAGCCTAGTAAATGACGTAATCTGCAGATTCTGCCAAGAGGAGGAAGGAACACCAGTCCATGTGTTGTGGCAATGTGAAGGCCTGGCGAGAACAAGGTTTCTAGTAATGGGCGTGGAGAACTCCACAGCTAGCAGCTACACAAAGAAACCGCTCTCGAAGATGGCAAGCTCAGTCAAAAGGGCAAAATTAGAAAGCGTCTTCTAGAAAAAAGGGGGAGAATAAATCTGAAAAGGTCGTAGTGAAGCAGGTCTATAGGCCACCCCAAACTTAATTTAATCTAATCTAATTTCTTGTTCTGTAGTAAGCAATTTTCGTCATCGAATATTTCTTTCTAATATTGCTATATCGACATTTGGAAACATTTTAGCACAAAAATGGTTCAAATTCTAGTTATGATGTAGCTATCACAAATGACGTTCTAGCTAGAATCACCTACACTTCAGTTCCGTTTACCGTTTTACATCTATCTATTTGATGTCATCTCTATCCTGTTTTGAGATATTTTTGTTGCGTGCCATTCGCTCTTGCTGTTAAACTTTAAATTTTCTCACAAAGTTCAATATTTTTTCGTTTAACATCCCATCAATGGCAACAATTGAGAAGGTTCTCATTGCCTCACAATCAGTTATGTATACACAGAGTAATATTTGTACCCTAGAGAGGTTAATTCCTGCTGTAGCTAAACCAGGTCTTCTGCTCCAAACCACTGACTCATAAGCGAAGATTGATGAACACATCAAAAGTGCTTTGGATTGCATTCCTAGTTTTTCATATCAAAGCTTTTACACATCATTAGGGATTTTTTTTTGGTTAGTTACTTCAAGCTTGTGCTTATTTTAGTGAAGTTTATTATGTAGAATAAGGCTTAGATATTTCATTTTCATCATATAATCTATGCCCTGATCATCTAATTTTACGGTTAACTATTTTTCCAGTTACTTTATTCTTAAATCCACACATTTCACTAACTCTTTTTCTGACTATAATTCGTACTACATTTATTGTATAATATCGTATCTTTTTAGGAGCATGTCATGCAGATGACATCAGTTTTCTGTTCAAAAATTTCTTAATCGATTCGTTCGATCCTGAAAGCGACGAAGGAAAGACTATTCTACGTATGGTTGCATGGTGGACCAATTTCGCTAAATATGGGGATCCTAACCCACGCCAGCTTGTGAAGATAATAGATGTGCACTGGGAGCCTATTAAAAACAATCAAATGAACTATTTGGAGATCGACAATGAGTTGAAAATCGGCGAAAATCCAGACGGCGACAGAATGCAATTTTGGGACGAGATTTACAAGATTTCGCGACAAAATACCATAATACATAAACTATAAATGAAATATAACTTTGATATTTTTGTAACTACAATAAAAGTTGCAAAAATAATGGTGTTTATTATATCCAAATATATCATTGTCTTTTTTTGCATATACATGACCTGTTCCTCTATTTCGATAAGATAGTTTATCAACTAAACACTTGGGAATAAAACATGAATATAATTTGTAATGTTACGTCAGTAATCATCGGTCATCAATAAACTAACAACGTCAAAATACAAAATTCAGAACTTCAGACCCCCCTGTGCACCATAAAAAAACCCATTTCGCTAAACAAATAGTCAAATTGTGAGTAAGAGGAACACCTCATTCATACCTAAGCTTATCTCCTAACTATGTATCTTATCATACAAGCATTAATAAATATAATTATTGACATGTACCTAATCCCAAATCTTTCTGTAAAATTTAGTGCAGTAACAAAGAAAATGGTTGAACCTATAGTAGATACATGTTATGGTAGAGTACTTGGAAAAACGTTGACAGATATTAAGGGCGGTACATTCTATGGCTTTCAAGGAATACCTTATGCTAAACCACCATTAGGAGATTTGAGATTTAAGGTAGGTCATTAAGTACGATATAGTAATCCTCATCTAAGCTAAATTGTAACAGCTTATCAACTTACATATATAGTTTTTTACGTATTGTATGTTAAATGTTCGTTTGAATCCTGTACCAACATCAACACCAATATAATTAAATTAATTATAATCACCTGATATCCACTTGATGTCGTTCTATGATAAAGAATTGGAAAAGATATCAGATGCATTCAAACATATAATAACCCGAGCAAATATGCACCGCTTCAGTTCGCTCTTGTGTAGTCAATTGCATGTCAGTGGCCCAGCCATAATATCAATTTACTTTTTTGACATGTAAGAATGAAGTGACAACCTTAATGTCATTTTTAAAATATACCTATCTGATTCCTATAGGCGAAAGATATGGGCTTAAAAAATGTGAAAATGTTTAATATATTTGAAATAATGTTTTCTAATAATTGTTATTGTTAAAAAAAAAAACAAGATCAGTAGCAAAAGATTGCACTTTATTTCAGACTTACTTGATACGTTGCACCTACAATATAATGAAATCTGGAACTTAGGATCCGATTCTTTAACAAATTATAGGAACAATGACTTAATATATATTTTTAGTATGTTACACGATGGGGAACGCGTAATATAACATTTAATTTTCATATTTGAGAGTAAACTCAATTCAAAAAAATTATAAATATCAGATTATGTTATAGACGTCACAACTTTTCTGGCTTCTCGCCAATAAAAAAACTGGTGAATTTTGCATAGGTCTAGTGTCATATATATCAGGTATGTACTATTTAATGATTGCATATGCATAACATGTTCATGTTAGTGTTTAAGGGACATTTAAGTGTGATTATTAATTTAAAAATTGTTTGTGCATAAACTGTCGCATTGTAATAATCACATTAAGTATTAAACAGTCCGAGGTAAGTTTTAGCAGACTACTATTATCTGTAGGGTTTATACAAACAAATTTTTTATACAGGCAAATTATACTAAATTCTTTAAAATTGCTACTGACGACAATTTACCATCTAATGATGACATTATGATTATAGAACATTCGTTAACAAAGCTAAATTTTGGAAATGCAGAATTAAGAAATGTAAAAACAACGCAATTGTATAAATGTAATTCCAATTAAATAAACACAACATCACAGTTCTTAAAGTACTTAATAGAACTCCTTAAATAGCGCACTATTTTTGAAAATTAATAAACAATAAGAAGTTGCAAAGGGAGTGTCATAATACTTTTATTTTTATTTAAAGGCACCCACGACATTCTTTTTTAAAAAATATATCATTCAAACTGCCATCGCAGTTCATCTGGATTGATCGAATCCTGGTCACCCAATTTTCCTTGGCATGTTGAAAGTAGCTGCCAATAACGAACCGACGTTAGTTTTTAGGGCAGCAATTTTATTTTGGGGTTTGTCGCTATATATAAATAATCCAATGGAGACAAATTACAAGATCTGGGTGGCTAATTAATGTCGTTGCCTGGCCACATAACGAAGTTTTCGAACTTCACTGCATAAAGAAAAGATATCATATAGTAATCTTTGCTAATAAATTAAGAATATGAAGTGCAGTATGACGCCATACTTCCAGCAATATCTTTTTGAAACTACATATTTTTGAGATTCAATCTTGGGCATAAGAAATTGGTAATCTTCGTTTGATATTGATCACAGCAGTTGATCACCTTCTATTTAACAGCTCTACAGCCCAATCCGTGAACACATGGCATTGTCTATGATCTTAGGACTTCAATTCTTGTGTTAAGTTTACTTTGTAGGAGGTAACACCTAGATTTTTATGCAAAATTCGGCCAAATGGATGACGAACAATTGACAAGTTCTTAGGCACAATGCGGAATACTGTTTTGAGTGGCAGGAATATTTTCAATCGCTGTTGCATTTCTTTGATGTGCAGCACTTTTATGTTGTCTCCTCTATTCTGCATTAATTTACTTTTAATTAATATTCAATACGAAATTTCTTATTCATGCAGGGAATTTCAATGTTTTTATGTTTGTGATATAATCGTGTCATGGATAAGCAGTTCTATACAAAAACCTATACAATAATATCAAAAGTGAAAAGCATTACCAAACTGCCATAAAATGTTACTACATTTGACTGCACAAAGGGGAACTATTTTTCAAGAAAACAGGTACACACCAAATAAAAGAAACCTTTTATGTGGGTTTATATCGACAATATTTATAACTAACTAAAAATTTATTAGCAGTCGTTTTTCTTGCATTTAATTTTCCTTCTCTATATACCCATGCTTTTTGATTTTCAATTATTAAAAATGGTTAGTGTCCTTGCAAATGTTACTATTATTGCGCAAGCTATCAGATATGGAATGTCAAAAAAGGACAAAATGTGTTCTTTTTGCATTTTCTCTTTGAAAAAATAATTATATTTAAATTAAGTATTTTAAGGTAATATTGAACATCGCATAATAAGCTTTCTAGTGAAGAACCGACTTTTATTTTAAGAGCTTTTTTTTCTATTTTTCTCATACTTAAGTGGAAACTCGGTACAAAGAGAATATTTCTAATGAACATTTAATACAATACTTCTGTTATCAAGCATCTAATGATTCAACGTAAGAATTTTAAGATTCCTTAATATATAAGGAAAATAAAGGAATGCCAAATATACTTAGATATTGTTTTTATAGGCACCTCACCTCCAGACAAATGGACTGACGTTAGGGACGCGAGAAAAGAAGCTTCAGTATGCTATCAACGGCATCAAATCTTAAGAACGGTTATAGGATCAGAGGATTGTCTCTATCTCAATGTTTATACGCCACATGTGAGCTATTTTTGCCTCTTGTCTTTTTTTTTCTAAACCATTCAGACTGATCTGAAACATAGGGCGGGTTTCATAATAAATGTCACTTTAGCACTTTAACAAAAGCCTGTGTATTTTTTATGACAACTTTAAATTAAAGTAATTTTAAAGCTTTAAAGGGACATTATGAAAATCACCCATCCGATTTATGCTTTAAATAAATACAAACAAATTTTAGTTACCCACAGAAGGAGTGTCACAGAAACCAGTTATGATTTGGATCCATGGTGGTGCATTCACAGGGGGGTCTGGAAATGCTGATCAATACGGTCCAGAACTGCTGATCTCTGAAGATATTGTAATAGTGACTATAAATTATCGCGTGGGATTATTGGGTAGGCATTTCTGAATTATTATATACAAAACGTACCTAAATTTGACATCTGTAGGTTTTCTTTCCTTGGATGACATAGAATTAAATGTACCTGGTAATGCTGGGTTGAAAGACATGGTTTTCGCGCTAAAGTGGGTCAGCAAAACATTATGTATTTCAACGAGATCCTGGTAACGTCACTATTTTGGTGAAAGCGCTGGTGCTGTGTCTGTTCATCTACTAATGATATCACACAATGTCGGAAGGTTAGTTTAAACAATAACAAATTTTGGAGAAACTCAAATTATCAGTATTGTAAAATTTTAGGCTTTATTCACAAAGCTATAGCTCAAAGTGGTTGCGCTTTAAATCATTGGTCAATCGCAGAGTTTAACATCAAAAAATTGTGCCAAATATTAAGTCTTACAACCAACGACAAAAAAGTAATGTTGGACTTCTTACAAAAATTATCAGTAGAAGAGTTACACAAAGGACAAGAGTTGTTGCAAGAGGTTCATACATTACTTAAATCAGGAATCCTCCAACTGACACGAATTAATTTTAGGCCTACGGTATTAGCAGGATTCGCCCAATAGGTCCTGTGATAGAAAAAGATAATCCTCAAGCATTTTTAAGCGAATTCCCTCTTAGAATGGTCAAAGAGGGTCGCTACCACAAAGTACCGTTGATCATAGGCTATAATAATAGAGAAGGAATGTTCTTCGATATGGTTGAAGATCGTATGAATACTAATATGATGGTGAGGGATTTCGAAACTGTCGTACCAAAGTGCTTCAATTTGGAGAAAGGCAGCGAGAAATCGAAAGAGGTGGCGGGAAAAATAAAAGAGTTTTTCTATGGAGATGATGAAGTAACGGCTGAAAATAAGGATAAATATTATCAAGTGTGTATCTAAACATAGATGAACCTTTGGTGAATTTGGACATTAACGTAATATTTGAAATTAAAAGTTGTTTTCATTAAAAAAAACCAATTCATTGATAGTATTTCCAACAAAAAAAGGGAGTTAATTTGAGATAAGTATTGTTATATGAGTGGATTTTTAAGAATAGTTTCATTTAATATCCAAATTCACCAAAGAAATGAAACATATGTATCAATCTCTTTTTTGAATTTTTTACCACTAATTACCAAGGGTACCACTAATTTACGTTTTCTTATTAGTTATATCAGTTACAAATACAGATTAGATGTCGTAAATGTGGAATGCATAAAGTGTGTTACAAAGAAAAAGCAATTTTTGAGATAAAGATTTGAGTATAACTGTTCTTCTGAACACATATAGTACTAGAATAGGTAGCCTCGTGTAGTACCTTTTTAGGTGGCGCACGGGTTGGGATGATTTGTAATATTTAGTTTTCATAAATAAAGAGTGTATGCCACTGAAAAAAAAATTGTGTTTGATAGATCTCAAGTTGATTTTAAAAGGTGCTCAAACTTTCTATAGTACATAGTCCCTAATAAAAAAAAACCTATATAATGCATACTTTTTGATACAAGTTGTATTTATGTACAGTGGTGGTCTCAATTAATGTATCTTCCTCTATAGTAAAAAAATATTTTGTTGTATTATATTTATATATATAAATTAATGTATGCAAACAATAATAAGTTTCCATATATGCTCTCTAAGTAAGATTTATACCTGTGCAAACCGATAAAAGCCGAACTGGCTACGATTTCCAGGGACTGTAGCTTTGACAGCTTCTTTGTCATAAGCAGAGACATTAATAGAGTGGTCAGACGTGTCTGCTAACACGGGTCACACTCGCCTCGCGCTATGCAAAACGTTTAGCCATAGTATATCTTCAAGGCAGTAAAATCACTTCCTCCGATTCGTGTGTCTAGTATCTAGTATCAGCGTTAGTCGAGTCTTGATGCGAGATAGTACAATTATACATTATCTGGCCTGGCTGGTAGTCGAGTGGCTTGCACGCTTGGCTATCAGTGCGGAGTCCGGGGTTCAAATCTCGCTCTGGTCAATTACGATAAATCGGTTTTTCCGGGGTCGTAATGTTGATTAGGAGGGAGATTTGGCTCTGAGGGGGCCTGATAAGCTAATCATATAGCTTAGGCGTTACCACCCCTTTTTAAAAAAAAAAAATGTAATACAATGTCGGGCGTAGAAAATCCCAGAAAACGATTATTGTTTCATAATGTAGAAAAGTATATCGATGAATTCCAGAATTTACATAATGGTGATGCCAAAATAGTTTGTACAGCGTGCGATAAACAGTTATTGTGTTGGCACAAATCGGACTACACATTGGTGGTGGTGCATTTGATACGTTATCTACTTATAAAGATATTATTTTAATTATGCGTGTTACATCCGTAGATGTTGAACGGTCTTTTTCAAAATATAAGCGATTTAATGAGAAAAATCTTAAAACACTTAATGCTACACTTTTCAGCAATCGTATACCATTTCTGCTACTTAAATAAGGCAAGGGGCTTATAAATAATATTTATAATTAATAAATAATTTTGTTCTTGACTAGAGTTGACCACTCTAGACATGAATTAAGACCACCACTGTACGTATACATAAGACATCTTGTTTCTTTCTATACTTGAATAGTCTCTTTCATCGTAACACCCTAAAAGCTATTATTAATATATTTAATTATAATAGGTATACATATTTTTATGCATCTGGACGTATAAAGATTAATGGTCTAGAAAACAGCATAGCCTTGCCTGAAAAGCCCAGGCACAAATTTGAATCTAGAAAAAGATTATACTAAAACACTATTAATATTGTAATAATCATTTTTAAAGCTGGAAACAGATTTTGTCTTTCTACGTGATATCTACGAGACAATACGACTTCAAAAAGCCGAATCGCCGACAACACCTTTGTATATGTACAGATTTTCCGTCGATGCAAAGTTGAACTTCTTTAAGAGAATTGGCAAATTAACGGCGCCAGGTTTGTATAACTCACAAGAAAATCATCAAAATGTTTCTTTTATTGTAATTTCCTTGTAAGGTGCTGCACATGGAGACGAAATGGGGTATCTGTTCAAAATGTCTTTTACCCCTAACAAACTTGACGCGACCACGGTGGAGGGTAAAATCATTTATAGAATGATCAAATTTTGGACTAGTTTCGCTAGAACCGGAGATCCGAATCCTGAAACATCGGACCAATTAATAAACGTAAAGTGGGAACCGGTAATGGGCGATGAAATTCACTTTTTGGATATAGGACAAGAGCTAATCAGCGGTATTAACCCAGACTTTGAAAGAATAGCGTTCTGGAATCAACTGTATGAAGAGTATGAATGTATTGTCGATCATTGAATACTATAACATAATATCTACTGTAACATGAGGTTTTACAAAAATTCATAATAGAAAAAAGACGATAATACCTCAAAAGTTTTATTTCATTTCACCACATATATCTCTCTCAATTACAATTCTTCTTTACGTACATAATATACAGGATGCGGCACTACGAGTTCCTTTGTGGGAGCCGTTTGACATGAAACCATCCAAAATACTGCACTTTCTTGGCTTTTTGCAAATGCATAATCTTCATTTTCTTTTACTCCTTTAATCATATTCGGTCATTCTAATATCCAGCTGCCGTGTGTTAATCTGTACTTACAGGTCTCTGGTGGGTTCACGTTCACACAAGGTATATGTATTCGTAAACTATGTTATCCTATTCTACTGCCTGGGGTGGTGACTCTCTAGTCTCTAGTATTAATTTTCTGTAGATGCATTTCCATTGTGCAATGTCTTGTTAGAAGGCCTAATACTGCGTAAAGATGATTCCTACTAAGGTGAGTTAGTCCTTCATGTCCCTATGTGTCATTTGAATTTTTTGAAATTTGTGATGTCCTATTTTGCCTCTTGTATTATCACTAAATGGAGAGAAGTTTCTTCTCTAGTTTCTTTTGTGATCGCTGTACTAGTTTTCATAATTTCACTTATTCCTAAATACGCAAGCATCTGTATCTTGTTTTCAGTAATAACAGCTAACTGACTGCTGCATTTTGTTCATCATGCTAGAGATGCCCATCGTGATGTATGCCTAATCACATGCTTAGTCAACCATTGTGTTAGCTTTTGCTTTCAAATAGCTTTATTGTTATATTCATATTTGTAATTGATAATAATCATGAATGGAAAATTACACCTGACAAATGATATCTGGGTTTTTGGTGTTTATCTCCGTACTAATTTGAGGTATTTCCATAGAACAAAAATTAAAAACTTTATTTTATTTCCTGTCTGCCTTTCTATAAGTTTCATAAAATCAATAAATTTTGAAGGTACATGACTTATATTTTTAACAAAATACACAAATCTATTAGAAGTGCTATCATCTTTGAAAAGCACAAAACAGTTCTCATCTCTTTTAATGTATGATAGTTTACGTGTTCCATAACAGACATTTTAAATAACATTTTGTAAGAGTGATTTGATAACTTCACCCCTTTAGCAATCAACGGTTGTTACATCCTTCAATCTTTTGATCATCGAAAAAGACTGTAATTTTTGTCGTTTACAGCTCCTATTGAGAATAGGTTTTTCCTTAAATTTGGAACATAAAGTGTATTTTCAAGTATGCGCGGTTGCCATTCACCATTTATCGCGGCCATCAAACTTACAGTGCTAATTCCTTCTGCTTTAACAAATGAATTATCTCCTATTTGAATAGATACATCGGCTACAGATTTTAGAGAGATAAACCACTCTATGAAATGTCATGTGCTTTGACACAGCACTATCTGCGTGCCAAATATGTTCAGAGCCATTGATTGAAATATTTTTAATTTTCGCACTAAGAGCTTGACTGTTTTTTGCGAATTTTTCTTACTTTGTAATTTTCTGCATTCTAATTTAAAGTGACCTTTCTTGTGGCAGGACTCTCCATTTTTCTTATTAACACTCTTTTAGGTGTTATTATCATCACTGCTACTATTTAGTATTTTGGATTGGTTACCTTCATTGCTGCAAATGCTGTTGGAACTTCCTTATTTTCTGCTAATCTTTGCTCTTCCTTTAGCGATCTTGCTGTGAGCTTGTGAAATGTTTGCTTTGTTTGCTTCATCATATAAATCGCATGCAGTAATAAAGAATCTGTATTTTTGCGGTAAATTGCCTAACGTTTTCGCAATCTTATCAATTTCTTTTACCTTCTCTCGAATATCCGCTAAACTTTGGGCAAATGATTCAATTTTACTACTGTATCCGTCTCAGACATGCTATAATTGAAAAATTGCTGTTTTAAAGAAATTTTATTCACTGCTGCCTTTTGCTCATGTATGGTTTTTAACCGCTTCCACATGTCTGCTGCATTTTGTCATGTTATTACAATTTGCAACTGGTTAAATTCCATTGATGTAGACAACATCAACATGGCTTTTGCGTTCCTGTCGTCCCCATTCCTTTTGCTTTTCTGCATCGTCGCTTGGACGCTCTATTTTGCCACTGACGAGGTCAATTAATCTTTCGTCACGAAAAATAATTTCCATTTGAAATTTTCTTAACTGAAAATTCTCTCCTCCAAACTTGTGTATATTATAGCTTTTCAATTTATCTATCTTTTGCCTCAGTCGGTCCCACAAAACGTAATACTGATGGACGGAGATAGCTGACCTTGATGTGATAGATCAGTTGTTGACTATTGTACTTCCGAGTTTACACACAATAGAGCGTATTAGTACTGGCCCCATAACCTATTGAATCGGCTATGAAATTTTATGTATTTATTAATATAAATACATTACATAATAATACAACTACCAAAAGTTAACTAACAAGTATTATTTTTTATGTCAACTAAAATCCATACCAACAGTTTTGATACAAAAGCAACAAAACAAGTTAGATATAATTAACACCATGGTATCAACTATTCTTTAGCTATCCCAATTAGTGAATCGTATTTGTTGCAACTAATTTTGCGTATTATGGGATTTGGGACTAGATTCTCGATATTTCACGTTCTTACATCATGCTGATCTGATTGTATATGCGAAAAATGATTTCAAATTCACCATATAATACAAACAGTGTGACGCTTGAATTCCTTATCACTACTTATCCAACATTATTTTTTAAATAGATAACTAATTATACTGTTCACATCAGAAAATACATTTTAGAGCAGTCCATTATATAAGATTATATGTATAATACTAATAATATTTAGAAATATGGAGCCAATACAAGTTCGTATTCAACAAGGATTATTAAGAGGAAAAACTGACGTGGATTTAAATGGACGTCCATACTTTGCGTTTTTAGGCATACCATACGCTAAACCGCCCATTGCTAATCTTAGGTTCCAGGTATTAAGTTAGTCTATCAGTTGCCGTCACAACTTCTGACAAAATGGAATGTTGAATTTATATCAAAAGTAATATCGTTATTCCATAGCCACCGGAAGCTCCAGATTCGTGGTTAGATGTACGAGATGCAACAGCAGATGGAAATCCATGCTACTCCAGAGATTTCATACCTCGTACTATTGTCGGTTCAGAGGACTGTCTTTACTTGAACGTATATACACCAGAAGTACAACCAGTCAAAATTAATAAGGTCGTTTTAGGTTTCAATTAAAACAATTTTCAGCTACCTAAAGAAGAGAAAATGGATCTTAAACCTGTCATGGTATATATCCATGGTGGCGCATTTACCTCTGGATCGAATAGTTCCGAAATACTGAATCCCCACTTCTTGTTAACAGATGACGTGGTACTTGTAACTATAAACTACAGACTAGGTCTTTTAGGTAAACGCTAATTTCAGTGAAAATATTATAATTCTAGAAACGAAATGAATTTAATGGCTGGAAAATACCGTAGGTTTCTTGGCGTTTGAAGATCCAAAGCTAAAAATTAGCGGAAACGCTGGTTTGAAAGATATGGTGATGGCTTTGAAGTGGGTGCAATCCAATATAGCAAAATTTAGCGGTGATTCAAATAATGTGACAATATTTGGCAACAGTGCAGGCGCAGCAGCTGTTCATTTCCTGGTGCTATCAAAAATGGCAAAAGGTAACACCTTGCGAAATTTTTACATTTATAATGCAAAACGTGGTTTTTGTAAAGGTTTGTTTCACAAGGCGATAGCGCAAAGTGGTTCCGCACTAAATTGTTGGGCTTTGGCAAAGCCCTCGGCGATTCAATTAGCGCAAATATTAAATTGCCCTTACACGGACGAGACAGATATTTTACAGTACCTACAAGAATTGCCTGTTCAAAAAATTTTGGAAGGTCAAGATAAGATTATCGACGTATCGATTCTTGTTTGATTTCTCACACGTCAGCTGTCATTTAACGCTTATATTGTAGGAATTTCATGCCGGCTTTGTTCGTTCGATCGGACCAATTATCGAGAAGATTGAAACCGGCGAGGGCTTCTTGGTTGAGAATCCCCTAGATCTTATTTCACGCGGTGATTATAATCAAGTACCTATGATTTTTGGGTATACTTCTAGAGAAGGCATGTTTCTTGAAATGCTAGAGAAAAAATGGAATAGTAGTATGATAATAAACGATTTTGAGAACGTAATACCAAATCAATTCCACCTAGCGAAAGGAAGTGAGTTATCTAAAGAAATAGCCCATAAAATAAAAGAGTTTTATTTTGGAAGCGACCCATCATCATATAAGGACAAACAAAAGCATTGTTTGGTAAAATTTTAAAGATGCAGGTGATGAAGGCATTACCTAAGCAATTTTATTCTAGCTTCATTCCGATACTTTGTTTACATTCCACATTTACAACAGCGCAAAAGCTCAAGCTAATTCCTCCAAAGAACCCGTGTATCTTTACAGATTTTCTCTTGATGCTAGACTGAATTTTTATAAGAAGACTGGAGACCTTGAACTTCCAGGTAAAATGAACAGATGCTTGTGAACTAAATATATACTAACAACTACCCCTGCCTAGGTGCTTCACATGCAGATGAATTGGGATATCTATTTAAAACGCCGATAACTCCAGAGGATTTAGACCCAAATGGTATAGAATTGAAAACGGTTCGTAGAATGGTAAGGTTATGGACCAATTTTGCGAAGACTGGCAATCCAAATCCTGTGGAGAAAATACTGTGGAAACCAATATCCAGGGAAGAAGTAAATTTTTTGAATGTTGAAGAAGAATTAGTTACTGGAGTTAATCCCGATGAGAAGAGAATGAAGTTTTGGGACAATGTTTCTGAAACAATTTTAAAAAATTAAAAATTATATACTACGTGATTTATTTAGTACTTTATGGTGCAAACCGCGAAACTCATTCATTATTTTAACGTTGAAATAGAGTTAGACAACTTTCTCTTAGAGAAACTAGAAGAATTTTTATAAAAAGCAATTTTGAAAGTTTTAGAATTTTCTTGAAACCCAGTGTTTAACAGTTAATATGGTGGGACACGTCTGTAATATTTGGATACGAAGATAACAGATAATATAACGTGAATCTTTAATTGCTGAAGAAACTTACATTTGAGAAATAGAAGAGTAATATGCTTCTGTATGATAGTTGTCACTTGCATTATTGATTGATTAGGTTTATATTGAAATATGTGTAAACGTTTCTAACCTATTCTTCTCTTCAATTCCTATTCACCACGATATGTAAATGTTCACTGTCTCCACATTCACATATGGAATTATTATAGAAAGTAGGCTAGATGTCTTTTTGGAACTTGGAATTGCTTAGCAAATGGAGTACATTTTTTTAAAGAACCTTCATACCGATGATACACATAATATTTTTGGGAATCGATGGTGCTCAATAGAAATATTTTATTAACCTACATACCTTTCCAACTCTTTATTGGAAGAGTATCCACTGCTCATCAGCTTCTCGTTCCCCATTTCGAAGCTATGCCTCCAATATAAATTTATGTTGTTCCAGTGTAAATGGCATTTTGCCAAAAAAACATGTTATGTTGTCAACGCAAAATGACGGCGTAGTCTTGAAAAAGGCTGTATGTGAAAATTAACAAACAATAATATATAATGACGAAATAAGCAAAATTCATACATGAAACGTACGGCTGTGTGGAACAAAATCTGAGGAAGTGTATTACTAATTTCACTACAATGATTGGATGAAAATATTGATTTGCGTATCGCGGAAAATAGTGTAGAATTAGGACAATCATTCTCGATCTTAGTGTGTAACTATGGAAGTGCATCACTGAAAATCATTGTGATAAAGCATGTAATGGGAATTAGTTTCTGGATACAAAATTAATAGTTAGGAGATTAGTCAAACTAATCCGATGGAAAGAAGCAAATTTTGGAAAGGCACTTCCAAAGTAGTTTGCAATAAATTAGGATTGTATACGTAAAATTAGTTTTGAGTACTTATCTTTGAAGACTTATTTAGGTACATCTGTTATAAAAACTAAGACCTTTTTGTGTTTGTTCACCTGTCTACTGCTATTTAATATTTTAGATAAGCATGATCATGAAGAAGTTAAAGAAATGCCTAACTTTACACGCTGCCTGTTACTTATTGATTACCAAAACAGAGACCAAAATTTGTATTGACAATGACATGTAAATATTGTCATCATAATTGTGGTTGTTACTTTTGGGAGTGACAGATCTCAAGTAAAAAAGAAACGGTTCTAAAATGAATAGTTATCAAGCGATTTACAGTGTTGAAGTTAATAGAGAATAAGATATACAATTAGCATAGGTGTGACTTCGCACAATCAATAACTAAAATGTGACGTTGGTTGATTTATATCAATAGTATCTTCGTGTAGAGTAAATAAAATAATAAAACAGTTTTACTATTGTTGTCATGATTTTGCAAGTTCTACTGCAATAAATAGCTATAAATTATGTGTACCCGCCATTCACATGTTGAAAAGGAGATTATATTGGTCTAAAGTTCACCACCGGTTCAAATTAGATCCGCTGTTACAAAAATACCCAACGTTTAGAATAGTAAACGACTAGAACTGTGACACTTCATAACCTGATACCTTAAAATATAATGAAACGCTTTTTTTTATGAAGTTCGATGGCAGTTAAAAGTTTTAGCATAAAAGATATTAAAAAACTACTACAACATGGAAGTATTTATAATCTTACAACTTCGCGACACAACAGCACCACAAGAGACGATCCAATTGTAGAAACACGACAGGGTATTGTACAAGGGACTTCAGGAAAAGACTATGATGGACGGAGATTTTACAAATTTTTGGGAATACCTTATGCTAAAGCTCCTATTGGAAGTTTGCGTTTTAAGGTATGTACTCAAACCCATCCAGAGCAATTAAATAAAGATATTATTGCAAAAACTTTGAAAAACATGATATATGTATATATATTTTTTTAGTTAGGTTGGTAGATTTAAAAAATGTTCTAAATGTGCGTCTAGTTTTGTTGAAATTACATATATTTGGCAAAATTAAGTTTTAGGGGCTAAATAACATACATACATCGATATACGTACTAAATTCTACTAAAATGTGGAAAAATATTTAGATAGTAATTTCTAGAGACCGGATTATATGCAAAGAAAAACTCGAATATATGCACATATATATGCATCGATTTTTGAGAAAATATGCATAAACCTAGGACATATATGCAAAAAATTGCGACAATATGCAAAATTTTTACATAAATAAATAAGAGCAGAAATTTAAACATTATTTTTATTGCACAAATTTTTTCACAACATATTTATAAAACAATTTATAATTAAATGTTTTTCAAAATTGCGTAAAAGAAAGTTTTGTCTTCTATCAGAATACATATGTTTCGAAATAGAAAAGCTTCTTTCAACATCCATAGATGTAATTGGTGCATTTTTTAACTTTGCAATACATTCGAAACTAAAATTAGTCGAAATCGTTTACTGTTTCACCTTCCAAAATTTTCTTAACTTTCTTCAATTTCAAATACCCCGCATTTTTATTTATCACTTTTTTTAAATTTATCGTATATAGAATTACCTATTGTATCCTTAACCTTCTTACATAGCATATCAAATTCATCTACTATTTCGACTGATTCCGAGAGCATCCCTTGCGTTTCTAGTTTACGACTGGAACTTAAAACAAAGCTATAATTTGACTTAATATACAAAAGGTTTTGTAGCAATTCTGTTGATGTTATTATCTTTTTACAGTTTTCTAGAGCAACACAGTCAGCAGTGATTTCAAGACTTACATTTTTTATTCCTTCAAAATTATCGACGAAAAAAATTACAGCCTCTAACCATGTACCCCATCTCGTAATAATCGGTTCAGGAGGCAACTTACCACCGGGAAGTCGCTCCTTATAAAATTGGATTCGTAAAGGTGCTTTTAAAAATACTTTTTTGACATTGCTAATTAAATCATTAATCAAAGGGAATTGATTCCTAATGTCTTCGGCTACACGATTGAACCCATGAGCTAAACAAGTGGTATGAATAATGTTACTATAAAAAATGTTTAAATTTTACGGGGCTTTTATCATGTATGGTGCAGCGTTGGACAACATTAGTAACATGTTTTCACAAGGTATACTTCCAGGTAAAAGGAAATTTGATAAACCTTCTTGAACGAATTGTGCAATTGTCACATTATTTGTTTTTTGAAGTTCTTTACAATAAATTAAATATGATTTACCTACAATATCTTCATGAAGAATTCCTATTAACAAACGGCCACACTTATCCGTACTCTCATCTACCATGATATAAATAAAATTATTCCCGATCAATTGTTGAATTTCTGTTATTGTTTGCTGGTAACAAGATGTGACATAATTTTTCGTAAGGTACTTTCGTCAGGTATATTATGTTTACCAATATTTTTGCAGAAATGATTTCAAATTAACATTGTTTAATCTTGCTAATGGTATGTTAGACGAAATTAATGCGTTACACAGATCCGTATTATATTCTTCTTGTTCTGAGTTTCGTGAAGTTGATGCGACACATTGACGTATAGATTGCTGCACACATGCGGATCGCTTTAGTTTTTCACATTTTCCAATATGTGATGGAGTTTTAGCGTGTTGATCAATCAGGTATTTTCTCTCAAAAGACACCTACAACAACAATTCTCATTTTATATCAAAAGTTAAAGAATTTAAAAACAATTGTAAAGCTTTTAGTAAAATTAAACTTACCAACTTACTGCAGGCTCGACAAAATATTTTGTCGCCATCCTTTATCAGTTCAGGATATGGCTTAATCCATAAAGGAATTTTGTTCGCTATACTCATTGTATGTACGCACAGTATTTAAAAACGTAACACAATTACATGCTGTTTCGCTCAAAGATATTCAATGAATGAATAGTTTATTTGGGAATTAATATTAATTAAACGTATTTACCACATCCCTTCTGCTAGGCGAAATTAAACACGTGCAGTAGGAAAAAGTGTTAGAGAAACCAATGTAAAACATTTATCGTTCTGAGAATTGTCGGTTGTCGATCCATATTAGGAATTACTAGGAATTTTTACTAATAGAAAGGATAAGAAAAAGCTTAAATATGCAACTTTTGTAAAAATATGCATAAAAATGCCTAAATATCCAATCACTAATTAGCGCTAATTAAGTTCAATTAGTGTAATACGTCTACATATAGACTATAATTAAATATATGCAAAAAATAAAATATGCACTTTGCATATAATCGGGTCTCTAGTAGTGATGTAACAAATACGTAATTTTACACATTCGCGAATGCGAATGTGAATATGTGCACTAGACATTCGCGAATATTAACTTTTTAACTTTACTAGCGTCATCTATTAGTTTTCAGTTTACAACTATACGAACATTTGCATTAAGCACACGCAGAGAATTAAATTTCTCCATCACCGAAGCGAAACCAGCCAAGTACAACCGAATCGTTTCGACTTTTTACGTCTTATTCTTATCAATTCAAGTTTAGTTTTGAGGTTATTGATGGTTATTTTAATGTAAACTGCAAATTTGTGCTCAAAAGGTTGTTTTAGGATTTCAATGAATTTGAATATTAGTTTTTTTTTTTCTAAATTATCCATTTTAACAGGTAAAAGTTACCTGTTAAAATAATAGATAGAGAAACTAGTGATGTAGCGAATATTCGCTACATCACTAGTCTCTAGTAATTTCACTAATTCAGTTGTTAAAGGCATTTTAACTTTGTCTTGTCTGCCTGATTGTGTTCTTTATTTCTTTAATGGCTTTAGTCACTAATTGTGTGATATTAAATTTTCTTATTATATTTTTAAACTTTTATTCCTAGCAAGCATTAGTCTATTTTCGGTATTATTATATTTTTTACAACGATATTTAAAACAAACATATATTCTTGCTGGTAGGTTTTAATTTATCTTGAATTATAACTTTTGCCATTTTCTTTTTCTTTGCAAACAGAACAAAGCATTCTTTTACTGAAACCAAGTGCTTGTTTCCTTAATCATGAAAAAAAATCATATTTTCAATTTGCTTTTCTTTTTACGAATAGGTTTCGCCCTTTTGTCTTCCTTGTAAGATTCTATATTCTAATTTTACAAATAGTTCTTGTGTTATATGTAGCTTATTATAATAGCTGTTTTGTTTGTGCCCACATTTTCCGCCAAATTTAAATTATCCGCAATTATTCTTAGTTCAGTCTTAACTTTGAAACATAAAATACCTACCATTTTGTACTACATTAATAGTTATTTTAATACCTTTACGTTGAATTCACTAAAAATTGCGACGGCAAATTTAAATTTGGCACTTAGGGTACTTACAATAGACAACATAAATGACCGTAACATTAGCTTTTTTTATATAAAAACTGATCTGTTAAAAATAAATGCGTAATGTTAAAAAAAAACAGAGCGAAACTCAAGTGGCACAGAAAGATAATCAAAATTGATAAATAACAGAAACAGTGAATGTATCATTCAGTTATCAAATAATCAAATACCAATCTCCTAGAAAGTTTTGCATTAATTATGAAATTATTTATCTGTAACATAAGCCTCCACAAGCACCAGATACATGGGTAAACATTAGAAATGCAACAAAAGATGGTAAGGAATCCTACTCAAGAGATTTCTTCAGAGGGATCGTGGGCTCGGAAGATTGCTTGTTTCTCAATGTTTACACACCTGAAGTAATTGATTTAATAAATACGTTTTTCAAAAAGATTCTACATATAAAAACAATTACAGGTATCCAAACCTAGTGTAAAACTAAAACCAGTGATGGTATTCATACATGGCGGTGGCTTTGTTTCTGGATCGAGTAATTCGGAAATATACGGTCCAGAATTTTTGCTGACTGAAGATGTAATTGTTGTAACGCTAAATTACCGATTGGGCGTATTAGGTAATGAAATAAAAAAGTAAAGAAGAAACGAAAATGCCAAGGGCTATCATATCAAATATTTATAGGCTTCTTAGCATTTAACAATCCAGCTTTGAATGTGTCAGGAAATGCTGGTTGCAAAGATATCATAATGGCTTTAAAATGGGTACAACATAATATCAAAAATTTTGGTGGAGATCCTAATAATGTAACTGCATTCGGCCAAAGTGCTGGTGGAGCAATAGTACATTTATTGATGTTATCCCCTATGGCGAAAGGTGTAGATTGCCGTCAAATATTTAACGACCTAATATCAATTATGTAAAAGGTTTATTTCATAGGGTAATAGCTCAAAGCGGTTCCGCTTTAAATCCTTGGACGATGTGCAAGTCACCCTTAGAAGATCTGGTACAAATTTTGAATTGTCCTTACAAAAATGAGGAGGATATTTTAAGGTATCTTCAAGATATGCCTGTACACAAATTATTTCAGGGACAAGAAAAAATACGGGATGTAAGTTACAAAAAAAGTATAATATTATTACCTTAGATTTAGAACAACCTTCTTCAATTAAACTTCATATTATCTTTTAATTGAATGGTTTTTGATAAAACTGCTTGAGGTTTTGTAGAGATTATTTCCAAAATTTAGACGTTCCATTGGACCAGTCGTTGAGAATATATCTGTAGAAGATGGAGCATTTATTAATAGACAGCCCGTTCATATAATCACGGAAGGCTCATACAATAAAGTACCTCTCATGATGGGCTACACTTCAAGAGAAGCATTCTTTCTTACGGCAGGATCTCAGAAGTTATCCAAGAAAGATAAAATATATATAGATTTTGAAAGATATATCCCAAATTTTGTAGACGTCGATATTGGCAGCAAATTATCAAAAGATATTGCTGAGAAGTTGAGAAAATTTTACTTCGGCGATGTTGAACAGATCGTGGAAAATAGGGATAGGTACTATTTGGTATGGTTAAACTTCTATATTTATGAAAATTGTTTTCCTCTATATTATAATTATTTATAGCTGCAAGGTGATCCAATATTTGTTCGAGGAGTATACAGCAGTGTTAAAAACCACATATTAACCACAACACCAATATATCTATATAAATTTTCGGTTGACGCGTCCCTAAATATCTATAAGATATTACGCCAAGTAGATTTACCAGGTAGTGATACCAAATCGGTCAAAAGAAGTTCAAATATTATAACATCCTTTTATAATAGGTGCCGGCCATTGCGATGATTTGGGCTACCTCTTCAAAAGTCCTTTCGTCACTGACATACGTCCTAACAGTGTTGAGGATAAAACGATCAGGAGAATAGTAAAAATGTGGGCGAATTTTGCAAGAACTGGAAATCCAAATCCCGTTGAAGACGTAACTTGGAAACCTGTTTCCAGGGACGAATTTAACTTTTTCGAAATAGGCAGGCAGTTAGTCGGTGGTGTAAATCCGGATAAAGAAAGGATGGAGTTTTGGGATGAAATTTTCAAGTTGATATCACCAGATTCTAAGTTTTAATATTAGTCGTTCTGAGTTTAAAATAAATATGTTAAAGACTGTAGTGCGCATTTTATTCAGGAGAAGAAAATATATATTTATGACGATTTAGAGCAGTTCATAAATAGTCTACATCTATTGTATATTGCAAATTTAGCATTACTATCTCCAGTAATATTTACAAAGTAGGCACTACACGTAACACATAATTTTTAAATTGGACAAAACTACTGATTTGTAACCAGAATACAAGAGCAAAACATGACCTGTTGTCAATTTCTTCAATATGGTTTGAAATTGTGATTGCGTCTACTGCATGTATGGCTATATGCTTTGGGTTTCTTTTATATTCTAGTACGTTTACGTATGCATCATTCTATTCTTGTACACGTCACAGTGATACAGTGTTGGTCTTAATTAATATGTCTCTTATGGTGTAGAGTTAGTAAAAAAAATAGTAATGTATGTAAACGATAATAAGCTTCTATATATGCTCTGTAAGGAAGGTTGATAGGTACCTTTGCAGACTGACACAAAATCTAACTGTCTGTGACGTCCAAGGACCCTAGTTTTGATATTCGTTCTGCCATAACAGGAGACATTAAATAAGACCACCATTAAATTACGTAAATGAATTTTGTAGTAAGTGAGCATAGCAAAACTGGAAAAGGTAGTTGCCTTCTGTAAATTGAAAGTGGGGTTTTAGACATCTTTGTTCAAAATAAACTGAAGCGCCTACTACCTTATGAAAGGTCTTTGAAAAAGATCTGTGACAAAAGATATTCTTCCTAAATACGGAATTGATGCAAGAACTAACTTTGCTTATTCCGCCCCCGACTACTTTTCCTACCAAGGTAGTGTTCGTCCATAAAATATAGCTTGAAAAGATCAAATATACCTATTGACCGAGAATGCCAATTCTCATTGTTATGCTATTCTGTGAGATAACTGTAGTTCTCCATCAATCCTGCTTCCGACATGTTCAAATCTATACGCTAAAACTGCATTTTGATAAGCAACGAGCGAAATCACAGAATAAGCAGAAAGAACAAGGCGATCGCAGGATTTGTGCGGAGACCCCAAATCGCCAAATTGATTCAATGTGATCTAGGAACCTCTGCACAACGACAATAGTTTTTCTTATCCATTTATTTTCTTAATTCTTGTCCTGTTGTATATAATAGATTTATTCGAAAATCCAAAGAAACTGCGACCATCGTTAACATCAGAATTTATCTTGCAAGAGCGAATGGCATAATAGCATGATGGCCATTGGCGTCTTCTTTTACAGTTATTTTATTTAAACCTAACAATCTAATATATAACAAAGTATGTAAATATTATGGGTACTAACCTTACCTTTTACACAATGCAACTTATCAAGGTTTATTAATTGTTTTTAAAACTGTAATAGTTATTTAAAACTAATAAAATACGTAAAATAAATAAATAAAATAAGTAAATCATGTAGATTAAACGGATGAGTAAACTAATTTATGTAGGTACCAATGTAAACAATAACAAACTGCCATGTTGGGAGGCCGTTGTTTGAAGTCAAGTTAGGCTTAGAAATTCAGACGCCGATGGCTCATCCACTGCTTTTACTCTTTATCCTTATTATTTAAACTCTGCAGAGTGCATTTGAGTGTAATTCATTATCTTATCTTTAAATTACTGTTGGTATTGTACGAACACATTAATTATTTGAAATTGATTAGACTATTGCAATTTATACAAGCAATACTAATGAGGGACCTACAACATAACGTTCGGTTTCTAATAATAGTAGTATCTATGCAACTTTAAAATCATAGTTTCGGTCACAGTTGATTAAACTGCTTAGTTACGATGGATATCGTGGTTGAAGTGAACGAAGGAATTCTACGTGGAAAAGCGTCTTTGAATTACAAGAATGGACGTTTCTTTAGTTTCTTTGGGATACCGTATGCTCTACCGCATTGGAATTTGCGTTTTAAGGTAAACAAAACCTATTAAAATACAGTTTTTGATAGGTCAAATCCGTTGTTGTAAGATCGAATTGTTGAGCGATATAATCGTAATATATAATTAAAATACTGATTGTGATTAGATGTCACTGGATTTATTATTTTACACAATACACATAATCGACGGCTCGCACGTAAACATAACCTTAACAAATCTGCACAATCGACGGCTGTACTCATTGACAACGAGAGGTCACTACAATAAGAAAATATTCACCCAGTTTTAGTTGCCTTTAGGTCGCCTGCGGCAGCAGTTGCAGCGCGCGAAATGTAAAGGCGAATGTGGGAGCGAATCTAAAAAAAACTTTACAAAAGAAAAAGATTTATATCATTGATTTTATGTCATTAATATTAAATAGCAACATAAAAAAGTTCGAGCATTCGGAACTTTTTAATCTTTTATCTTGTCTGTTTGAGTGCTACATATTATCGATAGAACTCGTACGATCTAGCGTAGATAATAGAATAACGCTTCGAACAAATATACTTACATTTTCTTGGAAGATTTATGTTTATTTTTTTTAACAAATTAGTGATTTCTTAGAGTTTCGACTTTAATTTTCCTGCATAACCCTAAACTTTATTTACATTCGATATTTTCATTATGTTCATTATTTAATTTCTTCAATTAATTTGTTAGTCGAAATGCTAGCAAATTTAAAGTACTAGCACGACATTTTAAAAATAAATATATGTGCATGAACATCTAACACACATATTACTTCTTTGTACTGTGGTAATTTCTAGGTGTTTCCGTACCAATGCATACATATCTCCATACTTCATACTAAATCTGTCAGTCCTATCTCAATCAACGCCATTGATAAATCGTTGGTTTATATTCTTGTTATTTTATTCACATATTCAAGGTGTTGTGAATTGTGATAGAATAGTTGCCTAAATCCAAGTAAAAGATATGAAACACTTATTTTCTAAAAGAAAAATTAATCACATTATATAAATTGAAGTTAAATAAAATAATAAAATTAAAATATTAAATAAAATTAAGCAATCTTGAAGTTTATTTTGTTGACGTTTCGCAGATGTACATTTGCTTTTTCAAAATCCAAAATAAAATTACACAATGAAAATGAATCTTAAAATTTAGAAGAGATGTTTAAATTATTTAAATTAATTTAGAATTTACATTTCATTTTTTAATTTTATCATTTACATTTCACGATGAAATGTAAATTTAAAGAAAAGATTTATAATAAATAACTTAAAAAAAATGTAAATTCTAATTAATTTAAATTATTTCAACGTTTAGAATTTTGATTTTAAGATTGAAAAATGAGAAAATAATATATGAATTATAAAAACAACAAATTTCATTTTTTGACTCATCTCTTCTAAATTTTAAAATTAATTTTCATTTAATTTTGTTTTTAAAAAGCAAAATGTATATATCGGCGAAACATCAATAAAAAAAACTTCTAAATTATTTAGATCATTTTATTTCATTTCCGACAATATCAAGATAACTAAAAATTACATTATCAATCCAAAACGAAAAGAAAAAAACTTCAAAGAATAATACCTTTATGTCATTACAACACCTCTATTCGTATAATCTCCAATATTACATATTGTTATTGCAAATGCTTGCTCTAAATTAGTTTTTCAATTCCTAACGGATCTTTCCGACATTTTAAATTATACCGCATTGACGCAATCCAATGACGTCAAGTTCTTGAGATGTGTTTTTTACCAATGGGAGAAGATATTCCTCCTTTCCCATAGCTGGTGTATAGAAAATGAGTAGTTTCGATTTTGTAGGATATTTGTATTTACGATTTTGCTTAATATGTGCATAATCAACAATAAGTCCAATTATAACTGATTCATTAATATATGCAGGTTATAATGAACATAAGACCACACAGAAAACAATAGTTTTTATTTGTATGTATAGTGTATTTAGTACAGTATTATAAATGTTATTAAAATCTTAGCTCATTTTGAAACAGGTAATCTGCACAAAGCATTAGTTTTGTTGAACGTAGAACGTTAAATACAACTATTGCTACGTTCGAATTTCCACTCGCTAGAGGGGAGGAGATTTGTTGAGCACCCATAGACAAGGATAAATATATAGATAGAGCTTAGAGATGCGCAGTGTTCAGATCACATGGAGGCCGCCATTTTGATGTATGACAGGGTCGTGAAAAAACCATTTAAAGATAAAACAAGAACGTAATGGTAATATTTTAAAATAAATAAAAATGCTCATACTTTCTTTTGACACTAGTATTATACTATATACATACAGGAAATTGTATTTTTTACTGCTAGAAAGACATTGTATTACTGTATAAGCTAATACACTAATACTTGGAATCTTAAGTTTTTAGGTTATTTCATATTTCTGCGGTATAGTAAATACACATTATGTCATATGACATTTCTGTATTGGTGGCTAAACAATATGTTTGTGTAATTTTTTTCTTATTAATTCGAGTTACAGTTCTTGCTTTAATTTCACCAAACTATGAAGCCCTATTTTACAATAACACTCAATGATCACTTTTGTTAATAAGATCGGATGTTCTTCAGGAAACTGTTTGTGATATGCTGAAATTACCAATACATATTCTTAATTTCTCGGATCAGTTGACTATTAATCCATCTGAAATAGAATACATGTCATGTCAATGTTTTGTGTCAACAGTGCAGAAATACCTTTATTCTTTCATTGCGACAGTGTATATTTATTTTCTCTCAGATTCTTTGCAGCAGACGTTAACTGCAACAAGCACTCTTCACAAAGGAGAATGCAATAAAGTTATACCACATACCCCATAACAAGTAGATTATAGTTGGCTCTTACTGATGGAAACTGATGTTGTCATCAGGGGATACCAATCTATGGATGCTTTTACATCCCGGTACACAGCAAGACATTCTACAACATAAACGCTAATTCACATCTAATTATTCACAGTAATAATACCACACACTTCACTAAATGTTCTTGGTTCTCTTAACACTTAAACTCTCTTAAAATATTTTAAAAAATGGTCCAACGAAATGAATTATTTACTAACAATGTATTATTCAATAATTCAACTACACTTTAATAAACTACTAATTACTAAACAACTTTAATCGAAATAATAGTATAAATATGAAATGCTTAAATAATACGAAAATATAAACACGAATAACCTTAAAAACAATGCGTTTTATAAACCTCCCAAACAAAACTACTACAACAACAGCTGATCTATACATCAAAATGGCGGTTTCTACACAATCTGAAAGTTCGCGAATGCGCAATGGTCTAAACTCTTTCTAATAGTTATTTTCTTGTCTATGTGAGCACCTGACTTTAGATACAACGGAGTTGTACTGGAATAAAAGAACGTTCATCTGGTTGATTTTTGACATGTTTTAAATGTTTGTCTGACAGAAATTAATTTACGTAAAAACTGCTCACACAAACAAAACAAAAGGTCTATAGTATAAGTATGCTTTTGGTTAGTCTTTAACTTATTATTTTTGGCCCGATTCAATTCACAGTCTGTCAGAAATATAGTCAATTTTACACCGCTTGAATGCATGACCTTTATTTTTTGTCTTATCATGATGTGAAAAGAATAATGAGAATGGGATTTAGTGAAGACGTGTTAGATCACGCTTGTCGCTTACACCGAGACGTGTGCTTTATCTCTGGTCAAGAGATATCTTCTCCCACCATTATGAATCTGCGAGCTCCCGATCATAATCCCGAGCAGAAAAAATCTACACCAAAAAATCTCAGATCTGTTATAAGAACGCCGCACGAGTTTGCTCTATGTGCTCTGATGGAAATAAAAGAACGCTTCACAGCTAGAAAAAATACCTTTATTATTTGACAGCCGAGATATATTTTGTCTATCTGTCATAGAACGCTCGTACATTTTTTCAAACATCTATTATAAGTATTATTAATTTATAGCGCACTAGAAATCTATTATAAATTTAAAAATGCAGTAAATATGTCGCTTAATATTTAAAATAAATATAGAGTTTTGTATATTTATTGGAAAATTCATAAACATTGTTATTTGCTTACAACATTCCAAAAACAAAGTACATTTTAATACATTAAATTTTAAATAATAAGAAAGTTATAACGCATAATAGAAATTGAAGAGAATGGAATTGCGCGATCGAGGTTGTGCAGTGAAGAACAGTGTACTGTGTAAAACTATTGGTGATGGCAATGCATAGAAGGGTTCCACAAGAAAGTATTCTTGATTCCCTACTTTATGTATAACATAATGCTTCATACAAATCTTCTGTATGTTATAACTAAATTTAGAAAGGAAAACATAATATTGTTAGAGAGCAAATAATTCAAGATTTCCGACGTTTTCATAGAGTCACTCAAAAGTAATTGAATATTATTTAACTCGTTGAATAATTCTTCTCCTGATACATCAGATTTATTTATTTTTATGTCGGGTAACATGTTTTCCAGCTTCATACATTTTGCTAATCTATTTGATTTATCAAGTTTTAAAAATTCAAAAAATCAAATATTTCACAGTTATTTTTTAATTTCTCAAATTTTTCATTTAATGCAGGCAGTATCCAGAATAACAAAATAAAAATTTATTTTAAATATTTCTTCAGGATTTGGTGGGATTTTCATCTTTACTTTCGTAACTAAATATTGGTTTTTTGCTTGGTGGCCTCACAGGATTCATTGATGGAAGAGAAAGATCGCAATCAATGGTTACGGCAATTTTTTGCTTCTTTTCGCATATCATTAAACCTGATCTTTCTTTCTGAGCTAAAATCTTTTTATGTGCGCTTCAGTGTTTTTTAGTAATGATACAATTGCTGGTATAATGTTGCCTGGGAGTCTTGCATCACTTTACTGACTACGTTAATTTTACTTAATACGTTGTACCGGAAAACTACAGTGCAAGCAAACTTAAAGATTTTATTTTTAGTAGCAAACTAATTGCCAGGTTTCGAGTATTATTGTCTTTTGTGGCGTCTGAATAAAGAGCATATATTTTATCCATATTACATCGTAACATTTTTAGAGCATCCATTCTACTGTCCCATGTAGTAGTATTAGAAAGAGGTTTTAATTATGGTGCAGGAAATTCATTTTTAGCGCTTGCCATCATTGAGGCGATGCAAAAAAAAACATAATTCTTGCGCAATTCCAGAGAAATTGTTAACTTCTAAAGACGACTTAACAGCAACATTTATTACTAAATTTAAACTGTACGCAGCACATGACGTAAAAAAAGCTTTAGGATTTAAGTCTATTTTTTTTTTGCAAATGGTTATGACACCATTTCCCATTTGCTCCATTGTCATATCCTTGTCCCCTTAAATCGTTGATATCTATGTCATAAGCTTTTAAACAGTTAATTAAGGTATTTGCTAATTCTTGTCCTATCGAATCTGATAATAAGACAAAATCTAAAGCGTGCTTTCTAATTTCCAATATTTTGGTTTCAGTATTTAACAAAACAAATCTTACAACAATAGCAAGCCGATCTTTATGACTTACATCAGGTGTTGAATCCAATATGATGGCGAAATATTTTTATATTATTTATATATTATTTTGGGCCTTTATTGGTGCCCTCTCCTGTTAGGCACCCGTGTACGCCACACCCCTTGCACACCCGCCACGGAACGGCCCTGTTTCCTAAAATACTAATCAATACTTCCTGAAATGAACTATTTTTTTCGACTGAAGTATGTAAGAGTTCGTATTTGAATCGAGATTTTTGCTTGTTTCTACCTATGACTAATTCAAACAGCAAAAATAACAATGCGTCTTAATCGGAGAACAGTTTCAAATAGAATGAAAGCCCTGATAACCTGTTCTTTTTGTGCGTTAAAGTAAAACATTGAGGAGGGAACTGGCTTTTATTTTGCTTTATTTTTAATTTATTATATAATTAGTACCTTTGCAAAACTAAACTTTTACAGTATGTCAAATATGATACATATATAAAATAAACCGGATATACAAATAGAAAAAAAACTTATCTCTAAATGATAAGCGAAAAAACGCTGTTTATATATAAAAAAAAATGATAACTTTGCACTGGTTCAATATCCTGCTTTTTCCAATAAATATAATCTATTGACCCAATTATGCGAATATACACTATCATTGTGCAGATTTATGTCAAGGTAATTTTTACGGAAAACCTCATTTATACGTGTATTTATTCTAAATTATTTAAAAAAAAAATGAATCAGTAACTTTATAATGTGTGATTTACGGCATTTCATAACTTTATTACTACGTATATGTAATAAATAGCAACAACAAATTATTGTTTAGTATATAATATCTAATATTAAATAGCACTGCAGTAATGCTAAACTAGTAAACCTTGTTAACAAAATTTTAAATTTATTTCTACTATCTTGTTATTTATACGCGTTATGTTTTATTGGTGATGCTGTATTATGGTTTACTAGCGAAAAATATTTGAAATAAACAAAAAAGAACACGTATACTATTAGTTCAAAGTGCTTAGCTACTTACAGATTTACTAATAAAAGTTATTTTATTTGTTATTATTTTAATTTATTTGCTCAATCAAGTTTGAAAGAGTTTAAGTAAAAAGCATATTTCTATTTTATATTATAATCACAAGAATTAATACCACAGGCGCCGCAGCCTCCAACGAAATGGATGGGAGTCATGGATGCAACGAAAGAAAAGGAGGGTTGCATTTCACGAAATACATTCACGCAAAACATCGAAGGTGGTGAAGATTGCCTTTTTCTAAATGTATATTCATCAATGGTATGTTAGTAGAGTAGATAGAAACCTCATATTCGTCTTTAATATTAATTTTACAGCGTTTTACAAAATCTGAGACTTTAAAACCTGTCATGGTTTGGGTACATGGGGGTGCATTTGTCATGGGTTCCACTAAAACTGACTTATACGGTCCTGAATATTTACTCACTGAAGATATAGTACTGATCACCGTAAGCTACAGACTTGGAGCGCTTGGTACTTGGTTTAAATTAAAAATTATATTAAGCTAGTGCGATTTCCTTTAAACTTATAGGGTTTATATGTTTGGAAGATACTACACTTGGTGTGACAGGGAATAACGGCTTGAGAGATGTTTTAATGGCATTGAAATGGGTTCAGAAGAACATCAAAGCATTTTTAGGAGATGCCAATAATGTAACACTATTTGGTGAAAGCTCTGGTGGAGTCATGTGTCACTATTTGATGCTATCGCCGTTAGGAAAAGGTACCTCATATTATGTTACATTGTATGGTGTATCTTCACTGGAGTTTCAGGATTATTTCACAAAATCATTTTGCAAAGTGGTAATGCCCTCTATATTTGGTCAGAAGGTGCTAGGAACTCTGCTAGAGAATTAGCTAAGGTTTTAGGTCTGGTATCAGATAACGATAAAGAAATTTTGGAATTTCTTCAGCAGCAGCCAGTTGACTTGCTTTTCGAGGCTCAGGAGAAAGTTAAAGCTGTACGATTAATTTTAATTCAGTGAATTTTTCAAAAGCAACTTAATATTCAAAATCTGCCTGTGATAGTAATAAGTAACTAAAAATAATAATTTTAGATTATTTCTCCACATATTAAAAGGCATTTTTATCCAGTATTTGAAAATTATTCCAACCTTGAAGCTCCAGTGATTAGTGAAAACCCATTTCGTATCATACTAAAAGGAGAATACAACAAAGTGCCCATGATAATTGGTTATACTTCTGACGAGGGACTCTTCTTTGACTATAAAATCAAGGCGATCACTAAACGCAATCAAACCGAGCCATTGATAACAGACTTTGAAAATTTGATACCGTTTCAATTGAACATAGGCAAAGGAACAGTTTTATCCAAGTATATTGCAAATGAAATAAAATCATTTTATTTCAACGGCCAGCTTCCAGTATTAAAGGACAGACAGAAAGTCTATGAGGTAAGCATTCAGATTTTACGATAAACAGATGTGCAGATATGCATTTTTCAGTTGTATGCCGATTTATATTTTATTCAACAAGCGCATAATACCGCCAGCATGCACTTTGAAAGTTTAAGTTATCCTATTTATTGTTTCAAGTTCTCAGTAGATGCTGGCTTCAATTTCTACAAAAAGTTGCATGGCGTTAATTTTCCAGGTGAAATTGTTTTGATTTTTCCGGAACTATGCTTAAATTAGGGAGATTTAAATTGTAGGTGCTTCACATTCGGATGACGTGTGTTATTTATTTAAAGTTGGTAGCCACGTAAAAGAGGTCGTTGAGAATAGTTTGGAAGACATAACAATTCAGAGGATGGTGAAACTTTGGACTAACTTCGCGCGAACTGGAAATCCTAACAATCATGAATTGGACCAAATTTATTTCGACAGAATGGAAGCCTATCAAAGCGGGAAAGTTATATTTCTTGAATATAGGCAAATATCTTACCATTGAAGACAGTCCTGATAAGGAAAAGGTGGAATTTTGGAATAATATTTATAAAATGTGTTCATATGTAAATAAATTATAGAAACTAGAGCTTCGCATTATTTACAACAGATATGAAACACAATCTGCATTATGTTTCATATGCATGGGTAGTGCGCGTTTAATTCAATATTTCACGAAAACATGTCATTCTAGGGGAAAGGGTCGATTAGGTGGCAATATTCATTCCTATTTAAGGCAAATAAGGAAAATATTATTGCCCTATATTATTTCTAAGTAAACATTTAAACATGTTTAATTTTAAGATCAATATTTATTTAATAAAATGTCAAAAGAAAAAGATGTTTCCATTTTTATAGATAATAATTTTTTTAGCCAAGATTTAGCGAACAGGATATTGATATTTGCAGCTGCCTTCCATTTTAATAGATATTTCGCGATAAAAAAGTAGCAAATTCACCTAACGAATAAGTGAATATATTAGAATGATATGAGTTACTAAAATAAAATGGGCCACTATAACTTAACATTATGTAAAGCTCATTTCAATAGTAAAGAATACCAGTTTTTGTCACTGCGCTGTTCGCTATTGCAACAAGATCTCTATTCTTTGAAAATTTCGACTGGAACAGTTAGCGAAACGTTGAGCAAACGTTAAGTTAGAACCAAAACACTATACACGATATAATCCCACAACCGGTAGAACGATGTAAGTTACTTTTTACCGAATTTTTATAACTGTATACATACGTGCATAATTTTTAATAAGATAATTAACATTTGTATGTACCAGTATGCAAATTAACATATGGAGAAGCAAGGATTGCCTAGAAAATATTCATGGAACATACAAAATGAAATATAGCAATACAATAACAACCACTGATAGAATGCAATCTTTAATGAGGAATTAAATATGAAATTGTCTTGCACTGCTATCTGCATTAGTGCAATATTAGTAACATTTCACAATAAATAATGCTTATCCTGGATTTGTTAGAGAACTCCATTCAAATTGGAACGGTGTTTGACATATAATAGTAGGTAATACATACGTTCAGACGCTGAAGCCCACAAAGGCAGAAACGTGACGTAGCGCTTTAGCAATTTTGAGCTAACTTTTATTTAAGTTTCTAACACAATCTTTAAACTACGTTTCGACCATAGCATCGGTCTTTTTCAAGCTAAATAAAATGAAATGTAACATCCTTATACATATCTAAATATTATAAAATTTAAATTATTATCTTAAAATTAAAAAAATATATTAAATTTACGATTAATGATTTGTTACAACAGATTGTTGAATAATATATCTCAATATGATTTTGGAGAATTTTGTCTAAAACGATTATAAAGAATTTAATAGTGTGATGTGATGGAAAGTTGCATAGTAAATGTAATAAACTTATCGACTGTGAAGAAAACCAGTTTTTGTGTTGTTTATAAACATTTTAAATCGAACTATAAGATACAGAGATGATTAAAATACAAAATAACTGTTTGTAAAGGTCGTATAATCATGCATAACATTAAAATTGAAAAAGAAAAGAGGGACAATAACAATCGCTTAAAAAAATTAAATATGAAAGTAATATGTATATAAATATAATAGTCGCCTAATATAAAACTATTACAATGTTTTTTTTTTAATATTACCTATATGAAAACAATATTATATAAATATTTAAATTTAAATATATTTAACTCATATTTATTTTATATTACAAAATTAGATTTGCAATTGTAATATTGGTTTTTTTGTTGATTTTTGCAATATTTCATTTTGTTTATAGGGGTAGTTTTAGTTAACTGCTTCAATTGGTTTCCTTCAAAAATGAAATATATTCTAATATTTTTTATATATTAAAACAATGGAAATAAATCAAAGAAAAGATCTAATTCCTTACAAAAAGAAGCGACCATTTCCGTTCTAATCGAACATTATCAGGCCAGTAAAGAAAATCCAAAAAATCAAAAATTGCCCGATAAGCAAAATATAGCAAAATAAAAATATATAAGAATTATATACTAATATTCAACAAATATAAAGAAGGTTAAATCATGGAATACTTACAATTATAAATCAGTTTATACGTTACTTTAAGTACAGTTTGACTATTTACTATTTGTTTGATTTACTTCCTGAATTACTAACTCACACAGAGTCAAATATGTATTAAAAAAAACATTTATTTTAGATTTTTTAGATATTTAAAATATTTTATAACGCTTATGAAACTTCGTGGAAATTAGTCGGGCTGTAGCAAATAAGCCAATGACATCATAACTTTTTATCTCCCATGGTTTA
This sequence comes from Protaetia brevitarsis, assembly GCA_004143645.1. Lineage (NCBI taxonomy): Eukaryota > Metazoa > Arthropoda > Insecta > Coleoptera > Scarabaeidae > Protaetia > Protaetia brevitarsis. The sequence goes on from RXPK01000047.1 coordinate 2,666,859, forward strand.
TTGTCAAACTTTGATGGGTTGATATGCGTTTTCGTTTGGATACACTAGAAATCGTATTTTGTCAAATAACGTGTTTTTAGCACTCCATTCCTTTCGAAATGTAAAGTACGTTACGAATTTTTACCAGGTAATACATGTCTTCACGGAAAATAATGGTGTTCTAAAGAAAGGGAAATTGGACCTAAACAGTGCATAGACAAACGCATCCGCTGTTTAAGAGAGAAATGCCATTTTGCAAGTTAATAATATCTACACCGAGAAAAATGAAAATGTTGGTACAACAAAAATTCGTATTTTGAACTTTTTGCATTCATTCAACCAGTTTTCGTTTAAATCAGCACACTTAAATTTTATTGCAAAACAGTAATGTCATTGATAGAAAACGCATATTTTAGTTGAATTATATACGTTAATTCAAACAATTATTTGCTTTAACCGTGAATGGATCTACAAAATTAGTTAAGTGAATGCATGTGCGGTCGATTTGAATAAACGTTTATTTTAATTCAACATTAAGATTGTTATATGAACCACAACTGTAGATTAATTCAAAACATTAGTGTAACTAATCCTGCGTAATTGACTTAAACATTCCGGTGGTTTGAACATATTTAAATACAAAAATTTGTTGAGTGAACCAATTATTGGTTGAATCAACACATCCTTTTTTCTCAGTGTAGAGTTAAAATTCTATTCTGGCCATGTGAGACATGTAAACTTTACATTCCTATATTGTATTTACCTAATCCTATTACAGAAATATAAATAACATCGGTTAAAATATATATAACCCCTAGTTGAACAATGCAACTTGAGAATTATGTTATGTTAAAAAAGTATGTATTTGCATATCTTGTACTGTAGGTAACAAATGCTTAAATATTTTTTTGTTAATATAGGCATATTGGTTGTATATACAACCACATATTTTAATTTAATTTTCAACTAATTCTTTCATATAGTATATTAATTAATATTTTACCTATATTTACAGTATCTGAAAAAAAATGTTTTTTTTTTTAAATTTTGTAACAAAATCTAAAAAGCGTTATACCAGAATACAGTCAAATATTAAGACCACAAAGGCCTTTAAAGGTCCCGCATTAAAAGAAATATATGGTATCAAGATTTCCAACATTAACATTTGAATTCTGATATTGACACAAACGTTTTAGTATTGTTAGGTACATACTACAAAAGTTTAAAAAAAAATAAAATATATATTAATATAAAATATTAATCAATATAATTACACTGCGTGACACGATTTTCGTACCTGAAAAAACTGATTACTATTATGGTTTTCAATTAGTTAAAATATGTAAGCAGTGGATGTTTTTTGTTTCTATCACGTCTTGTTAGTATACACTGATGGCTTTAGATAGGCTATGCCGATTCTGGCACAAAATCTTGGGATTTTCAAGGGGGGTAGAGTTCACATTTTATCCCCTCATAGATACAATATGCATATTTACATGTCACTTCGTGCTCGTAGCTACAGATTGAAATATTCTACCTGATACCTGATACACCGGGTGTCCAGCCTAAGATGCAACGGTCCATAGCCGATTTATTATTGCTTTTTTGGAAAAATGTTTCAAATAAATATTGGCTCGAATCATATTCTACACATTTTAAAATTAGTTTCAGTAATGGCGGACTTCCGGTTGTACCGGAAGTAGATACTTTATTATTTTAAATGGAACACCTGTATATTACTGTATTTTTGGATTCCTTGTTAAGTTTAAATAACAATACGTTAGGCATACATTGGGGCTAAGTTGTACCGTTTCCGAATTACATGACGTTTTTTTTTCCGAAAAAAATTACATTTGCCATGTCTGCGGTGTTTGGAAATATCTCCGGAAATACGAAAGTTAGAAAGGTGCGGTTTTCAGTTTTCGCTTAATCATGAAACAGCACACGTCTTTTATTTTTAAATTGTTGCGTTTAAATTACAGAATTATTAAATAGGGCTCTGTAATTTTCGAACTCTAAAATCATGGATAACTTGATTTTTTTAAATTGAATGGTATAGCAATTTTTACATAAATGGATGTAAAATTTGATTTTCTTTCGATTTTATACGAGTGTCATTGTGTCTATCTCCAACGGTTTTGGAGATATTCGCGATTTTTCAGTTTTTCATGATAGATACGTATTGCGAAGCGCCGGCCCCCTTCCCTTCGCATTTCACTAGGCTTGGGACTAATTAACAAAACAAAATAAGTTTTGTCGTTAGTTTTAATTTTTTGTCGTTAATTTAATCGAATTATTGATAATTAAATAAAGCAATGTGTATATTTTTTAAGTTTTTTACCAATAATTATTAGTTACCGTACCCAAAAAACAGTACGTGATAGAAAAAAAGTACATAGGTGTTCTTATTAAGCGATTTGTGTAAATAAATAAACAGGAAAAATGGTAGTGGGTACTTAATTTTTTTTTTAATTTGTAACGTAGTGTTATTATATATTAAATATATTTTAAAATAGATTTAAAATAAATATTAGAAAATCATTTTAAACTATTATTATATAAGTAGACTTATATCAATAGGTAGGTACAAAATGTTAAGAAGAACTGTCTTTTATGATACACAAAAATATTTAGTTTTTATATTTATTTAATATTTTGTGTGCTACTTGTGTCATCACATTTTTCTATTTAACAACTGAAGATCTAGAACTTCTATCGCAAAATGTCAAATAGCTCCACAGTCAATAAAAACATGAAAATAAATTTTATAATACTGTGTGCTATCAAAAAATGAAATACCATAGGTACAGAATGTTCTATTTAAAGAAGCACTTTCGTTTCCGGTAGAATCAGAAATAGTTCAGTGTTTCAGTACCAATATTTTTATTTGCAGGGTCAATATCAAAAATGCCGGAAGATAACACAGCATTCAAATAGTATAATTCCCAATGCTCTTTTCCGAGAGTTTCTACCATTTGTGAATAAACTTACCAACTCGACACTTATACAAATAATAAAAATATATTCGCTTGTGTGAACTACTAATACATTTCACCCGCAAGCCATACGTTTTATTTACATGTAGTGCTCGCTAAAATTGATCGATAAAAATACTATCACAAGAGTTTATGATGTATTTGCACAAAATCTATTTTCTGTTAAGCAAAAGTTGTAAAATAAAATATTGATCTTTTTTAACCATCCACGTGTTCTATCGGAGAAAAAGATCTTCCATCCAACGGAAATACGTAGATAGAAAATTTTATTACACCTTTATATAAAGATTGCTTTGTATCTATGTGTCGACCTAGTTGCAAATAATAAATATCTAATAAATACTCAACGAGTGTAAATGACATTTATTTTTTTCTTAAATTATTACAAATTTAACAATTATAGCTAGCAGTGAATATAAATAATATAAAGATTCTCTAAATTTTATTTTGCAATTTGTTTCAGAAAGTTCCATATTTGCATCAACTGCATTTTTGAGATGTTGATTACGTATTTCCAAAAAAGATTTTTTTCCGAATTTGAGTTGTTCAAGCAAAAAGAAAACAAAAACAACGTTATTTCTTTAGATTTTTTGTTTCCGTCAGATATAGGAAGGGTGGTCCACGTTGAAACATTTTTAGTTCTTTTCACGATACATGCTGTAATTTATTGATTTCTGAAAATCTGAATACGTTTACCAATTCGCTACTTAGTTCTAGTCTAGTATCTATCATCAGGTAACAAATAGAATTTAAATATAAACATATTTTGAATTTTTGAGCCAAAAAATAAGATAAGTTTTGTCTCAAGGATAGTACAGGACCCCTTGAAGTACGTAGTGATATAACAAATTCATAGTCAAACTTGTTTCTTTATTTGAAAAACAGTACATAAACAACAAAAATAAAATACTTATATAAAGATTAGCGAATGTCAAGAGTATCAAAAGTGGTACCAAATGATTGCCACTACAGTTGATTGGGGATGATAAAACGCATTTAATATTACTTTCTCTAATAAAAGCAACATCTCTCACTTGGGGAAATACAAAGGAGCTTTTTATTTTTGCACTGTGACGCAAAAAAGTCATTATGATAATCTAAGTCTCTTAGGGTGAGTTCTCATAAGTAATACACAGACTTTTGTTAAAGTGCTAAAGTGACATTGATTATGAAACCGACCCTTATACTAATAATTTTGTCCACGATAGTGCCTTTTTATGGTGAAATTCCACTAACATACAAGAGTTTACCTCAGCCTTACCTTGAAATTTTGTAAACTCAAATTCATTAAAAGATTCGTCATCTGAAGAATCGGAAAACAATCACTCAATCGGTGTTAGAAGACGTGCATAACTCTTTAATCTTTTTCTGTGTGATTAATTTTCTCTTAGTTCCTTTAGATGTTTCTAAAGATGTATTTCTACTTTTTTTTTCATTTTCCTTCTCTTCTATATCTAACTTCTTCTAACCTTCTTTTTTGGCTTTTTTTAATTTTCTTGGTTGGGCTTTTAGATAACCGTACAAATATTCTGGACTTTTGAAACCGCCACGTTCTTCTTGAGGGAATTTATGGAAATTTACATTGTCTTCTGAAGCCTGGTAGCTATAGCTTCCATCTTCCAGAACAGGTTTATTTTCTTTATTTTATGAAGAGTGTTCTCTGATACTACTACTCATTAAAAAATAGTGATGTATAAAAGATGCTTCTTTACGTTAGCAGCTACAACCTGCTTCTGCTTCTTTTTGTAGCAGTTTTCCTTAAATAGCGGTATACGTTAAATAGATAAACTGTTTTTACAACTTTGCACACCTCCCAAAAGTGTCTTTTGTTACCGCTATTCACTCAATATTTATATGTATTTATATTTCGGACGACTATTTGATTCAGTAACGAGTGGAGATACATATACTTACAGACGTACAACGTATGTGAATAGCTTTATATATATATACACCTAGGTATTTTCGTAACTAATAATGATTTGTTAATATAAATATATAATTGATTAATAAATGAAAAAGTATAGTTTCTTTACAGAAAAGTATAAATTGGCATTTTTTTAACAATTATAAAACGGTGATTGTAACAAGTAACAATAATAACTAGCAATAGGTTATGAGGGGTTGCTATAATGATATGTATTAAATATGTGTTTTTGTATAGGTATTTCTTCACCAAAATCAATAGAAAAATAGGAAAACTAATCAGCGAAACTTACATTGTATCGGTTGTTACCTACACAAAATAACTATTATTACTTGGAATAAAATTGTCTTTATCTGGGCTTTGACAAAAACAATATTTCTATGTAGTGGTTGGAGAATTCTGTTGGATTCTATGGATGCGATGTTCGTATATACGTTATTTCTAGAAGCTTTTTTTACCGCGTACATTTGTCATTTATTTAACACACCACTAAAATATAAGTATTTTTAGAAATACCTTCTTTATTATGTTTGTTAGTTCATTTTTACATTTTTCTACGGTAAAAAAACATCTATGATACATAGATAGTGCCAGAAAATAAACATGAACTGTTTCTTACAATAAAATGTTTCCTGAATTTATAATATCAAATAAATATAGCCTTTATGTATTTATCTTTATTTCTTGTATTTGTAGGATACCCTGTATCCTAAATCCGAAACTTTATATATATATTTATATTTTATATATGCATGTGTTTTGTGGTACGCAAACTTTTTGTGTACCTATTTGTAAATGTGCACGAATAAACACACAAACATCTACGTGTTAGTTTTAATTCCTTATTAAAATACTCTACAAGTGGCGACGAGGATTTACATATTACTTATAAAAGTATTATTAGAAAACTACGTTACAAAAATATAAAGAAGGTTATTAAACGACAAAACTAAGGAAACATACGTATCCGGAAAAAAAAAACGATTGTTTTGAGAAGATTGGATCAATGGAAAGAAGAATATGGAAAACTTGAAGAAAGAAAATTCATCGACGCAAGAGAAGCAAAATTTCCCGAAATGGCCAAACAAACTCCGCTTTTTTTTCCGAATTCAATCCGGAGAACGAAGAATTCAATAGCTACATCGAGAGATTCGAATGTTTTGTGGACGCATATGGGCTGGCTGAAGACAAAAAGGTAAAATATTTTCTCAGTTGTATGGGGGCTAGTACTTATACTAAATTAAGAACACTAACGGTACCAAATAAACCTTCAGCATTAACTTTTGAACAAATTAAAGAAATATTAAATAATTATTTAAACCCTAAACCACTTGTTTATACGGAGCGGCAACGTTTTCGTTCACGCAGACAAGGGGAAAAAGAGCTGTTTGTTGATTTTTTATCTAGTTTAAAAGAAATATCAGTAAATTGTAATTTTCAAGGTGAAGGTAGATTAGATGAAGAATTAAGAGATCAAATTATTTATGGTATAAGAAATGAGCAAACCCAAAATTATTTTTTGCGAACCGATAACTTAACTTTAGATTTGGTTATTAAAAAAGCGTTAGCTAATGAACAAGCTTTACTGGGTGTTCATAATCTTAAAGGTAACGAATGTGTTAATGTTAATAAAACTCATATGCAAACAATTTCTAACAGCAATTATGATAAAAACGTAAGGCAACCTATAGTGTAGCAAACAAAAAAACTCGGTACGTGAATATTTCATGCTATCGGTGTGGTAAAAATAATCACAATCCTTCAGAATGTTGGTTTAGCAATTACAAATGTAATAAATGTTGGAAAGTTGGTCATTTAGCTAAATATGGTCGATGAAACAGGGGCAGTCGCAGAAGTTTTAATGGTGCAGGGAGATCAAAAACGTAGCATAGTTCCTAAAATTATCCTTGATGTTAAAATTGCAAACAGAAATGTAAAAATGGAATTAGATACGGGTGCAACTTATTCTTTAATTTCGGAAAAATGTCTTAAAGAACATAAACTTAATGTACCTATAAAAAAATGCAACGTAATTTTACAAACGTATGATAGAAATCGAATACCAGTTTTGGGATTTGCAACGGTTAAAATAGCATATAAAAATCAGGAGTCTATAGATGATATTTATGTCATAAAGGATAATTTGGATACAATATTAGGCCGTAGTTGGTTACATAAATTAAAATTAGATTGGGGAGAAATTAAAAATATGAATATTAACGTTAAAGCGGAAATAAATGAACTTGTTAACAATTATTCAGATATTTTTGAAGAACAAATTGGTTGCCTAAAAAACGGAAAAGCCGAATTGTTTATTAAATCTAATTCCAAACCAGTATTTTGTAAAGCACGCGCCGTACCTTACGCGATTAAATCAAGGGTAGAAGACGAATTAGATAGATTAGAAAATTTAGGATTAATTACTAAAACTTCTTTTTCTGAATGGGCAACTCCAATAGCCCCTATCATTAAGCATACTGGTCAGATTAGGTTATATGGCGATTATCGAGTTACATATCCTATACCCAATATAGAAGAAATGTTATCAAAATTATCGGATGGGGTAATTTTCGCCAAGTTTGATGTGCGTGAGGCTTATATGCACATGTTTGTAACAGATGAGACTGCAAAGTTGTTAACAATTAATACGTCTAAGGGATTGTATAAGGTGAATCGTTTAATGTATGGGGTTGCTAATGCGCCAGCACTTTGGCAGAGGCATATGGAATCGATTTTCAGTAATGTTGAGGGGTTGCAAGTATTCTACGATGATATTAAGATAGCATCTCCGAGTTTGGAAGAGCATTTGCGTCGTTTGTAAAAGTTTTTTCAAATCTGTCGCGAGCAAAATATTTATTTAAGAAAAGAAAAATATGAAATTTTAACTGAAAGGATATCTTATTTAGGCTATGTATTGGATGCAAAAGGGTTACACAAAACTCAAGATAAAATTAATACAATTTTGAAGGCTAAACCACCTCAAAATCAAAGTCAAGTTAAATCTTTTATTGGATTAATCATATATTATAGTCGCTTTATACCCAACATGGCAATGGTTTTGCAGCCTCTGTACCATTTGCTTCAAAAGGGAGTTAGATTTAACTGGGATAAAAAATGTCAGGAAGCGTTCGATTTGGTAAAGAAAGAAATCGCTTCAAATCGCGTTCTAGCTCATTTCAACCCAAAATTGCCATTAGTATTAGCAACTGATGCCTCTAGTTATGGCATTGGAGCCGTTTTATCCCACATTTTCCCAGATGGGAGTGAAAGACCTATTGCATTCGCGTCACGTACGCTAAATAAAAGCGAAAAAAATTATTCGCAAATTGATAAGGAAGCATTATCCATTGACTGGGGTGTTAAAAAATTCTTTAATTACATGTATTCCTTATTACTTGATTCATTAAAATACACTACAATTATTATTACCACCAAAATTCATATAAATAACAACATCATACAGAAATTATTGTTAGTCTTTCAGTTACAAGTTACCACCAAAGTTTACTGCTACAATGAAATACAAGCTAAAGAAATTAATATTTAAAAATCTTTTTGACAAAAGAAAATAAATTGTTTGAAATAATGCAAACACATGGGTTTTTTTGCTTAAGTCAATATGTAAAAAACAACAAGTCCTATCTCTTCTTATTACTTTTTCTGTCATATCGCTACTCTCCATTACTAGGCGTTGTTACAACAATGGTTCATTTGTTATATTAGATATAATTACTGCAAAAAAAAAATATTTTGAGGGTAGTATTTGTCGGCAGAAATACATATCTAAGGCCGAGTCATACGACTGCAATGTGTCTTAAAGTGTTTTTATTCTTATTTTTGATTCAAGATTCTTCTTGTATTTCTGCAAAAGTGCAGTATATAAACTATATAGATATAATATAGATGTAAAAAATATGTCAAATGATTCTGATTTAATATTTAATAAAATGCTCCATTTTGACATAAATGATTGTAGTTTTCCACCGTCGAAATGTTGCAATTATTTAGGTAAATAGATACGAGTATTGTTCAAGTAAGATTAAAAATAAAAATATTTTCCCAGATTACTTGGTTCAGTTATTATAATTTATTCTTAATTCAAAGGTTACCATCGAATTTTAAATAAACATAAAGGATATTCAAAGATTTCAAGCTTTCCTCCTAATCATTACAGTTATTAGCAGAAATACATTAATTTGTTAATAAAGGATATTAATCTATGAAAACTAATAACGTCAAATATAAGAACAAATAAAAGGGGTTTCTATACACAAGTGTAACGTTGAAGTTATTTATATTTTACTGCAAATTGATTAAGAATAAAAAAAAAAAACTTCTAATAGAAAGTCTGTTCTAGATGCTTTACCCTTCGCTAGCACATATCATTTATCATACTACCAGCTCCAAGTGACATTCTTTTATCCTTTTCGACGGATTTTAAAATTTATAAACCAAGTGACAGTCGCTTAATTCCAGATAAACACGTGTTCCTTTTCACTATCATAATAAATATAAAGTAATATTTCTTGTATTTGACTATTAGGTATTGAGTATAAATTCTTCGAGTGTTTCTCCCAAGTTGGTATAGTTTAGGAATTTGATATTGCTATGATGTGATTAAAATTACCCTTTTTATTTAATTAGATCGTAACCTAAAGAAAATATTCATCCAGAAATATTGGATACATAGTTTTTATATATGTCATTAAATACATAAATGAACACATCTTGAAGGAAATCCTAAATTTTCAAAAACTTGTTTTTACAAACATGGATTTTTGCTGATAAAATACACAAGTTAAATTTGTCAGGTACAAACCAGTCAAGTGCGTATAACAGAGTTTGCAAAAATTTAGAAAAATATTAAGTAACAGCTACGCTAGATGGCTTTCAGAAATTATCCAAGTGTTTATAAAAATATCCACAGCATTTAAAGTACTCCCATACTTATAATTTTCAAAATAAAGTTAGCATGTATTTTCGAAAAGTTTACGTTGTTTAAAAATAAAAATAGGTAACTTAATTCTTGGAAAAAAAGGATATACAATACATTTTACATATTAGTATCTGTAACCCATAATGTTGAAATTGGTTTATTTTAGTTTAAAAATTAGATTCGTTTGACAACTTAAAAAATATTTAAGGTTGTGGCATATCACATCAAAGCCTATCAATAATACAATATTATCAGAAAACCTTCATTCATTATATATGTGAAAGGATTATTTTTTTACTCACAATAAATATACATATGGTACTATGTACATTAACAGTCGAGGTGTAAAATATATACCTTCATTTAGACTAGAGAGATATGTGATGTAGTATAGCTAAAAAGCTTACTTATTGATCCATTCTTTCTCAGAACTTAAACCGTATTTGACCTAGTTTAGTTTATTTATATTTACATTGCCAAATTTACTTACCCGTATATTATACAATAAGTATTTGTTAATATCTATCAATAACTGTTGGTACTGTTTATCGATCAGGGAAGCCCAAGAAATAAGCTTCCATCAAACAGAAGGGCTGTCTCATTTTCATGTTGTTGTTTTGTCTATATTGTCTATTTATCATTTTATGTTATATTATTTTCTACAAGATTATTATTATATAGCTATTACTACTATTATTTTTGTTTTATTTTATTTATTTATGCTGATGCCAGTTTGTAGCTGATCATGATAATATGTAAAACTATACTATCTACTATTCTGGATTTTCTCTCGAGGATTAATACCTTTGTTGTTACTGCTTAAATTTGTCACACACGCCGTTTTCTACGTAAACGCAACATTAATTCCGACAATCATTTACATTATCCGTAATATACTTCAAACTATATTCTAAAAAGAAAATTCTATCTGCCATAGTTTCCGAGATATTTACAAAAACCTAAAAATCGTGGTAATTTGTACGGGAACTGTACCCAGAAATTGGGCGATTTGGCCGCTAAAAGAAATTGTGTAGTTCTTATGTCAAGGTACTCTTTCATTCTGAAGAGTTATCCTTGTAAGCACGAATTAAAATTAAACGTTTATTCAGCTATGTTATGGCGATTATTCAAGGCGGACATTCTACCATTATTACACGGCATACATGCTTGGAATACTCTTACTAATATCTAATTATTATAGAAATTTATTTTACGCCAGGCTTTCATTTCAAAACCTTCAATACCTTGAATTGAATTTATTCCTTCCTATTTGAAATTTTCGATTTGATCTTCACCCCCCGATTAGGGGTTGAAACTACGGGATCGCATATATGTGTAAAATTTGTTCCCCCGTAAATCGAAATTGACCTGTTTTCTTGGTAACTTCAATTCAAGGTATTTTAAAGTTATTCCGAGCGGCTAGTTTTAAAATAAAAGCCCAGTATGAATGGTGTTATCGAGTTATTATTTTGAAGTAATACGTTTTCCTTTGAACGTAAATATAAATGTAGCAGGAAATACAATTGTATACATTTTGTACATCTTGCATGCATGCATAAGTACACTTCTCACAGGAAAAATCGGGACACCAGCAATTCAGAATTTTAAAATTTCTTGATTGTAAATGCAACTTTCTGAGGACGTATTCACTTATCACAGCCATAAATCACTTAATTATGTATATTACTGCGATCAAAGGCAACGACTAGAAATTTAAACAAAAAAAATAAGTATATAGAGAGAAAAAGGTTTCTGTATAACATAAACAAATCGGAGTTTCGGTGGCGGCGTTTCCTTTAGAAATACCATTGAAAAAAAAAATAACAACAAAAAAGAACTCTTGAATGGACGGCTTTATTTAAAAATATATATGTATTTAACTTGTTTGATGTTATGTAGAGATAATTGTTTTTTAAGAAAACATGTGGTGATGGGATTTTATTATTTAATATTATGTTACTTGTTAGTGCTGCTTTGATGTTAGTTACTTCGATTTATGCTCGCGACTATTAATTTAGCAATAAACAATATGTCAGTCAGCCTCCTCACTTTTGGGATAATGTGATTTTCACAGATTTATTGACTACACTATTATTGATGTATTAATTACTATTGTTGTTTAATATTCTTAAATATTGTATTACTATAAAGTTTCCTTCTATCTATAAAAAAATACCAAAACCAGGTTTAAGATTATTTATAAAATTTTTAAATAAAGCAATTAAGTTGGCAAAGAAATTATTTATTTTATGAACCCTCCGTTTATTGTATTTTCAGGAAATATATTTTAGCTATCGCTTGTGTAATCTGACGTCGTTAATCTATTTTCTTGAGACATGGCCAACACTGGGTCTCTTTACAAAAGGACAGGTTTATTAACAATTATTTAAAATATTATTGAATTTATAAAACATAACAAACATTATAAAAAGGTATATTGTTCGTCAATCTCAGTTAGTGCAAAAATATTTATTTTTGAATTTGATATTTAATAGTTTTTCGTTGCTACTGTCTGAAGCTGTGTTACACACTAAAAGTGTTAGCTATATATCAATAAAATAGAACGACATTGGATTACACAGGCGATAGTTAAGATATATTTCTTGAAAATACAATAAACGGAGGGTTAATAAAATAAATAATTTCTGTATATAATAATTGCTGTAAAAATGTTATAAATAATCTTAAACTGTTTTTGGTAATTTTTTAAAACAGAAAAATATTTTGTAGTAATACAATATTTAAGAATACTAAACAACAACAATAATGAATACATCAATAATAGTGTAATTAATCAATGTGAAAATCACATTGTTCAAAAACTCAGGAGGCTGATTGAGATATTGTCTATTGCTAAAGCAATACTCGCGAGCATAAATCAAACTAATATCGTAGTAATAGGTAATATAATTTTAAAATCTCATATGTTTTCTTCAAAAAAAGAATTATCTCTACATAACATCAAACAAGTTAAATACACATATGTGTATTTCTAAATGGTGCCGTCTACTCAAAAGGCCTTTTATTTGTTACGTATTTTTTTTGCATTAATATTTCCGTATTCGGTATTTCTAAAGGAAACGCCGCACCGAAATTCCAATGTGTTTATTTAATGTATAAACTTTTTCTCTATATATATTTATATTTCTGTTTAAATTTTTAGTCTTTACCTTTGATCGCAATAATACACACAAAAAACTGATTTACGGCTTTGATAAGTGCATATATCCTCTGAAAGCTGCATTTACACCCAAGAAATTTTAAAATTCACGATTGCTGGTGTCCCGATTTTTCCTGTGAGAAGTGTACATACATACCTATACAGTGTTATCGCATTTTTCCACCTTATTTACGGTAATTTATTATTAACATTTTTTCTCCTTAATTCCTCATTCTTTCTACTAATCTTGCACGTACATCTATGTACATATTTGCATATATAAAAGTGTAAACATTTCTTCTATAAGAAATGAAAGTCCCTTGCGCTTCGTCTATTGAATAATAAATTTTAAAAAGAACAACAGAAACTGAAAGGCTGTTCAAGGGTGGAAAACACACTTCACCCTTTATAAAACAAAAAGTAGTTTTGTTACAGTCACAGAATAAGCGTACTAGAAAGTTAACTATCATATCCTAACTGAAACACTGTTCAGTGACGCCTGCTGCCTAATATGTATTTAATCGGCAATTTAAATAGCCTAATATCTGTATTAGTTTATACGAAAATACAATACAGACTGCTTCTTATACTTATTTGCTGCAAAATAAAAATTATAGAAAAAAAAGAACAATACCAACATAAAATACGTAAATTGATTAACAATAATACAGTAATTAAATACATATCCGTTAAATGTTCTTGATTTTGCAATGATATCTTTCATAAATTTTTTTCATCTTTCATCTATCAATTTTGAAACTTCGGGGTTAAGCATCGTTAGCTATGATCTATTTAGAAAAAAGTAACTACATCTATGTCCCACATCCACTTACAACACAACTGTGATAGCCAACTTTGATATTATAAATGGAAACTTGTATCTTTTGGTGCATTTTTAGATTCAACTAGGAATCGTAAAGCCAATTTTGTAAAACATCTTCTTACTTATCGGTTACGGTTTTAGAATTATATAGGTTTCTGTGAAAAAGAATCACAAAAAATAATAATGTATAAAAAAAGAAAAACGTCCTTACATTCACCAAAAGTTTTTTTAATATATTTAAGACAACATGTTCCGGCCCACAAATGCCATTTAAAAGTAAGCCGAAACATGTTGTCTTAAATACATTTGAAAACTTTTGTTGAATGTAAGGGCGTTTTTTCTTTTTTTTTATACATTATTACATACCACATTCGTGGATTTCGACATACAAAAAATATGATAATGTATAAAACAACTATGCAGTAAAAAGTAGAGTTTTTATGTGGACTGCGAAGAGCATGGGTTCTCTACTAATAGCCTATAGCCTAATAGCCATAATATAATTTGACATCATATGATGTAGAATTGACTTATCTATCGAAAAGCTGTAAATGTTATTAGATCTATCTCTCAATTTTTAATTTTGAAAGCATATAAAAAAACCAATACAGTATGAAAGAATAAAATGTATTGAACACAAGATAATCGAAAACGAATTGCTGTATCTATCACAAAATTATAAGTGTTGTATATTACCTCCGTTCCCCTGCAAGCACATTAGAGTCCTGTTGTAAACTCCTGTTGTTGTAGCCTATTTTATTTGTTCAGGATCTGTGCTATTAAATGATTCAATTATTCATCGCTCTAAATCTGCTTTGGTCTGTAGTGTGACCGAATACACCAATGTGTCTTCATAAATAAAAATCCAAGGGCGTTAAATCAAGAGATCTTGGTGGCCAAACCCAAGGGTCACTGCGTCCAATTCACCTATCATTAAACAATACACTCAGTAAACTACCTACCTCATAACAAGAACTAGCTGGTGCTCTATCCATTTGGTACCAGCAACCTCTTCAATCTAACAGCGGCAACTCGTCGAGAAAATCTGCTACGCATTGTCGCAGAATTACGGTATATCGCTCATTGCTTAAGGTGCCATTATAAATTTGAAAACGTATTCTCCCATTCATTATTAAATTTGGAAGTAGATTTTTTTGCGGAAACAAGGATGCCTAATTAAATTCTAATTATTTAGTAACGTCGGTATTAATTTTGCCTTCCTCCGAATAAAATAAAAGAATAAAGAATAAGACATAACACCAAAAAAAAATATGTTTTACTCTGAAGGAGGCTAAATTAATACCGAAATTAATAAACAATTAGAATTTAATTAAGGAGTCCTATTTCCATAAAAAAATCTATTTCAAAATCCAAGAAGATACGCTAAAGAAAACCATCACATATATAGTCATTATTAAACAAAGTACATTAAAATTAAATGTACTTCGAAAGACAGTCTCTCGAACGAAGCAAGGGTTTTTCGGTGTCCAGTAGTGCTAATTGCAAACTTCAGAAATTGGTGCTAAAAGATAAAACTAAACATTTCAAATATACCCAAAGAAACAACAGCAATGATACAACCTCTGGATGTGTTTGGTTTTAGACTCTGGAAAAATGTTATAAGAACTTTTTCTGATACAGTATTATGAACTATGACAGAAAAATAGTATAATTAAGCTGCAATCGTTAACCCACCATCAGTTTTCTTCACCAATATTTTTCGAAGTCTTCAAATACTCGTGGCATAAGAGTGGATACGTGAATGAAAGACTTGGACCCTTTAAAACACCTGTAGAGTTTTGTTTTGCCAAAGATGCAGAGTCTACACCCTTGTGTGGCGTTTGTCAAAAACCTGCTATCTGCTATTATGCGTTATAAGTAGTGCAAGCAGTACCTGTGTTTTCAGCACTTTTTCATTGATTACCATTATTGCAATAATTACACAGCATAATTACTATATGTGTAATAGTACTATCCACAATTATAACATCAATAGTCACATTTCAGTGTACTTTCTTTTTAAGTCTGCTACATTGTTTTCTGAAAATTTATTTTTGTTACGAACATATTAGTTTTATTAATGTTGCTGTATAGAATACCATGCCCGAAAATGCACGTAAAATACGCGATATTGATATTTTTAAACTTATTCTAAGTATTAACCAATACGAAACCTTTATTCAATGTTTAAGGTGTTACTTCAACTTGGTACTTGTAAATTTCTGATCTTTGACAGCAGCGAGCTGAGTGAGCATGTCTTCGTATTCTCAACGCAACAATTTGAGAACATTAAATTAATCCTATTGTAGTTGTAAACAAAAATTTACCATGATTGTCATGCATAAATCTCGAGTTTATCCCTTTAGATGTAATGGGCGATTATTACAAATTGGACCATTCTACTTCCATACGCATCTGTAACTGCCAACCAAATTTAGTAAAAAATACGAAATTATATTTGCATTCAGATAATACGTTACTATCGACCTATGATAATGTACACTATCGTATATAAACTGAGGCTGAATGGGTCCGTCTTCAGATGATAGTGCGCCACAGTTCCTTGACGTGTGAAACATTTAGAAGGCGAGGTGAGTACAGATAATATATTAATTGGGTCACTCCCCGTATACACTTAAGCGTGCGACGGTTCGTTTGCTTTATTGAGTAGATATCCGAACTTTTCGTTAGATAACATCGTATATAGGTATTTTGTAATCAATTATTAAAAATGCAACGCCTTCAATGCTCATCCGCTTAAAAAACGGAAAATTTATTTTGATTTAACTAGATTTATCGATAAGCTGATACCACTCAAAAGGTAAATGACTTTTAGAGTTTGTTATTATTAAAATATTAATCGGTAAAAATAGAATATACTGTGTAATTTTATAATATTTGTATTCGGATCAAGTTTATACCTATTAGCTATTAATGATTATACACCAGTTTCAATCTAAAATCTTGATATATCGGATTTTATTTTATGGGAAAATGCATCCAGTATAACATTTTCCAAATATAAAAAACATTCAAAATTGATATTTTGGCTAAGTAACAGGGTAGCTTTTCAAAAAGTTTTTTTCTTTTTGGTAAAATTAATCACTTCACCATGTTTTATTTTCAATACCATTCTTCTCTTGGTGCACATATTACAAAACGAGCAACATTCCAAATATGACAAATGTAACTACTGAATTCTTTATTCAATATTTTTTTATCTCCAATATTATTAGAATATTTGCTATAAATATTAAAAATATTAAAACGGACCAAATTTAGTGACAATATTAAATAGTACATATAGTTTGAACTGGGGTATACATCTTGCCTCATAAATTAATGTTGTTTTGATGTAATGCAATAAAAAAGGCTAAAACAGTACTATACCTTACCAGTAATTACTTTAATATTATTTATCATACGAATATATAATGCATTGTTAAATAAAAACTACCATTTTAGATTGTTTGTATTGCTATCACTTTTTAATTTGTTGTGTGTGTTACTAAGACTTTATTTTTATATTCAAATTAATTACTGTAATGTCGGTATCTCTATGTTGTATGTCTGTTTACATTATACATTGCCCCATTTTACATTTTACAATTTGAAAGAAGTTATTACTTTCTAAAATTATAATTATTTTTAAATTTTCTTACAAAAAAAAATATTTCACATTATAGATTATATTCTATTATTTATTTGATTTTAAATTTAAATTTTTTATTATTTTTTCGCCATTTTATTCCCTTAAAAAATTGCTAGTAGTCTGTTAAAAGATATCTTTAATTCTAACTTTATAATTCAACTTAATTTATCGTACATACTTCCAGCCTGAAGACAAGCCACTATAAGCTCAAAACCGGTAGCTGCTATTATTACATACATACATTAAAAAGTAGATATAATAGAGCCATTTTTATTATTTCTTACAATTATGAACCATTCGCACAATTCAGCCTATACTATTTATATAATTAATGCAAGACTAATATTCCAATGCTTTTTCTATTTTTTTTTTTGTAATATTATGAAAAATATGAAAATAATATTGTACAAATATTATACAATTCTAATATTTAGTTTTAGATATTTTAATCATATTTTTTTACATTACAAAATTTGATTTTCAATTATGGTACTTATTTTTTCTTGATTCTTCACAATATACCCCACAACCTGCAATTTTTGTTCATATGGGCATCTTAGTTTCTGTCAAGAATAAAATATTATTCTATCTACGAAATATTAAAAAAAATGTTTATTTTAAATCTTTTAAACATTTAAGTATTGCATAAACCTCGTGGAACTTCATATAGATTTGTTAGACTTTAGCAAATAAATACGTAAATATAATGGGACCATATCTTCACCATGTTTTATTGTTGTATAGCATTGAGTTTAATATACGTTTTCGTTTCTTTTGACACACCAGAAATCGTGTTTTGTCGAACTCCATTGTTTTCGAAATATAAGTACTTTACTATGCGCTAATGTAGAATTAGAACATTTTAAAAATACTTAGCAGATAATTTATGTCTTTATGTAAAGCAAAGTTCATTATGGTGTTCTCAACGCATACCAAATAAAGGGAAATTAATGCTTGAAGTTGGTATTTGTTGCCATAAGCCATATTCACAAAAAATAGTGAAGAAAATAAATCAATCATACACTAATTTGGATGGTATTAATTTTATAACCTAAATAGTGCAGAGAAAAACGCAGCCGCTAAGTTGTTGTACGTTGTTTCCTACTATGGATATGGAATAACAAAATATGTTAAAAAAGACTTACTAGGTCGTTAAGTCTTATGGTTTAAAAAATCTAACAATGATCGCTAAAATATTTACGATGTGATAACCCAATTGTATAAAAGAAATATTTGAAAATATATATAGGTACATGAATATTAGAAAACATACATATCTAAAATAAATATAAGGAAATCATATTAAACTAATATTATAGAACAATATGTATAAATATTTAAAAAACTGAAAAAACATTCAGTTTTTATAGTTATTTAATATTTTTGCGTTACTTGGATTAAGATTAATTTTATTATCGTGCTTTAATTTCTATCAAGTCTACACTATTCGAAACTTTTAATAATAACATGTTGTATACCTATTTTTATTATTTTCACTTTTTTTGGACAATTTTATGTATCCAAACTCTATCAATCCTAAAACAAAAGAAAAACGTTTGTCCTGCTTTAACATTTTTCAATAATAAAATGGAAACAAAAATGTTATTTCACTAAATATATATACCAATTTGAGCTTTTCTCCGATATATCTTGAAAATAGGGTGACCTGCGGATAAAATGTTTTCATAATGTAAATAGGTCTACTAAATATTAGTTATTACGATCTTATACTGCAGAAGCCACATCAACCACGAACAAAAGCGTGCACTTCATGCATATAGTGACGTATCTAGCTGTTTGGAGTTTGGATGGCTCCTGCGTTTATATGATGATGTAGGGAATAATACGTTATGCTAATGCAAATACGATTAAACCCATTTATTTCAAATGAGACTATTCCTGTGACTTATTCTATTTGCACATTATCCATTTAAAACTAAATTTCCTGTATAAAGAATTATTTATATTGATAAAGGTATGAAATTCTGACCGTTGTAGAAGAACAAATAAATTCTACTTTCTTTTTTTAATAAACAGAGATGGATAACTACCCTCCTCGTAATATAACCGGTTCATTATAGTGCACTAGCGATGTTTCAGCAAGAACATTAGCAATAAACACTTGATAGTGCTCTTACATTAAGCAGTAACAAACAGTGAATTTGTCTCTCATAAAATTGATAAGAGCATTCAACTCTAGTACCTACTTATAATTAAATAGCTTTGTTGCATTTTGCTTACTCAGTATAAACCCTACTTTGTAAATTATTTGTATTATTTGTTATAAAATTATTCAGGATGGGAAAATGATTTGTTAAGCAATTCCGTAGTAATTACTTTCTCACTTTTTTTAAATAAAATAATGAACTACTCTAGTTCTATTTTACGTTAAAAATATTTTTCAGTGGTTATAGTTATAAATTGCAATGTTTCCTGACTCAAACATTTTAAACTATACAAAGTAACCAGTGCTTCCCACGGGCATTTAATTTCAAATTAAAAGTCATTTATTTTAACAATTTTCGTATTATAGCTACTATGATAAGAGTAACAATACGATACTTTCAATAATTTAGATTTATTATGCTGTTGGACTAGTGAATATGCCATCTCCCATCTTCAGGTGAAAAGAATATGTCTAGCTAAATGGAAACAAGTATATTATTAAAATCATTTAATAGTACATTTACAACAGATTAAAATATGATACATCACAAAAATATTAAAATATATGAAGTTTTATTTTAGTTCCTTTGCGCTATAGCGTATATTATTTTAATTTGTTATAAATATCTGAGTTGATTTTAATAATCAAATTGACATGTTTGATCACTTTTTCCATCTTAACATTTCTATTACCTGGAGATAATCCCAGGTACTACAAACATATCCTAGAAGATATTTAAATAATTGTAGACTGATGCATGTATCTAATTTATTTTAATGACTTTTTTGCAGGTAAAGTGGCTTGTACATAAATATCAATGCTTTTCCTTTCTAGTAAATAAATCCAGACGTTCCTACAATATTTATGTTTTCTTTAGAAAAAAAGAACAAATATGCACGATAGAATTATATGAGAAATTGTTGCAATATTTGATTTGGGAATGTTTGCACCAACTTTGTGGATTTGTCCAATTTCAACCTACCTTGAAATATTTAGGTTTTTTTAAGATAAGATATAGGTACTGACGCACAAGTATGTTAATTTATGTCGTTGACATGTTGATTTATCTTATAAGTACTTCTTTCAGTGGATGCATTATTGTATTATTGCATATCGTAAGATTTATGTTTTTTTTATGCAAATAAAATATTTTACTAAATTCTCCGACGATGGGTCAAACGGTGACTACTAATAATTTAAATATTTGATGGCAAATATCGATAATATCTACACATCTGAATAAGGCGCGTGTTGCAGGGCTGATTTCAGATGTTGTACAACCATTATTAATCATCAATACCATCAAATACCTACCGTGCAGGAAATTTTTCTTTTGGCAACGTCCAAAAAACCGAATATATTAATGAAGTGTAGTTACCGCATCTATTAAATGAGTGTTACATATGTAAAACCCGACTCCAGGCATTCTTTTGTCAGTATATTATAACATATTAACAGTGACAACATAATAATGCGTGACATCCTATACCGGGTGAGTCAATAGTCCGATATTGGTCGATATTGGCTTTAACATCTCTCATAAAAGATTTTTCAATCTGGCATGCTACATCACGGAAAGAAGTGCAGGTTCTAAAAATATTTTCACGTTCACGGGGTGTATCAGTTTTCCAGGACCGTACCAACTTATTTTTTTCAAATGAAACCATACTTATTTTTTTTAGGCATGTTTACTTGTTGTAATGAATGTTATAAATACAAATGTTCGTTTCAAATTTCGAATGCAAGGTTGCCAAGTTATTTGACTTTTTACGTAAAATGCACGTGTTCATTTAACTTTTTTTCCAGCATTATCATTGACAATTAAACTCTAAAATTTGCTGTGTAGCTTAGGAAAGCTTAGGTCTTTTTCATGAATTTAATGTTATTTGATAAAATTATGCAGGGTGGTCCCCAAGCAATCAATTTCTGTAATATTTAAACGGCTTTTACTTTGTTTGTAGTTTGAATTGAACACCCTATATTTTTTTATTTCATCATATCCACTTTTTTATGATCTTTCATTTTTGTTAGGAGTAGAGTATATCTAAAACTTATACTTTCTGACATAATTCAACATTTTTAGAAAGTGTCACATAAATGAGATATTTATTCATAAAAAGTAGGCTGTGGAACGATTATTATAACTAAAATATAAAATAAATAATAATAAAATAATATTAGTGTAGACAAACATATGTCCCAAAATAGCAAACAACTTTTCTAGACCTTTACCTGTCAAAAGCAATATAGTAATTTAATAAAATTAAATAACATAACAGAAACAAAATTACATTAAATGTTCGATTTAGGTCTCTTCTTGTTCAGCACAAACTAGCAATCGCGTTAAAAATGATTCATTAACATATTGCCATTTATTGTGCGAAATGCGCCACGAATCCGTTAGGATACCACATTGAAAAATATTTTATGAGAGATGTTAAAGTCAATATCGACTGATATCGGACTACTGACTCACCCTATATATTATACAGGTAACAAACCTGTCCATCGCAATCTCTCGCAGGGCAAGTAACATTTTTGTGCAGGAAAAATTGATATAAATTTTGCGCCCTGTATGATGCAGGATGCAGGTATCACAAAAGTCACCTGCTAGATTCTCAAACATCTGTATTGCAATAGTCTGGGATATGGAAAGTATGTACTTACTATACATATCTACTGAAAAGTATGTTAAACGAGGAGCTTATTAAAAATTTGGCAACCGATGAAGATTATTTTGCTGCTTAGGTATAATTTGTAACTTTAAATTGAGAGTACATGCATATAAAATAATATATTAATTGAAAACTACATAATTTCCGTCATTACTCGCTGATATTTTCAAAAGAGTGAAAATTATTTACCAAATTGAAATTAAAAATGAAAATGTACAAAAATGTAACACATTGCATTTTAAATTTAATATTATTAATTTTTTATACCTTCGAAATTCAAAGCGTCAAAGTCAAAACGATTTTTTTTTATTTTCGGAACTATTAGGAATATTTTATTCTTTTAATGCATATTATGGCTCTGAAATATGTAGCTTGCTTTCAGATTTAAGAGGTTACTACCGTCTTGTGATCAAAAACTGAATGTTCTTTTTTAACATTAATATCTTCGATTCTTTTGAATAGATTTTCTTTTTTCTGCACTCAGAAAAGTACCCGCATTGAGCTAACCAGATTTTAGTTAATTTAATACTATTGTTTGGTTGTATATGGCGAACCAAAACTTTCTGTTACAGGAACGAAAAAAAATTGTTAGGTATTTGTTGTTAGTGCAAAAAAATTATATTAATATGGTAACTCTAGCAAGGAATCAATCGAAGCCGGTGAAATGTATCATACGAAAAAATACATTTTGTTAACGCGACTCTCTCTGTAAACGAAAAAAAAAGACGATTTGGTTGCATTAACCAATTTTTACTTTATTCAAAGTCCCGCATATTGGGGTTTGATCCCAAGGATCGCTCCACCGCCGCACAGTGGGGCCAAAATAACGTTTTTGGGAAAAAAAACTATCGTTAACTACGGATTCTGATAGGAAATTTTATGCTGAACAATAAAGTTCCTATGAACATGGGGTCGCAAATCAAACCTTCAGTGAGTTTCACCACATTAATCAAAAAAATTTTTTAAATTTTTATATAAAATTGTAGCTTGTACGGTCAAAATTTTTAGGTGATCAAGTGTATACTAATAATAATAATCGAAAAATTATCCCTATTGTGACCTAGGGTCATAAGAGGACAAGGAGGTCAATAATTAATAAATACAGGGTGTCCTAGCAAAGAGTGGATCTTTAATTAGAGCTTTATTTATCTCTTTTATTTTGGAAACTACAAAACTTTTATAAAAATCCTTTAATTCCTTTCCATAAATTATTATATCGTAAATATATTCTTGACTATACAACGATTACGGCTTCTGTTAGATATTTATCTGGTAAATATACCAGGTTTACAATCGTATTTATCTTGCCATTTCTGCTAAATATGTTCTGTTACTGGAATGAAATACGAGAAGCGCCATCTATGGGACAATTTCTGTAATACATGTAAGTATTTAATATGTTTGCTGTATTATATAGAAAGAAAATTGCCTGAAAATAGATGTCCCACTATCACACTTCAATTCTTCAGTTTCCACAACCCAAAACGTAATTTGATTTAATGCTTCAGATTTGTCTATCTAAGCGTATTTTTAGTTGAATGGAAAAAAAAACGCGTAACGTTCTAGTAATATTAAAGGAACCATTTTTATTGTTAATTAGAACAAGTTGAACCTTTAGTTTAACTAAACAGATTCAAGCTAAATTCTTTCTTCATAGAACTCAAGGAATGAGTTTGGTTTAACTCAAATTTTGCTCATAATAACCAAAAAAAATCAATAAAGAGCATTTTGTTAATTCAACACAGTAACTTTTCTGAGTGTGATCTTCTTTTATTGAAAAATATTTGCCATTTCCTTTAAAAATGTATTTTTTTAGTGTAATTATTATAAAGTACCTATCTATCTAAGTTTTAAGGGGATGTAACAGTGCTGTTAATGCCGTCGAAATGTTTAAGTAGATACTATTTTCTGTGAATTCAGTTGACAGATTTCACTGATTTTTATTCTATTCCTCTGAAATAATTTTATATTTCCGCCTGTAATTTTTTAATATATTTAGCCGTTGATATTTTATCAATATTTTTTAAAGTTAGCGTTCAATTATATTTTTAAACATTACATTCTGAAAATCAGCTTTTATTATTGCCCTGCAATAAAAGCTATGAAAAAAGATTGGTGTTGATATCACTAACAGTTTTTGAGAAAAATGTTTCGATAATATCGGTTCATATCTCGCAATTTTTTTACGCTTGTTCTTAATCCACAAACTGTTATGACTATTTAGCAGTTATCTTCACGAAATTAATGAGATTTCCATATTAGATTCCCATTTATTTATTCTTCCTCAAGCACGATAGTATTGTTGCTCTAGAACATGTGTATTTATCTCCTACTTTCATAAATTCATTATCTCGACTATTTGTAGATTCGTATTTTATTTCTGGAAGTTACAATGTGTGATGCGAAAAAGTAGAACTCTTCCCAAATGCTGCCCACTAAATGTTTTAATTCTTTTGAAACCAACACTATTACTAGAAGGAAAAATGAATTATTTTTTGAAAATTAAAAAAAAGTAAATTAATTTCTCGGCCGAAAAACCGAATTGGCGCTTTTGGCTCACTCTGTATCTGTCGTATTTTTTTGTGATTCCAATAGAGCCTATATTTAAAAGTAGTCATATGGTTAGTCTTTGGGTGTAGGTCAGTTTAACTAAAATATTTTCGATTTTCGGCAATGTTTCCTTATATCGAAAGTAGTTGTCAACTTTTTTATTGAAAATGGAATCGTGGTATTTCTATTTCAAATTGGGATTCTACTCTAAATTTTACATCAAGTTTATTTAACATACCATGTGTATGCTTTACAATATATTCGCTTTCTTAAATAATTTTGTGTTACGCGGTGGTTCACAAACTTTTAAGTTGCTTGCAGTTGGAACAATGGAATTTTTCCATTTTCATTTGTAAATAATATCTACTAAATTATTTAAATGAAGGCGAATATCTTGTAAAGCATAACCATTAAGTGATATGTTGTGTAAATTTGACATAAAATTCAGAGTAGAATCCAAATTTGAAACAAAAATACCACCTTTGGATTTGCAATGATAAAGTTGACTACTTCGGGTATACGGAAACATTACCGGAAGTCGAAAATATTTTAGCTAAACTGACCCACCCCCACAGAATTACTAGAAACATTTTTAAATCTCTTTTATTTACTTCACTATACTTTTAATGAAAGCTCGTCGTGACTCACTGCATATCATATGAAGAGACTTAATACTTATCTTTACAAGATTACTACAACGAAAGAGATGCAATAAATCAATAAAGTTTGCCCCCCCCCCCTCCCCCCTCCCTCCCTGTGTGTGTGTGTAACTTGTATTTACATTGCCGTACAATTTTACATATATATTAAGCTGTTTAAAGTTATGGGT
Source organism: Protaetia brevitarsis (assembly GCA_004143645.1). Lineage (NCBI taxonomy): Eukaryota > Metazoa > Arthropoda > Insecta > Coleoptera > Scarabaeidae > Protaetia > Protaetia brevitarsis. Next base: position 2,692,553 of record RXPK01000047.1, read on the forward strand.
GCACTATAGCTAACTTTGTTGTTGTTGCTACAATATTGGTTAAATTATCAAATCGGGTAATCAGAAAAACAATTGAAAATCGCGTTGTTTTTTTTTTTTAATGGATAACCTTGTGTATTTTGTCACCAATTGATAGAAAACCAGTTTTTGTACGCAATATTGTTACAACAGTATGACTCTAAAATGAAAAACAAAAGAACTACGACTCATATAATGACAGATACGATATAACAGTCAAAACTTAGTTGTTTGGCAGGGTAGGAAGCGAAGCAAATTTTGGTTGCTTCATTTTAAAACATAACAAAAAAATTATTTTAAAAATTCTGCGAAGCTTGTTGTGTACAAGTATTGAAAGAAGACTTTATTGATTCTAATTGCTGCTTATTTAATTTTATCTCCAAATTCGTTCATTGCACTGTTCCTTGTATCGTTGTTGTTTGTTCATTATTTACTTATTTATTATTCAAGCTACTGATTTTTATAATGCTTTTCAGTCATAGAGAAATGTTTGAGGCATATTTTGTATGTAGAAGAAACAGCTACAGAGCCTAGTAACGTTACAGAGAATGTTTCCAAACAGGATACTACCAGTTAGAAGGTATTTTATACCATTATTTCGCAAATTCCGAGAGAACGAAAATGTTTAAAAAAAAAACCGAGCCAGGGAAACAAATTCTATCGGTGCAATATTGGAAACTAAGGTTTTTCGAGTGCAACTTTGTTTGTTGCAGACTTCGATTCCTCTAATCCTTTAGAAATAATAAGCCATTAAAATATTGCCCTAATTCGTTCATCAACTCTTATTTTTTGAAAAAATAGACAAATTATGGGGTAAAGTGAATCACGGCGAAAATTAATTAAGTCAGTGTTGATAATGTTAAAGCTTCGTAATAAGGCTATTTTGACGATATGTTAAGATTTTGTATTACGCAATATTTCCAATTTAATATTTATTTTATGACTTTAGTTCCTCTTCTAAAGGATATTTTGTTTGTCCCCAAATATCTAAAAGTGATGCAAAGCAATTTTACAAAGCGATACAGGTCAAGTCATTTAAAAGGGGACTACATATATTTGCAATTAGTGAAACGGATTTTTGGATATTAGCATAATTAGATAGGCATTTAGGCAAGATTGTTCAGTTTTAGTTTATTTATGGTTTTTTCTTGTTTTTTTAACTTTATTTTCCCTTAGCACTGCTTTTATGAGCATTCTACCTTTTTGAAGAAATATTCAACTGAATATTTTTTGAAAAAGATGTAGAATATGTAAATACAGAATAATATTTATTTTAATACGTTACTTCTTTTCCTTTCGGTCATTTTCGATAAAATTAACTTTTCCTGACTAATCAGATCTTAAAAAACTTGTAGTATTATGGTTCACTTTACCCAGAACAATCCAAAAGTGAAAAGGATATATTACTTATAAATCTGATTCACTTTACCCCAATGTATGAGGTAAAATGAATCACGCTTTAGCAAAAAAAATAAAAAATAGTAACGTATTTATTCTGTAGCAGTAATAAATGCAGATTATGTTGAGTAAATGGTAAACAAACTTTTAATTATTTTTTCAAAGGTTATAAAAATATTAACGAAAAATTTATATTTTCGATTTACTTAGCCCCGTTTGACGGTATTTAAGACGAGATTTGTCGGTCAGCATATTAAACGAAAATTCGTACTGTTTTCAGATGAAGAAATTCAACTTCATTGTCCTGCTGGTCATATTATCCATATACGGCAAAGCTTTAGCGGACGAGTGCGACGAAACTGAAACTTCAGAAATAGAAGAATGTGATGAAACCGAATATAGTTCTTACATCGATTGCGTTAGAAGACGAACCAAACGTCACGCAGGTTGTTCCCAATCCTGCGATTCGTGCAATTGTAACTCTTGTACTACTGGCCAGTGCAACTCTCACTGCAACGTTTGTTGTGGCAACTTCGAGCAGCCGTGCGAGACCAAGTACTGCTGTTACAAGACGTGCCATTCACAATGCTCCAATCAGGGTTGCAGAGATAGTTGTCGCAGAACATGCAGTGATCGGATAACCAACGGAAATCAATATCATACTAAGGTAAGATTAGATGAAAAATATTAAATAAATCAAAATAAAAAAATGGGTTAGTTGCTAATAATTGATATGTGGTTAAGTTATTTTCAAGATAGGCAGTTACAATCTGTTTCAAACCACGCATCCAATATGCTTTATGTGTAATCTTCTGTAACCAGTAAGACTAATATATTCGTAAATAGCAATATTTCCATTCATTTTGATTATAATAGAATATTTATGTAGGGAAAATGATATGCAACACCTTATTTTTCTGCAAGTTTTAATGAAATTCAAAACACCATGTCTATTTGACAGACTCTAAAATAATTATTCAAAACAAAAACACACAGCGCCTACGTCGTTCACCGTTATTTACAATACCACCCCCTACATTTATATTAAATATTTGTAATTGAAAGTGACAAATGGCTCAAAATGTTTGAGTAACTTCGAAACCTTATTGGTTTATTAGGTTTAACCAGCACAGAGATAAGAAAATAAATGATGGTCTTATTTATACACATATCTCAACAGTTATTCAACCGATTGAAGTATCTTTGGGTGTCTCTTAGATGGCGCGCGACGTAAATGGTATTTTACATTGGTGCAGAGCGCCATCTAACAAACACCCCATGGTACTTCCAATTGGTTGAATAACTATTAAGACATATAAACAAGAGGGATTGAAGAAAGACATTATGACGGTTGATATAAAGTAACAAACCACATAACAACAAATTCTGTCGAAGGAACAATTTTTTGTTATTGTGGGAGTCTCATGGCTTTTTATATTTCTTTTATCCATTCAATTATAGTTATTACAGGATCCTGGTACCTTGCACTTATCTGTACGGGTCTCTGGTTAATTGCTCGCAGTAATCTTCTGGGTTCATTTTTGACCTGCCAAAAATAGCCTCTCCTCTTGCGTCCAAAGCCTCGTATTCACGCAGAATGTGGCAAACGTTCTTTGTTCTTCCATTACACAGTCTGCAGTTGGTATCTCCAGTGTTGATCCCAATTTTCTGTAGGTACCCTTTTAGGCTGTAATATCCTATTAGGAGATCTGCTACCATGTGAAGATGATTTCTACTGAGCTACAGAATTCTTTTTTGATGGTCTCTTAATGAAGGTTTTATCGAGAATTTGCCTGGTTAAACTATTATTCCAATGTTTCTTGCACCCAACTTCTTACCTGCTCTCGCGCTGTGTTTCGTGTGCTGTGTGCCTGCTAGAAAAAGGTTCTGAGCCTATACATATATGAAGCAGATGATCCCTTTCTTACTTATCGACTTTTATCATATATGAAGGGGGACAGGTGGTTAGAATGTTATAAAATCGCCCAGGCTTTGCCCCTGGTATTGGGAGTTGATCATCCCACTAGACTCCTATCAGATGTTGATCTGATAAATATACCAGGTTAGTATGTTGTAATCGTATATTCCACCCCCTTTTGTGCGAAATATAGTCTGTTACTGGCATGAAACACGCAATATACGTTTATACAGGAATATTTTTTAATATTATTTCAATTAAGTAATAATATAGTAACCAAATGCGTTAACAAAAGACGTATTTTTTCGGTGGGTAACAGTTGTAAACGCTCAAACACTACATACTAATGTAAGTGCGCTGGCTTATAAGTAAAGCAAGGTGGTTCGCGTTCCGAACGAAAACACGCACTACGGGTGTTGATAGGAAAGCACCCGATTGCCCATATAAATCCTCTAGTTGTTTTAACCCAGTAAGAAAAACACACCCGTGTATAAAAACTACATGCGCCCGTAAATCACGTGGAATATTTCAATGCACGGTGATGACGCGTATATACATAACTTGTTTGTTCGACACGAACCACAAAGCAGCTGTGTTTTCGCAATATTCTACGCATTGGCGGCGTCTTAGATGTAGCTGTTTATTTATTTGCGCAGCACTCAAAATATCTCCGTTTAGGCTTTCATTGAAAAATAAGAATGCTAAAATAATTTATATTTTGAATACGTTTTAAACACCGTAACAAGATAAAATATATAATTGTATTACTTATTTAAATAGGTAATAGTGACATTTTCTTTATTTCTTGTATTTTATTTAAAAAAAATATATAAAACAAGCAGCAATAAAAAGTCACTAACTATTTAAAGTAATAAAACAAATACTTGATAACTCTTTTTATTATTGATTAGAAATAATTTACATATTATTAATATCAAAACATTGTAATTTTCCACAGCAATATATTTGAAAATGATAAGTTTGTTTTATCTAGAGGCATGTAAAATTTAAACGATTATCAAAAAAAATGTATAAAATCTTAATAAATCTAATCAACGCCCCTATCTCAAGACATCTATTCAAAAATATTGATGCAATTAGGCCAAAAACAGGGGAAGCTCTTTTCACTAAATTATGTTAATTATTGTTACTTTTTATTGTAATTTAACAAGTTTTTAAAATTTGTAACCACATAATACTTTCTAGATTCTCTTTTGTTAATATGAAGTTCTCTTACATGTGAATACAGAACCTTACATAATATTCTCTACTGACTTACTAGCAACGTACTAGCAAAAGTATGTAGGTACATAGTATGTATGTAGATACATATGCAAGTTCCTAGGCATAGACTGCGTGTAGGCAACGCCACTGAGTTTTCCGCTTCCCCGCTTCTCCGAACGAGTTTGTCCGTCCTTTACTTATAAGTAATGTAACATTAAATGAAAAGATTCCAATTGTCCCTGAAATTCCTTCAATCTTGCACGAAAATATTTATCTTTGTTTACAATGGTTTGTGTATCTGAGATTTATGCACGTGGGAACATACATAAAACTAAAATACCTTCGCGTAAAAAAGCACTCGGCTTGAATGCAGACGCTTGCATTTTCCGCTAAAAGCCAAAAGTTTTAAATTAATGTATTCATACATGTCCACGCAAATAAATTAAAACGCGGGGTTTTGTATTTAAAGTAAAGTGAATATAATAATAGCAATATGATATGTGAATGTGTATTGTTTTAACTTAAACAGAAGTTATACAGATATTATAAAATATTAATCAAAACTAAGGCGCATTCTATTTAATTACATTATGATTACTTTTCGTCCAAAAGCATGTGCTTAAGAAGAAAATAGTTTTCCGGCAAAACAGCAGGCTACTTTCTAATAATGTAAACACTTTTCTGCGAAAAGGTACCCTTTCCGTTTAACATGTAAAAACCAAACGTTATAAAACTTTTCATTTAATGCAATCTCTTTTCTCAGTCTAGGACTCAATTTGTTAGAATTAATTTTAAATCAAATCATAATGTTAAATCAGTCCACTCAGTCCACTTACCTGTTAAGATGGGGGCTCCGCAGAGTTAGATCTTTGGCCCTATACTTTTCTTATTATTTATAAATGATGTATCATGTTTCATTAATTCATTGATAATTTATACTGATGATACGTTATCCGTCGTTGCTGATAGTCATCCGAGCACTTTACAGGCCAAGGTCAACTCCTTGTTGGATTTGTAAGGCCAGTGGTTTTCGAATAATGGTCTGCACTTGAATATTACCAACACGAAGGTCACGGTCTTTCGCACGGCTCGGTCTCGAACGGATGTCAAGTTAAATATTGATATCGATAGCGTCCAGGTGGCTCAAAATCCCTCTGTGTGTTTTCTGGGCGTGCACAATGACGAGAAGTTAACTTGGGTAGAGCACTGTAATTACATTATATCCAAATTCAATCAAGTGTGCTTTCAAATCAGAAATATACTGCAATATACTTTCAAGTTCTTGTTATTATAACAGAATACCTCAATACTAGCCTTTTAATATAAACAAACACGAGAATGATCGCGAGGCGCGTCATCACAGCGTCATCGTGTATCCACCCTCTCCTTTCCCCGGGCCTCATCTACAACTTACGAGGTAACCTTATGTATACGGACCTTGACCTTTGGGTAACTATTGCAATTAAATAATATTTTTCGGACACGTAAGAGGGCCATCTTTGTATGTAGTAGTCTAACTATAAAGCTTATATTTAAATCGAGATGGACATCAACGGAGTGTCGCCATCTGTTGTTAATTTTATTTTTGTTGACAATGTCGATATCCTCGGATCTGACGACAGTATACTATCTATCTAACTATATATCTATCTTATTGATTTCAGTTACACAATGCAATATCGCGTATACCTCTGATTGAGAGACCGTGGCACATTTTCCTGGTGGAAAGATGTTCATTGTATTTCTCACTCCGCTGTAAATTCCGGCTCCAGTCACATTGTCAGTTTTTGATCCGTCCGCTTATTGACATTCCAAATTATATTACAATTTCGTATTCGAAATAGAACATATTTGTAGATATAATATTGGTAAATTAGTAAAAATCTTAAAAAAATAATGAGTTTGAAGTTTGAAAATCCTGTAATTCACAAAGTATCATGTACAGAAAACCTTAGTTGCAATCGTGATTTATGCTGAATTAAAAAACGTAATGATATAGAGGCTGTGCCATTTAAAATAATAAAGTTTATGGCGATTTCCATCAGTTAACCGGAAGTGTAAAAACTGGAAAATATTTTAGAAAAAAGTAACTACTCAATTATTACAAACCCTAAATTTTTAAAACTGAAGAGTTTCTTTAAGCCAGAAAACTTTCCAGTTCCGTGGAAAACCATGTATACAAAAGTCAATACAAATAAGTTCCCGCTGTTGATTCATTTTATAAACGATACACGAAACAGGGGCATGTGAATATATGCAACTGCAAAATACTAGTTTCGAATTCAGTTTCGATTAGGGTTGGAGTGAGCCACGGACCTGTTTTACCACGATCTTTTCAGATCTATTGTGATGCTCTTTTTCTAGAAGGCGCTCTCTTATTTTGCCGTCTCAATTAAGCCTATCATTCTTCAGAGCGGCTTCTTTGTGTAGCTGATAGCTGTGGGATTCTCCACGTCCGCTACTAAATACCTTGTCTTCGCCAGGGTGTCACATTAGCACAGCAAATTAATTAGCGATTTTGCCTCCTCTTGGCAGAATCAGCAACTAGCATAATCTACCAGGATTATGGTGTACGTCTTCCTATTTATATCCATCAGAAGACCTACTATCATTTTGACGGGGTTCCTATATTTGCTCAGTAGATCTTTAATAAGTTCAGGCATATACTACTTTACTATCTTTATCTAACAGGAAATATCTAAGTTAGTTTCGTTGGTTGCAGGAAATAATAACTCACACTGGGACTGCAGCACATGCGCCGAACATAACAACTATCATAAACTTACATAACAGAATCAATAATACCAACATAATTGATGTACCTATCAATTTAAAAACGGATAATATTAATAACATCACCATAAACACCAGCGATTTAATGAACGGAACCGGATACAGTGGGGCACAACGTTGCTGCCAGTTGGTTAGCCCCAGACAGTGTACGCCAACTTCGACATACCCATTCATGAGATGCTACCATCTGCGCAAGAGAACCTGCGGTAACATCTGCAGGGCGAACATAATGCACGCTCAACCTCATCAAGTTTGCGACCAAAGGGAGACAGGACCACCGGATTGCCACAACCAGGTCATCTACATTCCTCAACCACAGCCCAGATGCGCGTATAGATCTCAATGGCCCTATGTTTCCTGTAATATACCAACCGCCAATTGCGAAGGATGCTACGAGCATTACGTTACTGATGGCGAGCAGCCAAGTCACTGTCCTCATGCGTGTTATAGTGATGGCTATGGGGTAGGTCCGTATATGTCAGGCTATAGACCCAACTATGGACCAAGCTATCCGCCAATGCAGCATTATCCCGGATATGATTACGCTCCTCCTAGTGGTGTAGGCGCGGGATATGGGGGATCTTTGCAACCACTACCGTACAGTTCCATTGGTAACGACCCGTCCGCCTACGAACATGCTTTCGTTGTGCAGAGAAACGCCGGAGAAGGGCCCGATCTAAGTAAGATATTTCCAAATCCCACACAAAACGATGATTATGACGCACAAACACTACCTATCACAAACAGCATTACACAACAACAGCCATCTACACTCGTCGATCCTACACTGGTTAAAATCGAAACGGTGAATGCTACGGACGTTTTAATGACGATAAAAGAAATGAATGACGAGGGATCGTCGGTAGACGAAGATGACGTCACCGTTTCGCCAAGTAAGAAATATTTAGCGTATTGGATGTGCAATCAAAGCAAAATTGTGGTAGCCTGAAATTTCCAAAGACATACATAATATTTGAGATTAAAAAAAAAAATAATAGCATAATATTTAATTTATAAATATACAGCACGAGTCAACTCTACTACAAACAGAAGCATGCGCTTTCGTACCATTACCGTCACTCGTAACGTCCGGTCGATGCCGTATATCTATACACAGTCACAGTCTATTAAGTCCCTAGTTTTTCGGGTAGGCGCGACCTGCATTCTACTTTTATCATTGATAAATTTATATTTGACTGGTATCATCCCTCTTCAGTATATGAGATGAGCCAGACGGTAAATAGAAAGCATCTAGCAAATAACACTGCGTTAGTCGAAAATGTCAACATTGATGAGATCTGGCTATAAAATACGAATACGCTGAATACAACACCATCGACCGTTTTGCAAAGTTGGCTCTAGTTTTAGAGATATTCACGTGTAAAGATTGTACCCAAAAAAAAAAACCAAAAAAAAATTATTTTTGTGTATTTTATCCATTTATTCAACAGATATCTAGTCAGTTCGACAAAATTTGTTCATTTCATGAAATATTTTTTATTATACCATATACCAATACTAAATTTAGTGAGTATTCAAGCCAGTAGAAAGTACAGATAAATACAGGGTGATTCACGAAACCCCTCCATTAAAAGCTAAAGATATATCGATTTTGAAACTTTGAGGTTACGCATAGTTAACTATGATCGATTTAGAAAAACGGTTACATCCAAAGTTATGGCCAACTTTGATACTATAAATAGAAACCTATGTTTTTTTGTGGATTTTTTGGTTCTACTAGGTATTTTATAGCCAATTTTATGACATCTACTTACCTCTACCATCTACTTTTGGTTTTTGTGGACAAAAAAAAAACAAACAAAAATATGACGACATTAAATGCGTATAATAGCTACATAGTAAAAAGTATAAAGTCTTTATTTTTATATTGACTGTGGAGGGTGTGGGTCCTCTACTATTTAATCAAGCAATATAATGTAAAGAAAATTATACAGGCTGTCCCACAATCTAGAATTGATTTTGGGTAACTTCTTAGTACTAAAAGTATACATTTTTCAAATGGAACGCCCTGTATATTTTTGCACCATGTGATGTAGAATTGCATTCTCTATCGAAAAGCTGTAGGTGTTTTTATATCTATCTCCATCACTTCTTTTAAGATTAGTGATTTTCAGAAAATGTAGTTTTGAATTATTATTTAATTAATAGTAGGCGGTGAAAAACAATTTTAATTTTAAAAGTATATAAAAAACAAAGTATAACATGAAAAAATAAAATTTACTGAATACAACATAATTAAAAACACGAGATCCTGTATGTATTATGTAAGTATAATAAAATTATAAGTGTTGCATGTACACTGTAAAAAAATACAGTAATTTTGCCATGGTAAATTAGGAATACTACATGTAATAACGTTGTGAATTTACCACAATAAATCATGTAAATTTTGTTTTACATGTTTTTTCTAGGATATTTAACATGGAAAAAAAAATTCGGTAAAATTTATAGCTTTTTCATGTAGTTTAAGATGTAATAAAAATTCGAAAGGAAAATACAGGAAAAAACATGTACAATTTTATGTTTACTATCAAAATTTACTTAAAAGTGTAAAATTGACAATTTTTTTGGGTATAAGAATTTGTATATTTATTTTTACTTGAATACGCCGCAATGTGATTGGTTATTTACCTTATGAAGCAAATTTACCGGTAAAATTGTAGGCAACTTTTTTTACAGTGCAACCTCTATTCGCTAGCACTTTAGAATCCTAATATAAACTCCATTCCATTTGAAAAAAGTCTTTTAGTGCTAAGAAGTTACGCTAATTCAACACTAGATTGCGAGATAGCCTGTATAATTTTGTTTAGTTTTTAATCTTTAGTTAAATAGTACAGGGCTCGCGCCCTAAGTTTTTTTTTCACAAAAATCAAAATAACTAACGGTAGTCGATGGGTAACAAGAGGTTTTATAAAATTAGCTTTAAAATTCGTAGTAGAACCTAAAAAGTCACAAAAAGATATGTTTCTATTTATAATATTAAAGTTGGCCACGACTTTTGATGTAACCAAAAGTGCGACATAGATGAAACTATTTTTTCTAAATAGATCATAGCTAACTATGCTTAACCCAGAAGTTTCAAAATCGAGATACCATTGCAAAATCAAGAACTTTTAATGGAGGGGTTCCGTGAATCACCCTATATAGAAAAAATCTATTTTTTCCCAAAAATTGTGTATTTTCCACATAGATTTTTCCCTGGACATTTATTTCTGATTCTTCTTGCAAATTCCAACAAATATCCACTAACAGAGTATCCATTTTTTCCCATTATACCAATATTTAATTCTTGTCGTGGTGGAAACGCTTGTCATGCTCATCTGATTCGACTGATGTTCAGCGAATTTTTCCACACGTGTATGTAAAAAATAGATTTTTAATGAAACTTTAACATTGATATAATGAAAAGCAATAAACATGTCTTGAATGTAAAGGCACCAGTTGTCGAATCGATGAATCCCGAGAACATTCTCAATTACCACTTTATACGGTTCTGAGTCACAGAGGGCATTTTCAAATGGTGTGTCCTTCATCAAACGTCGAATATCAGACCGACCAAGTATTCCGACGAAGAAATTTTAATGAACTCAATAGGTATTTGTTGAACAAATGGTTAAAATAGATAAAAACCTTTTTTTGTCTTTTTGTGTACAATATTTACACGTGAATGTCTCGAAAACAAGAACCAACTTTACAAAACAGCCAATGGCACCGGAATGGTGGTGTACTCGAATTGTGTTTTCTACTCCGGGCCCATCAATGGTGAAAAAAATAAGCTTCCGATTCGGACAGAGTGTAATTATTTCATTCCCTGTTTTCTACTTCTGACGACATCATCTACTTTTTTAGGTTGCAATTGCATTTTTTAACAGAAATAAATTCCCTGCTCTTTAGTAAGTACAATGAGATCCTCCACTAGCAGTGATTTTTCACAGTTCACAAAATACAGGAAGTTTTTTAACAAAGAAAAAACCGAAATACTTACAGTTTTTGCAATTATTTAGAATGTTTGCCGTTAAAACTTTGGCATTAACTGGTACCTTGGAGAAAAAAGTATCGGAACGATGCAAGCATCGAGGAAGGGGCCCGACGTTTCCTCTGTCGAAACGTCGGGCCCCTTCCATGACTAGCAACCGATATTTTCTCTCTTGCTTGCTCTAGATAGTCTAGATCAAGTAAATTATTTAGTTTACTAAAATAAACCCTCATAATCAAATAATACCATAAAAATATGAACTGTACGAGGTATCCATCCCCAAACTTCGTTCCATTAGTGGATTATATAATTTTGAGTCAGTATTGGAATACCTCTAAACAATACTTTTCGCTTACAAATAAATGGAGCGACGAGGAACAATTGAATTGCCAGATCCATCACATGATCTAAGATAGATTTCCTTATGAGGGATTATTTGAAAGTAACAATCGCTTTTTGCAGATCTAATGACGAAACGATTTCAAGCACTCCACAACGTAATAGAAAAAACTAGCTTTTAACGGAATATGTTCTAAACAATTGCCAAAAGTATTATCTCCGTTGAATTATAAAATTATTATTAAAAATGGCTATTCTGATAAGAAAGCACCATGAATCTTGAAAGCGGTAAGAAAATAATTCACTGTGTGGGACTTCATGGTACTCGGAAAAAAAGGAGAGAATTTATTTATGTTGGAAAAATGCTATTACCGTTAAAAAAACCACGTCGTAACTAAAATAGGGAAAATGAAAAACATAATTATTTATGCAAAAAGGTGACTTTTTTGAGCCAAATCTTGTCTTAAAAAATCAGACGAAGATGAAAAATACTTTTGCAGTGGGACACACACATTTTTTTGGTCAAGGTCCCTTAAAATAGTGTTTTTTAGGCGTAACGTCGTCTGAAAAACTCTCTCTAAAAAACCTGAGTCCTTTTTTGCAAAAAAAAAAATGCAAACTTCGAAGAGGAATATCACAAAGCTGAAATCTTAACAAAACAACTGCCTTCATGTAAAAAGTCGCTGAAAATGATCTGTCAGAACTTCATACGCGAAGAGGAAGTGGTTTATTTGTTATGATTTACTACTGAAAACTAGTAGTTATGATATACTACTTGAAACTTGCCAAAATTTCAGCTTTGTGACTCAGCTCCTTCAAGATATTTCATTTTTTTTGGCACATAGTTTACATATTTGATGGTTGATATCAAACTATTTCTTTAACGAAGTTGTGAACATTGCATGTTACTTTATGGGCATCCTTTATCTCATCCTCAATTTTAGTCTAATTATAAAAATATATCGAAGGAACCAACAGAAGTCTATAAAAACAGTCTAGAAACAAAAATAAAATACGCCAACACAAGCATTAAACAAGTTTTTCTAAGGAATTGTTAACTGTCCAGTAAATAGACAGTGAATACTTAAAACTTGCAATCAGATCTTTAAATATTGGATTAATTGCTAAAATACATGCAGTCACAAGCAATAGTATACATCATAGTACACACTGAAATAAAGCAAAAAACTTTTTCATTCGTCAGTTCTTTATATACTTTTTAATATACAACGAACAATTAGTTTTTCCAAATGCACTCGAACTTTCTTCAATCTTTTAAATTTATTCTAGCCTCATTGCTTGTTTTAACGCAAGGTCATATTAGACTCAATAATGTTTCTCTTTAATAATAACTAGTTTTCGAAATACATAGTCTAATATGTATAGAATTCCTTAGGAAATGATAATTCAATGACTCACAATTTGAAGGAAAAAGAGGAGGAAAATCAAAAACATGGTATTTGGAAATTTCGAAGTTTACCCGAGCTTGATTTTACTTTTTGAGACATAATTAATTAATTGGGTAGCACTATTCTAAAAAAAAAATAATTTCAGGTTAAGGGAAAACTATTTTAAAATAATTTTTAATATTTTTGCTTACACAATTCTTTGTACGCCTTAAAGGAAAATTTATTTTAATTATACTTCACTTATCATCGGCTATTTTATTTCGACGCAGTCTCTTTAATTTTATTATTATTGTTAATACTTAATTTCGCTAGTCAGTGGCGCACCTATAGTTGTTGAGACCCACGGCAGAAGTTTTCCTGCAACTCCCCTAATTGCTATGATTACCATACAAAAAATACAAAAGGTGAACACAGATTAAATAAATAAAATGAGTTAAAAAACCAAAAAATCTCAAAAATAAAGAAAAAAAGCCACTTACACTATATTACATATAAGTAAACCTTAAACTTCTTTTGAGGTACCCCATTCATAATTGTTGTCCCATATATTAATTTCATAACACTAATACTCATTATAACAACACTTTTTGCACTATTATAACTTTAGAAACGATTTCTTTTACTATAAACAGTATTATAAATTAAACCTTAATTTATTAATTCATCCACAGCCAATGTGCCTTCTCTGCCAATGGACCCAAATATGTGTAAGTATCCAACTAGGTTTAGAAAATCTAAAGTAGGTGTTACATTTTCATTACACATACGTGTTCATTTTTTACGAGTTATTCTGTTAGAGGTTCTGATGAAACTGTAATGCGCAAGTTGAAAATTTTCGCGATTGGTTCGCCACTATTGGATAAATGTTTGTAAAACAACTGGAGTTTATCTTAATATTTTTAGCATTATTTTGGCATACTTTACTGAATAAATGAAAGATTTATCTTTTTAGTTTCTGGAGATGGAGCAATCAGACATGGAAGGGATGACAAGAAAGTGAAAGATGCTGATATTTTGAGCGTCAGTAAGTTTAACAATAATGTATTAGATTTGTTTATTCATCAGTGCATTTGTTTTTCCCAATTGAAATGCAAATAAATAATATTTATTACAGTGATGGCAGATGAAGAAGCCAAGAATGATCCCACAACAGCGACTACCACAAAGAAGGACCGGAAGTCAAAAGTGAGTGTAGCATTTTAATTTTTTATTTTATAAATGAATAAAAGTTTAAATTTATGGAAAAAAATTGATAATGCTTTAAATGAGTAGTTAATTTTAATTTTTTTTTTTAGAAAATTGAAAGCCCATCAAAGTTGTCCGCAGACGCTTCCTAAGATGACATTTTTGTTTTATTTAAGTACCTAATTATGTAAGTCTCTCCAATCAGTCAACGTAACAGTTATGTTGAAAATAGTTTGATTTGGATAATGTAATAAGAAGTTTATTCATGTTTCTATATTATGTAGAAATATAAAAATAATAATATTATAATTATGATGATTTGTATTAAATTTATAGTATTAAATTTTGATAAATAAATATACACACAATACAGAATTTTGTTATAAATTGCATTCCTAATAAACCTAAATAATTAAAAAAAATGTTTGTGGCTAAAACCTTCTGCCTGCATACTATAGGTGCAACCACGATGCATATACCTATAATATGCATATTTTGCATTGAACAGGCACCCGTAATCCGCACGCTGTCGATTTTTGGCGAGGCCGACAAATAGATATTTTATTATGGTGTAGACGTAAACTGTTTATTTATTTAAAGCTAAATAACTACAATTAATCCCAAACCCCGTGCTCCACCTAAAGGTAGGTACTTACTATTAAATACATCGTACATCTAGACACCTAGAGACTTGACTGAGTATAGCAGTGACAAGTAGCGATTTAAATATTGGAAGGTTTGTGATTCACTGTCTTAGAGCTAGTTATAACAATTCGTATTAAAAAAAAGCAATGGGGATTCAGAAAAACGGTAAGAAAATCAAAAATACTGTACAAAATAAATAATAAAAATAACACTAATTGTAAGAAAAGTGGCTTTTTTATATGTAAATGCAAGTGTACCTATAAGGCCTTTCATAAACTGATACGCGAAGCGCAATAACTGTGATGTATTGCGAGACAGAATAAACAAGTACTTTACTCGACACTGGTTTATTGAGAAGAGGACTTACAGCCGTACATAAAGTGCAACCATACATGCTCATACTACATTTCTTCCCTTTATAAAAAATAATATACTAACAATCAACAATAATTAACTTTCTTAAGATTTCGTTTACTCCTTCTTGGTAAATTTAAAAATGATGGTTGGTTATCTATTGTACATGATTGGTAAAATATTATTAGAAAAATCTTAAGATTTAGTAGACATATGTGATAAATCATTGTTAGAAGAAACTTAAGATTCATTAGACGTGCTTGGTGAAACATTGTTAGGGAAATCTTCAATTTTACTGCTAGTATCGACTGAAAAATTATTATCTATGATTTGATTGACTTGTTCTACTTTTTATTCTTTTCCTAATCCCTTTCCTAATCTATAACTTCTATTCCTTCTATATTAAAAATGTTTAATTTGCATTATTTGACTTGTAATAATTTTATTATTAACATTATTGTGAACATTAGGTTCCACGATATTTAAATTATTATTTACAAAATCTAATACAGTTCCATTATTTCTATTTAGTAATAACTGTGCAGGCATTTTGCCGTAGAGCAATGAGGTCTAGTTCTGTGACAGTAAGAAATTAGAAGAAGAAGAAAGATAAGATTAACCAGTGACCCACCCTTTAAAAATTTAAGCAGAGCATGTTTAACTGTCCTCATTGCATTTTCAGCTTGACCGTTAGAAGCTCAATAAAAGGAGAAATTTCTTTAAATTCTGTATTATTTTTAGATAAAAATGTTTCAAATGTCTCCAAGCTAATGGCGTTATCAGTAACCAAAGAGAAAGATATTCCAAATCTAGAAAATGTATATGGTATTATTAGTATATAATTATTGTTTCTAACCATGTAATTGTAAGACCAACAAGTATGACTAAAATATATTTATTAAAAATAGGTCCCAAATAATTAATATGAATTCTTTGTTCTTTCCCAAGGCCTTTCAGGATAAGTCCAAATATTCAGAACAGCCTTCGGGGGATCGCTTCGAGTCAATAAACATTTGCATTTATGCTTTGATCAAAACTTCAATATCATTATTAAATTTTAGCAATAATATAAGAACGTGCCAGACTTTTAATTTTCATCATGCCCGTGCGTATAGAATGCAAAAGCACAGGGATATTCCGCTGTAATGATGAGGATATAATAACTTTATGTCCCTCAAAATTTAAGTTTCTTGAGCCAACCTGAATTTACAAATTTAGAATTTGTTTGTAAAACTTTATTTTTAAGAGCGTCTTTCTTAACTTACCCATAAGCCATCGGTATAACAGAATTTGAAGCTACAAAATTAAAATGTCATATTTCAACATTAAATTCTTCCATTTCGTTAGTTAATGGTAAACTGGAAAAATGATCAGCTTTATTATTTTGTAATTTCACATACTCTGTAACAAATACAAAATTCCACAGTATAAATACCCAACGCTGTAATTAATTGGTCGCCAAAAAAAAATTGGTCAACGAATAACGTAATTAAATATTTATATTTATATATTGAACTATTTTGAAATTGCTTGATATAACTGTTTACATTGTTTTGGACTGTACTCGCCTCAAAAAAATATTATAGGTATATAACTAGTAATGATGCAAAATAATATCGAATTATTGTTTTTTCTTAATGGAATACTCTCATGAATGATTTTGCAACTAATGAATTGTTAATTAATGAACATTTAATAGTTTTAATTTGTTGAAATATTAATCGCATATAGAGCATCTTGGTGAACGTAAGAGATAAGAAAAAAAACGAGTCTTTTTTTTCGAGATATGTTCAATATCGTCGACGCTTGTTATAGAAGCATATTTCAACTAGAAATATCATCTATTGTCAACTCAATATTTCCTACTGAATCACCACACAAGATTTGAGCAATATCCTTTAGCTTTTTAAAACCCTAATTTTTTCTATTACACTTAAAAAAAAATCATACACAGACTTTCCCAATCTTCCTTTAACATTAAAACATGACTTTTCAAATTTAATTATTATTTCAATGCTCTCGATTAGCGACATACATTCTTTTTCCAACTGCAATATAGAAGTGGAAATAAAACTGTAATTAGCTTTAATAAACGCCAACAACTGTTGAGGTATTTCTTTCCTCGAATACAGCTTTTGGGCGTCTATTTGTGTATCGCTATCAAGATCCATATAATTGTCTTTATTCTTTCATAATGAATTGCATGAAAAATAGCAGCTGCCAACCATGTCACAAAATTTACAAAATATTCTTTTAAAGTAGCAGACCGTGACTTTATATTTGAGTTCATTTTTTAATTCTAAACCACTAATTTTGATAAAATTTTGCTATATTCCTCGAAATGAGGGTACTTTACTCTTAAACGATTTTCATATTTCTTGGCCTACCCTGCAATCTAATTGATTTTAAGACAGTCTAAGTGTGTCCAGTTTAGATATCAAGCATGCACCAACGTTTGGCAGTATTTATTTTACAATAGCGCAACTAAAAAAGAAATCTCCCATTTGTTGCACACTTAGTGGACCACACTGTATAAAGGTAATTGTTTGCAATAGCCTTTTTAATGCCACTCAATGTTTCTGCATAGATACGGTCAAAATATTGTTTTCTTAAGATGCTCTCGTCGAAAATATCAATAGTTCCCCCTTATAATCATAAAAATCAAACAATGCAAAAATACATAGTGTATCGTTCTAAAAAACAATATATTGAGTGTTTTGTTCGAAAAAGGTAACCTACTTTTACTGCTCTGTGCTTTAGAATACCCTGAATTTCATTTAGTGATTACTGTATAACAATAGTTAAAATACTGATATGACCGGTTTTCTTTTAACTATAAGGCGTTATTTTAATAAATTTCTCTTAAACAATCGCTAATCTTGGAGGTCAAGGTTCCGAACGAAACTTTGAACTAAAAAATGTATTCAGGCAGTGAAATCTGGTTGCTTTATTGATTAATTTACGCGAAATAAACGCTCGTCAATGTGACGAACAATGATCGCAGAAAATTCAAAAAAATGTTTAAAATACTTAAGTCTAAATAAATGCTAATCAACAACGTTGCATCACAGTTAGAGGAACGATAATTTTTTTTTTTATTTAAGTATATACATGTATTTATGCTTTATTTTGACCTATCTACCGATTAAATAAGTAATGTTTGAATTACAAAGGCAGTTATCAGAGTGTGTTACTTGGATTAACTGTTAAAGGTGAAGAAAATTTTGTTTTCAGAATTACATATTCAAAATTTTATCATATACCTATATTTTTCTCGCTATCTGCTTATATAAGTGCTTTAAGATGAGTGAGTATATCAAATATATACTTACACTTCCAATTTTCAGATGAGGTTCCTCCTTTTAGTTGTGCTGCTGACATGCGTAATAGAATACCAACAGTTCGTAGACGCAAACAGCTGTTCAAACGGAGGGAGCAATTGTGGCAATTGCAATAATAAATCGTCTTGCAATAAAAGTAAGTGCAAGACATCCTGTTCAAATTGTGGAGAACGCTGCGCAAAAATAAATTGCAATACTTGTAAGTCCAGCAATACGGGTTGTAATGAAAGACAAAGTTGTAGCCAGAAAACAACACATAATTGTCCAACAACGGTTAGACCTACAGTTAGTCCTTTATTTGCTACTACCAAAGTGACACCTGTTACTCGAACACCAACTACCGATGAAGTGAACATCAACATACAGTTATCTAACAAAATCGAAACTAAAAATAACGTGAATGTTCCCATTGATATATCATTAGTCAATAAAAATATTGTAGTAAACCTAAGGAATGAATCGACATCAGGTGGTGAAAAATGTACACGTAAACCTCCACCTACTCACCCTGATGATGATAACGACATTGAAACTCTAACGCATTCACCAGAAACATCTTCTGTACCACCAATAGAACCAAGAAGTTCGGATATGACATTGATTCCACGAACAAGTAATATATTTTTTGTTATTGATAATAATCATTTTGTTTTAACGTTTTAAAAATATCACAGGTTGTCTCCAGCAGAGATCTTGTCCTTTATCTCACAATCAGTTATGTGGAACTAACTGTAACCCTTGGGCTAACTATATTTCGCAATTTCCTCAAGGATATATGGGATCACCATATTATGCTCAGTTATATGGTAATCAACATTTAAATAGACAATATAATCTTCAAGGATTGCCAGGACATTCTTATACAGGATTATAAGGATAGCGGAGACCATAATAATAATTTTTCAAAGTTTGTTAAAATGTTGTAAATAACAAAATCACGACGTGTATAAAAATATTAAAAGAATATTACTATTTTACTATTACTTTTCTATCATTTAATTTTAACTTTTTTTTGTTAATTGAAAGGTTTTCCACTGAACTGATTAGTTAGAAAGGGGCTTAAAGCTAAGAACCCCTTTAAAAATCTGTGGTATGTAATAATTGGGAGTTGCCTTTTTTCTAAAATATTTTCAAGTTTTTTACACTTCCATTTAACCGGATATCGCTATGAACTTTGTTATTATAATAAACATCCTATATTTATTTATTACATTTTATGCCAAGGGTATCTAACTTATACCTATCTTCAACTGTTTCTAAGATATTAGGATTTTTGTGAAAATTTTGATATTTACACTGTTGTACATAATTGATTAATTACATTCTCTATACTTATCCTCAATAGTTTTCTTTTAAATTACTGTTTTTATTTATAAACCCTCTTAAATGTTGGTAGTAAATGATATTGTTATAACTATTGTTTTTTAGATGTTTAATGTTAAGAAAGTCAGCCGTAAGCAGGCATAATTATAAAAAAAATGCTTTGTATATTAGCACAAGAAATCATATTTATTTAACATTTGACAAAGATTTGGTTAAAATCGAGACGCAATATATTCTTGTATTATTGCTCAATAAATAAAAGGCAAAAAATAGAGCACATAACGGTTTCAAATTATTTATTTTGTATAAAGTGCGACGTTTCGTCTAAATCCTAGAGTTTATCAAGCTAAAAAATATATATAATTAAACAGTTTAAAGGAGTAATAAGAGGAGTAATAATATAAGGAAAAGTTACCATTAAACAATCCAAATAAAACGTAGTTATTAATGGTGTTAAAAATAATTACCCTTCTTAATGAGATTTTATAAAAATCAGCAGGAATTTTAAAGGTGATAATTGGGCAATGATTGCCGCTTACATACAAATTGAAGATACGGCTCTGAACAGTTAATGTGGAATGATATATACCTCGTGGAAATCTAAGTCATGTTCGTACGTTAAAATAAATACAACAAAAACTGAAAGTCAAGGCATAAACCACCATCAACGGTTTTTGTATTTATTAATAAATACAAGAAAAAGATATGTATTTAAAATCTATATAAGTATTAACCTTTCTTGACCTTTATGAATATCTTACTAGTACTACGTTCACAAACGTTAAAGCAATTTTTTTGGTGATCAGCTTATTTATACCTAATATTACATTGACTGTATCACCAATACATAAATAGTAAGTACTTTAAAAAAGTATTCAATATTTAGGATGTAAGCTTTAAAATACCTTGCCTAGACGAGAAAACAAATTTGAATTGAATTTTGCATTTTTATTCACTTTATATATTTCTAACTTTCTATCGTTTGTATCGTATACGCAATAAAATAGAGATTATTATAATTGATGTCTTAAAATGTTAGTCAAGTTTATTCCAGACAATATAGAAATATCATATTAGTATTTACATTTGTACAGTACAAACAAACCTTTCACAAAACTATAATGCGCCAATAGATTAGATTAGATTAGGATTGGGGTGGCCTATCGACCTGTTTCACCGCGACCTTTTCAGATCTATTGTGATCCCCTTTTTTTCCTAGAGGACGCTCTCTAATTTTGCCATCTTAATTAGGCCTATCATCTTTGAGAGCGGCTTCTTTATGTAGCTACTAGCTGTGGGGTTCTCCTTCCCCATTACTAGAAACCTTGTCCTCGCCAGGCCTTCACATTAGCACAGCACATGAACTGGTGTTTCTTCCTCCTCTTGGCAGTATCTGCAGGTTGCATTATCTGCCAGGCCTATGTTGTACATATGTCTGTTCAGTCTGCAGTGACCAGTCAGCAGACCTACAATAATTTTGGCAGTCTTCTTGTCTTTATTCAGTAGATCTCTCGTGAATTCAGGCCTCTGCTCCTTTACGAACTCTTTTGCCTGCCTTTGTCCCGGTGATTTTTGCCACCACTCTCTGGACTGATTATGTATCCATTCATTGATGGATTTTTTAATTTTGCGATTTGGTAGTGCCGAAAGAGGGGTCGGCGGACGAACCTCGCCTGGCCAGCTCGTCCGCCGCCTCATTTCCTCTCACGCCCGAGTAGCTGGGGACCCGGGCTAGGGTTACTTGCTTTTGGGTGCCCACCTCATTTAGGGCGCTTACACAGTCCCAAATCAGCTTAGAGTCCACGCTTGTGGAGCTAATCGCATTAAGTGTGGACTGACTGTCAGAGAAGATAGCGACGCTTTTACCTGGTTCGGTACATCTTTCTAACTCTCGGACGCAGTGATGAATTGCAGCAACCTCAGCTTGGAACACAGTCGTGTCTTTGCTGAAGTTTACCGAAAGAGCCTTTTTAAGCTTCTTAGTGTATGTTCCCGCTCCAACGCCGCAGTCCGTTTTAGAGCCGTCAGTATACCAGTTTGAGTCCGCTCTTACCGGAGTACCTGCCTCCCAGTCCTTCTTATCTGGTATTATAACCTGATATTTTCTATCTAGGTTAAATGTTTGAACCATGGCATCACATGGCATTTCTAAAAGGGGTGCCTCCTTGAGTTCGTCTAACAGTTTTTTATAGTCAGTCCCGTGCGATTTACTTATCGGTACTTGATAATGTAAAAGTCAGTGTACTGTACACCTTGCGGCTCCTTGTACAAAAATGTGTATTGGTGGCAGGTTCAGAATTACTTCAATCGCGGTGGTAGGGATCGATCTCAACGCCCCCGTGGCGCACAGGCACGCCAACCTCTGCACGCCACCCAACGCTTTGGCCCACCTCATTTAAGCAGTGTTGCTAACTTGGTGAATTTCCCACTAAATCTGGTGTATTGAAAGCACGTCTGGTGTACACAAATCATATTCTAGTGCCTAGTGAAAAGTTTAGTGGATTTTCTTTCATTTTTAGTAATAAATCTAGTGAATTCATTGAACACGAAGACTAAATTACATATACATATATATGTAAATAATACAAGTACAAAATAAAATAAATAAGGATATGATAATGATTTTATAAAACACGATTACAGTTGTATAGTTGTACAGGGGAACCTCGTTAACCCGGATCAATTGGGACCAGAGTTGATCCAGGTTACACGGACACTAGGCTAAAAAAAAATAAGACAGTGCCTACAGAAAAATGACTTCATTTCGTAGATAAACAAATACACATACAAAACAAACCGAACAATTATATTTCTAAACTCATTTTAAACAATAAGGACAAAACTATTTGATACAACGCCCACTTCAAAAAAAATATTCGTCAAACTGATCCGGGTTATCTGAAAATTCGGATTCGCGAGGCCCGACTTAACGAGGTTCCACTGTATATTGTTGTAAATTATTAATATTTGACAACTACCAAATAAGTCTTGTATTAAATTCATATATAATAGACAAAATAGAATGTACTTTGTGTAATAGGTTTTTAAGAGTAACAGTGTGCAAATTACAATAAATAAAAAATTAAACAAAAGGGAATTTGTAGTAGAAAAACTATTAATTACATAAAAAATATATAAAATATTTTTTTTTGCTTTTCTTAAAATACTTTATAAAGTAATTCCTTTCCCAATTCTAGTGATTTTCTGGTGGAATTATAATCCCTATCTAGTGAAATATGTCTTCTGTTAATTGGCAACACTGCATTTAGGGCGCTTACACAGCCCCAAATTAGCTTAGAGTCCACGCTTGTGGAGCTAATCGCTTTAAGTGTGGACTGACTGCCAGAGAAGATAGCGACGCTTTTACCTGGCTCGGTACATCTTTCTATCTCTCGGACACAGTGATGAATTGCAGCAACCTCAGCTTGGAACACAGTCGTGTCTGCGCTGAAGCTTACCGAAAGAGCCTTTTTAGGCTTCTTAGTGTATATAACCAAATGGACAAGAAATTTACCAAATTACATGCCTATAGCAAACTGCAAGCTGTAAACAACAAGAACAATTACAATTTCTTTTAATATCTAGTTATGCATCTTTGCGAAATTTTATGCAATTCCCCTCAAAAAATCTGAAATATTTCTATTTCCAAACTCTCTCACCAATCTTAAAATTCTTTCATGGACCTGCAGATACTTTTTAAGTTAAGGGTTTAAATGTCTAGGAGAAGTTTGCAGAAGAAAAATATTATATTCACGCTGAAAATTCGGAATTAAATTTTCAGTGGAAATAGGTACATGTTTCAAGGGTCTTTGAATCTAAAAATATGGTTTTTAATTAAGGGTTGTTTTTTTTTATTTTGAGGCACCGAAACGAGCAAAGCCGAAACAGCTCGCGCCGAATCGTACCAAACCCTCAGCAGTGGCAGGTATTGAAACGAAGGGGATATGTTTCGAAATGCACTAAAATATTGATTCAATTTACCATATTCTTGGAAATACATTTAGGTATTTTAATGTTTTCTTGATAACACTACCAGTTACAATAAATTCAAAGTGTCTACATCAAAATAAACTCCCTCGATATGGTTTATAAAATTTATATTATTGTGGACAAAAATATGAATCTTTGTATTCTAAAAGTACGTCACAGCTTACCCTGAAGGTATGTGTATAGGAAATATTACAGCAAATCGGTGTACCCAACAATACAAAAATACACAGCGTGAAAAATCAAGTTTTAAAATTATTTGATATGTCACCAATTTATAGACATCCTGTATGCGACGACAGGAATTTCCTGTTTTGATGAAACAATGTTAATATTTGGTGGTTTTAAAATTGAAGATTTCTGGCATTTCAAGCCAATTAACATTTAATCAATTACGTACAACAGCGTTAATGTCGAAATTATCACAAAAATCCTAATATCTTAGAAGCAGTTGAAGATAGGTATAGGAAACCTTTATGCTGAATTAAAAACATTAATAATATATAGGATATTCCGTTTAAAAGAGCAAACTTCGTAACGACTTTCGGTTAATTGCAAGCGTGAGAAACTATTACTATTGCTATTACCAAACAATTACAAACTCCAAAGTTTTCGTTAAGCCCCAGAACTTCTAACTAGCCACTTCCGTGGAAAACCCCTTTATAAGGTCTAAATAAATAAAAATAATAAAAAATATCATCAATACATGTCCTCAAGAACTTAGGCCATGGACGATACTTATCTTGCTTATACAACGTTTCCTCGTAACAAAGTTCGTGGACGCATGGTCATCCAGTTCATTTTGTTAAGAATAAAAATTTAAATCTTGGGAATTACTATCGTTTCCTAGTTAACTGAACACTACACAGACAAAAAGAAGTTGTTAGATTTAAGAAATATTGATTGACGTAAGCAGGTGGCTTGTTTGTACATATACGAGCAAACAAATATTTCCCATTAAACAAAATTCGATACACAGTAAGAAATTCTGGCGTGTAATTTTGGCCAGTGTATTACACTGTTGAAAATTTTAACACTTTTTTGACTAATTTAATAGTCAGGAGAGGTCCACACTCTTTTCGTGTTATTTTGTCTAGAACTATAGAAGTTTAAATTTGACGAGCAAAGCTAGTCAAGTATTGTCTATTGCTAAGGGGTTATTTTGTCCAACTGACACGTGGAATTATAAAATACTTCTAGTCACATTTTATCTGATCTAGACCACAGTATAGTGTTTATCCAGTAGTGTCAAGAAAGGGAATATTTGTATCTGTTTTTGAAAGGCTGCGCAAGCAGGCAATAATGGAATGCGCCGTAAATCGCTGCGGCAATATGGCTTATTTGTATTTGTGCTGGCGTTTAACATATTTCTATAATTTAATTTTTTATTATATTTATTGATACTAAGGCAATTACAATTGCTGTTTATTGTACGGAGATACAGCTCTAACTGTAACCTGTTCCATATCTGATTTACCTTCATTGGAAATTGTTAGGGTAAGTAAATCAGTCATTAAAACAATTTAATATTTTAACAATTACTTTTTGTTGTAGTGTTTCTAGGCTTACCGTTCCTTATTGTTACGTCTGTGTCTGGTTGCACTAAAAATTCTCCTGTTTCCAGTGCCTGACTCTTTTTATAATAAGTGAATTCTCTACAAGCACTGCGATAACCTCATTTCTAACATAACATTTTGTTCTAGCGTGGTTTTTGTTACGTCTGCATTTGATTTGTGATAATAAAAGTTCTATTGTGCCCACTTCTCTTTACAGTGACTGGATTCTGTAAAATTGCTGCGATAACCTCATTTTGTAACATTTTGTTTTGTTGCAGCACGGATTTTATTGTATATCTGTGTTTGATTCGTTGACACTTGTAAATAAATATTTTTTTGTGCAACATTGCGTATTTTTACAATTTACCATTAATAATAATGATTTATTTTGCGAGAGGTAAAACCCAATTACAAGAAAATACAATGTGCACATCTGCAATACATATTACACGTGTAAATTACATAAAATAATTACAATAAATTCTTACGAGCAAGACTAATGTAAATTATATGCAAACTCTGTAATGTAATTTAAACTATTATGAATGTCACAAGCATCAGAGATTTTAGATTCTATTGAAATACTTGCACATTAAAGAAATAGGGGATGTACGTAGAACATTGGTCCGATGTGAAACACAGTAGAAGATTACGTAGGAACAAGTGTGTATGCTTGCAATATTAAAATTAAGTCTACTTGAAAGTCATGGACAATCAGTTCTACCACGAACCAGGCAAAATAAAAATTTAACTAAGCTAACAATTCTCCTTACATATAAAGTATTGAAATGGAAGTTATTTAAAAGAACAACTACTATCCTCAACTACTCAAAAGTAACCCTAAAAAAAATAGTAATTATTTTTCTAAGTGTATATTAATCAGTAGCTACTATATTTTTATAATCTGTTCTCGGTTATTTTTAAATAGTTGCATATGTTACAGAAAAAAAAGTCAATGGTATTTAGATTTCAACTTCTTCTTTATCCTTTCTTTAATTGTATAAATAATTGTAGATTCTGAATTTTACATGTTTTTTTTTTAAATACATTCTAGTTGCATCCGGTTTATTTATGCACTATTATTTTTAATTGTTCTTTTTTCTTATTTAAATTTAAACTTAAATGCCGCCATGATTTATCGAAGAAATGCACACTAATCGACACCGCTCGGCCCGAGTCGTAAGTAAAGAATGCCGCTTTCATGCGTTGGGCAGGGTGCGCGAGAAAAACTTAGACTCACAAACTTCAAAGGTGCCGACAGCTCTTGACACTACTGCCTATATACTATACTGTGTCTAGACTAGACAAATTTACTAGCTGTTTAACTAAATTAATGCGATCTATTGGGTGTTTTAACACCATTTTCTAAACACAACGTCTTTTTAATATGCAACTCCTATTTCTTAGTGCTATAATATTCCCTCTTTAAGACGTTTTCTCAATTATAAATATGCAAAACCACTCATTCACAAGTTTTGGTTCCAACTAAACGTACCAATTTTAAAATGATTTTTTGAGAACCATTATAAAATTAAGTGAATGTTTATGCTATTTGATTCAAGTCTAAACTAATTGCGTAAATAGATGTTCCCAATACATCTTTAATGTTGAAATTTTTTATGCCCACTGGAATTAACGATTAATAACACGAGGTTACACTTTGCAAGTCAGTCACATTTGGTGGTTTGTTTGGATATGTTAATACGGAGAATCAAACACGAAAACAGATACACGTGCGATGCAGGTGGTGCGTATAATGCAATACTGTATTAGAATAGGTGGGGTTTCTATATTTTTATCCGAGGGAAAAATTCTGATTGGTTGACGCTTCTGAATGTCTAGAGAAAATAATAAATCCTCATATCTGAACAAAGAATTCACACCAAATTTTAGTAATTTCTGTTCTACTAAACACATGTAGTCAATTCGTCTGGCAAAGTTTGTAAAAATCAACACTAAAATATTTGACTAGGGCAAAATTAACGCCAACACCGTAATATTTTCAACAGTGTAGGTAAAATGTTGGTGTGGAAAAATATACCCTTTGTAGTGCTAAATCTGCACTACCCTAAACACTAGAAATTGGTAAATACTTTACCAGGACACATGTTGAAAAAGTACACTAAAACCAGTAAACTGGTTTATATATTAATTATATATATTGCCATAAGCATTATGTTATCAATGTCCTGTTACATTTAAAGTTTGTAAAATTTTATTTTGAATTACCTTTACTGGTACGTACAATATTTAATTTATGTTATAAGATGATTAGTTTTCTAGCTTGTAGTAGCAAATACGTTAAACATATTCTACGAGTACAGAAATTGCCGTCAAGATGGCGGTTCTCTTATTTCACTACACTAGCCTTCCACATGTTGTTATGTTATGTTATGTTTCTACATGATTGCAGATGCAGTGTTGCCAGAGCTAGGGCAATTTCCCTAGACCTAGGGAATTTAGATTGATGCTAGGCAAAAAGGGAATTTTTACGAAATACGGTTATAATCTAGGGAATTATTCTATGCCACAATATATCCAGTATATTTCCTTAATTTAGAAACTTTAAATATTGTGACTCATGTAAGGAAACCTCGATATACAGATTCAAAAAATTTGGCGTAGTAGATATTAATTGCAACGCTAAAATAACGAGTGATTTTTATTTTGAAAAGCACCATTTCATTTCATATTTATACATGCTGATGTGAACACCTAGAAACCCATCTAATGAACACCAAATTATGATTTAATTACTTTTATTAAATAATAGATATTTATGAGCTGTAATAATGACCCTTACGTATAAATAAATAATATATATATTTTATGTGTCAAAACTTAGGAAAATTAGATAATTAAGATTCGAATTCCTATTTCCAGAAATGATAAAATCATGTACCTCACAAGCAAGGAACAAAGGAAGGAGCAAAATGACTGGAGCAGATTGGGGAACAGGATGGCATCCATCCCCTCTCAAATTGCGTAGCACTGTGCAACTCAAGGGCGTTGCATCTGGGAGCACGTGAAATCGAAGAGGGAGACTTGCCTAACTTGGGGCCTTCTGATATCTTACACTTTCTGAAAGGAATAGGATTGGAAGGCCAGCTGCAAAACAGCAAGAACAGGGGACACAATAAATCTTTTAGGTGGCAGTATAATATCACCCTTGCAATATACAGGGTGTATCAAATAAAAAAGTAAATTTTGCTTGGGTGTTGACTACACGACATATAAAGCACAAACCCACCGAAACCGGATTTCATCATTAAAGAATAAAAAAAGTAAAATTTAGAGCCAAGCATTCTTTAGTCCGGGCCTGATCCAAGGAAACGTCATGTTAAGCACCCGTTAAACGTGGTATTACGTATAAATACATTGCACTCATTTAGTATTATTCTTAATGGTATGCCGTAAATTCATTTAACGTCATTCTGAATAAATAAAGACCAATCGGCCAGTGTGCCCATGTAAAAATAGTAAAACTGTTAAGTTTTTTGTTAAGAGCATTCTACGTAAGTCTACGAAGTCTTATTTTTAATATCCTGATAAGACGTTCGAGTTTCACCGGATATGCGACTTCAGTAGTTACAAAAAACGTAAATATTTTTCTTTTGCTTTGTCGAATCGAGAATTAGTTGTTAATAAACGGTACCACATGAATCTGAGTTATTTCTTTTGGATTTATTTAATCATATAACGCAAAATGAATTGAATCGAATTACACAGAAATAAATGTAGATACAGAAAATTTGCAAACACGCCTTTTTACTATCATATCGCGCGAAAATGAATCTATACATTCCCGCGCTTTTGCCGGTGCATCAAGTTTCGATTTTCTTTATATGAAATCATGATGGTCCTGAAAAGGATCGTTTTTTCGAGACGGGAAGAACTTAAATAAAATGTTCGAAGTGGCTTGTACTCTAAGCGGCGATCCACACAAAACTAACAGCGGTAATGGCTGAATGATAGTGATATCTGGGGGTATACTCGGGACAGCATTTAGGTTGGGCACAGGTGCGGCTCTAGACCACGGCATTTATAAAATATTTTTTTTCTCGTTACTGCTTACATATAGACCTCCTGTGCATTAAGGCTTTTTGATTGTATATGATTACAGCTGCTACATATTATTATATTTACCTCTATATCTGATACAGCCTGTATATACATACAATACATACATACATACGTTCTTGAATTATATATTACCACTTTGAAAGTAACACGTGCGAATTCAATACACCAAAGAGGATTATTGATAGTAATGAAATAAAATCTCAAATTATTAAACATATTTATGAGTATCGTTTAAAATGTTTTAAATGTGTTAAATGTTTAAATGTTAGCTCAAATGGTAGAGCGTTTGTCCGATAAACGAGAATGTGTAGGTTCGAATTCTGGGTGAGGAGAAATTTTTTCTTGGAAAAATTCCCCTTAAAATTAATACATTAATTAGCAGAAATACAGTAATTTGTTAGGTAGGTAATCGCCGGGTAATCGTTTCTAACTTGAAAGAGAAATTGTTTAAGTATTTCTATTACCTACATGTTCAGTTTCGTTATTTCAAAATTTTTTAACCATTCCCAAATTGTTGTGTAAAACAATCTTATAGTATTTTCTTCTCCGACGATTTGAAAATAATATTGGTTACCTAGGTGCCTTTTTGTTGGGATGTTACAGTTTTATTTCTTTTTCAGTTGACGTTGTTTAATTTACTTTACTATACTTATCATATTCTGATTTTTGATAATGAATACCTCCTCTGTTACAGTGTTCTTTTTATGTAGCTATTATTATTGTTTGATCATGGAATTACTGTTAAGCCATTCGAAATAAAAAAAACCTCCAAATTAAAAAAAAATTACTGATATTGATCTGATATTGATAGATATTTTCCATTTTGTATTTTTGCTTTCAGCCAAAATGTTGCTGAAAAAAATGATGTAATAAGTAGGAAATAAACCGTTGCTCAATTAGCCGAAGTTTGAATTAAAGAGCGTTTTATCAAAATGTAATAATTGCACATCGTTTTTTTCTTTGGGTATTTATTTAATGTCTGTTTAAAATTTATATTTGATGTTTCGAATCCTTTTTTGATGATTTTTCAATCTTTTTTTGTTTATTATTCTGGTTCTTAATGCTGTGTTTTAATATTTTAAATTGCAATTAAAATTTCAATAATATTTAAATATTTCAGATTTAATATTTATAAGCGAACAGAAATACGTCTACATGCTACAAATATTTACGAATATTTATATATAAGTAAATGCGCACCAACTCGGTGCAAGTTATAATGTCTTAAATAAGGAGATCAAGAGACAGAATACAAAACAAAAAAAGGTAAAAAAGTCAAAACAGTCCGAAACAAAAAGTAAATTTTAAACAGAAATCAAATAAATATCGTATACCCAAAGGAAAAAATATGTGCAATCATTGTTAAATCAATCTAATGGTAAAATAATACAAAAAAAGGGAAGTTGTCGTGTAAATCTTAGTATATTTTTATATACTTATTTCTTAAGGAAATGAACTGTAGGTCATTGTTATGTATTTATAGATAAGACGTTTTTTCCGCGGATGTAATGCTTATTAATAACTTAAATTATATAACTAACTTATGGAAGATATAAATTGACCCATATACCGTTCAAGGTTAAACAAAAATGATACGATTCCGAAAAAAATTAAAAGTTGCAATAGAATTAGCATGCGCCAAGTAGCTATATTAATAAATATTTGCAAATATTTCGAAATTCACTAAACAATTTTCAAAGATATATACCTATGTTGCATTCTTACTACTTAAAGCATGCCAAATTCCCAGAAGTGTGCACTGATAAATGTTATATAAAATTACGTAACAGAGGGCAGATAAAATTATTATTTCTATATTTTAATGTTATTATTTTTTGTTTGTA
Source organism: Protaetia brevitarsis (assembly GCA_004143645.1). Classification (NCBI taxonomy): domain Eukaryota; kingdom Metazoa; phylum Arthropoda; class Insecta; order Coleoptera; family Scarabaeidae; genus Protaetia; species Protaetia brevitarsis. Next base: position 2,723,967 of record RXPK01000047.1, read on the forward strand.
TAAAATTAAATAAATTTTTCGACGTATAAAATGTAACATTACCCAACAGACGAACAGTATATGTCAGTGAAATATCAGAAGGATTCCACAAGGTAACAATATTAACGTTTATCGTGTTTCTTCATATTGCCATACTAACATAAGAACAACCTATCAAAAAATAACATTAAGATTATTATTGTTGATTTGGAAAAACAATTAAAATTTGTTATTGTAGAATACTTAAAATTTTGAAATACATTTTTTAACAGAAATTTGATCTTCAGGAATTGTTGTTTCGTTTTTAATTTGTCGCAAAAACAAGGTATCTTAAACTAGAGAGATAAAATACTATATTTTTATGTTACAACTTTTATTTTTATTAAATTTTATGTAAAGGCTATATGACAAATGTAGATGCCTATCTTAAACAATAACCGTGCCTCAATTTCAATTTCGTTTTTGTATGACTTATAGAAACATATCTTGAAAAAATATAAGTTTATTCGGAATCATAATATATAGCTATTATTGGATGAAAAGCGTTTCTCTTGGGTTGAAATTGATCACTTCTATTTCTTGGGCGGAATGTTTCGGTCAATCAAATGTCAATTCAATGTTTAAGTATTTAGTTATTAGCAATTTTAATTCTACAAGTAATCGCTAAAAACGAGTATTAAATTGTTGTAGGTATGTTATTTTATTAAAAGAAAACACCTTTTATGCACCATTTTAGACAACATACAAGGTGAGTTTTTTATCTTGAGACAACGGAATATCTCTAAAACACTGCATCAAATCAAAAAAAGATCTTAATAAGATTTGTTATAATGTAGGGGCTCACTGAATTGTGCTGAACTCGATCCCCCCTCCCCCTTCCCCAGATTGGGAGGGAGGATAACTTTGAAATCTTAAATGGGAACCCCCATTTTGTATTGCAGATTTGGATTCTGCGCCATCAAGTATATAGTTTTTGTTTGAAACTTTTTTCGATTCGTAACAGATTGCGCTGCAATCGCAAAAAACATGATTGTGAACGTCTAGAAAAAATACACAAAAAAGAGAAGCAAGCAAACATGATTTTGTTTTTTTTATTTTCCCTCCCACCTTGGGGGGATGAGGTGGAGGATCGAGTTCGGCATCATTTAGTGTGCCCCCTACATTATAACAAGTCTTATTAAGATCTTTTTTTGATTTAATGCAGTGTTTTAGAGATATTCCGTTGTCTCAAGATAAAAAACTCACCCTATGTATGTATATGAACAATATATTTGCCTAACAGTCAACGTGATACCTGCACTGTAATGAAACATTTCCACCTTGCTTGTAATATACTTTATTTCATACTGTCCTATATATCTTTGTTTAGATAATTAATTTGAGTCCGGTAAGTGAGTTATTACGGTGTCAGAGACTGTTTCAATATAAATATATACAATAGCGACGCCGCGTTACTATAGGAAAGAAGTGACATGATATTCAAAGGATATAATCCCAGTTTTTGATTTTCAATATAAATGTTGTAGTCTGGTTGTAGTAATTTAGCTATAGTTTAACAGAATAAAATACAATATTATACGATATACGTCCGGTAGTGCTTGTAACAGTACTCTTTGCCATAAAACTAATATTTATTAGGTACCACGTTTTTTATTACAATTGTAACATAATAATAATTGATGTACCTACGGTTTGATTTATTCCGTTTTTTTTTTAATTGCAGATGAAGTGTTTATTTTTACTTGTACTCTTTATATGTGTTTTGGAATACCAAAGTTTTGTCAATGGTAACTGTTGCGAAGATTGCGGTTCATCGTCGTGCCAAAGTTGTACATCTTCATGCGGGGGTTGTTCGTCTTCATGTGGAAGTTGTAGTTCGTCTTCATGTGGAAGCTGTACTTCATCTTCTTGCTGCCAAACATGCAATTCTTGCTGTTCCAATTGTATGAATAATTGTCGAACGTCATCATGCAGAGAAAACTGTGGAAATAGATGTAAAGATGAGTGTTCTCCGGGACCACCAGGACCACCTGGGATACCTGGAATACCTGGAACTCCTGGTACAGGTGGCGGAGGCGGCGCTGGCGGTGGCGAGCATAAATCCGATCTCAACATACAGTTAGAGAACAGCATACAAACTACGAATAATGTTAACGTTCCTATTAATATATCTTTAAGTAACCATAATAATGTTGTTACAAGCAGTGACCACCAAAAAGGATCACAAAGCGAAAGATATTGCAAGGATGATGATGATGATGAAAAATGTGAGACTAAAGTAGTAACTGTGCGTTATCCTATTTATGTGCCTTATGATCGTATTGTGGAAAGGCGGGTTCCTCAACCTTATCCGGTTCCACAACCTGTTCCAGTTCCACAACCTGTTCCAGTTCCACAACCTGTTCCAGTTCCACAACCTGTTGCAGTTCCACAACCTATGCCTATACCGATTCCACAAGCTGTATATCAACAATCTTCAGGTAACAATACAATTAAACTTAAGTGAAATTTATTTACGAATGAAAATAATTTCAGGTTGTAGCGCATGCGTGCAACATCCCTGTCTACATTGCAATTGGGGATATGGACATGGTACAATGCTTGGCAGCCTGGGTGGTGGATTAGCCTTCGGTGGCATCGGAAAGAAGTAATGATGGCTTACAGTTCTTGAGTAGATCTTCAGTGCTGTTCCTTCGAGAGCGTCGATTGTCAAATGAGTGTTAGACGTCTGAACAACGCGAAACATATGTTGAATTTTAAGCATTACGGATACATCTGCCATCTAAGGATCAGCGCTCTTGTGGGAACAAATATTATAAAATTAATATACTATAGCAATTTTTTTGTAATTAATGTTAGTAATATATATGCAAAATATATTTAATATATATTAGGAGAAGGATTTTTCGATAAGCAATATAATATAATTTCATTATTTTTTAGTAATCCTATAAAGAAGTGGTAAATGCCTGGTACCTTAAACGTTACGACAAGCAATAAACTCGTTCGAAAATAAACCGTGTTATCAATATCACTAAAAAGCAGCGACAGTTCGTTTTTAGTGCTGGGTGCCAGCGCCGGCTCCTTTTAAACCATTGCAAATCACAAATTAATCATTAAAAAGCTTTTATTTTCTGTATAAATACACGTACACACCAGCGCGCGCGCACACATTTTCATAATTTGAATAAATGAATTTAATAATGATTATTTCAGTTTCATAATTTTTATCCTAAGAAAGATATGAGTGGTAGTTACGTGGGGTTGTGTATAAAATATCCATTACATAATAGTGGACGATCTTCGCTTAAATAACTTATGTGCTCTGTGTTGTTTTCGTCGATATAAAATCATAAAAATACCATGGTACAAATAATACGGTATGCTTACGCGCATACGAAAGTTACGTCAGATGGGAGCATAAATGGCGCCACATATATCAATATTATTATATTAAAATCGATTTCGACCGTGAGGGTTTTGTTAATGCGAAAGGTAAGTTTAAAAAGTCCGGACGGGGTTACGGAATATATTTTAAAAACGTTAAGGTGTTTTCACGATTTAATTTTCTAGAAAAACCACGAAAACACTTTGTAAACACACACGAAATTCGCTACAATTGTAGAAATAAACACGAGCGCTACTAGATGGCGACAAGATAGATAAAGTAAATTTCAACTTAAAACGGGCTTTTTTAAAGCCAAGCTGCATTTGAATTACATTAATTGGTAGTTGTGAATAATTTGGATTTTAACATTTTGCTATTTACCATACATGTATTTTATTGTTTTCGATACGCTCCTTAATTACGTCATCTGACCGGATTTGACGAATTTGAGATTCAAAACGAGCATACCGTATTATTTGTACCGTGAAAAATACCTGAAGCGAAGGAAATACGTTAGTAGATAAGTATTCCCGATAAGAACTTAATGTATTTTAAATTTTTTGTGTGGGTATTATTTTAGTTAGCAATAAACGAGGTAATAAATTATTGCCAGCTGAAAAAAACTGATTCAAAGGTTTGTAAAATTAATACAAAAAAACCGGAGAGTTGGCCGGAGATTGGTCCCACCACTCAATATTGTCACAGACCGCCACTGCAATACATATGTGTTATGCCTATCCGCTAATGCGGTCGGGGTTCTCGGGGTATCTCCCATTCAATGTTCTGGGCCTGAATATCTAGACGGCAGTGGCACAGTTTAAACCAAATCAATTCGGTCATAACATGTGTCAACGCACTACCAGTGTGAAATTGTTTATTTCAAAATCTACTCGGTTAGAAGATGGCCACTCGTGACCAGCTGATTCACATATTGTGTTGACATTTATTTTAACCTTTGTGCTACCTGTGTTTGTCTGTGTAAAGCTCTCATAAATTCTTTTCGTTTTATGAACTTATCATAATTAATTAATTGTTTTTGCAAGAATATCGTTTCGCAGTTTATTTGACATTAAAATTATTTTTAGAACCGAGTTCTGAGAAAATCCGTGCGTTCAGGGAGTTACGGCGCTGCCAGCGCTGAGCTCCGCTAGATCCAGCGCTGGAGCTAGCGGTCGCGATCTTTTCTAGCGAAAAATATTTTCGCTAGGCAATATGGCCGACCGCTAGATCATCCAGTGGAAAGTGGGGATGACCGGCAAACATTCAAATATGAATTTGTAAAGCGTGTGAACTAGATGAAATCGTTAAGTAATTATGGTAATACTAAGTTTTTATTGCTTTTTTATTAAAGTGATGATGAATAAAGTGAAATGGAAACAATATAAGTCGCAGAGAGGTTAATATAAATATTATAAATACAGAAATTACAATTTTTAGATCGGTCAAGGCAAATCATTGTGTTATATGGACATTTTGTGAAATTATCATATCAATAGTTTACGAATACATATAAAAATTCACGATTAATGCTTTTTTCCTGGATATTTATTTGAATATTTGCCGATGAGGTTATATTTATCTATAATTTACGCTTAAATAGCAACGAAATCGCCTGGATTAATAAATGCAGACATTATAAGAGTGAACGAGGATATTAATGATACCTTTAAAATATGTTACTCTATAAAACTTATTTTAAAGTTTTAATTACGGTGGTTGTTTTTATTTCCTATAGTTTTGTGATTAAAATAATTGTTGTGTACAATTTCTTATTCCTTTATATGTGTAACAAGATATTGTCTAAGATTAAACAGGAACGTTTAGTTTTGTGATATAAATTAAAAGGAAACGCTTGAGCAAGCAACCTAACCTTTCAACATAGCCCAATTCTGTAAACGCCGCTATCAAACACACTAAATAAGTAAGCAAAGAGCATGCGGCAGCAAAAGCTATTCTTATGACCCGTTCAAGGAGTTCTAGCGCCGGTGACAGCGCTAGCGGTTATCGCTTCCAGCGCCGTAACTGCCTGAACGCAGCCAATGTGAATGTCAAGTTCTATTCAAAATTACCGGTTATAATCACATGGCAACTTCACAGTATATATATATATGTTGAATCTACTTGGTTTAAAAATGGCGCAAGGTCAAATTTTTGTGTCTCCCGAAAACCTATGTAAAAAAGATCTCACGTCCGTATTGATTTGACTTATACTGTGGCAGTGGTCTACCGGGTCTACCCCCCGGTGGTTTGAAGGAAGAGAAGCGTAACCACGAAACAGGTAAGCAAGACCGAACAGCTATCTTAACTACGCGGAGTCGTACCTGTTTAGAATTCATTCTGGCCAATAGGAAGCCAAGCTTTCAAAATTTTTATAACCTATAAACATACATTCAGTAGTGATGAGCGAAACGGTGATTCTCAAATCACGTCGTGAGTCGTGAATGTGATTTATAAATCACGGTGATTATAAACGGTGATTGCGATCACTGTATTGACTCATCGATATCATATCTTCGTATAATCGTCAGTAGTGTTGTTCCAAAGCATACTATTGTACTATTTCAGTACAATTGAATGAAACATAGTACAATAGTACCTCTTTGAATAATTCAGAACAATGTTTTTAAATAACCGATTCATTGCTATTACTCAAAAAAAAAATGCTAATATTAGTATATATCACTAAGCATTGAGGTAATGCGACGGCTTGATACACCACCTACGAAAAAAGATGCATTATATTGCCTTTTATATTTCATCTCGCTTATTACAAAGAGATTCTTTATATTTTAAAATGATTTATACGGTCTGAGTTCGGGCTTTTCGTAAACGTTTTGTCCAGTATACAAGTTCTGGGATGCATTACGTAGTTTGAGAAAATACAGACAATTAGATCTACAGAAATATTTTTGTAATTTTTAAACTTGATCCTATTTTTATATTTAATAAAATTATAACAGAGCATTAGACAAAGTAAAATTTGACTTAAAGTTGAAAAATTTATAAAATTCATATAAGAGAAAAGTATTGTAAATCTACATATTTCTCTAAGGAGAACATTAACGCAAAGATTTGTATACACATTTGTTTTCAAAAATATGACAAATAGTAAATATAAAAAATGAAATAAAGCTAATTTCATTTTGTAACATTTACAATGATAAAACAGATATAATTCTTAAAGTGAGCGAAGATTTAAAAAAAAGCTGTGATTTAATACTACTACCTACAATTTAATAAAAATACTTTTGTTTTTGAATTAGTACTTTAAAACTAATAATATAAATTTAATCTTATAACACAATATCCCCTCTAGTAACAAGATTTAAATTGCCCATAATTATCCTTAGCAACTTCAACAGAAAGACATCAAAGTAACTAATCTTATAATCTAATACAAACTTATTGGTATTTTCGTATTTCAATGTTGAAGTTCCTAAATAATTGCGGGAAATTTAAATTTTGCTACTAGGGCCATTACACATTAGGTAAAAATAAATCAACATTCCTTATATAGTTGCAGATATAATATAATGATATAAAAGAGAATCAATATTTATATTTGAAAAACATAAATATATTGTAAGAAGATAACCTCCGTCATTTCCAGCTGATATAATAATATGTATGTTCATTCATCGGTTTGATATATTCCATTTTCAATAGGCAATCGATAATCACAGTTTTAGGGTCGTTAATTCACCGATATTATTTGTTCACTTGCCAATGGCCAAGCAGTGATTGTCGATTTGCGCAGTCGCGCCTCGCCGTTGATCGTTACCGCAATCACGAATCACTGCTTTTAGAATTCTCCACTCACGGCCGTGATCCGTGATTCTCCAATCACCGTGAAAGAATCACAGTTCGTGAAATATCGCTCATCACTAACATTCAGCAAGTAACAGCTGTGATAAAGGAACATGTCAATGGCCCAGTTCAGCCAGTTCTGGCGCTAGACTCCGCCCGGTTGTAGGTGAGGCCCGGGGAAAGGAGAGGGTGAATAAACGATGACGCTGTGATGACGCGCCTTGCGATCATTCTCGTGTTTGTTTGTATATAATAATGTGTTATAATAAAAAGAACTTGAAAGTATATTGCAAGACACGTTCTTGTTGACAAAAGATTAATTGAAAAATTTTCTAAATTAAGATTTAAAAAAAAAAATATTTAAACTTAAAACAAAACAAAAAAATCACTGAAAAGAGAGACGTTATATCTGAAGTACGCAAATTTGCCAAGAAAAAAAGGAAAAAAACATTACATAATCTGTATTTCTAAATTTTTTGTTTTCTTAGTTTTTAAATTAATGTTATTTTTTAGCTTAATTTACTTATGTTTGTGATGATATAATAATAAGAAAATGTTTTTTTTTTTATTAGGAAGAATAAATATTTAGTATGATAATATATAATCGTTATCTTTTTACCATTTTACTTTACTTTTTCTTAGTTTCTAATTTAATGTTATGCTCTATGTGTGTAGTTCTAACTTTTGTGTTATATTTATATAATATTATTTTACTTGATTTACTAGTAGAAATTCGTTTTTTATTATAAAAAATAAATATTTAGTTTGAGAGTGCAAATCGCCACTTATTTTTACATATATGCACCAGTTTATTTATTAAAAACAGCATACATGATGACGCGCTCGCGGTCTTTCTCTTGATTGGCTGAAAAGTTACGAGGTAACCTTGTATATACGCATATACCGCAGGAGCCATCCAAACTCCAAACAGTTAGATACGTTGTTATATAATTCCCCCGATAGACCTCACGATCTATCCAATCCAGGGCGGCACAATGAATGAGTTAACATCCGATCACAACCCGGTGCTTCTGCAACTGGGAAACGCCGCCAGACTGTCCTCCGAAGCGCCAGATGGAACCAGTTCCTCCACAAGATGGAAGAGGATCCGGACAAACTTTGGAGAGCCACCAGGATCTTCAAGTCCACAAACACCCCCATGCCACCCATCCATGGGCTGCTGGCGGTGGCTTACACATCAGAGGACAGATCAAGGCAGAAGCATTTGCCGAGTTCCTGGAATGACAATTCAGTCCCAACTACGATAATGCAGATGTTAACCACATCAGCTGCATTCATCGTCAGGTACATCTACAGCTCGATTCAGACGTCGATGCTGTACCACCTATCCGGCCCGTCACGCCGGAGGAAACCAAGTCGGTCCTGAAGAAGCTTCGACGTCGGAAGGCTCCGACAAGATTCCGAATCAGGCACTGAGAAATCTGCCTAGGAAGGCAATCGTTTTCATCACCAACATCTTTAAAGCGATGCTTCGCCTAAGCCACTTCCCCTCCTCCTGAAAAATGGCTGATGTGATCGTGTTAAAGAAAAAGGCCCACCCCACCATCTGGACAGACGACTACAGACCTATCAGTCTACTTCCCAGCCTAGGGAAGGTTGCCGAAAAGCTCATCCATAATCGGCTACGAGACGAGGTAGAGGAAGGCCATATCATCCCGCAGTTCGGGTTTCGCTCACAGCACTCCACCACGCTGCAAGTACCACACCTTGTTGAAAAGGTCAAAGACGGATTCAACAAGCGTCTATACATAGCGTCTTCCTGGATATCACAAAAGCGTTTGACAAGGTTTGGCATCAGGCTTTACTTTACAAAATGCTCAGTCAGGTAATCTCCAAGAGATTGATACTGCTGATCCGTTCGTTTCTCTCCCAGAGGACGTTTCGGGTGAAGCTGTGGAACACCTACTCTACCATAAGGACAATAACAGCGGGCGTGCCTCAAGGGTCGATACTCTCACCGCTGCTCTACAACGTCTACTCCGCCAACATACGCACCATCCCACACGTCAACCTGGCGATGTATGCGGATGATGTATATCTATACAAACAATAAACAGATGCCCGACTAATAGAAGACCGTCTCCAACAAGAGTTGGACTTGCTGGAGTAATGGTACGAGCGATGGAGGATCGCCGTTCATCCGGAGAAAAGCGCAGCAGTGCTATTCTCACGGTCCGGAATGCGAAGGCACAAACATGGAGACCCAATCGAACTGACAATACAAGACGTCGTGCCCTAGCGGCGCGAGGCCAAGTACCTGGGGGTTCTTATTCAAACTCACCTGGGGAACACATATAGACTATGCCGTCAACCGTGCAAAGAGGATGCTCAGCGCACTGTACCCAATTATCGGTCGGACGAGTAGAGTTGATCCTGCTGATCAGGATCTACAAGTCCATTATCCGACCCTCTTTGACATATGCCTTGCTGGGCAACGGTTGCGCCATGTCATATCAAAGAACTTGTCGTGGTTCAGAACAAGGCGCTCTGGATGGCCCTAGGAGCACCTTGGTATGTCAGGAACGACATCATCCAAAGGGATACCAAGATGGAACCCATATCGGAATACATCTTGGAAATCGCTGGGAAAACATTCGAGAAGGCTAGCGATCATCCTAACCCTTTCGTTAGGCAATCACAGGATTAAGACTCAGAGATCCCATGGCAACACAGGAGACCTAGGATGATCATGCAGTGAATCCGACACAGCCAGGAGCTGAGTCAACCATCGCAGGCGATGGAAACACAAGTCTAATGCGACAAGAGAAAATCTATCCGGCTGGAAGGTGAACACCAAGACACCTAGATAGGCGTCATCCCGATGGAGGAGGTAAAGGAGAGTTCCTGGTACTCCGAAAACAAAGCGATATGCTATTTCCCTATCTTAATAATGGACAAGAAACGTGACCAACAATATGAGAGGCATACATCGTTGTATCCTTTTCTTAAGGGTGAATTGTGTTTACTGGGCATGCTGCATCAAAAGAAGATGGTGGTTTAAATTTCAATTTGGACAATGTAACGAATTAATGCATATAAAATTTTAGGAATACAACGACGTGTACTTGACAATTTTTAAAACTTAATTGATTACACGTGATTATAATTAGAAGATTTATATTGTAACCACCGAAAAATACAAATTCCATATAAATTTATGATAGGCAAGGGAAAATCTTGAGTAGTTTTGATGACAATAATTATAATTCGACTTTGATATAGATATATTTATTGATATGTCTTGCAGTACCTCTAGAGCTGTTACACAAAAAAATATGTCCATTTCTGTTTTTCCTTTCTTTTCGCATTCATTCTAAAAACCTCCCTAGCACACTAATTGCACATTTATTTACAAACGCTAATCGGCAATAATCAACGCGATTTCGCTTGTCACCATGCGCAATGAACAAAGCACAAACCAACCAATTTTCATTGCGGTTATCGGTCGCTTTGGACCAATAGGTTTCCATATGCGACACATGCGCATTTTAGCTAAGTCACACATGAAAAAGAGATATATTCCGCTTTCACATTGTTACTCACGATTTTATCATTTAGTAAGCAATATAGGTATAATACATATATGATACATATACGGACCTTGCAAAATGGTAGGTAATTTTATGTTTCAAAGTTGAAGTTATTAAGAATAATTACGGGCAATTTAAGTTCGGCTATGTGGGATCGATAATTGTCACACAGAAATACACACAAAATAAATATTTACAGTCCTTTCTCACCCAAAGCTATAAAATAAAATAATCAAATATAACAAATCAAATAGTCTAACTGACTGATGTAAATAACTTTAAAAAAAAAATTGAATAAAAACTGGAATAATAAAGAAAGAGTTGAGTACACACACGTTCGAAATACATACGTACATACATTCTAACAAAGAGCGAGCTCAGAGAATGCGTATTGCGCATGACCGAAAAAAGGGCCTAGCGATACCGTTCAGACCGCGCTAGCGCCAAAACTGGCTAAACGCAGCCAATCTCACATGTAGCAAATTTTATGTAAACGCGAACAAACGCCATCTTTTTTGAGTTCGTTGAGCCAATAGCAGTTAAAAGCGGACTGAAGGTAGCGGTAGCGTTGCCACTTCTTGATATATTTAATTATCGGACATTTTTGTATGTGGAGAAAGGATCAATCACTGACCCAGATCCAGACATTGGTCGCGTTCAGGATACGCAGCTGCTTCCAAGCGGTTTGTAAACTGTTGACAATTCGTCACAAAAACGTAACGCTACATCAATAACATACAATAGAGGGGTCGCCATTTTGAGTAACGGAAACAGTTGCTGATTGTTAGCCATTATTATGGCTGCATACGGCTAAAATTACCTTTTTTTTTGTAAGTGACCACGTTTTGTGTATTATTTATACGCTATTCGCCATACCTAATGTTATGACCTTTTCCTTGGGTCGGGTAAGTCTAGTATTGATATAAATAAGAGGCAGTTTGTGCAAAACCGGACATTTCTGACATTAAACTGGACTCCGGACACATTGCGTGTTCGATCGAAAACCGGACGGGTGGCAACCCTAACGCCCTAACTGAAGGTCCCGAATTTTCCGCCTTTGAGAACAAAGATGCCGACGCTGTTTGTCCGTTCTTGTTGAGATGTTTCTTGACGAAACTTCCAGTGTAGGTTAGCGTAGTTTACCCTACAATAAAAACGCACCAAACATTCTACTATCAGCGCGGTGCTACATAGAATAACCAAGGGTAACACAAATTTACAAAATGAAGACAACCAAATACTTGTCTTTGTTTTATGTCTTTTTGAGCAAAGTGCTCAAAATAGAAAATAAATCAATTTAATCTTTCAGTAAATTCAAAAATTGTTTATTTGTGTTAAATAAAACATTGAACTTATTAATAAATCTAATTTTCAGTAGTAAAAAGAAATATAAAAAAATCCATAAAAATTGATGTACATACACAATATAATTACATATAAAAAACCATTAAAACAGTTCTGTGGCTGACACTTTATTAACAAAACAGTCTTTATATCCTTTTAGAAATAATTTTGCTTGGCACCATACATCTTGTGCAATGTCTGAATGTAAAATATCACTATTAGAATTTGTGTGTGTATTACTTAAACCATCACTGTACACTGAAATATTTGAACAGCAAATATGATCGTTTTCATTTTTATAATCAAAATTAATCGTCACACACCTAGAATTGATAGGCACACTAGGGTTTGAAACAGGTATAAAAAATTTATCCTCACAATCACCAACATCTTGATGTTTCCTTACCATAAGGTACATGTTTGTTGTAGTACAATTGTTATCCATCGCCTTAAGCCAGTCTTGTGATAAAAATAAATTTCTACAATATAAATTGTTTACTAACTTTAATATACTTTATCCAAATAAATGCATACCCACCTTAAGATCTTTTGTTGATTCTTAGGAATCGATTTTAAATGATTTGCCTCTACATGGTAATGATGTAAAGTAGGAATGTTTATACTAAAAACTTCTTTAGGTGTTAATGGAGTTGCTCCAAATACTATCAAAACCTCCCTAACAATATTAAATCCATTTTTAAATTCAGCTTTGATATTGCTCATCATCTCCTCAACTGTATCATATGCCGAAGCCGCAATTTTATAATGTCGCTCCACAGAAACATTACTGGTGGTTTGTGTGCTTGCAGATTCTGATTTTTTCCTTTTCCTTGTGATGACTGTTTGCAGCCAATTATATGGATAAGGTATTTGAGATTTTTGGTACACCAGGTATTTAATAACTTCGTTAATTAATACGGCACATGTAAGCGGCGTCAATATAATGTCAGTAATTTTAATATTTATACAAGTATTATTTTGTTTATTGCACATTATAAGTAGTTTCGTTTATTTCGCTGTTGCAAGTCCACTAAAGTTATCAGCAGAGAATACCAAGTTATCGGAGAAAAACTAAAAATACTAATAAGAAAATCGTTCTTTAATAAACAACCCAACCAATTGCCAATAATAAACGATTCTTTGGTGACTTCTGAATATTCCATGACCAACCATAAAGTCGGTAAAATCAAAATATCCCTAAATAATGTTAAATAGATGGTGGTCATCTAAATAACCTTTTGGTAATTTAATTTGCATAAAATTCCTAAAATGCATTACATTGTTTAAGTAATGCAGTAAAGATGTTTTCAAAAATAGTGGTACTATAAAATTTTGGAAATTACTACTGCACATCCAAATATCCTGCCTTTATCATCCCTGATTTTGTTGGCATTATATATTAGCATGACTGAAAATTTGAAATTCTTTTGGCACTGTTAGGTTAAGTGTGCTTTTAAATGAACAAAAAAATGTGTTTTAATTTACTTAGAAAGGTTTATAAACGACAATTTACAATAACTTTCCGTTACTATACTTCCGACAAGGCATTTAAAAATGTAGACATAGACAAAATACGGAATATTGGAATATTAGCGCACATCGATGCTGGTGGGTAACATTAGCGATAGATAGTTTGTTTTTATTTTATTTATTTTATTTCTAGGAAAAACAACTACTACGGAACGAATGCTTTACTATGCTGGATCAATTAGACAAATGGGTGAAGTTCATAAAGGCAACACAGTTACGGATTACATGTCACAGGAACGTGAACGAGGAATTACTATTAGATCGGCTGCAGTTACATTTATGTGGAAAAACCATCAAGTCAATTTAATAGATACTCCTGGTCATATAGATTTTACCATGGAAGTTGAACAAACTTTGAATGTATTAGATGGTGCTGTTGTTATATTAGATGCATCAGCAGGTAATATTAAAAAGTATAAAATTTATCAACTTGAGTTGAAAATATAGGTGTTGAGGCACAGACACAAACAGTATGGTGTCAGGCTGATAGATATACATTACCAAGAATTATATTTGTTAATAAAATGGATCGTGTAGATGCGGATCTCACAATGTGTTGTGAGTCCATTGAAAAGAAATTTGATGTGCAACCAATTTGTCTACAAATCTCTATAACCGGAAACCAAAAAATATCAGGTACTAATATTTTGTTGGTGTTCTATGTTATTATATTGTATATTGTAGGTATAGTAGATATTTTAACACTTGAAAAATATGATTGGTCTCACAAAAATCTCACAAAAACTGCTATAACGAAAATCAATGAGCCAAGACTATGGGAAGACACACACAAAGCCAGATGTTCTATTATTGATATATTAGCTGGTTATGATGATGTATTAGCAGAGAGAGTTATTAACATTGAATCCTATGCATCAGTATCTACAGCTGATATAGTTAAGTCGTTAGGAAAATGCTGCAATGTCACAGGTATATTTTCAATTTAATAGAGAAACATTATAACCAATTTTTTGAAATCTGCATTTCGAATGTTATCTAACTTTCTTACTCCAAGACTATTGTTAAAGTTTTTTTTATCTCGATACTTGTATCTGGTTTGCATTTCTTTTTATGCATGTACAGATTTGCAAACATAAATCCAGATTGGTACACACATGTATAACTACAGTGTTAATTTAGTTTTTCTTTCATTATTTCTTGAATGAAATTCGCTCTTGAATATTGAATTGATGAAAACGAAATGATGGCTATTTATGATTTCTTAGCTGATTTTATTATTTTAATTTTCTTCTTTAGTACCTTAATTGTTTATTGCACTTTTTAGGTATTTATATCACTCTGCTTGTTCTAAATTTATTCATATTTATTTTCTTGTTCTTTTGCGATTACTTGGAATATTTCGTTGCAACCTTTTTTTTCTGTGATACTTCATCCTTTGTAATGTTTCTCCTTTACTATTTTTGTTACATTTTAATATTAAAATTTTTAGAGTTCCATAACATTGTTTTCCTTACTATTTTCTTTCAATGTTTTTCAAAATTTTTCTTTTTTTTTTTCTATTATTTTTTCGGCTTTGATTTTTTTTTTCATTCGTTTTCATCAGTTCATAATTTTACCTCGTTCTATTGCTTAAAAGCTTCTATATTTTTTCTCCTATTGTGCTTTCTGAAAAAGACGAGTTATTACTTTATCATACCATTTGTGTTTTACTTTTGTTTTAGACGGTATTTCCGCAAACTGCCTTTGGCGTTCTTATAATCATGCTTTTAAACGTTTTTTCAGCGCAATTCAACAAAAACAACAATCTTTTTAGGTGGTTGTCCCCGTACTTTGTGGCAGTGCATATAAAAATATTGGTATAGAACCACTATTAGACGCAGTTTTACTTTATTTGCCCTCGCCAGAAGCAAGAAATTGTAGTTACAATTGCTTTGATAAACATCTGAGTGCAAGGGCTTTTAAAATTATTCATGACAAGCAAAAAGGTGCTATAACATTTTTCCGCATATATTCTGGCGAGATGACTAAGAATCAGAAAATTTTTAATATACCGAAAAACACTGCCGAACAGACATCAAAAATATACGCAACATTTGCAGATGATTATAAAGAAATTGAAAAATTAGGAAAAGGAAATATTGCTGCTGTTACTGGTCTAAAGGTTTGTATTTCACTTAGATCATGTGTCTTCTTAATGGCTAATCATCAGATACTTTTACGTAGTATACACATTCAGGTGATTTAATATCAAATTCGGCAATACAGTGTCTGTAGCTAAGAAGAACTTGTTAGGAGGAGGACCAACGAAAAAGTGCACTGAAGAAGATGTTGAGGCATTATTTGGAAAAGGTCCAAAGATCCCGGAAGCAGTTTTTTTTTGTTCAATAGAACCTCCAAGTTTGTCAAAACAGGCTGCTCTTGAACACGCTTTATCTCTGCTCCAAAGAGAAGATCCCAGCTTGCGAGTAACTTACGACACGGAAGCAGGTCAAATAATTTTAGGAGGTACGTTGAAGGCTAAGGTACCATCGCCGTAACTCATAATATCCGGTTGGTGACGTATATCTAGGGACACGGTCACAGTCTATCGTTCCCAGCTTATCGCGTAGGCGCGGCAAGCAGAGGTCTTATGCAGTACTCGGAAATGATTCGAATGTCTTTAAGGATTTAAAATCGTTTGAGACTGTATCTAAAGGAGAAATACTAGGAATTCAACAAACTTTTCAGTCATTGCGTCGAATATTTAATTTTAAAGTTGTAGATTTGTTTTTTTTTTTCATTTGATAAAAATCTGTAGTTTTTTAAAAGAAAATATTAAGTACTTGATTAATTTTAATCTTTGTTTAATATGTTCATTATACTCGGTGTTTCTCGGCATTTTTTTAAAACACCATATGTTAGTTTCGTAACATGTTTTACCATATTATAGCAATACAGATAATTTAATATTCGAGAAAAATTAAAAAGCGCCCGTGCGGCATGCGACAAAGATACCGCAACCTTTTCGGCTTGGACAGAGATTTCCGCTCGGAGAATTTGTTCTTTGTAGTTTCCGCCTAAGAATTAATCGTAGAAATATTTTTTTAGAATCTGTGCATGTGCAATCGTAGATAGTTTTTAATTCCATTGTTTACGAAGTTTTGTTCCAATCAACTACTCGCATTTACACAATATATGCACTTAACAAGAGCGGCGCTATCTATCCATCAATAATAAAGATAATATTTTATTGTGCCGAGTCGAGTTTGAAATTTTATGCTTACTGAAAGATATTTCTCTTATTAAGGATTGTTTATTATTTTTTATTGAAATCAGTAGCACTGTCTCCTTAGATGTATTAATAAATGTGTATCGACATTTTTAAAATCGGTTGGGTTACTAGTCTTATCAAGAGAATTATTTGAACATTTAATCAATAATTAATGTATTTCAGTATTCCTG
Source organism: Protaetia brevitarsis (assembly GCA_004143645.1). Lineage (NCBI taxonomy): Eukaryota > Metazoa > Arthropoda > Insecta > Coleoptera > Scarabaeidae > Protaetia > Protaetia brevitarsis. The sequence continues at coordinate 2,740,968 of RXPK01000047.1, forward strand.
GAGATTTTTTGAGTCAGTTTTAATTTATTGTAGTGAATTTAAAATTTTAGGCATTTTATCCTAGTTAAGTTCAAGATTTTATACTTATTAAATATTAGTTTTAGAATTTTTGATTATTTATATTACTTTTTTATGTCATTTATAAAGCTATGATAAAATACCTCACCGAAATTTGCTAGTACAACGCTGCAATCTGATGCTTCGAAAATAATAATAATTATATTTCTACAAATTATTTTTTTTTGGAAATGTGGCTGATTCATAAGTTATCTTTCCCAAACTATCATAGTTTCTTCTACATTTGTGGCTATTAGTATGGTAAAAACACGTTATTAAAGTATATATGGTGTTTAAGAAATGTCCAGAAACACTCAATAAGTGAAAAGTTTGTTTTGTTCCTAATATTTCTCGTTCAGATATAATCTCAAACGATTATTAATCCTTAAAAAAAACATTCGAATCGTTTCCGAGGACCCGGGCCACCTGCATAAGATTTCTGCTATACTTGCCGCGCCTACCCGATAAGATGGAGAGAGAATGATAGACTGTAACCGCGCCCTGGATATACGTCACCGACCGGACATTATGAGTGACAGTGATGGTACATACACTGGATGTCGATAAAGTATTAGTCAAAATTTCATTAGTAAGTGCATTTTGAAAAAAATGATGAAAAACCTCAGTTTTATTTTTATAAAGACACTAGTGTGAAAACCATTTTTTTTTTCATTTTATGTTTCAATAATATCATCACTTATTTTTTTTCAAATGACATTTTTTCCAACAAAATCAATATCAATAATTTTAGGTATGGGTGAGTTGCATTTAGAAATTATAAGGGATAGGATTTTGAAAGAATATAAAATAGAAACGGAATTTGGGCGAATACAAATAGCATATCGAGAAGCGCCAATCGAAAAGGTATCTTGCGACTTGACGACTGAAATGAAAGTTGGCTCTAGTAAACAGGTCGCTTCTATTTCCTTAAGTATGATTCCAGTCGAAAAGGAATGTGATAAAGGCATCTTAGTTCTGGATCATAAGTCTGAGTCCGCTAGTAATATAGCTAATATTTTTCCAAAGCACTTGGCAGCTGTACGGCGCGGAATAGAAATTGGTTTGATGCACGGTCCTAAATTGGGATCACAGGTAATTATCAACAATAACATTTCGGCTGTTAAGAAAATCTCATGTTTCAATGAATACTTGACTTTTTTATGATCTACATATATTATGTGAATTATAAGAAAGAATATCTTTTTCGTTACAGTCACTATATTTTTTAAGTATAAAATTATTTTAGGTAGTAAATGCTACTGTGATGTTGCACATGTTGAGTGTACTAAAAGGTACAACAGAATTCGTAATAGAAGCTACAACCACACAATGTGTACAAAAAGTTAGTTATTAACTTCATTTCAAAAGTATTGAATCCAATCAATATTTTTTTTGTTACAGTTGCTCAAACAATCTGGAGCTTTTGTATTAGAACCAATTATGGGATTAGAAATTATAGCACCAGATGAATATATATCAGTTATATTAGCTGATCTATCAAGACGTCGAGCGTCGATACGGAATATAGCACTCAGGGGAGCAAACAAGGTAAACCTTATGCTTTAATTGTTAATTTTAAATATTAATTAATTTTTGTGTAGGTTATAACTGGAGAAGCACCTTTAGCCGAGTTATTAGGCTATTCCACTTCTTTACGAACCATTTCCTCAGGTACTGGTTCATTTTCCATGGAATTTCTAGAATATAGAAAAATGTCACCAGTCGATGAAAATAAAGCCATCCAAAGTGTTAGGGGATTCTAGATGTATTTATATGTTTTAATAAAAAAATGTTAATTTATAAAATACGCGTTTTATTCTGCTTATTAGTTATGTTAGAAAAACAAAAAATAAATAGAACAGCAAAGAACATTAATTATATATATGTATTGCATAATATAAAAATAAAATACAAAAATGAAAACGTGCTTTATAAGCGATAAACATCTTTTCCTTTACATAATAGATTATTACATATAGCGGATTAAAAAATATAGCACATTTCTTATTTGCATTATTGTGCGTTAATAAATATAACTTAACAAGTAATTTGTTAAATCTCTTATCAGATCTACGTTAATTAAGCGTTTCAAAAGTTGTAAAATTGTCAAGACTAGTAGATTGGCATAAAGTGCAAAGGCGAACTACCTTGGTAAATGATGTAGGCTAATAGATTCTTCTGAAGGAGAATCTTTGAATAGATTGGAAGATAAATCTATTGCCACATATAAACCGCACAGTATTAGAGGTCCGATGATTGCTCCCTCTATACCAAGACAAAATATTCCTCCAGCTATTGCAAGCCCCGTTAAGTACGGATGTCCACCACTAAAAGTAGAGTATATGAAAAAAATATGCGTCAACTGGTTTTTGTGCTTTTACCCTTTAATTTCTCCATAAATAGTGGTATCAACAATTGACGTTGGCAGAAATTGAAATATTGCCATTAACATGGCACAAATTGGTTTACCTTGGGCCAACCATAAATCCAAAACTGCTGGAAAGCACGCCCAGTATGTGCCCAGAAAGGGTGCGGCGGCGAGTACAGATGCTAAAACTAATATTTTATGTTAATTTTATGCAATACTTTTTTTTAATAGACTTTATTTACCTGTTGGTATATATACTATTCTAACATCAAACAAATTATGTATAAACCACGTCCACATCCCATAAAATACAACCATCTTAAAGGATGCGGTAAAAACACCGTTAATCGCAGCACCAAATGCCAAACCAAATCGACTACTGCTCGACGAAAAGTTAGACATCAATTCAACAGGTTTGTACAGGTAATTGCTTGAACTTAAAAGATAAAATAGCGTCGTTAAGAAGATGATCTAAAAATAAGAAGATGATTCGTTTGTTCCACATAAATGAACTGATTTTACCATATTTAATACGAAATTTAAAACGGCTGTTCCTCCGCCGAGGAGTATAGACATAAAAGCGCTGAATGATCCAAAAAGCAAGCCCATATTTCCCTTAACAATGCCCCATATCGATTCCAACAGTGATAATAGTGTACCAATGTTTTGTTTCAGAAACGCAATAATTCCATTGAAATTAAACAGTTCTGCAAGTTTTAATTTGAATTTATTATATTAAAGAATTCAGAGTAATATAAAATAATTTAGTTACCAGGAGATTTTTGAATGTCGTTAACAAAAGTGTCCCAAGAATGCTGTACCGCTTCTTGCGTCACTTTTGGACCATGACTATTACCCGTCATCCACGTTTGATATATCCTATCCCATAATTCAAGAACTTGCTTCTCGAACTTTTCAGATTTTGCAGGATCTACGTCGCTCATTATACTTTTTACCTAGTGGGAAAGGTCAAGTTTATGATAGTAATCTTGAAAAAGAGATTACGATAACTGTTCAAGTTTATCAATTAAGATAAAGGAGTTTACAATACAAAATATGCTGCTATAGTCACTTCACACTAATAGAAGTTTTACTCTACTGGACAGACGTTTCGAAAACAGAGCTATCATCAGCAGTAACACTGAATTGATTATGATAGCATTGCTATTGAAACGTGCGTCGAGTGCAGTCGTATTTGTGATCCCAATTGCGAATGTCCCACCCACTTGGCTTCAATGGTGTATCAATGCATTTGATACTCATATATGCCAAGTAAAATAGCATGAGTATGCAATTAAAATTTGTCATCTACCGTAATATTTCAACATATGCAATTATATACACTTCCAGAGAATGGGCAAAATTACTACATATATTTAAAACAGTAACTATACTACTCATGAAATGAAGCACTTTACCACTTTTGAGATTCCTTCTCGTCCATACTGGTAAGCATTATCCAATAAGGAATCAACTGTATCATCAAAGGTAGGTGGTAACAGTTGTCGTAGTTCGGGATTATGAACAACAGTTTGATTTATAACATTACTAGTCATTTGTACCAACATAATTCCCTCAGCATATATCTGTGTTAACAAATAAAAATTAGTTGTATGAAGTATCAGCCACTTTTTTAAGTATGACTTACTTGTATAGCCAAAAATATTGTAGCGCAAATAACAAAAATAATCAAACCAAAGATAACTACACAACTTGACACAGTATCAATACTTCCTTTGATGGCTTGCTTCAATTTATAATTAATATCATAGGTGATCTTACAAAGTCCTCTTATATGTATAGGAACAAGAGCATCGTATCTATCATCGAACCACCTATTGAATATGATGACAATTTTGGTCCAATGATTAAATATCCACTGCCACACTCCCAAGTATATTCCAAGGTGTTTCACAATATAAATTATGATTGGTATAGGCAAAATCGGTAACAACATAACATTTTTCCAAAATAATATTGCAATGCATGCCCACATGATGGAATACAAATAAAAGTGACTGTTTGATTCGTTAAGATTGTTCAATGTTAATGCATTTGTACTCTGTTTAAAGTTTAAAACACCATATCGAGCTCTATGAACTGATGAAACTGATGGCTGTGATAAAGATCTTTTAATTTTTGGAGATAAAAATGTTGTAAGCGTTTCAGTTTCGGGCTGTTTTATTACATGTATATTCCCCTTTTCAGTTATAAGTATTCCAGCCCGTTTGTCTTTAGATTCAGTATTAGAATTCTTTTGAAATAGCTCTAATGTCCACGGATCTCCCAATTTTGATTTATCTTCTATATCTTTAGTATCCCCAACGGAATCGCCAGTTTTGTTTGTCTAAGAAAACGGAAAATCAATTGAATATATACATATATGCATTTATTTTACAAAAATAACCTTGTCCAAAAGTTCCTCATCGCTGACTTCATTTACAGGAATCTTATCTTTTTTTTGTTCTTCTAAGTTAACAAATGTTTTATTCTGAAAACTGACCTTCAAATATTCAATTAAACCAAGTTCACTTCCTACAAATTAACTGTAAATTGTAGATTTTGAGATGTTATAGACACTTTACCTGTTGATATTAGATATTGTTGTATGTAATACAGTTCCAATATAAAGCCTCCAAGAAAAATTAACTGCAGTGAAATAAAAATTGGTATTTTGAGTGAACCACAAGAATTTGCAAAATAACAGGTTATTAAAAACCAGACTAGAGTTGAAGCACAATGAAATTTGAGATTATTCTCGGGTGACCAAAAGAATATAACTGCACTTGCATATCCCAACAACAAAATCACAACCTGAAATTGACAAAAAGTAATAACCAATGTAGGCTTGTTAGTTTTATACAAACCACTGTAGTATTTGCATTGTTGATCAGAAATGCTATAAAATAACTGCTGTAGTGAGAGCAGTGTATAACAAAATTAACAAGAAACTTAGGAGTATAATAATAAATGAAATGTGTGGTAGGAATTACAACAAGTACAGAAATAATGATCTTTAGATGGTTTAACAACTTATTGCCTAATAGTTCCGATAAATTATCCATAACTTTGATTGGCACCAATAACAAACCAAAAACAATGGGGGTATTTAATTCTTCTAGTGTATCAAACCATGATTTAAACGCTGAGCCAATTTATATTTTAAGGGGTGCAAAACAGATCCGACAAGCAAAGCCCACATCAGCGGCTTGATAAAGGGCTCCAAAATCATGTATAAAGCACATCCTGCAGCACATCCCAAGAATAATAGAAATAATGCCAGGGCATTGTACACCGCTTGTTTCACGGGTTTATCATGGCCTTGTGGTAGAGAACCGAATATGTTAATTATGTTCTCTAATGGAGAACGATAATCCATTTTTATCTGATCTTTGGGTACATCACCGAAGAACGAGACATTCCAAAACCAAAAGCGATCTCTTCAAAAGATATGTTCAGGATGGTTCAGGTTCAGATCTGTCAAACGATAACCCAATCCATCCCAATAACCATAAAATTTTATTCCTATGAAGTTGGCATAATCCTATGCGGCTGCTCCGGCAAGACGGTAACAACTAATCAGAGTCAGTGCGACACTTTATAAAATACGTGAACTACCACCACAATTTTAAATAAAAACAACAATCGGAAAATTGCTTCATTTAAAAGAAATAATTTCTAATTTTACTTATGACTTATATATAATAATTCTAATTGAACAAAATATATGAAATGAGAATCTGTTGTGGCAAATTAAAATATCCCTATAGTGCAAATGTTTGGTTAACTGTCAGCTGTCAATTGTCGTGTTGTAAATTGTCGTATTGTCGTATTTCAAATTTTGATGATGTACCTTGCTGGTATCTTAAAATGTTTCGTCCCATCTCATTTATAAGGTTTAAGAAAACGAATACTAGAATGAGGAAACGTAACAAGTGAGGCAATTTAGATAATCTGCAGTTGCAATTTACTTTGCATTTGATTAATGTTAAAAAATTGAAAACTACATCTCAAATACATAGAAAGTGTGTAAACAAGTTAGTATCATCTGTATTTCCATATGCCCACAATGGTTTCACATGCTGATAATTGGATCAGAATTTACGATATTCCAGAAACTAGTCAACATAAGAAAGGGTTTACACTTTATAAGGTTATTTCAATGGTAATTTTTGTTGTAAAATTCAATCAAAGTCCTTAACGTATTTCTAATATGTACAGTTGTATCCAGAACGATGTCCAGATGCTGTAACTAAAATAACAGTATGGAAAAGATACAATGAATTTAAAAAGTTGCATCGAGAACTGAAATCTAAACATCGTAGTTTGCGTCTTAGTGAAAAATTTCCGCTATTGCCTAACCATCCATTCTTTAAAAGGTAAAAAGGTGTTGATTTGGCAACGTATGAGTTTTTAATTTTTTTTTGTGATTAGATTTAATGCAGACGTTATCACTGAAAGACGGATAGCAATATTAACTTTACTTGAATATGTAGCTAAACAACCTGAACTGTTTACATCAGATGTTTTTGTAAAATTTTTTGAAGTGAGTAGTTTAAAGTTATGTGATTTTCAGTATAAACTAATTATATTTTAGTCTAGTCATACACCTAGTAATATGTTGTGTGGAAGTATTAATTCTATCAGGGCAGATCTGCATTTACCAGGTGAACCAGAATATCTTTCTTATACGTCAATTAGTTCTGACGAAGAACACACTTTGAGTGATACGGATTCAATTTCGACACTAAGTAGTTTAAATACTTCTCCTCAGGTAATTATGTTAAATGCTCTTTCATTTATTTACTTAGTTAAGTTATTCTAATGAATTCTTTGTCTATTGCAGGTGGTAGATTTATTAACTGACCCATTACGCAAAACATCAATGACAAAATTATGCAAGAAAATAAGTACTGATTCTCTAGCTCCTGTTTCTGAAGATGCAAGCATTCATTCTTCAACAATGATATCAACACCTTCAACACCACATGAAACATCAAGTTTATTGAGTGCTAACTTTACTAGTGAATATATAGTTGAAGCAGCACATTATATAACTGAAGCTACAGAAATGGAAATAGCAAAGTCTTATGAGAATGCATTTGCAGCTTACAAACAGGGAATTGATATACTGCTTAATAATGTTCGATGTAAGTAAATATTAGAGATTATTTTTTAGTGCAGAATTGAGTAAATCTAGTATATAACTAACACAGGGCAAAGAAAACAATGAAAGGAAAAGCCAAAAGGGGTTGCATTGAGTTTTGAAAAGAGAAATTTATAACTGGAAAATGCTATGATTTGAAAAAATGTAGTCTTTTCAAAAAAAAAAAAATAATATACCTAATGTAATTTAGTTTTAAATTTTTAAATTGTTTTTTTCTTTTCCATTCCCTTTTCTTTTTTTATATACGCTCAAAATTTAATTACTTTCCATATTTCATAATGCCTTTTCTTCTTTTTTTTTTGTCAAAGTAATTGTTTTGGTAGCTTATAGGAGGGCCAGTCTTTTATATATATATGTATATGTATTTTTATTGCACGGATCAAAATTTTGTTTTCTGTCGCCGTTAGTTGTTTTTTTAGTTCACCATCTCTTTGATTTCATTTTACGGTCCGTCCATTCTGTTTAAATACATTTTTTAAATTAATAAATAAAAATTTCTGTTTACTTTTTTTTACTGCTTAGGTCCTATATAACGCTTGGTTAATCCATTCTTTCTTTTTTATGTATAATATTCCTTGTAGTTGTCGCTATTCATTTTCAATATAATTTTCATCCTAATTTGACTAGTAAATCTAATAATTTTAATTTTATTTATTTCAGATGATACAGATATTGATCGACGGGAGAAAGTTCGATTTAAAGTGGAGAAATACTTACTGAGAGCAGAAAAGATATATAATATGTATTTATCACCAGAAATAAAACAAATTAATGAAATTGTAATGTAAAACCACCGTTTATTTGTCTTTTTTAACATTGTTTTACTTCTAGACAAAATCTGAGGTGCAAAGTACAGTGCTAAAACCATTGGCTGAATTATATAAGTATAAAGCGATAAAAATAATCGAATCTGGTATGCTCGTTATTCATTCTGAGACACAGGAACTATTTTTTGTTAAAGTAACTTGTTATATCAAAATGTTTTTTAAATTCTTTTATTTTTAATTGTAAGAACCATTGCAGGCAATTCACAAAACCTGCAAATACTCAAGTGACTATCTTATTTTACCTGATAATGTGCCTTATATGATAAAACTACATAATTATTATGATTGTGAAAATGCTATCTTTTTAATCTTGCAATATAGTTGGTATGTAGCAAGATTTTTTTTTCTTGTTCATCATTGAATTTATTTTCATAACAATTTACAGTGGTACTAAATTACTGGAACATCTAAAACGATCATGTATAGCACTTACAACATCTTCAGAGTTCAATGGAAATTATGCTAATTCAGATAATGATTCGGAAGGGAGTTATAGTGACTTGATAAATGAATATGCAGCGAGCAAATTTCAAATTGCAAAACAAACTTTGAGTTCGCCAACAGATGAGACAAAAATTGAAAAATTTAGGGACACTGCCACAAATTTTGGAAAAAGCGATTTAGATTCAGATAATATCTTTACTAAATCACAAAGTTCTTGTGCCACAGTGCAAGGTTCTTTATGTAAACAAACAAATGTAATTGGAGAGAAGGAACATGATGAACCAGTTCAAACTAAAGAAGTATTTCAGCGGAAGTTAAGTGAGAGGTCTGTACCAGATGATATTCAATTTAGATCATTTAATGCGAATGTGGACGACGTTATTAAATGGGCAGCCCAATTACTTTTGGCTTTAGAAAAATTACACGTGCTAGGAGTTATTTGCTGGTATTTAATGTAATAAAATTAAATGAATATGTTTATTTAACATTTTGTTCTTATAGTGATTTAGATTTAAACAATATCTTAGTAGATGAAAATGGTGATCTGATATTGACGTACATGTGTTCGTTATCGCAGGATAATTTTCTTAAAACTGACACAAACTTATATGTAGCACCAGAATTGTTTACCTATAATAAAGTTAGCTGTGCTGTTGATTGGTGGAGTTATGGTAGTATATTGTATGAACTTCTTGTCGGAGTGGTTAGTAATCAATTGATCCAGTTATTGATTTTCACGTTTCACGTACGAATTTTCGATTTTAGTCTTTGAAGTCAGTACACCCCGAAGGTATTACCAGCTACTTCGCATTAAAGGTGCCCAAATATGTCTCACCTGAAGGACGTTCTTTATTAAAGCAAGTAAGTAATTTATATTTTTAATAAATAAGCAGTATATTTTTAAAATATTTTTCATTTTCATTTAATTACAGTTGTTAGTGTATGAGCCTGCAGAACGTTTAGGTTGTGGTGTTAACGGCACAGATGATATTAAAACTCATCCTTTCTTCAATTCCATATCTTGGGAACACTTAGCTGATAAGTACATACAATAGAATAGATATATAAACATAATTCCTTAATTAAAAATACAGTATTTAAAATACTTAATAATTAATATATATATTTAGAACTTCAGTTATCTATATTTTTTGTTAGAATTTGTTATTTTTTTTTAAATGTCACATTTTCTTAATTATTGTGATATTTCCACATAAGACAGCTATTATTGGCTTTGTTCGGAGTCGCACTTTCGGACGGTTTTCTGCTTATCGATTGAACATCCAACAAAATATAAACTGCGCAAGCATATTAAACAGAACCGTTCAGAAGTGATGGAATCTTTATAAGATATTTTTCCTAATTTCGATACCAGGGACGATATTAAAGTAAATTATCTTACATCTTTTGCAGTAAAATGGCATTTTGTTGTATTTGATACTTTGTATACTATTTCGTTAAAATAAAATAATAAAAGTGAAATTGAACGCGTTTTGTTTTAAATATTAATATAGGTTCTTGAAAAATTTTAATAAAAAAAAGAGTTTTAGCTCCTTTGTATACACATCGATTTTATTCGTTACGGATTCGTGCTATTCGTTGAGTGGTAGGAAGAAGTGGATGAGAACTGCGCACAAATTGTTTTTTTATCGTCAAAAAACTTACCTTGATGTTCGCGCGGCGAAAATCGATGTCTGTGCAACGGAGATTTGGCAACCAACACACATGCATATAACATACCAGTGATAAAAAAAAAAAAAAAAACACTGGCTACTTATAGATTGGTATGGTGGGTCCATTAGAAATGAAGAGAAGATCCAAATTCCATAAGATATTTATTGTATGACGACCGGTTTCGTGATATCTCACATTACGGGCAAAACTGGTATGTGATAAAAATGAAAAAACACTGAGATTACTTACATCTATATTCATAGAGTTGTCAAAAAGTAATGAACATTGTAACAAATAATAAAATTATAAAGTATGTGGTATAATACGTGAAAATTGCTATTGTCCTAAACAGTTATTGGTGTCATTTTTTTTGTGTGTAATAGACTGAAGTACATACGTAGTAGTGATGTAACGAATATTCGCATTCGCGAATATTCGCTTGTTTTTGAATATTCGCATTCGCAACATATGCGAATATTGCGAATATCGAATTATCCATTTTAACAGTAATTTTTACCTGTTAAAATGGATAATTTAGAAAAAAAAAACTAATATTCAAATTCATTGCAATCCTGAAACAAACTTTTGAGCACAAATTTGCAGTTTACATTATATTAACCATCAATAACCTCAAAACTAAACTTGAATTGATAAGAATAAGATGTAAAAAGTCGAAACGATTCGGTACTTGCAGCTCAACACACAGGCACAAGTGCGAAGCTAAGGGATTCTATGTAACTAACTGTGGGTTATGTTTTTAAATGATTTTGTATAAGCTACTAACAACTGAAGAAGGGTTGTATTTTATAATTTAGTTATATATTATATTTGTTACAATGTCTTTATTAGTTTATTGACGACTCTTTGAGTATAGAGGCAAGTACTCTCAGTATTTTTTATTTTTTTATCTCATAGTAATTAATTAGCTTCTGGTTTTAAGACCTGATGAATTCTCCAATAGAACTATACTGTCCTCGTTTGCGGGGTGCCTTCGATTCCGGAGCGATCTATATCTTTCTCGAATGTTCTAGTACATTCGCACTAGAAACTCCAATTGCTTATCGGTGAAGCATACAAGAGCTTCCTCTATGGGTGATTTAACTATCTAAGATCATCTCTGTTTTATACAGTTAGCTCCACCTGTTGGTACAGTTGGCTATTTAATTCAACAAGTACGCGTAACAATGCCATAGCGAATTTAATACTAGTATTTTCACTGCTTTATTAAATAGTATGAAGAGTTTTTACTGGTTCATGTCTTCTTTCTATGCCGCTTAATAACTAGGTTAGTAAGTAGTGATCATAAAATGGATGGGCAAAATATAGATTGGAGAACGGAGGTCAAATAGCTAGAGTGGAATCATAACACCATCTTGAAATTGAATAGAAATGCCATCAAATGGTACACTGATGGCTCCAAAACGACTAAGGGAACTGGAATAAGAATATGTATATGGGCCTAGAATCAAGTACTTCGAAAGCTTGAGAAAATACCCAAGTATCTTCCAGCCTTCCAGGCGGAAACACACGTTATTGAAAGATGCGTCCAGTTCAATACTGATAAAATTGATCGAAAGCAGGAAATTATCATCATGTCTGATAGTCAAGTAGCCATCAAGGCGCTGAGCTCAGTTCCAAGATGGTCTGGGAATGCCTAGGGAAATTAAATGAGCTAGGCCAAAGGAATAAAGTAACCCTCCTGTGGCTTCCGACTCACACAGGAGTGGAAGGAAACGAGGCAACGGATAATCTCGCGTTTTGTAGGGCCTGAACTCTTTTGCGCGATAAGTAGCAGTACAATACTGAAGAAACTGAAAACAGAAATAGAGCAGAGAAAATTTAATTATTGGGAGAATCTCCAGGGAATGAGGTAAAGTAAAATTCTTCTGGGAACCTGCAACCAGAAGAGGTTTACAGAATGCAATGGAAGGTTTCGTGGGGAACAGGATGAAACACCTATCTTCTCTCAAAGTGCGTAGCACTATGCAACACAAGGGCGTTGTACCTGGGAGCATGTGAAATCGAAGAGGGAGACTTACCTAATCTGGGGTCTTCTGATATCCTACACTTTCTGAAAAGAATAGGATTGGAAGGCTAACTTTAAAACAGCAAGAATAAGGGACACAATCGATCTCTGGAGTCGCAGTGTAACATCACCCTCCCCACATACATGCAAGTAGTGATCATTGCTTGAAATATTATGGCTGTATTTAGGTTATTTCCTTATTACCCTTAATTTCCTTTTTTATTTTATTGTTTTTTCGGGATTTTTGTTCATTGCAAGTAAGTGTATTCATCTTAAATAACTAACCTAATAAGCTATTATAGTTGTTACATTCTCTACGAATGTAGCATAATTTTAAATTAAAATTATTTTTAATTTATATCTCGCAATTTGCAATATTTTTTACATTCAGAAAAAAAAAAGAATGTGCAAAGAAGTAGAAGTATTAACACTTAATATAAAAGATACATAACATTAACATTACGTACGCTCACCCGAGCTTACCATCGCGCGATTGGGTAGTTACCAATAATTGATATCACTAGTCTTATGTCATGCCTTGCTAACATCTAATAATCAAGGTACATTCTCAACAAAATGGTTATTGCCTAAAAGAACCCACTCTTGCTGGTAATGTCACCGACAAGTCTATCAAATCTTGAATTAGCTGGTTTGGTTTAATCTTCCAAGAAATAATATACAGAAATAAATTACTTAATATAGTACTTGCAATAGCGTTCTTTTTAGTATTTGTTTAGTTGGGAAGAAGTTATGGAACAACCGACCCGGCTTTAATTTTCTTTCTCTTTTACGATAGGATACACAAACTATATTTTATTACATCTATTTTGTCAGTTGGAACGTTATTGAAAATATCCGGTCGTGTCTTCGTCGAAACTTCATTATTTCAGAAAGGGAATCACGTTTCTTATTGCCTTAGGTGGAAGTTTATTTTTTTCCCGGAAGGAATATATCTATTTTTCCTATCGTTTCTTAATACGGGAAATAATAAAAATAAAATAAGTTACTTACAATTAGTGTCGCTTTATTTAGTTTATTTTATTGATATTTGTTATTGCATGAGGTACAATCCACTAAAAAATAATGACATGGATAAGTAAAACGAATATTCTAATACATACTTTGCAATACCATCGTCCTTTGGATCTTTTCGATTTCCTCAGACATTTACATTCGCAGAATTTGGCTTTGTAGTTACCGTCAAAGGATTAAATATAAAAATAATTTTGATTTTTGGTTCCCTTGTTTACGTCGAAATGTTTTTCCAATCACCTCTGCATGTTTTTCTTTTTATATTGTAGTTAGCAATTACTTTGGTTGTATAGTTTAATTGCGTTCGTTTTTCATTCATGTGAAAAGGGCAGCGAAAATCCCTAGCAGAATAAGATAATTACACCTAGCTATCTAACTAATTTTTTTTTTGTGATAATTAGTAGGTTTACAAAAGCGGTTTCATTTATAATAGAGTTTTTTCTTGTTAATATTATTATTATTATTATTATTATTATTATTAAATTGAAGTAATGTAATTCTTAAAGTTTTAAACTCAAAATATCTAATCCATGTTTTATACAGAAATTAAAAAAAAATGTAATTCAATTTGTGCCATCATAAAAGGCAATTGAAACAAACCATTAGAAAAGAATATTAATTTTTTCTCTTAATAAGGCTAACAACTCTTACTCAAGTTTTTGGGATTTTTTGCTATTTTATGATTTTTTGAATATAGATATATTGTGAGTTGGTATTTATGTCTGATAGTTCATTTTATACAACCATATTAAAACATGTTTACACAACTAACTTTATTTGTATATTATATATTATAATTATTTGTTTGAATACTAGTACAGTTCGAAACTATAACAAGAGCACACTTCTAAAAATTTGTTAATACGGCACGTCGGTATAATTAAATGCAAACCATTGGGTATTTGGAAAGTTTAACATCTGAACATCGGCGAATGATCGATGGCTAGAATAAAGAACAAATGAAAGGCATATATGTGAACGATTGCCTTGAAGGTAATACCCTTTACGGTATGCGACAAAGATAGCGTAATCTTTTCGGCCAGAGATTTACAGTCGCAGAGTTTGACCTTTATAGTTTCCGCCAAAGGATTAAATTTAAAAATATTTTTTAGAATCTCCACATACGCAATCGTTGGTAGATTAGATATGTCTTATTTTCCCTACGTGATTATTTTTTGAGTTGAGTGTATGTAAATGCCTGTAATCGATATTATTTTACGGGTAATTTTAATAATTGATAAATTTAAATACAAAAATAATTAATCTTTCCTTTAATAAATTCCCAGTGAACCAAATTCAAATTTCCCGCATTTATTTTTAGTAACTTCAACTTAAAGGTATTCAAATAACTATTAATCTAATATAAAATCCTAGGTAATTTCTTGCTTTAATGTTGAAGTTTCTAAAAATAATTGTGGGAAATTTGAATTTGGTTCACTGGGTTTCATTCGTCATTCATCATTTTCAATCCATTCTTTTAATTTGAGAGAAAAAAAAGTGAAAACATTTTTACCGTTGCTTAACTCTCACAGTACCTATGGCAAATCGCCACGGCAAAAGTAAAGGGAGATATCCCGATATGACTGTAAGCTTAATTTTAATTATTTACAGACGTTTTATAAATTCCATTTCCACGCGATGGCGTAGGCATCGTCCAACAGTTCGGATTAAGAATTAGCTGATTAATGAAATTATAATGGGTCGAAGCCAGCCCGCGAAAGCCGCCCCTACGCAATAGCGTAACGATGCAAGGGGCAATTTTCGTCGGTAACTCTTAATTTTATCTTTCACACACAACTACCCCGGGATTAAGTGTTTAATGGGGTAAATTGTACAAGTTGGGATGCCGCGTCGGTCGTCGGAGCAAATTCGAATGCTAGCAAGCGAGGGCCTATTGCTGGCCAGGTAATCTGCGAAATATGAAACGTAATGCTAATTACTGTTAGTAATGAAATCACCATTTGGAATTAAAAGGAAACCGAAGTAAAAATAAAAAGACTTTCTTACTCTGATGGTTTTGGTACTTACATATGTAATGTATCGCAATACAAATGAGTTTGTATCTAGGTACAGTCGCGGACATTATTATTTAGCACTCGAACGAATGATTCGACGCTTTGATGGTGCTAAATATTAATGTCGGTGACTGTACGTTTGGAATTTCGCAGCGAAGAAAATGGTTGGGTTATTTCAACACAAAATATACCTTCAATTACCTTCAATAGTGATGTATAAAACTGTTTCTTTACGTAGCAGCTATAACAGTAGCAGCTTTTTTAAACTGCTAACTAGAAGTAGCAGAAGCAGGTTATAGCTGCTAACGTAAAGAAACAGTTTTATTTACAAACAGTAGCAGCTTTTTTAAACTGCTAACTAGAAGTAGCAGAAGCAGGTTATAGCTGCTAACGTAAAGAAACAGTTTCCTTAAATAACGGTATATGTTAAACAGATAAACTGTTTCTACAACTTTGCACACCGTCCCAAAGTGTCTTTTGTTACCGTTATTGACTCCATATTTATATCTATTTATATTGCAGACGACTTTATTCGATTTAGTAACGAGTGGAGATACATGTACATGTATATACACCTAGGTATTTGGTTTAAACTGTGCCTAGGTATTGTATATATTTTCGTAACTATTAATGATCCCCTAATATAAATAATTGATTTAATAAATGAAAAAGCATATTTTCTTGAACAGAAAAGTATAAATTAGCATTTTCTATCAATTATAAAACGGTGATTGTAACAAGTAACAATAATAAGTAGTAATATGTTCTTAGGGGTTACTGTAATGACATGTATTAAATATGTATTTTTGCATAGGCATTTCTTTACCAAGCCGGTGATTATAATAAGCAGCGATAATACTTAGTAATATGTTTTGAGGGGTTACGTTTCATAATGATATGTATTATGTGTTTCTGCATAGGTATTTCTTAACCAAAATCGATATAAAAACTAGGAAAACTAATCAGCGAAACTTACATTGTGTGGGGTTGTTACATAAAATAACTATTATTACTTGGAATAAAATTGTCTCCAGCTGGCCCTGACAAAAACAATATTTCTATGTAGTTGTTAGGGAATTTTGTTTAATTTTTATTCCCTTATTTACTTAAGCGGATGCGGTGTTCATATATTCGTTATTTCTAGAATGTTTTGTTTTTACCGCGTACTTGTCATTTATTTAATACACCACTACAATATAAGTATTTTTAAAAATATCTTCTTTATTATGTTTGTTAGTTCATTTTTATATTTTTTTTTGTACGGTGAAAAACATACAGTCATAGATAGTGCCATAAAATAAACATGAACTGTTCCTTAATTTGTGCCATCTTGATTTGTTATTTTATTAGACTTGCTTTTTTTATATTTTCTTATATTTTGTTATTTATATTTTCTATATTTTGTTCCTTATAGTTTATTTTCTGATGGTATAAATAAAGATTATTGTTATTATTATAACTGGCTTCGGCGCATAATAGTCATCTTCAGATTAACGTCAATTATGTTAATTCTCAATTAATGAAACATCAACTATGAAATAACTAACAAATTAATGTATTTCTGCTTTTAACTGTAATAATTAATAGTATTTTTTCCCAAGAAAATTTTTCTCCTCACGCAGGATTCGAACCTACGTCCTCCCGCTTGCCGGGCGGGTGCTTTACCAATTAAGCTAGTAGAGGACGAGATTCGAGCGTTTTAGCCGAACATATGTCGATATTAGATCTTGAAAGGCTGACAGGACGGCAAATATGCAAAGATTGCAAGTATTTTACAGTAAGAAAATAATAAATTAATGTATTTCTGCTTTAACTGTAATAATTAGGAGTAATTTTTCCCAAGAAAATTTTTTGTCCTCACGCAGGATTCGAACCTACATCCTCCCACTGCCGGGCGGGTGCTTTACCAATTAAGCTAGTAGAGGACGAGGTTCGAGCGTTTTAACCGAACATATATGTCGATATTAGATTGAAAGGCCCGCAGGGTGGCACATATGCGAAGATTGCAAGTCTTTTACAGTGAGAAAATAACAAATTAATGTACTTCTGCTATAAAATAACTGTTTGAAAGTTTTGAAAACTGGCAAATGAAAATGAAGCTAATTTAATATATAAAAAGTGTAAATTGTAAATGTGTGTCGTATTATGCTAAACCAACTGCGTATGATTGTTTTAATGCGTATCAGATAATAATTATTAGATTATTAAAGATATTTGTTACATTTCATAGTATTAATTTATATCATCATGCAGTAAACATGCCTCTTTCTTTCAATGTAGGTACGTATTATTATTATTATTAGAAAAGGAACAATATTTGGCGTAAAAAGGCATATCTGGGAGTTGTTAAAAATTATTAGGCGGTGAGAAAATTGTTGAACGTAGGTACTTGGTGCTAGCGGTGAGCATCCATAATCGATTGATTGTAATAATCGAATGATTAATTGAGTATGGTAATATATCGTAGGACCTTTTCTGTGGGTCCCAATATCCTTTCGTTTTGTACATTATTCCTGTAATAATGATAAATATAAATATAATGACCTTTTGTTTAGATCTTCGTCAACCAATTATCGAATGATCATTCATAATCCAAACGCCATAATCGAATTGGTGATTGATCGTTAATAATGGGGTGATGCCTTTTCCGTTATAAGATTATGCCCATCACTACTTGGTACATAACCCAAAATCTAATATCATAGATATGGACAATAGGCGCTTCCTTTTATATAAGGCGGACAAGTTTATGTTCAGCAGTTCATCTAAAGCTCGTTCGAGTGTTTACCATCTATTAGAATCGATGAAGCGTTACCCGAATATTCGTTCTCTATCACACAGAATCGTATTAGAAGCGTGCAGCTTATGCAGATTACGCGCTGCCGATGAATGGGAATATTTCAT
Organism: Protaetia brevitarsis; assembly: GCA_004143645.1. Lineage (NCBI taxonomy): Eukaryota > Metazoa > Arthropoda > Insecta > Coleoptera > Scarabaeidae > Protaetia > Protaetia brevitarsis. The sequence continues at coordinate 2,759,482 of RXPK01000047.1, forward strand.
ATGGGGAAGGGGATATCTGCGACATGACGAAACCTGCGTGTGCTGAGCGATCTTTTTCGCTTGAAAAACACACAAACTTGTTATGCTACATTTATTTGCAGATACTACGTTTTCTTCTACGCCATTGGTAATTGATAAGTTTAGCGCAGCCGTTTTGTGGATCTCTGTGAATAGGGTAGTTCGACGACATAAATCTACCGCAACCAACTATTTTTATTAATATTTAATAATATGAAGAAATCATATAGTTTCTGTTTCAGTTATGAAGAGATTAGTTAGCGTAAAATAAGTTGAATTGAAAAAGCTTTACAGGAAGATCACATTATAATTCTAGGAGGTAATTTGGCATCGATTCGGTGGGTATTGAAGCCATGCGGGCAGTGGTAAATGCGAATGCAATTGCGATCATTTATCAAACCGGAGGTGGTTTTGCTTGTGACCACTACCTCCGTAAGTTCTATATGTCGAGCTTCGTGCTTTCATTGTGATAAGCGTTCAGTCTATTTGGTCGTTCTCTTAGGATTAATGATCATTCAAGCTTTTTCTTCTGTATTATAGGTTGTAGATGATGTCAGCAGATGGTATTGTATAACATAGGTTGTTTTGAAAGTTTGATTTAACTTACTGTTATTCTTATAAAGAAGTAGGCGCTATAAACGAATTCCTTATTTGATCACGAAAGGTTGATCGAGGCGGAATTTCAACTTTATTGAATGCAACCGGATCTTGAAATGTGTTAAATGGTTTTTCCATCCAAAATAATTTTTAAGCGGTGAAAGATACAAAAAAATATTAATGGCGACATGCACCGTTTAGCTAGCCCTTCCAGGCAATATAACCAGCAAATAGATGAGGTAAGAAGTGAGCTTCAACTCAAAATGGCCGCTATTTGTTACCTGCAAGTGGGGAATTTGATTAATAGTAATGAAGACATAGGACTTATATTATTTATAATACATATATATCAACGATTTATTGCTTAAAGTTGAATATTATAGAGCCACACTATATGCGGATGATACTTCGATCATGGTGAGAGATAACAGCGAAGGCAATGTCCGAGATGGCTAGGGGCGGATGGTTTCAAGTTTCAAGCCAACAAATTGCAAATGACAAGACGCAACAGCCACACATGAAATAGCAAAGATAACATACTTTGGTAATTTCTATACCATAGCATCATATGGCATACTGTTTTAGGGAGAATCATCGGAAGCTTCAAGAGTGCTGCTACTATAAAAAAGAGAATACGAGCATTATGCGGTCTAGGCCCTAGAGACACTTGTAGATAGGCCTTTGTAAGTGAGGGGATTTTAATGGTCGTTTATATGTACCCTATGACCTGCCTTCAATACGTACATAAAAGTATGGACCAATTTCCCAAACATTCGAGAAGGCACGAGTATAACACCAGGAATAAGGAAACGTTGGAAACACGTCACCAACTCTCGCCATCTCAGCAATTTATGGGCTATTGGGGCCGAAGTTTTATAATGTGGTACTGGACAATGTTAAAATTCTAAGTGAAACAAAGTTTCATAACGCAATAAAATAGTCATTACTGATAACTTATATACCGTATAATGTTTTCAGCGGCGAGGTCGAAGTTGATATTCACCGCAGTTATGAACGAAACGTACGGAAGTAATTCCACAAGACCACCACTCACCAGCGCGGAAACAATTTTTACAATGATGATTGCATTAAATCCATACAGCTAAATTAAAAATTAAATTAATTTCAATTTTTATTTAATCGTTTCAATTGAAATAAAAATATCAATTTCAAACAGTCACTTGAATTAACAATTGAAATTTTTTATTTCAATTACGATTGATTAATTTTATTGAATTTTGGCCATTCCTGCAATAAATTTTTTTAAAAAAGTTCAAGGATAATGTCTAATTTTATTATTCTCGATAGCTTTCCGTTGAAAGATATATAAGCTTATACGTGACCATTTTTGAGTTTTATGCGTGGATGTAGGACTATATTATGGTCTGACAACGGGCCGAAGGAACTGTAGGTCTGTTTCGGCTAATTGTTCTTTATCCATGTGATGCCATGGTTCGAACCCCTAACCTAGATAAGAAATATCAGGTTATAATACCAGATAAGAAGGACTGGGAGGCAGGTGCCCCGGTAAGAGCGGACTCAAACTGGTTTACTGACGGCTCTAAAACGGATTACGGCGTTGGAGCGGGAATATACACTAAGAAACCTAAAAAGGCTCTTTCGGTAAGCTTCAGCAAAGACACGACTGTGTTCCAAGCGGAGGTTGCTGCAATTCACCACTGTGTCAGAGAGATAGAAAGATGTACCGCACCGGGTAAAAGCGTCGCTATCTTCTCCGACAGCCAGTCCACACTTAAAGCGATTAGCTCCTCAAGCGTGGACTCTAAGCTGATTTGGACTGTGTAAGCGCCCTAAATGAGGTGGGCACCAAAGGAAAGTAACCCTAGCCTGGTCCCTAGCCACTCGGGCGTGAGAGGAAATGAGGCGGCGGACGAGCTGGCCAGGCGAGGTTCGTCAAGGCCATTCGTTGGAGCCGACCCTTCTTTCGGCACTACCAAATCGCAAATCAAAAAATCCATCAATGAATGGATATACAATCAGTCCAGAGAGTGGTGGCATAAATCACCGGACAATGGCAGGCAAAAGAGTTCCTAAAGGAGCAGAGGCCTGAACTCACGAGAGATCTACTGAATAAAGACAGGAAGACTGTCAAAATGATAGTAGGTCTGCTGACTGGTCACTGTAGACTGAATAGGCATATGTATAACATAGGCCTGGCAGATGATGCAACCTGCAGATACTGCCAAGAGGAGGAAGAAACACCAGTTCATGTGCTGTGCCAATGTGAAGGCCTGGCGAGGACAAGGTTCTAATAATGGGGGAGGAGAACCCACAGCTAGTAGCTACATAAAGAAGCCGCTCTAAAGATGATAGGCTAATCAAGAGGGCAAAATTAGAGAGCGTCCTCTAGGAAAAAGGGGATCACAATAGATCTGAAAAGGTCGCGGTGAAACAGGTCGATAGGCCACCCCAATCCTAATCTAATCTAATCTAATCTAATTGTTCTTTATACTTTAGAGAGAGATACTTTAGACAGTACCATGCTTTCAAATAGTTTCCTGATTGGAGTAGGCTATGCTTTTTTTTCGTTGGTCACAGTGCATGCAGCACTAATTACTTTGCCAGTTTGTATGTTATCAAAATGTGTGCAAGAAATACTAAAACAATTATTATAGGTTCAAAAGATAATAGTACTAAAGATGATGCTGAAAATATTGCCTATTATTTTGAAGACACAGTCGAACTCTTCATGTTCTCAAAGCCATTTCTGAGGAGTTGTAGGTTATGTTGGCATAGGAATCTCTAATAGCATTGCTAAGCTCTTCGATTGTGTGATGTCTGATTTTAAAAATGGTACTCCTTATATATGGGAAAATATAATAATCTAAAACTGTCAAAGAGGAAAATTAATAATTCTTGTATCGAAAAATTGTTCCAAGGAAGCTATTGTTTGTCGAGATTTGTGTGCCGGTACATTATTTTGATGAAAAAAAATTCGTCTGTAAGTTCTTCCTCATGGAGTTCATAGATAAACGGCTGTAATAATAACTTCCAGCAGTTCGTTAAAAAATATAGGTCTAATAATAACAATTCGTCTCCTTGAAACTGCTAGCAGGATGCTATGGAATAAACCCATCCCCATTATTTAATTTTCGACCAGTTGTAAAGTAACTTTCGATAATAAATGTTTTGTGTTGTAATTCTAACATTTTGCAATAAAATAATACATTCAAATGAATCTGTTTCTAATTTTGGTTTGTCACTGACAACTGTTGAAGCACAATTTCTTTTCGAAAAAAAAATTATACAAATAAATTAAAAATTAGCCAAATATATGCAAGAGCCGATTTCACTAGCTTATCCTTTGTTTCAGTAGCAATAAAATTCAAAGAATTTACTTCGGTTGAATTAACAAAAGCGACGAAAGTAGAAATAGGTAATTTATTTTAAAAAAATATTTGAAAGAATTGTGATTTTTACTTCTTTTTAGAAATAAAACTACCCATGGCTTCAAAATTGATATTACATTTGGTGTTGGAAGAGATGCTGAACTTATTCCCTCAAAGCAAATTTTCCATATTTTAACAATAAAATGTTTGCCCATATGTTACAACAATTTATGCCGGTCATTGCATAAGTTAATTCCAAAGTTAAAACAAAATTATTTTATTTTTCATGTAAACATTTCTATTTTTTTGTCAATAATCAGAGCTTTCTGTAACACTGCGCGTCGACTGACTGAATAAATGTCTGTGGTATATCTAAGGCATAACGGCGCGGAAATGTACAATAGCCAAAATGATGTTGATGAATGACGAGCGAGATAGGTGGCGCTGTACACAGGTGTAAAGATAAATTATCTCCCTACTTGTCCAGGTGGGTAAACTTTTATTTTATCCGTTATAGTGTCTGGATTCCTTTAATATTTTTGTGTGTCAGAGATCGCAGTGCACATATCTTCGCGGTGCAAAGCATCGTTTGTCTCCCAGTTTCTTTGATTTTGAATCGTGCTTTTTGCGCTATTACATTTTTTAATATCGACGATCCAGATGACGATAAATAGACCGAGCGCGAGCGGTTAACACTTTGATTAAAACCGCCCGCCGACTAGTGCATTAATGTAATGGATGTTTGTCATCAATCATGTTCTCGGTGCGAACGTATGCGCGCGTGCAAAAAAAGTAAATTAAAATAAAAAAGAGGGACCGTCGAGAACCTACCGTAACACTTGTTGGGGGTATGGGACGGAGCGGTGCGTGGACCGATTTCGCTGGCAGCCGGTGGTGCTATATAACAACGTGAAAAATAAACCGTAATTTATGAGTGGTCGGGGAGGGGAAAACAAGAAAAAGTGTTAATTTTCGCGGGGAGTAATTGAAGCTGTAACGATGTTATTTCGCTTTTACGGTCGCTTTTGTATGGAAAGGATGCTTTCTACAGTTACTCAACAAGTTAACATAATTACCAAGATGAATAAAAGCTGCCGTGGTTGAAATTATATGAACTTTGTAAAAAAAAAAATAATAAAAAGGCAAAATATACACTGCTCCAAGAAATCAACGCACCCACAACCATAGATAATACTAACAGTGCACTTTCTACCAGACGATTGCCGTAATATATAAAAAAAAGAAGGATGAAAACATGATTTCTATCAGTTAACAAAGTCTATAAATTGCTAACACCGCGAACTGTAAGCTAAAATTATCGAAAATCTTGAATACGCAGGAGACCATATACCTGTCGCGGGACTAAATTCCCGGTGACGGTGCATCTGCTGTAGCAAGAGCAGTATGCTGACGACGTAGCTCAATAAAGATGAACGTGGGCTATCTTAAGGTGTTGCTTTCAATCTCAGTAAATGGGCGCCAAGGTTCGGATAAAGTACTGAAGCATACAAAATATAATAACGAAGTGCCAAGAGCCTAATGATACTAAGTTCGCTAACAAAAAGGATAAGTTACCGTAAAGTTGGCTGAAGTCCGTTAAATTCAATTCAAAGGTAATAAAACTCACGCACAAATTTAACAGAGTTCGATTTATTGTAAAGTCAAAATAAATTTGGGTTGACTCTATATAGTAAAGAATTTTAATAATATGCAAGCCCAGTATATATTAGAAATTTGACAGAGTAAAAAGAAATTCGATGATTATTTAATGTCGACAAAGTTTTATTAGATTAAACAAATAATTGAAGATACGAGTGGATGAAGATGCTATGTCGCATTTTAAAAACTGTCTTTTTTTGTTAGAATTGAGGTGTTTTGTACCCATTTTTCACATAGCACCATCGAAAATTCCAGAAATTTAAGAACACTCGAGTCTTGTGAATATATGAAGGGGTTATGTTACACTACTTTTGAGAAAAATTACATAAAAAAAACTTAATTTCTGAAAAAGTTTGATATTGTAACATAACACCTTCATCCACTCGTGTCTTCAATTCATATGCCTCTATTACTGAACGTTAGATTAATAAGGCATGGTACACGTACCCAATCGTAAAATGTGTTTCGCAGAAAATGTTATTAAAATACAAGTTTAAATATATATTGGCCGCAAGGAATTCTTGTTGGTTTAAATATAAATTTTACACAAAGATTGTGTTACACGTAAGTGCAAAATGACTCTAATATTTAATATTAAATTCCGTAACGATATATATATATATATATATATATATATATCTATCATTATCTAAAGTTACGATGAATCTAATTGTTACTCCAAATAGGTTCTGCAGACTATGAAATGAAAGATGATACTTTATTCGAAGAGTTGACAGGAGCAACGGACTTGTCGAAGATACCTACGTTTCAGGACTGCTGGTGATTGCGATGTCCAAGTGCAACGGGATCCAGCTGTATCGTAATAAGATTATTTCACCACGGTGGAGCCAAAGGGGTTAAACTCTTGTAGGTTAAATTTCTATGCCAAATAGTCGGTAATGTTCTGAGTTATTTAGTGGGTGGTCACTCACAGTGGGTGGCTAATTCCAATGGGTGGTTACGAACAACGATGGTCGCTATCGGCGATTATTTCAAACAGTCGGTATTTCAAACCACGGGTGCTACGAACAATCTAAATAAATAACACGGTAATCAGACGAAGGTAAATGAAAGCGAAAAAGCGAAAATTCCACGAACACTAGAATGGAAATGGGGTCCTACTTTTTCGGTGCTATAGTACAAATCACCTTTTCTAATCCTCACAAGAAGTGATGAAGTGAATTCATTAAATCTTCGAACACAAAACTAATATTTCTTTAAGAGGGGTAATAATACTTAATCCAAACTTCACCAAACACAACAAATTCTGTGACTCAAATAGGGCCGAAATGACGGTACGTCTATACGCGACCAAGGTTGTCTGAAAAGTGGTGAGGACGGAAGGACGTTGTTGTCTAAGTCGGGGATGCAGAACTACTTACGCGCATAAGAGCGTATGTTTTGATTGGTGTTAGATTTGGCGGCGAAATACGCTAAATTCAAATTGGACCGTAACAAATTACGCATACTATTCTGCTGGCCGATTGTGTGCCACAAATACAATTCGATATACCATCTCCAATCCGTATGCTATCGCTGTCTAGCGCCAAGCATTCACTGCTATTTTCTACCCGTGTCTAACTATTACAAAATGCTATCCTCACATTGATCTTTTCATTTCAATCAATTCAATGAAGCCCTCATTCCGTACTATTGCAAGGTGAGGTGAACGAATCGTTTGACATGTGTAATTCACTTCAAGTAAGGCCGGTGTTCGGTTTATTTCGTTCATTTCTTAATAAGGCGTCGTTGGGTATTAGGGTACGGTCCTCAAGTTTTGGCAACGGTTAGTAAGTTTTGATCGCGGTCAGTAATTTTATGAAAAATGGAGTATTATACGCCGGAGGAAAAAACTATTTATGGTAAAACTTTACGGTGGAAATTTAGCAGCACTTATGCGTGATTTATTTGCAGTAAAGTATCCCGAAATATCAATTCCTAGCGCGATTATTATTCGTAATACGGTCCGACCGAAATAATGCTTACATTAATAAATAACAAAAATAAAAATATCCTAGAGAAAAAATGTCAGTGATACCGATATTCAAGTGTATACATTAATTTGTTCAGACTTTTCAGGCTCGTTTTCATTTGCACAAAATGAAAATCTGCTTAAAATATTGTTATTATAATTTATACGAATGTCTGTTTTTTTTTTGTTGATTAGATCTATAATATGTAAGTATAGTCACAAATTGTAATATTATTTTGCTTATTTATCCATCATTAGAACTAATCTGCGCGCATGTTAAAAAAAACAATAATTGTAACGAAACTGGCGCATCCACCATTTTTACCGTAAGCTTGAATTTTATATTGATGTCTTTTATTGTATTATATATATTACACGATAAAGTTGGATAAAGCTGGTTGGGAGTTTCAAAGTAAATAACTGACGTGCCACTAAATTAGGTTCCGTATTACAAACCGAGGGTCCTATCTAATTCTGGTTTGTGCTTTGTCTGGAATTCCCTTGTGCGAACTGTAATTGAAATGAGGTAATGATTTCTTTTTCCAGGACAAAATGAGGTCATTTGTAACAAAAGATCGAACGACTATTTGTTTTCAATTACCTTAAATCCTTATTGCCCTCCCTAAAAGACAAGTAATTGTAATTAATTACCTATACAGATTTATATAAATAAAATCGTAACTCACCTCCTGCCTATTGGGTATCATGCAAAAGTTGCCGAAAATGTCGAGATGTATCTGTTTGTAATGTTTTACGATCATTTTTATCTTTAATAATTAATAATGATAACTTTCTGGCTGCGTGTAGCCACAGAATGTATTCTCATGGTTAGTTGTACATAATTACATTTAAACAAGTATCTTAAAGTAGGTGCCCTAGAACTCTTATTGAACGGACAAATCTACTGGAACAAAATGTTGTAACGAATAAAGAAACCATAGTATGCACCTTCCTGCAAATAAAGGACGCTTTTGATTTTTGACAACATTCTATATGAGGCTGTCAAGTAGTATAAAGGTGATGTAACCTATGGTGTAATTATATTAGACATACTTCTTGTTTAAGCGAATCATAGGAGATATCAGTTGACAAATTTTCCTAATGTATTAGGAAGTTTTTTTTTTATCGGGGAAAGAACAGCAGAACAGTATTCTCTCTGCGAGCGTACGTACATTAATCATACCATGGTGTAACTTCTAGATGGATATCCACCAGGATAGTTACATTTTTGCTTATGTCGAGCTTAATAGTGGATAAATTTCCTATGCGGCTTAATTGGCAGAGTATGTATAACCATACGAAGTCCTACGCTCAAGAAGTGTAGTTCAAAGAGATGTCAATCAGTGGGACTGGGCCAACTCCACTAAGAAGAGAACACCAGCAACTCGAAAATTCAGACTTCGATGAAACTCTGGAGACTGAAAGTATAGTATGAGAGCAGCGCAATTTATTGGTTATTTAACAAAAAAGGCCTGACGGTGAGCAGAAAATTTGTAGAAAAAATTATAGATACATGTGTTTAGTATAGTTGCTTTTAATGTTGCAGTATTGGCTGTAAGCAAGTAATTATTCCCCTGTATACAGCATATAATGCGGTAGTGTCCCTGGATTGTGTAATGATCAGATCATATCAGCCGTTTGTGTAATATACTAATAACTTTTAATCGCTTTTTTAATCACCGCAAGAAACAGCAACAAAAACACGGCGTTGAATGTATACAGCGATAGTGACACTGATATAATCACGTATGCATCAGTAGCTTGGAGCGAAAGAACTAATCTGGCCATCTCGAGAATTAACTTCTCTAAAGTGCAGATATTAGCATGTGTATGTGTGAAAAAAAATACGGGCATCTCCTAATGTATAATAAAAAAAACCAGCACTATTTTATCAATACTAAACTTTATATAAAACTTAAAGCATAATATGTATTTACATACCAAAATCAGAGTAGATTGTGCTGATCAACGTATTGAACCGCAAAATTGCAATTTATAATTATCTACTACCGTGAATAAGATAGGATGGAGGATAGATGCTTTTACTGTAATACTCTTGTTTAATAGACAACCTAAAAGCACCTACATAATTAAGGCGGTTAATATTTTCGTTAATTTTAGGGCAGCATCATACTGCTCTAAAACGTTTTCGAAATTTATATGCTAATTGGATTATATGACATTATAACCCAAAACAATTTTGTGAAATGTTTAACGATTCAATTAATAATTATGCGGTTTTGTGTGTTCGTTATAGCTTTACCCGTGGTAATGTGATAATAAATTTTAAGGGCGGTATAGATGTGCTAAAAACAATAGGTACTAATAATTATTTATAAACGATATTATACATTATACAGCCATTCAACACTTATATTAAGTTATTGGTTGGCTATATAAATGGAACCGGCGTTGTAAAGTAGAGATTGCACATATTTAATATACAAACGACGATTTTATTTAGCTGCGTTTCTTGGTTTTAATAGATCCCCCAATTTTTCAAAGTAGAAAGTAGTGTAGCAATGATGATAGTTTATCAGTCTTCTTTATTGGGTTTGTATCGGAACTAACAAAGTAGAAAATTGAAATATGCTTGCTCTATCTAAAATATGCATGATACGACTTTCCATTTATATTACTTCATGAATATATTCCATAATGACTCGAGTAATAGGTTATAAATATTTTAGCATTACATTACATTCACAAAACGAAAATAATAATTCTTTTCCGTTGAACAGCCAAAATTCATTTTTATAAACGTTTACATTTCGTTTATTTGTAAAATAAAAAAACTTGCCCTGATACGGAATTTTGCGGAATCTGCACAAAAAATCTATTTTGATATCCCTATTCATTTTAAAGCAACAGAAAAAATAAACATTTGCAGAATTGTGTATTATTAGTACAAATCAGTTATAGATTTTGTGCAGTGTTCATTAAACAAGTTTCATATATTTTTCAGTTGACATAAGAAAATCCCAATCATACCATATGAAGCGCTCCGTAACAACACACTGAGCAACGTTACATAAAACAATCTAGCATCGGCAATAAGTTTCAAAATTAAACGAATTTCCGCATTCCGTCTAAGTGGAAGAAGGAATCAACAACAGAAGTTTCTACGCTATTCTATTCTTTTAATGCGAAAAGTTGGCAACGGATTTCAAGTTTGCATAAAACTTGTAGGCCTCCGATGCAGGTCTTTCTGCAATGCGCTTTTTAAAGTGGCTATTCTACAAGCTTTATTTTTAACATTGCAGCGTAAAATTCTCCGCAGGATATTTGCCTGTCTAACTACTTTTAGTTTTTGTACTGTTTATTTTTCTCTTCCCTTTTGTTTCGCCGCTCTGTTAATTTTGAAAATTTGTTTATTCAAAATAGCAAGCAATAAGAAAAAAAGTTGATGTTTCGCGGTCAATTCTAACAGGTTTCTCTCGACCTGTTGTTAGTTGTTAGAAGTATCGGAGCGTGTGACCGTTGCGTTGCCCGAGAATTGTTTTGGCCATCGGTATTGCGCACGGAATGGCACTCAAAGAGGATCCAATAAATTCCAGTTAAATCGCCGCCGTTATGTAAACTACTTCAAAAACCATTATCGCCGATAACGATGCCGGTCCCGCTAATATAACCATTTCGCTCGTTAAACTAACGTAAAAAGGTGCGGCTAATCCGTGCTTTGGATTCTGGTCGAAGGTGATTAGAATAATCAGAGAGTCTGGAGCCTTTTTGATTCCGCATTTATATGTCACCAAATTAAATTGCCTTACTAAAGATGTTGGCAAATTCAAATCACTCAAGAACTTGCTGAAGTAATGGTGCAAACAAAAAATCTATTCTTGATTGAAGCCTATTAATATATGAATGAAATTTCACTTTTCACGTAAGCTTGTAAATGTTTGTATTTGAAGTGTATAAAACATTGAATTTGAGAGTGGCATTTTGTTATGTTTCAGAAACATTTCTAACTGGACAAAATTAAACGCGCATGTGACTTTCGCATTTTTCAGATGAACAAGAAGAGGTTATGATCAGATAGTCCGATTTTCTGCGTAAAATGATTGTGGTTACAGAAGTTGCAATTTTGTTTGTGTGACTATGAACAAAGGGCGCAAGTCTATGACAAGTACGTTTTAATGCTTCAAATCCGCCTTTGTTTTGATAAACATTGGCAGCGTTCAGAGTACGTAACTGTTACGTAGCTGCTCGCAAACGGTTTGAGAACTGTTGACAGTTCGTCTCAAAAACGCACCGCTACATTTGCGCTACATCATGTTCGTACTCTGAACGCGGCCATTGTTTGGCAATAGGGATTTACGAAAACTAGAATGTAAAATATTTACCATGTTCCTATCCAATTATAAATATAATGTAAATAATATGAAATGGGAAAGCTTAAAAGTATAGACATATTTGAAGGTAAATATGTTTTGTGAAATTATTTCTGTGGATCTAATTATTTTAAATAATGATTATTGTTATAACGGCCGTTCGGCAAAAGAATCTTTCCATGTACCATAAACATTTTGAATTAGTTATAGCATTGATAAATGAACCATTCAATGTATTATTTTTCGCACCAATTTTGGACTCTTAGAGCCAACTACCTACACGCTCTATGAGATCCAGAAAGCCTATTGGCTTAGAACTTCAAGCCCGAAGTTGTTTGTTCAGTCATTTAATAACTATTAAGTGGCAAAAATGTAATTATTGATCCTTTTTGTTAAATAGTATTTCATATTATTCTATATATGTCTACGCATAATAGGTGTTTCAATTTATCATGTGCTGATATGCATATAAAGAGGATATAAAATTGCAAAGTTCGGCTCCTTTTGTGATTAAATTTGTTTTTTCGGAATGGTTGAGTTGAAACAAAATATCTATAATAAAACCGTATAATAAATCATTATCTAATTTTCGAATGAATTTGCCTCTGTCTGTCTTAGTTTTAAAGTTGTAAATATACTCAAATGTCAGGAAAAGCAGTTGCACCTTTGACATAGCAACCTGAAATTAAATAAAAATTATTGTGGAATACATTTTATAAGGTAATAAAGGCATCATAAAACCTTCGTGTTATCAGTAGTGTTGCATCGTTAGTTTCGTTTATTCACGCGTATTCAACATTTCTATTCCGTAAATCATTGAATTAGTTACTCCTACTATGCTGTTAACATGGTAAAGAATGTCATGAAAATAACAATTAATGTTTTTTAAAAAGTGTCGAGAGAGACGAAATATCAAACAAAAAATAACTGACAACGTATTAAAAAATTCAATATAGGTATTTCCGTAAGAAAACGCCGACTGCAATAAGCACATTAAATATTTAATTGATCAAGTAATTAATATCACTTACTTTAATTGAAAATTATAAATTTCTATCAGGGGAATTACTAAAAATAAATCTATACATTTTGGATTAAATATTCTTGTCAATAAGTAAAAAGTTTGTTTTATTTCTGGTATTTTTCTTTTAATTCCAAACGATTTCTATTCCTTAAAGCAAACATTATGTATATTCAGGCAGACGCCTACGCGACACCTGCATAAAACCGCACTATATCACTTAAATTCTATTGGCTGGAATATGCACGTAGGCAGAGAAGGGGTGGTCAATGATGAAAATATTAGCTTACAACCAAATATACATGGTGCAAAAATAGTCCATTAACTATCAATTTATGAATGGTTATAGCCAACTGGCTTCTGCAATAGTTATTTGATTACTAGGCCAGAAACTACAGTTTTGCGAGTGTGAGTACGGTTTGTGGGACGAGGCGCTACGAATACTCGCAAAAGAGTTTCTGGCCGTGTGATCCACAATGTTTTTTAGGCCGACAAATCTTAATTTTGAATTGAAAATAAAAAAGAAATTTTGACACTAGGAAGTTGACAGTACAAGTTGGCACACATATTGTATACCTTAGTATTTTGACGTTTCCGAGAATAAATCTTTTTCAGTAATTTTCCTTCTAGTTTAATATCTATCTATCAACAATAAGTGCAATGCAGACACCAGTTCATCAGTATGGTTGAACAGTAGCTAAATGACAATTTATTACACGTCTGTCATGTGGAATCCAGTGTGGCCAGAGTACGTGTGGCCAATCTTTAGTGACATTTTTGTCTGCCTAGGTAGGAAAACTACCGTTTTCCTGGCGCTTTGAAGTACTGCAAAATGAGTGTTTCTGGACGAGGGCGCAAAAGAAATTTACATTACCAAAGATTCAAAACTAAGTAGAAAGTTAGTATTTGTGTATTGAAAGTATTGTCTTATTTAGTACGCGGTTAGATGTCAGAGGGGCATGTTGTATGTATCTCGCGTTTCATAAGTTTACTTTTAAAATAGGTATGTGCAATAAAGACAACTTTTATGTGTGAACAATGTTGTGTATATATTTTTTTTTTACTTAACCTAAAATGAGATCACTAAGAGGCAAACTATTTGAAATGTGAATGATGGAATATCAGGTTAAAATCATGGATTCATATACCATATTGAGCAATTTTTATTATAAAATATTTCAAATTTACTTTAAATTCATTTAAATATGTCAAATATATTTCAACAGTTACCGCTAGTGCAATATTAGTTGAGTCATCTAATGGGCAACAGTTAAACTAACTTTAACAAGAAAGAAGTGGTTATTTTGAATGCAAATTTCGATAAATTTGAAATTTCCTGTAATAAACTATACCGGATCAATCGTACCAACTTGCACTTGAATAATAAACTTGTGCTAAAATTTCTAAGAAGCGAACTATGGACAGTCCAATGTTTATCTAATAATAATAAAAGGCTCTCTTGCGTTTGCCGGCGTCAGGGGGCGCTATTCCATAGGCGTCGCCCTATTCCGTGCGTGTAAATTTGGCGTGAAAAAGTTCCTTAACTAAGGCTTCAGACGGGCGTACGATTAAAAGGGAAATAATAGACGGACGAACGGGTAACGGGGATGGCACGGGAATAGGCGTATCGCGATTAATTGTTAAAAATAAGTCAAGGGGAGAAAATTCGCAGAAATGTAAATTGTGATGGGTGCGAGCGCGGCGAACGTCGCTGAAGACCGAGAAATGTCACATGGCGGCTTACGATCGATTTGACATTGTCAAAGTTGGGCAATTTCGTATGTTCGCTGCGAGGCTGAGACGATATTGGGGAGTGGGATTGATGTCGAAAACACGTCCCACATGCTTCATCTTACGGTTCGACCCCTAAAATGGGGTCGAGACGCTGTATTTTACTCAAAAAGACCCGATTTATATAGGTGTGTTTTTCCGAGTAAGCGTGTTTTGATTTGACCGAATTCGTGTCATGGTGCCCGTGTCAATCGTACGGCAAAACGTTTCCAATTTTCTGGGACGATTTCGGACGTAAATAGACGTACAAGGGACACATAACGAGTCGAAACGTGACCAGAGAGATGTTTGGAAGCCTGTATTATTCGTTTGCATATGGAAAAATGTGGAATAATTCGAGAAATATTGTCATTTGCGATGGTATTAATTTCATAACCTCATCTGCTATTTGGGGCAACAATAATAGCGATTTAAGATAATTTAACGTTTATTGGAAGGTTGAAAAGGTTCGTGATACACGCTCAGGTATGTTTGTGATTAAAATTATACAGTTTTTAGCGAAATTATTGAGCCAGGACAAGTAAGATGTCAAACTATCGACACACGAAAAAGCGTCAACGTATCGCGCTAATTTTAGCACGAAAAGTATACATTACCGCAAAATTATTGTCGATATGGGTATTTACGTGACAGATATTACCGCTTTGATGCTAAAAAGTGCCCATTTCTACAGAACGATTCGATTTATGGAGTCATGTTCGACTGGCCTGTCAAAGATAAATTAATATTAATATGCATCTTTTAATGAGGTAAATTTCATATTTTTCAACTTTTCTACAACTATGATGACAAGAAATTATAACAGTAACACGATATAATATATAAACGACCCTAGAAATGTTCATTTGGGTTGTCGAGGGTAGTCCGATGACCAAAAAACCCTTCCGATGAAAACTAATATGACGTTCTTTTTTTTACCTTTTTAGAGTTAGATATCAATATAATATCACATCATCACAGAATATACTACAACAGCAAAGCTGAAGATGTGTTTAAAGTTCATCAAACAACTACTCGGAAGAAATATTTGACTCAGATTATTGACCGATGAATATATGGCAGGAAGTAGTATTTGTGCCTACGCTTCACCAAAATGAGAGGTGTCCTTCATTTCTTATAAGAGCTCAGCAGCCTGCATCTTTTTATTGTGTCATTATAACATTTACTCGAAGGAGCTACGATGTATATATTTTGGCTGCGCTCTTATTTAATAATACTATCTTATTACATATATTTAATATAATTTAATTTTGAATACGTTTTGTGTTAATTTTTAAAATAAACAAATAAAGGATAATAAAATGATGTATATGTTTAATTAAACCAAAATCAATAAACTAAATCTTGAATTACATTTATAAATATTAATCGTAGAATTAAACTAACGGAATCTCTTAATGATACTGTTAGTTTAAACAACAAATTGCCTAGATACATCTCAAAACTTCCAAATTTACCTTTCTAGAGCAATTGCATCAGAAGACAGTTCTAACGATAAAAATACTTTCAGACAAAACATAGGTAATGTACAACTCCATTCCTCACATTCTGCTGCTACGGCTCTCAAATGCTCAAATTTGTTATGCCACATATATTTAAATAGGTCCAATAATATTAATGATATTATATTGATTATATTTAAAAGAGTAATAAGCTATCAAGACATAATTCTTCTGTAAATATCAACAAGATACACTAAATTTTTACAAGTGCTTTTATTCCTATTGAAATCTATACACCATCAAATGACACAACTGTATTTATTTCACATATATTTCACGTCTTGACTAAAAACACTCTTGAATTTCTTTTAAACTTCAACACTGCAGGGCGCTGAACCATTCTTCAAACAATCTAAAAGGAAACGAATTTAATTACAATAACTCATAATATCTTCACTAACAACTTACTAGAGGTCGTTTTTTCATATCTAACGAGTTTATTATGAATATAGTATCACAGCATCACAGAATGTGGCTACTCCAACAGCAAAGCGATGTGTTAAAAGTTTATCGTAAAGCTTCTCCCAATAAGTATCGAGCCATTATGATCCCCCTCCGAAAAAATTTGTGGTAACCCTGTGATACCACTGTATTGACTAAAAACACTCTTCAATTTATTTTTATATTCAATACTGCAGGGCATTAAAGACACCCGCGGTGGAATCATTCTTCACAATTCTAAAAGAAACGAATTTAATTACCAATAATCCATAATATATTCCACTAACAAACTTACTGAGCGTCGTTTTTCATATCTAACGACGCTTCACATCATTCAGAGCATTACTAATTGCAAAAACACGTTGGAATAATGAATTTGCACGACGAAAATAAGAAAATGTCAACCAGGATTACGGTCGTGGTTGACATTATACCTTTTAAACGTCAACAATTATAGGCGCGTTCACACATTGACGGGTAAATGCGTGTCAGCCGATGAAAGCGGTGGAAATATTTGTTGCTTCTAAGAAATCGTATTCGGTAAACTGTTCATATAGCGAAATTTATTATTTCGAAAGCACACGTAACTTAATTATGTTTACTTAAAAGATGTTTTAAATCATTATTTTATTGCTTCGTTTGCCGGCATGTTCTATGAACGCCTATGTGACAAATGATATAGATGAATATTAAGCCGGATACACAGTGAGATGCGACATGTTCGGCCGAGTTCGGATTTGTCGTCGGAAAATGTCGAGTACTTATGTACTTCTTATGTCTTATGATTTTTAAACCGCGTATACTATGTGGCATTTATATTTCCGTAAATATTTTTAATGCATGAAATCTACAGTGTTTTCGATTTATTACTCTACGCGAGAAGTATATCTATCGCTTTTATTAATAGTGTGTATTAAAACAAAATAGAAATTCAATCATTGCGTAAAAGTGAGTATGTTGAAGACACTATTAAAATATTATCACAATAATAGCGGGAAATTTAATTTTTGCAGCTTGGTATTACTAGAAGTATAGAAGCGCAATTTTTTTTTTTTAAGTTTGAGACTGCGATTTTTTTGAGCCACTATTTGCGAATATAGCATTAAAAACTAGATGGCGCGACTAAAATGGAGGAATATTATTAAAAAATGATATTTTGCAACAGACATTTGTGGGTGCTTGGATCGTTGCATCTGATGCTGATAATATTGTTTGAAAAAATAAAATGACGGATAAAATAGGAAGAAATTGAAATATAGGGAAAATCGTCAACTATTTTTTTAAAGCTGTAACTTATGGGATATTATAAATGGAAATAGGGAAAAATAGACAAGGAAAACACAAACGAAAAGAGAATAGGGAAAGGGAATAGAATTTGATTTCAGCTCTATTTTTGCTTTTAGAAAAGCAGTCTTATCTACAAAAGTTTACTAGAATTTAATGCCGCATAACCTAAAAATATATTTGAGTACAGCTGTTCCCGAACACTTGCTATTTGATTACAGCTCTATTTTTGCCTTCAGGAAAAATCTTTCTACAAAAGTGTTGCAGAATTGAATGCTGCATAAGCTAAAAATATTTTCAAATATAGCCGGGTGTTCAGGAAGACTGGGTTTTTCATTTATAGATCTATTTTTGCGTTCAGGGAAAAACCTTTTCTACAAAAGTTGTACAGAATTGAATACTGCATAACATAAAAACATATTTTCAAACATACGGGGGTTCAAAAAAACTGGATTTTTCATTAAAGCTCTATTCTTGCTTTCGGAAAAAATCTTTTCTACAAAAGTGTTATAGAATTCAATAGTGCAATAAGTTTAAAATATTTTCAAAATATACGGGGTGTTCAAAAAACTGGAGTTTTTCATTATAGCTCTATTTTTGGCTTTTAGGAAAAAATCTATTATACAAAGAGTGTTATAGAATCAATAGTGTCATAAGTTAAAAATATTTCCAAAAATATACCGGGTGTGTCAAAAACTGGATTTTTTTCAGTTATAGATCTCTTTTTGCTTTTAGGAAAAAATCTTTTATACAAAAGTCGTTATAGAAATTCAATACTGCATAAGTTGAAATATTTTCAAATATACGGGGTGTTAAAAAAAATGGATCTTTTCATTATAGCTCTATTTTTGGCTTTTAGGAAAAAATCTTTTCTACAAAAAGTGTTATAGAATTCAATAGTGCATAAGTTGAAAAATATTTCAAATATACGGGTGTCAAAAAACTGGAGTCTTTCATTATAGCTCTATTTTTGCTTTTAAGAAAAATCTTTATACAAAAGTGTTATAGAAATTCGAATAGCGCATAAGCTAAAAAAATTTCAAATAACGGCGTGTTCAACAAAAACTGGTTTCTTTCATTGTAGCTCTATTTTTGCTTTTAGGAAAAAGTGCTTTTCTACAAGAGTGTTAAAGAATTGAATGCTGCATAACCTAAAAATATTTCAAATATACCGCGTGTTCAGGAAGACTGGGTTTTTCGTTATAGCTCTACTTTTGCGTTTAGAAGAAATCTTTTCTACAAGATGTGTTATAGAATTGGATGCTGCATGAACCTAAAAATATTTTCAAATATACCGGGTGTTCCAAAAAAAATGGATTTTTTTCCATTATTGCTCTATTTTTGCTTTTAGGAAAAAATCTTTACACAAAGTGTTATAGATATCATATGCATAAGCCGAAAATATTTTCAATATACGGGGTGTTCAAAAAAACTGGATTTTTTTCATTATAGTTCTAATTTGTGGCTTTTAGTGAAAAAATCTTTATACAAAGTGTATAGAATTAAGATAGCATAATCTCAAAAATATTTTCAAAATATACCGGGTGTTCAGGAAGACTGGGTTTTTTCGTTATAGCTCTACTTTTGCGTTTAGGAAGAAATCTTTTCTACAAGAGTGTTATAGAATTGGATGCTACAAACCTAAAAAAATTTTCAAATATACCGGGTGTTCAGAAAAAATGGTTTTTTCATTATTACTCTATTTTTGCTCTTTAGGAAAAAAACTTTTATACAAAAGTGTTAATAAAATTCAATAGTGCATAAGTTGAAAATATTTTCAAATATACAGGGTGTTCAAAAAAACTGGATTTTTTTCATAAAGCTCTATTTTGGGTTTGAAGAAAAATCTTTTATACCAAAAGTGTTATAAATTCAATAGTGACATAAGCCTAAAAATAATTTTCAAATATACAGGGGGGTTCAAAAGAAACTGAATTTTTTCATTAATAGCTCTATTTTTGTTTTAAGAAAAATCTTTTATACAAAAGTGTTATAGAATTCAGTAGCGCATAAGTTAAAATAATTTCAACATACACGGGGTGTTCAAAAAACTGGATTTCTTTCATTATACGCTATGTTTGGCTTTTTAGGAAAAAATCTTTTCTACAAAAGTGTTATAGAATTCAATAGTGCATAAGTTGAAAATATTTTCAAATATACGGGGTGTTCAAAAAACTGAATTTCTTTCATTATAGCTCTATTTTTGCTTTTAGGAAAAAATCTTTTCTACAAGAGTGTTATAGAATTGAATGCTGCATAAGTTGAAAATATTTTCAAATATACGGGGTGTTCAAAAAAACTGGATTTTTTCAATTATAGCTCTATTTTTGCTTTTTAGGAAAAAATCTTTTTATACAAAAGTGTTATAGAATTCAATAGTGCATAAGCTAAAAAATTTTTCAATATACGGGTGTTCAAAAAAACGGATTTCTTCATTGTAGCTCTATTTTTGCTTTTAGGAAAAAGTCTTTTCTACAAGAGTGTTATAGAATTGAATGCTGCATAACCTAAAAATATTTTCAAATATACCGGGTGTTCAGGAAGACTGGGTTTTTTCGTTATAGCTCTACTTTTGCGTTTAGGAAGAAATCTTTTCTACAAGATGTGTTATAGAATTGGATGCTTCATAACCTAAAAATATTTTCAAATATACCGGGTGTTCAAAAAAATTGGATTTTCTTCCATTATTGCTCTATTTTTGCTTTTAGGAAAAAATCTTTTATACAAAAGTGTTATAGAATTCAATAGTGCATAAGTTGAAAATATTTTCAAATATACGGGGTGTTCAAAAAAACTGGATTTTTTTCATTATAGCTCTATTTTTGCTTTTAAGAAAAAATCTTTTATACAAAAGTGTTATAGAATTCAATAGTGCATAAGTTAAAAATATTTTCAAATATACGGGGTGTTCAATAAAACTGGATTTTTTTCATTATAGCTCTATTTTTGCTTTTAAAAAAAAAATCTTTTATACAAAAGTGTTATAGAATTCAATAGTGCATAAGTTAAAAATATTTTCAATATACGGGGGTGTTCAAAAAACTGGATTTCTTTCATTATAGCTCTATTTTTGCTTTTAGGAAAAAATCTTTTATACAAAAGTGTTATAGAATTCAATAGTGCATAAGTTAAAAATATTTTCAAATATACCGGGTGTTCAGGAAGACTGGGTTTTTTCGTTATAGCTCTACTTTTGCGTTTAGGAAGAAATCTTTTCTACAAGAGTGTTATAGAATTGGATGCTGCATAACTAAAAATATTTTTCAAAATATACCGGTGTGTTCAAAAAAAAAGGATTTTTTTCATTTAGCTCTATTTTTGCTTTTAGGAAAAATCTTTTATAGAAAAGTGTTATAGAATTCAATAGTGCATAAGTTAAAAGATTTCAAATATACGGGGTGTTCAAAAAACTGGATTTCTTTCATTATAGCTCTATTTTTGCTTTTAGGAAAAAATCTTTTCTACAAAATTGTTATAGAATTCAATAGTGCATAAGTTGAAAATATTTTCAAATATACGGGGTGTTTAGGAGGACTGGGTTTTTTCATTATTGCTCTATTTTTGCTTTTAAAAAAAATCTTTTCTACAAAAGTAGTACAGAATTAAATGCTGCATAACCTAAACATATTTTCGACTATACAGGGTGTTCCAAAAGTAAAAACAAAAGAAAATTACTTAAAACGTGTTGCACATTATAAAAGATGATCCTCAAGTGAATGGGGACCGACTTCAAGAAACCATCTTCCTCAAGTACCACCTTCCTCGACTCCTAGATGCGCAGCATCTAGTTATAATATACTAAAGTTTGCTCTTGCGTTTGAGGGCGCGAGGGGGCGCTATTCCATAGGCGTCGCCCTATTCCGAACGTGTAAATTTGAAGCGAAAAAGTCTCAAAACTAAGGCTTCAGACGGGGGTGGGATTAAAAGGGAAATAATAGACGGGCGAACGGATAACGGGGATGGCACGGGAATAGGTGTATCGAGATTAATAGTTAAAAGTAGGAAAAGAGGAGAAAATTCGCGGAAAATCGAAAATTTAGTGGGTGAGAGGGAAGCGAACGTCGCTGAAGACCGAGAAATGTCACTTGGCGAATTTCGACCGATTTGGCATTGTCAAAGTTGGGCAATTTCGTATGTTCGCTGCGAGGCTGAGATGATATTTGAGAGTGCGGTTAATGTCGAAAAGCCGTCTCACATGCTTCATCTTACGGTTCGAACCCTAAAATGGGGTCGAGACGCGGTATTTTACTCAAAAAGACCCGATTTATATAGGTGTGTTTTGCCGGCGATGGGCTTGGAATTATGGCGGGTTTCGTGGGGTATCAAATGCCGCTGTCACGCGGTGAAATGTCGCGAACTTTGAGGGACGATTTCGAGCGTAAATGGCCGTACCAGCGACACGTAATGAGTCGTAACGTGACCAGAGAGATGTTGGGAGCCTGAATAATTCCTTAGCATATGGAAAAATGTGGAATAATTCGAGAAATATTGTCATTTGTGATGGTATTAATTTCATAACCTAACATGTTATTTGGGTGATAATAATAGCGATGTAAGATAATTTAACGTTTATTGGAAGATTGAAAAGGTTCGTAATACACGCCCAGGTATGTTTCTGATTAAAATTATACAGTTTTTAGCGAAATTATTGAGCCAGGATCAAGTAAGATGTCAAACTATCGAACCACGAAAAGCGTCAACGTACCGCGCTAATTTTAGCACGAAAAGTATACATTACCGCAAAATTATCGTCGATATGGGTATTTACGTGACAGATATTACCGCTTTGATGCTAAAAAGTGCCCATTTCTACAGAACGATTCGATTTATGGAGTCATGTTCGACTGGCCTGTCAAAGATAAATTAATATTAATATGCATCTTTTAATGAGGTAAATTTCATATTTTTCAACCTTTCTACAACTATGATGACAAGAATATTATAACAGTAACACGATATAATATATAAATCGACCCCTAGAAATGTCATTTGGGTTGTCGAGGGTAGTCCGATGACCAAAAAATCCGATGAAACTAATATGACGTTTCTTTTTTTACCTTTTTAGAGTTAGATATCAATATAATATCACATCATCACAGAATATATTACAACAGCAAAGCTGAAGATGTGTTTAAGGTTCATCAAACAACTACTCGGAAGAAATATTTGACTCAGATTATTGACCGATGATCATATGGCAGGAAGTAGTATTTGTGCCTACGCTTCACCAAAATGAGAGGTGTCCTTCATTTCTATAAGAGCTCAGTAGCCTGCATCTTTTTATTGTGTCATTTTATACATTTACTCGAAGGAGCTACGATGTATATATTTTGGCTGCACTCTCATTTATATCTATTTTTGTATATATATTAAATATAATTTATTTTGAATAGCGTTTTTGTGTTAATTTTTAAAATAAAACAATAAAGGATATATAAAATGATGTTATGTTTTAATTAAACCGAAAATCAATAAACTAAATCTTGAATTACATTTATAAATATTAATCGTAGAATTAAACTAACGGACATCTCTTAATGATACTGTTATTTAAACAACAAATTGCTAGATACATCTCAAAACTTCAAATTTATCTTTCTAGAGCAATTGCATCAGAAGAAGTTCTACGATAAAATACTTTCAGACAAATCATAGGGTAATGTACAACTCCATTCCTCACATTCTGCTGCTACTTTCAAATGCTCGCATTTGTTATGCCACATTATATTTAAATAGGTTCCAATAAATATTAATTATATTATATTGATTATATTTAAAAGAATCTAAGCTATCAAGACATAATTCTTCTGTAAATATCAACAAGATACACTAATTTTTACAAGTGTTTTTATTCCTATTGAAATCTATACACCATCAAATGACACAACTGTATTTATTCCACATATATTTCACGGATACTACTGTCTTGACTAAAAACACTCTTCAATTTATTTTTATATTCAATACTGCACGACACTAAAGACATCCGCAGTGGAATCATCTTCACAATTCTAAAAGGAACGAATTTAATTACCAATAATCCATAATATCTTCACTAACAAGCTTACTGAGGTTGTTTTTCATATCTAACGATTTTATTATCAATATAGTATCACAGCACCACAGAATGTACATACTCCAACAGCAGAGCGATGTGTTAGAAGTTTATCGTAAAACATCTCCCAATAAGTATCGAGCCATTATGATCCCCCTCCGAAGAAATTTGTGGTAACCCTGTAATACCACTGTCTTGACTAAAAACACTCTTCAATTTATTTTTATATTCAATACTGCACGCCACTAAAGACGTCTGCGGGGGAACCATTCTTCACATTTCTAAAAGGAACGAATTTAATTACCAATAATCCATAATATCTTCACTAACAAACTTACTGAGGTCGTTTTTCATATCTAACGACGCTTCCCATCATTTAGAGCAATTACTAATTGTAAGAACACGTTGGAATATTGAATTAGCACGACGAATATAAGAGAATGTCAACCAGGATTATGGTCGTGGTTGACATTTGTACCTTTTAAACGTCAACAATTATAGGCGCGTTCACACATTGACGGGTTAAATGCGTGTTCAGCCGATGAAAAGCGGTGAAATTTTGTCGCTTCTAAGAAATCGTATGCGGTAAACTGTTCATATAGCGAATTTATTTTTCGAAAGCCACACGTAACTTAATTATGTTTACTTAAAGATGTTTTTAAATCATTATTTTATTACTTCGTTTGCCGGCATGTTCTATGAACGCCTATGCTGACAAATGATATAGATGATATTAGCCGGATACACAGTGAGATGCGACAGTTCGGCCGAGTTCGGATTTGTCGTCGGAAAATGTCGAGTACTTATGTACTTCTTATGTCTTATGATTTTTAAACCGCGTTAACTATGTGGCATTATAGTTCGTAAATATTTTTAATGCATGAAATCTAACAGTGTTTTCGATTTATTACTCTACGCGTGAAGGTATATCTATCGCTTTTATAATAGTGTGTATTAAAACAAAATAGAAATTTCAATCATTGCGTAAAAGTGGAGTATGTTGAAGACACTATAAAATATTATCACAATAATAGCGGGAAATTTAATTTTTGCAGCTTGGTAGTACTAGAAGTATAGAAGCGCAATTTTTTTTTTTTTAAGTTTGAGATTGCGATTTTTTTGAGCCACTATTTGCGATTATAGCATTAAAAACTAGATGGCGCGTCTAAAATGGAGGAATATTATTAAAAAATGATATTTTGCAACAGACATTTGTGGGTGCTTGGATCGTTGCATTTGATGCTGATAATATTGTTTGGAAAAATAAAATGACGGATAAAATAGGAAGAAAATTGAAATATAGGGAAAATCGTCAACTATTTTTTTAAAGCTGTAACTTATGGGATATTATAAAAGGAAATAGGGAAAATAGACAAGGAAAACACAATAACGAAAAAGAGAATAGGGAAAGGGAATAGAATTTGATTTCAGCTCTATTTTTGCTTCTAGAAAAGCAGTCTTATCTACAAAAGTTTACTAGAATTTAATGCCGCATAACCTGAAATATATTGAGTACAGCTGTTCCTGAACACTTGCTATTTGATTACAGCTCTATTTTTGCGTTTAGGAAGAAATCTTTTCTACAAGAGTGTTATAGAATTGAATGCTGCATAACCTAAAAATATTTTCAAAAATACCGGATGTTTAGGAAGGCTGGGTTTTTTCACTATAGCTCTATTTTTGCGTTTAGGATGAAATCTTTTCTACAGGAGTGTTATAGAATTGAATGCTGCATAGCCTAAAAATATTTTCAAATATACCGGGTGTTCAGGAAGACTGGGTTCTTTTCGTTATAGCTCTATTTTTGCGTTTAGGATGAAATATTTTCTACGAGTGTTATAGAATTGAATGCTGCTTAACCTAAAAATATTTTCAAAAATACCGGGTGTTCAGTAAGACTGGGTTTTTTCATTATAGCTCTATTTTTACTTTTAGGAAAAAAAAATTTGTACAAAAGTTGTACAGAATTCAATGCTGCATAAGTTAACAATATTTTCCACTACACAGGGTGTTCACGAAGATTGAGTCTTTGATTATAGCTTTATTTTTGCTTTAAGAAAAAAAAACCTTTCCAAAAAAGTGTTATAGAATTGAATGCTGCATAAGTTAAAAATATTTTCAAACATACCGGGTGTTCAGGAAGACTGGGTTTTTTCACTATAGCTCTATTTTTGCGTTTAGGGAAAAATCTTTTCTACAAGAGTGTTATAGAATTGAATGCTGCATAACCTAAAAATATTTTCAAATATACCGGGTGTTCAGGAAAACTGGGTTTTTTTACTATAGCTCTATTTTTGCTTTTAGGAAAAAAATCTTTTCTACAAAAGTAATAGAATTGAATGCTGCATAACCTAAATATTATTTTTAATTATACTGGATGATCCCGAAAGACTGGGTCTTTGATTATAACCTTTTTAACTTTTTTTTAACTTATTTTTTAACTTAGGAAAAAATGTTTCCTACAAAAGTTGTACAGAATTCAATGGTGATATTCTTTGGAAAAATAAAATGGCGGATAAAATGGGAAGAAAATTGAAATATAGGGAAAATCATCAACTAATTTTTTTTAAAGTTGTAACTTATGGGATATTATAAAAGGAAATAGGGAAAATAGACAAGGAAAACCCAATAACGAAAAAGAGAATAGGGAAAGGGAATAGAATTTGATTTCAGCTCTATTTTTGCTTTTAGGAAATACCGGGTGTTCAGTATGACTGGGTTTTTTTCATTATAGCTCTATTTTAGCTTTTAGGAAAAAATCTTTTCTACAAAAATTGTACAGAATTGAATGCTGCATAACCTAAAACTATTTTCAAATACACCGGGTGTTCAGGAGGACTGAGTTTTTTCGTTATAGCTCTATTTTTGCGTTTAGGAAGAAATCTTTTCAACAAAAGTTTTATAGAATTAAATGGTGCATAACCTAAAAATATAATCAAATATACCGGGTGTTCAGGAAGGCTGGGTTTTTTCGTTATAGCTCTACTTTTGCGTTTAGGAAGAAATCTTTTCTACAAGAGTGTTATAGAATTGAATGCTGCATAACCTAAAAATATTTTCAAATATACCGGGTGTTCAGGAAGACTAGGTATTTTTTCATTATAGCTCTATTTTTGCGTTTAAGAAGAAATCTTTTCTACAAGAGTGTTATAGAATTGAATGCTGTATAACCTAAAAATAATTTCAAATATACCGGGTGTTCAGGAAGACTAGGTTTTTTTCATTATAGCTCTATTTTTGCGTTTAAGAAGAAATCTTTTCTACAAGAGTGTTATAGAATTGGATGCTGCATAAGCTAAAAATATTTTCAAATACACCGGGTGTTCAGGAAGACTAGGTGTTTTCATTATAGCTCTATTTTTGCGTTTATGAAGAAATCTTTTCTACAAGAGTGTTATAGAATTGGATGCTGCATAAGCTAAAATATTTTCAAATATACAGAGTGTTCGCGAAGACTGAGCCTTTGATTATAGCTTTATCTTTGCCTTTAGGAAAAAATCTTTTCTACAAAAGTTGTACAGAATTCAATGCCGCATAACCTAAACATATTTTCGACTATACAGGTTGTTCCAAAAGTAAGAACAAAAGAAAACTACTTAAAACGTACTGCACATTATAAAAGATGATTCTCAAGTGAATGGGGACCGACTTCAAGAAACTACCTTCCTCAAGTACCACCTTCCTCCACTCCTAGATGCGCAGCATCTAGTTATAATATACTAAAGTTTGTACAGTCTGTTTTTTTCTACTCTTTGTCGCACACCATAGGCGTCGCCCTATCTCGCGCGTGTAAATTTGGAGCGAAAAACTGTCCCGCCTAAGGCTTCAGACGGGGGTGCGATTAAAAGGGAAATTATTAAAGGGTCGAGGGGTAGCGGGGATGGCACGGGAATAGACGTATGGAAATTAATAGTTAAAAATAGGTCAAGGGGAGAAAATTCGCGAAATTCTAAATTGTGATGGGTGCGGGTTAGGCGAACGTCGCTGAAGACCGAGAAATGTCACTTGGCGAATTTCGACCGATTTGGCATTGTCAAAGTTGGGCATTTTGGTGCGATCGTTACGAAGCTGTGGTAGTATTTGAGAGTGGAGTTAATGTGGAAATGGCTTCTCGCATGTTTCCTCTTGCCGATCGAACCCTAAAATGGGGTCGAGACGCGGTATTTTACTCAAAAAGACCCGATTTGTAGAGGTGTGTTTTGCCGGCGATGGGCTTGGAATTATGGCGGGTTCCGTGGGATGTCAGATGCCGCTGTCACACGGTGAGATGTCGCGAACTTTGAGGGACGATTTCGAGCGTAAATGGGTGTTTAAAGAACGGGTAAAAAGTCGAAACGTGACCAGAGAGATGTTGGGAGCCTGTATGATTCGGTGGCGTATGGAAAAATGTGGAATAATTCGAGAAATATTGTCATTTGCGATGGTATTAATTTCATAACCTAATCTGCTATTTGGGGCAACAATAATAGCGATTCGAGGTAATTTAACGTTTATTGGAAAGTTGAAAAGGCTCGTAATACACGCCCAGGTATGTTTCTGATTAAAATTATACAGTTTTTAGCGAAATTATTGAGCCAGGATCAAGTAAGATGTCAAACTATCGAACCACGAAAAGCGTCAACGTATCGCGCTAATTTTAGCACGAAAAGTATACATTACCGCAAAATTATTGCCGATATGGATGTTTACGTGACAGATATTACCGCTTTGATGCTAAAAAGTGCCTATTTCTACAGAACGATTCGATTTATGGAGTCATGTTCGACTGGCCTGTCACAAAGATAAATTAATATTAAATATGCAATCTTTTAATGAGGTAAATTTCATATTTTCAACCTTTCTACAACTATGATGACAAGAATATTATAACAGTAACACGATATAATAATATAAATCGACCCCTAGAAATATCATTTGGGGTTGTCGAGGGTAGTCCGATGACCAAAAAAATCCTTTCGATGAAACTAATAAGATGTTTCTTTTTTTACATTTTAGAGCACATATGAATATAATATGACAGCATCACGAAATATATTATAGCAGCAACGTTTAAGGATGTGTTTAAAGTTCATCGAACAGTTTCTCAGAAGAAATATTTGACTCAGATTATTGACCAATGAACATATGGCAGGAAGTGTGTATTTGTGCCTACGCTTGACCAAAATGAGAGGTGCCTCTCATTTTTTATAAGAGCTCACTATCTTCCATCCTCCGTTTGCATCAGAACATTTACTCGAAGCAGCTACGATGTATATATTTTGGCTGCGCTATCATTTATAATCTATCGTATATATATATTTAGGTATTTAAATAGCAATTTTCACCAACCTTATTACATGTAAATTATTATATCAAATATATATTGATTAAATATTAAAACCACAAACTGATTTTACCAAAATTTTATTATCCCCTTTAGATGATTCGCACCATTTTATTTTACATCTATTATCAATCGTAACAGTTTCAGGTATGACATTTTCAGAACAACACATTCCATAGACGATAAATATAACGCACAATCCGCACAATTGGAGATAGCAATGTTTTTTGTAACGTTCCCTTCGATGCTTATACATCACAACGGTTTAGGTAATAATATAGTATGTACAGTTAGATAATTATTACGGTACGCCCAATCACTTATAATAGACCTACAATGTAAGAATCTTTCCAGCATTTAGACGCTTATACTTATTTCTGTAAAAAATCAAAATTAAAACAACACATTTCGTGGTTAGGTGTCAAATTACCTCGGTTTCTTCTTTCGAAATATATAATATCGCTATTGCCGACGATTTTTGTGTGTTTGAGAAGCACCCATTAACTTAATAATTTTCTATGAAAATATAGATGGTTTCATATAGAAATTATATCAATTAATTTTCCCATAAATTCTATAGGGATACGATGACAGATATAAATTATATTAGTCGGGTACACAGCGAGACCTGGGCGAGGACACTTAATGCTCTACTTTTTCGATATTTCATTTCATGACTATAATAGTACAATTTTGTAATAATTATATTATTATAGTAATGAACTATTTGTATATACACATACATTTGATAAAATGTAGATATTAAATACAACACTAAAATAATATATAAAGATACTTTATTTATAAATGGTATAGTATCTTATTGTCACAATAATAGCGGGAAATTTAATTTTTGCAGCTTGGAATTACTAGAAGTTTCAGTTTTATTTTTTAACCTAGGTTCAGTTTCTAACAAATGTTAGAAGGGGTTTTGTGAGTGCTGAATTCGATTCTGACAATAGGTTTTAGCAAAATAAAATGGCAGATTCAATATAGGAAAGAAAATTTTGAAATAATGCAAGCGTTTTTGAGGTCGGTAAATTTGATTCTGATATTAATTTTTGTAAAAATAAAATGGCGGACGCAATATAGGAAAGAGAATTTAGAAATATAGAAGCGCAATTTTTTTTCCGAGTTTTTTTCGATAAGTTCGAGACTTATGCGATTTTTTGAGGCCACTATTTGCGATTATAGAATCAAAAGCAAGATGGCGCGACGAAATTGGAGGATATTATTAAAAAATAATATTTTACAACAGACATTTGTGGGTGCTTGAATCGTTGCATTTGATGCTGATAATATTGTTTGAAAAAATAAAATGATGGATAAAATGGGAAGAAAATTGAAATATAGGGAAAATCGTCAACTATTTTTTAAAAATTGTAACTTATGGGATATTATAAAAAGGAAATAGGGAAAATAGACAAGGAAAACGCAATAACGAAAAAGAGAATAGGGAAAGGGAATAGAATTTGATTTCAGCTCTATTTTTTGCTTTCAGGAAAGAAGTCTTATCTACAAAAGTTTTCTATAATTTAAATGCTGCGTAACCTAAAAATATATTGAGTACAGCTGTTCCTGAACACTGGGCTCTCTGATTACAGCTCTATTTTTGCGTTGTAGCAGAATTCAATGCTGCATATGTTAGAATAATATTTTCCACTACACAGAGTGTTTCACGAGAGATTGGAGTCTTTGATTATAGCTTTATTTTTGCTTTAAGAAAAAATCTTTTCTTACAAAGTGTTATAGAATTGAATGCTGCATAACCTAAAAATATTTCAAATATACCGGATGTTCAGGAAGATTGGATTTTTTCGTTATAGCTCTTATTTTTGCGTTTAGGAAGATCTTTTTCTACAAGAGTGTTATAGAATGAATGCTGCATAAGTTAAAAATATTTTCAAATACACCGGGTGTTCAGGAAGACTGGGTGTTTTCATTATAGCTCTATTTTTGCTTTTGGAACAAATCTTTTTCTACAAAGTTGTACAGAATTGAATACTGCATAACCTAAAATTATTTTTAAAAATACCGGGTGTTCAGGAAGACTGGGTTTTTTCCATTATAGCTCTATTTTTGCGTTTAGGAACAAATCTTTTCTACAAAAGTGGTACAGAATTGAATACTGCATAACCTAAAATTATTGTTAAATATACTGGGTGTTCAGGAAAACTGGGCTTTTTCATTATAGCTCTATTTTTGCTTCTAGGAAAACATCTTTTCTAGAAAAGTTGTACAGAATTGAATACTGCATAACCTAAAATTATTTTTAAAAATACCGGGTGTTCAGGAAGACTGGGTTATTTTTGTTATAGCTCTTTTTTTGCTTTTAGGAAAAATCTTTTTTTCTACAAGAGTGTTATAGATTGAATGCTGCAATAAGTTAAAAATAATTTTCAAATACAACCGGGTGTTCAGGAAGACTGGGTTTTTTTCATTATAGCTCCATTTTTGCTTTTGGGAACAAATCTTTTCCACAAAAGTTGTACAGAATTGAATACTGCATAACCTAAAATTATTTTTAAAAATACCGGGTGTTCAGGAAGACTGGGCTTTTTATTATAGCTCTTTTTTGGCCTTTAGGAAAAAAATCTTTTCTACAAGAGTGTTATAGAATTGAATGCTGCATAAGTTAAAAATATTTTCAAATACACCGGGTGTTCAGGAAGTTTGGTTTTTTTTTCATTATAGCTCTATTTTTGCTTTTAGGAACAAATCTTTTCTACAAAAGTTGTGCAGAATTCAATGCCGCATAACCTAAACATATTTTCGACTATACAGGGTGTTCCAAAAGTAAAAACAAAAGAAAACTACTTAAAACGTATTGCACATTATAAAAGATGATTCTCAAGTGAATGGGGACCGACTTCAAGAAACCACCTTCCCCAAGTACCACCTTCCTCGACTCCTAGATGCGCAGCATCTAGTTATAATATACTAAAGTTTGGTCAGTATTACCTTTTCTACTCTTTGTCGCACACCAGTGGTGGCGCCCTATCTAGAGCGTGTAAATTTGGAGCGAAAAACTGTCCCGCCTAAGGCTTTAGACGGGACGGCGATTAAAAGGGAAATTATTAAAGGGCCGAGGGGTAGGGGGGGGGT
Source organism: Protaetia brevitarsis (assembly GCA_004143645.1). Taxonomy (NCBI): domain Eukaryota; kingdom Metazoa; phylum Arthropoda; class Insecta; order Coleoptera; family Scarabaeidae; genus Protaetia; species Protaetia brevitarsis. The sequence continues at coordinate 2,791,931 of RXPK01000047.1, forward strand.
GGTGGTAGTGGAATAGGGGTATCGAGATTAATAGTTAAAAATAGGTCAAGGGGAGAAAATTCGCGGAAATTTAAAATGTAGTGGGTGAGAGGGAAGCGAACGTCGCTGAAGACCGAGAAATGTCACTTGGCGAATTTCGACCGATTTGGCATTGTCAAAGTTGGGCAATTTCGTATGTTCGCTGCGAGGCTGAGATTATATTTGAGAGTGGGGTTAATGCGGAAAAGACGTCTCACATGCTTCATCTTGCGGTTCGAACCCTAAAATGGGGCAGAGACGGCTTAATTTTCACAACATGACCCGATTTGTAAAGGTGTATTTTCCCGGGGATGAGCTTGGAAGTTTGGCGGGTTTGGTCGGTTGTCAAATGCCGCTGTCACACGGTAAAATGTTGTCAACTTCTAGAGATGATTTCTAACGTAAATGGGTGTACAAGCGGCACGTAATGAGTCGAAACGTGACCAGAGAGATGTTAAGAGCCTGAATGATTCGTTGGCGTATGGAAAATGTAGAATAATTCGAGAAATATTGTCATTTGTGATGGTATTAATTTGCCATAACCTGACCAATTATTTGGGTGATAATAATAGCGATTTGGGGTAATTTAGTGTGAGTTGAAAGATAAGATGAGATGCCAAATACACGCTCGGGTATGTTTTTGATTATAAGTGTTCAGTTTTAGCGAAATTATTGAGCGAGGGTCAAGTAAGATGCCAAACCAAAAGCGCACATTTGTCGCGCAGAATATCGGCTCAGAAACCGCAATTATTTTTGAAACGGCTTCCTGTATCCTTCGTTTAACAGTTTGAACCCTAAAATGGAGTGGAAACGCGAAATTTCTCTCAATATAAGTCAATTTATCGCGTCTCATCATATCTGGCCGAAATCGTTAATTGTGCCAGTGACGCCCGATTTTGTGGCACCGATACCGGCTCAAAAACCGTATCCAGGTATGAAATTATTGTTGGAACGGCCTCTTTCATGTTTCATCTTACAATTCGAAGCTTAAAATAGGGCAGGAACGCGAAATTTCTTTCAAAATTAAACGATTAAAATAGATATGTTTGCAGGGGACACCTGTCAAATTTGACAGAAGTCGTTGAAGTACGTTCGGCAAATGGCCGCTAAAACCTACATAATTTAGTGCGACGTGTTTTTGGGGTAAAGATGTACTCCAAGCAAGTGTAAGAAGTCGAAATGTGATTTGACAAACGTTATGAGCTATACAGCCGGAAGGTTGAAAGGGAACATGCCGATTAATTCGCGAAATATTGTCGTATCAGATGGAGCTGATCGTCTAACCTAACATGCCGATTTGGAACAATTTGAGGTAGCTTTATTTTCGTTTACGGCTTAGTTCGTCGATTAAAAGGTGAAATAACTTTCGTAATACGCGCTCAGGTATGTTTGTGAAAGTGATTATTCAGTTTTTAGATAGATTATTGAATAAATTTCAAGAGAAATGTCAAATTATGGGACGTTCATATTCTCAAATTATCGCGATGATTTCGGAAGGAGAGAGGCGCGTAGATAATGCGGAAAAGATAGTAAAATGACTGGATATAGGTGATGAAGTTCTGCGATAACAAAAATTACGCGCAGGTACCCAAAATATTGCAAAATACTTGCGGTAAAGGCGGCGTCTTTTTGCCAATACGGCATTACCGGACAATAACGAAAAAGGGCAAGTAAGTGGTGTTTTCGCGATGTTTATTAATTAAATAAGAACAGTGAGAGATCTTATAGTCATTGCACACACGTAACATAGCTAAAATATCTAAAATAGTGTAAAATAAATTGAACTGTCAGTCATTGCCATGCTTTAATTTTTATGCCCTGATTTGGATTTCAAAAAGTATAGATGCATTTAGCTCAGCGGGTTCCGTGTACGACAAACGCACTTCGTCGACCGACGGTGCCGGGTTCGAATCGCGGACGGGGCAAGTTTTTTTTTTATCGTACCTTTTTTATAATTGTGCTTTATCGGTTACAATACATGATTATTTATTATTGAAGCCAATAAATATATAAAAGAACATTTATTTTATGTAGATTGATGTTCAGAATATTTTGGTGCACCACACAATGGTGCCAAATGCCGAAAAAAACGCTTCCAAAAATACAAAAACATGATTCAGTTTCTAACAAATGTTTGAAGGGGTTTTGTGGTTGCTGAATTCGATTCTGACAATAGGTTTAAGCAAAATAAAATGGCAGATTCAATATAGGAAAGAAAATTTTGAAATATAGGAGACATTTTGCAACAGACATTCGTATGCAAGCGTTTTTGAGGTCGCCAAATTTGATTCTGATATTAATTTTTAGAAAGATAAAATGGTGGACGCAATGTGGGGGAGAGAATTTTGAAATATAGAAGTGCAATTTCTTTTTTTTTTGAAGTTCGAGACATGCGATTTTTTTGAACCACTATTTGCGAATATAGAATCAAAAACAAGATGGCGCGACGAAAACGGAGGAATATTATTTTAAAAAATAATATTTTGCAACACACATTTGTGGGTGCTTGGATCGTTGCATTTGATGCTGATAATATTGTTTGGAAGTAAGGGGAAAAAAAAATAGAAACGAATATCGAGAATTTTTTATAAAAACATAAGATTGCTGCCAACTAATACTTCATTAATACCGATATCAAACAAATTAAATTCACAATTAAATCAAATTAAAATAAAACCTTCATTAAAAAATATGTACAATTTATTAACGATCAAGTAAAAAAAAAAAACCAATTTCCAATTATGTATATAATTTACTTTCTATACAATTACGTAATATATTTATTAGAATTCTCATATAATTTGAAATAGATTCAACAATCCCTTTAAAATTAAATACCATCTTTTAATTGTTCATACAGTCGCATTAATCATATATTATATACATGGCATTCCACGTAAGTGGTTCATTAAAAGTTTATGATGTTCTACTATTTACTTATATTTGAGATTTTGGCACCATGATCTGTTCGATTGAAACTATAAATGTAAAATACTTTAACCAAAATATCACTTCCGGTTGACCGGAAATGGACGTCAACTTTGTTATTTTAAATTGAAAATAGAATGATATAATTTTCTTTACATTTTTGGATTCTACGTCATAATATGACAGTCTTCCTTAGCTATCCTATAAGCTACATTTGCCGTTTTGAGTTATTTAAGTTTTTCATTTTTTTTAAGTCATAATCATTGCATCATTGAGAAATTAATATCTCGGTTAATACCGCAAATAGAGACTCCAAATTTGTTATGTTATGAATGCAGATATAGCTCTACGAAATGGTACGCACACTTCGCATTCTAATATACAGAGTGTTCAAAACTGAGTAACAAAGTGACATATTTTCGAATGCAGAAAACTCAATTTTCTTAAATAGAACACCCTGTATTTTAATTCGAAATTGGAGAGGTAAACATTATCCCTATCATTTTGTATTAGCACTCCCTATATCTATCCTTTAATGGATTTTTGAGATATGAAGAACTTTTTGTAGAACAATCTAAGTAGCTTTAGGTTTAAATGTTCGTAGATGGCTCTGAATGGGATTTATGTCAAATTCATTGTCTAACCATAAGTGTGTGTGTGTGTGTGTATGTGTGTACGCCATCGTAATTACATTTTTGAACAATGCAATATAAATAGATATTAATGACATTGTATCATACCATTGCATTTGATGCTGATAATATTGTTTGGAAAAATAAAATGACGGATAAAATGGGAAGAAAATTGAAATATAGGGAAAATCGTCAATTATTTTTTAAAAATTGTAACTTATTGGATATTATAAAAGGGAAATAGGGAAAATAGACCAGGAAAACGCAATAACGAAAAAGAAAATAGGGAAAGGGAATAGAATTTGATTACAGCTCTATTTTTGCTTTCAGGAAAGAAGTCTTATCTACAAAAGTTTACTAGAATTTATGCCGCATAACCTAAAAATATATTTGAGTACAGCTGTTCCCGAACACTTGCTATTTGATTACAGCTCTATTTTTGCCTTTAGGAAAAAGTCTTTTCTGCAAAAGTTTTATAGAATTTAATGCTGTGTAACCTAAACATATTTTAAAATATACAGAGTGTTCAGGAAGACTGGGTTTTTTCATTATAGATCTATTTTTACTTTTAGGAAAAAATCTTTTGTACAAAAGTTGTACAGAATTCAATGCTGCATAAGTTACCAATATTTTCCACTACACAGAGTGTTCACGAAGATTGAGTCTTTGATTATCGCTTTATTTTTGCTTTAAGAAAAAAATCTTTTCTACAAAAGTTGTACAGAATTGAATACTGCATAACCTAAAATTATTTTTAAAAATACCGGATGTTCAGGAAGACTGGGTCTTTTTCATTATAGCTCTATTTTTGCGTTTAGGAACAAATCTTTTCTACAAAAGTGGTACCGAATTGAATACTGCATAACTTAAAAATATTTTCAACTATACAGGCTGTTCCAAAAATAAGAACAAAGGGCAACCATTTAAAACGTATTGCACATTATAAAAGACGATTCTCAAGTGAATGGGGACCGACTTCAAGAAACCGCCTTCCTCAAGTACCACCTTCCTCTACTCCTAGATGCGCCAGCATCTAGTTATAATATACTAAAGTTTGTACAGGCTGTTTTTTTCTACTCTTTGTCGCACACCATAGGCGTCGCCCTATCTAGAGCGTGTAAATTGGGTGTGAAAAAGTCGGGCGGACTAACCGTGCACGGAGAAATGGATTAAAAGGAAAATAATAGAGGAGCAAAGGGGTAGCGGGGATGGCACGGGAATAGGCGTATGGAAATTAATAGTTAAAAATAGGTCAAGGGGAGAAAATTCGCGAAATTCTAAATTGTGATGGGTGCGGGTTAGGCGAACGTCGCTGAAGACCGAGAAATGTCACTTGGCGAATTTCGACCGATTTGGCATTGTCAAAGTTGGGCATTTTGGTGCGATCGTTACGAAGCTGTGGTAGTATTTGAGAGTGGAGTTAACTAGATGCTGGCGCATCTAGGAGTCGAGGAAGGTGGTACTTGAGGAAGGTGGTTTCTTGAAGTCGGTCCCCATTCACTTGAGAATCATCTTTTATAATGTGCAATACGTTTTAAGTAGTTTTCTTTTGTTTTTACTTTTGGAACACCTTGTATAGTCGAAAATGTGTTTAGGTTATGCGGCATTGAATTCTGTACAACTTTTGTAGAAAAGATTTTTTTCTAACAGCAAAAATAGAGCTATAATGAAAAAAATCCATTTTTTTTGAACACCCCGTATTTTTGAAAATATTTTTAGGTTATGCAGCATTGAATTCTGTACAACTTTTGTACAAAAGATTTCTTCCTAAACGCAAAAATAGAGCTATAATGAAAAAACCCAGTATTCCTGAACACCCGGTATATTTGAAAATAGTTTTAGGTTATGCAGCATTGAATTCTGTACCACTTTTGTACAAAAGATTTCTTCCTAAACGCAAAAATACAGCTATAACGAAAAAACCCCGTCTTCCTGAACACCCGGTATATTTGAAAATATTTTTAGGTTATGCAGCATTCAGTTCTATAAAACTTTTGTAGAAAAGTTTTTTTCCTAAAAGCAAAGATAAAGCTTTAATCAAAGACTCAATCTTCGTGAACACCCTGTTGTGTAGTGGAAAATATTGTTAACTTATGCAGCATTGAATTCTGTACAACTTTTGTAGAAACAGGTTTTTTCCGAAAAGCGAAAATAAAGCTATAGTGATGGAAAATCCAGTCTTCCTGAACACTCTGTATATTTTTATATATGTTTAGGTTATGCAGCATTAAATTCTAGAAAACTTTTGTAGAAAAGACTTCTTTCCTAAAAGCAAAAATTGAGCTGAAATCAAATTCTATCCCCTTTTCCCTATTCTCTTATTCCTTATTGCGTTTTCTTATCTATTTTCCCTATTTCCTTTTATAACATCCCATAAGTTACAGCTTTAAAAAAATAGTTGACGATTTTTCCTATAGTTTATTTTTCAGTTTTTCCCTATTCCCTTTTATCATTTTTGTTTTCGCTTTTCCTATCTCTATTCCCTTTACCTATTCTTATTCTCTATTCCCTGTTCCTTATTCCCTTTTCTTATTCCTTTTTCTTATTCCCTTTCCCTAGTCCCTTTCCCTATTCCTTATCTCTATTCCCTCTCCTTATTCCCTATTCTCTTTCCCTACTCCCTTTCCCTATTCCCTCTCCTAATTCCCTATTCCTTTTCCGTATTCCCATTCCCTTTCCCTTTCCCTATTCCTTCTCCCTGTTCTATTTACCCATACTCGTTCCCTACTCTTATTCTTTATTCCAGGTCCCCTATTCCATTTCCTTATTTCCTTTCCCTACTCCTTTTCCTTATTCACTTCCCTATTCCCCTTCCCTATTTCCTTTTAGTATTTCATTTCCCTATTCCCTTTATCTATTCCATTTTCCTATTCCGATTCCCTTTCCCCATTCTCTTTTTCCATTCCCTTTCCCTATTCAGTTTCCCTATCCCCATTCCCTTTTTCTATTCCCTTTCCCTCTCCGTATTCCCTTTACCCATTCTCGTTCCCTATTCTCATTCTCTACTGCCTTTCTGTATTCCCTTTCTCTGTTCCCTATTCCCTTTTCCCCTTTTCCATTCGCTATTTCCTATTCCCATTCCCTTTCCCCATTCCCTTTCTCTATTCCCTTTTCCTATACCCTTTCCCTATTCCCATTTCCATTCCCTTTCCCCATTCCCATTTCCTTTGCCTTTCCCTATTGCCTTACTCTTTTCCCTTTTCCTATTCTCTTTTTCCTTATTGCGTTTTTATTCTCTATTTTCCCTATTTCCTTTTATAACATCCCATAAGTTGCAGCTTTTAAAAAATAGTTGGCGATTTTCCCTATATTTCTTCCTATTTTATCCGTCATTTTATTTTTCCAAACAATATTATCAGCATCAAATGCAACGATCCAAGCACCCACAAATGTCTGTTGCAAAATGTCATCATTTTTTATTAATATTCCTCCATTTTAGTCGCACCATCGTGTTTTTGATTCTATATATATTAAATATTCTAAACATCAATCTACATAAAATAAATGTTCTTCTGTATATTTATTGGCCGCAATAATAAATAATCATGTATTGCAATCGATAAAGTACAATAAAAAAAAGTACGATAAGAAAAAAAAAAAAACTGACCCGCCGTGATTCGAACCCGGCATCTTCCGATAACAAACTCCTTTTGTCGCATGCCGATCCCTCTAGGCTAAAATGCCCCCACATATAAATTTAAATATGACAGTAACTGACAGTTCAATTTATGTTACAATACTTCAGATATTTCAGCTACGTTACGTATGTGCAATGATTATAAGATCTCTCAGTATTCTTATTTAATTAATAAACATCGCGAAGACACCACCTACCTACAAAATTTTCGCCATTGTCCGGTAATAGCGTATCTTTGCGTATAATGGCCGGCAAAAGGACGCTGCCATTTCCGCAAGTATTTTGCAATATTTTGGGTACCTGCGCGTAATTCTCGATACTACAGGGCTTCATCACCTATATCCAGTCATTTTACTATCTTTTCCGCATTATCTATGCGCTTCTCCCCCTTCCGAAATCATCTCGATAATTTGGGAATATGAGCGTCCCGTAATTTGACATTTCTGTTGGAATTTATTCAATAATCTATCTAAAAACTGAAAATAATCACTTTCACAAACATGCCTAAGCGCGTATTACGAAAGTTATTTCACCTTTTAATCGACGAACTGAGCCGTAAACGAAAATAGAGGTGCCACAAATTGTTCCATATGACATATGGTAGGTTAGACGATTAGCTCCATCTGAGATGACAATATTTCGCGAATTATTTGTCATTCTCCCTATCGACCTTCCTGCTATTTAGCTCATAACGTTTATCAAATTATATTTTGATTTATTACACTTGCTTAGCGTGCATATTTACTCCGAAAACGTCGCACAGAATTATGTAGGTTTTTCGCCGGCCATTTGCCGAACGTGCTTCAACGACTTCTGTCAAATGTGACAGGCAGACATAGCTATATAAATCGAATAATTTTGAAAAATATTTCGCCTTCCTGCCCTATTTTAGGGTTCGATTTGCATGATTAAACATGAAAGAAGCCGTTCCGACAATAATTTCATACCTGGATACGGTGTTTGAGCCGGTATCGGTGCCACAAAATCAGGCGTCACTGGCACAATTAACATTTTCGGTCAGACGCGATAAATTGACTTATATTGAGAGAAATTTCGCGTTTCCACTCCATTTTAGGGTTCATACTGTAAAACGAAGGATACAGGAAGCCGTTTCGAAAATAATTTCGCACCACGTTACGGTTTCTGTGCCGATATTCTGCGTGACAAATTGGCGCTATTGGTTTCGCATCTTTCTCGCACCTCGCTCAGTAATTTCACTAAAAACAGTATAATTATTATCAAAAACATACCCTGAGCGTGTATTACGCATCTCATTTTATCTTTCAACTCACGTTAAATTACTTCGAATCGCTATTATCGCTACCCCATATATCGGTTTAGGTTAAGAAATTAATACCAACACAAATGACAATATTTCTCGAATTATTCCTCGCTTCTCCATATAGTAATGAATAATACAGCTTCCCAACATTTCTCTCGTCACGTTTCGACAGATTATGTGTCTCTCGTACGCCCATTCACGTTCGAAATCGTTTATTGCATTTCACCGTGTGACAGCGGCATTTGACAACCGACCAAACGTGCCACACTTCCAAGCTCAACGCCCCTAAAACGCACCTCTATAAATACGGGTCTTTTTGAGAAAATTAAGCCGTCTCTGCCCCCTTTTAGGGTTTAATCGGTAAGAGGAAACATGCGAGAAACCATTTTCACATTCATCCCACCCCCAAATATCATTTTTGCTTCGTAGCGATCGCGCGAATTTGTCCAACTTTGACAATGCCAAATCGATAGAAATCCGCCAGTTTGACATTTCTCGGTCTCCAGTGCCGTTCGCCGCAAAAATCTAAACTCTAATCGATTTTTCACGTTCTGCACACATTTTACCGTTACTTGTCGATACGCCTATTGTGAGGGGACGGCCCCACCCTACCTCCGCGTTCCGCGTTACCCGCCCTATCGCCACTCGTTTTCGAGCCTTTAGTAACGCAAGTCGCCCGCGGGCTACAACACACGATCAAATGGCGCACGCCGCTGGTGTGCGACAAAGAGTAGAAAAAAACAGGCTGACCAAAATTTATTAATAATAATCTATCTAAAAACTGAATAATCACTTTCACAAACATACCTGAGCGCGTATTACGAAAGTTATTTCACCTTTTAATCGACGAACTAAGCCGTAAACGAAAATAAAGCTACCTCAAATTGTTCCAAATCGGCATGTTAGGTTAGACGATCAGCTCTATCTGAAACGACAATATTTCGCGAATTAATCGGCATGTTCCCTTTCAACCTTCCGGCTGTATAGCTCATAACGTTTGTCGAATCACACTTGGACTTCTTACACTTGCTCGGAGTACATCTTTACCCCAAAAAACACGTCGCACTGAATTATGTAGGTTTTAGCGGCCATTTGCCGAACGTAGTTCAACGACTTCTGTCAAATCTGACAGGTGTCCCCTGCAAACATATCTATTTTAATCGTTTAATTTTGAAAAAAAAATTCGCATTCCTGCCCTATTTTAGGGTTCGAATTGTAAGATGAAACATGAAAGAGGCGTTCCCAACAATAATTCCATACCTGATACGGCTTTTGAGCCGGTATCGGTGCACACAAATCGGCGTCACTGGCACATTAACGATTTCGGCAAATATGATGAGACGCGATAAAATTGACTTATATGAGAAATTTCGCGTTTCCACTCCATTTTAGGGTTCAACTGTTAACGAGGATACAGGAGCCGTTTCAAAATAATTGCGGTTTCTGAGCCGATATCTGCGCGAACAATTGAGCTTTCGGTTGGCACTTAACTTGCCCTCGCTCAACTAGTTTCGCTAAAACTGAACACTTATAATCAAAAACATAACTGAGCGTGTATTACGCATCTCATTTTATCTTTCAACTCACGTTAATTTACTTTGAATCGCTTATATCGCTACCCCCCAAAAATTCATTTAGGTTAAGAAATTAATACCAATCAACAAATGACAATATTTCTCGAATTATTTCCACATTTTTTTCCATATGCTTGCGAATCATTCAGGCTCGTTAACATCATCTCTGATCAACGTTTCGACGCATTACGTGTCCCTTGTACCCCTTTTACGTTCCAAAATCGTCTCCCGAAGTTCGCGTCATTTTACCGTGTGACAGATGCCGTTGACAATCTACGAAACCGACCATAATTCCAACCTCATCGCCGGCAAAACACGCCTCTATGAATCGGGTCTTTTTGCGAAAAATAACGCGTCTCGACCCCATTTTAGGGTTCAATCGGTAAGAGAAAACACGCGAGTAGGCATTTCCACATTAACTCCACTCTCAAATACTACCACAGCTTCGTAACGATCGCACCAAAATGCCCAACTTTGACAATGCCAAATCGGTCAAAATTCGCCAAGTGACATTTCTCGGCCTTCAGCGACGTTCGCCTAACCCGCACCCATCACAATTTAGAATTTCGCAAATTTTCTCCCCTTGACCTATTTTTAACGATTAAATCTCGAAACCCCTATTCCACTACCACCCCCCTCCCCTCGGCCCTTAATAATTTCCCCTTTAAATCGCCCGCCCGTCTAAAGCCTTAGGCGGGACAGTTTTTCGCTCCAATTTTACACGCTCTAGATAGGGCGACGCCTATGGTGTGCGACAAAGAGTAGAAAAAAACAGAGCTATCACCTGTTAGATATTAAAGGCGCGAATTTTTTTCAATACCCCCCCCCCCCCTTTGGATATTGCAAGTTTTTTATAACGCCAAATTCAGTTCAATTGCAACCTATAAGGAGTATTTCGCCCGTAGAAATCGATATCGCATCGAAAATCGATAACTTAAAGGGAACCGAAATAACGGTTTTATTGCAAAAAAATGGCGAAATTTTTTTCCAATACCCCCTTTGGATTTTTCAAGTTTTTATAAGCCAAATTCAGTCAATGCACCTATAGGGAGTATTTCGACCGTAGAAACGAATATCGCATCGAAAACCGATAACTTTAAGGAACCGAAATAATCGCGATTTAATGGAAAAAATGCGAAATTTTTTTCCAATATACCCCCCTGGATTATTTCAAGTTTTTTTATAACGCCAAATTCAGTTCAATTGCACCCTATGGAGTATTTCGATCCGTAGAAAACGAATATCGCATCGAAAATCCGATAACTTAAAGGGAACGAATAATCCGTTTTATGCAAAAAATGGCGAAATTTTTTTCCATACCCCCCCCCCACTTTGGATTATTTCAAGTTTTTATAACGCCAATTCAGTTCAATGCCCCTATAGGGAGTATTTGACCCGTAGAAAACGAATATCGCATCGAAAATCCGATAACTTTAAAGGAACCGAAATAAATCGCGGTTTTATTTCAAAAAATGGCGAAATTTTTTCCAATACCCCCCCCCCTTTGGATTATTTCAAGTTTTTTTATAACGCCAAATTCAGTTCAATTGCACCCTATAGGGAGTATTTTCGACTGAAAGAAAAAGAATATCGCATCGAAAATCCGATAACTTAAAGGGAACCGAAATAAATCGCGTTTTATTCAAAAATGGCGAAATTTTTCCAATACCCCCCTTTTGGATTATTCAAAGTTTTATAACGCCAAATTCAGTTCACTTGCACCTATAGGAGTATTTCGATCCGTAGGAAACGAATATCGCATCGAAATCCGATAAACTTTAAAGGGAACCGAAATAATCCGCGTTATTGCAAAAAATGGCGAAAATTTTTCCAATACCCCCCCTTTGGATTATTTCAAGTTTTTTATAACGCCAAATCAGTCAAAATTGCACCCATAGGGTATTTCGACCCGTAGAAAACGAATATCGCATCGAAAATCCGATAAACTTTAAAAGGAACCGAAATAATCGGTTTATTGCAAAAAATGGCGAAATTTTTTCCAATGCCCCCCCCCCCCCCCCTGGATTATTTCAAGTTTTTTTAAACGCCAAATTCAGTCAATTGCACCCTATAGGAGTATTCGACCCGTAGAAACAATATCGATCGAAAATCGATAACTTTAAAGGGAACCAAATATCGCGTTTTATTGGCAAAAAATGGCGAAATTTTTTCCATACCCCCCACCCCCTTTGGATTATTTCAAGTTTTTTTTAACGCCAAATTCAGTTCACTTGCACCCTATGGAGTATTTCGATCCTAGAAAACGAATATCGATCGAAAACCGATAACTTAAAGGGAACCGAAATAATCGGGTATTTTGCAAAATGGCGAAATTTTTTTCCATACCCCCCCCCCTTTGCATTATTTCAAGTTTTTTATAACGCCAAAATCAGTTCACTTGCACCCTATAGGAGTATTTCGATCCGTAGAAAACGATATCGCATCGAAAATCGATAACTTTAAAGGGAACCGAAAAATCGCGTTTATTGCAAAAAATGGCGAAATTTTTTTCAATACCCCCCCTTGGATTATTTCAAGTTTTTTATAACGCAAATTCAGTTCAATTGCGCCCTAATAGGGAGTATTTCGACTGTAGAAAACGAATATCGCAACACGAAAATCCGATAACTTTAAAGGACCGAAGTAATCGCGTTTATTGCAAAAAAGGCGAATTTTTTCCAATCACCCCCCCCTTTGGATTATCAAGTTTTTATAACGCCAAAATCAGTTCACTGCACCCATAGGGAGGTTTTCGACGTAGAAAAGAATATGCATCGAAATCCGTAACTTTAAAGGGACCGAAATAATCGCGTTTTATTGCAAAAAAAGGGCGAAAAAAATGAACCAATACCCCCCCCTTTGGATTATTTCAAAGTTTTTTATAACGCCAAATTCAGTTCACTTGCACCCAATAGGAGTATTTCGATCCGTAGAAAACGAATATCGCATCGAAAATCCGATAACTTTAAAGAACCGAAATAATCGCGTTTTATGCAAAAATGGCGAAATTTTTTCCCAATACCCCCCCCTTTGGATTATTTCAAGTTTTTAAACGCCAAATTCAGTTCACTTGCACCCATAGAGGAGTATTTCGATCCGAGAAAACGAATATCGGCATCGAAAATCCGATAACTTTAAAGGGAACGAAATATCGCGTTTTATTTCAAAAATGGCGAAACTTTTTTCCAATACCCCCCCTTTGGATGATTTCAAGTTTTTTTATAAACGCCAAATTGTTCAATTGCACCCTATAGGATATTTCGACCCGTAGAAACGAAATATCGCATGAAAATCCGATAACTTTAAAGGAACCGAAATAATCGCGTTTTATTGCAAAAAATGGCGAAATTTTTCCAATACCCCCCCCCCCGCCTTGGATGATTTCAAGTTTTTTTATAACGCCAAATTCAGTTCACTTGCACCCTATAGGGAGTATTTCGATCGTAGAAAACGATATCGCATCGAAAATCCGATAAACTTAAAGGGAACCGAAATAATCGCGTTTTATGCAAAAATGGCGAATTTTTTCCATACCCCCCCTTTGGATTATTTCAAGTTTTTATAACCCAAAATCAGTCAATTGCACCCTATAGGAGTATTCGACCGTAAAAACGAATATCCATCGAAAAACCGATAACTTTAAGGACGAAATAATCGCGGTTTATTGCAAAAAAGGCGAAATTTTTTTCCAATACCCCCCCTTTGGGATTATTTCAAGGTTTTTTATAACGCCAAATCATTCAATTCACCCTATAGGGATATTTGACCCGTAGGAAACGATATCGCATCGAAAATCCGAGAACTTAAAGGGAACCGAAATAATCGCGTTTTATGCAAAAAATGGCGAATTTTTTCCCATACCGCCCCCTTTGGATTATTTCAAGTTTTTAAACGCCAATTCAGTTCACTGCACACTATAGGAGTATTTTCGACCCTAGAAAAACGAATACGCATCGAAAATCCGATAACTAAAGGGAACCGAAATAATCCGCGTTTTATGCAAAAATGGCGACATTTTTCCAAACCCCCCCCTTTGGATTATTCAAGTTTTTATAACGCCAAATCAGTTCAATGCACCCTTAGGGAGTATTCGACCCGTAGAAAACGAATATCGCATCGAAAATCCGATAACTTTTAAAGAGAACCAAATAATCGCGTTTTATTGAGAAAATGGCGAAATTTTTCAAACCCCCCCTTGGATATTTCAAGTTTTTCGATGTATGGGTAATTGTTTGTAGGTTGCGAAGATGTGTCCGTTTTTCAGACTTACCAAATTGATAGCTGGCCAAAAACTCGGGCACTCGATCCATGCACGTTCGACGCCAAATATTTGGAAGAAATCTCTAACATTGAGGGAATTTCCTACTGTTTAAGCTATTTACCGACCTATGAATAATGTCATTGAATTATGAAGCGTTTTTGGGTATAAAAGTTGGTGATACCCCTACCCAATATACTAATATATTTTAAACACTAAAATAGACTTTTTAAATGTAATGTATAATCACTTTACATGTGACATTCAGATCTTCTAGATGGATATTCTAATGGTATAGTTCACCTGAACTTATATACCTCTATAGAGTCAACAAAATACGGTAAAGTTTAGCTTATAGAGGTTTGAGAATAAAACATAAATATTTAGCGAAACACATTTTATTAATGAGATTAATATTTATGACAGTAATACCTATTTTTTGCAAATAATGATTAAAATATAAAACTATTTTATATACGTTTTGATTTCATTAACGGCTTATTTTTCAGTGCTTTACTTCCTTTTTATTTTACGAGAATTTTTGGTGCCTGTCGAAATAGTCCCTAGACATTTCGTCTCCTGTATATTGGTATAACACATTTATTAGTAGGTATTTGCTTTCCATTTACAGCAGTATGTTGTTATCTTGTACTAAGGTCCTCATCATTCCTATATCACTTGTTTGGTCTTGAAGCTCACTTAGCAGCTATGACGATTCCAATAAGCGCAATGCCCCCACGGAAAAGGTATCATATGTAGTAGGGATGACATACCTCTTATCATCGTGAGGACTTAGACAGTTTTCGTTTCTGATGGTTGATACCAAATGTTTTTTCTGATTGAATAAACGCTGTTCAACAAATGTTTTTTACCTCTTAAAACATTGTATGTAGTCGTCGAATGTAATTTTTTTTTCACGATGTGCTCTATTACGCCCTTGGCTTTATTATTTTGTCCATTCCCATCCACTTATTGCATACATCTTTGAACGGAGCCGACAAACTCAGCATATTTTGCCACAATTTTCATCTTTCATCATACAAAGAACTTTTTTTTAGACGAGGAATATTAAAAATATTATTTTCCGGGTAATCGAAGTATCAAAAAAATTCAGAAGCGTCGCACCGAATTATTCATACAAATCATCGCATTCCACCTCGTATATAAGTGAGTGTTAAGGAGCCTTATCTCCAATCGACTCCTCATATAGGGAGTAGTGAAAATCGTATATTTTTAATTTAGATATATCAAGGTGCACATGCCACGTAAATGGTTTGTTCAAATAGATCTCGGTTTTGTTTAATTATTGTACTAATTCTCATCAAATATTGTTGAGGATTTAAATCGGCTTCGCTATCAACGCCTGAGCACCGTATCGTCCTACCATTTTGTAACAATTTCATGGAATGTTACGGATATTCTCATCGTTTTACCAAAAGCGGCGTTATTCATAAGTTAAAACAAATTCTTCTCAAACTCATTACAGCCTCTGACGTAATTGTTTTAATCGATGTAGACTGAGCCACGGGATTGTTTAAATTTAATACGCCGTGAACCTTTTGTAGAACTAATCCTTCTAAAGCTGCGAAGATTCGATATGTATTACGTAACCCTCTTTATTATGTAAAGTAGCCAGTAATTTGTTTCTTTAGATTTCTAGATTATGGAACGCGATGTTCAGGACAAATGGAGGTCGCTATGGGAATAGTGAAGGTATGTGGTACTCTAATCAACTTCAAGAATGTAACCTTCATCATTATCGGGGGTACGTTGAAATTAAAGTTGTTTAAAATCCCTTCCACCCATTCAATCTACATACGGGAACACTGTGACATTGCCATACATATGATTATTAATGTCATTATAAATTAAAACTTTGATGCTGATCTGATTGATAATTTGGCAAATAATTTGTTATAACTTTGCGTAACGTTTCAACATGGCTTAGACCACCTGTATACCCTTTTGATAATAGAAACATTTCAATATCTCTTGAAGTTCAAGATTTATTTGAGTAAACTTGAGCATACAATCCCAGTATACCCGGTAAAGTTAGTAATGAGCTGGGTCCAAACTGTATGTTTCAAACAGCTCAATGATTGTTCGAATACGTCCGCCAGAACAAATATCTGTTTTCAAATATAAATCTGAATATTCCCCAAATTTGACAGCCAAATGAGTCCACACCCGTTGGCATGCGTATAATCGCGTCCTAATATCGGTATCCGTCATCGAGTTGTAAAATTTAGTTTTATCCGTAGTTGTATTTCGTCAAGTTGAAAAAGAACCTGTGTAGTCGTAAGGAACAACCCTTACGTGTTAATAATTAAATTTTGAATCGTAAATTTTGAATTGTGACTCAAATTGGAAAAACGTCTAAGTGTGATGCCAGGGTTTCTAGCCCGCTTGCCATAAATCTATAGAATCAAAAAATCTAAACTCAACGAACTATCATCAATTATTTTTGTGAACAAAATATATCTCTCCTTTTTATAGGAAGCAATGTAATGCGACCTTCGAAATCTTT